>CM064876.1:60101344-61435508 GCA_032719365.1 Prinsepia uniflora
CATATCAATAATGTCCCTCACGTGTTCCCACGCGTCACCCAAAGTGGCTGCGTGTGGGAGCCACGATGCTATAGTGAAATTGCCACATTCCTTGTTCACTTTCTCCTACCTCCAACCAACCTAATTCCTAGTTTTTCGGGTCACCCAATCCGGCCATAACTCTTCCATTTCTAACTCGTTTTCATCCATTTCCACCACTAAACTCTAAACTTCATTTAGATTAGATCTAAGACTTCTAGGACAAGGAAAGCTCACGAAAAAGTTGAGATGTCATACCTCCATTCACGACCGAACCTCGACCTTCTCCCAGTGCCACTTCCAGCGTCCCACAAGCTCATTTCCACATTTAACTCGACCACCAGACTTCCAAAAAGACGTTAAAAGTACTCTTCGTGCGTTCCTCAAGCCTCAAACCCAAACTTCCTTTTTCGACCATAGTGTCCGTCTCAGATTTCGGCCATTTCTGAGCTGGTTTCACCCTTAGAACTCGTCTAACTAACACGTTTTTCTCTCATGAGCTTCTTTCCTTCGACCACTCCCCCATTTGTTGTGTTTTCCACCGCTCATCGCCCAATTCTCTCTCTCAGTCACTCTAAAATGGTGTTCTGTCATCACCTCCCGAAATCAACAACACACACACCCAATATAAAAGCTGAGAGGTCGGTGGAGAGAGGATTCCATACTCCTCCAGACCTACCACTTGTCACAATCCAATAGGAGGTTTTATGCACATGACCAAAATATCATTGGTGGAAAATTACCAAAATACCCTTATAGTTTCTTAACCCGACATGACCTCAATTGATTTCCAATTTTGGCGTACCACATGTCTACAAACTTGGGTTCTTGAGACCTTTGTAACGGTTTTCCCGAAATGCTTAAATAAGGTTCATAGAAAAAAGTCAATGTTTTGACTTTTCTCCAAGGGCAAAATTGTCATTTTTCTCACTTTTTCTAAATTTACTTTTCTTCCAAGGTCTGGGTCATTACAGATATCTGCCATCTCTTTAATCAAGATATCGAACAATGACTTCTCTCCATAGAAAGATTTTTTAGAGATGACATCTTGATCTTCATCCACATGGATCTCAATCATTGCCCTAGAGGGCTCATAAATGGTAACATCACCTATCATTTAGTTGACTTGGTGACATACTGCTGACAAGTGTTCTAGTAAGACAACAACTATATCAACCTCAACTTGGAGTTCTTGTTTCTTATTGAATTAGCCTCATTCTTCCTCTCATATTCATTAGGTGTCATTGGTTCCTTGGGAGGCTAAGCCATTCTTAGCTTAGAGATAGGCTCCGTAATATCCCTGAATCCTTCTCTTTGTAGTTCTTCCGAGTTCTTTTGCTGGCTTTCCATTTTTCCCTACCATGTATGACAAGACCCATCCCAATCCCCCCCCCCCCCCCCCCCCCCCGGGATTACCATGGAATGTGCCCTGCTCCCGTCCAACAAGGGGTGTCAGACAAAGGATGACCAAGAGCCACTGCCCAAACAGGGCATCCAGAGTGCGCAAGGATCGATGGAGGAGGTGTGCAATGTCCCAGTCTCTGCTGCAATCGCATCCGTAATCAACCTGAAGGGCATTAAAACCAAAAGCTGTGAGTGGAAAAAAACCAATAAATTTACCAAATACATTTATAAGACATTTATGCCCTCCAATAAAAACATATGCATGCCACCAAAACCAGTAACCAAAACGTGTGCTCAACCGAGCCCTTAGGGCCTTAGCCCAAAAACCGTTAACCAAAAACCAAGTGTGGGAACTCAGCCCAAAACCGTGGAATACCACCACCATACATATTAAAACCATGTGGGTCACCACCCACGACCATAAATGAACATCAATTCAAAAATCCAAAACCATTTAGGGTCCCCGACCCTACATACCATTTCATAACCAATAATCCATTTTGGTCCCCGACCCTACCCACCGGGGCCTTGGGTATTAGTGCTAACATGATATGCCCTTGGTTGATTAACTTCCGCATTATATCCCTAAACTAGACATAATTAGTTGTTTCATGATGTCTTCAAGCTTGGGCACCTCATGCTTATGGTCTGGTTTGATTACTTTGGCCCTTACAAATTCATCATAGGTTTCTTCGACTTTGGTAAGGTCAAATGAGTAAGAACTAAACATTGATGTCTTATTCACGAATACGGTGCCACTTGCATAACTAGTTTTTGCTCCCAAGTGGGTTTGACTAGCGCTTGAGGGTCTCTAGTCCATTTCCCGAGGTCTAGATTTCGGCTCTTGCCACCTTTAGCTCTTGTCCCTCTTCTATTGTCTTTGATTCTTTTTTAAGTTCACGATGCTCCAGCTAGTGCACATGAATCTTTTTTTTTAAAGTTACTTTAGCGTTATCCCTCTCTTGTTGTTGTTCTTCCAGCAACCTTTTGAATTTGGTTGCTGATACTACCATCTCTTAGAGATCAGAAACGATAGTATCATCAAATTTATTTTTGAGGGAAAACCTCTAAGCTCGTTGTGCAATAGCTACCATCTGGGCTTTGTTTATGGGAAACCTGGATTTCATCTTCATTCTTTTGAACCTGGTGATGAAGTCCTCTGTTGTTTCGTGTTCACTCTGCCTAAGAGCAATCAAGTCGCTGATTGTAACCTCAGGTTCGATTCTATAGAATTCCTCATGGAATTTGGCTTTTATTTGCCCCTAAGTATGAATGGATGCCTCAAGTAATGAAGTGTTCCAAGAGAAAGCATCCCTAGACGGGAACTTCTGAATAACCATAATTTGAGATAAGGGTTGTCCTCAACAACTACATATTCGGCTGAGAATCTCCCTATGTGTTCCAAGGATGAGGTGTTGCCATCTCCACTGAAGAGTATGAATGTTGGCGGCTTGAAATCTCTGTGAAAAAGGTTGTCATGATCTATATAAGCAAGGTGAGGTTTTCTATAGGTCAGTACATTTATTCTCCTAGGAGGTGCTAGTTGATCTGATATCAAATGTCTCAATACATTCATCTCGTTCATGAGGGCTTGATGTCCTGCTATATTGGATGACCTTCTATCAAGCACAAATTCTTCATTTGATCCTGCTTCATCAGAATTTCTCCAGTTGTTTAGTATGCTTCTACTTCTTGGTGGAACATTGGGCTTGGATTCTCCCCGACCATTAGGTGGCCAATTTCTGGAAAATATCCCAAAATCGAAGCTTGGAAACTCCTAGTGAACTCTACTTGCTTTTGGCATTTCAATCTTTGATCCTCTCGAGAAGTCTAGTATTGGAATCAAGGGTTCACAAACTTATGGACCCAATTCCATTGATTGTTGCCTTTGTCAAGGGTTGAAATTACCCGTGGTGGGACGTTAGTGTCCTTCTCTAGAGCCTTACTATAGCTGGAAAGTTCTTGAACCTAGCGATTCAAAGCTGCTATCAACAAGTTGATAGAAGATAAGATATCCTTGGAGAATTCCATGAACTCCTCATACGCCATAACTTGGCTGGTAATTTCCTATATCACTCTAATACGGGGTGGTTCCATATCAACTTGCGGGGTCGATAACTCACGTACCGTCTCTTGAGGAAGATTCTTTAGAAATCTCCCTTTAGCATCTTGGCATCTCTGAGTATATTTGAACTTGGACATGCACTAGAAAGAGTCCCACTAGACGTGTTAGATTATGTTCTTGCCTAAATTTTTTTCTTGTTTTAGGAGTCAAGTGGGCCCGAGGTAGCCTTAGTTAGACCTCTATGTGGACTCGGATCTGCAGAGTAAGGGGGCACACCACTCATATGAGTCTCTTTTCTGGTAATGTGATGTGGATTATGGTGGATGAGCTAAGTGTAATAGGTCTTTTAGCCAAGGTTGATCCCTAAATGCGCAGACCAGAAAGCAAATAGACCTTTAGCTCAAGTACAGGCGTGCCACTAGTAAAAGCTGCTACTAGACAAGGTAGATTAGTTCAGTTCGCGACCCAAAAACTTTTTTTCTAATCAAACGATTGTGCAACAAGCAGATAAGACTAGCTTGCGCTGTTCTTTTTTATGCCTTTTCTGAGAACTTTAATTATTTTCTTTCCAGCAAAGTCCAAGTTCATTCACTCGCTATGATATTCAGGTTGGCGATATTGTTATTCAGTAGTAAGGACGGTTAGGGATCCTAAGTTCCCTCAAGTTGGAATCGAAGTATTAGACCAATGCTTAAAGATGGTATCCCAACTTGAACAGTTGTGAACCACGCTTTGATGGTATATCCCGAGTACCAATTTGTACTTAAGAAAGTATGGTTTGTATTGAAATGGAAGTACAAATACTAAAAAGTAAGAATACTAGAAATGAACTGTGAAAACTGAATTTACAAGTGCATAAAATAAATTATTTCCTTAGCATTCAAGCACATATCAGGCAGAAAATTCCAAAAATCATCAATTGAAATGAATATTAGTTGAAATCATGTCATAGGTTGGCAAAGCAATAAGAGGCAATAGCGAGACGTCAAAGGAGAGGTTTTGAACACCTCAGCGAGCCTCCATGGATTGGCAGTCAAGATGACTAACCGTAGATTGGTAGTCAGGATGACTATTCGTGTAACATCCCAGAACATCGGGAAATGTAAATTTGGTAACCTTAATGTAAATTGAGTGTTTTACCCCTATTCGTGTTTCGATTGACTTTAATCTAGAATGTTGCACAAATTTTTCAGGAGTACTAGTGTGTAAGTCTCGGAATTTTGAATCCGTAGAAAGTTAGCATGAAAGAATCAGAGATCAATTAGTCATGTTACGGGCCTAGTTGTAGTAGGGGTATTTTGGTTATTTGTCGTCTAAGGGCATTTTGGAAAATGGGTGAGGAAGGTTTTTCTTTAAGGGTTATACTTATCATGTAATTTTTTTTATCTCCTTAGGAGTAGTGCATCGACTTAGAGGATGGAGGAGGGGTTATATATACATGTATGTTAGATTTTGAGGGGAAGTGGTGGTTCTCTTTGTGTGAGATTTTGTAAGGGTTTTCTGTTAAAACCATGCAACTAAGAAGAGACTAAAAACACTTAAAAATAAACATGGAGCTGGAAGAGTGAGGGAAACACTAAGAGATAGAAGAAAATAGTGAGAGGATGAGAGAGCCTGAGAGGAAAAATCTAGTTTTGAAGCTATCCATGAGTTCTGGACGTTGGAGCTTGAAGCTAAGCCCAGTAGTACTTCCCACAATCCTTAATGAATGTTTTGGGAGTGAAAGGAAGGAATTTTGAATGTTGAAACCATCTGGATAACAAGGGTGATAGACGGTCAAAATTTTGAAGGAATTTGAGCGAGTTTGCGAGGTAATGTTTTAGTTTTGAATTCATAAATCCATTTCTGGATTTGCGTAGAGAATTTTGGACGAAGAAGGAAGGAAAAAGTTCTAAAAACAGTGAAATTAGAATCAGGTTAACCCGTTGGGTAAAACACCCAAAACCAAGTATTCGGGTCGACTCGTCACGAGGTTAAAGGCAATGCTGACATGGCAGCCATGTGGTAGAGAGAAGTCTGATAGTGAGCTAACATGGTGGTGACATGGCGCTAACGTCGAGATGATGTGGTAGCCACGTGGATGCCACATGCTAGCCACGTGGCGATCCTGTCAGCATCTATCTGACCATGTGGCACTACGTGGCGGGACGCGTTAACACTGACTGTGGCAATGCGGGGTGTTTGAAGGTCGTCGGCCTGCCACCGGCGCGTATAGGCAGGTGGGCGGGAATCTTGAGACACGACGACACAATTCTAACAATTTTCGACATTCATAGTCCAATGGTGGTGGTTTCGAGGCGATCAGATATCGTCTCTAGGTAGTTTTAAGGGTTTAAAGTGTATGTTTCACAATTAAAAATTCTTATTTAAACCTTAGGACTTAGGGTTTCTATGAAGAAACTACCTAGGACTTTTACGACCCAAAACTTATGGTTTTGACAGGCTTCACTACCTTCGGCGATAGTGAGGAACATGCAAATCGAGAATAACTGCGCAATAATCACTGTGAGTGGACTTTTGGTTTTATTAAATTATTAAGCATGCATATTTAAATATTTTAAATTCTTTTATATGTGATTTTAGTGGTATTTGGTTGATTATGATTTTATATGATTTTTTGGTAATTTTATGGAAATTGTTTAAATGCACGTTTTACGAGGATTTTGAATATATTATGTATTGGACTTTTGCCGGATTTAAGATATGGATTTGGTTTTGGAATTTATATGAGTTATAAATATGTTCTCGATGTTTGTGATATGGTAGATATTTGTGTTTGTGAACAACCTTCCTCAATTACTAGTTATTGGTTAATCTCAGATGTTGAGCTAGGTTCTATTTCTTGAGATTGGAACTATGATTGAACTGTGACTCAGACGTCGAGCTGGGCTCTGTTTCTTGAGTCGGTTCACACTCGGTCGTCGAGCTGAGCTCTGTTTCCCGAATGGCTTGCCTACCGATAGTGCGGATAATGTGATGGTTGCTAATGAGCTTGAGGATGGATTGATTATGTGTGATTACTATGACGCTTTTGGGTGATGCCTGTGTTGGTTTATTGATGCTTTTGGTGGTTGCTGTTGCTTGACTTGTGGACTCTTCTCATGTATTTAGAGGTTTTGAACTATGTTATGTTTTTGCTGAGTTTAAATGGTTTTCCACTTGCATGCATAGTTTTGTAAAATAGAGGGTACTTACTTATGTTTCTGACTGTGTTTTAAAGTATTCATTTTTGCCCACTCACACGTTTTTTTATGGTTTTGTATGTATCCACCAGGCCATGACACAACGACGGGGATCTACCTTGGGATCTGAGATATCCACTAGGATCTGCGCACTCTTCATTATTATAGGGTAAGACTAGACATTTAAGTTGTATTTGTAACCAGTACTTATGCTCTGTAAGCAGTAATGGCAGATATCCATTGTTTGATAGCTGGTGAACTTTTTTGCTAATGTTGGTATTACTTGGAGTCATTTTGGTTATTAGTATTAACTGTCAGATAGGAGCAGGATCTTCTACGTTAACGGGAGAGGTGCTGTCAACTTGGTATTAGAGTATAGGTTTATTATTTGCTTTACTGCACTTGGAGGTGCAGGGTGTGAACTTAGCTATGTTTGTTTTTGGTAATAAATAACGACTATACCTCTGCGACGCAATCCTTGTGCACGATTGGAAGATGAGGTAGATTAGGTGAGAAATGGCCCAGATATAGAGAGAGCTCAACGTTAGGGGTTGTTACTTTCATAAGTGAGGTGAGCCTGGATTAGGAAGAATAGTGGATTACCCGTATGGCGATGATTTTTGAGGTTATACGGTGCCAACCAAAGGATAAAGTGTTGATATTTACTTTTCAGCTAAGTAACTACGCTTATCAGTGGTGGCTGGGGCTACAGATGATGGGCTAGGATGCACAAGAAATGACTTGGGAAACTTTTAAAGACAAATTTTTGCATAAGTTCTACCCTCGATCATATCGAGATGCTAGAGGAATGAAGTTTTTGTGGTTGCAACAAGGGAGCCTAACGGTGGCCCAATATAATTCTGGAGTCTGTCCCGGTTTGCCCCAGCAGTCGTGGTAACTGAGGAGTACAAGGTGTCGATCAGATACGTGAGCAACCGTATACTGGCATCTTTGGTTTGAGAGCACCGAGGAGAGGTAGTGTTAATTCGAGTAGGCAAGAGAGAAGGCCTTCACATCCTTATACGTTTCATTACTTTGGCTGCATAGAGCAAGGAAACTTACGTAAGGATTGCTCGCACCAACCTGGTGGTGGTGTGACAGACCAAGACATGGCAGATTAGGGTCGGACTTCTAACATGTCTGGAGGGAGCCAGATGCATGCTAGTAGGGCCAGAAGCAGATCAAGAGGACGTGGCTAACCTTCGGGACCACAGTCTAGATTATTTACTGTCACCCGATAGGAGACCCGGGAGGAACAGGGTGTAGTTACAGGTAAGTTATCTATTTGTTTTCGTGATACATATGTTCTTATAGATCCCGGGGCTACACATTCATTTATTTTCCAGAGTTTTACATTATCGGTAGATAGGGAGGTGTCACCTATTGGTTTTGATTTTTTCATTAGCACACCCACGGGGATGTGATGGTAGTGAATCGAGTGCTTCGAGGTGTTCCAGTGGTAGTTAAGGGTAATTCCCTCGAAGTGGATTTGCTTCTTTTAGACCTTCATGATTTTGATGTGATACTGGGAATGGACTAGTTAACTACTCATCGAGCTTCTATTGAGTGTTTTGTCAAAATAGTGAAACTTCAGACTCCAGGGATGCCAGAAGTAGTGTTTCAAGGAAAATGGGAAGCATTGCCCATTGGAGTAATATAACCCTTAACTGTAGAAAAACTGTTAAGGAAAGGTTTCCAGGGTTAATTGGCTTATGTGGTTGACACTCAAGTGAAACTTGGGAGTATACAAGAAATACCAGTGGTATGGGAATTCCCTGATGTATTTCCCGTAGAGCTATATGAACTACCACCGTATAGGGAGGTCGACTTTACGTTCGAGTTACTTCCAGGTACCCGCGTGATATCCCAGAGGCCATACATAATGGCTCCAGTAGAGTTGAGGGAGATGAAGATACAGTTACAAGAGTTGATAGATATGGGATTTATTCGATCGAGTGCTTCGCCCTAGGGAGCCTTGGTATTGTTTGTGAAAAAGAAGGATGACAGTTTACGACAAAGTATTGATTACATACAGCTTAACATGGTAACAATGTGAAATAAATATCCGCTACCTCAGATTGATAACTTGTTTGATTAGTTGAGAGGGGCTAAGCATTTCGCAAAGATAGATCTACGTTCTGATTATCATCAATTAAGGATAAAAGAAGAAGATATTCTGAAGACAGCTTTTCGGCCAAGGTATGGTCACTATGAGGTCTTGGTGAAGCCGTTTGGATTAACTAATGCCTCGATAGCATTTATGGAGTTGATGAACATAGTGTTTTGCCCATTTTTGGACCAGCTTGTGATTGTGTTTATCGATGAAAATTTGGTATACTCGAAAAGGTAAAAGGCACATGAAGAACATCAAAGGATAGTGCTGAGGACACTCAGGGATAATCAATTATATGTGAAGCGCACCAAGTGTCAGTTTGGTTAACTAGTGTTAACTTTCTGGGTCATGTGATATCTGCTGATGTGATTAGTGTAAACCTCTAGAAGACAGATGTGGTAGCTAATTGGACTCAACCTAAAACAGTGTCGAACATAAGGAGTTTTCTAGGATTAGCTAGTTATTATAGATGATTTGTAGAGAGGTTTTCCACGATTGTAGCCCCGTTGACTCGATTGATCAGGAAAAAGAGTAAGATTTGTTTGGGATAAGGATTGTGAGCGGAGTTTCCAAGAGTTAAAAAGACGTTTGACGTCCGCTCCGATTATTGACCCTGCTCGACGACAGTGAAGAGTTTGACACTTATAATGATGCTTTATTGCAAGGTTTGGGATGCGTGTTAATGTAACATGGGAAAGTTATTGCCTACAAATCGAGGCAACTAAAGTCTCATGAGTTGAACTACTCCACACATGATTTGGAATTGGCAACTGTGGTACATGCATTAAAGATTTGGAGGCACTACCTCTATGGAGAGAAGTGTAGAATCTATAGGACCACAAGAGCTTAAAGTAATTCTTTACACAGAATGATCTGAATATAATACAGCGGAGGTGGTTGAAATTGATCAAAGATTATGATTGTATCATTGACTATCACCCTAGAAAAGCTAACGTGGTAGCATATGCATTGAGTAGGAAATTTGTAAGTACTGTCACTCATTTTCAAATGGCATATTTACCATTTATGTTGGAGTTTTATAAAATGTGATTTGAATTTGGTATTGGTGACCAGGGGGTACTCTTAGCCAATTTTCATGTAAGACCTGTCCTTATTAATCAGATTATCAAGGCGCAGTTTTAGGATCCTATTTTGTGCATTATTAGAATGGGCGTGGAAGTAAGAGACATACAAGATTATACACTTATAGATGACGTGGCCCTACGAAAAGAAGGTCGATTATGTGTACCAAGAGATGATGAGTTAAAGAAAGAAATCCCGGAAGAAGCCCATAGTTCAGTTTATGTGATGCATTCTGGAGGAACCAAGATGTATCGTACTCTTAGAGAACATTATTGGTGGGCTAGTTTGAAATGAGAGATGGCAAAGTTTGTAAGTAAATGTCTGGTTTGTCAACAAGTAAAGGCTGAAAGACAGAAGCCATATGGAGCTTTGTAGTCACTTCAGATTCCTGAGTGGAAGTGAAACCATTTAATGATAGATTTTGTATTTAAACTTCCAAGGACTCATAAGGGGTTTGATGGAGTCTGGGTGATCGTGGATAGATTGACTAAGTCGGCTCATTTCCTTCTAGTGAGGGAGAACTATGGCAAGGAACAGTTTACTAGATTATTCGTTGATGAGATTGTTATGCTACATGGAACTCCAGAGTCGATTGTGTCTGATCGAGATCCGCGATTTACATCTTGATTCTGGAAAAATTCGCAGAAGGCATTCAGAACGAAGCTGCTTTCAGTACTAGTTTCCATCCCCAAACGGATGGCTAGTCTTAGCAGACTATCCAGATTTTGGAGGACATGATGAGAGCATGTATGACGACCCGGCCCATCTAACACAATATTGTCCGCTTTGGGCCTAGCCCTCACGGTTTTGTTTTCGGGAGCTCACGTGCAACTTCCCAGTAGGTCACCCATCATGGGATTGTACCAGCCTTAACTCGCTTAACTTTGTGGTTCCAATCCCCCCAAAGCCACTGAGCTCCCAAAAGGCCTTGTGTTAGATAGATACGTGCCCACACATATAAGGTACTTCATCTTTCCCTCCCCGAGCGATGTGGGATCATTCACCGATCTTACCTTTCCAAGCTGACGGGTCTTGCTCACCGTTCTTGCTTCTCAAGCTCACGGGTCTTGCTCACCAATCTTGCTTCCAAGACCCCTCCAGTTTATCAAACCGTGCATGCATAGGGAAAAAACATATGAATCACAATCACCGGCTTTCCAGCCAAATCACATAACAAGTCAAATCCCTGCTCTCAGGCCAAAATATATGAAAACATAAGCACCGGGCCACACAGACCAGAAACCCGTACTCAATACCAGTACGTAATCACAAAACATCAAACAGCACTACTCGCAAGTGCACAATCAATCAATCCATAAATCAATCCGCACTATTCATAAGTGCACAAACAATCATATAGTCATATTCGCACTACGCGTAGGCCAATCTCAGGAACTGCACTCAGGCACCATCCGAGTCATATCAGTCATGTCTGGTTTGGGTTCGGAATGACGGTTCCGGATGCCAGCTTACGAAATCGTTAATGCGAATTCGAATTCGGGAATGGGTAATGGTTGATAAAAGTGATTTGATATGATTATGTATGCCCCGTTTTAATGATGATTTGATTATGTTTGTGAAGTAAGATTTGGGGATTTGAATGTGGAAATTCGGACATGAGTCTTGTTATGAAAAAATGTGATTTTGGGATGGATCCCGAGTTGTTGTGGTTCAAGCTGACAGGGACCCGCCCCGATCCCCCGAGGACCACAAGGGGACGTGCCCTGCTCCCGTCTGACACCCGAACCAACATTCCAAATTTAACCTTAAAAGTTCAAATGCATAAATATCCGAAAATAAAGTTACAAAAACAATCCGAAATCAAAAGATGTCAGACAAGGGATACAATCCAAAATACAAAATTTGAGCACGACTCTAAGCTATCCTACTGGTAACCTGCCCAACAGGGGTTCAGGTGCGCAGTGCAGATCTATGCCTCAGCCTCAGGGTGTCAGGACCCACCCCGGTTTCACCCAGAAACCCGAGGTAAATCCTGCTCCCATCTGACACCCCGACGGTACACAGTCAGACGCAGGAGTAAGTACTCAATAAAATATCCGAAGTCAAAGTTTACAAAGCATAGTACAACAAATAAAAACCGATTATATTTACACGCACGCGGAAGAAAATGTAAACACTCCGGGACCCTGCTCGTCACTTCTATGCCTCAGACACTGCCTCGACGTCAAGACCCCGCGCTATCTCCACAACCTGGAGGGCAATTTAAAACAGAAGATGTGAGTGGACCATAAAAGAAAAGTTCTAAAACCATTTATCAGAAAACCGAATTTAACCCTCCGTTTTGAAACCACATGCATAACCCAGTTATTAAAACAGTTAGAAATCGATCATCAAAAAACATCATTAGAAACAGAAACACTATAAAACAGTTCTAGAAATCATAACATATGAATCATAAAACCGTACCAGAAACCATGAACATCCAATCATTATTTTTTTCGATCAAACCTGCTGGACCTATCCGAGTCTTTAAACTCCCGTGACAGGACCCATCCCAATCCCCCCGGGATTAGTGCGGGATGACCCTGCTCCCGTCTGACACGAAGTGTCAGACAAGGGATATTTCCGACCTTTGCCCTCCCGGGCTATCAGAGTACGCCAGGATCCGGAGGAGGCATGTGATATCTCGGTCTCTGCTACAGTCCACATCCGATGTCAACCTGAAGGGCAGTCAAAACATTAAAAACTGTGAGTGGACAAAACAAGAGTTTATAAAACATTTAATAAGAAGACATTTGTACCCTCCACTAAAAAGCATGCATGAATTCGAAAACCATTTATCCAAAACAAACCATATGTGGGACTAAGCCCAAAGCAGATATAAATCAAGGTCGAAAGGACCACAATGAAAACGACCATACGGGCCACTGCCCAAATCCATAAGGGACTCGGCCCCAACCCATGAAGAAACCAAGTACACGAGCCACTGCTCAAATCCTGTGCACACCTGTACACACCACATATCATATATCATATATCCATCACATATATATATATATAAGTCACACAACCAATCCTGTCACGGTATCCAAAGCTACGCGCGTGCTACCCGGGTGTCAATCCGAGTCTTCTCAAAGTTAAGGTCAATGTCCGCAGACCACTGACCCTACCTGAGGTAATAGTAACCATAGCCTTCCTGAGAGTAAGGAACCCAACTGGGGGGTGACTCCACTCAGTCGGTGCTCCGTGATTACTCCGGGGTCCACCCAGGCCAACGACCCTCCCCGGAGGAGATAATAGAAGTAAAGGAAGGTAGATGAACATATATATACATAACATAAACCTTCATGACCGGTTCCCCTGAACCGTCATGATCCATAATATCCATAATCAGGTAACATGCCGGTTCCCATAAACCGTCATGTACCGTAATAACATAACCAGGGTTCATGCCGGTCCCCATAAACCGTCAAGAACCAGAATAACCTGACAAAGGTTCATGCCGATTCCCATAAACCGTCATGAACCACAACGACCTTTCCAGAGTTCATGCCGGTTCCCATAAACCGTCATGAACTTGGAAATCCACGTAGGGTCCCTGACCCGAAATCATAAACCATAAAGTAACTGGGTCTCGTGCCCGAACATATGACTCAACTGGGCACCGTGCCCGATATCTAAGGGTCAGTCACGACTCCGATCATAGTGATGCGTGCAACCATCCATCCAGGACCGCTCTCAATCCTGGTATGTCGCCGTGAACGAATCAACCGACGCGACCACCACAAGATCATGGTGCACTCATCACCGATCATTATCCTGAACCGTAAGCACTCCGAAGTCGAGCCTCCCCAGGCTGCCCGACCACGAATCGTGCATCGTGACCTCTCCGGAAGGAACACATCCCAATCCGGAGGCGAGCGTCGTATCGTCGATCGCCGTGCATATAGCACCCGTCGCGACCACGATTTAGACCCGAAGGTCGTAAATAGTGTCATATGCCCGAGACAAAACCAAATGGGTCTCATACCCGAGTTTATCCTTTTAGAAATCCAAAACCAAATCATTTAAGTCAATAAAGAAATACAGACCCGTATAAGCACCGTATAAGGCCGAAACCTCGAAATACGTGCTTATACGTAACCACATACAAATGCACCCATGGCATCATCAAACAAGTAATAAAACATATAATAAACATTTATGCATGCACCAATTTAGAAAACAAGGTCCACTCACAGACCGTCCGAGCTGCCGCCTCGATTTGCGTGCCATACGGCTCCCCGAGCCGATCACCGTCACCGGGACTCCCAAACCTGTCCAAATCGTAATAGAAGGTTACTAACTACTTAATTAACCTCCTACCAAAGCCCCGTAATTTTTCCGTATTTTTAACTATTTTTAATCCCGAACCTAAACCTTCCGATGCCCCGAAACATATTGAGACGGTGTCCGATCGACACGAAACCAGTCCCAAAATGTGCGTTACATCGAATAGAAGATTTCGTGCGTTGGAAGCTTCCCCAGATTCCCTGCCACACACCCTCACGCACCGCCTGAAGTGGATGCGCGTGGGCTTCACGCGCCGCTACAGTACCTACTGACGTCATCGCTGACAGCCCTGACAGTGACACGTGTCACGCTCCCATTGGCCCACTATCTGACATTGTCAGATCTGACATGATGACGTCATCCCTGACATGATGACATCATCAGTCATCCCTGCCTCCTCGCGGGTCGACCCGAATGTCTACAACCGGGTCGCCGTGACCCGCGGCTTGACCCGGCCGGTTATCCGCCGTCCGGCCACCAAAACCGTTCCCGTTTGTCCCATTTTCATCCTCTAATCCTAACCTACAGTCCTATGACATTAAAATGGAAGGAAAACATCAAAACCCATACCTTCAAGCTTGGCCATGGCGGCCGTGACTTCTCCCGCCGTTCACGGCTGCTCCAGGCCGTCTAATGCCTCGAAAACAATCCCATTCATCTCCTGGGAGTCCTAGGAACCTCACCCAATTAATGGAATCGAGTAAAACCCATTAAAACCCAATTTCGAATTTTTGAAATTTTCTTACCTCACGGGTTCTCCTCCGCCGTGTCCTCCACCGTGGGCCACCGTCCACCCTTTTCGTCCTCTGCCCTTCACACTCCCCCCATGGTCATTCCCAGCTCATACAAGTGATGAATGGTGAAGTGTGATTGTGTGTTTTCGTTTTTGAAGAAAATGAAGAAAATGGAGGATTTTGGGTTATGGGGTTTCAAGTGTGTGTGAAGAAGAATGAAGGGGATGAAATCAGATGAGAGAATGAGGGATGAAGGGTGTGGATTTAAAGTTAGAATTGAAATGGATGGTTAGGATTAATGGTTGTTAGGTTTAATTATAAAATAATTAAAATAATAATATTTAATTATTTAGATCCACATTTTGGGGGATCAAAGCAATGGGATGAGTGACACTTGTCACTCATCCATGGGGCCCACCAAAATATCCACCCAATCAGATTTCGCCGAAACGTCCCCGTCTCGAAGTTCGTGCATAGTGAAATCGAACTTCCGTGACCCATAACTCTCCCGTTTGAAGTCCGATTTCAGTGTGCTGCCTGCCTATGGATTCGTATCGTCCTTATCTACGTAACGGTCTTCGACCCTTGGCCATCGGACCTCCCGGTCAAAAAGTCAACTTTTGACCCCCATTTAACCAAAATTACCAAAATGCCCCTAAACTTCCGAACGTCATAACTTCCTCCTCGAACGTCGGAATTGAACGTGTCACCTGTCTATGAACTCGTGACGTCACGAACTACGTCAGGTCATCGGTCAAAGTCCATTTGACCGCCCGATTGAAAAGTCAACGTTTTGCCACCATCAGGGGCAAAACGGTCATTTCGCACCGTTCGTCCGATTTCGCTCTACTAATCACGGATTAGTCTCACTAATCCTGATTAGTCACTAATCTAATCATGGAATTTGGGACGGGTCGTTACAACCTTCCCTCCTTAATTAATTTCGTCCTCGAAATTCCAACCGACCTAATTCTACCGTTCTTCCCTCCTTAATTAGTTTCGTTCTCGAAACTCCAACTATCTTGATTCCACATCCACCTCGTGGAAATAATTCGATCTCCTGACGCAACACGTGTACGCTAGTACACCCACTAACCAGAACAATACTTACTCGTCTACAGCCCGACGTGCCACTAACGCTCTCGTCGTATCGACTACATTCGACCACGTCGAATGGCAGAAGTCGTACGCTCCGAATTGACACCATATGTCAGTATCAGAGTAGCCCAAGTATCCTATGATCGACCCACTTGTCAAATCTACCCTTTCGCTGACATGAACAACTCTACGGTTCCTTACTAAATCTCCACTCAACGATCCACGCTGACACATCTGACAAACTGCCACCACTTGACAGTCGCCAGTCAAAAACTGATATGACACACACTCGTGGTTACACTAACCACAAGCATTTCACTCGACCTGTGTGTAACTAGACCCATCAGAAATACCGTGACCCAACGCACAGTATCCAATGTCCAGTCCACGACCTTAACTAATCCAATGGTATCGGAACCAAGCCGACTACCAACATGCTCTCCAACGTACCACCGGTATCACCTATATACCGTCACCAGGCACGACAAGTACACCCAGTATCGTACCTTGAACAACGTACAAAGTACGTACATCTACCCATCGACATACCACAACAATAACCAGACCACCTAGGTCGTAGTCAAACACGTTTCAATTATGGAGTTCATTTGTCCAATCCTGCATTAGACAAATCAAAACTCCAATCCATCATCTATTTCCAAATCCGAATCTGAATCCGAAATTTCGTAAGAAATCCCGACTCCAAACCCAGAACTCCTATACATAACTATGTCCAAATTCGAATCTGAAATCATCATTCCGTAAGCTAGCATTTGGAATAACCATTCCGAACCCAAATCCATAAAAAGAAAATCTACAGTCAAGCTCTAGAATCAAATCCTGAATCGTCACCCAGAATCCGATTTCAAAACCCAAATCTAGAAATCCTCTCTTAAGTTCCAAAATCAAATCTTGAATCGTCATCCAGAAATATGATTCCAAAACTCGAAATATCGTTCACGTCTACCGAGACGTATCAATCATGAACCTATCGGTTGTCTGCTCAACCGATTACTCCAATACCATCGATTGACTTCATAGGGAAGCCAATCACAATATCCGCACATCCCTAAGGCTGACCATATCCGACCACGTCGGAAAACTACTCATCGGACAACTACTCAGGCGAGTAGTAAGCCATATGGGATTTACCTCGAAAAGAAGTTCAGTCCCAACATGCCCCACTCAAACATCCAAGTATGAACGATAAACTCTCCACCTATCTGGATATCCAAATCACGATCCAGATCCATAGCGATACCCAACGTCCTAAACCAATTCCCACATCTAAACAGATTTGTCAACGACGAAACACGCCGAGACTGTGGGTTCTCACTGATTATCTCGTATTGATCCTTATCATTCCACCGAGGAAAAACCAAGAATGATCGCATAATCCATCCTACATGAATGCAAACAACACTCGTTGCACTCACCACGTCAGGTAACCTGACATCGTCTGCCACCAAGTAGAGAATGAGAAATTTCAGTCACCTAACTTCGATATACTCATCTCCTCCTGATGATCCAGAACAAATCCCGGGTCCACCAACCAATACACGATCAGTGTACTGGTGGCAACCAACAACATCAATAACATCTACATCATCTACCACCATCAATTATGGTAGAACCTGAGAAGTCACCCAAACGACTTCGACATACCCAATACCAATGCAGAAAACCCGCATTCCTCTCGTCACCTCAATCGCAACCTCTCGCGATTTTGAAGTTCCAACCAGATTGGAAACAACATACCCGGACATCAACCACGTGTCCCCTAACCAGTTTAACTCTATCTGAGATCCACTCCTGAACCACAGATACCGAACATATGCCCATTACGACGGATGTCACACCCCGATCCGTAACTCATAGTCATCACGATCACTGGCACCAGCACCAGCACTAGTACCAGTATCACGCACTATCACCAAAACTAGTGTCAGTATCAGCACGCCGTGTGCAAAACTGACACCCTGGATCTCCGCTCATACAGAGCGACGATCCCGTACCTCTGCTCGAATAGGAGAAACTCTGTCTCCCTCGTACCCAACAACTCTGGGTACGGTCACCCAGACAACTCATACGAGAAAAGGAAACGCTCCCCGAACGTCCCCAACTCATTCTGCGATCGCACTCAGCCGTAACCGAGTCGAATCCAGAATCACTGCTCGTACATATGGGTTACTCACGCACCCCGTATCATCGTCACGACTGACAATCCCATCGTCACAATCGTCACGGTAACCTGAGTCTACTCGACCTGATAAGACTCGACTACGTCCATCGATCGTAGCGTCTGCCCCAACCTCGTGCAGACCTAACTACCAGGAATCACGATATACAAACTCCGCATCCAACGGAATCAACCGCTCGTACCAACTACTCCGTATCCCCGCTCCGGGATTCCATCGACAAGTACCAACCTTGATAACTTGTCCAAATCAAACTCTACCAGTCGTAACCCGACTAACCCAAATGTCGCCTACCAGGTCGCCCACGACCTTAGTTGCACCAACAGTCCATCACAACTGAAGTAGCACGACAACCAACTCGGTCTAACCGATACGTACAACCCTGACTGCGAAGTGCAGTCCCAACACAAGCTGACATGACTAAACCAACTAACGAATCCAAATCCGAATAGTCGTCAAAATCACACCACTCGCCAACCTACATTTCCGAACCATACACATACGGTAGGGTTCCACGATCACACCTAGAGTTCCTCAGACCCAACTGTATAAGGCAGTAAAATCCACGATCTGACCGACCCCGCGGTCTGGACATCGTAAAGACGTCAATCCAATCCTACCGTCAATCCAACTCGGATTCCTCGAATCCGGTTGCTAACTGCCAACTGCAGTAAATCTATCTAACTCAACCCTCAACCAAATCCGATCATCCAACTCAACAATATTCGACCATTCGATGATCACAATTCCCAACTAGTCGTCGGAACCAATCCTACGACATCGTGAAAGACGATCCCAACTAACCGTCTCACGATCCAAAAGCTAACGTACGAATACGTTCACCCTTCGTAGGGTTCCACACTGCCAACCACGACAGAACTATGGCAACCCCGGCATCAAATGCCGAACCAAGGCATGCCAATCCTACTAACTATCGTACCGGCACCTCAACATCAGGTTGACCACGAACTGTAGCCCAGTGAGATATCACATCCTAGACCTGTGTACATACTCCAAGAGCTGCACAGTTTCTCGAATAGAGACAACCCCGCTCTGATACCACGTTGACAGGACCCATCCCAATCCCCCCGGGATTAGTGCGGGATGACCCTGCTCCCGTCTGACACGAAGTGTCAGACAAGGGATATTTCCGACCTTTGCCCTCCCAGGCTATCAGAGTACGCCAGGATCTGGAGGAGGCATGTGATATCTCGGTCTCTGCTACAGTCCACATCCGATGTCAACCTGAAGGGTAGTCAAAACATTAAAAACTGTGAGTGGACAAAACAAGAGTTTATAAAACATTTAATAAGAAGACATTTGTACCCTCCACTAAAAAGCATGCATGCA
This sequence comes from Prinsepia uniflora, assembly GCA_032719365.1. NCBI lineage: Eukaryota > Viridiplantae > Streptophyta > Magnoliopsida > Rosales > Rosaceae > Prinsepia > Prinsepia uniflora. Next base: position 60,120,883 of record CM064876.1, read on the forward strand.
TTCAAAAACCATTTATCCAAAACAAACCATATGTGGGACTAAGCCCAAAGCAGATATAAATCAAGGTCGAAAGGACCACAATGAAAACGACCATACGGGCCACTGCCCAAATCCATAAGGGACTCGGCCCCAACCCATGAAGAAACCAAGTACACGAGCCACTGCTCAAATCCTGTGCACACCTGTACACACCACATATCATATATCATATATCCATCACATATATATATAAGTCACACAACCAATCCTGTCACGGTATCCAAAGCTACGCGCGTGCTACCCGGGTGTCAATCTGAGTCTTCTCAAAGTTAAGGTCAATGTCCGCAGACCACTGACCCTACCCGAGGTAATAGTAACCATAGCCTTCCTGAGAGTAAGGAACCCAATTGGGGGGTGACTCCACTCAGTCGGTGCTCCGTGACTACTCCGGGGTCCACCCAGGCCAACGACCCTCCCCGGAGGAGATAATAGAAGTAAAGGAAGGTAGATGAACATATATATACATAACATAAACCTTAATGACCGGTTCCCCTGAACCGTCATGATCCATAATATCCATAATCAGGTAACATGCCGGTTCCCATAAACCGTCATGTACCGTAATAACATAACCAGGGTTCATGCCAGTCCCCAAAAACCGTCAAGAACCAGAATAACCTGACAAAGGTTCATGCCGATTCCCATAAACCGTCATGAACCACAACGACCTTTCCAGAGTTCATGCCGGTTCCCATAAACCGTCATGAACTTGGAAATCCACGTAGGGTCCCTGACCCGAAATCATAAACCATAAAGTAACTGGGTCTCGTGCCCGAACATATGACTCAACTGGGCACCGTGCCCGATATCTAAGGGTCAGTCACGACTCCGATCATAGTGATGCGTGCAACCATCCATCCAGGACCGCTCTCAATCCTGGTATGTCGCCGTGAACGAATCAACCGACGCGACCACCACAAGATCATGGTGCACTCATCACCGATCGTTATCCTGAACTGTCAGCACTCCGAAGTCGAGCCACCCTAGGCTGCCCGACCACGAATCGTGCATCGTGACCTCTCCGGAAGGAACACATCCCAATCCGGAGGCGAGCGTCGTATCGTCGATCGCCTTGCACATAGCACCCGTCGCGACCACGATTTAGACCCGAAGGTCGTAAATAGTGTCATATGCCCGAGACAAAACCAAATGGGTCTCATACCCGAGTTTATCCTTTTAGAAATCCAAAACCAAATCATTTAAGTCAATAAAGAAATACAGACCCGTATAAGCACCGTATAAGGCCGAAACCTCGAAATACGTGCTTATACGTAACCACATACAAATGCACCCATGGCATCATCAAACAAGTAATAAAACATATAATAAACATTTATGCATGCACCAATTTAGAAAACAAGGTCCACTCAAAGACCGTCCGAGCTGCCGCCTCGATTTGCGTGCCATACGGCTCCCCGAGCCGATCACCGTCACCGGGACTCCCAAACCTGTCCAAATCGTAATAGAAGGTTACTAACTACTTAATTAACCTCCTACCAAAGCCCCGTAATTTTTCCGTATTTTTAACTATTTTTAATCCCGAACCTAAACCTTCCGATGCCCCGAAACATATCGAGACGGTGTCCGATCGACACGAAACCAGTCCCAAAATGTTCGTTACATCGAATAGAAGATTTCGTACGTTGGAAGCTTCCCCAGATTCCCTGCCACGCGCCCTCACGCGCCGCCTGAAGTGGCTGAGCGTGGGCTTCACGCGCCGCTACAGTACCTGCTGACGTCATCACTGACAGCCCTGACAGTGACACGTGTCACGCTCCCATTGGCCCACTGTCTGACATGTCAGTCTGACATTGTCAGATCTGACATGATGATGTCATCAGGATGACGTCATCAGTCATCCCTGCCTCCTCGCAGGTCGACCCGAATGTCTGCAACCGGGTCACCGTGACCCGCGGCTTGACCCGGCCGGTTCTCCGCCGTCCGGCCACCAAAACCGTTCCCGTTTGTCCCATTTTCATCCTTTAATCCTAACCTACAGTCCTATGACATTAAAATGGAAGGAAAACATCAAAACCCATACCTTCGAGCTTGGCCATGGCGACCGTGACTTCTCCCGCCGTTCACGGCTGCTCCAGGCCGTCTAATGCCTCGAAAACAATCCCATTCATCTCCTGGGAGTCCTAGGAACCTCACCCAATTAATGGAATCGAGTAAAACCCATTAAAACCCAATTTCGAATTTTTGAAATTTTCTTACCTCACGGGTTCTCCTCCGCCGTGTCCTCCACAGTGGGCCACCGTCCACCCTTTCCGTCCTCAGCCCTTCACACTCCCCCCACGGTCATTCCCAGCTCATACAAGTGATGAATGGTGAAGTGTGATTGTGTGTTTTGGTTTTTGAAGAAAATGAAGAAAATGGAGGATTTTGGGTTATGGGGTTTCAGGTGTGTGTAAAGAAGAATGAAGGGGATGAAATCAGATGAGAGAATGAGGGATGAAGGGTGTGGATTTAAAGTTAGAATTGAAATGGATGGTTAGGATTAATGGTTGTTAGGTTTAATTATAAAATAATTAAAATAATAATATTTAATTATTTAGATCCACATTTTGGGGGATCAAAGCAATGGGATGAGTGACACTTGTCACTCATCCATGGGGCCCATCAAAATATCCACCCAATCAGATTTCGCCGAAACGTCCCCGTCTCGAAGTTCGTGCATAGTGAAATCGAACTTCCGTGACCCATAACTCTCCCGTTTGAAGTCCGATTTCAGTGTGCTGCCTGCCTATGGATTCGTATCGTCCTTATCTACGTAACGGTCTTCGGCCCTCGGCCATCGGACCTCCCGGTCAAAAAGTCAACTTTTGACCCCCATTTAACCAAAATTACCAAAATGCCCCTAAACTTCCGAACGTCATAACTTCCTCCTCGAACGTCGGAATTGAACGTGCCACCTGTCTATGAACTCGTGACGTCACGAACTACGTCACGGTCATCGGTCAAAGTCCATTTGACCGCCCGATTGAAAAGTCAACGTTTTGCCACCATCAGGGGCAAAACGGTCATTTCGCACCGTTCGTCCGATTTCGCCCTACTAATCACGGATTAGTCTCACTAATCGTGATTAGTCACTAATCTAATCATGGAATTTGGGACGGGTCGTTACATCCCGAGTCTTTAAACTCAATCCAGGCCTTAATCATATCCGAGTCTTTAAACTCAAAGGCCTACGGGGGGAAATATCAATATATATCCGAGTCTTTAAACCCAATAACTAGATCCAGCAAATCCAATCCAAAACCATTTGAAAACCTTTTCCAAATCCACATCCAAACCCGAATCCGAAATCACCGGTCTGATGCCCTTCCGGCATCCAGAACCGTCATTCCGAACCCAAATCCGGAATCCACTTTTCAACTTTAAAACCAAAGTCCGCTTTCCGAAATCCGATTCTAAAATCGAGAACCTTAATCATCGAAATCATGTTCCAAAATCCATTTATAAGCATTATAAATCATTTATCATTTGAAATCCCGAAACTATAACATTATAATCAGAAATCAACCTTTTATCGTAAAACGTGCCAAATACCGTATTTTCTCGAAAAACGTGCAATTATGTAAAATCACATCCTAAATCCAACAATCATGAAATCACATATATAAAACAGTTATAGAAAATAGTTATGCATGTTTGAGTTTAAGGAAAGGGTCCACTCACAGTACCGAGCCCTCAGTCGCGTCCCGAACGTCCTGCACGTTCCTCGGCTTCCTCGGGAAATCCCGATCCTGTCAACAACCACCAAATTACGTCACTAACACGTCCACGAGTATCCATCTAAATTCCCTCAAAAATCCCCGGGTCCTAAATGTAACGAACCGGAACCCTAAACTTTCACCTTCGCGGAACTACTTCGATTCGACGTCCGATTAACCCGAAACCAATTCCAATGGACTCGTCACAACTCCTAGACCAAAAACCATGTTGACCGTTTTCCCCATCGCCGCCGCACGCGCCCCCACGCGCCACCCAAAGTGTCTGCGCGTGGCCCTCACGCGCCTGCTACAGTGCATCGGCTACCTTGAGCAAACCCGGTTCGCACCAGTGGTTTGCACCCTGAACCAGCGAGAGCGGTTCTCCTCATTCCGTCCACCAAAACGACTCCTCTCTTCACCAACAACATCGTCCCATCCTAGGCTACCCATTCCCGTACTTCACTCACCTCGACTCACCCTAAAACTCGTCGACTCAAACTCGAACAAAAACCCGTACACTGCCCTGTTTCCTTCTCCGGCCACCCAGGTCACCTCCCTTCACGGTGGCAACACCAGACGGATCTTAGGACCCTTCTAAACCTAACTTAACTCACCTGGACCGTCGACTCTACTCCAATCTTCACGACTTTCGGTTTGAAAGTCACGACTAAAACAGAGTACATCCAGACCCGCCGTCGTGCCAACCTCCACCGTGCACCTCCCGTCACGGTAGCTCAACCAAACGACGCCCTGGACTCAACTGAACTCACTAGACTCCCCTAGACTCTTCGATTCATCCTCTCAAGCCACAACTTCCGATTTGAAGTTCACGGCCAAAACAGAGCATAGACACGGGGAAATAGAAATTACCTGCAACCTGTCACCGTCGTGAGCTTCGCCGGTATTGGTTGACTCCTCGCACCCCTCACGACACCACCACGGTCTCAGTTGCCCCGCACACGGCCGCCACCGCCACAATTCTCATGACCTCCCTGCTTTTCACCCCTGGTTTTCCCGCGGTTCCCAGCTCACTCACACACCACCCTCACGTCTTCTAATCCTCTCACTGTCTTCCTCTCATGCTCTGATCAATCTCACACATGCACAACTCACCAGCACACACACCATCATCGATCAATTCTCTCAAGTTCCCTCACCGCCTCACTCTGTTTCACTCGAACATACACGAACACACACACGGTTGCACCCCAATTATTTGGCCCGTGTGCGTACTGGAACCCCCCAGAAGCCACTACAGCCTTGCCACTTGTCACAATCCACTCCCTTTCTCTCACACATGGCCCAATCTCAGCCCTTCATCTGCTTCTCTCTGCACAAATCCCCAGATGCAAAAAGACCAAAATACCCTCCTGTTTAACTCAAAATTACAACTTTACCACTACCTTCCTAGACCCGTATCTCACACCTCGCAAGTCCGATGAATACGTGCCGTCTGTCATCGAACTCAGGACGATGAGATCTACCTAACCCTCCTTGGTCAACGTACCAAAACCCGATTACACACAAAGTCAACTATTCCCCCTAATTTACCCAAATTACGGTTATGCCCTCAACCTTCCGAACATCATAACTTCCTCCTCGGATGTCGGAATCGGGCGTGCCACCTGTCTACGGATTCGTGACATCCTAAACTACGTCCTGGTCACCGGTCAAAGTCCATCCGACCACCCGAACTAAAGTCAACATTTTTGCCCAGGTCAGGGGCAAAATCGTCATTCTAAGCTTACGGACCTATCGGGACCACCTAACCACCGAGAAACCTCACTAATCCCACCTTAATCACTATCTTAATCCGGGCTCTCGGGACAGGTTGTTACACAGGGTCCTATTCTACCTCAGTAGCACGGCCTGAAGGGGTCACCAAAACATTAAGGGTAAGTGGGCCGAAACTCAAGTTTATAAAACAGTTTAATAATTAAAACATATACTTTTACCCCTCCGTTTTCCAAACATGCATGCATAGTATTTTAAACCATAAAATCATATAAGATATCACAAGTCACATAATAAACCATAAATATAACCACAGTCACTGCACTATACACTCCAATCCTGACATCCCAGATGTCCGACGTCCCTGACGTCCAATAAGGTCACAGTCTCAAGGCTACGCGTGCCACTCGGGGTCTCAATCCCAAGTCCAATCCCTGAACCCAGTTCGGGTACGGCATCCCAGATGCCTGGCGTCCCAGACGCATGACGTCCCAGACGTCCAATCATAGCAATCCTGCTCCTGAGTCATCCTACGGTCCGGTACCTCCGTAGAATGACCCCTCGCAGACAATGCACCATGACAGCTCCGGGGTACCATATCCAGAGGAGACAGTATCACATGGTGGATCTATACAATGCAGTACCTAAGATAATCATCGATATCCACATGCATATAGATATATAATCAAAACAGTGTTCAATTTCCACAAAACGGGTCTCAAGCCCAAAATCGTAAAACATGTCATAACCGTAAATCGAGGTAATCAAAATCCTTCATTTGATTCACACACACACACACACACACACACACACACACACACACACACACACACACACACACACACACACACACACACACACACACACACACACACACACACACACACACACACACACACACACACACATATATATATATATATACAGAAATGAAAACAGTTATGCATGCAAGGGTTAATGAAATCGGGCCCACTCACAGTACGTTCCAGTTGCGAAACTGCGCGTACGAACTTGTTCCGGGATTAACGTATGATTCCTGTCAGTCCAAATCACATGCAAGGGTCACTATAGGTCCTTAAAATTCATCCAAAAAGTCCGAAATAGAAACCGGCTCGGGGAAGTCGTCCGAACACGCTTCCCGAGACAACCGGCCCTAATCTGACCCACTTAACTATCTCGGATCAACTTGGTTATTTCACTAAAAATGTTCAGAATAATGAGAGGATAAAAAGTCATGTTGATCGTGATAGGAGATAAGCTTCAACGCGCTCTTACGCGCCGCCCAAAGTGGCTGCGCGTGAAAGTCACGCGCCTGACACTGTAGCTGCTACAGTGTCATCCCCTTCACCCGTTTCTCTGCAATACGGGTCTACCACCCGCGGCTTGACCCGGTTAATTAATATTCAATTCTTGTTCTAATCCTTCCGTTTTTTATCCTAACATAATCACTAACCATCTAATTAAAGTTCCATGTCCTTAATTAACCTCAACAGTTCCATAATCTGACCTACAACCCGTGATCACCCAAACGGGTCGATCACCACAACTTGCTAATTTCCAAAACATTATCCAATTAACTTCACAGTAAGCATCCTAGGGCTAAAACGAACCAAAATGAACTATCAATTGGACAAGAAAGTACCTGGAAGTCGTCGTCCCAAGCTCTGCAACTTCCCTGAAAATAGTGGCCTCAGTCCTAGCTCAACTGTGGCTGGTTCCCTTCAATTTCGATAAGGCTGAGTTCCAGTCAGAAAGCTAAACCCGTCCTTGGTTTGGTCCAGCAATCCTTAGAAATCAAAATCTGGATTTCCCTCCAATTTTTTCAGAGTTTGGTTTTTCACGGTTTTCTCTCAACTCTCTCAGACCTCACACTTAGCAGAATGAATCCTCAACTCAATGGCACTCAGATAATCAACCCATTCCACTCAGAAACCCGTGGGAATCCCTCTGATCCCACTGGAAAAATGTCCCCCGCAGCGGTTCAAAACTCAGATTTTTAAATACCACCTGTGGCCTGCTCCAAGCTTCATCCCATACTTCATTGCCTTAATACACTTAAACTAATCCCACTGTCCAGTCCACTACAGGTTTAAACAATTGAATTGCTCAGAATCACCACACACGGTGGTGCAGTAAATGTCCCCCATGGTTGCTACAGTAAAAAGCTGTAAAATGATCAAAATGCCCTCAGATAAAAAAGTACCAAATGCCCTTCAGCTTTTCAGACCCGTAACTTGGTCGTCCGATGTCCGTTTTCAGCGTGCCGCTTGTCTACGGACTCAGGGCATCGAGACCTACCTAACGGTCTTCGAATCGTGTGAAAATCATTTGTATATCGAAAAGTCAACTTTTTCCCCATTTCGTCCAAATTACGAAAATGCCCCTGGACTTCCGAACGTCACAACTTCTTCCCTGATCGCCCAAATTGGACGTGCTACCTGTCTATGGACTCGTGACGTCCCGAACTACGTCACGGTCAAAGTCCGTTTGACCTACCAATCAAAAAGTCAACAAATCTACCATACTATTCACAGGGGTAAAAATGTCATTTCATTCAATATTTTACAATATTACAATCCTCGGATTTCCGGGGTGTTACAACCTTCCCCCCTTAAGAAATTTCGTCTAGAAATTTAAGGAAACAAATAAGGAAACTGCTCCTGCATCTGTGCCTCGGGTTCCCATGTGGCTTCCTCCACCTTCTGGTTTCTCTAGAGAACTTTCACGAGAGGGATAGTCTTCTGTCGTAGTACCTTGTCCTTCCGATTCAAAATCTGTACTAGTTGTTCCTCAAAGCTCAAATCCTCTCGGAGTTCGATAGGTTGCTTCTCTAGTACATGAGAGGCGTCATATACGTACTTGTGTATCATCAATACGTGGAAAACGTCGTAAACTTTAGAAAGTTCTGGGGGTAATGCCAATCTATACGCAACCCGGCCAATCTTCTCCACGATCTCATAAGGTCCAATAAAACGTGGACTCAATTTTCCCCGTCGACCAAAACGAATAATCCCTTTCCACGGGGATAACTTCAGGACAACAAAATCTCCAACCTTAAACTCCAAGTCTCGAATCCGTCTATCAGCATAACTCTTTTGGCGATCCTGTGCCGCCTTCAATCTTTCTCGGATAACACGGACTGCTTCTTGAGTTATGTCCATCAATTCCGGCCCTATAGCCGCTCGCTCCCCTATCTTCATCCAGCAGATAGGTGTTCTGCACTGTCGACCATACAGTGCCTCGTAGGGTGCCATCCCGATACTTGCCTGGTAACTGTTGTTGTAAGCGAATTCCATCAATGACAAGTGAGCATCCCACGAATCCTGAAATTGCAGCACACAAGACCTCATCATATCTGCCAGGGTCTGAATAGTCCTCTCTGACTGTCGATCGGTCTGTGGATGGAAAGTAGTACTGAAATGTACATTCGTTCCCAAGGTAGTCTGTAAACTCCGCCAGAACCTGGAAGTGAAACGCGGATCGCGATCAGACACGATCGACTCCGGCGAACCATGAAGTCGAATGATCTCTTTCACGAACAATTGAGCCAGTCGGTTGGGTTTATAAGTCTCTTGCACTGGCAGAAAATGTGCTGACTCGGTTAAGCGGTCTACAATCACCCACACTCCGTCAAATCCACTCCGTGTCCTTGGCAACTTAAAGACGAAGTTCATGGTGACGTGATCCCACTTCCACTCGGGAATCGGAAGTGGCTGCATAGCCCCATACGGTTTCTGCCACTCTGCCTTAACCTGATAACAGGTTAAGCATTTACTCTCAAATTCAACAATGTCCCTCTTCATTCCTGGCCACCAATTCTGCATAGCCTCAATCTCGTAAAACGTGCTCGAAAGACCGATTAAAATAATATTTAAATCCCAAAAAATTTTGGGGAATTGATATGATGTAAATTGAGTTGTTAGTAACCCTGAATAATGATTTGGACAGGATTCGAGATTCCTGGCAAGTGTCGGAAATTACGGAAACGCGTGCAGCTCAGGAAGCGAGCGGTTTGGACAGTGTGTGAGTGGACGTTGTTTTATAAACCATAATGCATGCATAGTTAACTGTTTTACATGATTGATTGCATGATTTGACTTGCAATGATGTCTTGATGATGTGGCATGATTATGTGTGATTTAATGATTATTTTAATCGGTCTTTCGGACACGTTTTACGAGAAATGTGCAAATGGTATTTTGGGCTAGGCCCGGAGTCAAAAAGGTTTTGAAAAGGATATTTTGACTTAATTGGTAAGTCAATGATGATTTCTGGATTATGTTAATGTTTTCAATGTGATTTTACGAATTTACGTGTAAATGGTATTTGAGCTTGAAACCCTGTCGGGAATACTTTTGACTTGGTTTGAGGTCATGGATATGATTGATATATGTTTGTGGTATGGATTGTGTTTGTGATTGTAGATACTGGATACTGGATCATATGCTGGATGGTGCGAGTGCAGTTCCTAGACGTGACTCGGATGTTGCGTGAGTGCAGTTCTCGAGTATGTGGTACATCTAGATGGTGCATGTGCCGTTCCCAGACATGGCTGATATGACTCAGATGGTGCATGAGTGCAGTTCCCGAGATTGGCCTACGCGTAGTGCGGATATGACTATGTGATTTTTTGTGCACTTATGAATAGTACGGATTGATTGATGGATTGATTGATTGTGCACTTGCGAGTAGTGCTGTTTGATGTTTTGTGATTACGTACTGGTATTGAGTATGGGTTTCTGGTCTGTGTGGCCCGGTGCTTATGTTTTCATATATTTTGGCCTGAGAGCCGGGATTTGACTTGTTATGTGATTTGGCTGGAAAGCCGGTGATTGTGATTCATATGTTTTTTCCCTATGCATGCACGGTTTGATAAACTGGAGGGTAACTGACGCGTTTCAAAATTGTTTTAAATGCTATTATTTTTGTGCACTCATACCTTTTCTGTTTTGATGACCCTCCAGGCCGTGGCACGATGTTCGGGGCTGATTGAGAGGCGGAGGCATGAGCGGAAATCAGTGCAGTTATCCCTTATCTGATAGGAGCTGAAGGGTACTTTCGGGACTTCAGTTGACTTGTCAGACGGGAGCAGGACCGGACACAGTTATCAAAGTCCAGTTGGGACAGGTCCTATCAGCATGTTGTAACGACCCGTCCTGAATTCCGGGATTAGATTAGTGAATAATTAAGGATTAGTGAGGTTAATCCGGGAGTAGTTGAGCGAAATCGGACGAACGATGCAAATTGACCATTTTACCCTTGGTCGTGGGTAAAATGTTGAATTTTTGACCAGGAGGTCTGATGGCCGAGAGTCGAGCACCGTTACGTAGATCGGGTCGATACGAATTCATAGAAAGGCGGCACGTCGAATTCGGACGTTCGACGGAGAAGTTACGGTTCACGGAAGTTTCAGGTCACTATTGCATGTTTTACGAGACGAATGTCTTTTGGCAATTGGTGGGCCCCATATATTTTAAAATGGCCCAATGGATGAGTGACAAGTGTCACCCATCCATTGCCTAGTATGTTACATACATGCATATCCCTATTTCCCCATTTCATACATTTTCCCCAATCTCACCAAATGCCATCGATCATGACCACACCCCAATCCATTCCCCCTCACTTGGTTCAACCTGAGGATGAGGCAGAGAGTGACTGAGGACTGAGAGGTGACTGTAGAGAGGCCTGAACCGCCGTGGACGGCGGTGTGGAGGAAAACTGACAAGGTAATCAGTTTGGGTCAATTTTCCTTTATTTTCGGTTTGTGATATTATGGACGGTTTTGGATGGTTGGGTAAGGATTATTAGGTTGCTAGGGGAGTAATAAGAAGGTTTTAGTGGTGGTTAACGGCCGAGGAAGCCCTGGAGAGGTTTTGAAAATATTGAACCTTGAGCAAGCTTTCGAACCGTTTGGTTTTTATAGGTTTTAGGTTGTTTAATTTATATGTTTAGGTTCCTAGGATCAAAATAGGTAGAATGGGATTAATTAGGAAGAGAAATGACGAAAAATGAAGGAGGGAGGACCCTGGACCGGTCACGCCGGTCCAGTTGCAGGCTTTGGACCAAACCAGCTGGTTCGGACCGGTTCATCCGAGGAAGAAGAAGAACTGTGCTGGGCGCGTGGCTCCCACGCGCAAGGGCTTTGGCCGGCGTGTGTGGGTGCGTGGCCCACTTTCTGGGGAGAGTTCCAACATGTGAATTATTCTATTCGATGTAACGAATATTTTGGGACTGGTTTCGTGTCGATCGGACATCGTTTCGATAGGTTCCGGGGTGTCCGAAGGTTTAGGATCGACTTTAAAAATAGTTAAAAATTCAGGAAAATTACGGGGATTTAGTGAGAGGTTAATAAGGTAGTTAGTAACCCTCTAAAGTGATTTGGACAGGTTTGGGAGTCTCGGTGATGGTGTTTGGCCCGGGAGAGCTGTATGGCACGCGTATCGAGGCGGCAGCTCGGACGGTCTGTGAGTGGATCTTGTTTTCTAAATTGATGCATGCATAAATGTTTATTATATGTTTTAATACTTGTTTTGTGAAGCCATGAGTGCATTTGTGTGTGGTTACATATTGGCACGTATTTCGAGGTTTCGGCCTTATACGGTGCCTATACGTGTTTGTACTTTCTTTGCTGGTTTAAATGAAATTCTTTTGGATTTAAAATGTCAGGACCCACCCCGGTTTCACCCCGAAACCCGAGGTAAATCCCGCTCCCGTCTGACTCCCCGTCTCAAAACTCAAGTAAAACTCACTCACATACTACCCAGTCAAACGCAGGAGTAATTAGACACAATGTCCCGAAGGTAGCATTTACAGAACATAGTACGAGCATACAAATAAAACCGATAACTACACGCACGCAGAAGCCTTTACTTTACTCTGGGAACCCTCACGTCACTTCTATGCCTCAGACTCTGCCTCGACGTCAAGACCCCGCGCTCGCTCCACAACCTGGAGGGCAATTTAAAACAGAAAATGTGAGTGGACCAGAAAGTACAAAAGTTCAAAAACCATTTTATAAGAAAACCGAGTTCTTACCCTCCGTTTTGAAACCACATGCATAACCAGCAGTTATAAACACATTGATAAAAATAATCATTATAAACAGCCTAAGAAACAGAAACACTATAAAATACCATAAGAAACCATAGCATAGGTATCAGAAACCGTATCAAAACCATAATCACCAAAACATCATTTTCCCGATCAAACCTGCTGGATCTATCCGAGTCTTTAAACTCCCGAGTCTTTAAACTCAATCCAGGCCTTAATCATATCCGAGTCTTTAAACTCCCGAGTCTTTAAACTCAAGGCCTACGGGGGAAAATCAATATATATCCGAGTCTTTAAACTCCCGAGTCTTTAAACTCAATCCGGGTCTTTAAACCCAATCCGGCCGGTCCCCCGTCAATATCAATCCGGGTCTTTAAACCCAATATCCAGATCCAGCAAATCCAATCCCAAAACCATTTGAAAACCATTTACCAACTCCTCATCCAAACCCGAATCCGAAATCACTGGTCTGATGCCATTCCGGCGTTCAGGACCGTCATTCCGAACCCAAATCCGGAAAATATCCATTTTCATACCAAAACCCCATGTAATCACAAATCACATGTCATAACCCATATAACATTATTAGAAAACCTTTATCGGTGGAAATCCCCAAATGTGACATCCAAATCCGAAAACCAACATTTTCTCGAAAACCGTACCAAAACCGTCTTTTTCTCGAAAAACGTGCAAACACATAAAATCATCATTTCATATTCAATAAACATAGAATTATAAATAAAACCATAAAACACGTATATAAAAACAGTTATGCATGCTCGAGTTTAAGAAAAGAGTCCACTCACAGTACTGAGCCCTACTCGCGTCCCGAACGTCCAACCCGTTCCTCGGCTTCCTCGGGAAATCCCGATCCTGTCAAACACCGCCAAATTACGTCACTAACACGTCTACGAAGGTTCACCTAAAAGCCCTCAAAAATCCCCGGACCAAAGACTTAAAACCCCGGGACCCTACACATTCACCCTCACGGAACTACACTCAAACGACTTCCGATTGACCCGAAACCAACTCCATTGAATTCACAACAACTCCTAGACCAAAAGTCATGTTGACCGTTTCTCCCAGAACCGCCGCACGCGCCCCCACGCGCCGTCCAAAGTGGCTGCGCGTGGCCCCACGCGCCTGCTACAGTGTCACCGTCTACCTCACGTAGACCGGGTTCGACACAGTGCCTGCTGCTTGAACCGGTGAGAGCGGTTCACCGCCGTGCCTGCACCATTTTCCTCCCTCTCTTCACCATCCTCTTCGTCCAATCCTAAGCAATCCAGTTCCCTCACTCAAACACCTCAACACTGTCCCTAACCTGTCGACTCGAGCTCGAACAAAACCTGTACCAGTCCCTTGTTTCCTTCTCCGGCCACCCAGGTCTTCCCCCGTCACGGTGGCTACCCAAAACGCTTCCTAGGGCTGTCCTAAACCTCACCCAACTCACCAAGACCATCGACTCTCACCCAAAATCCACGACTTTCAAACTGAGCAAAATGGATAAAACAGAGCACATAGGGTACTCTCCGTCGTCTGGGCTCCGCCGTTCATTCCTCCGTCACGGCAGCACAACCAGCAGCTACCTAGGACTCAACTGAGTCCCCTAGACTTCACTAGACTCCTCGATTCAACCCCTAACGCTACAACTCTCAACTTGAAACTCGACGGCAAAATAGAGCACGAAGAGAAAAGTATGAAGTTTACCTGCTTCCAGGCGTCGCCGTGAGCTTAGCCGTGAGGCAATAGCTCCTCCCGTCCACCGCCAGCCTCTGGACACATCCACGAGTCCAATTGCACCAACACACGGCCGTACCACCACCACAATCGTCCAAGTCCTCTCTGTTTTCTCTGAAAACCGACTGCCCCGTCCACCGTGTTCTTGTACGATTTCTCTCCCCCAAACATTCACCAGTTCACTCTTCCACCCTCTGATCACTCCTCACTTACCAACACCCACTAACACTCACCATCGTCTCTCAATTCCTCTCAATTCCTCCCTCTGTTTCTGTCTGGGTCGAACAACACACACGGCACGGTTGCACCCCAAATAATTGGACCGTGCACTCACTAGAACCAACCAGACCTCCTACACGTGTCACCAATCCCTCAACTCCTCTCCCAAGTGGCTCAATCTCAACCCTCTATCTTCCCTCTCTGTGCACAAATCCCCAGACAACCGAAAGACCAAAATACCCCTCATTTTAACTTCAAATTACGATTTTACCCTTACCGTTTTAGACCCGTAACTCACACCTCGTACGTCCGATGAATACGTGCCGCCTGTCATCGAACTCAGGACGACGAGATCTATCTAACGGTCTTAGGTCAACTTACCAAAACTCAATTATTCAAAAAGTCAACTTTTCCCCCCTATTTACCAAAATTACGAAAATACCCTTGACCTTCCGGACATCACAACTTCCTCCTCGGATGTCGGAATCGGGCGTGCCACCTGCCTACGGATTCGTAACGTCCTCAACTACGTCCTGGTCACTGGTCGACTCCCATTTGACCACCCGAAATAAAAGTCAACATTTCCGCCCACCACAGGGGCAAAATCGTCATTCTAGGTTCCCGGACCCCTCGGGACCACCTAACCCTTGCTTTACCTTACTAATCACCCCTTAAACACCCTACTTATCCCAATTCTCGGGACGGGTTGTTACATAAAAAGGATAAACTCGGGCAAGAGACCCATTTGGTTTTGTCTCGGGCATATGACCCTATTGATGACCTACAAGTCTGAGTCGTGGTGGCGGCAGGTGCTATATGCACGACGACGGATGATACGACGCTCGCCTCCGGACTGGGATGTGTTCCTTCTGGAGAGGTCACGATGTATGATCCATTGTCGGGTAGCCGATGGAGGCTCGACTTAGGAATGCTGACGGTTCAGGATATCAATCGGTGATGAGTGCACCATGATCTTGTGGTGGTCGCGTCGGTTGATACGTTCACGGCGACATACCAGGATTGAGGGCGATCCGGGACGGATGGTTGCACACATCACTATGATCACAATCGTGACTGACACTGAGATATCGGGCACGATGCCCAGTTGAGTCATGAGTTCGGGCACGAGGCCCAGTTACTTTACATTTATGATTTCGGGTCGAGGACCTTAAATGGATTTCTAGTTTCATGACGTTTTATGGGGACCGGGCATGAATGTTTTCTCTATATATATATATTCATATACCTTCCTTATTTGGATTGTCTCCTCCGGGGAGGGTCGTTGGCCTGGGTGGACCCCGGAGTAGTCACGGAGCACTAATTGAGTGGAGTCGCCCCCGTTGGGTACCTTACTCTCAGGAGTGCTTGGATTATAACCTCAGGGAGGGTCATTGATCTACGGATATTGACCTGGGTGGACCCTGAGAGACTTGGGCTTTGAGACCCCGGGTAGCACGCACGTAGCTTTAGAAACCGTGACAAGAATGATTATGTGATTTATGTATATATGTTAAATGATGTGTGATGTGTACAGGTTTTGGGCTGTGGCTCGTATGGTTGGTTTCTTTATGGTTCTTTTGGATAAATGGTTTTTGAATGTATGCAGGCTTTTTAGTGAAGGGTACAAACGTCTTATTGATTTTTTTTTATAAATTGTTGTTTTGTCCACTCACAGCTTTTAAATGTTTTGAGTGCCCTTCAGGTTGACAACGGATGCGGGCTGTAGTAGAGACCGAGACATCACATACCTCCTCCGGATCCTAGGGTACTCTGAAGCCCGAGAGGGCTAAAGTCGAAATTTCTCTTGTCTGACACTCCGTGTCAGACAGGATCAGGAATGTCCCGCGTTAATCCGGGGGGGATTGGGACGAGTCCTGACAGGTGGTATCAGAGCATAGGTTTGCTTGGAGGATACTCAGGACGCTCTGATACTAACAGGTAGTATCAGAGCGAGGTTGTCTCTATTCGAGCAACTGTGGAGCCCTTGGAGTGAGCCCAGGTCGATGATGTGATGTTTCTATGGGCTACAGTTCGTCATCAACCTGATAGTTAGGATATCGGTATGATAGTCAGTAGGATTAAATTGTAGATCATCTTAGTTCGGCATTCGATCCCGGCGTTGCCATAGTTCTGTCGTGGTTGGCAGTGTGGGACCCTACGGAGTAGTTAGTACAGGCGATTGATTCCGTTGGATGTGGAACATCGATAGGGATGTCTGGTGGTTAGGTCTGCGCGAGTCTGTGGCCATCACTACTACCGAGAGTAGTTGTAGTTACGATTGTTGGGAATCGGGGATGTTCAGAGGACGTTTCCTTTTCTCGTATAAGTTGTTAGAGTGACTGTATGGGGCCCTTGGGAACACATCCCCGATATATGTAACGATTCATCTATATATACTAGTGTGCACACTACTCGGGGTCTCACTCCGAGTCTTCCCCTAGGAATTCTCCATCTGGGAGGCTCTATCTTTGGACCTAGTCCGATCATCTCTCCGGAATCTGGTCCGGGACCACATCATAACTCGTAACTCCCACTCCTGGAATGGGATCCCTATGGGGATACCCATTCTGGTTTGTGGATCGTGACTCTCCAGGTCGATGTCAGGAGGAGACCATATAAATCATATGGAGGGTATAATACATTTTCTTTCTCAAAACATATTTCAACTGGGTCTCATACCCGATTCATCTCAATAAGATTCCTCGAATCCGATTCAAATCCACTTTCACAGGCCTCGGCCTAAATCCACAGTTCAATAGGGTCTCATGCCCGAATTCTCATTTCATAAAACAAACTAGGACTCAAGCCCGATGTTACAATTAACTGGGCTTCTAGCCTGATACCACGAATAACTGGGCCCAAAGCCCGAAACCATAACTCAACAGGGCCTCCAGCCTGATTTCACAATCAAAGGGGCCCTAAGCTCGATGTTATAACCAACTGGGACTCAGGCCCGATACCATAGTTCAAATGGGCCTCAAGCCCGAATCGTAAACCAACGGGGCCCTCAACCTGAATGTGTAACTGAAAAGGACCCTCGGTCCGATTCCTAGTCAAATCAAATGGACTTCAAGTCTGAGAGTTCGTAAATCAAATGGGTCTCGTGCCCGATTTCATATTTCCAATTCCAAAACCAATTCATTAAACCCTCATTGAAAACCTAGCACGTATAAGCATCATATAAAACCAGAAATCTCAAAATACGTGCAAATACGTAAATCCCAGGCTACCACAAACAAATGCACTCATGGCATCATAAAACATATTCTAAAACATTTATGCATGCATTAATTTCGAAGAGAAAGGTCCACTCACAGACCGTCCGAAGCCGCGCCTCGATACGTGTGCCATAAGCTTCTCCGGGGCCAATTGTCACCTCTGGGGTTCCCGAACCTGTCCAAATTAATTTAGAGGGTTACTAACTACTTAAATAACCCCTCACTAAAGCCCTGTAATTTTTCAAAATTTTTAACTATTTTTAAACGCGAACCTAAACCTTCGGACAACCCGAACTATATCGAGACGATGTCTGATCGACTCGAAACCAGTCCCAAAATGTTTGTTACATCGAATAGATGATTTCACATGTTGGAACTTTACCCAAAGGAGGGCTCATGCGCCCATACGCACAGTCCAAAGGGGCTGCGCGTGGGAGCCACGCGCCCTGCACTATGGATTTTCCCTGAGCTTCAGTAGATGGTCCGGTCTGGTTCGGTTGGGCCGGCTGGTCCAACTGGGCTGGGGTGACCGTTCTGACCCTTTAATTCCCTTATTTTTCGTCCAATCTCTTCCTTTTCAATTCCAATCTTCCTATTTTCTCATTTCTTACCTATTCAAATCAAGAAATCCTAAAGAAAACACCTAAAACCCAATGGTTCGATTATGTCCTCACGGTTCAACCTTTTCAAAAACCCCCCAGGGCTTCCTCAGCCGTGAACCACCCTCAAAACTGTCCTATTATCTCCCCCAACAACCCAATAAGCTCATCCTAATCGATTAAAACCGTCCCCAACGTTAAGAATAAAAAATAAATGGAAAAGGGTTAAAACCGATACCTTCACGGTTCCATGGCCGCCGTGCACGGTGGCCTGTGATCTTGCCACCACCTTCATCAGTTCAATATTCTCTCTCTGTTTCCCTCATGTGCAACCAGTCTGGGATTTGGTTTAGGGTGGTGTGGTCTTGTGGAAGTCATGGTTTGGGGAGGGGAAGGTTTCAGGTTGTTTGGGTGAACAGACAAAGGGGGATGCATGTATGCAATCACTCTGGACAATGGATGAGTGACACATGTCACTCATCCTTTGGCCAGCACAGAAATATCTGGGCCTCACTTAGGACAAAAGTCAAGCCGTCTCGTAAAACGCGCAATAGTTCCCTCGAACTTTCATGAACCGTAACTTCTCTATTGAACGTCCGAATTTGACGTGCCACTACGGATTCGTATCATCCCGATCTATGTAACGATCCTTGACCCTCGACCATCGGACCTCCGGGGTCAAAAATCAAATGTTTGCCCTTTTTCAACCAAATTACCAAAATTTCCCCGAACTTCCGATCGTCATAACTTTTTCCTCGAAGATCGGAATCGGACGTGCCACCTGTCTATGAACTCGTGACGTCCCGAACTACGTCACAGTCATTGGCCAAGGTCCAACTGACCGCCTGAATGAAAAGTCAACGTTTCGCTCATTCTAGGGGTAAAATCGTCATTTCGCATTGAACGTCCGTTAATCCTCGTTTAATCCCCGATTAGCGAGGCTAATCCATCTTTAATTTTTAATTAATCTCGATAATTCAGGACGGGTCGTTACACCGAGCACATTCCACCTAACAACGGAAGCTTAGAGTATGGACGTACTTAATTGATGATCATACAGAACAAACTTATCTGCTATTACCCGATTGTTCCGTCCGATTCACCCTACGCCCAGGAGTGAGTGTTAGAGTAACATACGAACTCCTCGGTGTATGTACACACCACAAATACCCGAGGGGTTTAAAACACAAAGGTGAGTGGATCCAGTTGTTATTTCAGTGTAAAAATATTTTCAATAAACAACATTTAACCCTTCGTTTTAGTATAAAATCCAAAACAGTTATAACATACTTACACGTAATACGAGAAATAATCATAACAATAATTTAATAATAATTTAAATGATGTGCACAAATGAGCCATGCAGAAACCATAAATATGTCTCAATATTAACCCACATCAAGTTGCTCTTGAGTCGCCTCGAGTCTCATACTCGAAACATAAGGATCTTTTTGGGACGTGTCTGCTCCCGCCTGACAATCATACTCAAAATACCAAAAAGATCCTTAATGGGTTTAACAAACATACAGAGTTCAACTACAACATTGTCAGGCAAGGGATAAGTAACTATATACAGGACTGAGCATACATGTTTGTACAAATAAAAGTACTAAAATCCTACCCCAAAAGGGGTAATCAGATGCGCAGTAGTACTGTCTATGCTTCTACCTCGATATCAACTCCTGTATCTGTATCATGGCCTAGAGGGTCAATAAAACAGTAAAACTGTGAGTGGACCAAAAATAAATATTTTCGAAATACAATTTAATAATAACATTTTCCTCTCCGTTTTACAAACATGCATGCATTCAAGTCAAATCGTATAGAAACAGTTTAAAACACACACACACACACACACACACACACACACACACACACACACACACACACACACACACACACACACACACACACACACACACACACACACACACACACACACACACACACACACACACACACACACACACACACACACACACACACACACACACACACACACACACACACACATATATATATATATATATATACATCTGGACACACATATAAGTAAAACACGATATAACCAATCCTTGACATCCGTGATGTCTCGACATCTGCGATGTCTATAACCAATTCCAATCACGATTTCCAATGCTACGCATACAACTCGAAGTCTCATCTTCCAGTATCCCCCAGGATCCAACTCAACGACGTCCCGGGTGATATCATCATGAGGTGCCTTCCCCGGATCTACCACATCGGGGGTGATATCATAAACTCGCACTCCTGATCCTGAGCCTCTCCTCGGAGCTACTCATCTCAGGTAGTGCACTGTGACTACTATAGGATCCTCAATGTCTCGAGGAGGCTATCTAACTCACCAGGATGGTATATGTAGAACAGTGACCAAATACATTTCAAATCATTTATGTCCCAAATCAAGTAAAAAATACTATTCAATTGGGCCTATGACTGAGACATAATCCTCACATGTCTTTTCCACAAAAATCAACTGAAAACAATGTCTAGAATTCATTTATAAATATGATTTGTCCAATTTCCCGTTTGACTCTAAATCTAAGTCAAAACCGTTATCCAACCGGGTCTCAAGCCCAAAATAACGTTTTTCACGCAAAACCGTAAACTGGCTCATAACCGATGATTAAGTTCACAAATATCATGATATCAAATTATTTCATCTTAAATCACATAATAAAGCATTTAAAACAGTTTATGCATGCATTTCAATTATAAAACAAACAGTCCACTCACACTTGGTCCACGCTGCGTGATCAATATCCGCACCGTAATCTCACCCGAGCTAGTCCAAAGTCTTCGAACCTGTCCAAATCACATCCGAGGGTCACTAATGTTTTATACAAGTTCATACACTAAACCCTCATAAAGCCAGATACCGAAAATGCATCCTGGACACACTTCTCTAGGCAAAAAATCCCTAAATAACCTATCAAACGGTCTCCAATCAACCTAAAACCATCACCATTGGATTCAGAACATCGAAATCTTTCAAACATGACCAATTTCACCTCAAAATTTAAACCTTCGAGTTGAACGATTCCTTGGACGGGTTCGAAGTCAGGTCGAACATGGGTCGTATGCCATCACCATTCCTGGAACCAGAGAATGCATGTAATTGGTTAGAAGGGTTATTCTAACTGTGAAAGGGACGACATAGGGATTCAAAGGGGTCAACTTTACCTCAAAGTTTTCGAAGGTGGTCGGGACATTCTCGGGTCTGAGTCGGGTGTCGCGGGTTTGTAACGGGTCTTTTTCAACATGATCGATTCAAGCCTAAATATCAAAATGCAGATTGTCAATGGATTTTAGCTAAGGAACGTATCTAAATCACTAGGGAGTCACAGTCTTACCTCCTCCGATCCCTAGGTTAGATGTGTCATCTTCAGGTAAGATTTCGGGTTGTTAAGCAACATCATGCTACAGTGCATTGCGACTAACACAATCTTGCCACGGTAGTCGTATGTTCAAGGCGACAAGGTTACAGGTTCAGTGAAAGGTCTTCGTTCAAAGCTTGCTAGTGACTGGTTTTTCAGGGGGAGGTTACAGGGTTCACGATTGCATATGGAGGGACGCGGTCGTCCCTCGTTTCTTCCAAAAGAAAAGAACCATGTGGACATGCGATTTAGGTGTGGGTTTTCTCAGTGGGGTATTGAAACTGGTGTGTGTGTGTGTGTGTGTGGTATCAAGCTTGGGCGTTCATTAGAGAGCATTTTGAGATCTCTCTCTCTCTCTCTCTCTCTCTCTCTCTCTCTCTCTCTCTCTCTCGTTTTACGAAGCAAGAAGACAAGGGCACGGGCTGGTCTAACGAGTCTTGGGCTCTTGATCTGGTTGTCAATGACTTGCAAAATTGGTCATTTACTTAGGCCAGTAGAGATTGGGCTTAACTAGCCATAATACACAACTGATTTTCAAGGGTTCAATGTGTGGGCTTTGGCTTTTCATTAAGATCTGCTAAGGCCAACAAGATGGGCAATTAGCGTCACGAGTTTGGGCCCCCAAAAGAATAACTCTTAAGGCCCAACCAAATTGAACTAATCCAACCTAAGGTAAAAAATGGCCAGAATAATAAAATAAGGGTAACAAGGTAAATTCTTAAATTTCTACTCGAGTTTTCGGTACTGGATGTATCAAATAATCACTGTGAGTGGACTTTTGTTATTATTAAATTATTATGCATGCATATTTAAATATTTTAAATGCTTTAAATGCTTTTCTATGTGATTTTAATGATAATTGGTCGATTATGATTTTATATGATTTTTTTGGTAATTTTATGGAAATTGTTTCAATGGACATTTTACGAGGATTTTGAATACATTGTGTTTTGGGCTTATGCCAGATTTAAGATATGGATTTGGTTTTGGAATTGATATGGGTTATATATGTACTCTCGTTGTTTGTGATATGGTTGATATGTGTGTTTGTGAACAACCCTCTTCAGTTACTAGTTATTGGTTAGTCTCAAACGTGGAGCGGGGCTTTATTTCTTGAGATTGATACTATGATTGAATTATAACTCAGACCTTGAGCTGGGCTCTATTTCCTGAGTCAGTCCATACTGGATGTCGAGCTGGGCTCTATTTCTCGAGCGGCTTGCCTACCAATAGTGCGAATGATGTGATGATTGATATTGAGCTTAAGGATGGGTTGATTGTGTGTGATTACTGTGATGCTTTTGGGTGATGCCTGTGTTGGTTGCTTTTGGTGGCTTCTGTTGCTTGAATTGTGGACTCTTCTCATGTATTTCGAGGTTTTGAACTATGTTATGTTTTCACTGAGTTTAAATGGTTTTCCACTTGCTTGCATAGTTTGGTAAAATGAAGGGTACTTATTTATGTTTCCAACTGTGTTTTAAAATATTTATTTTCGTCAACTCACACGTTTTTTAATGGTTTTGTTCTTATCCTTCAGGTTGTGACATGAGGACATGGATCTACCTTAGGATCGGAGGCATCCACTAGAATTTGCGCATTCTTCAGCATTATAGGGTAGGACTAGACGTTTAAGTTGTACTTGTAACCAGTACTTATGCTCTGTAAATAGTAATGACAGATATCCCTTGTCTGAAAGTTGGCGAACTTGTTTGTTAATGTTGGTATTACTTAGAGTCGTTTTGGTTACTAGTATTAGCTGTCAGACGAGAGCAGGATCCCCTCGATAAACAGTAAGGGTCCTGACAACCCGTAGGTCATATTCGGGATGACTATCCATGGATTGACAATCGGGTTGACGATCCGTGGATCGGTAATCGGAATGACTATCTGTGGATTGACAATTGGAATAATTAATCTTTATGATAATGTTTAGTTACAAAGAAGGTTAATCTTTGCAAGCCTCAATGACCATCTATGAACGGGTAGTCGGAATGAGATTAACCCTTATGATAATGTTTAGTTAGAAAGAAGGTTAATGTTGGAGATAAAGTTAACCATTATGACAGTGCTGATGGAGCTGGTTAGAAAAAATGTTAGGTGTTTGTATAAATGTCTCAGCGAGATAGGAAGAGAAACTGCATCTTGATTTCCCAAGTCGAAAGAAGCAGGTTTTGCCACAAGGGCGAGCCTTTGTTAAACCATGAAACCTACTGGGGTGTTTATAGGTTCAAGTTGTCAAGTTGGACCTTCAACGGCTCCCAAGCTGTTGTTTATTCCGTTGGAAACATCCGCTCAACCTTCAAATTCTTCGTGAATTGTCCACACTTTTCTTATTCTACACATTCTAAGTGGGGGCTTGGGTTGGGTCTTCTTTGGTTTGGACCTTTAATTGTTCCAAGCCATCAACTTTGGCCTAAGATGATTTTTTCAGGTGTAATCAGTTTTGTTGGATGAATTGTGGTTATCCTCTCTTAGACTCTTTTTGTTTATCATTTTAACTTTAGTTTTATTGAATTTAATTCATATTGCAAATTTAGTCAAAAGCAAATTGTAGTATAGAATTATAATTCAACAGCTACTTTACTTTTTTTGCAGTAATCTATATCTTTAAATAGTATATTTGGTAGTTGTTTATTTTTTAAATTTGCGCGTTCTTGTTAAAACTTAAAAATAACAAAAATTTTGCATGTTCTAATTTTTACTTTTAATTTTTGTATATAAATATTTTTATGTTTGACAATTATGATAATGTCCTCATAGCAAATATACTGGATTAATGTGGATTCTTTCAATTGTTTTATTTTTGTTTTACGAATATTTTCAATATTAATTTTTTTGATAAAGCATATGACGTCCGTTGTGTTTCTCAACCCATGATGGGGTTTCTAAGTCTATTGGAATAGCAGTCTTAGAATATATAAATCATATTCTTAATAAGAGTTTATTTTCTCAATTGGAAAGAAACTTAGAATCCAATTTGGATTAGGATTTCTAATTCAAGGCCATTATTGTGGCTATAAAAAGAGGATTGTGCACTAGTTTGATGTGTCCAATTAGTTAGCAATAAAGAACGATTGTTTTGTACCACTTAAGGTGTTAAAGTGAGAGAATATCGACAAAGCAGAGTTTGTAAAGGAGAGAATAAAGGAGGTAAGAGTGTTTTTGTAAGGACCCGTCCCAAATCCCCAGGGATTAAAGTGGGACGCGCCTGATCCCATTTGACACGAAGTGTCAGACTAGGGAAATTCCGTCTCTAGCCCTCACCGGGGCGTCCAGAGCACGCCAGGATCGTAGGAGGAGGAGTGTGATGTCTCATCTCTGCTACAGCCCGCATCCGCGATAAACCTGAAGGGCATTAAAACATCAAAAGTCGTGAGTGGAAAAAATAAACATTTCATTAAAAATATTTTCGCATAAAGACATTTATGCCTTTCGCTAAAAACATATGCATGCATTCAAAAATCGTGTATCAAAACGTTTATAAAACCATTTGTCAAACATTCTCAAAACCTTTCAAGGTTCATGCCGGGCTCCCATAAACTGTCATGAACCATAAATCCATTTATGGGCCCCCGACCCTAAATCACCAAAAACCTGTAAATCAAATAAATAGGGACTCAGCCCAAATCAAACACACGTAGGTCTCAGCCCAAAATCACTTTCTAAATCATAAAACACGGGGTCTCCGCCCCCCAAATCACTTTCTGTAAAACCTCATACGTACTCATAAGTATAACCCATCCGCGGCACTTCCGAGAAGATGCCAACTCGGGGCACACAGCCCCTAGGGAACACATCCCCGATATAAGTCACGATATCATATCTATACTAGTGTGCACACTACCCGGGGTCTCACTCCGAGTCTTCTCCCAGGAATTCTCCATCTGGGAGGCTCAATCTATGGATCTAGTCCGAGCTCTATCTCCGGATCTAGTCCAAACATCTCTCCAGAATCTGGTCCTGGACCACATCATAAAACATAACTCCCACTCCTGGAACGGGATCCTTATGGGGATACCCATTCTGGTCTGTGGATCGTGACTCTCCAGGTCGACGTCTGGAGGAGACCATATAAACATATGGAGGGTTCATATTCATTTTCAAATCTCTTTCTTTCTCAAAACATTTCTCAACTGGGTCTCATACTCGATTCATCTCAATAAGATTCCTCGAATCTGATTCAAATCACTTTCACAGGCCTCAGCCTAAATCCTCAGTTCAATAGGGTCTCATACCCGAAATCTCATTTCATAAACCGAACTGGGACTCAAGCCCAATGTTACAGTCAACTGGGCCTCTAGCCCGATGTCACGAATAACTGGGCCCTAAGCTCTAAACCATAATCAATGGGACCTCAAGTCCGATTTCACAACCAACAGGGCCTGAAGCCCGAAACTACAGTCAAATGGGCCTCCAGCCCGATATTACGACCAAATGGGCCTCAAGCCCGAATCATAGATCAACGGGACCCTCGGTCCGATCGTATAGCTCAAATGGACCCTCGGTCCGATTTCTCGTCAAATCAAATGGACTCCAAGTCTGAGAGTTCATAAATCAAATGGGTCTCATGTCCGAGTTCATATTTCCAAATCCAAAATTCATTTATTAAACCCTCGTTGAAAACCTAGCACGTATAAGCATCGTATAAAATCGTAAATCTCGAAATACATGCAAATACGTAAATCCTAGGCTACAACAAACAAATGCACTCATGGCATCACAAAATATATTTTAAAACAATTATAAAACATTTATGCATGCATCGAATTCATAAAACAAGTCCACTCACAGAGCGTCCGAAGCCGCGCCACGATACACGTACCATAAGCATCTCCCGGGCGAAATGTCGCCTCCGGGATTCCCGAACCTGTCCAAATCATAATATAAGGTTATTAACTACTTAAATAACCCCTCACTAAAGTCCCGTAATTTTCCTGATTTTCTAACTATTTTTAGACGCGAACCTAAACCTTCAGACATCTCGAACTATATCGAAACGATGTCCGATTGACACGAAACTAGTCCTAAAATGTTCGTTACATCGAATAGATGATTTGACATGTTGGACACTTCCCCAAAAGAGGGAGCACACGCCCTCAAGCGCCCCAAGTATGCACTGAGCGTGGGCCGCACGCGCCCACTGTGCAGTCATCTTCTCCAGTGGCTGAACCGGGTCCGACCGATTCTCTGGTTTGCCTGGACCGGCGTGATCGGTCCGGCCTGGTTCCTCGCTCATTTTTTGTCCGTTTGCTTCCAATCCAATCCCTAAATTCCTATTTTCTCATTTCCTATTTGTCCCAATCAAGAAACCTAAGAAAAACAACTAAAATCCTATGATTCCAAAACTTAGTTCACGGTCCAATTTTCCATTCTTCTTCCCACGGTTCCTCAGCCGTCAACCTCCACCAAAACCCTCCCTAAACCATCCTAACAATCTAATAAACTCATCCTAATCATCCAAAACAGCCCATAATGTATAAATCGAAAATTGAAGGAAAAATGGATTTTATCGATACCTTGCACGGTCCAACGCCG
This sequence comes from Prinsepia uniflora, assembly GCA_032719365.1. Classification (NCBI taxonomy): domain Eukaryota; kingdom Viridiplantae; phylum Streptophyta; class Magnoliopsida; order Rosales; family Rosaceae; genus Prinsepia; species Prinsepia uniflora. The sequence continues at coordinate 60,148,134 of CM064876.1, forward strand.
CCGTCCACGACAGCGTTGCCTCCTGCCAGCCGCCATCATCATCTTGCACTCCTCACAATCCCTTGGTCTCTCAAGCATGCTCAGATGGGAAGGGTTGGATTTGTTTGGGCTCAAAATGGTTTAGGGTGAGATCGGGTTGGATGAAGAAAACAAAGGAAATGAAGACGATATGCATGTATTAATTTGGGTGGGCAATGGATGGATGACAAGTATCATTCATCCATTGGGCTTGCCCCAAAATATCTGGGCCCACTTAAGTCCAAAAAGCATTCGTCTCGTAATTCGTGCAATAGTGCGTTCGTACTTCCGTGAACCGTAACTTTTCCGTCGAACGTCCGAATTCGACGTGCTACCTATCTACGGATTCGTATCGTCCTGACCTACGTAACGGTCCTCAGCCCTCGGACCTCCCGGGTCAAAAGTCAACTATTCACTCTTTTTCAACTAAATTACCAAAATGCCCCCGAACTTCTGAAGATCATAACTTCTTTCTCGAACGTCAGAATCGAGCGTGTCACCTGTCTATGAACTCGTGACGTCCAGAACTACGTCACAGTCATCGGCCAAAGTTCATTTGACCACCTGAATGAAAAGTCAACGATTCGCCCATTCTAGGGGCAAAATCGTCATTTCGCCCTGCTCGTCAGTTAATCCTCGTCTAATCTCTGATTAGTCTCACTAATCCGTCATTAATCCTTAATTAATCCCGCTAATTTGGGACGGGTCGTCACAGTTTTGTTTATATTTCTTGTTCTTTTTAGTTGTTGATCAACTCTTAATTCTAGAGGCTTGATAGGATAATTGGTTGTACCCATTATTAATTGTTGTTGATGCCCCATGGACGTAGGCATATAACCAAACCACGTTGATTATTGGTATTGTTTATCTTCTTGCTTATTTTCTTTATTTTGGCGCAAGAAACAGACCAATTTAGACTCGCCTAGTTGAGCACTTTTGACTGCTCCTCTCGAGGGTAGGAAGACCTGCACAGTGAGAGGGTAAGAGAAAAAGGGCACCAGTGAGGTGCCGGCCTAACAGTCTCTAATGCCTACGTAAGATTAAGTAGGAAGGGTATTGTAGTAATTTAGGCAGTGTGAGAGTAAGATTGTCATTATCTTTTGGAGGGAGATACCCTTGTATTTATAGTAGCATTGAATGTGGTTGTTGGTGTTTGTCGATGGGGGATAAATTTCGTAGCCCTTAGAAGTTGAAACGTGTCTTGGTGTGATATTGGGAAACATTTCTTACAGGTCAGTGGGCTTGGCCGACCAGATGTGGTCGGCTTATGTGTAGGTTGGCCTCTTGCTGATTCCTCGGGGTGGCCGAGGGACTGGGCATGCCGATCAGATGGTTGGCCGATCAGGTATGATCTGCCTATGTTGTTCTGGCCTTGTTGCTGATTAGGAAGATGATTGTAATGGCAGGCCCTCTCGGCCTTTGGTCAGGCCGACTAGTTTAAGTACGAACACTTTGGTTCCAAAGTTTGTTTATTTTTTCCATTCTTAAACGAAATCACAACAATTGGTATCAGAGCAACAAAGTTGCTAATTTTCGTTTAGAATGGAGTGAACAAATAACACCACAGTTAAGTTGACTTGTGTTAACTAGGTGATCTAGAAATCAAGTGGAGAACATATTTTATCATAGTGATCTTCATGAGCTAATTGAAGGTGTTGCAAGTAAGTCAGAAGTATGTAAAAAACTAATTGGAACATGATGAATCAAAAAATTATGGGTACGATTAGATAATGGATTAATGATAGCATCTATCACCATGTATCCAAAGAGATTAATGTCGAAGCCCTATGGAAGTGGTTGGAATCCCTCTTTGAAGACCGTTACCAAGAATTCCTTATGAAAGAGATTCTCAGCATGAAGTATGTGGACAATGTTAATATGACTTAACTCTTGAATAACTTTCAGAACATGACCAATGGGCTTGACAATTGAAGATAAGTTGCTAGCACTATTGTTCCTAGGATCCTTGCTAATTGGTTGGGATACCTTCATCGTAAGTGTAAGTAATTTTGATGGTAATGGTATCTTGAGGACCCTATTAAGGATCATCTGTTTAATGAAGAAATAAGGAGAAATGTTCGGAACTAACCTTGAAAACTCTCCTAGAGACCAAACACAGGAACTTTGGTGATTAAAATTCAGTGGTAACTGCCACTATTGCAGGAAGAAGGGTCACATGAAGAAACATTGTTGTAAATGGAAAAAAGAACAAAAGGAAGAAGAGAACGTTGTTGATGTTATCACTTGGGAACAAGGAGAACTTCTATAACACCACATCAGCGAGGGATTCTAGCAAAGAAGTCTATAATTGCATTTGTAAAAAAAGATCAGGAGTTTGGTCATGGAGAGCTTGATCAACAAAAGTACGATTATGTGAAGCCTGGTCACAAGATGAGTGATTATGGGGAGCTTAGTCATGAGAAGTGTGATTAAGGGGAGCTTAGTCACGAGAAGTGCAATTAGGGGGAGCCTAGTCATTAGAAGTACGATTAGTTGAAGCTTAGCCATGAGAAGAACGATTAGGGAGAGCCTATTCATGAGAAGTTTGGTCAAGGGGAGCTTGATTGGAAGGAGAAATCCTATTTGTATATCTTCCTCATGGTCTGGGGAAGGAGATTGTTGTATTTTCCTACCCATGATAAGGTTCCTAAGCCTATTAGGAATAATAGCCTTCCAGGAGAGAAATCCTCTTCTTAATATTAAGATTAGGATTCCTAATTGAAGGCTATTATTGTGGCTATAAAAAGGAGGACTGATGCGCTAGTTTGATGTGTCCAATCAAAAGAAATGAAGATCGTGTTATACAACTCAAGGTGTTAGAGTGAGAGAATATCAATACGTCAAAGTTTGTAAGGGAGAGAATAAAATAGATAAGTGTTTTATTTTTACTTCCTTTTCTTTCTAGTGGTTCATCAAGCCTTAATTCTAGAGGTTTGATAAGATAATTCGTTGAACCCATTGTTAATATAGTGGAAGTTTGTTGTTGCTGCTCCGTGGACATAGACACATAGGCAAATCACATTAATTATTGGTGTTGTTTATCTTTTTACCTATTTTCTTCGATTCCAAAGTTTGTTTGTCTTTCCCATTCCTAGACGAAATCACAAAAACTAATTTTTTTCTTTGCTTTATAATTTTCTTCTATTATTTTACAGTCATCTATTTGTTAATGTCCAATAATTATGTTTTGATTTACTCAAATCTAACGTTAGAAAAATGAAGTGAAAATGTATAAAAAAAAGAGTGTAAAAATCACTTCTATACATTTGGCCATAAAAAAATAAATCCTTTCTCTACTAACATACATATTAGCTATAAATTAGAAGTTTGTTTTGCACATAAATAAAAATAAAATAAAGTTAGCCGACATAATTCAAGATAGTAGCCAGTTTAATTTCATTTAATCTCACTAGATTTATTAGGCTATCCCAACCATAAAGTTAAATTTGAGTCTAAGGGTAAAATGTAGGCCTAAAAAAATAGTTTTTGAACGAATAGTTAACTATTTGGGATTAAGTTATTTATTACTATTGTAATATTTTATACTTACCCTATATATTTTTAATTTATAGATAATTTATTATCATTTTCTATATATTTTTTTGGGGGCCAAGGCCAAGCAAGAATATAAATGAAAAAATATTTGACCATTGAACCTTAAAAAAATTAGGGCTATTTATTTATGAATCTTTGACAACATCAATATTTCTTCAAAATCCTTGGAAACATATTATTGAAACTTTCTAATTCATAACCACCATGATAATTACTTAAACAAGAATTTAATCTTTAAAGCTTTTAATCCATATTTGTCAGTTTTTTTTTTCCTTTCTATTTTAATGAAAAACATTAGTCCCATTTTTAATTTTTCTTTTCTTTTTCATTTGTTCATTTTAATGAATAATATAAAGACAATCCAACTTGAAATAAAATAATTTTTTGATTGAAAGGAAGGGAGAATTTTTGGAAATTATCCATACAAGATGTCATTGGGATTCGAATTTGAGACAAATTGTATACAAGTCAACACTAGAACCAAATGAACTAGACCTACTTGACGAATAAGATAATTAGTAGTAAGAATTTTCAAAAATACCTTTAAACTTCAAATTTGAATTTTTTATTCCAAAGATTAGATTAATGACTCATGGTTTAGGATTTAGTTCTTCGATTTTGTACCCAAGATCCAAGAATTGAACCCTAATTTATAGGCTCTTCCACCACCACTGACAGGACTCATCCCAATCCCCCCGGGATTACCGTGGAATGTGCCCTGCTCCCGTCCAACAAAGGGGTGTCGGACAAGGGATAACCAAGAGCCACTGCCCAACGGGGCATCCAGAGTGCGCAAGGATCGATGGAGGAGGTGTGCAATGTCCCAGTCTCTGCTGCAATCGCATCCGTGATCAACCTGAAGGGCATTAAAACCAAAAGCTGTGAGTGGACAAAAACCAGTAAGTTCATCAAATACATTTATAAGACATTTATGCCCTCCAATAAAAACGTATGCATGCCACGAAAACCAGTAACCAAAACGTTTGCTCAACCGAGCCATTAGGGCCTTAGCCCAAAAACCGTTAACCAAAAAACAAGTGTGGGAATTCAACCCAAAACTGTGGAATACCACAACTATACATAAACAACCATGTGGGTCACCACCCACGACCATAAATGAACATCAATCTATTAAAATCATATATCACAAATCCACCCGGAAAGCCATTTCATTAATTCGTATTTTACCATTACCATCACCAGCATCCCTGATGCTAGACGTCCCTGACGTCATATCTCACGGTTTCATAAGCTACGCGTGCTGCCCGGGGTCTCTCCGGGTCCATATATCTGACATCCCTGATGTCTGACGTCCCTGACGTCAATCATAGCAATCCTGCTCCTAAGTCATCATACGGTCCGGCTGCTCCGTATAATGACCCCTCGCAGGCAATGCACCGTGACTTCCCTAGTGTCCCAGACATCTGGAGGAGACCATCATATATCCTTGTATCCAGATGGTATATGGAAAAACAGTTTTATTAAATCCTTTTATCACATCATTACCATTGGGCCCTGCCCGAAATTTCCATAAAACCATGTTATTCCATTTAGGGTCCCTGACCCAAAATCACAATTATTAATCATAGGGTCCCTGACCTGAAATCACATTTATTAAACATAGGGTCCCTGACCCGAAATCACACTTATAATGCAACTGGGCCTCATGCCCGATTTTATGAACTACTGGGCCCACGACCCGATTTGTAAACCAACTGGGCCCGCAGCCCGACTTATAAACTCACTGGGCCCACGGCCCGAATTCATAAATCAACTGGGCCCCTGGCCCGATAACATAACTCAAATGGGTCTCTGCTCGATTTCATACCAACTGGGCCCCTGGCCCGATTTCATTAACCAACTGGGCCCCCGACCCGATTCTCAAATGGACTCCAAGTCCGAAATTTCCAAAACAAGTGGGCCTCAAGCCCGAGTTTATATTTCCAATTTCAAAACCATTTCATCATATTATATCCAAGTCATAAATATAGAAAATCCATGTAAAACCAGAAAACCTCGATTTACGTGCAAGCACGTAAATTGCCTCGAAATACGTGAAACCGTACAATTTACCAACAACCAAATCAACATCACACAATCACAACCATAATCCATATAAAACATTTAAGAATGCATAGAATTTATAAAACCAAAGTCCACTCACAGACCGTTTTAACGGTATGCCTCGATACGCGTGCCACCGGCCCTCCCGGGCCACACCACTATCACCGGGACTCCCAATCCTGTCCAAATCACATTAGAGGGTCACTAACCTCATCATTAACATCCTATCAAAGTCCCGTAATTTCCCAAATTTTTACTTATTTTTAAACTTAATTTAAAACCTTCGGACATCCCGAACAATATCGAGACGGTGTCCGATCGACACGAAATCAATTCCAAAATGTCCGTTACATTAAATAGGACAGAAGTCATGTTGACCTTACCTCGAGATTCGTGTCCACGCGCCGTCACGCGCCGCCGTGAGTGGCTGCGCGTGAAACCCACGCGCCTGCTACAGTGTCACCAGCACAACCCGTTTGTCTGGTAAACGGGTCCTTTAACCCGCGACACAACCCGGTTCAATGTTCATCAATTCAGCCTTAATTCCTTCAATTAATCATTCAGTTAGTTTCTTTCTTAGTTCAATTACAGGTCTGTAACATCAATTACACGATAACTTACCCAAATTCCCATGATTCGATGATGAACACCAAGAACACTCCGAACACTGTTCAATCATGGAATTCCCTCAATGGCAGCAGGTTTCTCCCAATTGATGCATCCAGAAGCATCAATGGACCATGAGGAACAATTCCCCCAAATCAATTGCATCAAACTAGTGCTCAATCGTCACGAATCAAGCTCGAGCACCGTCACTGTTCAACAATGGAGTTCTGTCAACCACAGCCGTTTTCCTTCAATTGACGAACCCAGAAGCATCGTGGGATCATGAGAAGTAGTTTCCCCACCTCAATTTCGTCCAACGAAGCCTCCAATTCCACGACTCAAACTCGAATTTCCTCCTCTGTCACCAAGCTCGTTCAGAGTCAAAACGGCACCAATTCCCTTCGTTCTTTCGACGTTTCTGATCGTGGCATTCCCAGAAAGCTGAATGTAACCTCCAATTCGATCCTCACGGCCTTAGGATTTGATTTCGAATTTTCCCTCCCATATTCTAATTTTCGAATTTTCTGTCTCACCACCCACACTCAGTCCCAGTGTTTCCCGAAATGAATCCAGTCTCCCTAGCCTCTCAATTCCCTCAATTCTGCCGTGAGAAGGCAGCCAAATCCTCCAGCCCTCACACTCTCTCTGTTTTGAAATCGTCCACGGGTAAGAAAAACAAAGAAGAAGAAATTGGGGGAAAAAGATGGAGAAGGAATGATGGTGTAGGAATGATTGTGTTTGGAGGGAAACAAGGATCAGAATTCAGGGGATGGGTGACACTTGTCACTCATCCGGATGTGCACAGTCATCGGTTACTATTCAATATTATATTATTATTTTAATCCGAGCCTCGGTTCGTTAGTTCGTTTCCTTGACCATAACGTCGTCGTCGAATCTCCGATTTCGGCATGCCGCCTGTCATTGGATTCGTATCGACGATACCTACGTAACGGTCCTTGGCCCTCGTCCATCGGACCTCCCGGTCAAAAAGTCAACATTTGGCCCCTAGTATGCCAAATTACCAAAATACCCCTCAACTTCTGCACACCATAACTTTCTCTACGAATGTCGGAATCGAACGTGCCACCTGTCTATGAACTCGTGACGTCCCGAACTACGTCACGGTCATCGGTCAAAGTCCGTTTGACCGCCCGATCAAAAAGTCAACATTTTGCCCACGACCAGGGGCAAAACGGTCATTTTGCACAATTTGTCCGATTCCGCCCTACTAATCACCGATCAACCTTACTAATCGAGATTTGTGACTAATCTAATCCCGGAATTCGGGACGGGTCGTTACAACCACACCTACCTAAACACCCCCACCCTTCCTAAAATTTTCTATACCCTACTATTAAATTTTAGATAACACAAATTTCATTCTTAGTTTCTAAGAAGAAAAAAATTAGTTGTACTATATAAGTTTTTTTATGAAAGTGTTTTAAGTTCAATTATAAAATAAGATTTAGAATCCTAATTATGCGTTGTACAAGAAGAAAACAATATATATACATAGTTAAAAAATAGTGGAGGGACCCAAGATCGCTAAAAAAATGTCATATTTTACTTTTTAAGTAAAATATAATCTTGCCAAGGATTAACTAGTAATTTATCTAAAAAACTATGTCATGGCCTTGTGGTCGAAGATGATTTTTGTTCAATATTTTCTACAATTTGGGTCTTCGGGCCTTCAAACCAAAATTCGATAATTTTTAAACAATTCAAATTACCTTGGTAGTTGGCAATGGATATGGGTGAGCATAATGCGGTTCGATAAAGATATTAGTAATGTCCAAATAAAAAATGTTAAAAATTTAACAGTTCAATATAATTTGAATTTTTTAAAATTAGAAATGAAACTGTTTCAAACCAAACCGTTACTAACGATTTGATTGAGATCGATGTTGACAGTTTATGCATAATAATTTTTTTTTATAGTATATGTAGATTATACGAACTTACCATCACATTCCCAACCAAAATGTCTTAAACTTCTCATATTCAAACATTTATAATCTGTAGAATCAAATTTTCAAACACTCTAACGATTTTTTTTTCAAATATTCAAACTAAAAAGATACAACAACATTAGAAATGAAACCAATAAAACACTATAACATTTGAAGTTTTTAAAACCAACAAGATACAACACCATTTACCAAGTTTAGTTAAGACAATCCAACCAAAATATAAAAACATAACAATAGTATAAATGAAACCAATAAAACACACAATTAGGGTGTACTTATGGATGTAATGGTATGATAGTTTTAAAGCTTAATAAAATTAATATATTGTTTAACGATTTAGTTTGAATTTAATTATTTTTTAAAAATGAAAATTTTAAATTATATCATTACTATTCAAATTGTTCAATTTGTATCCCAATAAAATCAAATTATTAGATAATCAAATTATTAGATAAATAGCTATTTGAAAAAAATTCAATTAATAGTTTTAATGGAGTTACCGGAGAACGGAAGGTGAAAAATCAAAACTTGAGGAACAGGTATGGAGAGGGAGTGAAAATTCCACTGTTAATTAATTAAAAACGCTCGCTATACTCGCTCCCGCTCAACTTTTCGAACCCCTCAACGTTTCTCTCTCCTAGGGCTGGCTTGCTTCGAAATTGAAATGCGTTGAGAAGACAGATGAACGACGTTCAGAGCTCCGATCTAGAGGATCCGCTGCAAGATTACACGGACCTTGCCCTCTTCCGGAACAGCTTCAAATTCTTACCAGAAGTTTCCAAGGCCGACATCGACCACCAACTCCAAGTCATTCAAACCCGAATCAAGTCCATGGTACTCAGTTTCACTCTTTCTCCATTCTCATTTCTCACCCACTGCCTTATCTTACTGTCAAAATTGAAATTCAAGTTTAATTTTATTTCTGCTTACATTGAGCTTCTGATCGTGTAAGAATTGTTTTTTATTTAATACATTTACGTTATTTATTTTCGTATATTTATGACCTAGAAAGCGTAGTTAACTAGTTACTTTGAGTTATGAATTTCAGCCTTATTTTTCTTGTCTGGGGTTTGGGGTCCATTGTCTAGTTGATTGAGCTCAATAACTGCTTTTATCTGGGTTTTTTTAATGAATGACATAGTCCTGTTTGGTTGCTAGAAAACGAATGAAAACGGATGAATGCATGTGATTAGTAATATATGACATTATTTGACACTGGAATTTAGGAAAGCTGAAATTGGCTTGATATTTCCTTCGGAAATTTTGGGGATAATTTTGGGATGCCCGTATTACTATTCATTTTTGTACTAAAGGCTCCAGCCCTTATGTACGAGTCAGGTGCAAACTCTATTATTTTGAAATTTTGTTTGTTATTTTGTTTGTTAAATTCAACTACCAGACTAGCAGACTGAGAACCAATTCATCTTTCATTACTGAATTTAAGCTTACTATGTCGCATGCAGTATGAAACTCTCTATATAAGCACGTTCTCAATAGATTTGGGGTTCAAGTTTTGTCACAATCTTTTGCTGCTGAGTCAATGACATAGTAGTACTGCAGTTCAACCTCTGGGTGGGAAATAACGGTAGTTACTTATTTCCATGCTTTTCAGGAACTTGAAAATCTGGCAAAAAAGTATTTAAGCTGTGCATCTGAAGTTCCTAAGTTTGACAATCCAAAAACATTGGAACAGAAGAATGAAGTCATTTCTGAAAATGCTGAGGAGAATCCTCGACACAGAAGGCAAGGCTTAGGTCGTAAACGAGCTCGTTTTTCTATGAAGTCTAATTTGAGGTAAAGCTTATGGTCAATGCTTCATTCACTTAAGAAGTCCTTTTACCTTTTTACAGATATAGGTTGATCTTTGTTAAATTCATTTTCCAGTCAACCTGCTATGAGTTTGTTACAAAATTTTGATGTTAAAATCTACAAAGACCCAGAGGAAATGTGGACAGCATATGACAGGAACGAATGTAAAGTTACTCCCTCTGTATTCCTTACTCTTTGCTGTAAACCGTTGAGCATTTGTAAATGTACTGCTTTCTGATGGGTGCACAGTTGCTAAAAAAGAAATAAAGAAGCATATGGGTGATGATCAGTTGGACGCAAATCAGCACAATCCGTCCCCGATTAAACGGAGCCATCGACCCGGACTTTTAGGGTATTAATTAACTTTGGTTAATGGCCATAAAAATACATAGTTTGATCTATTCCTCCATTGTGTCTATTAATATAGCGCGCTTTTTCCTTTTTGAATTTTAAGGCAGCGTTGTTTTTGATAATTCAGAAGGTCCGTTCAATACAAGCATCTCTATCCGTCGATTGATTCTGAAACTAGTGAGAGTGGTAGGTCCTCTCAAAAGGCTATTGAAACAAGCATTCCCAGTCCAATGAATCACAGCTCACACACAGAGCCCAGTGAAAGCGTTGCATTGGAGGAGATGGATTTAGCTGGTAAGAAAATACTGCGGATTAATATTCTTCCCTGTTATCTATCCCAAGCGTGCATTTTTTTTTTTTTTTTTAAACTCCCCACTCCCCTATTATTCATTACTGATGACATTGTAACTTTAATCTTCACAGCGTCAATAGCTAAGGAAGATAACAACTTGAAGGATATTTTATATAAAATTTTGTCTAAAGACAGTGAAGCTCCAGAAGGTGATGAGATGGTTAGTCTTTCAGAGGAATTAACTCTTCCAGAATTCCAAAATGTTCGGAAGTTTGATTTTAAGTCTTCAAGAAGAGCCTCAACAAAGCCTATGAATGTCTTAAAAGACATAGACAATTTGTTAAAAGGGATAAGCAGTAGGACACCTGCGAAGCGTATACGGGGGGCAGAAGGGTCTATTAATTTAGCTTCTCCAACACCACCAAAGAGCCCCTTTGCTTCAATTCTGGCTTTAAATAAGAGAATTTTACAGTCAAATCCATCAAGTGATCCATTTTCTGCTGATGATATTGATCGGTTGCCTGTAACAAATGCTTCTTCAGTTGAGAATGACAACAAACAATCTGAGCTGGTTGACATGGGAGGGCAGTCGACCAATTATGACAAGCTGAAGTCGCCTTTAATTGAGCAAACTGACAATACTGAAATTGCACAAACAGGTTCACCTGAAGTGGTTATTGAAAAACTCAGTCATGAATTTGAAAGATCTATGGGTGAATATTCGAGTAAACTTGGTTCATGTACTGATGTTGGCTCAAGTAGATCTCATATTGACATGGAGGATAACGTTGGAGACCGTAATATAGATAATAGGATTTTGGATGGGCCATTAAGCAGACCCAGTGCTGATACAGATGCTAAAGAGCATGGGGACAAGGTCGTTTTACCTTTTGGCTTATTTACGTTTTTCTGAATGTTGTGAATGTTTGCTGATTTCTGATGTATTAAAACATGAGATACAGGTGGTAGACAAACTGGAGGAAGCAGTGGCTAGTGCAGATCCTGAAAGTAATGTGGCACACTTAACTTGGGGAAGTTCAAACAGCTCTGAGACTGAATTAGGTATGATACAGTATAGTGCTGAAATCAACCAAAATCTCACATCTGATCTTCAAATGCATTTATTTGGCACTAGGCTGCAATGTTTTCTAAACCAACCATGTCTACCAAAAGTGTCTGGACCCATCAGTTTTGGTTAAGTCTGTTTCTGGTCTTCTAGAGCAGTCTGTTCCTGGTTAAGTATCCATTAAAATCAGGCGCATCAAGGGCAGGAAATCAACCTGTAAAACTAACTGAAGTAATTTTATCAGTTCATACTCGATAGGAATTTGCACAGCGCCCACCTGTTAAAGTAAGTCCAGGTTGTTAAAACCTGCTGCTAGTGTGGTGCTTGTGTCTTGACATGCGTTTAACATCAGAATTTGGTTTTCTTTTCTTACTAATAAATTGTTTTAGGTAACTGATATTTTGTCTGGTATTTCTTATTTTTCTAATAGGTCAACTACATTCACCAGAAGTTGAGGACCATCCAACCAATGGCCTCTCCAGAAACATGGACACTGACCCGGAGAGACACAATGAGGTTACTATTTTCCAGGCTATTTTCTTTGCCATTTTTTCATGTTGTTTGGTGGTTCTCACAAATTTTTAATACCTTTTATACATTCTAGCGTTTATATGGCGGTCAAACAGACTTTCCATCAGTTTTATTCGTCATAATTAATTTTACATATATATCTTGTGAAACAGATAATGGTAGAGCAGTCTGACGTATCATTAGACCAAGAGATCAATGCAAACTCACGTCCAAGCAGCAAACGGAAGATCAACCACGTTTCTGGAAGTCCTAGTCTAGCAGGTGCTCACTTATAATATTACTATTCTGCTGCTGTTCTTATACTACTGATTTCTCTAATATAATAATTACATTCAGCAGCAGTTGAGGAGCATCCAACTGATGGTCTCTCCAGAAACCTGGAAACTTGTCCAGATATGCCAAACGAGGTTTCATGTTTTTTAGCTATTTTCCCCTTTATTTCATGTTATTTGGTGTTTGTCACGAACTTTAAATAACTTTATTACATTCTCGAATTTGTTCAGTGGTCACACAACTTTCGATCAATTTTATTCAACATAATTATTTTTATATTATGTTTCTTGTGAAACAGATAATGCTAGAGCAGTCTGAAGTACCATTGAACAAAGATATCAAAGGAAACTTACGTCCAAGTAGAAAACAGACGATTAAACATGTTTCTGAAAGTCGAAGTCTAGCAGGTGCTCACTTATACAAATGGAACTGCTAATATTGCTATTCTGCTGCTGTTCTTATACTACTGATTTCTCTAATATATTAATTACATTCAGTAGCAGTTGAGGAGCATCCAACTGATGGTCCATCCAGAAACCTGGAAACTGGTCCAGAGATGCAAAACGAGGTTACGAGTTTTCTGACTACTACCCCCCTTCTTTCATGTTATTTGGTGGTTGCAAGATTTTTCTTTTCATACCATTTGTCCCCATTCTAGGGTTTGGTGCAGTGTGGCACAAAATTTCAATCAGTTTAAACATCACTGTTCTTATCATCAGTATGTTCAATTGTCCTTTTTCCCTTTTTATCATCTGTTACAAGTTTTGTTTGTCACTCTATCCTTAAGTTGGAAATTTTGGAAAATTTTGAGAGGCATTTATTTTCTTGAGTTTGTTTAAGCAGTCCATTAATCATACTTATGTGCGTGAAACATGTATGGCTTGTACAATACACGAATCTGCTCTAAGTTAATAGTTTTACCTCGTAGGGTGGCTTAATAATCTATAGTTACTTTTGAATTCATGTTGGACAATATTAGGCCATCTAGCCTTCTTGAATAATGGGTGTAGATAAATCAAAATGTATCAAGAATTTACTGACAGGGGACTTGGTTTGCATGTGGATGAGTGTAAACGAATACCTTAGAAGCTTGTTTATGTTCTCTTGAAAGGAAGACTGACACACTTTTGATGGGCATAACATGCTGGTTTCTTGCTTTCTAATCTAAGATCTCGCTTTCATTTGTTAACAGTCCTGTAGTCATTACTAACTCTATATTATGTTTCTTGTGAAAAGATAATGCAAAAGCATCCTGGAGTATCACAGAATCAACTGATCAAAGCAATCTCACGTCCGCAAAGGAAACAGAAGGGTAAAGAAGTGTCTAAAAAGCAAAGAAGGCAAAGTCTAGCAGGTGCTTATGCAAATTTGACACTTTACCCACCTAACCACTACTGCGGCTGCTTGCTTTCTTCTTGTATTAATATCTCATTTCTGTTGGAATTTTGGCCCTATTGTGTTTTCTCAGGGGCTGGTACAAAGTGGCAAGCTGGGGTAAGGCGAAGCACGAGGATCAAGACAAGACCCTTGGAGTATTGGAAAGGGGAGCGGTTGCTATATGGGCGTATACATGAGAGTGAGATGATAATTCCTTTTTATGTATTCGTCTCCTGCATATCAATGTGCCTTTGTACTTTTGAACATGTTTAAGAAATACATGAGTGAAACAAGTTACCTGTACTGGATCTTGCAGCTATGACGACGGTAATTGGGATCAAGTACGCGTCTCCAGGAAAAGGCAGCGGAAATGTCCCTCTGAAGGTGAAGTCCTTTGTCTCTGATGATTACAAAGAGCTTGTTGAGCAAGCAGCTTTGCATTAAGATGAATATTATGTCACTGAAGCATATGAGATTTGAGATCTGCATTGGATTTCCTTGTTCGTTCCATCCCTACGAACATTTAATGTTGTAAAATTGTCACTGAATGTAGCTTGACCGTGGTACCTGCTGTAAAAATCTCAATGACAATTTCATGATGATCGATGTATTTTAAATCAGTTTATTTTTGGAACTTGAAATTATCTGTTATTTTTCATGCTTTTCCCCTCCCTTTTTTTTGTTAAATTTTTTTTTCCCCTCCCTTTTGCGTCCTCGTTAAAACGAGAAGTTTTGTAGAAAAGGGCTGTATTGGAAGGCAAAAATATTTTTGTTTGGTCTTTTTTTTTTTGGCCAAGAAGAAATTTATTAATTGAAACGGTTAGAAATGTTTATATCTTTAGTTAAAATATTAAATAATTGTAGGGGTTTAAGTCCCTCCTATTTTGAACGACAGTTAGAGCATTTACAGAACAACAATTTTATGAGCAGCAATATTGTGTTTCTTAGATGTATACCAAAGCTTGACAATTTCAAAAGGGGCTATATAGTCAAGATATCAAAGATCGCTCCTTTAACATTAGCATCCACTCCAAATCCTGTTGTCATACATTGTATTAGGCTCTTAAAATTTGTCTTAGGGGTCACTTTTTTGCAATCGAAGTCTACACAAGCAACCATAGCATCCTGCAACGGATAAGCTTCAACTTACAAATAACTAGCACAAGGTAGACCACCTTCCCCACCCACTGCAATAAACATCCATACTGAGGAGCTGCGAGCTCAGCCATAAGCACCATGTCTTTCATCTTTATTAAAAGCACCATTACTTTCACAAAACCATTAGGGGGACGACTCCAGTACTAGCTAACTCGACTTACAACCCAAGGTGTGTGAACCGATTGTACAATGATCGGTTTGCCAATTTGATTCATTTACCTGCTCTATCATCCACTGAATAAGTGTGACAATTAATAACAATGTCATTGTAGTATCTCATACTTTGACAATTCCATAGGCGCCATTGACCAAACTCAAGAATCTGCACAGCAAAGTTCTGTTGACCATGCATAGAGAAAGATTTCCTAAAATACAATCAATACCCCACATAATCTTCTCCCTCAAGTCGACTAATATCAACATGAAAATGACTGCCAAACCAGAAGATCTGAGTAAATTTGCAGTGAAAGAATAAACGTACATAAGCTTTTTCCGCTTCACCACATTGATGGCAAAGATTATCCACCAAGATATGACGTTTCACCAAGTTTGCTTTTATTGCTAAAAACTGTTTGCAACATTTGCACAAGAATAGTTGCAGTTTAGGAGGCACTTTAGTTGTCCAAAAGGAGTCCTATAGCTCATTTTCCGGTTCATAGCACTTGGTTCTCCAGTACGTTGTTTTCTTTTCACTTTGCCATTTCTCAACAATTCCATATCAATATGGTATCCTGGTTTAACAGTAACTCCCATTCTTGACATAATGCCATATATGTATGTTTGAACACCCAAGACAGATAAGAGGAATTGGTAGAACACATTGAGCCTCCTCTTTGTTAAAAATATTGGTAACCAGATTACTTTTCCAACACTTACTACCCTCATCAATGACGTCCGTAACCACATTAGGCATAAGATCATGGCGAGAGAGAAAGAGAGAGGGAGGAAAAGCCCTATTGTAGCCAATCAAGGGTCATTTAAGATACTGACACTACTAGCGTCCCCAATCCTCCATCGAAGGCCAGATTTTGGAACTTCAAAACCTTGCAGAATATCCTTCCAACCCTAAGAGCTATCCCGCCCCTCCCTGGCTGTAAGAAAATGCCCATCTAGGTAGTATTTACCTTGTAGAATCTGGGCCAGGATAGATTCGGTACTATTTAGGATTCTCCATCCACGTATGGCAAGCATTGCCACATTGAAGCATCTAAGATCTTAAAACCTAAGCCACGGTGTTTTTAGATTTCGTAAGTTTATCCTAATAGCCCAAGTGGATCCCAGTCTTTTTACTCGTACTCCCCCACTAGAAATCAGCCATGATATGAGTAATGTTATGACAAATAGTAACATGCAACAAAAAACAAGACATATAGCATATAGGCATGGCCATAATAACAGATTGAAGGAGTTCCTTATCACAAGGAGATAGGTATTGTCCTGCCCACCCTTGTATTCGATTTTCAATTCTCAATATGGTCTCCTCAAACACCTTCTTCTTGGAAGAGCCAAAATCTGCCCAGAATTCCAAGTATTTACCAAATATCTCATTACATTGAATACCAAGAAGGATGGATAATGTAGCCTTGCTAGCAGCTAAATCATCCATGCTGGATAAAACATCTCTCTTACTAAAATTTGTAAATTTTCGAGACTCCCCGGGATAGATACTAAGAATCTCCTTGACACAAGAAGCCTCCTCAATGTTTGCTTTACACATAAAAACCGAATCATCAACAAACATGAGATGAGTAAGATTTAGACCATTAGGCACTAGTCTAATACCACAAAACGAACCCTCATTTTCATGTTTTCTAATCAAGGTCGAGAGTCCTTCTGCACGTAGCACAAACAAAAAAGGGGATAAGGGATCACCATGTCTTTTTTATTCAAGATGGTCGAATAAAACCAGAAGGCTCGCCATTAACCATGAAACTATAAGTGGTAGATGTAACACAGCCCATGATCCATTGAATGAAAGTATCATCAAAGCCAAGTTGAGACATGACTGCCTTTAGAAAGCTCCATTCAACTCGATTATAGGCTTTCGCCATGTCAAGCTTAAGCACCATTTCCTCCCCTAACACACCTCTCTTCTTTTTCACAGTATGCAACACTTCATGAACAACCAAAATATTATCAGTGATTTGTCTCCCTTCCACAAAAGCAGATTGCATTGGGGTAATGATATTCTTTAACACCCTCTTTAAACAATTTTTACGAATCTTACAGATTATTTTATAAATAACGTTGCACAAAAAAATTGGTCTCAACTGAGACATATAAATACGGTTAGGTACATTAGGTGTAACGGCCCGTCCCAAATTTCGTGATTAGCAAGATTTAATTAAGAATTAATTAAGGATTAATCAGGAATTAATTGAGAATTATCAGACGATCGGGATGAAATTACGATTTTGCCCCTAGAAAAGGTAGATCGAGACGATACGAGTTCGAAGACAGGTGACACACCGAAAATGGACATCGTACAGGAAAATTACGGGTCAAGGACAGTTTTCGTCCTATTTTCGATTGCATGAAAATCAAGAAGAGTTGACTTTTGGTTTGTCTTTAGTGGGACCCAAAATATCTCTTGTGGACCAATAGATGAGTGACAAGTGTCACTCATCCATTGATCCACACAAACACATGCATTTACCATTTCCCTTATTTCATTTCGATCCAAAATCGAAACCCACCCCAAAACCAAAACCATCACCCTCCTCACCTAGTTCTGACCTGAGAGAGAGATAGAGATTGATTGAGATGCTGGAGGAGGACGACGGAGACACGGAGGAGCAGGCTGGTCGTGGAACCTAGGTAAACCCAAATACCATTTTTGGTTTGAAATTCGGATTTTTGGTTTGGGGCCTTGGGGAAGTGTTTTGACGATTAGGTTGTGTTCTTGGTTGTTGTGCGAGTGTTTTGGGATTGGAACGAACCTAAATGGATCACGGGACGGCTCTGGGTGGTGGTTCGAAGAACGACCGTGGAAGTTTGATCTTGAACATGTAAATTCCGTTCTTGTTTCATGGTTCTAAGATCGTAGATGGTTAGTGACCTTTGAGTATGCTTTGGACAGGTCCAAATGTCCCGGAGATTGTGGATTAGCCTTGGAGTGGCTTACGACGCGGATTGTGAGCGCACAACACAGACGGTTTGTGAGTGGAATTTGCTTTCTAAATGATGCATGCATAAATATTTTATATGTTTTATGAACATGATTTGAGATGCATTGATTGCATATGATTTAAATATGATTTGTGTTGATAATTTGACATTTTCTTAGAAAATGTGATATTGCACGAATTTCGATATTTCTATTTTTATATGATACTTGGGCTTCTGCTGAGTTTCTTATGTACATGTGATTTATATGATTTGAATGATTTCACAGAGATACTTGAAATACTATTTTGAGTATGAGACCTAATTAATTATTGACTTTGACTTGGATTACAATCAAAGGTGATTTGGAAAAGTGATTTGAATATTGAAATGATTTTCAGATTTGGAAATAATATTCGGGCTTGTGTCCCAGTTGATTTATGGTTTGACTTAGAGTATAGTCAAATATGAAATGATATTTCGGGTTTGTGACGCTATTGCGATGATACTTTAGGCTTGTGACCCTATTGAGATGATATTCCGGGCTTGTGACCCTACTGAGATGATATGCCGATCTTGTGACCCTATTGAGATTTGATTTTGGGCTGAGACCATAGATTGAAATATCGACCGATAGGGCTGATATATCGACGATATATCATCAACTTCGGCCGACGACAGTTAAAAGGGTGGAAGGGAAAAGGGGAAGGGGGGGGGGGGGGGGGGGGGGGGGGGGGGGGGAGAGAGAGAGAGAGAGAGAGAGAGAGAAAAGATATCTCACAAAAATTTCGATTTGTTTTCTTGTTTTAAGGATATAGATCTCATTATTTAGGTAAAACGATCGAGATTGGCCTAAATTGGGTGAAAATTGGACGTAAAATGACGATAAACCAGTCGGGTCATGCCGCCGGGTCCGAAACCTGAACAGCAGACCCAGCTCGAGGTAGATGACGACTACTGTGTAGCTGCATGGCCACCATGCGCAGACGCTACCACCGGCGCATGCGGTGTCCGAAGGCCGTCCGTCCAACATGAAATATTTTTTATTTATTTTTCTGAGTTTATTGGTACAACTTTCAAATTAATTGGATACCATATGAGCACATTTCTAAATATCTAATATAATATGTTTTATATTTAAATTAGTATTTGATATAAAAAAAATTGGGAATATAAATATAAGATTAATTTAAATATTAATGAAATTTTTAAGCAAATTATATCGAATGGTAGGATTTCGTAGAGTGGAGATGGTTAATTTGAAACAAATTATGTTGAATTCAATTCAAGTAAATTATGTTGAATTGAAGAAACTTACTTGAATGGTTAATTTGAATATTAATGGATTTTAGAAAAATATGAGATAAACACACGATTAATAAGAATTCGTTTTACGTCAAATTTTCACTAATTAATGTCTAATTTTTAAAATTATTATATAAATACAAATGCTCCAATTTTCTAAATTATTATGTAAATGTAAACTCCATTATTATATGCTTATTTTTATGTTTTAACTATATTAACATTCAATTATAGTAGTTTATTTCAATTTATGTTTCTATTTAAAATTTTATATTATTAGTTATTGATAGAACCTATTGTATTATATTATTCATCATATATTTATTATAGAAAAGTTATTTTATCATTTTTATTAGTCAAATATAACCAATATTGGGTACTTGTTTTTCCCAAAGTTTCATTCCAAATTTCCAACTTTAAGACTGAATTTCCGTCATTTTTATTGACCGTAAACGATATCGATATCGATATTTTGGGCGAGATATCCGTAAATTTGACTAACGATATATCCGTCGATACCGATATTTCAATCCTTGGCTGAGACCCTACTGAGAAAATGGATTTGATTGATAAACTATTTTCACTGAGACCATTCTTTGAGGTTGATACGACTCCGGCGGGAATATGTTTTCCAGGAGAGAGACTCCGGTAGGAATATGTTTCCCTGGAGAGGTCTCGACAGCCTCCGGGATGCGCTGTGTTCCCCCTGGAGAGGTCATAATGCACTGCCTGTTATCGTGCAGCCGAGGGAGACTCGACTCAGAAGTGCTTATGTTATATGAAATTGATCGTTGATATGTTCACGACGATATATGGAACGCCGACCGATGATATGTTCACAGCAACGTGCTCAGACGTGATCAGTTCTAGAGCTTATGTGCACGCGTTACTTGGATATCGTGACTGATGATGATGATATAATGATATGAGATATGACAGATGATTTTCACTGGTATTGATTTGAGAAGCATTTTTCACTGGTTATTGATTTGAAAAACAAATTGATTTGATTTTAAGAAAGTAATTGAGATTACGTGTTTTTTGTTGCATGCATGTTTTTAATTAAAGAGTATAAATGTATATGCCCGAAATGTATTTGAAATGTTTATTTTTGTGCACTCACAACTTTCAATGTTTTTTTTTATACCCTTCAGGTTGATCGCGGATGCGGGCTGTAGCAGAGATTGAGACATCACATGCTGCTACGTACTCTGGAAATCACTGCGCACTTTGGAAACCCCGAGCGGGTTAGAGGTTTATCCCTGGTCTGACACGCGTGGTGGGAGCAGGATATCCCACGTAAATCCTGAGGGATTAGAGATGGGTCTTGTCATTAGAGGTTAAGGCAATATTTGTATAATTGTATTTACCTCCCATCTAACCCATAGCAAAGAATGCTTTGACAAAAAGCCATTATATCCTCTCCTATTAGGCCCCATTTCTTTTGATAGGATGCAATAGTGAATCCATCTAGCCCTGGTGATTTTGTGAGGTGCAAGAAAGCATGGCAGTTCTAATTTCCACCTCTCCATTTTACCGAGTAAGCATATTACTCTCAGCTACTAAAACACAACTGGGAATGCAATTACTAATTGTATTTTCCCTAGATAGTTGATTAGCAATAAACATAGTCTGTAAATATTCCACTGCAATTGAGCGGATAATGGCATCATCCTCAGTCCATATCCCCAACCTATTGTGAATGCCCAGGATCCAATTTTGTTACCTACGCTTCATAGTTTTGGCATGGAAGAACTTTGTATTCTTATCGCCTTTATTCAACTAGTGTATTCTTGATTTCATCTTCCAGTGAATCTCCTCATTAAGAAAAGCAGCTTTTAAATCTGTTTCCAAAGACCGGACATGGCTAGCCTGAAACAAAGGTTGCTAAAATGTAGTACACAACTTCTCCTTAACTTCTGTATATGCTGCTGAGCATTAGAGACATTTTTTTTTCCTCCAAGTCAAGATTCCTCTTCGAAACCCACTGAGTTTTCATTCAATAAAGGTCGTACCCTCAATAGGTAAATTTTGTTGTCATGCTTCTTTAATTTATTCAACACAAGCCTGTTCACAACCCCGTCTTAGATATATAAAATGCCTCGGTCTACATTGTTTCTGTAACGACTAATTTCAATTTTTTTTCTTGTAAATTGACAATTTTACCCTTATTAGTCTCAAAGTTGTTTTTTTTTTCAGATTACTGTTTGAACTTTTTGTGAGTAACATTACGTAGGTCTCGAAGTTCAGAATTTATAGACATGCAGCCTGTTGGAATCGAAGACCAGATAAGCTTATCCAATGATACAGTAGTTCATATTGTATAAGTCCAAGATCTTGGAAAAAAAGAACCCAAATCGTATATTGTTAGAGTTCGCAACAACCTAGTTATAGAAAAACTAAACGCAAAATGGAAAAATGCCAAAATCTTTCTCCAATTTGAAATATTTAACGTTAATGTTTGTATGAACTTTATAATTCAAAACTCTAAACTCAAAATTTTGATGGAAAAAATTTACCTCAAAACCCCAATCTTATTGTTAGAGTTCATATAAACTTTTCTATTAAAATTAAAAGCCGCAATATCAAACAAAAATATTCAAAGATTAGAGGATATAAATGGTAAAATAGCAAAATTATTTTTCTAATCCGCAATATCAAACATTAGAGGATATAAATTTTCTAATTTAAAAATCCAAACTCAAAATATTCAAAGAAAAAGAATTTGAACTTTGAACCCCAATTACATATTGTTAGAGCTTATATACCCCTTTCTTTTGAAAAAAATCAATTTAAACAATGAAAAAAGTAAAAATTCTTTTTGCAAGTCACCTTCTTCTTGGAAAAATATCAATCAATTTGGGGAAAATTAGTTTGAAATACAAAGCTTTACCTCAAAATTTCTTGAGAATATCCTTTGGTTCGCCTTGCAATTCCGGAACTTTGAAAACCTAAAAAAATAAAATCCCAAATCAAAAGATAGAAAGATTGAGAGAGAGGGTTTGAGATTGTGCATATGATCAAGGTTGAGTGCCCAAAATGAATAAATTTACCGCAGGCCTGCTAGGATCGAAGGTTTGTTGTGGGGACTGATGATCAATAATCGATGATCGATAATTAGTGATCAATGATCGGTGATCGATGATGAAATGAAACAGAATCCAAGAAGAGGAAGAAAAAAAAAAAAGGATACAAAAGAGCGATGAAGCGGTCTCGAAGAAAAAGAGGGCGCGAGAAATATTGAGAAGATGTTAGCACACATTTGCTAATCAAGCGTACAAATGTCACACAACAGAGGGACAGAGGAGCAAAAAAATAAGGTCAAAATGGTAAAAATAGCGTTCGTGAACAGTGACAACATGCAACCTTTTTAGTATATAGTTAATATGTATATATACTAACGATCTAAAAGAGTTATGATAGTATTAGAAGTTATATATATATATATATATATGAGTTAATATACATATATAAAGGAGTATATAATGTTTAAGCTATTTTCAACGAAACCACAATATATATATTTATATATAACACTTAGAAAAAAGGAAAGTCTATTCATACACACTTCTTACGTAATCACATCTCCGTATCTTCTATAAATCTTTTATTCATAAATTTTATTATTTTAAGATCATTAATATCTTTTATCCAAAATTATCAAAATACCCATAGTTGAATTTGACCCGTATCAAACTTATTCAATATCCAATTTCGGCATACCGCCTATCTATAGAGTCAGGAGTCCGAGATTTTTGGAACGGTTTTCGCAAAATGTCCAAAAAAAATCCAGGTCAAAAGTTAATCTTTGACCTCACAGGGGCAAAATCATCCTTTCCCCTTTTTAATTTTCCAAATTCACTTTTTCGTGAATTTTTGAGTCGTTACAGATGAATCTTCAAAAAAAAAAAAATAATCCATTCAGTTAAAAATACTCTTTGCCATACCTATTTCTCTGTAATAAAATTTGGATTTATATTCTTTCCTCTAAGAGGTAGGTTAATCCTTCTGCTTGTTAACGGTGGCATCAAGTTCAAATACATTTGACAATGTTGAAAACTTAATGCCTATTTTTTATGGAGAAAACTATCAATTCTGGAGCCTTCAAATGAAGACCTTGTCCATCTCCCAAGATCTTTGGGATGTTGTACAAGATGGTATGAGGAGTTAGAACGTTCATCTTAGGAGAAGGAGAAACCAGAAAACCAACAAGCTTACAAGGAAAATAAGTAAAGAGATGCCAAGGCCTTGTTTCTAGTTCAACAAGGAGAAGCAAAAATCTTTTTCCTAGATTATTATCTGCTGAAAAATCAAAGGATGCTTTTGGGATATACTCAAACTTGAGTTCCAAAGTAAGATCCGCAAGTTTGGAAAGTAAGACAGGTAAACAATCTCACATCGCTCGAGGGGGGAAATGTGAAGTGACTTATATATGTGGACGATGTTTTCCTTACAACGAGACCTTTTGTGAGCTCATTGACTTTGAATTCCTTGGAAACTCCAAAGTTAAGTGAGATTGGGCTGGAGCAATCGTAGGATCTAGGAAGTTGAGCATGAGTTCCAAGAAACAAAGCCATGAGGGCTGAGCCCAAATCTCACAATATATGTGTGGATGATGTCTTCCTAGCAACAAGGTCTTTTGGGAGTTCACTGACATTGAATAGTTAAGCAAGATTGGGCTGGAGCAATTCCAGAATGAGTGATCTACTGAAAAGTTGCACGTGAGTTTCCAGAAACAAAGTCACGAGAGATGCTTCCAAATCAGATAATATCGTGCTAGAGGAGTCGGGTTGTGATTCCAAGGTTCAGAAAAAAGCGATTTCTAACAAACTACAATCCTTGTGGTGGGAGTTAGACAATTTTCTTATGAAGGATAATGAATCCATTCAAGCATTCTGCACAAAAGTTTCTGGAATTGTGAACCGAATCAGAATTTATGGTGGTACAATTCTAGGCAAGAAAAATCGTAGATAAAACTTTACGAAGCCCACCGCCAAAATATGATCATGACGTTTCATCAATAGTAGAGTAAAAAGGCCTATATGCAATTTCACTTCATAAACTTATTGGCTCATTAGAAGCACATGAAAACAAGATCTATAGATCTAAGGAACAACCGATTGAGCAAACTTTCCAATCAAAGATGAAAGAAGAGAAGCAAAAGGGAGAATCATATAAATCCCACAATGGAAGAAACAAAAATTGTTCGTGGATAAATTTCAACAAAAGAGACAACTACTCCGGTATTCATCAACGTAGCAACAATAATCACAGTGGAAGATCTGCTCCTCAATGTTATATCTGCAAAATTATGGGCATAACAGTGCAGAGTGCCGATAGAGATTCATTCGATGCAGGATATCCAACCATTCACAAAGAGGCTGCAGATATCAGAAAAATAATGAATGAAATTTCACAGAAAAGAATGATCTCTAGAGCAATTATTTTATACAAATTTTTGTGCTAGTCATGAATCACAAGAAATATATGGTACGTGGATAGCAGAGGCGGCAACCATATGATAGGAAACAAAGAATGTTTTGTGGAGTTAGAAGAAAACAAGAATTCATAAGCAGAGCTTGGAGAAGCCCAAAATTTATGAACTGTTGGTCAACTTGTGCAAAGAGGTTTTGCTGTCATTTTTGAAAATGATTCTTGTGTTATTTCTGATAAGAATAACACACTAGTAGCTAAGATGAATATGACAACAATTTTTTTTTTTCCATTCATCATACCATCAAAAGAAAATTATGCCAGTAGATAAGATTGATAGAACATTATTATGGCATATGCCCATTTGAATCAACGAAGGCTACATCTATTACACCTGAAAAATATGGTGGTTAGACTGCCATCTGTTCGTTGTGAAAAAGAAATACGTGAAAGCTGCATTTTCAGAAAGTTCCACCATTTACCATTCTCACCATCAACATGGAAATAAAGAGCCCCTTTGAATTGGTAAATGCAAACATTTGTGGACCTACTCGTACTCCATGCTTCAATAACAAAAGGTAGTTCATTTTGTTCGTAGATGATTTTCAAGAATGACGCGGTCTGTTTCTTAGAAAGAAAAAAAAAAAGACATAAGCATGCAATCCCCATTTTCAAGCAATCCAAAATCTTTGGAGAATGTCAAAGTAGCCACAAACTGAAAGTATTACGAACAGATCATGGTGGAGAGTTCACATCAAATGAATTTTCAGAATTTTGCAAGAACAATGGTATCAAAAGAGAATTGATAGCAAGATACACTCTACAACAAACGGAATTGCTGAGTGAAGAAATCGAACCATTATGGACATGGAAGAAGTATGATAAAAGCAAAAGATTTACCAAACATATTTTGGGCTGAAGCAATTCATACAATAATGTTTATTCTAAAAAAAATATCCAACAAAAGTTGTCCCATATATGACACAATTTGTGTAAAGACCCAAAATTTGAGAAATGTAATCCCAAAGGTTTGAATGTAAATTGACAATTTTGCCTTTATAGACCCAAAGTTGGCATTTTTCTCAGAGGATTTTTTGGACTTTTTATGATGACCGTTGTGTAGGTCTTGAAATTTTGAATTTGTAGACAAGTGGCATGCTGAAATCGAAGTTTGAATGGAGTCGTTATGGATCTAAACTACCCAAGGGTATTTTGGTAATTTGGAGTATATGGTATTTTGGATTTTTGGCTAGTCTGCTGAGTGATCATGTGAGATGGTGGCATGTAGCACAATTTGGTTATACTTAGTGGCACTATCTTTCTTTTTGAACTACCCCATGTGTGTGTTTAGTGTGTTACAGTCTTAAAACCACAAAACAAAATCGAGAGCCATGAAACCCACTCAATAAGGAAATCAAATGGAGAATAAAGGAAAGAGGGAAGAGAGAACCAGATAGAAACGAAGAGAGAAAAACAAAGGAAGAGATGAGGAAGAAACCCCAAACCCAGGAAACCTGAAATTTAACTCGTGAACCATTGAACCATTTTGAGGCTTCGAAGCTCGAAACCAATCATCCTAACACCTTGATTGAGTTCCTTAGATCACTGTGAGCCAAAAATTTGAAGGTTTTGGATTACGGAAGGTTCGAAATTAGGCTAAAAATTGAAGGATCGGGTTGTTATTTCAAGATGAGTTTTCCCTATATTGAGATCACACACCTATTCCTAGAATTGTATAGAAGCATTTGGATACTTGAAACTTGAAAAATGGACGTGAAATGGTAATTTTTGGATCGGGTTGGGACCAATTGCAGAAAATCAAGTCAAACCCGGCTGGAGGTTGAAGGTTATTGGACTTGCGATTGGGACTGCAAGCATGTAAGGCCTAGTCACAATGAGCTTAGGCGGCGTGTGGAGGCGCATGCTACATTGCCTCGAAATCTAGTCAACACATGTTTTTATGTAATCGATGTAACATACATTTTGGTTTAGGTTTCGAGTCTATTAGACAACATTTTGTGGTAGGTTTTTTGTGTCTGAAGTGTTTATATTTGTGTTTTAAGTATGTTTTTTTATCCAAGGAATTAGGAGATTATATTGTGAGGTTACTTGGACCGTTAGTGACCCTTGGTGGTGAATTTTAACATGCCAGATAGCTCCCAGAATATCGGAGGAGTGCACAGCTCGGGATTAAGCAGCTTGGATATTCTGTGATTGGACATTTGTTTTATAAACTGTGATGCATGCATAGTTAATATTTTATTGCATAATTTGAATTGCAATGGGTTGAATAAAAGATTCTAAATGTGTTGTGATGATTTTTCGGATTTAACTTGGTTTTTGAACATGGATTTTATGATTATTTTTTGAAAAAATGTTTTGGGTTCAAGCCCAGCTCAGAAATGTTTTTGACTTGGTTTGAGTCAAATATTTGTGTAAAATCAAGTTTTCCTGATTTGTTAACTGTTTTCCATGGTTAGCTATCGTCGTGAGATGTTGTTCCCTCTAGGCGTTAGTTTGGAATCCCGAAGAGGTCACTATATGACATTGTCTGGATGTGAGTAAATCCTTTGGACACTCGATCCCAAGGATGTCACAGTTTAGTATCACTCGGATGTTGGTAGTACCTGGGTATACCACCATGAGGGTTTATGTTTCTGGGGATGCTAGCACAATCTAGATGTGAGTATGTTCTTGGATTACCACCCAAATGTTGACTTTGTTCCCAGACATGACTCAGATGATACGGGAGTGCAGTTCCTGAGTTTGCCTACGCATAGCGCTGATTGATCATCGTGACTGATGACTAAGCATTTGAGGATTAGTTGTGTTTGATTACTGCCATTTGCGTCCAAATGGTTTCACATGATTTGATAAATGGAGATTTCATGGAAATGTGGGCCATGGGTTTTCGATACATTTATAAATGTGGGTCCCACAGCTTATGATTTGATTTAAATTGAAATCTAGTTGTTTATATTTTACTTTATACATGCATATTTTTATTTGGAGGGTAAATGTTTATTTTCTTGAAAATACATTTTCAAATGTAAGATTTTGTCCACTCACACTTTTAATGGTTTTGATCGTTAAAAGTAAGACATAAGTACCATTATCCCTTTCGAATGTAAGACACTTTTAATGGTTTTAATCGTTAAAAGTAAGACACTTTCAAATGTAAGATCTTGAAAATACACTTTTCATCGTTGCAGAGAGATCGGTATTGATCTAGAAATGGAGGCATGAGCAAGACATTAGTACCGTTATCCCTTATCTGATGAGTTTTGAGTATATTTCAAAATTTCGGTTTATTTGTCAGACGGGGAGTAAGACCAGGCGTAGTTATCAAAATATTTTCGGAAAGAGTCCTATCACATGGAAGCATGGCATCTGGTTAAACCAAAGGTGGATTTCTTGAAGATTTTGCTGCATTGCATATGCACATATCCCAGCTAAAAAGAGAGATAAGTTTGATTTAAAAAAAAAAGAGATTTTGTTTTTTTGGGATATAGTGAACATTCCAAGGCGTACCGATTAATTGATCTAGGAACCAATAAATTGGTAATTTCTAGAGATGTTGTTTTTGATGAGCTCAAGGTTTGGATATGGGAGAATGAATATATTAAAGTACCAAGAATTTCCGACGAACTAGAAACTTCAAATATAGAGAAATTCCGTTGCCACAAAGTCCAAAATCAAGTACAAGATCAAGTTTGACACGACCTATCCCAATCCCCCCGGGATTACCGTGGGATGTGTCATACTCCCGTCTGACACGAAGTGTCAGACAAGGGATAACCGAAAGCCGCTGTCCCGATGGGCGTCCAGAGTGCGCAAGGATCGATGGAGGAGGCATGCAATGTCCCAGTCACTGCTGCAGCCGCATCGTCGATCAACCTGAAGGGCATTGAAAACAATAAAGGCTGTGAGTGGACGAAAATAAACAAATTCATAAAATATATTTTATAAGACATTTATGCCCCTCAGTAAAAACGTATGCATGCATCAAAAACAGTAATCAAATATTTATTAGAAATAACCGTTAGGGCCTTAGCCCAGAACCATAAACACCGTTTCAACCAAAAGTCATTTCATAAATCCAGTAGTACACATACACCACATTACCATCTCCGGCATCCAGAAGCCTAGCGTCCTAGACGCTTGACGTCCCAAACGTCATATCTCACGGTATTAAAGCGACGAGTGCTGCCCGGGGTCTCACCGAGCCCATATCTCTGACATCCCAGATGTCTGACGTCCTAGACGTCTAATCATAGCAATCCTGCTCCTGAGTCATCATACGGTCCGGCTGCTCCGTATAATGACCCCCTCGCAGGCAATGCACCGTGACTTCCCTAGTGTCCCAGACACCTGGAGGAGACCATTACAATCCTCATATCGAGATGGTTTATGGAAAACAGTTTATCATTAATTTCCAAATTATCACAAGGGCCCTGCCCCGAATTTCCATAAAACCATCACAAGTCCAAATACTTGGTTTATTAAATCCAAAATCATTTATTCAATTCCATTTTAGGGTCTCCGACCCGAAATCACATTTAAAAATCAACTGGGCCCCTGGCCCGATTTCGTAAATCAACTGGGCCCCTGGCCCGATATTATAACTCAAATGGGTCTCAGCCCGGGTTTACTTTATCAAGTCTATAACCATTTCATGAAATCATATCCAAATCATAAGTATGGAAATCAGTGCAAAATCGGAAAACCTCAATTTACGTGCAAACACGTAAATCGCCTCAAATTGCGTGAAATCATATAATTCACCAATATCCAAATCAAATCATATAATCACAAATATAATCATCATGAAATAGTTATGCATGCATAGAATTTATAAAACTAATGTCCACTCACAGACCGTTTAACCATGCGCCTTGATAAGCGTGTCATCGGCCTTCCCGAGCCCCGTCACTAACACCGGGACTCCCAAACCTTGGAATTCGTGCCCACGCGCCGTCACGCGCCGCCGTGAGTGGCTGCGCGTGACACCCACACACCTTGCTACAGTACCTTCGTCCTCGCCCGGATTACTGTTAAACGGATCCCCGTGACCCGCGAACAGACCCGACTGGTTTCCTCAATCCTTCAAATCAAAGATGAACTTTCGAAGAACACCAGGGCACTGTTCATCCTTCGAAATTCATCAATGTCAACTGATTTCTTCCAATTGATCCACCCAGTAGCTTCAGTGGACCATGAGAAACTGTTTTCCCACTTCAATTTCATCGTTTGATCACTCCAAGATCACGACTCAACTTCGAATTTTTCGGCCATCCACCACGTCCGTCCATGGCTCCAGGAGCTTCGAAAATGGCCACACTTGATTTGGATCGACTCATTAAGGTTCCAGGAAGCTTATTCGGACCTCAATTAGGCTTGGGCTGGCCTAAAACCGAAATTCGAATTTGAATTTATCAAAAACCAGTTTCGGGTTTTTGAACTTTCCCTCACCATTTTCCTTTCATTTTTCCATCTCTCCATCTCAGAGTACTACTCTCAGTCCCTTAATCTCCTTCCCGTTCACAATTTCACTCAATTCGGCCTTGGGAAGGTCGATCATGACCTGATCACTGTCTCTGTTTTTCTCAGTTCCAATGGCACCAGCCCTGCGTTTGTTTCCCGCACACACACCACTCAAGCTCTGCTCAACCCACTCAAGGTATAAAATAACTCACCCGTGGCATCAAATTCCACTCAATACTCACACACGCTGAACACTAGCCAGCACGGTCCCTGTGCTTCACCTCAAAAACACCAGCACCCACACCGTTCAATTCCCCATTTCCCCAACATCACACACTCCCTTGGGCCATTACAGATTAAACAACTCCCCCCAAGGTCACTAATTGGTTAAACAATTCACAGATTAGGTTTAAACAAATCAATGGAACATGTCACTCACGGCATCAGCACTCAGACTCTGTTTTCACAGTATTCAAACAGTTCCCCAGCAAAAATTACCATTTTGCCATTCTGTTCAAAAATTACCAAAATGCCCCTCACGCGTCCAGACCCGTAACTTGGTCATTAGAACTCCGATTGACGCGTGCCGCCTGTCTACGAACTTAGGGCATCGAGACCTTCCTAACGGTCCTCGGCCATCGGACCTCAAGGTCAAAAGTCAACATTTTCCCCCTTTTGTCCAAATTACGAAAATGCCCTTGGACTTCCGAACTTCACAACTTTCATCACGAAAGTCGGAATCGAACGTGCCACCCGTCTATGAACTCGTGACGTCCCAAACTACGTCACGGTCATCGGTCACAGTCCATTTGACCGTCCAAATTAAAAGTCAATGTTTTACCCACGACTAGGGGCAAAACGGTCATTTTGCATCGTTCGTCCGATTTCGCCCAACTAATCACCGATTAACCCCACTAATCATGATTAGTTACTAATCTAATCCCGGAATTCGGGACGGGTCGTTACAACCTTCCCTCCTTAAAGAATTTCGTCCTCGAAATTCCAACCGATCTAATCTCAAACGTTCTTCCCTCCTTAATTAGTTTCGTTCTAGAAATTCCAACTATCCTGATTCCACAATCACCCCGTGGAAAGTGAAATCGACCTCGCAACACGTGTACACCCGTACCAACTAATCGGAACAAAAACTTGTCCGCACCACTTTTCAAATCTACTATTTTGTTGACGCGACAACCCGACGGTTCCTTTCTCAATCACCAACCTATCCTGGTATCTACTCCTACTGAGAGTCATCGGACGTCACTCAACACATCCACGTTGACACCTCCCGATAATCTGACACCACTTGACCGTTGTCAGTCAAAAACTGACACTTACCCACTTGTGGTTACACTAACCACCAATTTACTCATCTCGAGTGTACAACAATCAACACCTCACTCTACCTGTATGTAATTGAACCCATCAGAACCACTATGACCCAATGCACAACATCCGATGTCCAGTCCATAACCTCAACTAATCCAATGGTATCAGAACCAATCCGACTACCAACCCGCTCACCAACATACCTTGGGTATAATCCGTACACCGTCACCAGGCACCACAAGCCTGCAAGTATCGTACCCCGAACCATGTACAAGGTACACACATCTATCCATCGACCAGACTACAACCACCTAGGTCATAGCCAGACAGGTTTCGAATAATGGAGTCCATTTGTCCAACCGGCATTAGACGAATCGAAACTCCACCCATCATTCTGTTCCAAATCCAAATCCGAATCTGCAATTTCGTAAGAAATCCCGAATCCAAACCCAGACATCATATTCTTAATCCATTTCCAAATCCGAAGCCAAAATAATTATTCCGTAAGCTAGCATCTGGAATAATCATTCCGTACCCAAATCCAGAAATCCACTTTCAAGTTCCGAAATCGAATCCTGAATCGTCACCCAGAAATTCGATCCCAAAATCTGAAATCTCGTTCACGTCTACCAAGACACACCAAAACCGAACCTATCGGTTACCTGCTCAATACATTCGATTGACTTCATAGGGAAGCCAATCCCAACATCCTCATGTCTAAGGTTGACAAAATCTGACCACGTCGGAAACCGACTCACCCGAGTAGTATACCATACGGGATTCACTTCGAAAAGAAGTCCAGTCTCGTCATTTACGACCCACATACCAAAGTAAGGGCGATAAACCCTCCCCCTATCTGGATTATCAAGATCACGATCCAGGTTCAACACTGCATCCCCGACTACAACCGTCATGATCCTGCTCCACCTTGGATCCACACCATTAACTACTAGACTCCAAACCATAGGGTCTTACACCCTCAACTAATCTGCATACTGTCACAATGTTCGACAACCAACTCCCACAAAAAAACCGATCAGTCAACGACGAGACACGTCGAGACTGTGAGTTCTCACTGATTACCTCGTATCGATCCTCGTCATCCCACCTAGGAAAAACCAAGAATTATCCAAAAACGATGACGTCAAAACTTATCCTACGTGGATGCAAATAAGACTCGCTGCACTCACCACGCCATGTAAACCAGCATCGTCTGCCACCCAGCAGAAAATGAGAAATCTCGTTTACCTAACTTCGAAATACGCAACTCCTTCTGATGACCCCAAAACATACATGGGCCCACCAACTAATACACGTTCAATGTACTAGTAACCACAATCAACGTCTGTCAGGACAGAAGGTGAGAAGTCAACCCCAATGACTTCAGAATACCTATCACCAATGTGGAAACGAGCACCCCTCTCGTCCCCCAATCACAACTCTCCTCGAAACCAAAGTTCCAACCGTGTTGGGAACAGACCCGCTCCAATGAGGTGTCAAGTCCAACCACGGGACTTCCCACATCATCAACTCACTTGGACAACCACGTGTCCGTAATCAAACCAAGACTCAGACCTCATGTCCGTTAATCACTATTTATGCACGTACACCGATTTCGATTGGGAATTACTCAACCCTTTTTGAATGTGCATACAATACTACCTTCGTCTCACATCTCAACCTTTACGGTTCAACCCCTGAGTTTCCATGTTTCATAGTCACAAAATCCCACATTCGTACCACTAATGATTTTCCTCGTATTTTCCAAATTCAGAAATTTCCTTGTACTTTCTGGGGTTAGTAGAAACATACAATCACATCAATCTCGGAGTTGACAACAACTCCCAAAATCCACTAATTCTCATGACATAAGGAACGTCATCCCAAGATTCCTCCTGTCTCAATCATACCTTTTTATCCACTCATCTATTGTCACCTCATCACTGTTGGGACTTATCCCGACACCTCACAATCTCCGCTGGATCTTATCCAGTCCATGACTCAACCACTACTGAATCTCAAATACCGAGCATATGTCCATCATAATAGAGTCACATCCCAACTCATGGCTCATCACAATATCAATCACCGACACTTGTATCAGCACACAGGCATTCAAACTAGTATCCGCACCCGCATACAAACATCCACACGAGCACACAGTGTGTAAGGTTGATAACCCTGGATCTCCGCTCATACCGAGAGACGATCCCGAATCACAACTCGTACTCCACCACTATGGGTCACACCATTCTGACAATCCACATCAGGATAGTGAACGTCCCCTGATTCTCAACTACTACGACCACACCAAATACCCTCGATAATCAGTCATCTCCACAAGACTACCGTCCAACAATCATCGCTATCGAGATCCGTATCCACACATCACACTAATACCCGGTCTAGCTCGGGATTCTATATTTTATCTCATACCGTATCCGTGGATCGGATCCCATAGGTCTGACTAGACTCACTAGAGTCATCCACATGGTCGTCCATGACCTCAGCCGCTCGTCGCGGCACAAGTTCTCTTCCACAAATCACGACTAAGGTTCACCTTTCCAATCCAACATATACTAGGGTTCCACAATCACACCCTATGGTTCCACCGAACCCAGCTACTCTCGGTAATATAATCCACAGCCTGACCGACCCCGCGGTCCTGACATCGTATAGACGTCGGTTCCGATTCTACCATCACTCAACGTGGGTTCCACGACGAAGGTCATCGGCTAATTCTGATGTACCAACATCCCTCACACTAGCAATCACCACTAGGGTTCACATTTCCTAATCACTGTTCAAATAGGGTTCCCTGAACCCAGCTGCGCCCAGCAGCACAACAACCTAATATCACATGACCGAACCGGTGGTCCCACAATACCAGTTCATCACATACAACCCCACTTGGGTCGAATCACATTAACGCACGGCGTATCGGGCCAATCATACTCTACCCACCATTCAAACCTAAAAACTATATACCAGGTTGATAACGAACTGCAGCCCCGAGAGACACACACCCTCGACCTGTGCTCACAAAAAGAGCAAACCTGCTCTGATACCACATTGACACGACCCATGCCAATCCCCCCAGGATTGCCGTGGGATGTGTCACGCTCCCGTCTGACACGAAGTGTCAGACAAGGGATAACCGAAATCCGCTGCCCCGACGGGCGTCCATAGTGCGCAAGGATCGATGGAGGAGGCATGCAATGTCCCAGTCACTGCTGCAGTCGCATCGTCGATCAACCTGAAGGACATTGAAAACAATAAAGGCTGTGAGTGGACGAAAATAAACAAGTTCAGTAAAATACATTTTAAAAGACATTTATGCCCCTCAGTAAAAGCGTATGCATGCATCAAAAACAGTAATAAAATATTTATTAGAAATAACCGTTAGGGCCTTAGCCCAGAAACCATAAACACCGTTTCAACCAAAAGTCATTTCATAAATCCAGTGGTACACATACACCACATTACCATCTCCGGCATCCCAGATGCTTAGCGTCCCGGATGCTTGACGTCCCAAACGTCATATCTCACGGTATTAAAGTGACGCGTGCTGCCTGGGGTCTCACCGGGTCCATATCTCTAACATCCCAGATGTCTGACGTCCCAGACGTCTAATCATAGCAATCCTGCTCTGAGTCATCATACGGTCCGACTGCTCCGTACAATGACCCCTCGCAGGCAATGTACCGTGACTTCCCCAGTGTCCCAGACACCTAGAGGAGACCATTACAATCCTCATATCGAGATGGTTTATGGAAAACAGTTTATCATTCATTTCCAAAATATCACAAGGGCCCTGCCCCGAATTTCCATAAAACCATCACAAGTCCAAATACTTGGTTTATTAAATCCAAAATCATTTATTCAATTCCATTTTAGGGTCCCCGACCCGAAATCTCATTTATAAATCAACTGGGCCCCTGACCCGATTTCGTAAATCAACTGGGCTCTTGGCCCGTTTTCCTAAATCATTTGGGCCCCTGGCCCGATATTATAACTGACTGGACCGCCCCCGAAAGGGGCATCGATAGCCGTGCCCGGTCTTGCTCCCGTCTAGCAAGATGATTGAAAATCCCAAGTTACCCTCAGTACTTGCCAAACCAGGGATAGCCACACGTACTTACTCATGCCTCCGCCCCTCGTACAACCTCGAGCAACGCGCCACGACCTGGAGGGTCAATAAAAAACCAAAAGGTGTGAGTGGAAAAAAATTAATCAGTTTAGCAAAACAGTTACAACAAACGTTTTTACCCTCCGCGTAAAAACGAATGCATGCATACAAAAATCATTTCGCAATCGGGTAAGATTTTCCACATAAGAAAACTGTGTATCAAATTTCTACATAAGGGAAAAACTCGTATGAACCTCAAAATCATTTTCCTTTCTTGACCATCGGGTCTTAGCCCGCAATCATAAACACCGGGCCTCAGCCCAAAACCACGAATCAAAAACCAAATGCACAACATGATCCAAAACCAACAACCCTATACCGGGCCACTGCCCAACTCAACCGAAACCTCAGAAATCATCAATAAATCTCGAGTCAATCATTTTGCTGGATATCAAGTGCGCTCGAGTCTTTAAACTCAAAACCATGCGCATAAACAGGCCTTCCGGGGATATCAACGAGTTTTTAAACTCAGAACATAATCTATAGGCCTCGGGGGTATCACAGTAACCGAGTCTTTAAACTCACGAGTCTTTAAACTCATTAAGGGCCCTTCCCCGTCATCAATTAACCGAGTCTTTAAACTCAAAACGTGCTCCAGCAATAGCACCCGGGTCTTTAAACCCCAAAACATTTGTCAAACACAAAAACGTGGGATTCATCCCAAAATCACATTTTTCACAACAGGACTCATGGTCCGAATTTCCACATTCAAATCCCCAAATCTTACTTCACAAATCATATTCAAATCATCATTACACACGGGGCATGCACAATCACACCAAATCACTTTATTAAATCCTTTTTCATTCCCGAATTCGAATTCGCAACAATGATTCCGTAAGCCGGCATCCGGAAGCATCATCCCGAACCCAAACCAAGAATCCGCCTTAAATTTCCGAAAACCGAAATCTCGTTTGTTAAAATTACTTTTATGCCCCGAGCATCAAGCCCGAAATCACCTTTTTCAAATCCATTTTAATTCTTAGAAATCACTTCTTTCTCAAATCTCATTTTCAACACATCAAAACCACAACCAAAATCACCAAAATCGCAATCCAAGCAAACATACTCAAAACCCATTTTTAAAATCCTCAAAATCTCAAGTCTCATTTCAATTCCCAGATTCAAACATCAACAGTGGTCAAATCACAATAACTCGAAATCTCGTAAAACGTGCAAGTCCAGAACGTTCTCGAAAAACGTGTCAAAATCGTAAGTCACACTCGCAAATCATAAACAACCTTCTTAAATTATTTTACACCCATTTCATATAACTTCTTTCATTAAACCATCATTAAGCACACGAGTGACCATAGTCTCGAAATACGTGTAAATTCACATGTATAGTAAAAATACGTATAAATACGGGAATCAAATACGTATAAATACGAAAATCAAAATCAATCACAACTTATAATCATAATCATAAAATCATAGAAATAATTTATGCATGCATTAAATTTTGAAAGCAACGTCCACTCACACACCGTCCAATAGGGCTCGGTTTCGCGCCGCACGCGGTTCCGTAATTTCCGACATTTTCCAAAAACCCGAATCCTGCCCGAAAACACATCCCCGGGTCATTAAGGTGTCAAATAACAACATACTAATTTCCCATAATTTTCTGGGAATTAATCGTTAATTACAAACGTAACATAAATCTTCGGACCCTCGGAATAACATCGAAACGGTGTCCGATAAATTCGAAACTAGCGTTAAAATGTTCGTTACAATGTATAGGAAAAAAGTCATTTTGAACTTACCTTGAAAATCGGACCCACGCGCCGTCACGCGCCGCCGCAAGCGGCTGCGCGTGACACCCACGCGCCTGCTACAGTAACCCCAACGGTCACCATCTTCACCCGACCGCCTGGTAAACGGGCCATTTGACCCGCGTCAAAACCCGATTCAATCCCTGCGATAAACTAACTAATTTCTTCAATTGATCATTCAGATGGACTCGTAACATACTTAATTAGAGGTCTGTGTCCCACATTCACGTCAACACAGTCCCAAACCAACTCAATTGAACATGGGTCCTAATCGGGTTCGATGTTCCAATTCATCACATAGGCATTGTTTTTCTTCAATTGATTAGCTATGAAGCTTCATAGACTCACCCCCACGATGATTGTGAAATCAATTTCACAAGAGCTTACCTCCATGACCACGACTCCAAGCTCGATTTTCTGCAACTCAGTCGTGACTGTCCATGGCTCCCCAGGCTTCGAGCTTCGATCCCCTTGATCTGGATCGACTAAATGAGGTCTCAGAAGACTGAATTGAGCCTCGAATTGGCTTGGGCTGGCCTACATTTGGTAATGAACTTTTGAATTGATCAAGCACAGTTTCAGGTTTCTGGGTGCACTTCACTCAGTCGCCTCGTTCCTCCTCAACAAAACATTCACTCTCCCCCTCTGTCTCTCCCCCAGCAACTGTTTTAGCCACTCGAACCAACATTCCTGCCACCCGTGCCCTGCTCTCTTGCACGAACCAACTCAGTACTCTCTGTTTCCCATTTCCAACGGCACCCGGCAATAGAGAAGCAACCGTGCACTACGCCTCACTGTCCCACGAATTCTGTTTCCCACCAAGGCATAAACAATTCACTACGCCAAGCCCAAGCAATTGGTTTCTTAAAAAAATCGCCCGTGCTCTGCTTTTCTGAGGAGGAACCAACACCGTACGCGGCTGTCCCAAGAACACAGCCAAAATTACCATTTTGCCCTTTCTTGATAATTTACCAAATTGCCCCTTACGCGTCCTAGACCCGTAACTTGGTCATTCGAGCTCCGATCGACGCGTGCCGCCTGTCTACGAACTCAGGGCATCGAGACCTTCCTAACGGTCCTCGGTCCTCTGCCATCGGACCTCCCGGACAAAAGTCAACATTTTCCCCCTTTTCGTCCAAATTACGAAAATGCCCTTGAACTTCCGAATGTCATAACTTTCACCTCGAACGTCGGAATCGAACGTGCCACCTGTCTATGGACTCGTGACGTCCTAACCTACGTCATGGTCATTGGTCAAAGTCCATTTGACCGCCCGAATTAAAAGTCAACGTTTTACCCACGACTAGGGGCAAAACGGTCATTTTGCACCGTTCGTCCGATTTCGCCCAACTAATCACCGATTAACCCCGCTAATCATGATTAGTTAGTAATCTAATCCCGAATTCCGAGACGGGTCGTTACAATAACTCAAATGGGTCTCAGCCCGGGTTTACTTTATCAAGTCTATGACCGTTTCATGAAATCATATCCAAACCATAAGTATAGAAATCAGTGCAAAACTGGAAACCTCGATTTACGTGCATAAGTATGGAAATCGCCTCGAAATGCGTGAAATCATATAATTCACCAATATCCAAATTAAATCATGTATTAAAAAATATAATCATCATGAAACAGTTATGCATGCATAGAATTTATAAAACCAATGTCCACTCACAGACCGTTTAACCATGCGCCTCGATACGTGTGCCACCGGCCTTCTCAGGCCCCGTCACTAACACCGAGACTCCCAAACCTTGGAATTCGTGCCCACGCGCCGTCACGCGCCACCGTGAGTGGCTGCGCGTGACACCCACGCACTTTGCTACAGTACCTTCGTCCTCGCCCGGATTACTGATAAACGGATCCCTGCGACCCGCGAAAAGACCCGACTGGTTTCCTCAATCCTTCAAATCAAAGATGAACTTTCGAAGAACACCAGGGCAATGCTCATCCTTCGAAATTCATCAATGTCAACTGATTTCTTCTAATTGATCCACCCAGTAGCTTCAGTGGACCATGAGAAACTGTTTCCCCACTTCAATTTCATCGTTTGATCACGACTCAACTTCAAATTTTTCGGCCATCCACCACGTCCGTCCATGGCTCCAGGAGCTTCGAAAATGGCCACACTTGATTTGGATCGACTCATTAAGGTTCCAAGAAGCTTATTCGGACCTCAATTAGGCTTGGGCTGGCCTAAAACCGAAATTCGAATTTGAATTTATCAAAAACCAGTTTCGGGTTTTTGAACTTTCCCTCACCATTTTCCTCTCATTTTTCCATCTCTCCATCTCAGAGTACTACTCTCAGTTCCTTAATCTCATTCCCTTTCACAATTTCACTCAATTCGGCCTTGGGAAGGTCGATCATGACCTGATCACTGTCTCTATTTTTCTCAGTTCCAATGGCACCAGCCCCGCGTTTGTTTCCCACACACACACCACTCAAGCTCTGCTCAACCCACTCAAGGTATAAAATAACTCACCCGTGGCTTCAAATTCCACTCAATACTCACACACACTGAACACTAGCCAGCACGGTCCCTGCGTTTCACCTCAAAAACACCAGCACCCACACCGTTCAATTCCCCATTTCCCCAACGTCACACACTCCCTCGGGCCATTACAGATTAAACAACTCCCCCCTAAGGTCACTAATTGGTTAAACAATTCACATATTAGGTTTAAACAAATCAATGGAACAGGTCACTCACGGCATCAGCACTCAGACTCTGTTTTCACAGTGTTCATACAGTTCCCCAGCAAAAATTACCAATTTGCCCTTCTGTTCAAAAATTACCAAAATGCCCCTCACGCGTCCAGACCCGTAACTTGGTCATTCGAACTCTGATTGACGCGTGCCGTCTGTCTACGAACTCAGGGCATCGAGACCTTTCTGACGGTCCTCGGTCCTCAGCCATCGGACCTCACAGTCAAAAGTCAACATTTTCCCCCTTTTTGTCCAAATTTCGAAAATGCCCTTGGACTTCCGAACTTCACAACTTTCACCACGAACGTTGGAATCGAACGTGCCACCCGTCTATGAACTCGTGACGTCCCAAACTACGTCCTGGTTATCGGTCAAAGTCCATTTGACTGCCCGAATTAAAAGTCAACGTTTTACCCACGACTAGGGGTAAAACGGTCATTTTGCATCGTTCGTCCGATTTCGCCCAACTAATCACCGATTAACCCCACTAATCATGATTAGTTACTAATCTAATCCCGGAATTCGGGACGGGTCGTTACAAAGTTCATCTCATTCTACTTCACCAGACTCAAGTCCAAGACCAAATCAGACAATGTGCTCATTAACAAAAATTTATGAGTCATGTGATATCGCTATGAGTGGCATTGAAACTAAAAAATATGAAGTTGATGTGAAAGAAAAAATATGAAAAGATGCAATGGAAGAAGAAATGAGAGTTATCAAAAGGATTCAATCATGGAAACTCTTTTACAACTGAAAACAAAAGATATCATTGGCATTAAATGGGTTTACAAGTGATAGGTCATTAATTAAGCATTATTTTATATTATTTTATACCCTTTATACTTGACTTTTAATATTAAAATAATAAATAATTCGATAAAATAATTTATTTTGTGTTATTTTTATTTAAATAAATAAAGTTTGTAATTTGGAGCATTTTGGCGAAGAATCGTCTCGATCGGAATTATAACGAAGAAATTATGGACGAAATTTGGTGAAAATATTAATTAAGTTAAATTAATTAAATTTCATTTTTCTGCAACCCAAATCCATTTCTTAAAAACCCAGCGGCCCAAACCGTGCGGCCCAGCCCCAGAAATTCGGCCCGCCAGGCCCATGCGAAACCCAGCCTGCTTCAGCCCTGCTCAAGCACGTTCGGAGCGCGCCTGCCGAACGCGCTTCCAGAACCTCTGCGCGCGCATACCGAAAACAGAAGCCCACTCCAGCGCCTGCCCATCGAACCCTTCTTTCTCCTATCAGCCGCTACCTACCGAATTATGAGTATGATTTTCAGCAGGTCACTGCTGATTCCGAGCCCAGCTGCAACCCACTATTTTGCACAACAACTTGCCCCAAATTATGCAACTTTTCAGCCACTTTACAGCTAAAACCATCCCTAAAAACATCACAAATCATCATTATTCATCATTCTACTTTTCTTTATTTTTTATTGTATTATTTATTTATTTTTGGTAGCTTTTTCCCCTATAAATAGGGGTTCATTTCAATTGTTGAAGGACACTTCTTTGAGGCACACATTTGAGCCTTCCTTAAGAGAAACTTTGGCAAAATATTTCCAATACAAAGTTTAGAGTTTGAGTCCATATTTCCCGACTTTATTTCCTCCATCTTCATAAGGTTTCGTCCGCTGTCGGAGAACCGTGTGAATAACAATCCATTGTTTTCATCCACCTTGAAAGTGTAACAATTGCTCTCCATTTACTTAAACCTTTATTTTTGTTATTGGTTTTGATTATAGTTCAATATATGTATGGTATTTTCTTGCTAATACTTGTAAGTGTTTAATGCAATCTCCATGTGTCTTACGTTATGAATCTTAGTTATTTTATACCTTTTAGTGCTTCATACTTCAATTTGATGTTAAGTGTTTTATCCGCTGTTGGTGCACTTAGAGTAGAATTGAAGAGACTTAATGTTGATCGCTGTCGGCGATTCAGTAAAAAACAAAAGGTAAATCATATTGTAAGTGTGGGCCGCTGTCGGTGCATTTATAATATTGAAAAATGTATGAAGATAATTGAGATGATTAAGGTAAAATTTCGTGATTGTTTTAATATTTACAATTATTAGAGTGTTGGTCAGATATGTGTTTTAAGAAGGTCACTTGTACATAAGTTAGAGTAGAAATAGAATTAGTTCATATATGTTTTTACTTGTATTTGAATGATTACACTCCTTCAAAACCCTCCTTTTTTAATTCTTTATTTTTTTATTTTTTTAATTCTTTATTTTTTTATTATTTTATTCTTTAATTCATTAATTTATTAATTCTTTATTCTCTTATTCTTTTATTCTTTTAGTTCTTTATTCTTTTATTATTTTATTCTTTAATTCATTAATTTATTTATTCTTTATTCTCTTATTCCTCTATTTTTTAATTTATTGATTCTTTGATTATTTTATTCTTTGATTATTTTATTCTTATTCATTATTCTTTTATTCATTATTCTTTCCCACTAACACATTATTAATGTTCCCTTATTTCTCCGGTTAAGAACGATCCCTATTTACCAATACGACATCTACACAAAAAGGGTTTAAATTGCATAACACTCAAATTACGTGTTTAATTTGATACGTATTTTGGGTGTTGTCAATTTTTGGCGCCGTTGCTAGGGAAATTAAAAATCATTCTTAATGTGTATAAAAATTGTTTATATATAAAATGTTCATACTTGTGAATAATGTTTAAATATTGTAAATGTGTTTAACTTTTATTTTTACACTATTCCATTATACTTGTTTAACTAGCTTTATTCCTTTATATTTTATTTCATTACTCTTTATTTCATTAACTTTATATTCACACTTTTTCTTTATTCCATTAACTTTCTTTTAATTTTATTCCATCAACTTTATGTTGCACTAACTTTATGTTTACACTTATTTTATTCTTATGTAATTAATTGTTTGTTTATATCTTGTTAAACTTTAAATTTTAAATGAAAAAAAAAATTCGGAATAAAAAAAATAAAAAAAATAATAAATATAAATAAATATATATATATATATATATATAAAGAGTAAGAAACTTTATTTATCTTTGAATTTCCTAAAGTGTAAATATTGTTTCCTATTAAATGTTTTAGAGTTGCATGAATCTCAGAACCCTTTTTTCTTCAAAATCTTACTTTCGGGAACTTGTAGTGCCCTTTTTATTTACTTTCTCCTTAACCTTTCATGATGTGTGGATTTCATCACCACACACCATAGACTCGAATCTATGGACATGAGGTTGGGGCGGAGTTCGTAAACGCTTGGGTTTGGTAATTCACTAAATCTTCATTTGGATTGATCATGGTGTCTAGGAGAGTTATGACTGGTGACAAGTTTTGGATTAAGAAAGAGAACACCAATGGAGTATATGCCAAGCTAGCCTCGGGGTGTTCTCGAAATTATTCTTACTTCTCGCGTTACATCTATCTCAACTGGCCATGATTAATGTTGAATGGTGGAATAGTGGTTATCAGTACGCACAGGCCGTATGCCCAGGAAAGTACTATGAGAAGCGGAAGGGGAAAGTTATTCATGACACTCTAAAACTATACTTATTGCATTATTAGTTTGCATTTGGAACTTGTGCACTTTCTTTCCATTAACGTAACTTTTTGTTAATTTTGGTTTCCATTTATGTGATACTTTATGCAGGTACGAACTTATGAATGCGTGCTCATCAATCTAAGCTTGATCGGCTGAGAAGACAACTTGACATCTTGCCAAGCAACGCAACATTCAGAGATGCACTTAAGAAAACCGGCTCATCTGGACCTCCATCCCTAATAATTGGTGAGTCCATAAGTGAGAAGAGTAATTCAGAAGAAGAACAGACTTTCGGAACACCAATAGCCATGGCACAAAACCTGAGTATCCGGGAGCAGACATGTGCAAACACAAATGGCACTACAAAATTTTGCATCTAGTATCCCGAGCCTAGAACCAACAAGAAAGATATTGAGCTTAAGAGTGGAGTCCTTCATTAGCTACCCAAGTTCCGTGGA
This sequence comes from Prinsepia uniflora, assembly GCA_032719365.1. Classification (NCBI taxonomy): domain Eukaryota; kingdom Viridiplantae; phylum Streptophyta; class Magnoliopsida; order Rosales; family Rosaceae; genus Prinsepia; species Prinsepia uniflora. The sequence continues at coordinate 60,192,555 of CM064876.1, forward strand.
ATCAGAAATGAAGATCCACACAAACACTTAACGGAGTTCCAATTCATCATTGGTAGTATGTGTCCGGATGATGCTGACTTGGAAATCATGAAGCTGAAAGCTTTCCCGTTGTCCTTGGAAGAAAGAGCACGGGTATGGCTTTTAGGTCTCCCACCCAATCATGTTGACTCTTGGGAGGAGTTGGTTCAGGAGTTTCTTACCAAGTATTTCCCTGCCTCAAAGATTACGGTCTTAAGAAAAGATATCACTGGAATCAAGCAGAAAGAACATGATGAGAATTTTAGCCAGTACTACGAGAGGTTTAAGGAACTTTGTGCTTCATACCCTACTCACGGGATCACAGAAGGCTATCTTTTAACCTACTTTTACGAAGGACTCAAGGGTTGGGATAGAGGACTGCTCGATGCTGCAGCTAATGGAAGTTTCTTAGCTCGGAGCCTAGTAGATGGTCGTGCACTACTTGAAAGCCGTGCACTTAATGATGCACAATACGAAGGTGTCGATCCTATTTCTAGAAAGGTACATGAGGTGAGTTCCCATGTTATAAATGATTCTAAGTTAGATAAGATCACCTCTATGCTTTCGAATATGTTAGAACTAAAGAAACAGGTAGCCCCAGTTTGTTCCATATGCTCTCAAGGCCATCTTGATGAGCAATGTCCCTACACTGCGAGGGAGGAATACCCCGGAACTGAAATGGCACACGCCATTGGAGGCTTTCAAGGAGGGCCAAGGACCCAAGGTTACAGTTGGAGAGATCCGAACAATATCCTAAACCCTCAGCACATGTCGACCGGGCCAAACCGTGTCCCAAACCATTTCCCAAGGTCCACATGGCAACCAAGGCCCCCGATCTCATTTTCTAACTTTTCTCATAATCATGCTGTTTGATCCTGGTTTGACCAACTCGATGAGACCCACTGGGGGTTCTAGGACCAGCCGCGTGGTGTCTCGAGCCCGCTGGGGGCGTCGTGGTTCGGCAGGGATCCTGCAAACTAGACACTGGTGTGATGCCGGCCAAAGGGGCTCCGATGCCTAAGTTAGTATCTGAATGCCGAGGGGCAAGTAAATACAGTGCTCTGAATCGGTTCTGAGTGCCTTACCTTTGTGAAGGGTTTCAGGGTATTTATAGTGGCTATAACTGCAGTAGGTGGGCTACTGTTACGGGAGCAGGTGGTGCTTTGTGGCTGAGAGCCGTCTGCCAAGCCCTGGACATCCGGAGGAGGCGCCAGCTGGAGTCCCAACCTGCCTCCGTCAGGGAGTTGGTATGGCAGAGTTGGTTAGGTGACTGTCGCAGCCAGTTGTCGTCTGTCCATTGTCAGATGCCGAATGGCGGGTCTGCAGTATGGTGCCGATCGGCGGGCCGTGGGCTGTGAGGGTGCCGTTCAGGCGATCGGTCGGCGGCCTTCCTGTCCAGGCGGGCCTTGTGCTAGGGTGGTCGGTCGATATGGTATCAACATAAGTCTCCTACGTCTTTGACTGAGGTGGAGTTCCTCGGTCGATGACTTGAGATGACGGCCGGTACCTGTCGACCGACCAGGGCGCTGCGCCCTGTATCCCTAGTAGCCCCCCAAGTCATGGAGCGAGGAAGTGCACCGTATGTCCGATTTGAAAAGAGTCCCCGTTGCCGAGTTCCGCAAGCTGCCCACCGTACAGACCGAAAGATCGCGGAAAGGCGGCCGTGGGGAATGGAGGGGAGACGTCGGTAGCAGTGTGCTTGCCGACGAAGAGAGGAAGCATGCCGTCGAGGGAGATGACGAGAGGCTTCGGCCGGCATGCGATACGGATGCATACTGGTAGCAATGTACGTATGTACGTATGTAGGTGAGAATGTATGATACCGATGGGTATACATTACAAGGTATTCGTAGCCGAAAGGCGAGCCAGGGGCCTATAAAAAGGGGCGAAAGCTTTTTGACTTTTTTACTTTTTACTCAGAGCATCTGTGGAATAATTGCAAGTGCCGACTGAATTGGAGACTGCCGAGCAAAAGAAGACACGTGAAACCAATTCGACCGAGCAAAACTTTGAAAGGTATAATTTCTGCCGTTCGGCATCTCTGTTCAGCATGTGTTCCGTAGCGTAGGTGCTTAGTTGTAGCTTCTTTTCTTTTGGTAATTTGTAGATGTCAGAGTCAGAGTCAAACAGTGGATCTGGGGTTAGGTCCCCTCAAGCTTTTGGCGGGTAAACAACGTCCAGTTCGGCAAACGACGTGCCGAGCGGGCGCAGTGGGTCAACGTCCACTAGCAGCACGTCGTCGTCCAGCAGTGGTGATAGCCTGGATGAGGCTCCCAGGTTACCGAGGAAGGAGGTGAGGCACCAGGGGGACTGGCCGAGAAGAGCCCTCTCCGGGGTCTAGTTTGGGTGCCCGACCGGACGGGCCACCGAAGCCGACGCGGCCTGAACCGCGGCCGGGTGCCCAGCAGGCGAAGAGTCCCATTCGGGGACTGAAGCGGCCCCTCATCGACGGGCTGGACCAAGCCCGGGAGCGACAGAGGAAGCTCAAAGAGGCGCGACTCAGGCAGTCTCCCCCGGCCGCAGGGGTGTCGGAGGGAGAGGGTTCCGACTGCCGCCACAAGAGGGAGGCGGCCCTCAAGGCTCCCGAGGTGCCGAAGGAGAGGGTCAAGGAGGCCAGGGTGGAGATGCCGCCGCCTGCCAAGGAAAGGGTGCCGATCAGCGTACCTAGCATTGCTTCCATCTTCATGGATCCCGTGGAGACGGGGGAGTTGGTCCGGTCGACAAGCGCGGGGAGGCGTGGCTGCTGGTCACGCAGCAGATGCACAGGTCCTTGGCGCCGGTGGCCAATGCCTTTGTGCTCGGCTCGCAAGTGACACCTGCAGAGATTGAGCAGATTGGCACCGGCTCCCACCCGGGTCGGTTTGCGGCCCTGCTCGCCGAGCAAGCCCATGTAAGTATTCTTGTGAGTGGGTTTTTTTGTTTGTGTGTTTTTTATATATTTTGCTGATAAGTGTGCACGGTTCGGCAGTGCTTTGGGCAGACCTACGTTGCCCTGCAGAAGGCTTCTCGGCATATGCAGAGGCTGGAGGCCGAGCAGGCGGCCGCGTGGCAGAGGGAGGAGAGGCTGCGTGCGCGGGAGAAGGAGGGTCATGCTGCTCGGCGCTGGGTGGCGGAGCTGGAGGCGGAGCTCCAACGGGAGAAGGCCCGAGTGGAGGCGGCCGAGCGGGGCATCGCCGAATGGGAGGAGACGGCGCATGCGTTCTCCCTGCAGCTAAATGAGCAAGAAAAAGTCCTGGGGGAGTTGCAGGGAGAAGTGGAGAGATTGAGGGGCCTGCTTGCTGCCGACTGGAAAAAGACCCTGGAGGATTTTATGGCCGACCCGGTGTATGCCAATCATCTCGACTTGGCCTTGGCTGAAGTGGAGGATGATTGCATGCAGCGGGTGCTGTACTTTAATCCATGCGTCACCCTTAACTTTCCATGGCTGGACGAGCCCCCGGCGCTGACCAAGACCTTCACCTTGGAGGGGCAGGACCCTGATGTCGTTCCGGCGGTGGGTGAAGTGGAGGTGCCGAGCGCCGGTGGGGAGGATGCCGCTGCGTCGTCCTTGGGGAAGGACCGAGCTGGGGAGGAGGAGGTGGAGGTGGTGGTCGTTTGAGGGATGGAGGTGCCGTTTAGCGGACCGTGCCCTTGTACTTTTGTTTTGTATTATTATGTTGTTTTTGTAATCCGGGGAATGCCCCGTGTACCATGTAGCTCGGAAGTTGATAATTAATGAAATCGTACTTGGAAAATTTGAGATGTATCAACCTGTTGCTTTTTTTTTTGTGTTTTTTTTTTGAATGAGAACTGCCGATAGGCGAGTACTTGCGAATTTGCGCATATGTGTAGGCCTGCCGATCCATGGGGTTGTAGATTAGATAGGGACCGAATAGTCATGATCATAAACCCAAACCGTAATGGACATAACCACCGAAATCAAATCGTAATAGCGGAAGCTACTTGAACTTGATTGTGTGGACCAAGTAAACTTGCGTTGGTAGGTAAAGTAGTTGCCGTGTGGGTCACCGGGAGTGCCGATCGGCAATAGTGAATAGGCTACCTTGTGGTTGAGGACTAGACTAACACGTAGATAAATGAAAGAACAGTTTTCCGGAAAGGCAAGTTCAACTGGAGATGGCCAAGTCGATTTACAGCAAAGCGTAAAGCAATGTACATGGGGTGTGTTTTTAATTATAAAACAACTTGAGATGATCCGCATGCCACGGGTGTGTAAGCGAACGTCCATCCAAAGTCTGGAGCTCATAAGTGCCCGGGCGAAAAATTCGAGTGACTAGGTAGGGGCCCTCCCACGTGGGCCCGAGGGTCCCATCAGCATGCTCCTTAGTGGCCAGGCTAACCTTGCGAAGGACCCAGTCACCGACCTGGAAACTGCGTCTGTGGACGCGAGAGTTGTAGTAGTGAACAATTCGCTGTTTGTGCGCCATGTTGCAGAGATTGGCTTGTTCACGGCTTTCCTCAATGAAGTTGAGATTTTGTGTGAGGAGCTCCGCATTCTCTTGTGGATCATAGGATAGTACTCGATAAGAGGTCTCCCCAATTTCCATGGGAACGACAGCTTCAGTCCCGAAAGTCAAGGCAAAGGGTGTCTCCTGTGTCGATGTCCGGTAGGATGTCCGGTAGGACCAGAGAACATCGGATAGGAGGTCGGACCATTGGCCTTTCGGGGTGTCGTGTAGTCGAGCCTTGAGATTATGTTTGATGAGCTTGTTTACCGCTTCGACTTGTCCGTTAGCCTGTGGATGTGCCACCGAGGCGAAGCAGAGCTGGATGCCATAGACGTCGCAAAAGTGTCGGAAACCGAATCGAACTGAGTGCCATTGTCCGTGACGATCGTGTGGGGGATACCAAAGCGACAGATGATGTTCTGGTAGACAAAGCTCTCAACTTGGGCGGCCGTGATTGTTTTGAGGGGCTTTGCTTCGGCCCACTTAGTGAAATAGTCCACTGCAACGATTGCGTGTTCAACGCCGCCCTTTCCTCGTGGCATGGGGCCGATGAGATCCAGACCCCATTGAGAGAAGGGCCAGGGGCTGAGCATGGGAGTAAGGCGCTCAGCAGGAGAATGAGGTACGGGGGCGCACCGTTGGCATGGGATGCACCGTTGAGTGATGGCCATAGAGTCGGCGCGCATTGTGGGCCAATAGTATCCTTGCCGAAAGGCTTTATGTGCTAGGGACCTGGGTCCGGAGTGGTTACCGCAGATTCCCTGGTGAATTTCTCGGAGCACCGCAATGCCCCGGTCCGTAGGGAGGCACTTGAGGAGGGGGGTGTCGAATCCCCGTCGGTATAAGTGGCCATGTGCCATGGTGTATCGTGCGGACTGGCGTTGGATGCGTCGGGCCTCGTTGCGGTCGGGCGGGAGTTCGGCCATGGTGAGGTATCGAACGATGGGGTCCATCCAAGATGCTTCCTGTGTTGCGACCAGGACTGGTTGCTCGTTTGTGCTCGGGGATGCCAAAAATTCAACGAGAACACGGCGACCCATCTTGTCATCGATGGAGGAGGCCAGGCGGGCCAGGGCATCGGCGTGGCTGTTTTCCGACCGTGGTATTTGAATGACCTCGTAGCCACGGAAGTGGCGGAGTAGGGACCGCACTTTTGCCAAGTATCGGGTCATGGAGGCGTCTTTGGCATCATAGAGGCTGTTGATCTGTCGGACGATGAGCTGGGAGTCGCCGTAAACCTGCAGCTGTTGTGCTTGGAGGTCGGCGGCCAACCGGAGGCCAGCAAGGAGGGCTTCGTACTCGGCTTCGTTTTTGGAAGCCTGGAACCCAAAACGCAACGCGTATTCCAGCCGTTCCTGGGTAGGTGTGCGGAGTACAAGACCGGCGCCAGAGCCAGTAGGGCAGGAGGATCCGTCCACGTAGAGAGCCCAAGTTGGTTGGGCGGGGTCCAAGGTGGACGGGGTCGACGATTTGCAGGTATGAGCGGCGGGTGCCGCAATGTTGGGATCCGGAGTGTCGGGCATGTGCTGGGTTGTGTTGTAAGTGAATTCGGAAAGGAAGTCGGCGATGAACTGTCCTTTGACAGGTGGCCTGGGAGCGAATGTGATATCGAACTCACTAAGCTCCACTGCCCACCTGATGAGCCGCCCCGAAGTGTCTGGCTTTTGGAGCACCTGGCGAAGGGGTTTGTTAGTGAGGACTAACATGGGGTGTGCCTGAAAGTATGGGCGGAGGCGCCGGGCCGTCACAATGAGGGCAAAGGCCAACTTCTCCAGGTCGTTGTATCGGGTCTCCGCGTCCTGGAATGCCTTGCTGAAATAGTACACTGGGAACTCCGCGCCGTCCCGACTGGTGACGAGGACGGAGCTGACAGCGGATGTGGAGACAGAAAGATAGATGGTGAGCCGTTCCCCAGTGGTGGGTCGGGTAAGTAGGGGCGCGGTGCTCATGTAAGTTTTGAGAGCTTCAAAGGCAGCGTCGCACGTTGCGTCCCAGTTGATGTGCCTGCCCTGGGTCTTCATGATCTTGAAGAATGGTAAACACTTGTCTGTCGCCCGGGAGATGAACCGGGTGAGGGCGGCGATCCGGCCAGTAAGGGTTTGGACTTCCTTGAGTGTGCGCGGGGGCTTCATGTCCAGGATGGCCTTGATTTTCTCGGGATTAGCCTCGATTCCCCGTTGGCTGATCATGTAACCGAGGAATTTGCTAGAACGGACACCGAACACGCATTTGGCGGGGTTGAGCCGCATCTTGTATTGCTTCAGGACTTGGAACATCCTGTGGAGGTTAGGCACGTGCTTTTCGGCCGTCCGGCTCTTGACAAGCATATCATCTATGTACACCTCCATGGTCTTGCCAATCTGATCCGCGAACATGAAGTTGACAAGCCGTTGGTAGGTGGCACCGGCGTTCTTGAGCCCGAAAGGCATAACATTGTAGCAGTAGACCCCCAAATTAGTTGCGGAAACTGGTGTGGATCTGGTCATCGGGGTGCATCCTGATTTGGTTGTAGCCAGAGTACACATCCATGAAGCTGAGGAGTTCATGGCCAGCTGTGGTGTCGACCAAGAGATCGATTTTAGGAAGCTGGAAGCTATCCTTCGGGCAGGCTTTGTTGAGATCCGTGAAGTTGATGCACATCTGCCAGGATCCGGAGGGTTTCTTGACGAGTACGACGTTTGCGACCCACGTGGTGTAAATGTCCTTGCATACGAAGTGGATGGTGCTGAGGCGAATGATCTCTTATTGCATGGCTAGCTGTCGCTCTGCGTCATAACTCCGCTGCTTCTGGGTGACTGGTTTGAAGGCGGGGCTGATGTTAAGCCTGTGGCAGATAACGTCCGTAGATATGCCAGGCATGTCGGCGTAGGACCAAGCAAAGACCTCGTTGTTGTCCCGGAGGAATTGGATGAGTTGTGTCCTGATTCCGGGGGCAAGTGTGCTCCCAATTTTCACTTGCCGCTCGGGGTTACGCGGGCAAAGGGTGATCAGCTCTGTATCCTCCACGGGTTGCGGCTGCGAGACGGCGGAGAGGTCCCGCGGGTCCTCGGGGGGACCCGCTCGTATTTGCTCAAGGAGCTCGGAGTCGACGGGGCCGGCCTGGTAAGCAGCCTCGGCGACCACCATGGTTTCTCGCTTGTCGCATGGGTTGAGCTTTGTCAAGGCGGTCTGATAGCAGGAGCGGGCGGATTGTTGATTACCGCGGACTTGGCCAGTGCCCATGATGGTTGGAAACTACATGAGAAGGGCCCGAGTAGAGATGACGGCGCTGAGCTGGTTGAGGAGTCCCCTACCCAAAATGACGTTATAAGCGGTGGGGCAATCAACAACCAGGAATGTGGTGATGGCTGTTGCGATCTTAGGCGCGCTCCCCAGGGAGATAGGCAGGGAGATGGTGCCGAGGGGCATGACAGAATCGCCCGAGAAGCTGAGTAGCGGAGAACTAGCGTGGGTGAGGCTTGTGGGGTTGATGCCCAACTGGTTGAAAGTGTCCATGAAGAGGACGTTTACAGAGCTACCAGTGTCCACCAGGATCCGCCCAACATCGAAATTGGCTATCTGAGCGCGGATGATTAGAGGGTCATCGTGGGGAAAAATAACTCCCCGCTCTTCTTCCTCGGAGAAAGTGATGGGCGTCCATCCCGCCCGTGCGACCTTGGCGGCGCGTCCATCCGTGATGTTGAATATTCGATGGTTGGATGTCGTGGCGCGCATGAAGTTCTTCTTAGCCCGATTGGAGGTGCAGGAGGAAGAGTTTGTAGGGCCCCCTCTAATCGTGTTTATTTGTGGCAGTCCCTGTCCGGGACATGCGTGTTGGAGGAACTGGTTGATCTTCCCCTCCCTTACGAGTGCTTCCACGATGTCGCGGAAGGCCACGTACTCATCGATGGCATGGCCATTGAATTTGTGGTACTAGCAGTACAAGTTATATTGGATGCTCGGCCCGGGGCCGGGCGGTCGTGCCCGCGGCTTGGGGATTGTGTCCTCGATGCTCATCAAGACATTCTCGAGGGAGGTGTTCAGGATTGAATAGGTTTCGTACTTTGAGGTGGGCCCCGTATGGGGTTTACCTGCTTGGTGGTGGCCTGATCCCTGCCCCTTGTTGTGGTACTTTTCCCTCCCGCGATGATCATTGTTGTACGTCCCCTTCCGCTTACCAGAGTGTGAGTCAGGTTGGTGATCCTATGCGCGTTATTGGTCGGTGAAGGTGACCGTGCCTGCCGGTTGCTGGGAGGCGGAGGGCACGCACTATTCACGTCAGGTCGGGATGCGACCTGGGGAGAGTTGAAGTGCTCCGCTTGCCGCATGAGCTCATTGTAATCGTCCCAACCCTGGGTGAAGGCATGGTACTTGAAGGTGGACTCCGCAGCCCGTTGCGGAAAGCCCGGTAGGCGGCCTTGTCGTCCGTCTCGTGGCATTTGGAGTACTCCAAGTTGAAACGAGCGGCGTACTGGCGTAGGGGCTCGCTATCTCCCTGTCGGAGGGTTCCCAGGTCCTCGGTTGTGAGCAGTCGATCCGTCTGGATCATGAACTGGTTCAGGAAGACCGTGTGTAGGCGGTCAAACGAGTCGATAGACTGTGGTTCCAGGCGATAGAACCAATTGAGCGCGGCCCCGGTGAGGGTGGAACTGAAAATCAAGCACTGTGCTTCGTCAGAGAGATTCCTGAAGGCGAGCGCTGAGTTGTAATTGTTGATGTGGGTGTCTGGGTCGCCTTGTCCGTCATACAGGGCAATCTTCAAGGGCTTGACCTCCGTTTCATGGTGGTACCGCATGATGCGGTCCGTGAAGGGACCAATGTTGGTCCGAGGTCGGGGTAGTGTCCCAGCTTTGGGTCTGGCGGCCTCCAATTCCCGCACGCACTGGAGGAGCTCCCGGACCACCTCGTTTGATTGGTCGGGTCGATCCGCCCCGATCGGGCGGTCGTCGATTGGATGGTTTGCGCTCCCGCCTCTGGGCTTCCCGGGTTGCACCGGTCGCCGCCCGGACGAGGCCGTGGTCGAGCTGGCGTTGTCTTCCGGCTGGTGCCTACCGACCGGCGAGGAAGGACTGCCTGGAGGCTGGGCGGAGAGCCGCGGAGGCTGTGCAGGTCGGCGTGCCAATCCAGACCTTGACCGGGCGCCTTGGGATAGTATGGGCAGATGTGGTTGTGCCTGGATGCGGGGGTCGTGGGTTGCGTAAGTCAGACGGTTGGCCGGGGTATGCGTCTGTCTTCTGTCGAGCAGCTCGCGGGCGTCACGGTAGATCTGTGTTCCCGAGGGGCCAGGCAGGTCGGTCTGGTGGAAGAGCAGGCGACCGGACACTTCTGGTCGGCAGGTGTCACCGATCTCAACTCGGCCGGCATCGAACTCCGGCCGACGCGATGCAGCGGCTAAGGCCCGTTTGGTTGCCTCCCGCTGCTCCTCCAGTTCCTCGCGTGTGGACTGCAAGATGGCTAGGGTGCTTCCATGCTGTTCCCCCCACACGTGGTTCCTGCTCTCGATGGCAGCGTTGCTCTTCCTGAGTTCGGCAACCTCCGACCAGAGGGTCCTCAGCCTCTCGAGCACGTCATCGGAAGGTAGGCTGGCTTGGGTTCGGCCGCGATCTCCCTGAGGGGTGTTGTTGAGCTCACCGTCATCCCGTTCGGCAGACATTGTTCGTCAGTGGAGGGTCGAGCAGGGGTATGTGAGTTAGTGGGTGTTTACTGGATCCCACAGACGGCGCCAATTGTTTGATCCTGGTTTGAACAACTCGATGAGACCCGCTGGGGGTTCTAGGACCAGCTGCGTGGTGTCTCGGGCCCGCTGGGGGCGTCATGGTTCGGCAGGGATCCTGCAAACTAGACACCGGTGTGATGCCGGCCAAAGGGGCTCCGATGCCTAAGTTAGTATCTGAATGCCGAGGGGCAAGTAAATACAGTGCTCTGGATCGGTTCTGAGTGTCTTACCTTTGTGAAGGGTTTCGGGGTATTTATAGTGGCCATAACTGCGGTAGGTGGGCTACTGTTACGGGAGCAGGTGGTGCTTTGTGGCTGAGAGCCGTCTGCCAAGCCCTGGACATCTGGAGGAGGCGCCAGCTGGAGTCCCAACCTGCCTCCGTCAGGGAGTTGGTATGGCAGAGTTGGTTAGGTGACTGTCGCAGCCAGCTGTCGTCTGTCCATTGTCAGATGCCGAATGGCGGGTCTGCAGTATGGTGCCGATCGGCGGGCCGTGGGCCGTGAGGGTGCCGATCAGGCGATCGGTCGGCGGCCTTCCTGTCTAGGCGGGCCTTGTGCTAGGGTGGTCGGTCGATATGGTATCAACACATGTAAATTATCATATTTCTTCATCTTCTAATATTGATTATGATAAAATGCTGGCTGCTCTTTCCCAAGGGCAGCAAACACTAATGGCGTCAACTTAGGCTCTTGTCACATGTTAGCAAAATCAACAAAAAGACATCGCTGATCTCAAGGACCAAATGGGCAAGGTCGTGGACTTCATGGGTAAGATCCAAGCTAGCGGGGTGCTTCCACCTCAACCTACACCCAACCCGAATGTAAGTCCTGAAGCCAATGCGATTATCACTCGAAGTGGTAAAGTGCTCGGAGAAATAGAGTCAGATCCAACCGTTTTTTAGGATGAAAAGCACAAGGTGGGAGCTAAGACCACCACGACACAACCGCCAGTTCAACCTGCTCTTCATCGGTTGTTACTAATTCCCCTTTTGTGCATGCACCATTTCCAAGTAGGCTTGCCAAATCTAAGAAGAATGAATCCGATGAGGAAATCTTGGAGATCTTCAAAAGGGTACAAATCAACATGCCCTTGATCGAGTGCATCAAACAAGTGCCGAAATACGCAAAATTTCTGAAAGAGTTATGCACTCCAAGGCGCCAGACGAGGGAGAAGGAGGTTGTGATGGTGAGTGAAACAGTTTATGCTGTAATCCAACGTCGGCTACCCCCAAAGTTGAAGGACCCAGGGAGTTTTTCTGTTCCCTGCGTGATTGGTAACAAGTCTTTTGATAAAGTCATGCTAGACTTAGGTGCATCCATTAATGTTATGCCATATTCACTATATGTTGCCCTAGGTTTAGGTAAACTACAGCATGACGATGTTATCATTCAATTAGCCAATCGTTCTAATGTGTATCCTAAGGGATACGTCGAAGATGTTCTTGTGCAGGTTAACCAGCTCATCTTCCCTGCGGATTTTTATGTCCTAGACATGGAGGATTGCCCTACGAATCAAGCTCCACTAATGTTGTTGGGAAGACCATTCATGAGAACTGCCAAGACGAAGATTGATGTATTCAATGGTACATTAACTATGGAAGTAGATGGAGAGGAAATTGGCTTCAACATTTTCGATGCCATGAGGTACCCTAGTTCCACAACTCAAACTACTTTTTCCTGTTGACGTGTGCACTTCTTTCGCAGAGAAACATCTTGATTCAATTCTAGAAGACACGCTTAATATGATAATCCAGGGAGGAGTTGGCCTAACGCAATCGGGGGGCACCTTGGTTGAAGATACGGATTCAGAACTAGAGCCTCAAATTTGGGTTGAAGTCATGACCCTAAACGAGGCCCTCAGAATGGAAAATCCTCAGATACCCTTGTCACTTCCAGTTAGTACTAATGCCACTACTCCTTCAGTGGTTCAAGCCCCGTTCTCGAGCTCAAATTTTTGCCTGACCACCTGAAGTATGCCGATCTTGGCCCGGACGACACTCTACCCGGCATAGTGTCTTCTGCACTAACCGAATCACAGGAAGATAGATTGATATGGGTCTTGACGAAGTACAAGACAGCCATTGGATGGAATCTGTCTGACATCAAGGGAATCAGCCCTACAACCTGTGTGCATCGAATCTTGCTAGAAGATGATGCAAAACCCTCTCGTGAAGCCCAACGTCACCTCCATCCTCTGATGATGGAGGTCGTGAAACAAGAGGTCATCAAACTCTTGGACTGTGGTGTCATCTACCCAATTTCAGACAGCAAATGGGTCTCACCAGTCCAAGTAGTCCTGAAGAAAAGTGGAGTCACAGTTGTTGCGAACAGCGAAGGTGAGCTAGTGCCCCAGGGAACAGTGACTGGGTACAGAGTCTGCATCGGCTATCGACGCCTAAACAAAGCAACTAGGAATGATCACTTCCCCTTGCCCTTCATTGATCAAATGCTTGAAAGGTTAGCAGGTCACTCCTATTACTACTTTCTTTATGGTTATTCCGGGAACAATCAAATCTGTATTGCTCAAAATGACCAAGACAAAATGACTTTCACTTGTTCTTTTGGCACTTTTGCCTACCGGAGAATGCCCTTCGGTTTATGTAACGCCCCAGGTACTTTCCAAAGATGCATGCTTTCTATTTTCTCTGAATATGTCGAAATTAAAGTATTTATGGACGATCTCAGTGTCTTTGGGAATAGTTTTGATGCATGCTTAGAACACTTAGAACTTATCTTACAAAGGTGTGTTGAAACTAATCTAGTACTTAACTGGGAAAAATGTCATTTCATGGTTAGACAAGGGATAGTCTTAGGCCATATTGTCTCTGAAAGAGGAATTGAAGTTGATAAATCTAAAGTTGATATTGTGCGCCACTTACCCTCTCCCACTTCAGTGAGAGAGATCCGTTCATTTCTTGGTCACGCAGGTTTCTACAGAAGGTTTATCAAAGACTTCTCCCACATTGCAAGGCCCTTGTGCCGACTGCTTCAGAAGGAGACAACCTTCGTCTTTGATGCAGACTGTCAGGAAGCTTTTGAGAAGCTTAAAAATCTTTTAACCACTGCACCCATTCTTTGTGCCCCGGATTGGTCCTTACCCTTTGAACTAATGTGCGATGCCTCTGATTACGCAGTTGGTGCTGTACTCGGACAAAGGTGGGACAAGAAGCCCTACGCCATCTATTATGCATCCAGAACTTTGAATGATGCCCAAATGAACTACACCACAACCGAGAAGGAGTTGCTTACTGTTGTGTTTGCTTTAGATAAATTTCGCTCTTATTTACTTCAAACTAAAGTCGTTATTTACACTGATCATGCAGCACTGAAGTATCTCCTAGCCAAGAAGGAAGCGAAACCAAGGCTAATCCGATGGATTCTTCTTCTTCAAGAGTTTGACATCGAGATTAAAGACAAGAAAGGTGTAGAAAACGTGGTGGCAGACCATTTGAGTCGCATAGCACATGAACGAGATCCTGTGGCGATTCAAGAGATGTTTTCGGACGAACAACTCTTCAGAATCGAGGGAAGTACTCCTTGGTATGCTGATATTGTCAATTACTTAGTCACCAAGCAGTTGCCCACCACTCTTACCCGTGCACAAAAAGATAAACTTAAGAAGCATGCTAGGCACTATGTTTGGGATGAACCTTATTTATGGAAACACTGTGCAGATTTATTAATTAGGAGATGTGTCCCTGATATTGAACATAGGTCAGTCCTAGAATTCTGCAATAACCATGCTTGTGGAGGCCACTTTGGATCTAGAAAAACTGCATTCAAAATTTTAGAATCTGGACTATATTGGCCCACACTTTTTAAAGGTGCCCATTCATTCTGTTTAGCTTGTGATAAATGTCAGAGATCAGGAAATTTAGGACGAAGGGATGAAATGCCACAACATTATGTTTTGACTGTTGAAATATTTGATGTTTGGGGTATCGATTTTATGGGTCCATTTCCTCAATCTAATGGCTATCTCTATATCTTACTTGTTGTTGATTATGTATCGAAATGGGTGGAAGTTAAGGCCACCAGGACTAATGACTCTAAAACTGTTGCAGATTTCCTCAAAACTAACATTCTTTCCAGGTTTGGGATCCAGCAGGTCCTAATAAGTGATGGAGGAAGTCATTTCTGCAATAAGACCATTGAAGCTTTAATGAAATGGTATGGTGTCACTCACAGAGTTTCTACACCTTACCATCCTCAAACGAGTGGAATGGCTGAAGTCAGTAATAGGGAGATCAAGAAGATATTAGAGCGAACCGTTGATCCTAATCGTAAGGATTGGAGCCAACGGTTATATGATGCACTTTGGGCATACAAGACGGCATACCAAACACCTATAGGAATGTCACCCTATAAGTTGGTGTACGGTAAAGCATGTCTCCTACCGGTGGAACTAGAGCATAAAGCATGGTGGGCTGTCAAGACTTTCAACATCAAGCTAGATGACGCCAGGTTGCATAGAAAGCTCGAACTGAGTGAGCTTGAGGAGATCAGAAATGATGCATTCGAAAACACTCTGATCTACAAGGAAAAGACTAAGGCATTTCATGACAAACAGATCAAGAATAAAACGTTTGACATTAGCCAGAAAGTTTTGTTGTTCAATTCCCGGCTTAGACTCTTTCCAGGTAAATTATTTTCCAGATGAGTAGGTCCTTTTGTTGTTACTAATGTGGTTGCCCATGGAGCCATACAGAACTAAAACATTGAAATGGGAAAAAGTTCAAGGTCAATGGCCACCGATTGAAGCCTTACATCGAGGCAATTGGAGAACACGATGTCGAGTCAGAAAGAGTGATGCGACGTCCCATCGGATGAACAGAATGAAGAATTTGGTCTAGGCTGGATGGACGTTAAACTTCAAGCGCTTGTTGGGAGACAACCCAATGTGTTCTCGAGTTGTGAAGGAGTCATCAATACAGATTTTCTATCTTTCTACCCTCCACTCTCTTTTATTTTGTTTATTTAATGTTTTCCTATTATTTTCGTAAATCATCTTCCTTACTTTGATTCTATGTTTAATTACTTCGTATTTTCCTACATTGAGGACAATGTAGAATTTAAGTGTGGGGGAATGGTTTACAATTTTAATTTTCAAAAAAAAAAAGTGAAAAAAAATATATAAAAAAAAAGTGTGAAAAAAAATCAAAAAAAAAAATTTGTTTATTGCTTTCTTGAATCTTTTTGTTTTAATTTAGTGTTTTTACTAGTATTAAGTTGGCTTTTAATTTGTCAATGATATAAATGAACGGAAATGAATATGTTATGGCTATAAAGATGATCACTACAACTTGAATTTGTTTGTTAATATTTTGTGATTAAGTGTTATAACTTGAAGATAATGCATGTAAATTGGTACGTAAACGAGCATGATAAGATAAGTATGAATCATTTGAAATGTATGTGAGCTTTAGAACCTTATATACATCTTTGATGAGTGATTCATAAGATCTTTGTTTAAATTGATATACATATGCCTCATAACTACTTGCAATAGATTTTAATGAACTCTAGAGTACTAGAACTTATTCTATGTGATTTTCAAAGCTTTTAAGTCAATAAACTCTCTGATTTTGGATATGATTAAGGCATTAGGGTTAACACCACAAATTCAAACATTCATGTTCCCTATTTTGTGTGCACGAGTTGCGACCCCCTTAGTTTTAACCCCTTTTGAGCCTACATTAAGCCTTTCTTTCATCACCATGACTATCTAAACACTTGAGCTTAGTATAGACATCCTTTACCCTTGTTCCAAGAACTCGGTTGAAGACATAAATATTGTGTGAAGAGAAAATGATGATGTTGAAAAAACTTTTATGTGCATCATTTGGATTTACCTACTTAAACTTTGTTGTATTGTTGACACATGTTATTACCTTGAAATTAAAAAAAAAGAAAAAAAAAAGAAAAAGAAAAAAAAAGGTTGAGTCTCTATCAAGGTAATAAGGTTTGGTTATGTAATGTTTGAGTTAAGTCCCTTACATTTGTAAATCCGACACAAAGAATGATTGTGAGGCCCAACATGATAGAATTAGGCCTGTGTTCAAAGGGATGGATTACTAACATCATTGCAATAAGGTTGGGAAGTTATGATACGCTTTGGGATTCTATTGAGTCTTGGAACGAATTGAGCACCACTTGTCCTATATTTTGCTTTCCTCTAAACTTAGCCCCATTACAACCTTCGTAAAGACCTTATGATCCTTAAGATGGTAAATTTTGATTAGTGGAGTCAATCACTTGAGTAAGCTTATGGTTTTGGTTCATTTGTGCAAGTATGTTTTGTTTTTATCTTGAGGTGTTTGTTTGAAATTTTGCAAAAGTACTTCATGTCTATTATGTGAGCATTTATCTCATATATTTTGAGTGCAAACAAAAACCCTTACAAAATTGAGTGAATTTATGAGTGTATATCCTTGCGAGTTGATTCATGCTTGTTTTATCCATGTTGAGATCCAATTCACCATATTTACTCATTATCTTACTTGTTGAAACATTTTGTTACCATGTATTAACTCTTGAATTCCATATGCTTAAATGTTTTAAGGGAAAATCTTTTATGCCATGATAATAATGAAATATTGAGACAAATGGTTAAGGGTTTACTTATTTTTGAATTCGCAGTTTAGTTTTAGTATTTGTTAGGGACTAGCAAAGTTTAAGTGTGGGGGTATTTGATAGGTCATTAATTAAGCATTATTTTATACCCTTTATAATTGACTTTTAATATTAAAATAATAAATAATTAGATAAAATAATTTATTTTGTGTTATTTTTATTTAAATAAATAAAGTTTGTAATTTGGAGCATTTTGGCGAAAGAATCGTCTCGATCGGAATTATAACGAAGAAATTATGGACGAAATTTGGTGAAAATATTAATTAAGTTAAATTAATTAAATTTCATTTTCTGCAGCCCAAATCCATTTCTTAAAAACCCAGCGGCCGAGCCCCAGAAATCCGGCCCACTAGGCCCATTCGAAGCCCAACCTGCTTCAGCCCTGCCCAAGCACGTTCGAAGCGCGCCTGCCGAACGTGCTTCCAGAACCTCGGCGCTCGCATACCGAAAACAAAAGCCCACTCCAGCACCTGCCCGCCGAACCCTTCTTTCTCCTATCAGCCGCTACCTACCGAATTATGAGTATGATTTTCAGCAGGTCACTGCTGATTCCGAGCCCAGCTGCAACCCACTCTTTTGCATAGCAACTTGCCCTAAATTATGCAACTTTTCAGCCACTTTACAGTTAAAACCATTCCTAAAAACATGACAAATCATGATTATTCATCATTCTACTTTTCTTTATTTTTTATTTATTTTTTATTTATTTTTGGTAGCTTTTTCCCCTATAAATAGGGGTTCATTTCACTTGTTGAAGGACACTTCTTTGAGGCACACATTTGAGCCTTCCTTAAGAAAACTTTGGAAAAATATTTCCAATACAAAGTTTAGAGTTTGAGTCCATATTTCCCGACTTTATTTCCTCCATCTTCATAAGGTTCCGTCCGCTGTCGGAGAACCGTGTGAATAACAATCCATTGTTTTCATCCACCTTGAAAGTGTAACAATTCCTCTCCATTTACTTAAACTCTTATTTTTTTTATTGGTTTTGATTATAGTTCAATATATGTATGGTATTTTCTTGCTAATACTTGTAAGTGTTTAATGCAATCTCCATGTGTCTTACTTTATGAATCTTAGTTATTTTATACATTTTAGTGCTTCATACTTCAATTTGATGTTAAGTGTTTTATTCGCTGTCGGTGCACTTAAAGTAGAATTGAAGAGACTTAATGTTGATCGATGTTTGCGCATTCAGTAAAAAACAAAAGGTAAATCATATTGTAAGTGTCAGCCGCTGTCGGTGCATTTGTAACATTGAAAAATGTATGAAGATAATTGTGACGATTAAGGTAAAATTTCGTGATTGTTTTAATATTTACAATTATAAGAGTGTTGGTAAGATATGTGTTTTAAGAAGGTCACTTGTACATAAGTTAGAGTAGAAATAGAATTAGTTCATATATATTTTTACTTGTATTTGAATGATTACACTCCCTCAAAACCCCCATTTAATTATTTATTCTTTTATTCTTTTATTCATTAATTCATTAATTCATTAATTTATTAATTCTTTATTCTCTTATTCCTCTATTCTTTAATTTATTGATTATTTGATTATTTAATTCTTTTATTATTTAATTATTTGATTAATTAATTCTTTGATTATTTTATTATTTTATTCATTAATTTATTCATTATTCTTTTATTCATTATTCTTTCCCACTAACACATTATTAATATTCCCTAATTTCCCCGGTTAAGAACGATCTCTATTTATCAATACTACATCTACACAAAAAGGGTTTAAATTGCATAATACTCAAATTACGTGTTTAATTTGATGCGTAGTTTGAGCTTTGTCAATTTTTGGCGCCGTTGCCGGGGAAATTGAAAATCATTTTTAATTTGTTAGTGTATGTATATAAATTGTGCATATTATACTTGTTTATAAATTTTATTTTTATTAATATTATATTTGTTTATAACCTTTACTTACTTGTTTATATTTTATTTATCCATCTTATTTTTGTTCTTATTATTTTTGTTTATAATGTTCATACTTTACTTATTCATAGTTTCTAATTTATATTTGTTCATAAATGTTCATAATTTTTTTTTATATATATTTGTTCATATTCAAATTGTTTATGTAAATTTAAAATTCTATCATACTTGTTCATAATTTAATTGTATTTGTACTTGTCATAAATGCATATTGTACATATTCAATTTTCCTTACTTTTATTTATTTTTTATTTTTTTACACTTTATTTCTTTACACTTTAATCCATTAACTTTAACTTTATTCCATTACTTTAAATTTATTCCATTACTTTAAATTTATTCCATTAACTTTTTCTTTATTCCATTAACTTTTTCTTTATCCCATTAACTTTTTCTTTATTCCTTTAAATTTTTATTCCATTAACTTTATTCCATTAAATTTTTATTCCATTAACTTTTTTATTACACTTACTTTATTCTTATGTAATTATTTATTTGGTTATGTCTTGATAAAATTAAAATTTAAATAAAAAAAAATTCGAAATAAAAAAAATTAAAATAAAAAAAAATCTTATCTTAGCTTTATGTTAGTGTTAATTCATACTTGTAAATAAATGTTGTATATATGTTACTTGTTACCTTTTATACTTGTTTATAAATTGTTCATAACTTTTATATTTCATAGTATACATACATACTTGTTCATAATAGACTTTCATTTATGTTTGTTTATAATTCTCTTACTTGTCATATTATTCTTGTTCATACTTGTACATAATGTTCTTTCCTTTTAATTGTTCATAAATGCTTATGGTACATGTTCACTTTTCCTTATTTTTACTTTTATTTATTTTATTTATTTTTGTAATTAAAAAAAACATAAAATTCGTAAAAACAAAATATTTCCTTTTCTTCATTTATTTAATTTATAAATTCCAAAAAAAAGTTATTAAAAAAAAAATTCTTATCTTCACTTTGTGTTAGTGTAAATCTAAATTGTTAAATAAATCTTATACATATATTAGTTTGTTAATGTGAAATTGTCTTGTAAATTTCATTACTTGTGAATGAAACCATTCTTGTAAATAAATTGTTCATACGTAAATTGTCATGTTATATTTGTAAATTGTGCATAAAAACATACTTGTAAATAGTTCTTGCATTCATGCATTAGTCTCGGCTATATGTAGATCACTTGTGCTTCGAAGTTTAAATTTTGATCTTTAATCGGCGAAGACTCTTTTGTTAACTCTCACCCACGGTGATTGTTAAAACTTGCGTCATCTTAATTCCTCTGGAGTAAAAAATTTTCGAGGGTGATGTCTAGGACAAGAGATGGTACTCATAACGGGTTTTGGGTCTAAGAAAGTGACATCAATGGAGTTTAAGCCTCGGGATGTCTTGAAAATAGCCTTGCCTCTTGTGTGTAGTCTTTCTAACCTGGTCACCTTTGAACTTGCCCAAATAGTTGAATTAATCCAAGATATTTACTTGGGCCGCACGAACGTATAAGTCTCAATCTAAACGTTGAAGCTATGTGAACCATATATATATTTGACTTCCCCCGACATGTAAATATTGTTTATATCTTAATTTACATTATTTGTCATGACAAAGTTAATTTGCATCTTTAGTTTAACTAACTTGCATCTTTAATCTAATTTGCATATCTAACTTGCATTCTTGACTAACGTACATCTCTAACTAACTAACCTGCATCTCTGTCTAGACTGGATGGACGTTAAACTTCAAGCGCTTGTTGGGAGGCAACCCAATGTGTTCCCGAGATGTGAAAGAGTTATCAACGCAAATTTGCTAGCTTTCACTCTTTATTTTATTTTATTTTGTTTAATTATTGTTTATCTTGCTTTATTTTCGTAAATCTTCTTCCTTACTTTGATTCTATGTTTAATTACTTCGTATTTTCCTACATTGAGGATAATGTAGAATTTAAGTGTGGGGGAATGATTTACAATTTTAATTGTCTACAAAATTAAAAAAAAAATTTAAAAAATCGTTAAAAAAAATTTAAAAAAAATTAAAAAAAAATGTGTGAGAAAAAAAATAATAAATTTTTTTTTTTTTTTTTTGAATCTTTTTGTTTTAACTTAGTGTTTTTATGAGTCTTAAGTTGCCATTTAACTTGTCAATGATATAAATGAACATAAATGAATATGTTATGGCCATAAAGATAATCACTACAACTTGAATTTGTTTGTTAATATTTTGTGATTAAGTGTTATAACTTGAAGATAATGCATGTAAATTGGCACATAAACGAGCATGATAAGATAAGTATGAATCATATGAACCTTATGTGAGATTTAGAACTTTATATACGTCTTTGATGAGTGATTCATAAGTTCTTTGTTTAAATTGATATACATATACCTCATAACTACTTGCCATAACTTTTAATGAACTCTAGAGTACTAGAACTTATTCTATGTGATTTTCAAAGCTTTTAAGTTAATAAACTCTCTGATTTTGGATATGATTAAGGCATTAGGGTTAACACCATAAATTCAAACATTCATGTTCCTTATCTTGTGCGCACAAGTTGCGACCCCCTTAGTTTTAACCATTTTGAGCCCACATTAAGCCTTTCTTTCATCACCATGATTATCTAAACACTTGAGCATAGTATAGATATCCTTTACCCTTGTTCCAAGGACTCGGTTGCAGATATAAAGATTGTGTAAGGAGAAAATGATGATGTTGAAAAGACTTTTATGTGAATTATTTGGATTTACCTACTCAAGTTTTGTTATATTGTTGACACATGTTATTACCTTGATATAAAAAAAAACCAAAACAAAAAACCAAAAAAAAAAACCAAAAAAAAAAGAAAAAAAAAGTTGTCTTTATCAATGTAATAAGGTTTGGATATGTAATGTTTGAGTTAAGTCCCTTACATTCGTAAATCTGACACAAAGAATGATTGTGAGGCCCAACATGATGGACTTAGGCCTATGTTCGAAGGGATGGATTACTGACATCATTGCACTAAGGTTGGGAAGTTATGATACGTTTTGGGAGTCTATTGAGTCTTGGAACGAATTGAGCACCACTTGTCCTATATTTTCCTTGCCTCTAAACTTAGCCTCATTACAATCTTTATAAAGACCTTACGATCCTTAAGATGGTAAATTTTGATTAAGTTGAGTTAATCACTTGAGTAAGCGTATGGTTTTGGTTCATTTGTGCAAGTATGTTTTGTTTTTATCTTGAGGTGTTTGTTTGAGATTTTTCAAAAGTACTTCATTTCGATTATGTGAGTATTTCTCACATACTTTGAGTGCAAACACAAAACCTCACAAATTGAGTGAATTTATGAGTGCATATTCTTGT
The DNA here is from genome assembly GCA_032719365.1 of Prinsepia uniflora. NCBI lineage: Eukaryota > Viridiplantae > Streptophyta > Magnoliopsida > Rosales > Rosaceae > Prinsepia > Prinsepia uniflora. The sequence continues at coordinate 60,214,646 of CM064876.1, forward strand.
GAGTTGATTCATACTTGTCTTATTCATGTAGAGATCAATTTCACCATATTTACTCATTATCCTTGTGAGTTGATTCATACTTGTCTTATGAGTGCATCTAAGCCTTCGCCATGCGAAATGCCTAAGTCATCGTCATCTGAAGCACCCAAGGCTTCATTAAGCTAAGCATCCAAGCCTTTTCCATGTGAAGCATCGAAGCCTTCTCTATGGGAAACATCCAAGCCTGCACCATGTGAAGCATCCAAACCTTTTCCATGCAAAGCATTCAAACCTTTACCCTACGAAGCATCTAAGCCTTTGCACTGCAAAGCATCCAAACCTTAGCCTTTTGAAGCATCAGAGTCTTCCTCTTGGAAGCACTTAAGTTTTCCTATAAAGCGCTAGACTTTCTTCCAAGAAGAAATCAAAGCCTTCCTCTGGGAAGCACTTGAAGACCTTCCTCCAAAATCCATTTCAAGCTTTCCTCCAGGAAGCAATCCAAGTCTTCCCCCTCGAGGTAATCCAGGACTCTATCTGGGAATCACTCTAGGCAAATTGGAGTAAAAAAGCTCTCAGTGGATGCTTATGGCTACAATGGGGACATTTGGAAAGCCAACAAGTTCAAAAGTTAATTCAAACAAATAAAAAGTTTGTAGAAGAAACTTCGCACATGAATTCAAAATTCTACATGAACTTTTTTTTTATTTTTTTATTCAAAAATAGTTGGAAAATCACATATCGATTTCCCAAACCAAGTATTCAATACTAGAATGAAAGCACAATCATAGACAAAAACCAACTAATCTATGGACATTTTCTTGAGGCAAAGTGTCAATGCCAATCGTCTTCCGGAACTCAGCCGTTTCTTCAGCTGGAAGTAGGGGAAAGTCGTCTAAAACCGAGACATCGACAACAAGAACACCACTATTTCCAACCACAACCTCTGGTTGACATGACCCATCCCAATCCCCCCGGGATTAGTGCGGGATGACCCTGCTCCCGTCTGACACGAAGTGTCAGACAAGGGATATTTCCGACCTTTGTCCTCCTGGGCTATCAGAGTACGCCAGGATCCGGAGGAGGTATGGGATATCTCGGTCTCTGCTACAGTCCACATCCGCCCTCAACCTGAAGGGCAATCAAAACATTAAAAGCTGTGAATGGACAAAACAACCAGTTTATAAAAACATTTCCATAAGAAGACATTTGTACCCTTCACTAAAAAGCATGCATGCATTCGAAAACCATTTAACCAAATGGACCACATGTGGGAACTAAGCCCAAATCAGAAATAAACCAAGGTTAAAAGGACCACAATGAAATCGACCATAGGGGCCACTGCCCAAATCCATAAGAAACCAACAAGGGACTCAGCCCAAAACCATAACCTGAAACCAACTACACGAGCCACTGCTCAATCACGTGCACACATGTGCACACCACATATCACATATCATAATCCGCATATATACATATAATTCACACAACCAATCCTGTCATGGTATCCAAAGCTACACGCGTGCTACCCGGGTCTCCATCCGAGTCTTCTCAAAGTCAAGGTCAATGTCCGCAGGCCACTGATCCTACCCGAGGTTATAGTAACCATAGCCTTCCTGAGAGTCAGGAACCCAACTGAGGGGTGACTCCACTCAGTCGGTGCTCCGTGACTACTCCGGAGTCCACCCAGGCCAACGACCCTCCCCGTAGGAGATAATAGAAGTAAAGGAAGGTATATGAACATATATATATACATAATACAAATATCCATGCCCGGTTCCCCTGAACCGTCATGATCCATAACATCTATGCCATTCATATATATATATATATATATATATATATAGAAAACATCCTCCATGCACGGTTCCCATAAACCGTCATGTACCACCATAACATAACCAGGGTCATGCCGGTTCCCATAAACCGTCATGTACCATAATAACACAACCAGGGTTCATGCCGGTTCCCATAAACCGTCATGTACCATAATAACATAACCAGGGTTCATGTCGGTCCCCATAATTCGTCATGAACCAAGATACCATAACAAGGGTTCATGCTGATTCCCACAAACCGTCATGAACCGGGAAATCCATTTAAGGTTCCCTGACCTGAAATTAAAACTGTAAAGTAACCTGGGTCTCATGCCCCAACATAGGACATCAGTTGGGCACCGTGCCCGATATCTGAGGTCATATGCCCGAGACAAAACCAAATGGGTCTCATACCTGTGTTTATCCTTTTAGAAATCCAAAACCTTTTCATTAAAACCAATAAAGAAATACTGACCCGTATATGCACCGTATAGGGCCGAAACCTCGAAATACGTGCCTATATGTAACCACATACAAATGCACCCATGGCATCATCAAACATGTAATAAAACATATAATAAACATTTATTCATGTACCAATTTAGAAAACCAAGGTCCACTCATAGACCGTCCGAGCTGCCGCCTCGATTTGCGTGCCATAGGCTCTCCCGAGCCAATCGCTATCACCGGGACTCCCAAACCTTTCCAAATTCATTTAGAGGGTTACTAATAGCCTCATTAATCTCTCATTGAAGTCCCATAATTTTCCTGATTTTCTAACTATTTTTAAAGTTGATCCTAAACCTTCGGACACCCCGAAACATATCGAGACGGTGTCCGATCGACACGAAACCAGTCCCAAAATATTCGTTACATCGAATAGATGATTTCGTATGTTGAAGACACCCCCAGATTCCCCACCACGCGCTACCACGCGCCGCCCAAAGGGCCCTACGCGTGGGCTCACGCGCCGGTGAATAGTTCATCTTCCTCAGCGATCGAACCGGGTCTGGCCGGTTCACTGGTTCTCCTGGACCGGCGTGACCGGTCCGGCCTGGTTCCTCCCTCAAATCTCGTCCGTTTTGTCCCATTTCAATCCTAAAAATCCTATTTTCTTGTTTTCTATCAATTCCAATTAACAAAACCAATCAAAACCTCCTAAATCGATCCATAAAAATCACCCCCCACGACCCCTGTTTTCCAGTTCAGTCCCCAGGCTTCACAGCTGTCAACCCCCGTTCAAAACCATCTCTATACGCCCTAAATAACGTAACAAATGTTCCCTAATCGACCAAAACTGACCATCATGTAAAAATCGACAAAAGGGGAGATTTGGGTCTAACCGGGTACCTGTTCAGGTTTGGGTCTCCGCCGTGCACGGAGGCTTCGTCCTGGCTGGCCACCACGCTTCAGCCGATCCTCCTCATCTCAGGCCTCTCACTGATGATCACGGTTAGGGGTTTGGGTTGGTTTGAATGGTTGGGTGTGATCGGGAAAATGTTTTGGGAATGAAGGAAAATGGATCGATGAAGATGATATGCATGAAGGCATAAGGATAGCCTGTGGATGGGTGACACTTGTCACTCATCCATTGGGCAGAAGCTAAATATCTGGGGACCACTAAATCCAATAGTTAAGTCTTCTCGTAATTCGTACAATAGTGCACTTGAACTTCCGTGAACTGTAACTTCGTCGTCGAATGTCCGAATTCGACGTGCCGCCTGTCTATGGATTCGTATCGTCACGATCTATGTAATGGTCCTCGGCCCTTGGCCATCGGACATGCCGGTCAAAAAGTCAACATTTGGTCCCTTTTAACTAAAATTACCAAAATGCCCCTAAACTTCCGAACATCATAACTTCCTCCTCGAACGTTGGAATTGAACGTGCCACCTGTCTATGAACTCGTGATGTCCTAAAATACGTCACGGTCATCGGTCAAAGTCCATTTGACCGCTCAAATGAAAAGTCAACGTTTTGCCATGACGAGGGGCAAAACGGTCATTTTGCATATTTCGTCCGATTTCGCCCAACTAATCACGGATTAACCTCACTAATCTAATCCTGGAATTTGGGAAGGGTCGTTACATCTGGTTCCCGCTCCAAATTTTTTGTAGGGACTTCATTGAAATTCATCATACCCAAATTTAGCTCTTTATTTTTTTTTGGAATAAAGTTGTAGGGGCATATGATAGCAAAAACTATCCAGGTCTCAATTGCTGGATTTCCACCCTTGTTGGATTTTCACCTTTAGGAGCTTGACCAAGTGCTTGGAAGGGATTGACGAAAAATATGCACTTGTTGGACAACCCTCCTAGGCTGAGCAACTAGGAACAATGTCGTCGAACATACTTGGAAAAAATATTCAGGACTAGACTTATTCTCAAGCGGTGTCAAGTCTCTATTTGTTATTCTTCTTCCGATAGCAACAATTGTCAAACATAGTGGAGTGCTCAACCGCTAATTGACCAAGATTTTGGAAGGCCTCCCACCGTCCAAACTTTTCGAGAATAAAAAGTTCGAACCCCAGATGATGATCAAAGGATGAAATTTTATCTATCGAACACTGATTGAATTTTTGCCCTTGCAATATCTGAGAGCCTACATGGAAAAACACCTTTCGTTAAGCTCCAAAAATATGCCATTTGGGAAGGAAATCTGATTGCAAACTTTCCAAGCTGCCTATTCTCTTGGTCCCTCAAACTCCTTATCCTTCCTAGGAAATAGATTGTGACTACGCATACCACCACTGTTAGGACCCACCCCGGTTTCACCCCGAAAACGGAGGTAAATCCTGCTCCCGTCTGACTCCCCGACACAAAACTAAAGTAAACTCACGTTGAACCACCAAAGTACTCAGTCAGACGCAGGAGAAACTATACAAAACATCCTGAAGTTAAAGTTTACAGAGCATAATACTAAATACAAAAGAAAGAAAACCGGTAGCTAGATACATGCACACGGAAAATTTAAAACACTTCGGGGTCGCTCTCGTAACTTCTATGCCTCCGACGCTGCCTCGACGCCGAAACCCCGCTCTAGCTCCACGATGACAGGACCCACCCCGATTATCGCCTCGATAATCGGGAAGCATCCTGGTCCCGTCTGACAATCGTATCCAAAAGACCGGAAAACTAAATAATATTACATCACACCCATTGTCAGACCAGGGAGATTAAATAGATACATCCGACTGGACGTCAAGTCCACAGTTTCACAGAGCATAATATTACAAAACAGGTTAAAAAACAAATCCTACTCTGTGAACTAACTACTCCGCAACGGAAAACTTTATGCCTCCGCCTCAGCCTCGGCGATTGCCCCCGCACTTGTACCACGACCTGGAGGGAATTTAAAACAACAAAGTGTGAGTGGACCGAAACATAAGTTTTACAGGAAAAACAGTTTTCTGAAATCGGGTTCGCCCTCCAGTTTTGTAACACGCATGCATAACCAAAAATTCAAAAATCGCGTATTAGACCTTTGAAAACTCTTTTTCCGAAACACATGAAAAACGTTACAGAGAATCGTCATAACTCATGTAAAACCATTTAATATTACCAGATTCCAGAAACCGTCATTTTGAAACATCAATTGCACAAATCAAGTAAAAGTGTATCAATAGTCATAATTGTGCCGTTGGATCCATCCGAGTCTTTAAACTCAATATTAGGCCTTCTCGAGATATCAACGAGTCTTTAAACTCAAAACATGATCAGTAGGCCTCGGGGGGTATTACAATAATCGAGTCTTTAAACTCACGAGTCTTTAAACTCAATCCGGGTCTTTAAACCCAATTTTCGGGCCCGCCCCCGTCATCAATATACCGGGTCTTTAAACCCAAAACCAGATCCAACAATTAATCGGGTCTTTAAACCCAAAACCGTTTTTAAACACAATAAACCAGGATTCATCATAAACCGTTTTCCAACATCATTCCGAAATCATATCACGTCATAATAGGACTTATGTCCGAATTCACATGCAATTTCCAGAACATGCAGTTTCCGAAATCACTTCAAAATTATAATCAAAACATCATAAATCCGTAACATGCATAATCATATCCAGATACTTCATCAAACATCATTCATGCATAAGCAAAAACTGCAACCTCGAAATGCGTGAAATACGATGAATATCTCGAAAAGCGTGAAAATACGTAAAATCGGAATATCATATCACCATCATAAAATCATATGTAAAACCATAAGATAAATAAGTAAAATAGTCATGCATGCCCAGTTTAGAAATCAAAAAGTCCACTCACGGTTTTAGGACGCGTCAATCGCGTCCCACGCACTCTTCCGTAGCTTCGGAAGTGTCCGGGCCTGTAAAAACGTACAGGAGGGTTACAACATCCTCAAATAGCTCGTATGATTTTTTCCTAATTTTCCCGGATTTTTCGGCGAAATTAAACTTAGCGACTTAACCTTCCGGACTCCCGAAATTATCCCGAACGACTCCCGAACAACTCGAATCCTAAAGGTAAAACGTTAATTAGACTGAAAGGAACAAATTCCATGTTGAGCGTGATCAGAGTTAACATCGCACGCGCCGTCACGGGCCGCCCAAAGTGGTTGCGCTTGAAGGCCACGCGCCAAGCTACAGTGTCTCCGTCCTTACCCGAATAGACTGATAAACGGGTCTATTACCCGTGACTCAACCCGACCAGTTCGAGCTCAATTCTCAATCAATTCTTCCCGTTTTCAATCCTATTATCTTCTATAATCCATTAATTTTAGGTCTGTACTAACGATCAATCTCGACTAACATTAAATCGACCCAACTTAAGCCCAAACAGTCGAACAAGTCGACTTCTGGAACTCACCCAAACTAACTCCATTCTCAAATTAATTTCACCAGTAGCTTAAGGGAACTTAGACGAACACAATGGTACAATCAATTGGACTCGCCGTTACCTGGAAGTCGTCGTCCTCAACACTGGTTTTCCTCTGAAACTGAGACTCAGGTTCCCGGCCAACCAGTCCTCCTACTCCTTCGATTTTTGCACGGTTGTGCTCGTAGTGACCCCAGAAGTCTAACACGGCCCTTGGTTTCGTTCAACACGCCTCAAGAATTGAATTCGATTTTTCCCTCCAATTGGTTCATCTCTGAACTGGAACTTGGGTTCCTGGGCAAAACGGGCTCCAATCTCCACAACTCTAGCACCGTCGTGTTCCTGTCACTCCCAGAAGTCTCTCAATGTGTTTAGATTTGTCTCTCAACGCGTAGAAGTCGAATTCAGAGTTTTCCCCCCAAAAACCCGAAACTGTTTTCTCACTGTTTCTCTCAACCTCAGCCCTCACACTGATGCCCAAATGACCCAACTGAGTCCTCTCCTCACTCTCTTACTCTGTCAATCGATTCAAACGGCCAGCAACCCGTGGGAGACCAACTGAGGTTTTCTGAAAATGTCTCCCACACACATAGAAGCCATAGCCATTTCTTTAACCCAGCCCGTGCATGTGTGGCCTCAGTCCGTTCACCCATGTCCCTCACTGCCTCAATCAACTTAAACAATGCACCTGATCATTCCACTAGGCCATAAACAATTGCACGCACAAGACTCCACGGCCGTGCACTATGTTTTCCACGGTGGTGAACAGTACCCCGTGTAAAAAGACCAAAATGCCCCTCAGGGCAAAATTACCAAAATGCCCTCCAACTTCCGTGACCCGTAACTCGGTCGTCCGACGTCCGTTTCACGCGTGCCGCCTGTCGTTGTACTCGAGACCTCGAGACAAACCTAACGGTCTTCGAGTTATATGGATATCAATTGTCAAACAAAAAGTCAACGTTTTCCCTCATAACGTCCAAATTGCGATAATGCCCCTGAACTTCCGAACGTCATAACTTTCACCCTGTTCGTTCGAATCGAACGTACCACCTGTCTATGAACTCGTGACGTCCCGAACTACGTCACGGTCATCACTCCACGTCCGTTCGACCCTCCAATCAAAAAGTCAACAATTTGGCCATGCGAATCACAGGGGTAAAAACGTCATTTATTCATTATTTTATCATATTACACTTTTCGAATTTTCCGGGGCGTTACACACGACCTGGAGGATTTTATGAGAACACCGCGTTTGGCCCTCCGTTTTGAAATCACATGCATAACCTAGTTACCAAAAGCAGTTATGGATCACATAGAGATCATCATAAAGACATTTTGCAGAATCAGCAAATAAAACAGTTCTAAAAAGCATGTCATAAGTATCATAAAACCTTATCACAAAACATAAATACCAAGTTATCATTCTCTGATCAAACCTGCTGGATCTATCCGAGTCTTTAAACTCCCCAGCCTTTAAACTCAATCCAGGCCTTAATAATATCCGAGTCTTTAAACTCCCGAGTCTTTAAACTCCCGAGTCTTTAAACTCAACAGGCCTAAGGGGGAAATATCAATATATCCGAGTCTTTAAACTCCCGAGTCTTTAAACTCAATCCGGGTCTTTAAACCCAATCCGGGCCCGTCCCCCGTCAATCACAATATCCGGGTCTTTAAACCCAATAACCAGATCCAACAAATCCAATCAAAACCATTTGAAAACCATTTCGAAAGCCATATCCAAACCCGATTCCGAAATCACTGGTCTGATGCCCTTCCGGCATCCAGAACCGTTATTCCGAACCCAAATCCGGAATTCCACTCTTCAACTTTAAAACCAAATCTCGTTTACCGAAATCCGATTTCAAAACCGAAACCCTTTAATCACCAAATCATGTTTCAAAATCCCGTTATGAACATTCAAACCACTTATCCATTGAAATCCCAAAACCACAGTATCATATTCAGAAATCACCTTTTTCTCGTAAAACTTGCTGAAACCGAACTTCCTCGAAAAACGTGTAATTATGTAAAACCAACAAAACATATTCGATAAACATAGAATCATGCTTAAAACCATAAAACAAGTAATTAAAAGAAGTTATGCATGCTCAAGTTTAAGGAAAAGGTCCACTCACTCAAACACCTCGACTCGACCTAAAACCTGTCGACTCAAACTCGAACAAAACCCGAACCAGTCCCCTGTTCTTCCTCCCGGCCAACTAGGTCTTCCCCCGTCACGGCTTCGACACCCAGAGCTTCCTAAGACCTCACTGATACTCACCCAACTCACCAAAATCGTCAACTCACTCCCTAAGTCCACGACTTTCGATTTGAAAATCAACGGCAAAACAGAGCATAAAGGAAAAGTTGAAGAATTACCTGCCTTCCTGTCGCCGTTGTGAGCTCAGCTGTGAGGACACGACTCCTCCAGTCCACCTCTAGCCTCTAGACACCTCCACCGGCCTCGATTGATCGAACACGGCAGCACCACCACCCAAAACTCCTCTCTGTTCTCTGTTTTCCCCTTGGTTTCCCGTGGCTCACCTCTCACCCACACACAACCACCGCACTTCCAAACCTCTTCACTGTCTCCCTCTTACTCTCTGAGTCACTCCTCACTCACCAGAACACACCAACACCCACGATCACCTCTCAATTTTTCTCTCAATCTCCCCCTCTGTTTTTTGTTCTTCGAACACACACACACACAGCACACACGGTTACACCCCAAATAATTGGACCGTGCACTCACTAGAACCAACCAGACTCCCTACACGTGTCACCATCCTCCCTCTTCCTCTCCCAAGTGGCTCAATCTCAGCCATCCATTTGTCCCTCTCTGTTGCACAAATCCCAAAGTGCAAAAGACCAAAATGCTCCTTCTTTTAAACCAAAATTACGATTTTACCCTTATCGTTTTTTACCCGTAACTCACACATCGTAAGTCCGATGAATACGTGCCGCCTGTCATCGAACTCAGGACGACAAGATCTACCTAACAGTCCTAGGTCAACGTGTCAAAACCCGATCATACGAAAAGTCAACTTTCCCCCTACTTTAACCAAATTACGGTTATGCCCTCAACCTTCCGAACATCATAACTTCCTCCTCGGATGTCGGAATCGGGCGTGCCACCTGTCTACGGATTCGTGACATCCTAAACTACGTCCTGGTCATCAGTCAAAACCCAATGGACCACCCGAACTAAAAGTCGACTATTTACCCAGACTAGGGGCAAAATCGTCATTCTAGGCTAACGACCTTATCGGGACCAACTAACCCCCGATTAAGCTCACTAGTCTCACCTTAATCACTGTCTTAGCCCTAATTTTCTGGGACGGGTCGTTACAACCACGCTTCGGTAATACAAGTTTTATAAATTTCTCATGAAATGTAGATTGTTGCATCTTAAAATGATCGTCTTGAAAAAATAAACAAGTCGTCATTTAGGTCATTGTCAATAGATATCCCAAACTCCCAAAATGTGCAAAAACAATATTTAATCAGATTTTGAATAATATATATATAGCTTATATTTACTTTTATAATAAAGTCATATTAGAATGTATATATATATATATATATATTATGAATCCAGCAAGCAGCAACTTCCAACTAGTGGGGCCCACCCATTGAAACGGCAGAGCTCTCCAGCGCTTATTAAGAAATCAACAGACGGGCACCATTTAAAGCACACCATGTGGTGACCTTTGATTGCTTTGTAGACAGAAACTGCTGCAAATTGTTGGGAGTGGGGCCCACCCATTGAAAAAGAACTCCTCTGCAAATGTGCAAGTCAAATTCAGACGAGGGCCTTTGAGAGTTCGACATATGGCAACTCTGGATTGGCAGCAGACGAGACCAGCAGACATGCTGACATCATTGTGATATCAACAATGTTTTCAAATCCACGAGTGTATAGATAACACGCACTTGGAAAAGTGGTAGACAACAGCTGCTACATCCTGCAACCGACAACTGATTGTCGACGCGTCACTGTACTCTCCTTTTTCATTGGCGCGTTGCTCAATCTGCACCGTTGTAAACAATTGTCTGCAATCCTCTGCGCCTCCACGCCTCCACGCCTTCTGTTCCTCCGTGGCGCACACATGCCAGACGTTAGCAAGCGCTCCGCCAATCAGCTTGCAACACACAATCCTCTTGTCCTTTGGTTATAGGACCCTATGCACAAAAGAATTCCACTAATTTCTCTACAACCAAACCTTTCCTTCACTCTCATGTGGGATCTGTATTCCATTTTTGTTCCTCAATCTATTCATGGAGTCTTACCTTCAAAAAAAAACACAACCACCCAAGATTAGGCCACAGCAATTCTACCATGAAACAGTAATAAGGGCACAACAAAATATTTCACCTTACCTCAAAAACAATTTTTTCCTTCTCTCCTTCTCTAGAGTAGCCACTGTAGCTTTTCTTTTTCACCAAAGCAAAAATGAGGGAAGACAAAGCTTACTACTCACACTTTAAATAAAAAATTAAACCTCAAGTAATTTATAATATGATTAATTTCAAAATTAAAGAATCTAATTATCATCAATAAGGGGATTGATTTTCTATGAGTTATGGACAAAGATAAAAACCAACATATCAAATCCAATACACATTGTACCAACTTGATTTTGAGCTCAACAATTTTCCTTGGCACAAAGGTAGAGCGAGACAAAAATACCGACAAGCTTGGTAACAGTAATTCCAAAAAAATATACATCCTTTAGGATTCCTTGAATTCTGAAGCGATATGGGGGCATTTGTGGAACCCAAAATCACCCGAAAATTGTGAAACTGTCATGTGACATATAATTCCCAAAATGTCTGAATTACACATAGTAATGATATTAACGGCTCATAGATATCCACACATTAAATAATGTATTTCCAGTTAAATGTATTATTTAATCGGGTAAAAATCTCAATAATATTAATTGTTATTATTCTTAATAATGAACAATTATTATTATTATTAAATTGCTATAATTTTCATCATAATGAGCAATTATTAAATAAATTTTTTATTAAAATAAATTATTTATTAATTACAAAATCAACCGACTTATAGATAGCGGAGCTCATTACCTTCTCAAGGTAAGTCGATTCTTCGCTTTGAAGTATTTTCTATTCATTTCTCAAAGCTAACTTAAGCATTGGTTGAACAATCCCCCGGAACTTCAACCTTAATTCTGGTTGTCTTTTGTCTGCTATTTGTAGGGATTGTAAAAACTTTTCGCGGTAAGTACGATTTTTACTTCAATAAAAATGTAGTTCTTTGCACATTTCTTTGCATATTCCATTTGATTTGCAAGCTTATGTATGAGTGGACTATAGCATATGAAACTTGAATTTCCATTGTTCTTTGCACATTTCTGTACACATTTCATTTAATTTGCAAATAACTTTGAGAAGATGAAACTCTATAGTAATTGAACTTTAGGAAGTTTTTTGTTTATAAATTTATAGAGCAAATTAGAGATTGTTTTTAAATATTAAATAAAACAATACAGCGACATTGCGCATACTACTTTGCTACTTATGCTGCGTAGTTTGTTTCCAGAAATACACGGAACATAATATCTTCTTCCATTTCAGAGGTCAAGGAGTACTTATCTCTCTGCAGCATGTTCTTAGTCAATGCTCAATAGCTTTTCTTTCACGGCTCGGCCTTTGAGAGGTGCACAACCTGAACCTATCAACACCGTTGATCACCTTGCTAGGTCTTTCCCACGTGTCATTCTATGATAAGCTAAGAGCTTACGCTTTCCCAATTATTGTTCATTAACCTAGATTATGACTCCCAGTCCCACCTTCACAAAATCGCAGATCCACACTAGGTAGTAGATAGCGTCATTGACCCTCAGAGCCTCTACGGGGTTTTTTTTTTTTTTTGGGATAAATCTTGACAGATTTATTATCTAACTCTCGACTATATTCTTTCGTGCTTACAACATTGATTGCCTAATTATTCACATAATAATAAGTGATTGATACTACGAAAAATACATCGTACTCATATTTTTAACGTCTTTAAATTCAAATTATAGTCTGCATTTATAAATATTCAAATTATAGTATTAGCACACAACTTAGGAAATTTATGGCCGTTAAAAAGCTTCTGTTGAATTGTATTGTTTAATGATGCATTGGCCGGTGTATTTTGAAATTTATAGCCAGCAGCTAGATTGTCCAACTAGTTGCATATAATTGCGCCTTAAATTTGCTAAGAGTCAAAAGTTATTACAATTAGTCGTGTATGTATACGTATATAGGTAATTAATTGTCCATTATTATTAAAATAAAATAGAGTAAGTGATGATATGGTCCTACAAAATAAAAAGATTATCTCTTTGTAGTGTAGTTGTGTGTCTCTAGATTAGCTAGATGTTTTCTTAAATTGTTTTTAGGTTGTCGTTATTATGTAATTATTGCTCGAAAATATTCCCGTAGGAATTGAAGCTGCATGCGTACCAATTTGGAGTAGCATATATGCTTAATTAGCATGCATTATACACATTTTTTATTGTCGTCTTTTCAGCCTTCAATTATTTGATGTGGATTGTATCCGGCCAATGGTTGAGTCATTTCGCTTCAATAATAATCAGATAAAATTTTACTGTCCCAATGACAGATGCATCGATTTGACATATTGCACATGATTGAACATCGTAAATTATCGATCAATATTAGACACTTACATTAAAAATTTACTTATCTCGGGAATCTCGTATATAAATCAAGATCAATACATTACAAATTGTCAAATATACCATATAGCTACGTCTTTTTCATGTATGTGTCACCACGTTAGTGAAACCCCATAGCAGATGCAATTAATAATACAACCACATGCTCATTTGTAACCAAAACGTTGGCGTCCTTGCCGGAATGGAAAATGAGGGCAATTTTTGTGTGACATGTAAAATGAGCTTGACTTTTTCTCAATTTTGATAATGTGGGCAATTTTTTTCCGCTCTTGTCATCATGTGTGCTATCATACAATGATTTTTGATAAGGAAATGATTTAATTTTATATAATACCTTACAAAAATATTTTGGATGAAAATAGTCTTAATAAAGATTCTAACTGGGTAATAGAATAATTAAGAATAAAACAATAAAATTATATATTTTTTAATTAAAATTTAGAGAATTAATATTTGAACAGAAGAAGTGGGAAGCTACTTGTAACGACCCGTCCCAAATTCCTAGATTAGATTAGTGAGGCTAATCCGTGATTAGTTGAGCGAAATCGGACGAACGATGCGAAATGACCGTTTTGCCCTTGGGCGTGGGCAAAACGTTGACTTATCGTTCGGGCGGTCAAATGGACTTTGACCGATGACCGTGACGTAGTTCGTGACGTCACGAGTTCATAGACAAGTGGCACGTTCAATTCCGACGTTCGAGGAGGAAGTTATGACGATCGGAAGTTTAGGGGCATTTTGGTAATTTTGGTTAAAAAGGGGCAAATATTGACTTTTTGACCGAGAGGTCCAATGGCCTAGGGCCGAGGACCATTACGTAGATCGGGACGATACGAATCCATAGACAGGCGGCACGTCGAATTTGGACGTTCGACGACGAAATTACGGTTCACGGAAGTTCAAGTGCACTATTGCACGAATTACGAAACGAGTTCACTTTTGGACTCTAGTGGGCCCAGATATTTGTCCTGATGCCCAATGGATGAGTGACAAGTGTCACCCATCCAATGGACACCCAAATTGATTCATGCACGGTGCAAACCATTCCATTTTCATTTCAAACCCAAAAACCTACCCGATCTCACCCAAACCATTCACCCAAAACCCATCCCACCTTAACCCATGACTAGCCGTGAGGACCAGAGAGATTGAGGGAGCTGAGGTGGCTGGCCTGGAGGCCTGAACCGCCGCCGACGGCGGCGAGAGGAGAAGAAACCCGCAAGGTACCCGGTTAGCCCATTTTGATCCATTTTTTCATTTTTATTGTTATGGTTGGTTTTTAATGGTTTTAATGAGTCCATTAGGTTGCTAGGGACATGTTAGGAAGGTTTTAGGAAGCTTGGGATGGCTGGGTAGCCATGAGAGAGTTTTGGGAACTTTGAACCATTTGGTTCAAAATCGAACCATAGGATTTAGGTGTTTTTAGGTTGTTTTAAGGATTGTAATGGCTAGAAAACATCAAAATAGGAAGAAAGGAACCAAAAAGGAAGAACTAGGATGAAAAATGGGGTGTCTAGGGCCGTGAACCTGTCATGCCGGTCCAGTTGGACCGGCCAAACCAGGTGAACCGGTCCGGAACAGTAAAACCGGTCTGCTGGAGGTTGGTAATGATAAACAGTAATTTTTCTCTTCTTGGAGCGCGTGAGGGCGCGTGGGCCATAATTTGGGAAAGTGTTCAACACGTGAAAATTAGACATCGTTTCGATAGTTTTCGGGGTGTCGGAAGGTTTAGGGTCGGTTTAAAAATAGTTAAAAGTTCGGGAAAATTACGGTGCTTAGGTAGGAGGTTAATTAAGTAGTTAGTAACTTTCTATTAAAATTTGGACAGGTTTGGGAGTCCCGGTGACAGTGATCGGCTCAGGAGAGCTTATGGCACGCAAATCGAGGCGGCAACTCGGACGGTCTGTGAGTGGACCTTGTTTTCTAAATTGGTGCATGCATAAATGTTTATTGTATGTTTTATTACATGTTTTATGATGCCATGGGTGCATTTGTTTGTGGTTACGTATAAGCTCGTATTTCGAGGTTTCGGCCCTATACGGTGTTTATACGGGTCTGTATTTCTTTATTGGTCTAAATGAATTGGATTTGGATTTCAAAAGGATAAACTCGGGTATGAGACCCATTTGGTTTTATCTCGGGCATATGACCTCAGATTTCGGGCACGGTGTGACAGGACCCGCCCCGATCCCTCTGGGACCACCCGGGGACGTGCCCTCCTCCCGTCTGACACCCGACCTCAAAATACCAAAATTACCCTTAGGAATTCAAATGCATAAATCCAATCCAAATTTAAGTCATACATAACCCAACACACAAACGTCAAACATAATATCCGAATACAAATAGTGTCAGACAAGGGATAGTTCCCGAATACAGTTTATTAAGCACGACTCTAGACCTTCTACGTGCCAACCTACCCAGCAGTAGGGTTCAGGTGCGCAACGTAAACTTATGCCTCTTCCTCAGGATCCTCCTCCTCTTCCTCCTCAATAGCACGACCTGGAGGGGTTTTAAAACAATAAGGGTGAGTGGGCCGAAACTCAAGGTTTACAAAATAGTTTACCATATCGAAAACATATAGATTTTCCCCTCCGTTTTCCGAAAAGCATGCATCAGTATCAAAAGCCACAAAATCATATAATCATAAGCAGAATAATATCAACATAATATAATCTCAGTCACTGCACTATACATCCTAACCCTGACATCCCAGATGTCCGACGTCCCAGACTCCCAATAAGGTCACAGTTCCGAGGCTACGTGTGCCACCCGGGGTCTCAATCCCGAGTCCAGATCCCGAACCCAGTCCGGGTATGACATTCTAGATGCCTGACCTCCCAGACGTCCAATAGTAGCAATCCTGCTCTTAAGTCACTCTACGGTCCGGTCCCTCCGTAGAATGACTCCTCGCAGGTAATGCGCTGTGACCACTCCGGGGTACCTACATCCGGAGGAGACAATATCCTAGGGTAGATCTATACAGTGCAGTACTAAAGATAAATATCGAAATCCATATACATATACATGACTCAAAACCGTGCATAATCAACCAGACGGGTCTCATGCCCAAACATCGTAATACGTGCCATAAATCATACTTAGGATAAATAGATACTTTTGCTTGAATCACATATAGATATAATAGAAAGAAAAACATTTATGCATGCCAAGGTTTAGTGAAATCAAAGGCCCACTCACAGTACAATCCCGCTGCAATCCCGAGCGTAAAACTCGTCCAAGTATTAAAGTATGATTCCTGTCATGTCCAAAGTATACGTAAAGGTCACTTTAAGTCCCTACTAAATAACTAAGAAACCCTAGACTGAAACCGGCCCGGGAAAGCCGTCCGAACACGCTTCCCAAGGCTTCAAACCTTAAATTGACCAACCTAACGATCTCCGATCGACACGAAACCACCGCCATTGGATTCGTATTGTCGAAACCTTGAAAATGGTCCTGGTCCCACACAAAATACAGTTCACACGCGCCCCCATGCACCTGGTCAAACTCTGGTCAACTGTGCTACAGTAATACTGACGTCATTGTTGACGTCATCACTAACAGTGTTAGAGGACACGTGTCAGCAGCTCATTGGTTCCTAGTCTAACTTTTTTCTGACATGATGATGTCATCATGACATCACTGCTGACGTCAGTATGATGACGTCATCAGCTACAGTAACCGGGTCTGAAACCGGGTCACCGTTGACCCACGGTTAAACCCGATCAGTGTTCATCAACCCGACCACCATTTCTGGTGAGATTTGTTCCTATGGACTCTTCTCTACCTCTTCTATGGTTCTGTGCAAACAAAACTAGATTTTAGGTTGAAGAAACTACCTGAAAATCGACGGGAAAACTGGCTGCTGGCTCTAGTTGTCTTCTTCGGCTAGTCGTCGAGCTTCCAACCACGAGTCTTGGTCCAAAATGGTCGTCTAGGTCCCCTAAGTACGTCTTAGAAGTAAACAAACAATTTCAACTTCAAAATCAAACGTTTCGAAGCAGGGAAGAAAACGGTGTCTTCTCGGGTTTTCAGACTTACCGCCGCTGTGTCGCCGCCGTACGCCGTCCAGTCCAGTTCTGAGTCGTCCAACCGTCCTAATCTACCTATCCCTACGTTGGTTCAATTCCAGGTGTGAAGGTTTGGACGGTTGGATGGTTTTGGGCTGTTTGGGTTCCTTTCGGGTCTGGGATTTTCCAAGCCGTGTAGGGTGGCGGTGGAGGTGGTGGCCGTGTCTGGTGAAGGTGGCAGGTGGTCTGGTGGTGTCTGATGTGTGGGTTGAGGCTGAGAGGTGGTGGAGTGTTTGTTCAAAGTGTGAGACTGTTACACGAGTTTGAGAGAAGAAAATGAAAGTGTGAGGGAATGGATGTCTGATGGTTTAAATCAGACTGCGCAGATGAGATCAATGGCCAGGATTGATTCTGGGCTTAGAATCAATGGTGAGGATTTTAGGAGAGAAAATTAATTAATTAAACAAATAGCCAACACAGATCCTTGTTTTAGGGAATGTAGGGGATGAGTGACACTTGTCACTCATCCAAGGGTCCAGATTGATTTGATTAAAGTAATTAGATTCTATTAATTTAATATTATTTTAATCCGGTTCTTGGTTAGTTCGGTTAATCGTGTTTACTTCGGTGACCATAACTTTTTCGTCATACGTCCGATTTCGGCGTGCCGCTTATCTACAGATTCGTATTGACTCGACCTACGTAACGGTCCTTGGCCCTCGTCCGTTGGACTTCCCGGGTCAAAAGTCAACATTTGGCCCCTCTTTGACCAAATTACCAAAATACCCCTCGACTTCCGAACGTCACAACTTCTTCCTCGAACGTCGGAACTTCTTCCTCGAACGTCGGAATCGAACGTGCCACCTGCCTATGAACTCGTGACGTCTTAAACTACGTCACGGTCATGGGTCAAAGTCCTAAATATTTCTCGGGGTAAAAGTCAACTTTTTCCCCCCTTAAGGGCAAAATGGTCATTTTACAATAACATAATAATTACGAAAGTTCGGGTCGTTACACGGTGCCCAGCTGATGTCCTATGTTCGGGCATGAGACCCAGGTACTTTATGGTTTTGATTTCAAGTCAGGGAACCTTAAATGGATTTCCCGGTTCATGACGGTTTATGGGAACCGACATGAACCCTTGTTATGGTATCGTGGTTCATGACGGTTTATAGGAACCGGCATGAACCCTTGTTGGTTATTACGGTACATGACGGTTTATGGGAACCGAAATGTTACCCTGGTTATGTTACTACGGTACATGACGGTTTATGGGAACCGGCATGTTACCCTGGTTATGTTATTACGGTACATGACGGTTTATGGGAACCGGCATGTTACCTTGGTTATGGATATTATAGATCATGACGGTTCAGGAGAACCAGGCATGGATGTTGTGTTATGTATATATATGTTCATATACCTTCCTTTACTTCTATTATCTCCTCCGGGGAGGGTCGTTGGCATTGGTGGACCCTGGAGTAGTCACGGAGCACCGACTGAGTGGAGTCACCCCCCAGTTGAGTTCCTTATTCTCAGGAAGGCTATGGTTACTATTACCTCGAGTAGGATCAGTGGTCTGCGGACATTGATCTTGACTTTGAGAAGACTCGGATTGAGACCTGGGTAGCACGCGCGTAGCTTTGGATACCGTGACAGGATTGGTTGTGTGACTTATATGTATATATGATATATGAGATTTGATATGTGGTGTGCACAGGATTTGAGCAGTGGGTCGTGTATTTGATTTCCGTATGGTTATGGTTTTGGGCTGAGTCCCTTATTGGTTTCGTATGGATTTGGGCAGTGGCCCGTATGGTCGATTTCATTGTGGTCCTTTCGACCTTGGTTTATTTCTGATTTGGACTTAGTTCCTACATGTGGTCCATTTGGTTAAATGGTTTTCGAATGCATGCATACTTTTTAGTGAAGGGTACAAATTTCTTTATGGAAATGTTTTTATAAACTTTGTTTTGTCCACTCACAGCTTTTAATGTTTTGACTGCCCTTCAGGTTGACATCAGATGTGGACTGTAGCAGAGACCGAGATATCACATGCCTCCTCCGGATCCTGGCGTACTCTGATAGACCGGGAGGGCAAAGGTCGGAAATATCCCTTGTCTGATACTCTGTGTCAAACGGGAGCAGGGTCATCCCGCGTTAATCCCGGGGGGATTGGGATGGGTCCTGTCAACGTAGTATCAGAGCATAGGATTGCTCGTAGGATTACTTATCAGAGCGGGGTTGTCTCTATTCGAGCAACCGTGTAGCTCTTGGAGTATGTACGCAGGTCGAGGATGTGATATCTCAATGGGATGCAGTTCGTTATCAACCTGATAGTAGGATGCCGGTACGATAGTTAGTAGGATTGAATCGTGGAATTTCTTGGTTCGGCATTTGATGCCGGGGTTGCCATAGTTCTGTCTTGGATGACAGTGTGGGACCACTGGAAGGATTAACGTATTCGTATTTTGGAGTTGTGATCGTGAGGCGGTTAGTTGGGATCGTTTTCACGATGTCGTTGGATCGGTTCCGACGACTGATTCGGTGTTGTGACCATTAGATGGTCGGATTATGTTGAGTATGATGGATTTACTACGGTCGACAGTTAGCTGTCGGTTTCGTGAAATCCTAGTTGGACTTACAGTAGGATTGGATTGACGTCTTTTCGATGTCAAGACCGCGGAGTCGGTCAGATTGTCGATTTTACTATTTTTCGCAGTTGGGTTCGGTGGAACTCTAGATGTGATTGTGGAACCCTACCTTGGGTGTATGGTTCGGAAATATGAGTTGACGAGTGATTTGACTTGGGCGACTATTCGGATTTGGATTCGTTAGTCGGTCTAGTCATGTCAGCTTGTGATGGAACTGCAATTCGCAGTCGAGGTTGTACTTATCGGTTAGACCTAATTGGTTGTCATGCTTCTTAGTTGTGATGGGCTGTTGGTGCAACTAAGGTCATGGATGACCTGGTAGACGACATTGGTTGAGTCGAGTTACGACTGGTTAGGGTTTGGTTGGACAGTTTACCAGGGTTGGTACTTGTTGATGGAATTCCAAAGTGGGATACGGAGTAGTTGGTATGAGCGATTGATTCCGTTGGATGCGGAGTTTGGATATCGGGATGTCTGGTAGTTAGGTCTGCACGAGGTTGTGGCAGACGCTACTATCGATGGACGTAGTCGAGTCTTATCAGGTCGAGTAGACTCAGGTTACCGTGACGATTGTGACGATGGGATTATCAGTCGTGACGATGATACGAGATGCGTGAGTAACGCATATGTACGAGCAGTGATTCTGGATTCGACTCGGTTACGGCTGAGTGCGATCGTAGAATGAGACGGGGATGTTCAGGGGACGTTTCCTTTTCTCGTGTGCGTTATCAGGGTGACTGTACCCAGAGTTGTTGGGTACGAGGGAGGCAGAGTTTCTCCTATTCGAGCAGTGGTTCGGGGTCGTCGCTCGGTGTGAACGGAGATCCAGAGTTGTCAATTTGCACACGGTGTGCTAGTGTCAGTGCTGATGCTAGTGTGGATGCTTGTGTGCCGATGCTGACAGGTGATGATACTGGTACTAGTGCTGGTGATTGTGGTGACGATGATTTACGAATCGGGATGTGACTTCATCGAGTTACGTATATGTTCGGTATCTGTGGTCCCAGAGTGGATCTCACATAGAGTTAAATTGGTTAGGGGACACGTGGTTGATGTCCGAGTATGTTGTTTCCAATCTGGTTGGAACTTCGGAATCGCGAGAGGTTTTGATTGAGGTGACGAGAGGAATGCGGGTTTTCCGCATTGATAATGAGTATATCGAAGTTAGGTGATTGAGATTCCTCATTTCTGCTTGGTGGCAGACGATGTTGGATTACGTGACGTTGTGAATGCAATGAGTTTTGGTTGCATTCACGTAGGATGGATTTTGTTGTCATTATCTTGGATCATCCTTGGTTTTTCCTCGGTGGAATGACAAGGATCGATATGAGGTAGTCAGTGAGAACCCACAGTCTCGACGTGTCTCGTCATTGACTGATTTGTTTAGATGTGGGAAATGGTTGAGGATTTTGGTCGGCGTGACGATTCTCGATCGTGACGTCTATGGTCGGGTGACGTAGTGATGGATCTGGAACGTGATTTTGATGATCCAGATAGGTGGAGCATTTATCACTCTTATTTGGATGTTTGAGTTGAGCATGATGGGACTGAACTTCTTTTCGAAGTGAATCCCGTATGGTATATTACTCAGGTGAGTAGTTTTCCGATGTGGTCGGATATGGTCAGCCTTAGAGAAATAGGTTCGGTTTGGATGCGTCTCGGTAGATGTGAACGAAATTTCGGGTTTTGCAATCAGATTTCTGGATGACGATTCAGGATTTGATTTTGGAACTTGAAAGAGGATTTCTGGATTTGGGTTTTGGAATCGGATTCTGGGTGACGATTCAGAATTTGATTCTGGAGCTTGACAGTGGATTTCCTTTTATGGATTTGGGTTCGGAATGGTTATTCCTAATACTAGTCTACAGAATGATGGTTTCAGATTCGGATTTGGACATTATTAGGGATATAATTTCTGGGTTTGGATTAGGGATTTCTTACGAAATTACGGATTCGAATTCGGATTTGGAAATAGATGATGGGTTGGAGTTTCGATTTGTCTAGTCCGGGATTAGACAAATGGACTCCATAATTGAAACGTGATTGGCTACGATCTAGACGATTGTAGGCTGATTGATGGGTAGATGTACGTACCTTGTGCATTGTTCGAGGTACGATACTGGGTGTACTTGTCGTGTCAGGTGACGGTATATAGGTTATACCAGTGGTATGTTGGTGAGCATATTGGTAGTCGTATTGGTTTCGATACCATTGGATTAGTCGAGGTCGTGAACTAGGCATTGGATACAGTGCATTGGGTCATGGTATTTCTGATGGGTCTAGTTACCCACAGGTCGAGTGAAATATTGGTAAGTGTTTACTTAGGTTGAGTGTGCTTGGGGTTAGTATAACCACAAGTGAGTATGGTGTCAGTTTTTGACTGGCGACTGTCAAGTGGTGACAGTTTGTAGGAGGTGTCAACGTGGATCGTTGAGTGCGGTATGATGACTTCCGGTGGGAGTAGATATCAGGATAGTTTGGTGATTGAGCAAGGGAACCTTCGAGTGTTTGTGTCAGCGACTTGGTAGATTTGACAATTGGTGTCAACTCAGAACGTATGACTACTGTTATTCGACGTTGTCGAATGTAGTCAATGCGACGTGAGTGTTAGTAGTACGTCTGGTTGCAGACGAGGTTTATGTTGACTAGTGGGTGTACTAGTGTACACGTGTTTCGAGGTCGATTCAACTTTCCACGTAGTGGACGTAGAATCAGGATAATTGGAGTTTCGAGAACGAAACTAATTAAGGAGGGAAAAACGGTTGGATTTAGGTCAGTTGGAATTTCGAGGACGAAATTAATTAAGGAGGGAAGGTTGTAACGACCCGTCCCAAATTCCTTGATTAGATTAGTGATTAATCACGATTAGTGAGGCTAATCCGTGATTAGTTGAGCGAAATCGGACGAACGATGCGAAATGACCGTTTTGCCCTTGGGCTGGGAAAAATGTTGACTTTTCGTTCGGGCGGTCAAATGGACTTTGACCGATGACCGTGACGTAGTTCGTGACGTCACTAGTTCATAGACAGGTGGCACGTTCAATTCCGACGTTCGAGGAGGAAGTTATGACGATCGGAAGTTTAGGGGAATTTTGGTAATTTTGGTTAAAAAGGGGCAAATGTTGATTTTTTGACCAAGAGGTCCAATGGCCAGGGGCCAAGGACCATTACGTAGATCAGGACGATACGAATCTATAGACAAGCGGCACGTCGAATTTGGACGTTCGACGGCGAAGTTACGGTTCACGGAAGTTCAAGTGCACTATTGCACGAATTACGAAACGAGTTCACTTTTGGACTCTAGTGGGCCCAGATATTTGTCCTGCTGCCCAATGGATGAGTGACAAGTGTCACCCATCCAATGGACACCCAAATTGATTCATGCACGATGCAAACCATTCCATTTTCATTTCAAACCCAAAAACCTACCCGATCTCACCCAAACCATTCACCCAAAACCCATCCCACCTTAACCCATGACTAGCCGTGAGGACCAGAGAGATTGAGGGAGCTGAGGTGGTCGGCCTGGAGGCCTGAACCGCCGCCGACGGCGGCGAGAGGAGAAGAAACCCGCAAGGTACCCGGTTAGCCCATTTTGATCCATTTTTCCATTTTTGTTGTTATGGTTGGTTTTTAATGGTTTTAATGAGTCCATTAGGTTGCTAGGGACATGTTAGGAAGGTTTTAGGAAGCTTGGGATGGCTGGGCAGCCATGGGAGAGTTTTGGGAACTTTTAACCGTTTGGTTCAAAATCGAACCATAGGATTTAGGTGTTTTTAGGTTGTTTTAAGGATTGTAATGGCTAGAAAACATCAAAATAGGAAGAAAGGAACCAAAAAAGAAGAACTAGGATGGAAAATGGGGTGTCTAGGGCCGTGAACCGGTCATGCCGGTCCAGGTGAACCGGTCCGGAACAGTAAAACCGGTCTGCTGGAGGTTGGTGACGATGAACAGTAATCTGTCCCTTCTTGGAGCGCGCGAGGGCGCGTAGGCCATAATTTGGGAAATTGTTCAACACGTGAAATCTTCTATTCAATGTAACGAAGATTTTGGGACTGGTCTCGCGTCAATCGAACATCGTTTCGATAGTTTTCGGGGTGTCGGAAGGTTTAGGGTCGGTTTAAAAATAGTTAAACGTTCGAGAAAATTACGGTGCTTTGGTAGGAGGTTAATTAAGTAGTTAGTAACCTTATATTAAAATTTGGACAGGTTTGGGAGTCCCGGTGACAGTGATCGGCTCGGGAGAGCCTATGGCACGCAAATTGAGGCGGCAGCTCAGACGGTCTGTGAGTGGACCTTGTTTTCTAAATTGGTGCATGTATAAATGTTTATTGTATGTTTTATTACATGTTTTATGATGTCAAGGGTGCATTTGTTTGTGGTTACGTATAAGCACGTATTTCGAGGTTTCGGCCTTATACGGTGTTTATACAGGTCTGTATTTCTTTATTGGTCTAAATGAATTGGATTTGGATTTCAAAAGGATAAACTAGGATATGAGACCCATTTGGTTTTGTCTCGGGCATATGACCTCAGATTTCGGGCACGGTGCCCAGCTGGTGTCCTATGTTCGGGCATGAGACCTAGGTACTTTACGGTTTTGATTTCAGGTCAGGGAACCTTAAATGGATTTCCCGGTTCATGATGGTTTATGGGAACCGGCATGAACCCTTGTTATGGTATCGTGGTTCATGACGGTTTATGGGAACCGGCATGAACCCTTGTTGGTCATTATGGTACATGATGGTTTATGGGAACCGGCATGTTACCCTGGTTATGTTATTACAGTACATGACGGTTTATGGGAACCGGCATGTTACCCTGGTTATGTTATTACGGTACATGATGGTTTATGGGAACCGGCATGTTACCTTGGTTATGGATATTATGGATCATGACGGTTCAGGGGAACCGGGCATGGATGCTGTGTTATGTATATATATGTTCATATACCTTCCTTTACTTCTATTATCTCCTCCGGGGAGGGTCGTTTGCCTGGGTGGACCCCGGAGTAGTCACGGAGCACCGACTGAGTGGAGTCACCCCCAGTTGGGTTCCTTACTCTCAGGAAGACTATGGTTACTATTACCTCGAGTAGGATCAGTTGTCTGCGGACATTGATCTTGACTTTGAGAAGACTCGGATTGAGACCTGGGTAGCACGCGCGTAGCTTTGGATATCGTGACAGGATTGGTTGTGTGACTTATATGTATATATGATATATGAGATTTGATATGTGGTGTGCACAGGTGTGCACAGGATTTGAGCAGTGGCTCGTGTATTTGATTTCCGTATGGTTATGGTTTTGGGCTGAGTCCCTTATTGGTTTCGTATGGATTTGGGCAGTGGCCTGTATGGTCGATTTCATTGTGGTCCTTTCGACCTTGGTTTATTTCTGATTTGGACTTAGTTCCCACATGTGGTCCATTTGGTTAAATGGTTTTCGAATGCATGCATGCTTTTTAGTGAAGGGTACAAATGTCTTTATGGAAATGTTTTTATAAACTTTGTTTTGTCCACTCACAGCTTTTAATGTTTTGACTGCCCTTCAGGTTGACATCGGATGTGGACTGTAGCAGAGACCGAGATATCACATGCCTCCTCCAGATCCTGGCGTACTCTGATAGCCAGGGAGGGCAAATGTTGGAAATATCCCTTGTCTGACACTCCGTGTCAGACGGGAGCAGGGTCATCCCGCGTTAATCCCGGGGGGATTGGGATGGGTCCTGTCACTACTTTCCTCTCATTCTCTTTTAGTTGTATACATCGTATTATAATGATTATTTTAGTTAGATAGATGACTAATTAAATTGTCCACTAAATAGACTGAATATTTAATTTGATTTTTGATGTTTTACTAGATTAAAAGGTTGATTATATTATGTTGACCTGATTATATTACACTAGTTGA
Organism: Prinsepia uniflora; assembly: GCA_032719365.1. NCBI lineage: Eukaryota > Viridiplantae > Streptophyta > Magnoliopsida > Rosales > Rosaceae > Prinsepia > Prinsepia uniflora. Next base: position 60,240,572 of record CM064876.1, read on the forward strand.
TAAGAAATATATATAGCATAAATATTAATTATATTTATTATTATTTATTAAATTTATTTTATTAACTATTTGATAATATTATAACATATTATTTATTTATTTAATTGTTATTAATTATTAATTATTAATTTATTATTATTATGATTTTATAATATTATATTATTATAAATGATTAATTTATTAATAATATTATTTAATATAAGGTTACTAGTCATCCTACCATTTAATAATAATATTATTATTTATTTATTAATTAATTTAATAATAATAATTATTTAATATTTAATTATTATTACTACTACTATTTTTCAACATTGCGAATCATCCCAGCTTTTAATATGATTTTCGTGTTTGTGCATCACATAAAAGTATTATCGTATTAATTCATTTGATGACTAATTAAGGATTACCAAACATTGATTTTGTATTGTATTATTTTATCCAATTTCTTATACAATATACCAAACTTAGCCTTAAATCGTAATGGTTGTAATAAACCACAACTCACGTCGGAGAAACACCGACTATGACACCTTAATTAGTAATTTCTAGGTCCAACAATCTTCTTGTTTTTATATAATAAATAAAAACCGAGGCTGGAAAACGAAGTCTGTTGCTGGGAATGTAGTAATTGACAAAACCAAGGCTTTAAATTGTCACCTCTAGCGTCTCAATTAACTAATCACAAAAGTTTCAATAGAATACTCCACTAATATTAGCGGATGCAAAAATCAAACACTACCAAAGACCCATCTTCTGTTACTTCCATAGAAATCAAACACTCCCTTCTTCAAGCCTCCCCTATAAAAAATCCCTTCTAACAAACCCCAATACTTCAAACTCAAAAAACCATCTCTCACAATTCAATATGATCCCAATTTTGGTTTTGATTTTGAATTGTTAACATGGTTTTGATTCCCGGTTTGCCTGATGATATAGCTTTTGATTGCCTTGTTCGTGTCAAATATGATCAATTGTCGACCGTCGTATCAGTTTGCAAAGCTTGGAAGGCGGAGGTTGGGCTGCCGGAGTTTCAATTGCTGAGGAAGACAGGTGGCCATGGACAAAAGCTCATTGTGATGGTTCAAGCACTTTTTGCGTCCAACCATGGTGCTGTTGCGGGTGTGTTCAAGTGTTCGGAAAGCCCGGTTTACCGGCTCACAGTTTGTGAACCGGATTCATCTAATTGGTCCGAGTTGCCACCGCTTGCTGATTTTTCCAGTGGGCTTCCCATGTTTTGCCAACTGGGAGCGGTTGGCTTGGATTTGGTGGTGATTGGCGGTTGGGATCCGATGACGTGGACGATTTCAAATTCTGTGTTTATCTACAGCTTTGCTTCTGCCACATGGCGAAGAGGGGTAGATATGCCGGGTGGACCTCGACTTTTCTTTGGATGTGCGTCGGATTCTGATCGGATGGTGTTTGTTGCTGGTGGACATGACGATGAAAAGAATGCACTGAGATCAACAATGATATACAATGTGGCAAATGACGAGTGGATTATGTTGCCTGACATGGCAAGAGAGCATGACGAGTGTAAGGCGATTTTCCAACGAGGCAAGTTCCAAGTCATTGGTGGATATTGTACTGAAATGCAAGGCCGATTTGAGAAAACCTCTGAAACGTTCAATATCTCAATCTGGCAATGGGAACAAGTACAAGAGGATTTCTTACATGCCGACATGTGTCCACGGATGTGCGTGGATGGTGATGACGAGACAATGTACTTGTGTCGCAGTGGTGGCGTGGTGAAGCAAGAATACGACACGTGGAAATTCGTGGCGAAGCTGCCACCTCAAGTGCGTAACCCTGACTGTGTGACAGCGTGGCAGAGTAAGCTACTAGTGATTGGGTGTGCAGGCTTCGGTGAGCCCCGCATGGCTTACTCATTACATTTGAAAAATTACACGTGGACAAAGCTAGAGACCCCTCACAAGTACTCCGGCCATGTTCAATCAAGTTGTTATTTGGAGATATAAATTTTGGGGCACTACTTGTACATTAAGCTCAAAACATATGTATCAGTGACTACATTTTGGAACACTACTTTTTATTTGGTACTCATTTTTGTAAAATTTCATCTGCCAAATGGAACAAGGATTTTAGGGTTAGTCTTTTTTCATAGAGGCTTAAATGAGTATTTTATTGTTTTAAAAATAAGAAAACAATGTATATTATTTTAGTTATAAATATAAACAAAATACCACAAAAATAATAATAATAATTATTATTATTTTATACCTCCGATTCATGTTTCCGTCGATATTTTCATATATGGTTGCATCCCGTCAATCCCATTTATGTATCATTGCCCATTGATTGATTGATTAAAGTCTAAATGAAAGCACAAATTCAAGAGTGTCGTATGTACATTGGACTTCAACTTGTTTATAAGACGACTCTAAAGCAACGTAATGTTTGGTTTGCTGGAATTAATTCATCCTTTGTGCACGATGCTTCTCTTCTCTACATTTAAGGGAAAGAAAAAATCATCAGGGACCACAGAGGAAGTAGACGTTCCATTCGGTGCACAAGCCTTTTGGGTATAATTCCAAGAATCTCCAGAACATGTATCTCCCCGTGGTTTTTTTTTTTGGAGCAAAAGTCAAAGTGATTAAAGTCGGCACAAAACTGCGCTTAAACAACGTAATGTTTAGTCTGTGGGAAGAGAATGGAATGAAGTGTCAATTAAGAACAAAAATGGTGTATTGTTTTTTTCCTACCCTGAATATGCATATATCCAGTCAAACTTGGATGAGTGCAATCAAAATTCAACCTTATTGCATTTCTTTTTTCTTTACCTAATGTTGTATGATAAATATTGAAACATTAACCATTAAATTTGGAATATAACCAAGTACGAATACTATTATTTCAGACACATGGTAATACCCTTAAACGAAGTTTGATTGCATTGTAAATTATACCACTAGGTTTGTAAGGTCGAGAGGATGAACTTTCATGTTGGCCAGAATTCGAGGAAACATGTCGGTGGCCTTCCTACGAGTGGGCTTCACATGCCTGTAAATACAGCCGCACGCGTAGTCACCTGGTGCCTCCAACTGGGTCGACCCTGTTCTCTATAATCGAGGCTCATCCTAGTAACCCCAACCCAGTCCCATTCTCACATTTCTCGACCAATCTTCATATATTTTATGGCGAAATGCAACTACTCAGTGCTAGGAACTTGATTCTACATTGAATTCCATAAAACATGGTCTGGTTTATTTGGAAACACGACCAAAATGTTCTAGCTCATTCGACGAGCTTCAGTGATCAACCATCATGAGTCCCTCATCTCTTGAAATAGCCTCAATAAACTCGTAGGATTGGAAAGAAATGTAACGAACTGTCCCGAATATCGGGATTAAATATTAATTATTTATGGATTTAGAATGGCTAATCGGGGATTAGTCGAGAATTATCAGACTTTCAGGGCGAAATTACGATTTTGCCCCTAAATGAGGGCAAAAAGTTAACTTTTTACCCGGAAGGTCCGATGCACGAGGATCAATGACCGTGGTGTAGATCAGGACATTACGAGTCCGTAAACAGGTGGCATGCCGAAATCGGACGTTCGACGGGAAAGTTATGATTCACGAAAGGTTCGAGGCACTATTGCACATTTTACGAGACATATGGACTTTTTTCATTAAGTGGGCCCAGATATTTTTATCAGGCCCAATGGATGAGTGACAAGTGTCACCTATCCATTGCTTCCCTTAAATAGATACATGCATCTTGTAACGACCCGTTCCAGAAACCGGGATTAGATTAGCGGTTAAGGACGAATTAGTGAAGTGAATCGGTGATTAGTTGGGTGCTTTGGGACGGACGATGCGAAATGACGATTTTGTCCTTGGAATGGGCAAACTATTGACTTTTAGTTCGGGCCATCAAACGGACTTTAGCTAATGACTATGATGTATTTCAGGACGTCACGAGTCCATAGACAGGTAGCACGTTCGATTCCGACGTTCGAAGAAAAAGTTATGAGGTTCGTAAGTCGAGGGACAATTTGGTAATTTTCCATGTAGGGGCAATTTGGTCATTTGGTTGCATTGGGATATGTGCCACTAGGATTGTGACACTTGGCTTGCCTTAGGATGGTGTCCACAGAGATTGGGATAGCTGGCCCTCTCTAGATGGTTGTGGAAGCTGGGACAACTATTTCACGATTTTAAATTTGGTTGCACGGGTCTGAGACAAAACAGAGAAGAATTGAGGGGTGGTGAGTGAGTGATCGTGAATCCCTTTCCCTCAAACACTGACCTGTGAAGTGTGAATGAATGTGAAAGAGAATGATGAGGTGGTCCTGGTGGTGGTGCTGCTACGAGAACCGTCGTGGACAGTGGCAATAAGACCGTGGAAAACAGAGAGTTAGGAGTGACCTTGGATCCAATATCCTCAAATCCTCATCAATTGCCTATGACTTGTGAAGGGAAGTTGGAGAGGGAGTTGAGTGGGTGCTGGTGGTGGCCACGACGAGGCACGACAGTTCAGGTAAGACTGGATTCCCGTGAAAGTTCTGTTTTGATTTTAAAATGGAAAATCGATTGGGACCAGAACCACGACCAACGGTAGCCAGAATCACATGAATAGAGAGGAGGAAGAACTGGATTCGATCCTTGGTTTGGAAGGTACTTTCTAGTGCTCATTTTCCTATTTGGGCATTATAGATCGACTAGAAATAGAGAGACAACATTAATGGTGGAAAGAAGAGTAAAAATGGACTAAAAATGGACAAATACCTTGAATGCCGGTTCAACTGGACCGAACTGGTCTGGACTGGGTTCATCGGGAGGTTGAAGATGAACAGTGAAGGCGCATGACATGTCTTTTGAGGAAGTTTTCAACACGACTTTTTATCGTATCGATGCAGCAAACATTTTGGGACTGGTTTCGAGTCAATCGGACATCGTTTAGATATGTTTCGAGATGTCCGAAGGTTTAGGATCAAGTTTAAAAATTGTTAAAAATTTCGGGAAACTTACGGGGATTTAGTAGAAGCATTATGAAGTAGTTAGTGACCTTAGTATGTGATATGGACAGGTTCGGGAAGTCCGATGATAGTGGATTAGCTGGGAACGGAGTATTGCACGAGTATCGAGGCAACAACGGGAATGGTCTGTGAGTGGACTTTGCTTTCTAACTTATGATGCATGCATAAATGTTTTTATATGTTTTCTATATGGGATTCTATGACTATGATGATGATACCTATGATTTATGATTTGCACGTATGCCGAGGAATTTTACGTAATTGTACGTTTTACAAGATTCTGTCTTATGTTGTGATTTAATATGATTTCAATGATTTACTTTTGGGATTTGAATTATGATTTGAATTCAAGGATTTACACATGAATTTTGGGAAGTGATTTTGGGTTTGAGGCCCTGTTTCTAAATGTGAATCTAGTTTCTAATGATTTCGGATTTCGATTTTCATGTGACTTCTGGATTTGAAAACGGGATTTCAAATGATGATTTCGGATTTGGTTTGGATTTTGGATTTCGATGGATTTATGGATTTTCTACGATTTTCACTTGGTTTTGGGTTTAAAGACCCGTTGCTATTGGTTTTGGGTTTAAAGACCCGTTGCTATTGGTTTTGGGTTTAAAGACCCGTTGCTATTGTTGGATCTGATTTTGGGTTTAAAGACCCGGTTGATTGATGACGGGGGAGGGCCCTTGATTGATATGTTTTGAGTTTAAAGACTTGGTTATTGTAATATCTTGTAACGACCCGTCCCGGAATTCGGGATTAGATTACGGACTAATCATGATTAGCAGGGTTAATCGGTGATTAGTTGGGCGAACTCGGACGAACGGTGCAAAATGACCGTTTTGCCCCTGGTCGTGGGCAAAACGTTGACTTTTTATTCGGACGGTCAAATGGACTTTGACCAATGATCGTGACGTAGTTTGGGACGTCACGAGTTCATAGACAGGCGGCACACATCAATCGGAGTCCGAATGACCGAGTTACGGGCATGGATGCGTGATGGGCATTTTGGTAATTTTGTGCACAAGGGCAGAATGGTAATTTCACGGGGGCTGCTGCACGGGCACTGTAGCACCGTGAATGGGGAAACACGATCAGTGCACGGGTGATTTGTTTATGCTTGAAATTGGAACTGATTATGGTCTAAATGGTTATTTAATTGCTAATTGGACTGTGTGTGGGAGACATGGCCTTGTGGGACGGTGAGGAGGCGGTTAAAACCATGGCTGGAGGTCTGTTCACGGGAAACAATTCCCAGTCGGACTGAGGGTGTCTCCCACGGGTTGCTGTCGATTATGAGCCGTTAGTTGGGTGCCTGGTGAGGGTTAGGATCATTCTGGGTCAAGTTCGAAGTGAGGGCAGAGTGATGTTGAAGGGAAATCGAGTTCGGAGGAAAAATGGAAAATGGAGGGAAAATACTCAGTTTAATTTCTGGGAGGAATTAGACCAAACCAAGGACGGCTTGAGGCTTCTGGGAGGAATTGGAACTGAATCCCATCAACTTCGAAGGAAAACCGACGCGGGTTGGATTGGAACTGAGGTTCCAGATTCTGGAAAATCGCAGAGCTGTGGACGATCACTTCCAGGTAATGTCGTGTCCAATTGATCTTGCATTTCAGTTCCTTAAAGGCCTAGAATCCTTACTGTGAGGTTAATTTGAGTTTGATTGAGAAAACACAGAGTTTGGGTGATCGACCCGTTTGGGTGATCACGGGTCGTGGGTCTAATTTTGGGACTTTCTTGGTGAATCAGGGACATGGAACTTCGATTAGATAGTTGAAGAATGTTTTAGAATAAAAAACGGAAGGAATCGAGGTCGAATTGATGGCTATCTAATCGGGTTGGAATCACGGGTATCAGACCCGAATTACAGATAAACGGGCGAGGACGGTGACTGTAGCAGTCACTGTAGCAGGCGCGTGGCTTTCACGCGCAGCCACTCACGGCGACGCGTGACGGCGCATGGGCATGAATTCCGAGGTACGGTCAACACGAATTTTGTCCTATACGTTATAACGAACATTTTAGCGTTGGTTCCATGTCATTCGGATCCCGTTCAGATACTTTTCGGGATGTCCGAAGGTTTTAAGTCGGGTTTAAAAGTACTTAAAAAAATTTGGGAAAATTACGGGACTTGAATAGGATGTTATTGTGGAGGTTAGTAACCCTCTAATGTGATATGAACAGGTTCGGGAGTCCCGGTGTTAGTGACGAGGCCCGGGAAGGCCGGTGACACGCGTATCGAGGTGCTCGGTTAAATGGTCTGTGAGTGGACATTGGTTTTGATAAATTCTATGCATGCATAACTGTTTCGTGATTGTGGTAATTGCTTTTATATGCTTTGATTTGGATATCGGTGAATTTATGTGGTTTCACGCATTTCGAGGCGATTTACGGGTTTGCGCGTAAATCGAGATTTTCCGGATTTGCACTGATTTCCATGATTGTGGTTCGGATATGATTTTATGAAACAGTTACGGATTTGATAAAGTAAATTCGGGCCAGGGGCCCAGTTGATTTAAGAAATCGGGCCAGGGGCCCAGTTAATTTATATATGTGATTTCGGGTCAGGGACCCTAAAATGGAATTGAATAAATGATTTCGGATTTAATAATCAAATAATTGGACTTATGACGGTTTTATGGAAATTCAGGGCAGGGCCCTTGTGATATTTTAGAAATGAATAATAAAATGTGTTCCATAAAACCATCTCGATACGAGGATATATATTGGTCTCCTCCAGGTGTCTGGGACACTGGGGAAGTCACGGTGCATTGCCTGCGAGGGGTCATTGTACGGAGCGGCCAGACCGTATAGTGACTCAAGAGCAAGATTGCTATGATTAGACGTCTGGGACGTCCGACATCTGGGATGTCAGAGATATATGGACCCGGTGAGACCCCGGGCAGCACGCGTTGCTTAATACCGTGAGATATGACGTCTGGGACGTCAAGCGTCTGGGACGCTAGGCATCTGGGATGCCGGAGATGGTAAAGTAATAAACATGTGCCACTGGATTTATGAACTAACTTTTGGATTGATTTTTGGATTGAAACTATGTTTGCGGTTTCCGGGCTAAGGCCCTAAGGGTTATTTCAAATAAATATTTGATTATTGGTTTTTGATGCATGCATATGTTTTTACTGAGGGGCTTAAATGTCTTATAAAATGTATTTTACGAACTTGTTTATTTTCGTCCACTCACAGCTTTTGGTTTTTTAATGCCCTTCAGGTTGAGCGCGGATGGGACTGCAGCAGGGGACCGGGACATTGCATGCCTCCTCCATCGATCCTTGCGCACTCTGGATGCCCGTAGGGGCAGCGGCGTTGGATTTTCCCTTGTCTGACACTTCGTGTCAGACGGGAGCACGTTACATCCTGTGGTAATCCCGGGGGGATTGGGATGGGTCGTGTCATATCCCCCGAGGCCTATTTATTGTGTTTTGAGTTTAAAGACTTGTTGATATCCCAGGAAGGCCTGATATGTTGTTTTGAGTTTAAAGACTAGTTGGAAGGCCTGATATGTGGTTTTGAGTTTAAGGACTCGTTGATATCCCGGGAAGGCCTAATGCACATGTGTTTTGAGTTTAAAGACTCGGTGCTTGAGATCCAGCAGATTGATTGACTTGTGATTTAATATTGATTTTCCCATGGTTTTCAGCTGTTTTGGGCGGTGGCCCAGATGATTTGGATTTGTGGATTTTTGGGACTGAGTTCCTGTACTATGATGTTGATTTATGATTTTGGGCTGAGGCCCTGGATTTGAGAAACGAACTTGAGTAAAGAATTGATTTCTGGTTTTCCTAGACGGTTTAGGACTTTGTACATGAAATGGTTTTTATTACCTTGGAAATACAATGGTTTTCAAATGCTGAAAATGAACTGGTTTTCGAATGCATGCATTGGTTTTACATGGAAGGTATAACTGTCTTTGCTTGTAAATGTTTTCTGAACTTATTATTGATTTTTGTCCACTCACAATCTGTTATGTTTTTCGATACCCTCCAGGTTGTGTTGCGGTGCGGGCTGTTGGGAAAGAGAGACAGAGACATCACACACGCGATCCATAGTAATGCTGCGAACTCATCTTGGTTTTCGGACAACGTTGACCTAGGATCCCTTGTCTGGCTTGCGTGTTCCACAGAGGTTGAATGGGTGTTTAGCCTTCGTGTCGCACGTGGGTTAGACGGGAGCATGACTTATCCCTTAATCCAGGGGGGATTGGGGGTGGGTCGTGTCACATCTGCTCCCCATTCCCTTTCTCATTCATTCGATCATGCCAACTCGGCACCCCATCAAACCACCACCCCAATCCCTTCCCCGCACCTGGTTTCTATTTGAGAGAGAGGGAATGGCTGAGTAGCTAGGTCTTGGTGAGAGATGGGACTGCGACGCCGTGGACGGCGGAAGAGTCGCGGGAAGCAGGTAAACTGGTAATCCTTTATGTTTCAAATTTTGGATTGTGGGATGTGGACATTTTGAATGGGTCCTGATGATTTGAGAACATTTGTGAGGGTGATACGATCTCGTGGATAGTGAGAACAAGGGCGGAGGACGGTGGAACCGCCTGAACAGGAGCGGGAAACAAGGTCGTGAGGTTCTTGATCAAACATGTAATCTCCAACGTGTTTTGCATGTTTTTGAATCGATAGATCGATAGGAAATAATGAGACTAGAAGGTAGGAATTGGAAAGGATGAAAAAGGATGAAAAAAGAGGGAGTTATGGGGGTGAACAGGTTCTGCCGGTTTGGGTGGACCGAAGTTACAGAACCAGTCTGAACCGGCCGATCTGCAAGAGGTTGAAGATGAAGTCCCTGGGCGCCTGAGGCCAAGGCGCAACGCCTTTGGGCGGTGCATGGAGGTACGTGCGGCAGTTCTGGTGGATGTTTTCAACATGTGAAATCATCTATTCGATGTAACGAATATTTTGGGATAAGTTTCGAGTCGATCAGACATCATTTCGATATAGTTCGAGATGTCCGAAGGTTTAGGATCGAGTTTAAAATATGATAAAAATTCAGGAAAATTACGGGGCTTTAATGAGAGGTTATAGAAGTAGTTAGTAACTATCTAGTATGATTTGGACAGATTCGGATATTTCGAGGACGGTGATTTAGTCCGAGGAGGCTTATGACACGCATATCGAGGCGGCAGCGAGGACGGTCTGTGAGTAGAGATTAATTTCTAAATCACGATGCATGCATAAATATTTTATATGTTATATATATATATATGATTTCTATAAATATGATTGTGGTATCGGTGATTTACATATTTGCACGTATTTCGAGATGATTTTTGTATTTGCATGTATATCGAGATTTATGGTTTTTAATAATGGTTCAATGGTATGATTTTGGATTTGGAAATATGGAATCGGACTTGAGACCCATTTGATTTACGAACTATCAGACTTCGAGTCCATTTGATTTAATAAGGCATCGGGTTGGGGGCCCAGTTGGTTTATATGATCGGGCTTGAGGCCCAAGTGGTTTATGATATCGGGCATGAGTCCCATTGTGGTTTATAAATATGATTTCGAGTTCGGAGACCCTAAATGGACTTGGATTTGAGAAAGTGGATTTCTGGGTTTACGATGGTTTTATGGGAAACCGGACATAGACCCTTTGAAAGGTTTGAAAGGTTTTGAGATGATTTACGAAATGTTTTTCATATACCATCCTTTTATCTATGGATTGTCTCCTACAGAGAGAGGCATTGGCCTGGTTGGACCCTGGAGTAATCACAGAGCACTAATTGAGAGGAGTCGCCCCTGTGGGGTACCTCACTCTCAGGAAGGCATTATGGATTATAACCCTAGGGAGTGTCATTGATCTGCGGACATTGACCTGAGTAGACCCTAGGGAGACTTGGGACTTAAGACCCCGAGTAGGACGCGTAACTTTGGAAACCGTGACAGTACTGATTGTGACATCGGGGATGTTAGGCATCAGGAATGTCAGGCATCAGGGATGCCGAGGATTGGTTATATGGTATTTGGTAATCATGAATTATTGGATTTATGAATGATATTTCTGTGTTTAATAAATGGATTTGGGCAGTGGCCCACTTGGATATGGTTTTATGGATTTGGTATTCTATGGTTTTGGGCTGAGTTCTCATATATAGGGTTTGGGCTAAGACCCTAATGGTTTATTTAAGCCAATGGTTTGATTACTGGTTTTCATATGCATGCATGCTTTTTAGTGAAGGACATAAATGTCTCTTTATGAAATGTGTTTTATTAAACTATTGATTTTCGTCCACTCACAGATTTTAATGGTTTTAATGCCCTTCAGGTTGATCATGGATGCGGGCTGTAGCAGAGACCGAGATATCGCACTCCTCTACCGATCCTGGTGCGCTATGGAAGCCCTGCACATGCTGAGGTTTTGAATGATCCCTTGTTTGACACTTCGTGTCAGACGGGAGCATGCACATCCCGTGATAATCCCGGGGTGATTAGGATGGGTTGTGTTAAGTGTTATCAGAGAAGGTTTGCTCTTATGGTACGCGCAGGTCGAGGATGTGATGTCTCTACGTGGTCAACCCGTCATCAATTTGAACGTTAGGGTAGTGGTTTGAAAGTTAGTGGAAATAAATTGTGGATAGATTACGTTTAACGCGATATGCTGTGAATCAGTGTGATTTGACTCGGTGAGGGTCGTATATGGTGATTATATTGGATATGAAGGAATTGCAGTGTTGGGACTGTTGGACGGTCAGGCTATGTCAGATTGGTAATGGTATTGCACTCTGCAGCCGAAGTTATGGTAATCGGTTAGACCTAGTTGGTTGTTGTGCTAACCTAGTTGGGTGTCGTGCTACCGCAGTTTGTGATGGATAGTTTGGTACAGTGAGGTCGTGGATGATCTGGTGGACGACACTGGTTGAGTCGCGTTGAGACTAGTTAGAGATTGGTTGGATAGGTTACCAGGGCGGGATACTTGTCAATGGAATCCAGGAGTGGGGATACAGAGTAGTGAGTACTGGCGGTTGATTCTGGCTAGATATGGAGTCTGGATAGTGATGTCTGGTGGTTGGGTCTGTACGAGTTTATGGCAGGCACTACTATCGAGGATGGATGCAGCTGTGATTGTGGAGAATCGTGGGATGTTCAGGGAACATTCATTTTCTTGTATGGGTTGTCAGGGTGATTGTACCCAGAGTTGTTAGGTACGAGGGAGGCAAAGTTCCTCCAACTTGAGCAGAGGTACGGGGTCGTTGCTCGGTATGAGCAAAGATCCAGGGTTGTCTGATTCGCACACAGTGTGCTGGTGCTAGTGCTAGTGCTAGTGCTAGTGCTGGTGCTGGTGCCGGTGATTGTGATGACGATGAGCCACGAGTTGGGATGTGACTCAGTCGTGATGGGCATACGTTTGGTATTTGTGATCCGGCAGTGGATGAGTTGGACTGGATGGGATCTAGCAGTGGATGTGATGTGTTGGGATTCTAACCCAACCGTTAGTGTGATAACTGATGTGATTGGAATGATTAAGTGATAACTGAATGAAACGGTATGAACAAATAGGCGAGTTGGGGTACCAAGTTAGCTTGGTACAGACACGTGGTTGATGCACGAGTGAGTTGGTACCGACATGGTTGGAACTTCGAAATCGAAAGAGGTTGTGATTGAGGTGACGAGAGGAGTGCATGATTCAGAAGTGGTGATGCGTATTCCGAAATTCCCGAGGGTGACTTTCCATTTTCTTCCCATGGAAGATGATGTTGTTGTCACCAGCACGTGGTCATGTATGGTTGAGAGACCCATATTGGTTTTGGGTAATCAAGAGAAGTTGTGATTAAGGCGATGAGAGGAGTGCTTGATTCAACATTGGTGATGGGTATTCTGAAGTCATTCGGGGTGACTTCTTATTTTCTACCCATAGAAGATGATGGTTGTTATCACCAGTACATTGATCGTGTATTGGTTGGTGGACCCGTGATTTGTTTTGGGTCATAGGACAAGAGAAGTTGTGTTTAATTCTGAATTGGTGGTGAATGTGGAGGTCATCATTCCACCTAAGGAAATATGACGAGGGAGTACAGTTAGGGTAAGATGAGGAGAAGGATGTCGTGGAATGACAAGGATCGATATGAGGTAATTGGAGACAACCCACAATCTAGATGTGTTTCGTCTTTGACTGAGTGATTATATGTGAAACGGTTAAGGAACGATGTGATAGTATACGATTTCATTGAGGGTGTAAGACCCTATGACCATATTTCGGGTGGTCGTTAGCTGAGAGTGAGCATGTGTGGATCCACCTAGGATCGCGATATGGATCGGGATCGTGATGTTGAGGATATAGGGCATTGTGACGATCGAGGATCGTGATGTTAATGATAGGGTGATGTTGTGATGGATCAGGATGTCGTGACGTACTGGCAGACTTCGTCTTGTTGTTTATGCTAAGCTAGGAGCAGAGGAGAATCGTTTTGTGAGACAGTTGAAGAATCTTTTGGAATAGTTAGTGAGATGACAGGACAGAGGTTGAATATGGGAATGTTGGGTCTACTTCTTTTCGAGGTTAATCCTGTATGATGTATTAATAGGACAAGTGGGTATCCGATGGGGTCGGATTGGTCAGTCTTGGATATGTGAATGATGGGATTTACTTCCTTTCGAAGTCAATCGAATATGGTATGGTAAACGAATGAGTAGATATCTGACAAGTTCATATCGGTACGTCTCGAGAGACGTGGGTGAGATTGGATGCTATATTTGGCATGAATAGGTACGCCTTGGTGGGTGTGAGTCGGATTAGTAAGTGTTGGATGGCGTGATTGGGAGTAGACGTATTGATGCTGTTCGGGTGACCAGGGGACTTGGATTGGACAAGGAATTGGGAGTGTATGATCTGTCTCATGTGAGATTGGACTGATAAACTCCAGAATTGAAGCGTGTTTAGCTACAAGCTATATAGTGGGCTGGTTGGTGGATGGATGTACGTACTAGGTACGTTGTGCGAGAATCGATACTGGACAAGCCTGAGTGGTTCTTGGTGACGGTATATAGGATATACCAGTGGCATGTTGATGCGCATATTGGTAGTCGGCTTAGTTCTGATATCATTGGGTTGGTTGAGAACATGAATTGGACATTGGATACTGTGCGTTGGGCCAGAGAGATTTTGATGGGTTATGGGTTTAGTGTTTGTGTGAGCAGGTTCTTAGAGCCGTGGATGGCTAGTGGAACCCTATAGTTGTGATGTGTATCACTACTGGGCAGGTATTCGATAGGGTCCAGTTACACACAGGTCGAGTGAGATGTTGGTATACGTATACTCAGGTTGAGTGAGTTGGTGATTAGTGTAACAACAAGTGAGTATAATGTCAGTTTTGACTAGGGATTCTCAAGTGGTGACAATGTGGGAAGTGTCGGCGTAATGGCAGAATTATCAATGGGTATCATCTCAGAAGGTGTGGTTAATTTGTGATCATGCATCGCTTCCGAGGGGTCAATGTGTGGTCAATTTGTGGACATGCACTTATACACGCGGGGTGTATACGAGGATATACTAAATGCAAAACCTGAATGTGAGGTCGAATTTGCTTTCCACGATGTGGATGTGGAATCAAAATGGTTAGAATTTTGAGGACGAAATTATTTAAGGGGGAAGCTTGTAACGACCCATCCCGAATATCGAGATTAAATATTAATTAATTATGGATTTAAAATGGCTAATCGGGGATTAGTCAAGAATTATCGGACGTTCAGGGTGAAATTACGATTTTGCCCCTAAACGAGGGTAAAAAGTTGTCTTTTGACCCGGGAGGTCTGATGCACGTGGAACGATGACCGTGACGTAGATTGAGACGTTAAGAGTACGTTGACAAGCGGCACGTCAAAATCGGACGTTCAACGGGAAAGTTATTATTCATGGAAGGTTCGAGGCACTATTGCATATTTTACGAGACTGATAGACTTTTGTCATTAAGTGGGCCCAGATATTTGTATCAGGCCCAATGGATGAGTGACAAGTGTCACCCATTCATTGCTTCCCTTAAACAGATACATGCATTTGCTCCCCATTCCCTTTCTCATTCATTCGATCATGCCAACCCGAAACCCCATCGAACCACCACCCCAATCCCTTCCTCGCACCTGGTTTTGATTTGAGAGAGAAAGGGAGTGGTTGAGGAGCTAGGTCACGATGAGAGATGGGGATGCGACGCCGTGGACGGCTGAAGAGTCGCTGGAAGTAGGTAAACCCGTAAACCTTTATGTTTCAAATTTTGGATTGTGGGATATGGACGTTTTGAATGGGTCCTGATGATTTGAGAACGTTTGTGGGGGTGATACGAGCCCGTGGACAGCGAGAACAGGGGCGGAGGACAATGGAACCGCCTGGAAAGCAGCGAAAAAAACAGGGTTGTGAGGTTCTGGATCAAATAGGAAATCTCCAGCCTGTTTTGCATGTTTTTGAAACGATAGATCGATAGGAAATGATGAGACTAGGAGGTAGGAATTGGAATGGATGAAAAAGAATGAAAAATGAGGGAGTTATGGGGGTGAACCAGTTCTGCAAGTTTGGGTGGACGGGAGTTGCAAAACCGGTCTGAACCGGCCGATCTGCGAGAGGTTGAAGATGAAGTCCTTGGGCACGTGAGGCCCACGTGCAGCGCCTTTAAGAAGCACGTGGGGGTCCATGGGGTAATTCTGGTGGATGTTGTCAACATGTGAAATCATCTATTCGATGTAACGAACATTTTGGGACAAGTTTCGAGTCGATCAGACATCATTTCGATATAGTTCGAGATGTCCGAAGGTTTAGGATCGAGTTTAAAATATGATAAAAATTCGGGAAAATTATGGGGCTTTAATGAGAGGTTATATAAGTAGTTAGTATCTCTCTAGTATGATTTGGACAGGTTTGGATATTTCGAGGACGGTGATTTAGCTCGGGGAGGCTTATGACACGCATATCGAAGCGGCAACTAGGACGGTATGTGAGTAGACATTAATTTCTAAATCGTGATGCATGCATAAATATTTTATATGTTATATATATATATGATTTCTATGAATATGATTGTGGTATCGGTGATTTACATATTTGTACGTATTTCGAGATAATTTTCGTATTTGCATGTATATCAAGGTTTATGGTTTTTAATAATGGTTCAATGGTATGATTTTGGATTTGGAAATATGGAATCGGACTTGAGACCCATTTGATTTACGAACTATCGGACTACGAGTCCATTTGATTTAATAAGGCATCGGGTTGGGGGCCCAGTTGGTTTATATGATCGGGCTTGAGGCCCAAGTGGTTTATGATATTGGGCATAAGTCCCATTGTGGTTTATAAATATGATTTTGGGTTCGGAGACCCTAAATGGACTTGGATTTGAGAATGTAGATTTCTGAGTTTACGATGGCTTTATGGAAAACCGGGCATAGACCCTTTGAAAGGTTTGAAAGATTTTGAGATGATTTACGAAAGGTTTTTCATATACCATCCTTTTATCTATGGATTGTCTCCTCCAGGGAGGGTCGTTGGCCTGAGTGAACCATGAAGTAGTCACGGACACTAACTGAGAGGAGTCGCCCCCATGGGGTACCTCACTCTCAAGAAGACATTATGGATTATAATCCTATGGAGGGTTATTGATCTGCAAACATTGACCTGGGTGGACCCTGGGGAGACTTGGGACTTGAGACCCCGAGTAGCACGCGTAGCTTTGGAAACCGTGACAGTACTGATTGTGACATTGATAGGTCGTTAATTAAGCATTATTTTATATTATTTTATACCCTTTATACTTTACTTTTAATATTTAAATAATAAATAATTAGATAAAATAATTTATTTTGTGATATTTTTGTAGAAATAAATAAATCTTGGAATTTGGAGCATTTTGGTGAAAGAATCGTCCAGATCGGAATTATAACGAAGAAATTATGGACGAAATATGAGAAGCCACCGAAAATCGCAAGGAAATTCGGTGGGAAGCTGCTGAAATCCAGAAGCTCAAACCAAAAATCAGCATCTTTTCCTCAAAATCGGCATATTTTCCCCAAAATCCACCCAATCTCATCATTTCCATCACTTCTTCATATATTATTTTATTGTTATTTTTATATTTTAATTTTGTACTTTATTTAAACAATTGTGGCACTCCCTCTATAAATAGAGAGGTCATTTCATGTATTTGGGGTGTCCCCATGAGGTCCCCCATTAGTTCCATTTCTCCATTTCTTCCATTTTTCTTAGTTTTTAGTTCTTGATTTAGTTCCTTTGTTTCTCTCTTTTGAGAGACATTTTTGGGGACCATTTTAACTTCTTGTAGATTTTCTTATTAATTAGCTCTCTTTTAATTCTTATTCTTAATTTATGTTACTTTTATTTTTCTTAATTTCATTTCTTCTTTACTTTGTTCTTGTGATATTTTTTTGAGATCTTTTAAACACATTTTTATGCTTTCCTTAAGAAATACCTAGGTCAGGTAATTCTAAAGCAATTCAAGAGTTTTAAGACCGAATTCCTCGTATTTCTTCTTCCATCTTCACAAGTTTTCTGCCGCTGTTCGGTGATTCTTGTGAAAATCCATATTTTTCTACTTAAATTCTTGTTATTGTTATTGGTTTTACTTATAATTCAATATATGTGTTGATATTTTCTTTCTAACATTTGTAAGTGAGAATGCAATCTCCATGTGTTTTACTTTTTGAATTTCTTTTACTTCATATGTTTTAGTGCTTAAACTTCAATTCGAAGCTAAATGTTGATCCGCTGTTCGGGGCATTTAGAATAAAGTTGAAGAGATTTAATGTTTGATCGTTGTTCGGCGCATTAAATCATTAACTTAAGGTGAATCATATTGTAAGTAATAATCCGATGTTCGGTGCATTTATAATATGAAAAATGTATGCATGTATTTGAGATGATTAAGGTAAGATTTCGTGATTGGTTCAATATAAGCACGATGTTAGAGTGTTGGTAAAAATATGTGTTTGAAGAAAGTTCACTAATACAAAGGTTAAAGTAGAAGTAGAATTAAGTATTTAATTATTTTTTATTTGTTTTATTTAGTTTAGATTACAAATATTTTCAAACCCCCCTTTTTAATTCTTTATTCTTTATTCTTTTATTCTTTTATTCTTTTATTATTTTATTTTATTCTTTATTCTTTTATCCCTTTATTCTTTAATTAATTAATTCTTTGATTATTTAATTCTTTTATTATTTTATTCTTTAATTCATTAATTTATTCATTATTTTTTTATTCATTATTCTTTCTCACTAACACATTATTAATGTTCCCTAATTTCCCTGGTTAAGAACGATCCATATTTACCAATACTACATCTACACACAAAAATGTTTAAATTGCATAACACTCAAATTACGTGTTTAATTTGATGCGTAGTTTGGGCCTTGTCAATTTTTGGCGCCGTTGCCGGGGAAATTGAAAATCATTTTTAATTTGTTAGTGTATGTATATAAATTATGCATATTATACTTGTTTATAAATTTAACTTTTGTTAATATTATATTTGTTTATAACTTTTACTTACTTGTTTATATTTTATTTATCCATCTTATTTTTGTTCTTATTATTTTTGTTTATAATGTTCGTATTTTACTTATTCATAGTTTCTAATTTATGCTTGTTCATAAATGTTCATAATTTTTTTTATATTTGTTCATATTCAAATTGTTTATGTAAATTTAAAATTCTATCATACTTATTTATAATTTAATTTTATTTGTACTTGTCATAAATGCATATTGTACATATTCACTTTTCCTTACTTTTTTTTTTCCTTTACACTTTATTTCTTTACACTTTAATTCATTAACTTTAACTTTATTCCATAACTTTAAATTTATTTCATTACTTTAAATTTATTCCATTAACTTTTTCTTTATTGCATTAACTTTAACTTTATTCCATTAACTTTTTATTTCATTAACTTTTTATTCCACTAACTTTATTCCATTAACTTTTTATTCCATTAACTTTTTATTCCACTAACTTTATTCCATTAACTTTTTATTCCACTAACTTTATTTCATTAACTTTTTATTCCATTAACTTTTTGATTACACTTATTTTATTCTTATGTAATTATTTATTTGGTTATGTCTTGATAAAATTTAAATTTAAATTTAAAAAAATTTGAAATAAAAAAATTTTAAAAAAAAATCTTATCTTAGCTTTGTATTAGTGTTAATTCATACTTGTAAATAAATGTTGTATATGATACTTGTTACCTTTTATACTTGTTCATAAATTGTTCATAACTTTTATATTTCATAGTATACATACATACTTGTTCATAATAGACTTTCATTTATGTTTGTTTATAATTCTCTTACTTGTCATATTATTCTTGTTCATACTTGTACATAATGTTCATTCTTTTTAATTGTTCATAAATGCTTATGGTACATGTTCCCTTTTCCTTATTTTTACTTTTATTTATTTTTATTTGTTTTTGTAATTAAAAAAAACATTAAATTCGTAAAAAAAAAATTCCTTTTTTTATTTAATTTTTAAATTCCAAAAAAAATTAATTAATAAAAAAAAATTCTTATCTTCACTTTGTATTAGTGTAAATCTAAATTGTTAAATAAATCTTATACATATATTAGTTTGTTAATGTGAAATTGTTTTGTAAATATCATTACTTGTGAATGAAACCATACTTGTAAATAAATTATTCATACGTAAATTGTCATGTTATATTTGTAAATTGTGCATAAAAACATACTTGTAAATAGTTCTTACATTCATGCATTAGTCTCGGCTATATGTAGATCACTTGTGCTTCGAAGTTTAGATTTTGATCTTTAATCGGCGAAGACTCTTTTGTTAACTCTCACCCACGGTGATTGTTAACACTTGAGTCATCTTAATTCCTCTAAAATTAGAAATTTTCGAGGGTGATGTCTAGGACAAGAGACGGTACTCATAACGGGTTTTGGGTCTAAGAAAGGGATATCAATGGAATTTAAGCCTCGGGATGTCTTGAAATTAGCCTTACCTCTTGTGTGTATTCTTTCTAACCTAGTCACTTTTGAACTTGCCCAAACAGTTGAATTAATCCAAGATATTTACTTGGGCCGCACGGACGTATAAGTCTCCATCTAAACTTTGAGGCTATGTGAACCATATATATCTTTGACTTCCCCCGACATGTAAATATTGTTTATATCTTAATCTACATTAATTGTCATGACAAAGTTAAATTGCATCTTTAGTTTAACTAATTTGCATGTTTCAATTAATGTAGATTAAGATATAAACAATATTTACATGTCGTGATAATCCTAGGGGAATTGGGATAGGTCGTGTCAAGAAAACTTTCCAAACCTTGATTTCCATCGGGTTGGCCCTTCTCACCTTCCTTTTTTTATGGGAAGAAGCTCCCTTATACACTCAGCCCTAAATTCCATGTCCATGGCCTCGACGACGTCTATGTAGCCTAGAGTTCAATCAGGGGCCCAAGTAAGCAATCTCAGTTGTTTCTACCTCTTACTTTTAGGTGGTAAAGGCAAAGAGTTGATGGAATTTTTGTCACTTCCCACCTCTCGTGTGTGTTTTGATCCTTCTTTCTTTAAACTGGAAAGCCAACTGGTAAAGGACACCTATAATGCTCTGAAAGTGACACTTGTCTCTCAGAGAAATAACTGAGTCAAGAATTAATGACTCATCAACCAATCAATTACCAAACAGTCCTTGGTGTCCAAATTACCAAAATACCCTCGAATATTTATCCCCGTAACTTTTTGATTCGATCTTCATTTTCTATGTGTCGCTTATCTATGAACTCGTGAGTTTGAGACACATGTATTGGTCCGATCTAAACTTCCAAAAAACTTTCCCCAAATTAAAGTGGACTTTTGGACCATTACAAGGACAAGGGTAAATACGTCCTTCTACAATTTAATTTATAAAGTTGCCCTAATTTTTGGGACGGATCGTTACAATCTTCCCCATTACAAAAATTTCATCCTCGAAATTTGCATAGAGGTCAAGGGCCCATTTTCTACAAGTCCTCATGTCCGAAAATATCACATGAGGCCTCCCTAGACAAGGATCTCCAAACTCAACTCTAGGCTCACATCACTTCAAGATTCCCTGGCACGAGTCTTGAAACCCACCTCTGGATAGCCTCAAGATCGCACAGAGTATTCTTCCTACCATTCGATCAGCTTTGAGATCATGTCGCATACCTGCAACGTCCGTGTAACCTTAAGATCTGGCACCGTACATGCAACCTCCCTATAGCCCACTGCTTGAGAATAATACCCCGAGTAATACGCTAGCTGGGAAACACCCCTAGCATCAGCAGCCTGGGAACAACCCAAAGTGTCGGATGCCTATGAAAAGAATAAAAATAATGATGAGCATCAGCCGTTTGGGAACACCATTAACTTTTATTGCGTGGGAAAACAATCACTCCTAGCATTAGCTGTTTGGGACACCCCTAGCTTCGGCTGCCTGGGAAGACAATCACCCCCATCATCAACTATCTTGGAAACACCTCTAACTTCGGCTACCTAGGAAAGAATCACCCCTAGCATCAACCGTCTAGGAAACACCCCTAGCTTTGACTGCTTGGGAAACAATAACCCTAAGCATCAGTCATATGGGAAACACCCATAGCTTCGATCGTCTAGGAACTCATCACAACAAGAGTGAAAACTATCTATGAATTAAATCCAAAACCTTTCTTTGAAAATAAATTCTTGACTCACATTCCAAGTCAAAAAATTTCCAAATCGAGCCTGAGCCCAAAATTGATCCAAAACTTCTAGGAGATAGAATTTTGGTAGAAAATAAGTGTCGCTACTTCTCTTTGGAAGTGGACTACTTAATGAGAGAAATATTTTAGGAATGACTGGAGAAAGGAAGAAGAATGAAACAATGAAAAAATGCTTTCTGATTTAATTCTTAATTCATACAACTAATGCACTTTATATACAACATAGTTTTCCTATAATAGATAACTAAAAATAGCTAATGAGTATAAACTAGAAATAATGAATGGTTTAAACTCTTTAATCGAAACAAACCGTTAATTTTGAATGGATTCAAATGATTAATGTTTGAACCTCAAAGTTTCACTGGTTTGAAATAATTAAATATTTCCATATGTTATTTATTAATATCATACAATTTCTTATATTGGATCCACCTGGATCATGGCTCCCCCATTTAGGAACCTTTAGCTCCTGCACAAGTTATTTTGAGATGAGGAAACGCTGTATTCGCCTTATCCCGTAGGTACCACTTAGATTTGTTGGGAAGTTGTCCTTTTCTGCCAATGCGGAAATATTCATACTTTCCACCTCATGTTTCACGAATCTTTTGCTCCAATATACAATCTGCCTCTAAAGGATCTTCTCGGTCCATCTTCAAGTCATTAACTGAAGGAAGACATACTTTCTCATCAAGATCATCATCCAATAGAGATGGTTCAAATAGTTTCAAATTCTCGACATTGATGACCGAGTACATATGCATGTAAGGTGGAAGATCGAGTTGAAAGGTGTTATCACCAATTTGTTT
This sequence comes from Prinsepia uniflora, assembly GCA_032719365.1. Taxonomy (NCBI): domain Eukaryota; kingdom Viridiplantae; phylum Streptophyta; class Magnoliopsida; order Rosales; family Rosaceae; genus Prinsepia; species Prinsepia uniflora. Next base: position 60,263,107 of record CM064876.1, read on the forward strand.
GATGATCTTGAAGGGTCCATAATCGCTCTTTCCCAAGGTGTAACCACACTAGGTCACCTTCCTTAAAGTTGCATGTCACAAGATGTTTGTCATGGCTTGCTTTGTATCTCTGTTCAGATCGGTGTAGCTGTGCTTCCACTTCTGAATGGATTTTTTTACTCGTTCAAGAAAATTTTGTGCTCGAACATGTTCTTCTTCTTGTTTTCCACTTAATGTGTTAGGACCCGACCCTCCTCGGTCAGGACCCGACTCATCTAGCACGATATTGTCCGCTTCGGGCCTTCTTGCCCTTGCCCTCACGGTTTTGTTTTCGAGAGCTCACGGTGCAACTTCCCAGGGGGGTCACCCATCATGGAATTGCACCAGCCTCAACTCGCTTAACTTTGGAGTTCCAACCGAACCCAAAGCCAGTGAGCTCCCAAAAGGCCTCGTGCTAGATAGGTGTGTGCCTACACCTTTAAGGCACACCACCATTCCATTCTCAGACCATTCCCCCTCACAGGAATGTGGGATTGTTCACCGTTCCCTCTAGGACACGGGTCTTACAATCCACCCCCCTTAGGGCCCAACATCCTCGCTGGCACACTTCCCTGTCGGGGTCTGGCTCTGATACCATTCTGTCAGGACCTTACCCTGCTTAGTCAGGACCCGACTCATCTAGCACGATATTGTCCGCTTTGGGCCTCCTTGCCCTTACCCTCACAGTTTTGTTTTCGGGAGCTCACGATGCAACTTCCCAAGCTCGTTTAACTTTGGAGTTCGAACCGAACCCAAAGCCACTGAGCTCCCAAAAGGCCTTGTGCTAGATAGGTGTGTGCCTACACCTTTAAGGCACACCACTATTCCCTTCCCAGACCATTCCCCCTCACAAGAATGTGGGATCGTTCACCGTTCCCTCTAGTAACAAGTAAGCTCTCCAATGTTTCACTGCTTGATGCAAGGCATATAGCTCCTTATCATAAGTTGGATAGTTTAATACTAGTCCACTAAACATCTCAGAATGGTATGCAACTAGTTTTCCATCCTGTAGTAATACGGCTCCCATTGCATAGTTAGATGCATCTGCTTCAACTTCAAATGCTCTCTGAAGATTTGGTAATGCCAATATTGCGGCCTCGGTAATCTTCCGTTTCAATAAATGGAAGGATTCCTTATGTTTTTTCCAACCATTTAAACTTTTGATTGGCCTTCGTGAGAGAATGTAATGGTGCTACGAATAGAGAAAAATGTCTTATAAATTTTCTCAAATGACAGGACCGCCCCCGAAGGGACATTAATTACTGTGCCCGGTCCTGCTCCCGTCAAGCAAGTCGGCTGAAATCCCCAACTAACCCTCAATGCTTGTCAAACCAGGGATAGCCACAGACGTACTTACTCATGCCTCCGCCTCTCGATCAGCCTCGATCAACGCGCCACGACCTGGAGGGTCAAAAAAACCAAAAGGTGTGAGTGGACAAAAATAAATCAGTTTATAAAACAATTTCAGAAAGACATTTTTACCCTCCACGTAAAACCAATGCATGCATTCGAAAATCATTTCGCAATCCGTTACATTTTCAACATAAGAAAATCGTGCATGAAAATCAAAATCATTTTCCTTTTCTTAACCTTCGGGTCTTAGCCCGCAAACATAACACAGGGCTTCAGCCCAAAACCATGTATCAGAACCAAGTACACAACATAATCCAAAACCATCAACCATATAACCGGGCCACTGCCCAACACATCTGAAACACCAGAGATTAACAATAAATCATAAGTCAGTCAGTTTGCTGGATATCAAGTGCGCCCAAGTCCTTAAACTCAAAACCATGCACATAAACAGGCCTTCCCGGGATTTCAACGTGTCTTTAAACTCAGAACATAATCAATAGGCCTCGGGGGTATCACAATACCTGAGTCTTTAAACTCACGAGTCTTTAAATTCATTAATTAACCGAGTCTTTAAACTCAAAATGTGCTCCAGCAATAGTACCGGGTCTTTAAACCCAAAACAGTTTTCAGCGGGTCTTTAAACCCAAAACATTTGTCAATCACAACAACGCGGGATCCATCCCGAAATCACATTTTGTCGTAACAGGACTCATGGTCCGAATTTCCACATTCAAATCCCCAAATCTTACTTCACAAAATATGATCAAATCATCATTAAACACGGGGCATGTACAATCATACCAAATCACTTTATTAAATCATCTTCCATTCCCGAATTCGAATTCGCAATAATGATTCCATAAGTCGGCATCCGGAAACATCATCCCGAACCCATACCAAGAATCCGTTTTCAACTCCCAAAAACCGAAATCTCATTCATCAAAATTACTTTTATGCCCCGAGCATCAAGCCCGAAATCACCCTTTTTCAAATCCATTTTAAATCCTTGAAATCATATCCTTTTTCAAATCCCAAAGTCAAAGCATCAAAACCACAATCAAATCACCAAAATCACGGTCAAACCAAAACATACACGAAATCTCGTAAAACGTGCAAATTCGGGACATTCTTGAAAAACGTGTCAAAACCGTAAATCATACTCACATTCATATTCAAAACATCTTAAAAACATGATATGCACAAATCATATAAAATCATTCGTTAAACCATCATCCAAAACATGCGGGAAACCATAATCTCGAAGTACGTGCAATTTCGTGTGCATATAAAAAATACGTATAAATACGAGAATCGAAATCATCACAGTTCATAATGATAATCATAGAAATCATAGAAATATTTATGCATGCATTAAATTTGGAAAGCAACGTCCACTCATACACCGTCCTTAATGCTCGGTTTCGCGCTGCACGTATTTCCGTAATCTCCGCCATTTTCCAGAAACCTTGAATCCTGTCCGAAATCACTTTTCAGGGTTACTAAGGTCTCAAATAACATCATATTAATTTCCCATAATTTTCTGGAAATTAAACGTTAATTAAAAACGTAACATAAACCTTCGGACCCTCGAAACAACATCGAAACGGTGTCCGATAAATTCGAAACCAACGCTAAAATGTTCGTTACATTGTAAAGGATAAAAGTCATGTTGACCTCACCTTGGGATTCGTGCCCATGCGCCATCACGCGCTGCCATGAGTGGCTGCGCGTGACACCCATGCGCCAGCTACAATACCCCTGCACAGTTCATCGTTCTCACCCGACTAGCCTGCAAACGGGTCCCAAGCCCGCGACACAACCCGGTTAAATCTCCATCAATTCTCACTCTATTCCTTCCCTGATTCCACCTAAATCATTCCTTTACATTTTAATTTAGGTTCTCATTCATTAATTACCCTCAACAAGCTCTAAATCAATCAAACCACCCTTGATCAAACAAACGGGTCCATCTCCGAAACTCACTCTAATCAGCCCAGTTTTCAAATTAACTTAAACAGGAGCTTCGTATGACCTAAACAAACACTAAACCACAGCCAATTTCAGGAACACTTACCCGTAGGTGATCGTCCACAAGCCTGAAATTTCTCCAAAACTAGGACTTCCGTTCATGGCCAATCCGGGGTCGATTTCCTTCAATCCTTGTATGGTTGAGTTCGACAAGCTCCCAGAAGACTATTCTTAACCTCTGTTTGGCTCAACTCAGCTCAAAAATTACTTTTAGAATTTTCCCTCCATTTTTCGATTTTTTTCCCAGAGCTGGTTCTCTCCACTCTCAGCCCTCCCTTGTTCCAAATGAACCTCAGCAACACTCTCAGCACTCTGTAATCGAACTGTGCGGCAAACAGCTCGTGGGAATCCATCTGATTTCACTGAAGATTGTTTCCCGCAAACAGAACCCAAAGCCATAGAAAATGACTGCTCGTGCACTGGTTTGATTCAGCCCATGCCACAATGCTGTCTAGTACCTCAAAACACTTAAACAATTGCATGTTCAGTCCACTAAGCAGTTTAAACAATAGCCTGATCAGAGCACCACCAAGCACGACGTGCATGCTCTGTTTTCACGGTTGTTCGAACAGTAACCCCTGCACAAAATTACCATTTTGCCCTCAGTTGACAAATTACCAAAATGCTCATCCTCAACCGTGACCCGTAACTTGGTCATTCGATGTCCGTTTGACGCGTGCCGCCTGTCGTTGTACTTAGCGCATCGAGACTCTCCTAACGGTCCTCGGCCATCGGACCTCCCGGTCGAAACGTCAACATTTTCCCCCTTTTCGTCCAAATTACGATAATGCCCTTGGACTTCTGAGCGTCATAACTTTCACCTCGAAGGTCGGAATCGATCGTGCCACCTGTCTATGAACTCGTGACGTCCCAAACTACGTCACGGTCATCGGTCAAAGTTCATTTGACCGCCCGAATTAAAGTCAACATTTTACCCACGACTAGGGGCAAAACGGTCATTTTGCATCGTTCGTCCAATTTCGCCCAACTAATCACCGATTAATCCCGTTAATCATGATTAGTTACTAACCTAATCCCGGATTCCGGGACGGGTCGTTACATCAAATATTATCATGCACCTATAAAGCTTCGAACATCGGTCACTGAACGAGGTGTGGGCCATTGAGTAATAACTTGTACTTTTTCTGGATCCACCTTCAGTTCTCCTCTACCTTTTATGAACCCTAGGTAGATAAGTTCTTGCTTTCCAAATTCACATTTCTTCCCATTCAACCGTAGTTGACTAGCTTGTATAACCTTCATAACCTGAGCAATATGACGAAGATGGTCCTCACATGTGATACTATAGATAAGTATGTCATCCAGATAGACAATGACAAAATCATCAATGAAAGGGCGAAGTACTTCATTCATTAGTCGCATAAAGGTAGCTGGAGCGTTACATAGTCCGAATGGCATAACTAACCACTCAAACAATCCCTACTTTTTCTTAAAAGCAATTTTCCAAGTGTCTTCTTCATTGATGCGTACTTGATGGTAACCGGATTTGAGATCAAGTTTTGTCAAGTATCGAGCACCATCCAATTGATCTAAAAGATCATCAATCCTTGGTAGTGGGTACCGGTTCTTAATAGTAATCTTATTAATAGCTCTATAGTCCACGCACATGTGTCACCCTTCATCTTTCTTGGGCACAAGCAACACTGGTGAACCACACGGTGAGCAGCTGGGCTTGATAACTCCTTGTTCAAGAAGTCCTTGAACTTGCTTCTTGATCTCTTCACTTTCCGTCAGTGAGGTGCGATATAAACCTAAGTTTGGTAGAGGTGAATCTCTTACCAACTGAATTTCATGTTCTACAGCTCTCTGCGATGGTAATCCCTGCACATCATGAAAAAGATCCTTGAAATCCTTATGTAATTTTCCAATATCTGAACATTGTGAAGGTGTTAGAGTTATTGCTGATAGAGTGACAATATTGGAACATTGATCTTGTGGTCGAATCATCAATAAGACAAACCACCCGCAAGAGTTAACCAATCTCTTGGCTTGGTTAACTGTTAGCAAAGTATCTTCATTTTGGGGCTTACAAGCATTGATGTGGAATTCCTTTCCACCCTTCACCAAACGATATTTACAAAGCCTCCTATAGTGAATTGCATCACGGTCCCATAAATATGGACTACCCAATATAACTTGGCATACATCCAACGGAACCACTTCGCATGTCACTTCATCGATGTAACGATTAGTGATTGCAAATTTGAAGGTACATTGCTTTGTAATCTGCATGTCAATGTCCTTCTGAATCCAGCCTAGTGGGTAAAGCTTAGGGTGAGGTTTTGTTTCTAAGCCTACCTTCTTCACTAGCGCCTCCAAAATCAAATTCTTCTGACTTCCAGGATCAACAATTGCTTGTACAACACTTTGTTTCACTTGAATGTTCAAATGGAATATCTCTTCTCGGTTGTAAGCATTTGTAGCGTCTGTTGGTAAAGTCATTAGGGCGAGTGTAGTGTCAGGTTGCTTCAACTCTGGAAGCTCTTCTGCATGTTGCACTGTCAACGTGGCCTTCCTGCCATTCCTTCCATGGTTGTTCCTTTCGTTCTTTGGTTTCAACTCAAGATGAAGTATCCAGCATTTGTCGTTGACATGTCCGCTAGCACGACAGTGATCATAATAATAGTTTTGTTTAGGGCCATCCTTGATGTGTTTGCCTTTATTCATCCAATTAGATCTACTTGCAGTTTTCTATTTGTCGTCCTTTTTGTCCAATCTTTTATACTTGGCTTCGATAGCAATGGCTTTGACTGTCGCTTCTTCAATTGATTATACAGTGAACAATTTTAGTTCTTTCCGTATATAGTCGGCAAGACCTCCAGAATACTTCATGAATACATCATAACCGTCCACATCTATATCCAATACCAAAGCCTGGTTGTGGAATTCTGAGGTATAATCTTGTACCGATTGACCGAACCTTTGATTGAAGTGTCGTCATTTGTACCATCTTTCTTCTTCATAGCCAATAGGATCGAATTGTTTTCTCAACAATTTCTTGAATTTACCCCAAGTCAGTTCCAAAACGTTGTATCATTTTCTATATGACTTCCACCATGTAACAACATGGCTCGAGAGTTTCAAGCTTGCGAATTGAATCTTCTCAACATTAGAATACTTATGTATAGTGAAATAAGTTTCTAATGTGTCTATCCAATTATCTAATTTATCAGCATCTATAGCACCATTGTATGTTAGAATTTCAACCTTAGAATCAATGTTTAAGGCACTTACAGGATTTCTATGATTTCCTGCTTCTTCAGTGTCATTTTCTGTGATGGTGTCATCCTCATCTTCACTATCATCATTAACATTCCTCCTTGAAGGGGATTCATATGAATTTTTTTTAGGCTTTCAAACTTTCCACCAGCTCAGAAATAGATGTTGATAATATTTCCACCTGTTTTTCTAGCTTGGTGATACGATCACCGTCACCACTTGGCTGAGGAACTTCTCCTATCATTTCTCCTCTCTTATTCCTCGGCTTTCGATGAACAAGCAAAGGACCTACAAATTCTTCTTTAGAAGCTTTGTGTCGGCCGCGTGTTAGGACCATAAACCACCTTTACCCTTTTCGGATCTGGAGCTCTGATACCACTTGATCCAAAACTTCTAAGAGATAGAACTTTGGTAGAAATAAGTGTTGCTACTTCTGCTTGGAAGTGGACTACTTTATGAGAGAAATATTTTAGGAATGATTGGAGAAAGGAAGAAGAATGAAACAATAAAAAAATGCTTTCCGATTTAATGCTTAATTCATACAACTAATGCACTTTATATACAACATAGTTTTCCTAGAATAGATAACTAAAAATCGCTAATGAGTATAAACTAGAAATAATGAATGGTTTAAACTCTTTAATCAAAACAAACCGTTAACTTTGAATGGATTCAAATGATTAATGTTTGAACCTCAAAGTTTCACTGGTTTGAAATAATTAAATATTTCCATATGATATTTATTAATATCATACAATTTATTATATTGGATCCACCTGGATCAAAAACATTGTTCCCACAATACAACAGTAAAATCCGACTTTGATACTAAATTGGCAGGAGCCCTCTTGTAAATACTTTAATAAGTGTGCATGTTCCTGTTTTTATCCGACGACTCAATCCAGGTATCTAAAATACCCATAAGATTGTCACACATAAAACCAATGAACCTGTTAGATAATGGATATACCTTGATCATGTCAAACTTATCATCTCCGAATACAAATCAATCAGAATTCTTCTCCTTGGGGTCACCACCCATAGCAACCCACTAACCCCGAAAAATTGTAAATTTAACACCCCGACTCCTTTTGAGCCCTATACCAATAACTGGTTTTTCCCTAGTATCATTTTGATGCCCTACACTTCGAGTAGTCTATCTAGACATCTTTAAATAATTCCTATCCATACTCCCGGGACCTCGGGAGGTTCTTGTATATCCAAGTAGGAATACTGTTGTTTCATAAACATGGTAATATTCTTAAACAAAGTCCAATTGCATCGTAAACTATACCACTGGGTTTGTAAGATAAAGAGGTTGAACTCTCATGTTGGCCGAAATTGAAAAATGTCGCACGTGTTGCCAAACGTCGGTGGCCTCCCTACGAGTGGGTTTCACCCGCTTGCAGACGCAGTCGCCTGCTACCTCTAGCCGGGTCGACCCAGTTCTCTATAATTGGGTCTCGACCTGGTAACCTCAATTCAGCCCAATTCTCACATTTGTCGACCTGGTAATCAGGTCGACATAGTCTCCTGTGACTACTCAGTGCTAGGAACTCGATTCTACATTGAATTACATGGAACACGACCTGGTTTATCCAAAAACACGACTAAAATGTTCTAGATCCGCCGCCAAGCTTCAATGATTAACCACCCTGAGTCCTTTTTCTCTGGAAATGGCCTCAATCAACTAGTAGGATTGGGAAAAACACTTTCTCAGCCCTAGTTTCCAACGAATTGGCCGTCTCACCTCCCCATTTTCCAGAACGAAACTCCATTATACACCCAGTCCTAATTTACATACACATGGTCGTCGACGACATCCATGGTAAGCAATCTCAATTTTTCTTACTGCTTACTCTGCCGTCGTGTGGTGAAGGTGGTGAGTTGATGGAATTTCGATCACATCCCACTTAAGAACCAGTGAGGTTCGTCTCTCTCTTGTGTGTGTGTTTCTCCCTTCTTTCTTTAAACAAGAAAGCCAGGTGGTGAAGGACACCCACAAGGCTCTAAAAGTGACACATGTCACTCAAAGAAATAACTGAATCATGAATTATGACTCATCAACCAACAAATTACCAAAATACCCTCGAACGTTCAGGCCATTAACTCTTCATTCAATCTCCATTTCCACGTGCCACTTTTCTACAAAATCATGAGATCGAGACGCACATATTGGTCCAATTGAAACTTCTAGAAAGTTTCTCCAAATTAAAATGGGTTTTTGGACAATTACAAGGACAAGGGTAAATCCATCCTTTAACAATTTAATTTAAGAAATTTCCTCAATTTCCTGGACGGAGCATTACATTGACCATTCTCGAGGGATATTGTACTATTTTCGAACTGGCATTATAGAGTGTGTCTCCACCAGATCTAGGGGCCTGTACTATTTTTGGACTGGCGTTATGGAGTGTATCTCCACTAGATCCAAGGGGCTATATTATTTCTAGACTAGCATCATGGAGTGTTTCTCCACCAGTTCTTATATGGTGTTTATGCGTAGTGCATGGATTCTAGCTAGTTAGCTCATACAACGGGCTCTGTCTTGAGGGATGTGTTCTAGTTAGTTGGCTTGGATAACAAGTTACGACTTGGGGAAGTCGAGGAATGGCCGGGAGTTGATTTATGATTTTTGTATCCAAGTTTTCCCAACGATTTTATAAACGTGAATTTCAAGAAAATGTGGGCCACATGCATTTTATATGCATTGAATGGTTTTTCGTGGGTCCCATGATATATGATTTTATTTTAACTGAAATCTTAGTGTTTATGTTTTGATAAGATGTTTATGTATGCATGCATTTTTTTATAAATGGTTTTCATCAACTCACATTGTACCTCCAAGTCATTGTGAAACGGGAATCGAGTAATGTACACAAGATAAGAAAATTATTTTTTGAGAGTACAGGTTTACTAGAGCTAGTTTTCCAGGGTGACCGGAAAGTATTTTTTTCTGGACTGAAATCGGCCCAGGTGTCAGGGAATTACCAAGGATGGGTTGTGAAGGGTGCTAGGCTCATTGAATTGGTACTCAGGATATGTCACTGAGGGTGTTAGATGTACCAATTGCATGTTAATTTATTGATGGTATTCTAGAGGATTTACTGGGATTGCCACCTTATCAGGGGATTAAGTTTATCACTGAGCTACTCTTAGACTTTGCAAGTAATACCCCAAACGCCATATGGATTGTGTGTAATCTAGAATTGTGTCTGTAGTGATGCGGGAGCACTCGAGGGTGGCATAAGGTTGACTTTTGACCAGCACAAAAATTTTGAGGACCAAATTTCTTAACGGGGGAAGAATATAAACACCCGGATTGGAAATTAAAGTAAATTTGAGTGTTTATTTGGAAAAAGGGCGATTTTAGCCTCAATTTTGGAGGCTAGCAAACTTTTTCTTGGAGGCACTTTTGGATTTTTTTCTTTGACCATTGCGTAAGTCGCAAACTCGAAAATTTGTAAACAGGCTGCACGTGAAAATCAGAGTCTAAATACTGAAGTTACCAGTTTGAAACGATAGGGATATAAAAGTAATTTTGGGAAATACCAAGGTTTAAATAGGGATCCACACTCTCTCTCCTCATGGCACATTAAAACTTAAAATATATATTAAAAATATATGAGACCCACTTGATTTTTTCTTTGCAACGGGAAGTTTTGAGTAATGCAGTTTTAAATGTTTATATGTGGGATCTGTTAGAAATGCGAGGTTGATTGAACAGAATGCACAAACCTAATTAAACACTTATGGAATACAAGACTAGTCATGGAGGGAAATCAAATTCTTTTGAATTCAAATTGGATAGTTATATTTTGGAACTGTCATAGTGTGATCAAAACTAGTGAGTAATAGGTCTTGACAGTTTTGTTTCTTGAGTACAAATAGAGATTTGGTCTTTTTTCTCCTGTCATCGATCATCCACCACACTTTTCCTATTGAAGTTTATCATCCAGGATTGAGAAAAGAGATCACCAATCTCTTGCATAAGGAGATCACGGATCAACACCTTCATCGATGGCCACAAGTAAACCTTGAAATATGTATTAAAAATATATGAGACCCACTTGATTTTTTCTTTCTGAATTATCTTGAATAATGCAATTTTAAATGTTTATATGTGGGATCTGTCAGAAATGCGAGGTTGGTTTAACAGAATGCACAAACCTAATTAAACACTTATGGAATACAAGACTAGTCATGGAGGGAAATCGAATTCTTTTGAATTCAAATTGGACAGTTATATTTTGGAACTGTCATAGTGTGATCAAAACTAGTGAGTAATAGGTCTTGAAAGTTTTGTTTTTTTGAGTACAAATAGAGATTTGGTCTTTTTTTCTCCTTTCATCGATATCCACCACACTTTTCCTATTGAAATTTATCATCCAGGATTGAGAGAAGAGATCACCAATCTCTTGCATAAGGAGATCACGGATCAACACCTTCATCGATGGTCACAAGTAAGCCTTGAACCTTTCTTATTTTGATGTTAACTCATATCTGATTAATGGACTGTGATTTAAGGAATGATTGCTTGATCTTGATTTGTTTTAGAACTCAAAAAACCTGACATTTGGTATCAGAGCATATCAATCATACCTTAAGTTCATTCAAATAACATGGTTTATACCCAAATTCCATGCTTTCGGTTAAGGGTGGGCATATCGTCCCGAAATACCGAAACCGTCCCGTTCCATAGCATACCAAACCGGAAAAAAAACCGAATAGTAAAACTGAATGTATGATCGGTACGGTACTGATACCGTACCGGTTCCAATCGGTACGGGATCGGTTTCGATGTTGGGGAATACCGTCCCGTACCGAAACCGAACCGGTTTAATTTTTTTTAATTAATTAAATAATTAAATTAAATCTAAAAATGATAAATGGTGCTAAGTTTTTTTTATATATACTCGTATATATGTCTGGTATGTTTCTATGTTCTTTGGCACATGAATTATATGAATGAATTTTTGTTGTTTGATTATCATATATAAACATATATCAAGCTGTGGGGATAAGCCATTAGCTCACAACTTATTACAATCCTCTCATCATTCCATAAACATGAAACCTCTACCTACATAAATTAAATAAGATGATGGACTTGTGGTTGCTGCTTGGAATGCATTGAACACTTGTGAGGATAGACACCCCTATATCATCAAGCTAATATAATGCGTATCAACTTATCATTTCTTAATGGTGTTCCCATTTTGTTGGTTAGACTTTGAAATATGAATTTGTTATGCATTATGGATTATTTTATCAATTCATATACAAATTCTCTAATCACATGTAGAGGCTTTGGTACAAATTTTTTAGTACAAAATAGTCTCATATGAATAAATTATTTAGATTTTTTTTTTGCATAAATTTTGGCTCAATTTTTTGTTGAGTAATTTTGGCTCAAACCCGAAACCGTACCGAAGTCAATATGGTACGGTACGGTATCAATTTCATATTTTAGAATACCATACCGTACCGAACCGGTTAAAATTACGTGGTATGGTTCCGGTATCACCTTTATACCGAACCGTACCGAACCATGCCCAGGGCTACTTTCGGTCTTACGTGTCGTCTTCTTCTTTTCGGGTTTTTGGATCACTGTCACAACCATTCTTTCCGTCCTTATCAATACGGGGCCAATGGGCCAACTGCCAACTCAATTCGCAGTTGCGGGACCTCGTAATTTCTGTTTCCCTTTCCTTTTTGTTAACGATTCTAAAATTTTCTTCAAATTTTAAGATTGATTAAATGACGGAGCAAACAAGAAAACGAGTGGAGAAAGCGAGACTTACGCACCAAATGAATTCACACTCCTGTTGTTTTAAGAGATATAACATTTAATACAGGACAATGTTCTTACAAGAGTTTTAATTTGGTGTTGATAGTAGATGTTGAGTGCATACTGCCATATGGGGCATGCGGTCGTAAATCAGAATTTCTCGATCTTCAGGTCATCTACTATTGTCTTCCGCTGTGTTTTTCCTTTCCAAATGAAAAACAGGAGAAACCCAGGCTCTCGATTTACCTGGCTTATTCCTCAAAATCGAAACCTCCTTTTAACCAATCCCAGATTTTGATTTCCTAGTTTGGTTGCTTTCTTCCAGAACTTTGGTTTTCTATTACAATCAAAACCAGGTTGGTATGTTTTTTTTTTTAATGTTTTGGTACGATTTCTTTGGTTTTACTGATGTACATGGTTTTTCAGTCCTATTGCAAACTGAAATTACAGCACTGCTACATGAATTGATATCGTTATAATTGGGTTTTCAATCTTGACCTGCAATTTCTATCGTCACTCAAAAAACCTGCAAATCGATTTTCCAAAACCGATTTCTACTATGCTGGGTTGGTTTTCTAGCACTTCGAATTTGATTCTCCTTGATAAAATCAATAACTGAATCATAAGGTTTTTCACATAAAACATCTTTGACATTTCTGTTTGATTATCTCTCCTGTTAATTGTGATGCTTTTCATTGAATTGTTGAACATTGTGTGATGTTGATTTATTGATCGAACTTGTATGTCAGATCAAGATTGATTAAGATGTTTGGGCTAATGAATATGATCCATATATGCTAATCCAATTGAATTTTCCGTGTTATTGCAATTCTGGATGACCATGTTGGTTAATTTATCAAATCATGTAGACTTAAAATTGATTGCAGACTAATGCATATGGGCTTGACCGGTCATGTGATAAATGGCATAAATGCCATGTTCTTTGCGTTGAAATCCAGTTATGATTTATAAAATCATGTGGTTACATCATGAGGTTACTAACAGTTTCATTGTTTTGAGTATTGTTGTGCGCAACAACTGAATGTTATTAAGCTGTTGATCAGTGGGAGTCTGATAACTGGAAGTATGTGTGTTTTCCTAACTTCTTGTTGGGCATTTGATGCTTTATAATGATTATAAGCTGAATTGCCGAAATATAGCTGTTTAATGTTCACTTTCGTTCATTTGTGGATTCATAGTTGAATTGATCATTTTGACAGTTGTGAAGTTTGTTAAAACTGTTGTTTTGATTACTTTGATAGTTGTGCAATGCTTGATTGCACCTTGAACCATCATGATAGCTATGCAATGCTTGATTGCATCATAACTTCTTGTTTAGTTCAATCTGTTTTTGATATGATAATTGTTATGGTTATACTTTCGATTGCATCGATAACTATGGTTCTTTTGATTCTGATTCGTGTCTGATATTATGGATCAATTGATGGTTGACAACTTTAGGATTTGTTGAATTGTTGAAATTGATTGTTGTGAATATTAGATCTATGTCGAATCAGTAATAATAGTTGTGCAATGCTTGATTACACTGATCAACTTGTTTTGAATATGGACTCAAGCGTGATTGGCTAGTTCTTGCTAATTGACATTTTGATTGAATTGCATCTGCATGTAATCACTCAGTATTTACCTTATGATGATGCTATTCGACTGTGAAATGATGAATGTATGTTTTGGCCTTCTGAATGCTAAAACGAGGTTGAAAAACTTATAAGTTTCAACTTTAAATATCCATATGCTTCTGTTCTCAGTTGGAAACTAAACGACTTATCCTTCCATTTGATGAGTTATATCATTCAAGTATTGACGAAGTTCATTGATTAAGATCAATTTGCCTACCAAAGTGGTATTCAACTCCTTAGTTGATCACTTATCATTCTAATCTGTTAAATCTTGTGTTCTTGATCATCCACATTGAATCAAGGATAATGATTTATGTTAAGATTGCTTTACTTTTGTGTCTTTGTTTTGGTTAAACTGAAATCCCACTGTTTAAAATTCCTGGATAATACAGTTTTATTTTTCAGAGGCATGCTGATTTTCAATTCTTTAGTCAAAATTGAGATTTTGTTTATAATTATACTAATTACTCAAGGAGTTAATTAGTAATTGTTGAAGCAGAAATCGTACTCGCTCGCGAAAAGGCTTCACAGTTCCTGCAAACAGCAAACAATCAGTTATCGTTACTTCGGTCAATTACTCGAGGGGTTTTTCGATTAAGAACACTCTGATGCTTAAGTTAGCTTTGAGGGAGGAAAAAGAAATACTTTGAAACAAAGAATTGACTTATCTTGAAAATGGAATGAGTTCCGCTATTTATAGAGAAATCTTAACAGCCACGGAGTGTTCTGATTGGTTAGTTGAATTTGTAATTAATAAATAATATATAAAAGATATTATTTAATAATTATAATAATTGCTCATTTTGATAATAATTACAATAATTTAATATTAATATTAATTGTCTATTATTAAGAATAGTGTAATTAATATTATTGAGACTTTAACCTGATTAAATAATATATTTAGCTGGAAATATATTATTCAACTCGCAGGTGTTTGTGAGCTGTTAATGTAATTGTCAGGGGCAAATTGGACTTTTTGGGAATTATGGGTCACGTGGTAGTTCCACATTCTTCCGGTGATTTTGGATTCCACAAATGCCCTCACATCGCTTAGGAATTCAGGAAATTCTAAGGGATGTAATTTGATGTAATTTGCATTATGGTCCCGATAAACGTTTTATATGGGAGTAGGACTTCGCTTGGTCTTCAATTTCGTTGGGTTGTTGTTCTTGTGTTGTATTAATTCCATTGGGTTCGGAATATTGATACAAATAAGCATTGGGCTTAAAGCTTGTATGAATTTTAATTTTAATGGAATTTTGTAACTTCCACCTCCAAAAAACTGAAACTTTTGGTCTTCTCCTGTCGTTGATGAAAGAGCATAATGAAGGGTTGAGGAAGTTTCAATAGTAATCAATTCACTATTAATTTGAGGGTTTTTTCCTTCTTCAGCCGTTTCCTTTGATTGCAGGTGAAAAAGGGGTTTCATCTTTATTTAAATAGGGCGGTGGTAACCTCCATTTCTCAAAACCCTATTCGAATTTCGTAGAATATGTAAAGGGGTTGCTAGTGGCTAAGTATGGGCTTCGGCGTGCAACACTGGTGGGCTTGCACAGGAGATAGCCATCAGTCCATCAGTCCATCAGTGAAATGATACCTTCAGCAGCGGGCGGATAAAGGCACTCGCGAATGGTTGAGGCTGCATGGGGTCCCACTCGGTTCTGGCGTAGGTATAAGATACAACAAGCAAGCAGATGTGCTATCTGGGTGGCTCGACTTGTGCATGCGCTCAGGGAGCATATTTCTTCATTGGTACATCTTGTTTGATAGTTATACATATAAGTACAACTTTTGTGATTAACTTATTGCTCACTTCTTATGTCTATTTGTCTTTTTTTTTTATGTGCAGACAGTAAGTGCTTTCCTTTTTTTTTTTCTTTCATATGTCGCCAAAACAGCTTTGTTTTTGTTTGTAGGGGCAAGCAGTGCATATATTCTTTCTTTTTTCTGCTTCTTTTTCACCGTAGTGTTTGTAGTTGGAAAATATGTATAATAAAATTCATATTATATATTTAATATATATTTGTATATATTTTTATTGTTTCGCTCTTTTGAAGATTTCAAGAGCTACGGGAGCCCGATTGTGATGATTCAAGTGTCAATGCGCTCCATTTTCAAAGACGGTCATTTCAAAATGCATGAAGACATACTTCCAACGAAGCCTTGAATAATTTATTTTGTGGGAGTTTCCAATTGGTAAATATGGAGGTTAATACCAGTGCGTTTTCCTAACAAGCGAGGTGGTTGGCTAGTGCACTATAGCCGAGGAGTGAGTCTATGTGTTTGCTCCTGAGTGATTGGTCAGGTAGATGAGGCCCGCTATTTTTGGCGGCTCTGTTAGTGCCGCTATTGACCACCACGTGTTAGGCACAGATTCGCTTAAGGGGCTGTCAGTGGACTACTACAGAAGATGTTGCATTTTGTGCTTCGGTTGGAGGGTCAGCAGTGGGCTAGTGCTAGTTGACTTTTGTCCAACATGGACAAGACAACTCCACATGTTCACCACTAGGTGGTGCGTCAGGCATGTAGGGCCTTCCTTTGTTGGCGGCTCTGCTAGTGCCAATGGAGAAGTATTCTGTGTTGAGCTCGGATTGGAGGCTGAGGCTGGCAGTTCGGATTGGCCACGTGTCATGCTGCGCTTGGCCCTCACCTTGAGGTATTTTGCTTGCGTACGGAGTGGAGCACGTGAATAGTAGTGGTTGTAAGAGATTGTGTCAATGGTGGAGGCAATATATAAAATTTTATATATTGTTAGTCCTGTGTTTTTTACATATTCCTGATAGTTGTGGACCTCTGTCGATAATAATTCAAATGGTGTCTCGTTTCACCCTTTGATCATTAGCTGGATTGTGAAGTTTTTCATTCAAAAAATTTGGACAATAGAAGGCCGTATGAAAGCTTGGTTAGGGAGTGGTTGAGCACTTCACTGCGTCTTGGCAATTTTTGTTATCCTGAAGAAGAATAATCAAATAGAGACGTGACATGCCTCCTGAGAATGAGTCAAGTCATGAAACGTCTTCCATGTCTTGTTCGTTCTAACCTGGCGAGGTCGTCCAACGTGGGAAAATTTTTCGTCAATCCTTCCGAACACTTGATCAAGTTCCTGAAGGCGGAAGTTCAACAAAAGTAGAAATCTAGCAATTGAGACTTTAGCAGTTTTTTCTATCATATACCCCCACAACTTTGCTCCAAAAAGAAAATGAGGAGCTAAAGTTGGGTTTGATGAGCTGCAGTAAAGTCCCTCCAAGGAGTTGGAGCCAGAGCCAGAGGTTGAGGTCGGGAATGTTGGATGGCATCCTACTACTTTATCTGAAGAATGGGTCGAGCCCCAAAGGATGATAGGCATTGATGTCTTGCCCCCAAAATCCTCATAGATTAGTTGCTTCTTGTCCATGATTGTATTTTCATTTCAGTATTGGATACTTGGTCCGAGCCATCGACATGTGATTTTCCAACCATTTTCTGAATAAAGAAATGAAGATTTTGAATTTTGAATACATGTGTGAAGCTTCCTCTACAAACTTTTTATTTTTTTGAATTAGCATCTAAACTTGTAGGTTTGTCAAATGCCCCCGTTGCAGCCATGAGCATCCATTGAGTTTTTCAACTCTAATTCACCTAGATTGACTCCCAAATAGAGTCATGGATTGCTTCCAGGATGTAGCCTTGATGCTTCACATGGCAAAGTCTTGGGTGCTTCGAAGAAGCGAAGGCTTGGACACTTCACATGGAGAAGGCTTGGATGCTTTAAATGGCAAAGACTTGGATGCTTTGCAAGGCGAGGGCTTGGATGCTTTGCAAGGCGAGGGCTTGGATGCTTAGCATGGCGAAGGCTTGGATGCTTCGCATGAGCAATGGCTTTGGATGCTCCGCAAGAGCGAAGGCTTTTAATGCTTCGTAGGAGTGAAGGCTTTCGATGCTTCGCGGGAGCGAAGACTTCGTATGCTTCGCGAGGGCGAAGGCTTTAGTGTTTCATAGAACCAAAGGCTTCAGATGCTTTGCAGGGGCGAAGACTTTGGTGCTTCGTGGGAGCGAAGGCTTCAGATGCCTCGCGGGGGCGAAGGTTTTGGTGCTTCATAGGAGTGAAGGCTTTAATACTTCGTGGTATCGAAGGCTTCAGATGCTTTGTACGGGCCAAGTTTTTGGTGCTTCGCGGGAGCGAAGGTTTCAGATGTTTCGTGGGGGCCATGGCTTT
The DNA here is from genome assembly GCA_032719365.1 of Prinsepia uniflora. Taxonomy (NCBI): domain Eukaryota; kingdom Viridiplantae; phylum Streptophyta; class Magnoliopsida; order Rosales; family Rosaceae; genus Prinsepia; species Prinsepia uniflora. Next base: position 60,281,378 of record CM064876.1, read on the forward strand.
GGTGCTTTGCGGGAGCGAAGGCTTCAGATGCTTCGCAGGGGCAAAGGCTCTAGTGCTTCGCGGGAGTGAAGACTTTGGCTTCTTCGCACAAGCGAAGGCTGGGATGCTTTGTAACGACCCGTCCCAAATTCCTAGATTAGATTAGTGACTAATCATGATTAGTGAGGTTAATCGGTGATTAGTTAGGGGAAATCGGACAAACAATGCGAAATGACCGTTTTGCTCCTAGTCGTGGCAAAACGTTGACTTTTCATTCGGGCGGTCAAATGGACTTTGACCGATGACGGTGACGTAGTTCGTGACGTCACGAGTTCATAGACAGGTGACACGTTCAATTCCGACGTTCGAGGAAGTTATGACGTTCGGAAGTTTAGGGGCATTTTGGTAATTTTGGTTAAAAGGGCAAAATAGTTTACTTTTTAACTGGGATGTCCGATGGCTAAGGTCCGAGGACTATTACGTAGATAAGGACGATACAAATCCATAGGCAGGTGGCACGCTGAAATCGGACTTCGAACGGGAGAGTTATAGGTCACGGAAGTTCGATTTCACTATGCATGTACTTCGAGACGGGATGATTTGGTGAAATCTGATTGGGCAGATATTTTTAGTGGGTCCCATGGATGAGTGACAAGTGTCACTCATCCTATTGGCTAAATCCCCCAATTTGTGGATCTATATTAATTAATTATTATTATTTTATTAATTTATAATTTAATCCACCCACCATTCAATCCTAGCCCTCCATCTCTCATCTAATCTCTAAATCTCAACCATCCATTAAATCTCCCTTCTCTCATCAGATCAAACATCCTCTTCATCTTGGTTCATCCTCACAAACCCGAACCCCCCTATATGCATTTTCTCCATTTTTCCTCCAAAAACACACAAACCACACCATACACATACCACCACACCTCACCATTAATCTTGTGAGTGACTTGGAGGAATGACGGTGATGATGAGGAGGACACGACGGCCGTCCACGGTGGCCCACAGTGGAGGCCACGACGGAGATGAACCCATGAGGTAAGAAAACTTTGAAAATCCAAATTTGAGTTTTAATGGTTTTTAATCGATTTCTTTAATTAGGTTAGGTTTCTGGGGACCCTAGGAGTAGAATGGGATTAGTTTTGGGGCTTGGGATGGCCGGAAATGGCCGTGAACGGCCGGAGAAAATCTGGCCACCATTAATGGCGGATGGAAGCTCGGTTTCGGGTGGTTTTTCTTAGTTTTAGGGATTGGGTTAGATAGGAAATGAAGAAATAGGAATTTAGGGATTAAAATGGGACCAAACGGACCTCGAATCAGTCCAGAAACCGGAGAAAAACCGAGATGAACAGTGTTTTGCTACAGTAACTGGTTCGTTCTGAGGTTGATGACGATGAACAGTGTTTTCGACTTTCTAGGGGCTCGTGAGGGCCCGTGGGCCATAATTTGGGAAAGTGTTCAACACGGGAAATCTTCTATTCGATGTAACGAAGATTTTGGGACTAGTCTCGTGTCAATCAAATATCGTTTCGATAGTTTTCGGGGTGTCGGAAGGTTTAGGGTCGGTTTAAAAATAGTTAAAAGTTCGGGAAAATTACGAGGCTTTAATGGGAGGTTAATTAAGTAGTTATTAACCTTCTATTAAAATTTGGACAGGTTTGGGAGTCCCGGTAATGGTGATCAGCTCGGGGAGCCGAATGGCACGCAAATCGAGGCGGCAGCTCGGACGGTCTGTGAGTGGACCTTGTTTTCTAAATTGGTGCATGCATAAATGTTTATTATATGTTTTATTACATGTTTGATGATGCCATGGGTTCATTTGTATGTGGTTACGTATAGGCACGTATTTCGAGGTTTCGGTCTTATACGGTGCTTATATGGGTCTGTATTTCTTTATTGGTCTAAATGAAAAGGTTTTGGATTTCTAAAAGGATAAACTCGGGTATAAGACCCATTTGGTTTGGTCTCGGGCATATGACACTATTTACGACCTTCGGGTCTAAATCGTGGTCGCGACGGGTGTTATGTGCACGGCGATTGACGATACGACGCTCGCCTCCAGATTGGGATGTGTTTCTTCCGGAGAGGTCACGATGCATGATTCGTGGTCGGGCAGCCTGGGGAGGCTCGACTTCGTAGTGCTGACGGGTTAGGATAGCGATCGGTGATGAGTGCACCATGATCTTGTGGTGACCGCGTCGGTTGATTCGTTCACGGCGACATACCAGGATTGAGAGCGGTCCTGGATGGATGGTTGCACGCATCACTATGATCGGAGTCGTGACTGACCCTTAGATATCGGGCACGGTGCCCAGTTGAGTCATATGTTCGGGCACGAGACCCAGTTGTTTTACACTGATGATTTTGGGTCAGGGACCCTAGATAGATTTCCAAGTTCATGACGGTTTATGAGAACCGGCATGAACTCTGGAAAGGTCATTCTGGTTCATGACGGTTTATGGGAACCGGCATGAACCCTGGTTAATGGATGTTATGGATCATGACGGTTCAAGGGAACCAGGCATGAATGTTTATGTTATGTATATATATGTATTCATATACCTTCCTTTACTTCTATTATCTCCTCCGGGGAGGGTCGTTGGCCTGGGTGGACCCCGGAGTAGTCACGGAGCACCGACTGAGTAGAGTCACCCCCCAGTTGGGTTCCTTACTCTCAGGAAGGCTATGATTATTATTACCTTGGGTAGGGTCAGTGGTCTACGGACATTGATCTTGACTTTGAGAAGACTCGGATTGAGACGTGGGTAGCACGCGCGTAGCTTTGGAAACCGTGACAGGATTGGTTGTGTGAATTATTTGTGTATATGATATAAATATGATATATGATATGTGATGTGTGGTTACACAGGTTTTGGGCAGTGGCCCGTACGGTTGAGTCTTAATGATTCTTTCACTATGGATTTGGGCAGTGGCCCGTATGGTCGTTTTCATTATGGTTCTTTCAATCTTGGTTTTGGGCTTAGTTCCCACATATGGTTTCTTTGGTTATACGGTTTTCGAATGCATGCATGATTTTTAGTGAAGGGTAAAAATGTCTTCTCGTTAAAATGTTTTTATAAACTTTTGTTTTGTCCACTCACAGCTTTTAATGTTTTGACTACCCTTCAGGTTGACAGCGGATGTGGACTGTAGCAGAGACCGAGATATCACATGCCTCCTCCGGATCCTGGCGTACTCTGATAGCCCGGGAGGGCAAAGGTCGGAAATATCCCTTGTTTGACACTTCGTGTCAAACGGGAGCAGGGTCATCCCGCACTAATCCCGGGGGGATTGGGATGGGTCCTGTCATGCTTCATGGGGGTGAGGACTTTGTATGCTCTTCTAGAGACAGTGCACTTTCTACTCCCTTTCCGAGATGCAAAGGCTGAAACACTTCCTTCAAATGATTAAATGGATCGTCGCGCCCTAACTACGTTGAATCGCGAGGATTGACGGAAAGTTTCGATGAACGATGAACAACGTTCAAGAACTTCGAATAGAGTCGACGAACGACGAACGAAGTACGATGAGCGATGAACATGACTGATGAACAACATTCAAGGACTTCAAACATAGTTGATAAATGATGAATGAAGTACGACGAAAGATGAACACGGCTGAAGAACGATGTACAACATTCAAGAACTTCGAACATTTTCGATGAACGAAGAACGAAAAACGATGAACGATGAACGATCGTGAGAGCTCCCCTTGGGTATTTCTCAATAGGCTCTCAATAAAAACACCAATTTTTGAAGTAGAAATCATACTCGTCGCGAAAAGATTTCACAGTTTCTGCAAAAATCAAACAAGCAGCTATCGTTGCCTCGATCGATTACCCGGGAGTTGTTCGACCAAGAACACTAATGCCTAAGTTAGCTTTGAGAGAGGAAAAAGAAATATTTCGTAGCGAATAATCGACTTACTTTGAAAATGGAATGAGTTTCGCTATTTATAGAGAAACCTTAGGAGCCACGGAGCGTTTTGATTGGTCGGTAGAATTTCTAATTACTAAATAATATATTTTTAATAAAAGATATTATTTAATGATTTTAATAAGTGCTCATTATGATAATAATTATAGCAATTTAATATTAATATTAATTTTCTATTATTAAGAATAATGTAATTAATATTATAAAGGCTTTAACCTAATTAAATAATATATTTAGCTGAAAATACATTATTTGACTTGTGAGTATTTGTGAGCCGTTAATGTCATTGTCATGGGCAAATTGGATATTTTGGGAATTATGGGTCATGTGGCAACTCCACATTCTTCCGGTGATTTTGAGTTCCACAGTAATTTAGACTTTTCACTGGTATTTTGATAAGTCATTGAAGTTGTACTTTTAATTAACTACGACTTCACTTCCTTTACAAAATCGTTTTGGTTTGGGCATTTTTCGTTTTTTGGATCTTCTTGTTTTGTACTCTTGCCTTCTGAATGACATCGTTAAAAAAAAAAAAAAGTCTATTGTTTTTGTTGTTAAGAATATGAAGTTGAAACTGTGAGACATCAAACTTTTTAATCTTTATTTCTTGAATTAAAAGTCATTATAATTGTTGTTAATTGACATATTTTTCTTCTGATTTTGGGCTTTATAAGTGATAACTCACTGTTGACATGATAACAATCTTTTGTTTTTCTTGCATGTGCTTCCACTGTTGGTTAATGTCTTTTTGAATAGAGCTTATTATGATTTATTGCCACTAAAATTACTAACAATCTTGTTGTTTGAGTTGTCTACTATGCCCAATAGATTTAGACTATTTTCCAATTGTTTGATCAAATCATATGGAACTCGATTTGATTATTGTGACTTAATCACATAGTGACTAGTCAAATTCATCCAAAGTGTTTTGAGCTGCGTTGTTATGTGATTTTATGGGATTCTACTTTTGTGGTTTGTGTGTTGTGACAAATGGAGATTCTCCAAAGAGAGTCTTCATTTTGGTCTAATGCAAACGGTGGATGTTGTTTATGGAGAATGCATATTCATTTGCTCAAATGTAACTAATTTTTACTTGTTGGAACACCTTTCAAAAGGTGATTTCAGGTTGTGATATAATTTCAGCCCAAAGGTGATTTTATGGTCACTTGCTCATAATAAATGAATCAGAATCCTTACGACTTGTCATGATTCATTAGCCCTTCAGTACTATGAAGCTCATGATCATTACGATCTATATGGGGAGTGATAATTATTTTTCCGATTTGTATCTACATTGAGGATACTATCATACAAGTGCTTAAATATGAATACTAATTACTTGATCAATTTTTCCGGTAAAATTTGGTCATTTTGTTTAATGCCCCTTATGATCTGCTTTATATGATCTTTGCAGAATTGGCCCAGTTTCCTTCATTGAAAGTACTGATTTTGGCTTTATCAGAAACCTATTGTTCATGTGTTTGTTTAACTGAAAAAACCATGCTTTTGTTAAAATCAGAAAACATTTGGTTATAGTCTTTTGATTTTAATCTTTATTTGATGATGTATTCCCTAATGTATTCTTTAGTCTATTTTGGTCTCTCTTTAAGTTGCAGCCTAATAGTATGCATTGAAAATCTATGTTTCATTTCTTTGAATTGCAATGTTGGCTAGCATTATTGTGAATTTGCTTCTTAACACTATACTGTGATCTAGCTCATGAATATATTTTTGAAAGGCATTGGTGAAGTAACAAATTAGTGTGTGTTTGCCCAAGTGGGAGAATTGAATTTAAAGGAATATTTGGGCTTCACACTTAGTGACTTATTTGGTGCTTTCTATTACAACTGAGATTATTGATTAATGTACAAATTTTGATTGATGGTTTTTCACAAGTGTTTTTGTTTTAAGTTAATTTGATCTTTTGGCACAACTGGTCCACCATTGTGGTCTTGTTTTGTTCTTAAATTGATCTTAGTGAAGATGAGTATACTGTGGAATCTTGATTAGTGAGAGTAATTATTGTTTTTATTTTGTGTTTGAATGAAAACTGTTTTTTCTTTAAAACTGTTTTTTTTTTCTAAAACTTAAATTTTGAAAGAAAAATTCATTATGATTAATTGGAAATTGATAATTGATAATCACGATTGAAATTTCAAGGGATTGTGTTTTTGAAGATTTAAACATTTTTTTAATTTGAAATTGAAATTTTGTTGTCAACTAGTTTGTTGTGTTTAAGGATACAGTCTGTCAAAAGCCAAAGTTCTTGACAACAAATCATGATCCTAGATCGGGCTCTCCCTCCAACTTTGAATCGTCCCTTATCTTCTCATTGCACCCCCCAGGACACTTGGAAACAAATTTGGAGTCTCGATACCCCCCCTAAGATCCGGAACTTCATCTGGCGGGTCGTGCGGGGTTGTGTTCCGACAAGGGAGGCCCTCCATCGTCGCCATTTGGCTGCGTCCCTGCTCTGCACTGTCTGCAGGGAGCATCCCGAATCAGTGGAGCATTTGCTGTTGTTTTGTGAAGGGGCCAGAAGTGTGTGGTTTGGTTGTTCCTTGGGGCTTCGTGTGAATCCTCTCAGTATATCCACCTTCGAAGACTGGCTCTCTCATATTGTTTCCTCCTGTTCTGGTGGGATTGTGGAGAAGACGAGGCTTCTGGCTTTGATTGCTAGTTATTGCTAGGCCATTTGGAAAGAGCGTTGCAGAGCTGTGTTCGAGGATCGCGCTTTCAATTCTGGTCGTGCGATCATGGCTGGGAGGTCCCTGCAGTCTGATTTCTGGAGCGCAAATACCCTGAGTCCTCCCAGTTGTGATGTGGGAGCTGGGGATGCTGGTCCTCATGTAGGTTGGTCCCCTCCTAGTCAAAATTTGGTGAAAGTCAACACTGATGCCTCCTGGTCCCCCTCCTCTGCTCTGGCGGGCCTTGGGGTTGTAGCTTGTAATGCCGACGGACGCTTTTTAGCTGGGGGGTGCGCGGTTAGGAGAGCCAATTCAATCATTGAGGCGGAGGCCTGTGCAATGCTTGATGGGGTTGATCTGGCAGCTCGGGAGGGTTTTATCAATGTGGTTTTTGAGTCTGATTCACAGGAGCTTGTGTGGGCGGTTAGAGGAGCAATCCAGAAAGGCAGGTGGGAAATCTACCCTATTCTTCGCCTTATTAGGGCTGCTTGCGACAAGTTTAACTCTGTGGCATTTTCCTGGGTCCCTCGTTCCTCAAATTCGGCAGCTGATGCCTTTGCGTCATATGCACAACGATTGATGCGCCGGGAGGTCTAGATTGACCGCCCCCCATCTGCCCTAGTGCATGTGTTGTCTCGGGATGGCCTCCCCTGCCCCCCGCCCACTGGTGAAGCCTAGTTGCCCGTTTGGACGTTGGTGTCGCTTTGCTCCTTTTTTTAGTTTTCTTGCTTCTTTTGGTCTTGTAGGGGTCTCTGTTGTGTGTCTTGCTGTTCCCTTCTGCTCTTTGAGCTTTGAACAAAAAAAAAACACAATTCACGAATCCAACATGTGGATTCATGGAGTTTACAAGTAATTCATGTCCCAAAGGAATTGATTTCTAGGTATTCTACGTTTCCAATGTATAGAGAGTTGTTGATGATTTGTTCAAAATTTTGCAAATTTCTGGCTAAAGCTGATGTTATGACCTAATTTTGGCAAGTCGTTTATACTTTTCTATGCAAAACTGAAATTCGTAACATGGATGTGGAAATCACTTGCCTAAAGGGGTGATGGTTCTACAATTTTGGAGTGAGAAGATATTGAGTACTTCTTAATAAATGTCACCGATATGGATTTCAAATCCTCATTGTTTTTCCTTGTAAATTTGTATTTGTTGAATCTTGTCAATATTGAAAAGCTGAATGTGGATGAATTTTTATGTGCTGATCTACATTAATAATCTTGTAGTTGGATAAGAATATGTATGAACGTTTTTCAACAGATTTACTAATAAGCTATTTACTTGACAATGTAATATGTAACGACCTGTCCCAAATTTTAAGGATTAATTAAGACTAATTATGGATTAGTGAGGCTAATCGGGGATTAGCGTACGTAGATCAGGTCGATACAAGTCTGTACGTTCATGACGAAATTACGATTTTGTCGGGGATTAGCCGGGGATTATCGGACGTTCAGGGATTAGCTGGGGATTAGCCGGAGATTATCCGGGGATTCCCAAATTTTAATCCCATAAACCCTAAATCGGGGATTAGCCAGGGATTATCGTACGTTCATGGCGAAATTACGATTTTACCCCTAGACGAGGGCAAAAAGTTGACTTTTAACCTGAGAGTTCTGCTGCCCGATGGCCAAGGACCGTTACGTAGATCAGGTCGATACGAGTCCGTAGACAGGCGACACGTTGAAATCAGACGTTTAACCGGAAAGTTACGGTTTACAGAAGTTCCGAGGAACTATTGCAGGAATTACGAGACGGGTGGACTTTTGTCCTCAGTGGGCCCAGATATTTTGAAACAAGCCTAATGGATGAGTGACAAGTGCTCCCATTACACAGATACATGCATCTGTTTTCCTTTGCATTTTCATTCGATTAACCATCCAACCCGATGAACCCAAGCCCCCCCTTCTTCTTTTCTGGATCAATGGATGACCTTGTGAGGCTGAGTGAGAGGCTGAATGGAGGCCACGGATGGCAGGACCGCCATGAGCGGCGGAGGAAACCCTAAACCAAGGTAAAACCTGTAACCCCGTTAATTTCAAATTCTGAATTTTTGGGTTTGGACGTTTTGGATTGATTCTAATGATTGGATGGTGGTTGTGGGGGTTGTACAAATCGTATGGGATCAGGAATGGTGGCTGAGGACGGCTGAGAGGCCCGGACTGACGGCCGAGAGGATTTTCGGTGGCTAGCCACCGAATTCGGCTTCCGGCCAAGTAAACTCAAATCGAACCTCCAAATTTGTTTTTATGCATCTTAGGAGTTTAATGGAACCCTTAGGAGGTAGTTTTTACCGCTAGTTGTGCTCAGACCGTGGAACGAAAGGTTGGGTTTACATGGTTTAATTGAACTAATGGGTTTTAGGATTGTTTTCTTCAATTTGATTGCATAAAAAAATCCCTAGGATAGATTAGAAAGGATTGGTGGAAAGAAGGAAGAAAAAGGATTAAAAAAAAAGGGAAGATATGGACCTGGACCAGTCACGCCGGTTCAGTTGGATCGGCTGGACTAGTGAAACGGTCTGGACCGGTTTGCGCGAGGAAGAAGATGAATAGGTGCATGCGCGTGGGGGCTCGTGGAGCAGTTCTGGGGGATGTTTCCAACATGTGAAATCATCTATTCGATGTAACGAACATTTCGGGACAAGTTTCGAGTCTATCAGACATCGTTTCGATATAGTTTAGGATCAATTTTAAAATATGCTAAAAATTCCAAAAATTTAGGGGGCTTTAATGAAAGGTTATTAAGGTAGTTAGTAACCCTCTAGTATGATTTGGACAGGTTCGGGAACCCCGGAGATGGTGATTGGCTCGGAAAAGTCTTATGGCGCGCATATCGAGGTGCAACATGGACGGTCTATGAGTGGACCTTGATTTCTAAATTGATGCATGCATAAATGCTTTATATGTATTTACGAACAGGTTTTGAGATGCCATGAGTGCATATGATTTAATTATGATTATTGGGCATTTTCGGAGGAAAATGCATAATTGCACGTAGTTTGGGGTTTCTTTTTTATATGATGTTTGGGCTTCAGCCAAGTGTACTACATGCATATATTTTACATGGTTTATATGTGATTTCAAAGGTTTCACGGAGAGGCGTGAAACCGAGGAACTGATTTACGAGTTTGGAAGATTTCACGAAAGTGAGTGAAATCGAGACTCAGGCATGAGTCCTAATTGAAAGACGATTTGAAAGGGGTTTTGGAAATATCTTTCGGGTATATGACCCATTTGATTGGAAACCATCGGACTTTGAATCCATTTGATTTAATGCGAAGTTGAGCTAGAGGCTCATTTGAGTTATATGATTGGGCTGGGGGCCCAGTTGGTTTACGAATTTGGGCATGAGACCCAAATATGGTTCATAAACGTGATTTCGGGTCGGGGACCCATAAATGGATTTATGATGGTTTTATGGAAAACCCGGGCGTAGCCCTTTGAACGGTTTTGAGATATTTTGTAAAACGGTTTTTCGTATACCATCCTCACAAACAGTTGCCCTCTAGACGTCTCGTAGTATCCTGAAGTGGCGGGTTGCTTCCTCCAGACGTCTCATAGTATCCTGGAGTAGTCACGGGGCATTGCCTGCGAAGGGTCATTGCACGAAGCCACCGGTCCGTATAGTGACTTAGAAGCAGGATTGTCATAGGTTAAAACCTCCCCCTAGGGAGGCTCATTGATCTGTGGGTCACTGACCTGGGTGGACCCTGGGGAGACTTGGGATTTGAGATCCCGGGTAACACTCGTAGCTTGGAACCGTGATGGTATTAATTGTGACATCTGGGATGTCAGGCATCAAGGATGCCGATGATTGGTTTTGGGCTGAGACCCACGTGTATTGGATTTGAGCTGAGACCCACGTGATTTGATTTGGGCAGAGTCCCCACATGTATTTGGTTTTGGGCTGAGTTCCCACTTGTACTGATTTTGAGCTGAGTTCCCGTATACTTTCGTTTACAGTTTTGGGCTAAGGCCCTAATGATTTGAGGAAGGAAATGGTTTTGATTGATAAACGGTTTTAATAACCTTGATTTGATGATTTGAGGAATGATCGAATTAAAGGGTTTTTGAATGCAAGCATGATTTTTATTGAAGGACATAAATGTCTTTTCGATAAATGAATATTATAAACTGTTATTTCGTCCACTCACAGCTTTCAATGGTTTTAATACCCTTCAGGTTGATCGCGGATGCGGGCTGTAGTTGAGACCGAGACATCACACTCCTCCTCCAATCCTGGCGCACTCTGGAAGCCCCGGTTGGGCTAAGGTTGGAATTATCCCTTGTCTGACACTTCGTGTCAGACGAGAGTAGGCACGTCCCGCGATAATCTCGGGGGGTTTGGGACGGGTCTTGTCATAATAGGCTTATGTGTTGAATTATCTATTTGAATTGTCATTCTGTTTTGGACAATCATCTTGTTGCATTGAAGAACAACTCATGTTCTAGGACTAAACTTATGTGGGAAGGTTATTATGGTACCAATAACCTTGATAAACCAGATTTCCAATTTTGGCAGCATACATTGCTAGTATGAATTATATGTGATTTTGGAATGCTTATGTGGATCATCTTACATATGTCATCTGAAGTTCTATAATTTGATACATAATTTTGTAGCCAGTTCAATCAAACTCATGTGGGAAATTGTTAGAAATGTGAGGTTGATTGAACAGAATGCACAAACCTAATTAAACACCTATGGAATACAAGACTAGTCATTGGAGGGAAATCGAATTCTTTTGAATTCAAATTAGACAGTTATATTTTGGAATTGTCATAGTGCGATCAAAATTGTTGAGTAATAGGTCTTGATAGTTTTTATTTTTAGTACAAATAGAGATTTGGTCCATCTTCTTCTTTCATCGATCATCCACTGTACTTCTCCTATTGGGATTGATCATCCAATATTGAGAGAAGAGATCACCAATCTCTTGCATAAGGAGATCATGGATCAACACCTTCATCGATGGCCACAAGTAAGCCTTGAACCTTGCTTATTTTGATGTTAACCCATATCTGATTAATGGAATGTGATTTAAAGAATGATTGCTTGATCTTGGTTTGTTTTAGAACTCAGAAAACCTGACAGGATCCATTTGGAGTATTAAATTGTGGCCATTGAAATTCTTACCATTGTGCAACGGTAATACACACACACGCACACACACACACACACACACCAAATTTTAATTTTTTTTCTTATAAATATCGCTCTAAGTTCGGTTTGACGATGTACCACCGGGTTTGGTCTCGATGGCAGCCTCTACACAGTGCATGTAGTGCTCATGCATTTGCAGTAGCATCATGTAGCAAGCATTATCTTCGTCATGTTTGAACTATCACTCCATTGAGTGGCCATTGTTGTATAGTGATTGGACAAAAGACATTTGAGAAAGAAAGCTTTGAAGGATGATATTGTATATCGATGGACCATTGTTGTATGATTAAGCATATATAGAAAATAGATATTTTAAAGAATGATCTAATGGATGAGATTGTGATACGAAAATATAATTTAATTGTTGGTGGGAGATCGATGAAATCTCTCCATGTCAAAATTTGATAAGAAAATATGATCTAAGGAATGAGATTGTGATAAGAAAATATTATTTAACAAATATCATTGTGATCAGGAAATATGATCTAATGGATAAAAATGAAATGAGAAGATCTGATCTAATAGACTATATAGGATAAAATCTTATCTTTTCTGAACATAGATTTTTTTAGGTTAAAATGTTTGGGAAAAAATTAAAGATTATATAAATAAACATTAAGATAACAAATTTAAATGAAAATTTTATTTTAATCCATATTTAAGATATCATTTGAAATAAAAATGTAGCCACATATCCAATCCCAATAAATTTAGACTCCTATTGTGAGCAATATGCTATGTAGCCTGAATTTTTTAAAGGCTACATTTGAAGTTATATCCACCACGAATACAGCCCTAAATACAGTCTCTCACATTATGGGTGGCCCAATACCCTCTATGAGGGCTGGCCCTGAGATATTGGGGGTTTAAAGCGAACCTCCAAATTGGGTGTTATTATTTTTCAATTATCAAAATATCTGTTATACATATATATGTATATATATATATATATATATTTCTAGCATGTTTAAACACTATTTTTATATTATAACCAAGGATTGAAATATCGACATCGACGGATCTATTACTAGCCAAATTTACGGATATCTCGTTCTAAATATCGATATCGATATCGATATAGTTTACAGTCATAAAAAATGATGGAAATTTAGTCTAAACGTTGAAATTTTTTAATGAAACTTTGGGAAAAACTTAAGTACTCAATAATTGTTATATGAGACTAATAAAATTATAAACTCACTTTGATATAATAAATATATGATGAATAATATGATATAATATGATTCTGACGATAACTAATAATATAAAATCTTAAATATAAACATAAAATGAAGTGAATTACTATACTTGAATGTTAATATAATTAAAAACATAACAATAAGCATAAAAGAATTTCAATGGAAGAAAAATGATAAAAATAAGTTCAAATATATTTAAAATTGGAAGAAAAAAAATTGAAAAAAATAGTGCCAAATTTTGTTCAAAAATTGGAAGGAAATGATAGATTTAAAATTGGAAAAAAAAAATAAAGGACAAACTTCGTTGAAAATTTGGAAGAAAAAAAATGGGTAAAAGAAGAAAACATTCAGTAGATGTGCACACTAGGGGTCAAACCTAGGACCCTCAGTTAAAAGGCAAAACGTACAACCAACTCGGCTAGTCAGCCTGATTGGAAGTTTAAGCAACATATAATATATAAAGTATACAAACTAACAGTCATTTTTTTCCTCCAGCGGGCCTGCAATTCGGATTTTTTAACTTGACTTCATGAGCCAGCTCAAACTACTTTGTTTCACATCCAATTTTCACAAATTAATAGTTCATATTCATCGTTTTGATCCCAGAAAGGGATCTTTGGGCTCAAAACAAGAAAATTATTCGATATTTCGGCCAATTTTGTTCACCCCCTTTAGGAGTCGCCGACCGGATTTTTCAATATATCGAGCGATATTTCGCCTATATTGACGATATTCATCCATGATTATAACTAACAAAAATTAAAATTATGAAAAGAAAAAATTACCAAATAATGTAATCAAAGACCCATGAAGATACTTTTGATGCATGATGACAATTAAACAACTTATATTTAACCAATCAATTCACAACCACAATCCAATAATCCAATAATTGAATAATCAACAATCGAACAGTCACTAATAAAAATATACGAGTATAGTATCTAAAGATCCAACAATTCAACAATCCAACAACCAACAATTAACTCACAAAATTAGCTTTCACAACTAAAATATCATCTCCCTTTCAATTACAATTATTTTTTCGATTTATTTAAAAATTGAGAAGAAGAGAGGGGCTAGAGTTTAAAATTTAATTTAAATAGATAAAAGAGGCTGAGTTATTCTTTAACAAAAAGCAATTAAAAAATTTATTTAGTTTCAGTTAAGAAAAATTATTAGGATTCATTTAGAAAAAATTATTATGGTTGATTTATGAAAAAATACTATGGTTGATTTAGGGAAAGAGGAAACAAAAGGAAAACAAAAAGGAAAAAAAAATAATGTATTTAGGAAAAGAAAATCAAAAAATGAAAAGGAAAACTAAAAAGAAAAAAAGAAGGAAAAAGACTATTAAACTGGGAACTACTTGAAAGAAAACCAAAAGGAAAAAAAATTAAAACTACGAAGAGGCCCCTTAAGGTACGAATTTGGGGCCTCTTGCAAATAACAAAATAACAACTATCAGCGCGCCTACCAAACATTCTTTGAATAATTCTGAAATAACAAATCTATATACAAAACTTGCATAACAACTATATATATATATAAAAAAATTGGTGCTCCCTCAAGGTGGGGGCCGGAGGTGGTTGCCTCATCCGGCTACCTTCAGGGTCGGCAATGTCCTCTTTATAAACATATTCAGTGATCATATTAATACAACAATACTAATTAGACACATTAAATTGACCATATTTAGTGATATTCATATTGATATGACAAACAATAAATAGTATTACTTCAATAACACATTTATTTAATAATTTATGAAGTTTTGTGTTTATGTTTAATAATTTGAGATAATTTAGGAAATTTAGACAAATTAAAGGATGATACTATTTTGTTAAGTGGACTCTCATAATAAATATTGAGGGATAAAAGGGGTTAAATGAAGGTGTATGAGAAGTTCACTTTTAAGGATTTGGACTTGTGTACTTAATTATATCTTGGTTATTATTTTGTGAAACAATTATGTTTTATACTTAGAAGTAAACAATTAGTGGATAATTTTGGATGATTATATTATTGGTAATTTGATGTATCCATGAAGTATGATGATGATAGTTATGTTTTGATGGCTAATTCAATGGTTTAGAAATAAATATAGTTGGAAATTTTAAGGTTATAATGAGTGAATCTTTCAAAGGAATGTAACATTTTTTTTGTTGAGTTAAATAATAAAGAGAATATGTGAGGGATTATGTATTTGTTTTGGGATTTGGATGTGACAATATAAGTATGAGAGTGAATTAAGTAGGGTCAAGTTAGTAATTCTCGTCCTTGTCGGGATTAGTGGGTCGGAAGAGAACGATAATCCCCCAAGGGTGGATTCAATGTGGTTTGTCTAACAAGAGTTAGATAAGATTAAAAATTGGTAAGATCCCTTATTTGATAAGAATTGTCAAACGGGAACAGGATCAACTTGATTTCCAAGGAATTTTGGGATAGATCCTGTCAACGTGGTATCAAAGCTAGATTATCAGGTATTTTGGTTCTCGAATTGTGAGCCTTATATTTTAATTAATTTTTTTTTTCACATGATCGATATGATAATAAGTTGTTCATGTGTTAATGAATTTGGTTGATTTTATGGAATTACCGAAATATACGCTTATGAGATTTTGTTTACAAACAATGGTTGGTTTAAAAAATACGAATTGGAATTTGATTTTCTTGAAAATGAGAGTTATAAGCGCTAAATGATTTATGTGGTAATAATTTGAATTTGGTTTCCTAATGAAACTTGTCCAAGAGTTTCGGTACTTTTAAATGAATTTTGAATATGCGTTTTAAGAGGATTGTACTTGAAATTATGTTTTCGGTTTTGGCCATAAATTGTGCTTTGGGCTTAGGCCCGTGTTTCAAACAGTGGATTTGATTTATAAAATAGATGTGTGCAATAAGTAAGCGTTTCTCGATATTTGTGATGAGAAATGATCATGTATTGCATTGCTTAGGATTTTTATATGATTTGAACTTCACTGGAAATAAAAGTAAAGTTTATTAATTAAATTTGGTTTAAAATGATTATTAAGGACTTTGAAAATGTTATATGAATTTTGCGTATATGTTTACGAGATTCTTAAGGAAATTATGTTAAGTTCAAATTCAATTGACGGTTTGATTTTTTTTTTTTTAGGAATACGGATATGTAGAAAAGAATTGATTCTGATTTTCGAGCGATTATTTGTGGATTTTGAGAGAAATATTGGTAAATTATTGAGATAGATATTGAGTGATGACCCCTCAAACGTTGAGCTAAGCTCGAGTTCCTAAGTGAGTAGTGGTTAGTTAGTCTTAGACATCGAGCAGGGCTCCAGTTCCTGAGTGAGGAGTGAGGTTACACTCGGACGTCGGGCTGGGCTTTGGTTCCCGAGTGGTGTGCAGAAATACCCCCTGGGGAAAATCTGTCTGGATGAGGTTTGGTACTAGATAATGATTGTGATGGAGGTCTACGTGTAGTGTCGTTGTGAAATATGAGTTAAGGAGTACTGCGGTTGATTATGAATTGGTGAATATAGGCTAAACGAAGTGTGATATAAATGAAATGATTAAGCGAAGAGGAACTTAAGACTTTATATAGTGGTAACATGTGATGTTGATCATGATAAGGATATTCTATGATAATAATGACGTTATTATGATACATGATGAAACATGATATGAAAGTACTTGTCCAGCTGATAAATACTTGGTGATTTAGTAAATATTTGTTAAACGATAATGTAATGATATTGATGATAATCACGGTGAATCGTGACTATATTGATAATGTTATGGTGATGGTATGGGACAACCATGATTAGATATGAATATTGAAATTTTGATAATTGTGATGAATAATCATGGGTATTGAGAATATGAAAATCGGTATAGTGGAAGACGATTGCTAATATTGTGTGTTATATGTTGTTATATGTTTTAAAGTTTTGAACTATGTTATATTTTCATTCAATTATATGAATGTACTGAAGATTAGAGGGTTCTAAAAATTTTGAGGACAAAATTGTTTTTTTTTTGGGGGGGGGGGGGGGGGGGGGAAGATTCTAACACCCCGGATATAGATTCTAACACCCCGGATATTTGAGAAAATAAAAATGACCATTTTATCCATAAAAAGTCAAAAAGTCGAAAGTCAAGTGTTAATTTTTTGATTGGGATTTCTTATAAATAATTTGAAAGGACCGTAAGAAAGGTTTCGATCTCTTGAGTTCATAGATAGGCGGCATGGAAAAATCAGAGATTGGGTGAATCAATTATGGGTAAAAAACGACGAAGGGTATTTTGGTAATTATACGAGAGAAGACCTAGAGTAATCTAGAAAACCCTAGATTCCTCTCAAATCCTCTCTCCCTGGTCTCTTTCACCGACATACCACATGTATATATGTGTGTTGTTGGGTGAGATGAGGTATTCAGTGGAAGATAGCCGAAGAAAGGAAAATGTGATGCAAAAGGAAGGTAAAAAACAGAAGGAGAATGAGAGAGAATAGAGGGGAAGGAAGAATATATGAGGCACGATTTGATGAAAGGTAAGAAGATAAGATAAGGGTGGAGCTCTGGGTGATCCCAGAACTCAACCCGTGAGGCCCATAATGGTCGTGACTTGGCTAGCAGTGTTGAAACATCCTAGTACTGATATAAGGATCTTAGACGGCTAGTGAAGCCCCTAAGACAACTCTGGAACAGAAAGAACGATGTGGGAAGGCTGCAGTAAGTGTGGGAAACCATGGTCGAAATGCCACAATCTTGGAGTGCACGATCAACGTATGTTTTCTAGTTTTTGGTCTCATAGATCCACTCCTATGGCTCCATAGATGTTGTTAGATGCTCAAAACACGAGAAAAAGAGGTGAAAAGTGGGTTTTAGAGCTAGGTCGGGCGACCCGAATTGCAAACCCAGTGAGAGTTTGGTGACGATCATTGTGCTGGGGCGTGACCCTCACGCGCAGGGAGCTTTCGCTGGCGCATGAGGGCATGTGCGGCGTTTTCTAGAGATGTGATCAACATACGAAATATTCCTTTTCTTCTTCTGAGTTTATTGGTATAAAGTTTGGGAAAATTGGCTACCATATGAGTATGTTTATGAATTTATGACGTTTTGTGTTTATTTTTAATAATTTGAGATTAATATAGGAAATTTAGACAATTAGAGGATGATATTATTCTGTTAAGTGGACTCTCATAATAAATATTGAGGGATAAAAGGGGTTAAATGGAGGTGTATGAGAAGTTTTCTTTAAGGATTTGGATTTGTGTACTTAATTATATCTTGGTTATTATTTTGTGAAACAATTATGTTTTATACTTAGAAGTAAACAATTAGTGGATAATTTTGGATGATTATATTATTGGTAATTTGATGTATCCATGAAGTATGATGATAATAATTATGTTTTGATGGCTAATTCAATGGTATATAATAAATATAGTTGGAAAATTTAAGGTTATAATTAGTGGATCTTTCAAAGGAATGTAACATTTTCTTGTTGAGTTAAATATTAAAGAGAATATGTAAGGGATCATGTATTTGTTTTGGGACTTGGATGTGACAGGACCCACCCAAAATAAACAAGAAAAGTATATTCGGGTCCTGCTCCCGTCTAACAAGAATCAAAATATATGTATTAAACCTTGTCAGACAAGGGATAAACGTAAACCTTGCAAGTTCATGCCTATGCCTCTCGAGCCTCGATTCCCGTGCAATGCCCTTGGAGGGCCACAAAACCATGAAAACGGGTGAGTGGACAAAATAAATAGTTTTAAAACATTCTTTTAAAACAACCGGATTTACCCTCCGTTTTCCAAAACCATGCATGCATGCGTAAACCCTTTCACTTCGATTAAAACAAACATAATTTGTAATCACGAAATATTTAAAACCTTCATGAAGCAATTAACTAGAAATCAATCATTTACCCCAAACCAATTTAACCACGAAATACTAATAGATCATAAACATATTAGTCAACCACATCAATGCCACATAACCGAACCATATCCACTGTTACATAAATCCACACATATCACAGTCAACCCTTCCTCGATTCACAACATCACACAACAAACCACTGTCCAACTGGAAGGCACCCATAAATTCACTCGGGAAATGGAGACAAACTCGATGTCCGAGATTACCAAATTCGTCAACACACATCACGAGGAAGTTTACTCATCATAAATCACATTAGTAATACAAAATCAATCCATATCCAACATTATCACAGGATTCACACAAAGTCAACTCAATATCACTGAACAAACACAACGCCAATCATCACATCACAAGTGCACTACCAGTAGGCATAACATACTCGCTCGGGAACCAGAGCCCCAAGCTCAACTTCTGAGTCATCACAAGACAGTCTCAGGAACCGAAGCCATGGGCTCGACGTTTGAGACTCACATCTAATCAACACAATCACAATCATAGACAATACTAGTTTCAGGATTTAGAGTCCACGACTCGATGTCTAGACTAATCAAACATCGTCACATATAACTGACCCAAGTTCAATTTATAGTCAACATCACAGTTCACATTATCCATACCGAAATACACATACTCATATAACATCTCAATGCCACATATCAAATTCACAATCAAATCCTCGGGCCTAAACTCAAAACATAATCAACATCATTCTCGTAAAATGTGCCACTAACGTTCTTTCCGTAAAAAAACATTCAAAAATGATATAAAATTCATAAATATTACAATTCACGTTATTTCATGTCATAATCCACCTTCAATTTAAAACCACATTTGAAATGGTGTTCAAAACATAGTTTACCGAAACTCCATAAAACATGCAATAAAATATTCATAAATCAATGAAAATCCGATAAAATTCTCAATCACTCAATATCATCAAAATCACATAAAGACACATTTAAACCATGTAAATATGCATGCATAATAATTTAGGGAAAGAAACCCCACTCACACACCATCCTTATCGTCGAATTCCACTTTGCATGCATTCCCGTAATTTTCGGTAACCTTAGGACCTGTCAAAAACCACATTGAAAGGTATATCTTCTAATTTAATCCCATAATTTTTTGGGATTTGTAAACGGATTTAAAGTGAACCCTAAACCTTTAAACAGCTAAAACTACCCTGAGATGGTGTCTGATCGACTTAAAACCTGCGCCAAAATGTTCGTAACATCGAAAACAATTGGACGCACCCCCAGATTCCCTAGCAGGCGCCCCTACGCACCGCTTGAAGCGGTTGCGCGTGTAGCCTACGCGCCAGGAGTACTGTTCATCGTCCCTAATGTAACGACCCGTCCCAAATTATCGAGATTAATTAAGAATTAATTATGAATTAGCGAGACTAATCGGGGATTAGCCGAGGACTATCGGACGTTCATAGCGAAATTACGATTTTGCCCCTAAACGAGGGCAAAAAGTTAACTTTTGATCCGGGAGATTCGATGCACGAGGACCGATGACCGTGACGTAGATCGGGTCGATACGAGTCCTTAGACAGGTGACACGTCAAAATCGAACGTTCGACGGAAAAATTACGGTTCACGGAAGTTCGGGGGTACTATTCATAGTGACACATTTTACGAGGCAGTTGGTGGGCTTTTGTGTGGAGTGGGCCCATATATTTCCCCAGGCCTAATGGATGAGTGACAAGTGTCACCCATCCATTACTTCCCTTAAACAGATACATGCATTTGCTCCCCATTCCCTTTCTCATTTGATCGATCGTCCAAACCGATGAACCCAAATTCAAACCCTTCCCCATTTGATTCAGTTGAGGCCAAGGGAGTGAGGCTGAAGACGTGATGGCGGTGGCAAGCCGGCTGAGCGGCCGGACTGACGGCCGATAAGATTTTCAGTGGCTGGCCACCAAAATCATTTACCAGCCAAGTAAACTCAAATCGAACCTCCAAACACGTGTGTAGGGACCTTAGGGACTAAATGGGATCCTTAGTGACAGGACCCGCCCCGATCCCACAGGGACCCCAAGGGGACGTGCCCTGCTCCCGTCTGACACCCAAAATTCATACCAATTTTAACCTCTAAGATCAAATGCATAAATAACCGAATTAACGTTATACATCAAATCCGAATTAAACAGATGTCAGACAAGTGATGAAATCAAAAATTACAAGTTGCGAGCACGACTCTAAAATAAACCTGCGGGTAAACCACCCAACATGGGTTCAGGTACGCAGAAGTAGATCTATGCCTCAGCCTCAGGTTCCTCCTCTACCTCAGTAACACGACCTGGAGGGGTTACCAAAACATTAAGGGTGAGTGGGCCGAAACTCAAGTTTATAAAATCGTTTAGTAAGTAAAACATATAATTTACCCCTCCGTTCTCCAAACATGCATGCATTAGAATTTAAAACCATAAACCATATAATATGAGTCATAAGGCATGTAATAAAACCATAGGCATAAATATAGCCACTGCACTATACACTCCAATCCTGACATCCCCGATGTCTAACGTCCCTGACGTCCAATAAGTTCATAGTCTCAAGGCTACGCGTGTCACTCGGGTCTCAATTCCGAGTCCAATCCCCGAACCCTGTCCAGGTATGGCATTTCAAATGCCTAGCATCCTAGACGCTCGACGTCCCTGACGTCAAATAAGCAATCCTGCTCCTGAGTCATTTTACGGTCCGGTTCCTCCGTAGAATGACCCCTCGCAGGCAATGCGCCATGACCACTCCGGGGTACCACATCCGGAGGAGACAGCATCATAAGAATGGATTTATACAGTGCAGTTCCAAATACATTTTATTGATATCCACATGCAAAACATATATATATACATAGATAAAATCCAAACTGATCGTTAAGTTTCATCATACGGGTTTCAAATCCAAATACCGTGAAACGTGCCATAACCATAATTTCAATATCATCAAAACCATTTCTTGATTCCAGCATGTGAACATATAAGTAAATCGGAAAACATTTAAGCATGCAAGGTTTAATGAAATCGGACCCACTCACAGTACGATCCTGGGGTGAACCTGCACGTACGAACTTGTACCGGGATTATCGTACAATTCCTGTCAGTCCAAATCACACGTAAGGGTCACTACAAGTCTTAAACATTTATCCAAAAAGCCCGAAACAAAAACCGGCTCGGGGAAACCGTCAACACGTTTCTCGAGACAACCGGCCCTAAACTGACCATCCTAACTATCTCAGATCAACGTGGTTAATTCACCAAAAATGTTCAAAATGATGAGAGGAAACAAAGTCATGTTGATCGTGATCGGAGATAAGGCTCAACGCGTCCTCACGCGCCGCCCAAAGTGGTTGCGCGTGAAAGTCACGCGCCTGACACTGTAGCTGCTACAGTGTCACCACCTTCACCCGTTTGTCTGTAATACGGGCCTGCCACCCGCGGCTTGACCCAGTTAATTAACCCCCAATCCTTAATCAATTTCCTTCGTTTTTTATTCTATTATCTTCCATAAACATCTAATTTAGGTTCTGAGACTTTAATCACCCTCGACAAGTCCTCAATCGACCCATCGACCCGTGATCAACCAAACGGGTTGATCACCAGAACTTCCTGGTTTCTGATTCAATCCCTAATTAACTTCACAGGAAGCATAATAGGATCAAAACGAACTAAAATGAATGATCAATTGAGCTTGAAAGTACCTGGAGGTTGTCGTCCCAAGTTCTGCAACTTCTCTGAACACGGCAGCCTCCGTCCCAGCTCAACCGTGGCTGATTCCCTTCGAACTCGACGTGGTTGAGTTCCTGATGTTCCCAGAAGACTAAACCAAGTCTTGGTTTGGTCCAACAAGCACCAAAAATTAAATTCCGAAATTCCCTCCAATTTTCCAGAAACTAAATTCTCTGGTTTTCCTCTCAAGCTCACTGTCCTCTCCTCAGCAGATTGTAGTACACACCATTCCTACTCTGTTTAAACAAACTGAGCCGTCCAACAGCTCGTGGAAACCCAGCCTGGCCACTGAGAAAGTTTCCTGAAATGCTTCGAATCTTCAATTAACAAACTGACCGTGCAGCTGGATGAATCAAACCATGTTTGATGCTTCTAAAAGGTTTAAACAATCAATACTTTCCAGCACACACACTAGCATAAACAATTCGCACTCAGAACCACCGCACATGGTGGTGACGCCCATGTCCCCCGCGGTTGCTACAGTAACCAGGGCAAAATGACTAAAATGCCCCTGGTTCAATAATTACCAAACTGCCCCTCACTTTCTAGACCCGTAACTCAGCCATACGAAGTCCGATTTCGGCGTGCCGCCTGTCTACGGACTCAGGGCGTCGAGACCTACCTAACGGTCCTTGAGTCGTGTGAAAATTAGTTGTCAAACGAAAAGTCAACATTTTCGCCCCTATCGTCCAAATTACGGTAACGCCCATGAACTTCCGATAGTCATAAATTTTACCCTGATCGTCCGAATTGGATGTGCCACCTGTCTATGGACTCGTGACGTTCCAAACTACGTCACAGTCATTGGTCAAAGTCCATTTGACCCTCAAATCAAAAAGTCAACAATTTGGCCATATCAATCACAAGGGTAAGAACGTCAATTCATACATTAAATTACATTATTATAATCCTCGAATTTCCGAGGTGTTACACTTAGGATGAAGTTTTGGCCCCTAGAAGTGCCCAGAACATGGAATGGAGTTTTGGGTTCAAAATGGATTTTTGAACCAATAGGTTTTAGGATTGTTTTCTTCAATTTAATCACATAGATAGGTTGGAATAGCGGAGAGAAAGCTATAGGAATTGGAAGGGATGAAAAAGGACGAAAAATGAATGAGTTATGGACCCGAACTGGTTCCGCTGGTTCGGTCGGACCGACGTTGCAAGCGGACCGGTTTAGACCGGCTGTCGCGAGGAAGACGAAGGTACTGTTCCCGGCGTGTGGGCTTCACGCGCAGCCCCCTTTGGGCTGCTCGTTGAGGCCCGTGGGCCACCTTTTTGGGGAAGTGTGCAACATGTGAGGTTAATGGGGATGTCCGAAGGTTTAGGATCGGGTTTAAAAATAGTTAAAAATTCGAGAAAGTTACGGGGCTTTAATGAGAGGTTAATGAGGTTGTTAGTAACCCTCTAAAATGATTTGGACAGGTTTGAGAGTCTTGGTGATGGTGATTAGCCCGGAGAGGCGTATGACGAGCGTATCGAGGCTCAACAAGGAAGGTCTGTGAGTGGACCTTGTTTTCTAAATTGATGCATGCATAACTGTTTTATATGCTTTAATGAACATGTTTTGTAATGCCATGAATGCATTTGTTTGTGGTATATTAGGATTTACGTATTTACACGTATTTTGAGGTTTTTGGTTTTATACGGTGCTTATACGTGCCCTGTTTTCTATGATGGCTTGATGAAATGATTTCGGATTTGGAAATATGGAATCGGGCATGAGACCCATTTGATTTGGAAACTACCGGACTTGGAGTCCATTTGATTTGATGAGAAATCGGGCTGTAGGCCCATTTGAGTTATACGATTGGGCTCGGGGCCCCGTTGGTTTACGACTTCGGGCTCGAGGCCTAGTTGATTTGTGATATCGGGCTTGAGGCCCCGTTGATTTATGGTATTGGGCTTGAGGCTCAGTTGATTGTGAAATCGGACTTGAGGCCCCGTTGAATCGTGAAATCGGGCTTGAGTACCATTTGTGGTTTAAAAAATGAGAATTCGGGTTTGAGACCCTATTGAAATATGGATTTTGGCTGAGTCCTGTGAGATTTGAATTTGAATCGGATTTGAGGAATCTTGTTGAGACGCTCGAGTATGAGATCCAGTTGAATTGTGATTTGAAAGAAAGTATTTGAAATTATATATACCCTCCTGTATGAATGGTCTCCTCCAGACGTCGTAGACCCTGGAGAGTCACGATCCACTACCTGGAATGAGTGACTCCAAGAAGGAGCACATTCCAGGAGTGAGAGTTATGGTATAGTCTCAGACTGGGTCCGCAGATAGTCCTCCAGACGTCGTAGATCCTAGATTTTGGACAGATCCTCCCAGACGTCGTAGATCTTGAGGGTAGACTTGGAGTGAGACCCCGAGTAGTATGCATACTTAGATATATCGTGACGGGTTCTTGATTGGGCATGTGAGATGCCAAGGATGGGATATATATATATATATATATATATGTTTGTACGAGGTTTTACGGAGATGGTTTTGGGCTGAGACCCACGTGTGTTGGATTTGGGTTGAGTTCCTACTTGATTTGGTTTTGGCTAAGTTCTTATATTCTTTGATTTGGATTTTGGGCCAAGGCCCCAATGAATGTTTTGAGAAATGGTTTTTGAATGCATGCATGTTTTTTAGTGAAGGGCATAAATGTCTTTTTGTGAAATTGTTTTTATAAATTATTTGTTTTGTCCACTCACAACTTAGAGGTTTTTAATACCCTTCAGGTTAATTGCGGATGCGGGCTATAGCAAAGACTGAGACATCACACTCCTCCTCCGGATCCTGGCGCACTCTGGAAGCCCCAGTGGAGCTGGAGTTGGAATTATCTCTGGTATGATACGTGATGTCAGCCGGGAGCAAATACGTCCCGCATTAATCCTGGGGGGATTGGGACGGGTCCTGACACCTAACCTCAATCAACATGTTTCTCTAGTTTTTGGGGTAAACCGGCCCGACGACCCGACCCGGTCATATTTCACTCGTTTTCAGTCCTTTTGCTTCCCTATTTCACCCAATATACTCTACATTAACTCAAGAAAATATCTATAACTTGAGAAATGCAAACAACTTATTGAGAACCATTATCCAAGTTCACAATTTTCGGCTGAAGTTCTTCCTTGGTTTATGGGTGATCCTAGCGTCCAAACCCACAAGTTAGCAACTTGTTCAAGCCGTAGGAACCCAGAGAGGAAGGTAGTAGACTCGTTTCTCAAGCTCCTCGATGAAAACTGGTTTGTAGGATCTCAAACCTGAAAACCTACTCGGGTCACCAACTCTCCCTCATGGTTTAAGTCTAAAATTCCTTTCTCCTTCCTTTTCTGTTTCAAAACCTCCCACATGGCCCACTTTCCTCTCCTCTTTCTCCCCTGATCTCCCTCTTTAGTTTTCTTTTTCATTTCCTCTCGGTCGAACACTCAACAAAACACACATAACACTAAAACATAATATAAACAACACAAAATCACACAAATTCGGCACACACATCCCTAAGGGATAGGGAAACATATCACCCCCCAATCCATCCACAAAAATATCTCATAAGTAATTTACATAAATACCCCCTCCTTGAAAAACTACTAAAACGCCCCTATGTAACCGAACTTCGTTTTCAGCATGTCATATGTCGACGTACTAGGGAGGCCAAGAGCTTTACAACGCCCTTTTTCGGAAAATCCAAAATCCATCCCGATCAAAAGGTTATTTTTTTTACTTTGGTCAAAAGTCAACCCTTTTACTTCAGAAGCAAAATGGTCAATTTCAACTGGTTTTTCCGATTTTACCCTCGTTAAAAGTCTGAGTCGCTACAACCTACCCTTCTTAAAAAAAAATTCTTCCTCGAAATTTAAATTCAATCAAATCTATAATCCAGTTCTAATGAAAAATTTAAATACATCACACAAAGACATAGTGCCCATCTGGTTGACATCACAACACACAAATATTGAGGAATCCCACATTCACATCACAAAACCATGTCTCAAACAACTAATAACACAAGTAGCAATCACATCACATGATGACACTACGCGTAGGCCAATACCTCAATACTTTCTTAATAGCATTCAACATCGAATCGGAATCCCACACTAACCAGAAAATTTCCATATCCAATCACACTTTTCGGCTCCTCATTGAGCATTAATTCGTACACCAGACTCCTTCCGAGTGCTAGTCCCCGATACAAATAGCTCACACTTAGTCTACCCCACAACACACAAATATCAAGAAGTCAAGTCATTTATGTTAATAATACCATCTTATTGAAAACAAAAATCAACAATCACTTTGAAGCTTACACACTTTCCAACACGCACAAATATAAAAAAGTATATAATATTCAAATATTCACAATACGACCTCAAAATCCAAAACCACTATCAGCTTTACAACTACCCAGGGCTTGTCCACTAGTCCCATCTTAAGCCATGCATAGGGCTCGCAACTCGGAGGCATGAAATCAACAACACAACATAACCTTAGCTCTAATACCAAGTTGACAAGACCCCACACGAAATACACAAGAAAAATACATTTGGGTACTGCTCCCATCTGACAATAATCAAAATATATGAACAAACCTTGTCCGACAAGGGATAAACATAAACCCCGCAAGTTATGTCTCTACCTCTCAAGCCTCGATTCCCATGCAACGCCCCTAGAGGGTCACAAAACCTTGAAAACATGTGAGTGGATAAAAATAAATATTTTAAAAACATCCTTTTAAAACAACCAGCATTTACCCTCCGTTTTCCAAAACCATTCATGCATACGAAACCCTTTCACTTCGATTAAAACAAAACATAATTTGTAATCTCGAAATACATAAAACGTTCTTGAAGAAATTAACCGGAAATCAATCATTAACCAAAAACCTATTTAACCACGAAATACTAACTGATCATAAACATATTAGTCAACCACATCAATGCCACATAACCAACACATATCCACTGTCACATATCTACACATATCAAAGTAAACTGTTCCTCGATTCACAACATCACACAAAAAACCTCTGCCCAATTGGCAAGCACCCACAAAGTCACTCGGGAACCGGAGCCCAGCTCAACGTCCAAAATTACTAGATCCGTCAACACGTATCACGAGGAAGGTTACTCATCATAAATCACATTAGTACTACAAAATCAATCCATATCTAATATTATTACAGAATTCACACAAATGCAACATCACTACACAAACACAACGTCAATCATCACATCACAAGTGCATAACCGGTAGACATCACATACTCGCTCGGAAACCGGAGCACCAAGCTCGACGTCTGAGTCATCACTAGACAGTCTCAGGAACCGAAGCCCCGGGATCGAAGTCTTAGACTCACATCCAATCAACACAATCACAATCATAGATAATACTAGTTTCAGGATTTGGAGACCCTGGCTCCACGTCTAAATCAAGTTATTTCATGTCATAATCCACCTTCAATTTAAAACCACAATCGAAACGGTGTTCATAACATAGTTTACTGAAACCTCGTAAAACGTGAAATAAAATATTCATAAATCACCAAAAATACAATAAATTTCCAATCACTCAATATCATCAAAATCACATAGAGACACATTTAAACCATGTAAATATGCATGCATAATATTTTAGGGAAAGAAAGTCCACTCATACACCGTATGTATCGTTGAATTCCACATTGCACGCATTCGCGTAATTTTTGGGAACCTTAGGACCTGTCAAAAATCACATTGAAAGTTTGCCGACCATTAAAAATATCTTTTATTTTAATCCCATAATTTTTGGGATTTTTAAACGGATTTAAAGCGAACCCTAAACCTTTGGACAACCAAACTACCCCGAAAGGTGCCCGATGGACTCGAAACCTGCGCCAAAATATTCATAACATAAAAAACACGAAAAATCATGTTGGACACACCCCTAGATTCCCTAGCACGCGCCCCCATGTGATGTCTGAAGCGGCTGCACATAAAGCTCAGGCGCAAGGAGTATTGTTCATCGTCCCTAACCTCAGTCAACCCATTTCTCCAGTTTTCCGTGTCGCCCGATCCAGCGACCCAGCCCAGTCATATTTCACTCATTTTCAGTCATTTTTCTTCCCTATTTCATCCAATCTACTCTACATTAACTCAAGAAAAGATCTATAACTTGAGAGATGTAAACAACTCACTGAGAACCATCATCCAAGTTCACCATTTTCGGCCAAAGTTCTTCCTTGGTTTCTGGGGTGATCCCAGTGTCCAAAACCACTAGTTAGCAACTTGTTTAAGTCGTAGTGTTTAAGCTGTAGGAACCTAGAAAGGAAGTAGTAGACTGGTTTCTTAAGCTCCTCAATGAAACTGGTTTGAGGGATCCCAAACCCGAAAACCTTCTTGGGTCATTAACTCTCCCTCACGGTCTGAGTTTGAAACTCTTGTCTCCCTCCTTTTCTGTTTCAAAACCTCCCTCACGGCTCATTTTCCTCTCCTCATTCTCCCATGATCTCCCTCTTCAGTTTTCTTCTTCATTTCCTCTCGGTCTAACACTCCATAAAACACACACAACATTAAAACACAATATAAATAACACACAATCACACAAAGTTAGCACATACACATCCCTAAGGTATGAGGACACATGTCACCCTCTAATTCATCCAAAAAAAATTCTCACAAGTAATTTACTAAAATGCCCCTCCTTGCAAAATTATTAAAATGCCCCTCTGTAACCTAGACCAAGAACGAAATCTGACCGAACTCTGTTTTTAGCATGCCGACGTACTCGGGAGGCCGAGAGCTTTACAACGACATTTTTGGAAAATCCAAAAGCCATCCCGACTAAAGAGTCAACACAAAAGTGAACTCTTTGACTTTAGGGGAAAAATGGTCAATTTCAACTGGATTTTTTGATTTTACCTTCGTTAAAAGTCAGGATCGTTATAGGATGTGACAATATATGTATGATAGTGAATTAATTAGGGTCAAGTTAGTAATTCTCATCCTTGCAGGGATTAGTGGGTCGAACGAGGCGGTAATCCCGCAAGGTTGAATTCAATGTGGTTAGTCTAACAAGAGTTAGACAAGATTAAAAATTGGTGAGATTCCTTGTTTGATAAGAATTTTCAAACGGGAGCAAGATCAGTCCAATTTCCAAGGAAATTCAAGACATTTCCTATCAGATGTGGTTATGATTGCTAGATAAATGGTAGGTTTTGAATATGATTATGATTTATGGATATTTATTTATGGTAATTTTTGGAAAACAGGGTTTTTGGCTGGTGCCAAGGAGGTAAATGTTTTGGATTGGTGCCCAGGTTAAAATGTGTTTTGGTTTGGATACTATTTTTTGTATTGGTCAACCTCAGGCGATTGGATCGCCATTCCGGAGTTGGACTCTGAGGGTTCCTAGGGACGAACTTGGGCGTGGTCTGAGTTAGATTTGACACGTAGTGGCGGAGTTAGACTTCATGATCCGTAGTTGTCTATTGCTAGTGCAAATGGAATGCTAGTTAGACTAGCATGCTGATTGGACGAGTGAGACGAGGTTTGACTTATGATTAGTTGGACAAGTGGGAACAAGTTTGGTTTTAATTACTTATAATGTGTTCAATGGTTTTCAAAATGGTTTAGAGTCGGTGATTTTAGGGAAATGTGGGTCAGGGTGTCAGGACTCACCCCGGTTTCACCCCGAAAACCGAGTTAAATCCTGCTCCCGTCTGACACCCCGACACGTAACTAAAGTAAACTCACGAAAAACCGCCAAAATACATGCCAGACGCAAGAGAAAATTTAAACATCCGGGCCCGTCCCCCGTCAATCACAATATCCGGGTCTTTAAACTCAATAACCAGATCCAGCAAATCCAATCCAAAACCATTTGAAAACCATTTCTAAATCCTCATCCAAACCCGAATCCGAAATCACCGGTCTGAAGCCCTTCCGGCATCCAGAACCGTCATTTCGAACCCAAATCCGGAAATCCCACGTTTCAACTTTAAAACCAAATTCCGCTTTCCGAAATCCGATTTCAAAACCGAAAACCTCGATTATCAAATCACATCTCAAAATCCATTTATAATCATTGAAAACCACTCATCGTTTGAAAACCCCAATTCATGGCATCAAAATTAGAATCCAAACTTTTCTCTTAAAACGTGCTGAAAACTGTACTTTCTCGAAAAACGTGCAATTATGTAAAACCAACATAGCATATTCAACAATCATGAAATCACATGTAAAACCATAAAACAATGATAGAAAAACAGTTTTGCATGCTCGAGTTTAGAGAAGGGGTCCACTCACAGTCACCGGCACGTCACTCGCGCCCCGTACGTTCCTCAGCTTCCTCGGGAAGTCCCGATCCTATCACAAGTCACCAAAGTACGTCACTAACACGTCAACGAAGACTTTCCTAATTTTCCCCAAAAATCCACGGGTCCTAAACGTAACGAACCGGGACCCTAAACCTTCAACCTCGCGGAACTAACCTCAAACGACGTCCGGTCAACCCGAAACTTATTCCACTAGACTCGTTACAACCTCTAGGCCAAAAACCTAATTGACACTTTCCCCAGAAACCACCGCACGCGCCTCCACGTGCCTCCCAAAGTGGTTGCGCGTGGGCCTCACGCGCCTGCACTGTCAGGACCCAACCCGGTTTCACCCCGGAAACCGAGGTAAATCCTGCTCCCGTCTGACACCCCGACACAACACTAACGTAAACCACTAAAGTAATACAGTCAGACGCATGAGAAAATTTACACATCCCGAAGTCAAATTTTTACAGAGCATAGTACTAAATACAAAAGAAAGAAAACCCGATAACTGGATACACGCACACGGAAAAATTAAAACACTCTGGGGTCGCTCTCGTAACTTCTATGCTTCCGACGCTGCCTCGACGTCGAAACCCCGCTTTAGCTCCACGGCCTGGAGGGCAATTTAAAACCAGAAAAGTGTGAGTGGACCATAAATAAAAGAAAAGTTTCCAAAACCATTTTATGAGAAAACCGGGTATGGCCCTCCATTTTGAAATCACAAACATAACCCAGTTACTAAAAACAGTTATAAATCACATAAACCTCACTATAAAAACATTTACAGAAACACTATAAAAACAGTTATAGAAATCATATCATCAGCGTCATAAAACCGTATCATAAAACATAAATACCGAGTCATCATTCTCCGATCAAACATGCTGGATCTATCCGAGTCTTTAAACTCCCGAGTCTTTAAACTCAATCTAGGCCTCAATAATATCCGAGTTAAAGACTCCCGAGTCTTTAAACTCAATCTAGGCCTCAATAATATCCGAGTCTTTAAACTCCCGAGTCTTTAAACTCAACAGGCCTACGGGGGAAATATCAATATATCCAAGTCTTTAAACTCAATACGGGTCTTTAAACCCAATCTGGGCCCGTCCCCCGTCAAATATAATCAGGGTCTTTAAACCCAATAACCAGATCCAGCAAATCCAATCCAAAACCGTTTAAAAACCATTTCGAAAGCCATATCCAAACCCGAATCCAAAATCACTGGTCTGATGCCCTTCCGGCATCCAGAACCGTTATTCTGAACCCAAATCCGGAATTCCACTCTTCAACTTTAAAACCAAATCTCGTTTACCGAAATCCGATTTCAAAACCGAAATCCTTTAATCACCAAATCATGTTTCAAAATCCCTTTATGAACATTCAAACCACTTATCCATTGAAATCCCAAAACCACAACATCATATTCAGAAATCACACTTTTCCTCGGAAAACGTGCTGAAAAATGAACTTCCTCGAAAAACGTGCAATTATGTAAAATCAACAAAGCATATCCGATAAACATAGAATCATGATTAAAACCATAAAACAATTATAGAAAAACAGTTATGCATGCTTGAGTTTAGAGAAGGGGTCCACTCACAGTACCAAGCCCTCAATCGCATCCCGAACGTCTCGTACATTCCTCAGCTTCCTCGGGCAACCCCGATCCTGTCACGAGTCACCAAAGTACGTCACTAACACGTCCACCAAGACTCTCCTAATTTTCCCCAAAAATCCGCGGGTCCTAAACGTAACGAACCTAAACCCTAAACCTTCACCCTCGTGGAACTACATTGAATCGACGTCCGATCAACCTGAAACCAATTCCATTAGACTCGTCACAACACCTAGACCAAAAACCATGTTGACCGTTTTCCCAACCGCCGACGCACGCCCCCCCCCCCCCCCAAAGTGGCTGCATGTGGCCCTCACGCGCCAACTACAGTGTCACCAGCAACCTCTGGTCGACCCGGTTCGAACCAGTCCCTGCAACTCGAACCGACGTGGCCAGTTCTCCACCGTCCTGCCACCAAAACTGCTCCTTTCTTCACTATCTTCATCGTCCAATCCTCAGCAATCCAGTCCCCTCACTCAAACACCTCGACTCGACCTAAAACCTGTCGACTCAAACTCGAACAAAAACCCGAACTAGTCCCCTGTTCTTCCTCCCGGCCAACCAGGTCTTCCCCCGTCACGGCTTCGACACTCAGAGCTTCCTAAGACCTCACTGATACTCACCCAACTCATCAAGTCCCTCGATTCACTCCCTAAGTCCACGACTTTCGATTTGAAACTCGACGGCAAAACAGAGCATAGAAGAAAAGTTAAGGAATTACCTGCCCTCCTGTCACCGTCGTGAGCTCAGCCGTGAGGACACGACTCCTCCCGTCCACCTCCAGCCTCTGGACACCTCCACCGGCCTCGATTGATCGAACACGGCAGCACCACCACCCAAAACTCCTCTCTGTTCTCTGTTTTCCCCCTGGTTTCCCATGGCTCACCTCTCACCCACACACAACCACCGCACCTCCAAATCTCTTCACTGTCTCTCTCTCACTCTCTGAGTTACTCCTCACTCACCAAAACACACCAACACCCACGATCACCTCTCAATTTTTCTCTCAATCTCCCCCTCTGTTTTCTGTTCTTCGAACACACACACAGCACACACGGTTACACCCCAAACAATTGGACCGTGCACTCACTAGAACCAACCAGACTCCCTACACGTGTCACCATCCTCCCTCTTCCTCTCCCAAGTGGCTCAATCTCAGCCATCCATTTGTCCCTCTTCGGATGTCAGAATCGGGCGTGCCACCTGTCTATGGATTCGTGACGTCCTAAAATACGTCATGGTCAATGGTCAATGGTCAAAACCCAATTGACCGCCTGAACTAAAAGTTAACTATTTGCCCGGACCAGGGGCAAAATCGTCATTCTAGGCTAACGACCTTATCGGGACCAACTAACCCCCCGATTAAGCTCACTAATCTCCCCTTAATCACTATCTTAGCCCTAATTTTTGGGACGGGTCGTTACATGTACACAGTCACTGTTCATCGTCGTCTTCAACGGGTGAACCGGCGAAAGCGGTTCTCCGCCGTTCCTTCACCGTTTCGACTCCTCTTTTCACCATCCTCAACGTCCAGTCCTAAGCAACCTATTCCCCTTACTCTACACTTCGACACAGCCCCTAACCCGTCTTCTTCAACTTCGAAACAAAACCCGTACAAACCCCTGTTTCCTATTCCGACCACCCAAGTCCTCCCCCGTCACGGCTTCGATATTAACAGGTTCCTAAGGACCTAAGAAGTCGACTAGGACCAACCAGACACCTCGACTCAGCTCCCACCTTCACGACTTTCCGTTTGAAATTCACGGAAAAACAAAGAAAACTAACGGGGGAAAGAAATTACCTGCCTGTCGATCGCCGCCGTGCTCGCCGTCGCACTCCCTGAAGTCCACAGAGTCGTCCCAGCTTCCCTTCGAGTCCAATTGGATCAACACACGGCCACACCACCTCCAAGGTCCCTCATCCCTCTCTGTTTTTCCCGTAACCTCACCCTCTTCACTCACCAAACCTCCTCACACGAGTTGCCTTCCCAACTCACTCATTGTCTCTCTCGATATCTAGTCCCTCACTTGATCACTGAACACATAAACACACTCTGCACTCGTCCAATTCCTTCCTAACTCTCAGTCTCTGTTTCTCTCTTGTTCGAACACGACCACAACACCTGCACGATTTTGAATACACACACCGTGCACCCCAGAACCCACTACACACACTGCACGTGTCCTCCATCCAATGGTCCCCTTCCAAAATATCCTATTAAACCTGTACACTTGTCCTCATCCGGTGTGCATAAATCCCAATGCAGCCAAAAGACCAGAATGCCCATAAGTTAAAATTACCGTTTTGCCCTTACTGTTTTAGACCCATATCTTACACGTTAAATGTCCGATGAACACGTACCGCCAGTCATTGAATTCAGGACGACGAGAACTACGTAACGGTCCTAGGTCAATATGTCAAACCCCGAACGTACGAAAAGTCAACTTTTCCCCCTATTTTAACCAAATTACGGTTAGGCCCTCAACCTTCCGAACATCATAACTTCCTCCTCGGATGTCGGAATCGGGCGTGTCACCTGTCTACGGATTCGTGTTGTCCCGAACTAAAAGTTAACAATTTGCCCGAACTAGGGGCAAAATCGTCATTCTACGCTAACAGACCTATCGTAACCAACTAACCACCGATTAAGCTCACTAATCCCATCTTAAGCACTATCTTAACCCTAATTTCTGGGACGGGTCCTTACATAGGGGGCTTATATATATTTATATGTTTTTGGGTTGGACACAGGATTGTTATATATTACAGAATCCTAGGTCCAATCCAAAAACATATAAATATATATAAGCCCCCTGACCCACATTTCCCTAAAATCACCGACTCTAAGCCATTTTGAAAATCATTGAACACATTATAAGTAATTAAAACAAAACCTGTTCCCACTGGTCGAACCAATCATAAGTCAAACCTCGTCTCACTTGCCCAACTAGCCCACTAGTCTAACTAGCATTCCATTTTACTACCAGTAGACAACTACGGATCACAAAGTCCACCTCTGCCGCTACGTGTCGAATTTAACACAAACCACGCCCGAGTTCGTCCCTGAGACTGACCAATCCAGAAAATAGTGTCCAAATTAAAACACATTTTAACCCGGGCACCAACCCAAAACATTTACCTCCCTGGCACCCTGTTTTCCAAAAATCACCGTAAATCAATATCCATAAATCATAATCATAAATATAGAATTACTTATTCGATTATGCATGCATGTTTTCTAAATGCAAGGGTTAAATTTTTAATTTTGGAAAATGGTTTTCCACAGATTTATTTTGTCCACTCACACTTTTGATTGGTTTTTGGTACCCTCTAGATTGGTTGTCGAAGCGGGCTGTAAGGAGGCTAAGGCATTTTGTGGGTCGGCACACTCTGTATATCCTGAGTAGGATATAGTAGTATCTCTTGTTTGACACGGGGAATGTATGTCTCTGTTACTTTTAAAAGGTACTTTGGTAATTTTATAGCGACGTGTGAGACGGGAGTAGATCCTCTCACGTTAATCGATGAGGATTACGGGGAGGGTCCTATAAAAAATAATGAAGATGAAGATCGGGTTTTCTAAAGTCTATTTAGGTATAATTTTCTTAGTTTTGGACTAGTTTTAACGACAAATGGATGAAATTAATAAAAAAAAAAGCACATGATTGTAACAAGTCATCTATTTCTAGGTGCATTTTAAACGAATAATGAGTATAGGATACAAAGTCTAACATATACGCGAGTACATGGTGCAATTGAGGTAAAAAACCATATTTGAAGGCATGGACCTGGTAGGGGTGACAATGAGTTTGGTCATGTCGTGTTCGTGTTTTATCATGAATTTTTGTATTATGCAAATATGCTCAATCCTAAATCGACTTGTTAGTGAACTATATAGCCCTTGTAAACCAATTAATAAACACGTCGTGTTTAAAGCCAATTAACTTATAACTTTTTTAACCTATTTAAATCATTTGGCCTTCCAAGCTTATAAATTTATGTAATACACTTGAAAAATTCAATATTTACTACCAAATACTTCCAATAATTTATGAATACATAAGTTTATAACCCTAAATAATCTTAAAAGTATAACAGATTTAATAGATATATATATATATATATATATATATATGTAGGTAAATGGGTAGATATATAAGTTAGTGCTAACACATTTATTAAACGGATTAATAAGTCATTAGACGGGTTAACCGATTAACCAAAGACCCATCAGTTTATTAAATGAGTCATAACGAGTTGACAAAAAAAAATACCAGAAATTTTTGTAGTGTTGGTTTACACTGATAACTGTGTGCAAATTTCAAATCATTTATCTGAAATTGCCACTCCTATATGGACGATAAGATAACACTCATAATAAATTTCGAATTGTTTATCTGAAATTGCCACTCCTCCATGGAGGATAAGATAACACTCATAATAAATTATCCCTTGTGTATTTTGTCAGTGTACTCTGATCACGGGGTGTTGTCCAATCCGCCTTAAGATTCCTGTACCTGCTTAGGTGCGTGTGATTTTTTTTAATTTTAAAAAACAAGTAGAAATGAAATAAATCCAAAAATATAAAAAAAAATAAACAAAAAGGATTGTGGGAGGAGGAATAACTACCACTTCCTCGATATTTCTCTCCACATCTTCCCGTATAGCTCAACATTTATTTTTTATTTCATTTTTATCTATTATTTCTTTGACTTTTTTATTTAACTTTAATGTCTTAATTACCCCTTTTGATCGATATATTACATTTTTTGCCTTTAATTATATTTGTTGAATCTAGAATTATGGGGGTATTTTTATTATGAAAATTTGGTAAAATCTTTTCACCCTTTTGCCTTTATAATAGTAGAGATATTTATTTTAATTATTTTAACCTAAAGTGAGATAGATCAACTATGTTGCCCACTAATATTATACCACGTGGAATAGAACACCATGTGACATGTTTCAAGTACATCAAAGTATTTTTTGATTTGTTTTAGTCAATTTGTCATCCGTTCTGGCCATTTCTTTTACAAATTGCCTCGTACAAATCTTTTATGTACAAAATATACAACTTATATATTCCACTTTGCTTATTTTCCATGTACCACGTGCTCTTCGTAAGACCTTTAAAAGGAAGAGTGATTGGTCGTCACTTAGGGATATGCACCAGTATGATGTAAGTCTAAAGCGTCTCGAATGTCCAAGTTACTATGTGGAGATTATAAGAGGTAGGTGGTAAATGATAATTTTAGCAGCGTGAGGATAAATAGTCAATGTTCTTTCCTTTTTTGGGAAATGTGCTTCCTTTTTTGCATTGATATTTGATGGGAACTTGGTGAATAGTTTTGATGTGCGATAAATGCACCCACAAGGCATTCAGATGAGTGATGAATATGTGCCAAACTGTCACTTTGTACTATTGATATTGCTAAGTTTGCTTGTTTATAGACATAGGGTTCAATTACCGATTGGGCTTGGACATGAGTTGTGATTTTGAGCTTATTCTTTGTAGCCCACTGGATATGGTTTAGTATGATATCAATATTTATCATTTTCTTTAGGCTTATTACACTAAGTGCAATAGGAACATGCTACGAAATCTCAAAATGCACCAGGAACGAAAATTTTACTCAGTGTGCTGCAGGAACGGTAGCACTGTCAATACCGTTGCACCATTTTATTGACGCCGTCCTTGACGACCTTAATGTTTGCAGACGTGGATCACTCGTGGCTGAGTAGATGAGGACGTGTAAAATGAGGTGTACTAGGGGCATCGAAACATTGAGAGAATTTGAATTGGGGATAATTCCTCTGCTTGAGTTTCAAAATTTTGGGGGAATTGCTAGCATCGAATTCGTGGGAAGTTGCGTTGGGAGTGCGGGATTTGCGATTAGGCGGACGAACGACTTGAAAGAGGGGGATTGAAGTGATAGGGAAGGTGGCAGCAATGAAGACTTCATGGGAAGGTGGAAGTATGGAAGAGAGTCGAGGGTTGGAGGATTATTGAAGATGTTTTTTTGGGAAGTGGCCACAATGAAGACTTCGTGGACAGATGATAACCCAGGGATGAGGTTTCTCGTTTGTGTATATACTCGGGTAAGAAGGCTATCCCTCTCAATTTGGTTTGCATTTTTGGGTTTCCATTTCTGGGTTTGCATTACTGGGTTTGAATTTCTGGGTTTGAATTTCCAGGTTTGAATTTCTAGATTTGAATTTCTGGGTTTACAGATAATGTGTATGGTTTGAATTTTTTGTTTTACTGATAGTTAGAGATTAGGAATTGTTGGAATTAATTGATAATTGATTGATTTGTTGGAATGAATTCATAAATTCTGGAATGAATTGATAATTTATTGGTTCTTTTGGAATGAATTCATGAATTCTGGGTTTGTAGCCGTTTGATACTTGGGTAACTGATGAGTTTGATCATATAGGTTCGGTGGCAGAGACCTCGTGGCAAAGGGCGTGACTTTTGGGAATGGTTGGACCCAAAAATGTGCAAAAGGTCGACGAAAATAATTCCCGGGCTGCTTCAGAAGCTTGACGTTGGAGAAGAGAAATTTCTGAATGAGAAGAGGAAGGTGTTTAGGCTTAGAATTACCCTTATGCTGACTTGGGTTGTATTGATTGGCATTATCCTAGGGATTATGTATGTTTAGGCTTAGGATTGCCTTAAGGTGACTTTCAGCTTGCACTGAATTGTTATGTATGAGGTAGATTGGTAGAGCTAGTGGATGTTATGAATGATGAGATGCAATGAATGTGAATGAACTTCTTTTGTAAGATATGAACTTTTGTAAGATAAGAACTTTTGTGATGAATGCAAAATGTTATGAATGTTTGTGATGAGTTTATGTGATCTTGGTTTGGGAATGTGATGAATGCGCGTGGACAGTGCAAATGTGATGAACTTGGAATATGTGATGAACTTCATTTGGAGGTTAGAACTAAATACTTTCACCATTACGATTCCAAACTAAAGCACTGCAAAAACTTGGCCATTACA
Organism: Prinsepia uniflora; assembly: GCA_032719365.1. Classification (NCBI taxonomy): domain Eukaryota; kingdom Viridiplantae; phylum Streptophyta; class Magnoliopsida; order Rosales; family Rosaceae; genus Prinsepia; species Prinsepia uniflora. The sequence continues at coordinate 60,320,943 of CM064876.1, forward strand.
TCAAATGGTTCAAATGTCTATCAATACAGCACCATTACAAAAGATTGGAATGTCTAGTAAAAAAATGGTCCAAACACCATAAGCTTCTAAAGTCTACTATTGATGCCAATGGGTTAGCAATTCCTTTGCTTGCTTGAGCCAATCTCTGTTGGTTTTCTTTGACTTTGGAGGTAGCATTCGCTTTGTCATCCCTTTTGCATTTGTAGGTGACTTGATCTTTCTTCCCTTGGAACTGGCAACTGGACTTTGTTCCGGCAGCTGGGCTTGATGCATAGGTAGGCTAACAGGGGTACTGACTTTCCTTGCAGACCTTTTTTGTCTTGTTCTATTTGGGGTTGTAACAGGTGAAGAGGTATGTGTAGCTGGAATTTGGCTTGCTGGAGCTTCACTTGCAGCTGGAGCTTAACTTGCAGCTGGAACTTCACTTGTTGTTGAAACTTCACTTGCAGTTGGAACTTCACTTGCTGCTGGAACTTCACTTGCTGCTGGAACTTGGCCAGACTATATATACAAGCAATAAAGCCAATACAACAAATACACCCAAAATCAGTACAAATACCCAATACACCACATATACATCCAATACACCACATATATATAATATACATCCTAACAGGCCCACAACAAACATACATCTCATATATACCCTAAACAAAAACAAATCCATCAAACCTACATCTAATACAGCCCACACAACATATATACATCACTCCTCATACGCTAAACATAAACATATACATCAAACCTACATCTAATACTAACACGACCCACCCTCAATCCCCCGGGATTAAGAGCTAAGTCATGCTCCCGTCTAACTTACGAGTGACATGAAGGCTAAACTGACGTCTAACCCCCATGTGACACGTAAGTCAGACAAGGGATTCTTGACTGAACCGCTCAAAACTTTCGGACTTCCCAGAGCGCGCAGACTCTACTGTGGATCACGTATGTGATGTCTCCATCTCTCTTTCGACCAACAGCCCGCATCGCAACAACCTGGAGGGTATCGAAAACACCAAAAGATTGTGAGTGGACAAAAATAAAGTATAAGTTCAAAAATAGTTATCAGAAAACACCATTTATACCCTCCACTCAAAAACCAATGTATGCATATAAAGGACATGTTCTAAAACCATTTCATATTTGAAACCACCAATGAAAACCAGAATCATTTCTTTCTTCAAATCCACGATTCAAATCTAGGGCCTCAGCCCAAAATCATAAATAATTTTCAATGTACGGGAACTCAGTCCCAAAACCCATCAAATCCAAAACATTCGGGCCACTACCCAAAACATCAGAAAACCAGTGAAAAACATCAATCATACGAGTTTGTTGGATCTCAAGTGGGCCCGAGCCTTTAAACTCAAAACCATTCGCAACAATTAGGCCTTCCCGAGATATCAACGTGTCTTTAAATTCAAAACACAATCACAGGCCTCGGGGGGGTATCATAACCGAGTCTTTAAACTCAAAACACATATCGAGTCTTTAAACTCAAAACATATCAATCCAGGGCCCTCCCCCCGTCAATCAACCGAGTCTTTAAACTCAAAATCAGATCCAGCGGTTTTTCTTTTCTTTTTTAGGGTCTTTAAACCCAAAACCATTTTTCAATCAAGTGAAAACCATAGAAAATCCACATTCGAATTCGCAACAATGATTCCGTAAGCCGGCAACCACCATCTCGAACCCAAATCCAAATTTCCTTTTCAAGATTTCAAAACCAAATCCGAAATCTCTTTTCCGAAATCCAGTTTCAAAACCGAAAGCTCGTTTCCGAAATCACTTTCCAAAATCAATTTTAAATCTTTCGAAATCAAATCGTATTTCAAATCCCAAAACTACATCATTAAAACCATGGTCAAATCACAACATTATTCAGAATCTCGTAAAACGTGCAAAACTGTAAATATCTCAAAATCCGTGCAAAATCGTAAACCATCAAGATCATAAATCAAATCATAGAATCACGTATAGAAAACATATGAAAACATATATGCATGCATCAAGAGTTAGAAAGCAAAGTCCACTCATAGACCATTCCGCCGCTGCCTCGATACACGATCACTTACGCCGTTCCCGGCCAATCCACTATCACCGGATTTCCTGAACCTGTCCAAATCCTATAATGAGGTCACTAACTACTTCATTAAGCTTATACTAAAGCCCCGTAATTTTTCCGAATTTTTAACTATTTTTAAACGAGCCCTAAAACCTTTGGACATCCCGAAATTTATTGAGACGATGTCCGATCGATTCGAAACCAGTGCCAAAATGTTCGTTACGTTGAATACTTAAAGTCATATTGGAAGATTCCCCAAACTACTCTTCACGCGCCTGCACGCACGTCTGGAACTTCCTTCGTGTGAATCCCACACGCGTGAACAGTGTCACCATCAACCTCTAGTCAACCCAGTTCCTTCGTCTGGAACTTCCTTCTCAACCATTTTCAGCCCTTTCAATCCTATTACCTTCGTCCTATGCTAAGGAGTCGATCTACCTATGAAAATCTGAGAATTAAGTAGAAACTCTTACCTCCCAGACGATGTGTAAAACTCGATCTCTGCCTCTTCTCTAGTTCCACGTTTCCAGCTAGCTCAAGCCTCCCTTTCAAGCCCAAAAGCTTCCTAACATCATCCATAACCTCATTGTAATAACTAATTTAAATTTCAAGCATCAAAACGTCGATTGCCATTTTCGAATTCAAACTTACCCTTTTCGGGTTTCACGGTTACCAGCCATTGCAGACTCCGAAACTAGTCTTCAACCACTCCTAACAACCTCCTGAACCTCATCCTAACCCCTAATTCGAGCATCAAGCCTCACACGATCAGTTACCATTTTGAATGGAAACAGGGCACTCACGGGTTCTCTTAGCTACCACCGCCGTCCTCCGTTGTCGAGCCTCGCCGTGGCCACCAACCATCTCTGTACAACCTCCCTTTCAACTTTCCTTCACATTCCATCTTCATCTGATCAAGTTTGAGGGGGTTAAGGTTCAAAACTTCTCCCTGTCTCTGTTTTCTCTCACGGCCACCGTGCAAACAAAACTCCCAATTTTTAAAAACTGATTAAGTCGGCTGAGAAAGCTTCCACAGCCCTCTAGAGATGGGACAAGTGTCCCAATCTCATGAAACCACCATTCCAAATTAGCCAAGTGTCCATCTCTAACTGGGCACAGATCCCAATGCAGGTCAATGACCAAAATGCCTCTGCCTTCAAAATTACCATTTTACCCTTCGTATTCCCTGACCCGGAACTTCGTCGTCCGACGTCCGATGACGGCATGCTGCTTGTCGTTGTACTCAGGGCATCGAGACCTTCCTAACGGTCCTCGAAGTTCGTGAAAATTCCATGTCGTAGGAAAAGTTAACAAATTGCCCATTTTTAACAAAATTACCACAATACCCTCAAACTTCTGAACGTCATAACTTCCTCCTCTGATGTCAGAATCAGACGTGCCACCTGTCTATGTACTCGTGACGTTCCGAACTACGTCACGGTCATCGGTCAAAATCCATTTGAGCTCCCGATCAAAAAGTCAACATTTTTGCCCATTCTAGGGGCAAAATCGTCATTTTGCATCGTCCGTCCGAAATCGTCAAACTAATTACTGATTAACCTCACTAATCTGTCATCAATCACTAAGCTAATCCCGATTTCTGGAACGGGTCGTTACAAATACAGTTAATATACATCTAATACAGCAGATATACTTGTGCATCGGCCACATTCCCAACATTTGCTTTTTTGTATTCGTCTCTCTTTTTCCTTTGTTCTTGCTTGCGCTTGAACTTTGCTTCCTTAGTAGGATCTACCGGTTCTGTGCATGCAGTACGCTTGTGTCCGTCAGACCCACAATTGCCACACCTTAAAGTGGAATGGTATCTAGGCAACTTCGTAGGATTTGATGATGCCTCCTCAGTCTGACTTCTCTTCCTTTTCATCTTCGGCCTCCCGAGCTGCTTGTGATATTTAGGAGGCTTGAGTGGTGGAGCGCCAACTTTTCCCATTGGTCTTCATTGGGCAATGGTGCAATGATTCCCTCATATGCCTTCGTATGCCCATCATGATTATAACAATGATGGACAAACATTTCTGGATTTCCCTTAAACCGGCTTATTGCACTACATGCATGAGCACATGGGATTCCACTAAGTTCATATCTTCAGCAGGAGCAGGTTCAGAGATTCAAGTTCACTGAAAATTATCTTTCGAATGGATGAATGATCTCAAAAATATTATTCCCACAATGAGTGGGAATCAACCTCTGCCCTTTCAGCTTATCTTTTAACAAGGCCTGGATCCTTTTACCCACTATGTGGTCATGTCAAAATTGACCTTGATCATGTCTCCTAGTTAGCAAGGCAGTGATGTACTGCCTCAATTTGTCCAATACAGACAAAACGGGTTTGGCTTTATACAACACAATAGCCTTATTGAATACCTCAGATAGATTTTTTAGGAGAATGTCACACTTGAAATCATTCCCGAAGTAGGATCTGCACCACTGCTTAGCATCACGTTCTTTTAGCCATCTAGCTACACCAAGGCTCATATATTCTCTTCCTGAAACCAAGGAATGGTTGTGTCTCTTGCAATTGCATCCATCTGCTCTTTAAGGGCCATCCCCTTATATGTCTGGTTGAAGTTTTCATACAGATGCCTTAAGCAATGGCGGTGCTCTGCATTAGGAAAAGTCTGACTAACTGCCTCAATCGGTCCCTTATGTTTGTCTGTCATAACTAACAACCCCCTGCTATCTTGAATATTCAAATCGTCTTGCAAGATCTCCAAAAACCATCTCCAGCTACTGTAATTTTCCACCTCACATATAGCATATGCCACGGGAAACATCCCATTGTTGGCATCAACTCATACTGCTGATAGAAGTTAGCCCGGGTGAACCCCTTTTATATGGAATTCATCTAACCATATAAACGGTCTAAAACCTTTCATCCATCCATATTTGTAGGCTTTGAAGCAAACATATACCTTCTCAAATCTGGCTATCCCATCAGACTCCAACTCGGACTTCACAATCATAGTTGACCCTAGATTGGTCTTCAACAATTGAAGACAGTATTCTCCAAGTATTTCATACTGTCTTTGACATGACCCTTCAACGAGCTTCTTAATCATGACAGACAAGATATTGAAATTCTATAAAATCCCATTTGCTACTTGACAACTGCCTAGCATATTCCCTTACCATCTACTTGACATTAGCATGAATATTGAATGTCCTCGTACCACACACATGCTCCTCATTCAACCCCCTTATCTGCAAACACTTTCCCCCCTTCCACTGAAGATGCTAAAATAACAAATGGATACTCAGTACAACATTTAATCTTCACACGATCTGGTTGATTCCTGAAGAAATTTAGCTGCCTTCCTTGTATTACAGAGTACTTTCTTACTGCATCTCTAAATGTAGCAACATTCTGGAACTTCATCCTTAACTCAAACCTAGAATTCTGCATGTCAAGACCGGGAACAAACTCTCTGCACTTGGGGACAGGTTTCTTCCTAGTCCTTTTTTTAGGAATTGCATCTTCATCATCACTAAGGTCATTCAAAGTGCCAATCCTAGTTGACAATGGGGCATCCTCATCGTCATCTACCACTGTCCCTTTTTCAACTTCCACAAATGCCCCAAATAGCTCATCATCACTCACCACTATGGGTACCTCATCCTCCTGATTAAATGCTTCCTCTTCAAAAGGAACAAAGTCTGGATCATCACTATCTTCCCTAGATCCACTATCTTCACTATCTTCACCATTATCACTACATTCCTCTTCAACGAAAACCTTGGATTTCCCTTTAGCTTTCTTAGATGCTACTGGTTGAACCTCAGGAACAATTACTTTAGCTTTCTTAGATGCTGCTGGTTGAACCTCAGGAACAATTACTTTAACTTTCTTAGATGTTGCTGGTTGAACCTCATGAGCAATTACTTTGGTTTTCCCTTTATCCTTCCTTGTCAAGCTAGGCCTTCAGAATGATACTTGGGTAACTGGTTCATCATCTACTAGCCCTTGAGTAACTACTGGTTCATCCTGAACCAGCTCTTGAGTAACCTGAACTGATTTATAACCAACTATTTCTTGAGTAACCTGAGGTGGTTCTTCATTTACTTGCTCCACATGAACTGATTCTTGACTAACTGGTTGCTGATGAATTGATTGTTGAGTAACTGGTTCTTGAGTAACCTAAACCGGTTCTTCATTTTCAAGCATTACTTTAACTGATACTTGAGTACCCTCCCCATCATGAATTCCCAGACCTTGAGTACCCTCACCTTCATGAGATCCCAGACCTTGAGAACCCTCACCATCATCAGATCCCAAACATTGTGTACCCTCACCAACATGAGCAGGTTCTTGAGTAAGATCTTCTTGACTAAGGTCTCCATCATGAACCGGTGCTTGAGTAAGGCCCTCATCATGAAACTCTATCTTGTAGCAGGTACCTGTTCAATATTGACACCCTCAACAACATGCCTGCAGTATGTGATGACCCGGAAATTCGAAAAAGGAACATTTGGAAAAATTGGAAAGAAATGACGATTTTACCCTTAGTTATGGGGGTCGAAAGTTGACCTTTTGTTCGGGATGCCTTTTGGACTTTTAGCCATGACAGTTGGGTAGGTCTCAAGATGTTGAGTCAGTAGACAGGCGACATGCGTCGATCAGAGTTCAAACGTGGAAGTTACGGGTCTAGAACTAGGATGTGCATTTTGGTAATTATGCAAGGAAGGGCAAATTGGTCTTTTTGCTTGTTTGATGACTCATCAGAGGAATTAGCAGCAATTGGACACCTATCCCTCACCGATTTGGCCGAGGATTTCACATTGTGACATCTGTCACTTATAATTGAAGGCTTAAAGGCTACACTGATGACTATTTGAATGTACCCATGGGACAAACAGAGCAGAGCAGTTTGATTAACTAATACCCACACCATCATCCGAATGAATTGGATTCAATAAATTGAGATGATTGACAGGACCCATCCCAATCCCCCCGGGATTAGTGCGGGATGACCCTGCTCCCGTCTGACATGAAGTGTCAGACAAGGGATATTTCCGACCTTTGCCCTCCTGGGCTATCAGAGTACGCCAGGATCCGGAGGAGGTATGTGATATCTCGGTCTCTGCTACAGTCCACATCCGATGTCAGCCTGAAGGGCAGTCAAAACATTAAAAGCTGTGAGTGGACAAAACAAGAGTTTATAAAAACAGTTTATAAGAAAGACATTTGTACCCTTCACTAAAAAGCATGCATGCATTCAAAAATCATTTATCCAGAAAAACCATAATGAAATCAAGTACACGGGCCACTGCCCAAAACCTGTGTAAACGCACATCATACATCATATCATATATCTCATATAGCATACATCATATATCTCATATAGCATACATCATATATACATATAATTCACATAACCAATCCTATCACGGTTTCCAAAGCTACGCGCGTGCTACCCAGTTCTCAATCCGAGTCTTCTCAAAGTCAAGATCAATGTCCGTAGACCACTGACCCTACCCGAGGTAATAGTAATCATAGCCTTCCTGAGAGTAAGGAACCCAACTGGGGGGTGACTCCACTCATTCGATGCTCTGTGACTACTCCGGGGTCCACCCAGGCCAACGACCGTCCCCGGAGGAGATAATAGAAGTAAAGGAAGGTATATGAATACATATATATACATAACATAAACATTCATGCCCGGTTCCCTTGAACCGTCATGATCCATAACAACCATAACAAGGGTTCATGCCGGTTCCCATAAACCGTCATGAACCAGAATGACCCGACAAAGGTTCATGTCGGTTCCCATAAACCGTCATGAACCACAGTGACCTTTCCAGAGTTCATGCCAGTTCCCATAAACCGTCATGAACTTGGAAATCCATCTAGGGTCCCTGACCCGAAATCATCAGTGTAAAACAACTAGGTCTCGTGCCCGAACATATGACTCAACTGGGCACCATGCCCGATATCTAAGGGTCAGTCACGACTCCGATCATAGTGATGCGTGCAACCATCCATCCAGGACCGCTCTCAATCCTGGTATGTCGCCGTGAACGAATCAACCGACGCGACCACCACAAGATCATGGTGCACTCATCATCAATCGCTATCCTGAACCGTCAGCACTCCGAAGTCGAGCCTCCCCAGGCTGCCCAACCACGAATCGTGCATCGTGACCTCTCTGGAAGGAACACATCCTAATCCGGAGGCGAGCGTCGTATCGTTGATCGACGTGCACATAGCACCTGTCGCGACCACGATTTAGACTCGAAGGTCGTAAATAGCGTCATATGCCCGAGACAAAACCAAATGGGTCTCATACACGAGTTTATCCTTTTTGAAATCCAAATCCAAATCAATTAAACCATTAAAGACATACAGACCCGTATAAGCACTGTATAAGGCCGAAACCTCGAAATACGTGCTTATACGTAACCACATACAAATGCACCCATGGCATCATCAAACATGTAATAAAACATATAATACACATTTATGCATGCACCAATTTAGAAAATAAGGTCCACTCATAGACCGTCCGAGCTGCCGCCTCGATTTGCGTGCCATACGGCTCCCCGTACCGATCACCATCACCGGGACTCCCAAACCTGTCCAAATTTTAATAGAAGGTTACTAACTACTTAATTAACCTCCTATCAAAGCCCCGTAATTTTCCCGAACTTTTAACTATTTTTAAACCGACCCTAAACCTTCCGATGCCCCGAAGCATATCGAGACAGTGTCCGATTGACACGAAACCAGTCCCAAAATGTTCGTTACATCGAATAGAAAATTTCCCATGTTGAACACTTTCCCAAATTATGGCCCACGCGTCCTTACGAGCCCCTAGAAGGTCAAAAATACTATTCATCACCATCAACCTCAGGAAAACCGGTTTTTCCTGGTTTTCCGGTCCGGTCACTGTTTGCTATAATTCCTCGTTTTGGTCCTATTTCAACCCCAATTAATCCTATAATTACTATTTTCATGTTTTCTATCTATTCTAATCCTTAAAACAACCTAAAAACGTATAAATCCTATGGTTTGATTTTGAACCAAACGGTTCAATATTTCCAAAACTCACCCACGACTGCCCAGCCTTCTAACCACCATAGAAACCTTCCTAAAACTATCCTGGCAACCTATTTGATTCATTAAAACCATTAAAAGCCAACCATAATAACAAAAATGGAAAAATGGATCAAAATGGGCTAACCGGGTACCCGCACGGGTTCTTGCCTCCACGCCGCCGTCCACGGCGGTTCTAGCCATCCAGGCCGGTCACCTCAACTCCCTCAGCCTCCTGGTCCTCTGTCCTGGCCTTGGGTGAAGATTGGATGGGTTTTGGTTTGCACAGATGGGAGGAAAAGGGTGAGATCAGGTGGTTGTTTTGGAGAAAATGGAATGGTTTGCACGGTGCATGAAGGAAATATGGTGTCCATTGGATGGGTGACACTTGTCACTCATCCATTGGGCATCAGGACAAATATCTGGGCCCACTAGAGTCCAAAAGTGAACCCGCCTCGTAATTCGTGCAATAGTGCACTAGAACTTCCGTGAACTGTAACTTGGCCGTCGAACGTCCGAATTCGACGTGCCGCCTGTCTATGGATTCGTATCGTCCTTATCTACGTAACGGTCTTCGGCCCGTGGCCATCAGACCTATTGGTCAAAAAGTCAACATTTGATCCCCTTTTAACCATAATTACCAAAATGCCCCTAAACTTCCGAACGTCATAACTTCCTCCTCGAACGTCGGAATTGAACGTGCCACCTGTCTATGAACTCGTGACATCACGAACTATGTCACGGTCATCGATCAAAGTCCATTTGACCACCCAAATGAAAAGTCAACGTTTTGCCACGCCCAAGGGCAAAATGGTCATTTTGCATTGTTCGTCCGATTTCGCCTAACTAATCACGGATTAACCTCACTAATCGTGATTAGTCACTAATCTAATCTAGGAATTTGGGACGGGTCGTTACATGATGAACTAGAGTGAGAAACGAGGAAGAAAAAAGAAATAACCCTTAAACCCGAAAGCCCAAACCGTGGAAGTTTAAGGCTTCAACAATTCGAAATTTAATTTGTAGGTTGTGATGAGTGAATTGAATCTTAATTAAGTCTTTTGGGATTGTTTCGATCAGGAAATCCTCAAGAACGAAGAGAATTGACATCGTTTTGGCCTAGAACAAACCTCACTGGGAATTACACATCCGGTTCCTCCGGGTCCTGTCAAGTTGTGACGACCCAGAAATTCGAAAAGGAAAATTTGGAAAAATTGGAAGGAAAGGACGATTTTGCCCCTGGTTATAAGGACCGAAAGTTGATTTTTTGATCGGGACACTGTTTGGACTTTCCAAAAAGACCATCGAGTAGGTCTCGAGATGCTGAATCCGTAGACAGGAAGCATGCGTCAATCGGAGTTCAGGTGACAAAACTACGGGTCTAGGAGTGTGAGGGGTAGTTTGGTAATTTGTGCAAGCAGGGGCAAAATGGGATTTTGGGCAGGTGAATGGCTGATTCAGCTTGCTTAATGACTCATCTGGATTGGGGAGTGACATCTGTCACTTTGCAAATGCTGAGTAGTGTCAATTGTTAGACGCTGGGGTGAATTATCGAGCTTCACAATTAACCCATGTGTGTGGGTGTTTGAAAAACAGAGGGGAAGTGATCTTAGGTGATAATTGAACCCTTAGGTTGAGAACATGAGAAACTAAATGGAATTGAGAGAGGGATAACATAGAATTACGAGGAAGAAAGGAGATGAATCGTGAAAGAAAACCCGAAGAGAAACCCGAAACCTGTTCTTGGAAAATTGAAAATTCGAATTCGAGTTGTAGGATAGCCCAAGTCGAATTAAGGTTAGATTATGACTTCTAGGACCCTTATTAGTCGATCCAAATCGAGAAACTCAAGGGTCGAAGCTCTTGAAACCATGAATAGACATGGCGGAATTCGAGAAATCGCGAGTTTGTGTTCGTGTAATTAAGGGTAAGTTTTTGTGAAATTGATTTCAAAATCATCTTTAAAGTAAGTCTATGATGCTCCCTAACTAATTAATTGAGAAATCGGTGACTATTTGATGAACTGGGACGATGAACATTCATTGGAAACTTGAATTCAATTGAATTGGTTTGAGGCAGTGACGATTGAAATTAATGTTACAGACCCCTAATTAAGTTGGTTGCGATGCTATATGATGGATAAATTAAGGGATTGGAGTTGAAATTTACAGGGATTGAACCGGGTTGCTTCGCGGGTTGCAGGATCCATTTCACAGAGGAAATGGGTGAAGAAGGTGAACAGTAGCCATTACTGTAGCAAGCGCGTGGACTCTACGCGCAGTCGCTTGCGGCGACGCGTGAGCGGGAATCTCGAGGTGAGGCCAACATGACTTTTATTCCATTCAATGTAACGAACATTTTGGCGTTAGTTTTGAGTCGATCGGACACCGTTTCGATATTGTTTCGAGGGTCTGAAGTATTATGTTACGTTTTAATTCGTATTTAATTCCCGAAAAATTGGGGGAGTTTAAATTGCTGTTATTGGATTCATTAGTGACCCAAAATGATGTTTTTGGGCAGGACATGGGATTCCTAGAAAGTACCGAAAATTACGGAAAAACATGCAGCTTGGAATGCGAGTAGTTTGGACGGTGTGTGAGTGGACGTTTGTTTTCTAAATTATGATGCAAGCATAGTTAAATGTTTTACATGATTTATTGCATGATTTGATTTCCAATGATTTCTTGATGATTTGATATGATTAATTATTGGATTTATGGATTATTTAATCGGTATTTCGAGCACGTTTTACGAGGAACCCTTAGTGTGTTATTCCGGGAGGAACCGAATGTGTAATTCCCGGTGAGGCTGGATGTGTAATTCCCAGCAAATCTGGATGTGTTATTCCCAGAGGAACCTCGGATGTGTAATTCCTGAGTTATATGATTTGTTTTATGGTAACATGGTTATATGAGATGATTTTCATGTATTTTGGCTTAGAAGCTGGTGATTCATGTGTTTGACCCTATGCATGCATGGTTTGATAAGATGGAAGGGAAAATGGTCTATTTGAAATGTATTTTCAAATGATATTATTTTTGTCCACTCACACCTTTTTGTTTTGATGACCCTCCAGGCCGTGGCACGACGTTCGGGGCTGATCGAGAGGCGGAGGCATGAGCGGAAATCAGTGCAGTTATCCCTTGTCTGACAAGTGCTGAGGGGTAGTTTCCAGACTTCAGTTGACTTGTCAGACGGGAGTAGGACCGGGCACGGTTATCAAAGTCCAGTTGGGACGGGTCCTGTCAAATTAGTATCAGAGCATTGAGTTACTGATTTGCCATGCCTCCGCGATGCGAGCCCTGTGCGCGGCCTGGTGATGAGATTCGATACGAGGGTATAGGAAATCCCTGGAGTGAACATGACCTTGGATTGAGGGTCGGACATTGCATTTTGTGTTCTATTTACGTCGGACTTGTGTTGGTCCGGATAATGGTTCAATCTAACAATGGGATATGTTATATGAATGAGTGTGTCGGACCTAGGACGAAATTAACCCAAGGATATGGGGGATGAGTGACCTTTGGATTTTGGATATCGAAATTGGACTCAGAAAGAGTCAGGAGTTAGTTTTGGACTCGAGATGAGTCAGTGTGTTGTAGGAGGGCTCGAGACGAGCCGACAGATTGGAACAAGTGATTGTGGTTGTGCATAGTGAATGAGGGTTCACATGGGAATCCGAGATATGGATGTAAATTTAGTCTCCAAGATTGTTGTTGGATAGGTACATCCGAATTTCAAGGACGAAATTCTTTAAGGGGGGAAGGTTGTGACGATCCAGAAATTCGAAAAAGGAACATTTGGAAAAATTAGAAAGAAATGACGATTTTACCCTTGGTTTTGGGGACCGAAAGTTGACCTTTTGTTCAGGATGCCTTTTGGACTTTTGGCCATGACAGTTAGGTAGGTCTCAAGACGCTGAGTCCGTAGACAGGTGACATGCGTCGATCGAAGTTCGGACATGGAAGTTACGGGTCTAGAACTATGAGGGGCATTTTGGTAATTATGCAAGGAAGGGCAAATTGGTCTTTTTGCTTGTTTGATGACTCATAAGAGGGATTAGCAACAATTGGACACCTATCCCTCACCGATTTGGCTGAGGATTTCACATTGTGACATCTGTCACTTATAATTGAAGGCTTAGTTAATCAAACAAAGAAGGAGAACAGTTTGATTAACTAATACCCACACCATCATCCGAATGAATTGGATTCAATCAATTGAGAGGATGAACTAGAGTGAGAAACGAGGAAGAAAGGAATGAAATAACCCTTAAACCTGAAAGCCCAAACCGTGGAAGTTAACCCTTAAACCTGAAAGCCCAAACCGTGGAAGTTTAAGCCTTCAACAATTCGAAATTTAATTTGTAAGCTGTGATGAGTGAAATTGAACCTTGATTAAATCTTCTGGGATTGTTTCGATCAGGAACTCCTCAAGAACGAAGAGAATTGACATCGTTTTGGCCTAGAACAGACCTAACGGATAACTAGGAAATTGAAGGTTGAGTCGTGTAATTGGAGGGGTTGAAGGGTGCAATTTGAATTGGAAACCAGTTTAGAAGAATCCCAAAAAGCTCTTTGATGAATTAATTGAAAGAAAACAGGTCGAATTGGTGGACTACGATGGATAAACAAAGCTAAATTATTCTTAGAGAAATCGATATCGAACTGAGGAATGGAGATAAGTTCTCAAGTAATTGAGATTACAGAACCTTAATAGGACTCATAACGATGCCGAAATTAATGAAGAATTTATGGAGAACTGAACGGGTCATGTCGCGGGTTGCAGGGATCCGTTTTGCAGGAAACAGGTGAGAAAGACAACTGTAGCATTTTACTGTGCAGGCGCGGAGCCGCTTGTGGGGGCTCGTGAGGGCGTGTGGGCACGATTATCGAGGATTCATGATTTCTGGAAAATGTCAGAAATTACGGAAAAGCGTGCAGCTCAGAATCAAGCGGTTTGGACGGTGTGTGAGTAGACGTTTGTTTTATAAACTGTTATGCATAGTTAAATGTTTTAAATGATTGATTGCATGATTTGATTGGAAATGATGTCATAGTGAGTTGACACGATTATTTATTTGATTTATGGATTATTTTAATCAGTCTTTTGGACACGTTTTACGAGGAAAGTGCAATTGATGTTTTGGGCTAGGCCCGAAGTCGAAAAGGTTTCAAAATGGTATGTGTAATCAACAATGTCAGGACCCACCCCGGTTTCACCCCGAAACCCGAGGTAAATCCCGCTCCCGTCTGACTCCCCCAACACAACACTCAAGTAAAACGCACTCAAACCCAGTCAGACGCAGGAGTAATAAACACAATGTCCCGAAGGTAGCATTTACAGAGCATAGTACGGAAATACAAGGGAAATAAAAACCGATAAATTACACGCACACGGAAGCCTTTAAACTATTCCGGGATCCCTCACGTCACTTCTATGCCTCGGACACTGCCTCGACGTCAAGACCCCACGCTATCTCCATAACCTGGAGGGCAAGTTAAAACAGAAGATGTGAGTGGACCATAATAATAGAGAAGTTTTAAAATCATTTATCAAAAACCGAGTTAACCCTCCGTTTTGAAAACTACATGCATAACCACCAGTTGTTAACACAGTTATAAATCAATGTTCACAAAACATCACAAAACATCATAAGAAACAGGAACACTATAAAACAGTTATGGACAACATGGCATGAGTATCAAAACCCGAAGTATAAACCATAAAACTCAAATCATCATTTCCCGATCAAACCTGCTGGACCTATCCGAGTCTTTAAACTCCCGAGTCTTTAAACTCAATCCAGGCCTTATTCATATCCGAGTCTTTAAACTCCCGAGTCTTTAAACTCAAGGCCTACGGGGGAAATCAATATATCCGAGTCTTTAAACTCCCGAGTCTTTAAACTCAATCCGGGTCTTTAAACCCAATCCGGCCGGTCCCCCGTCACATATATCCGGGTCTTTAAACCCAATATCCAGATCCAGCAAATCCAATCCCAAAACCATTTGAAAACCATTTACCAATCCACATCCAAACCCGATTCCAAATCACTGGTCCGATACCCTTCCGGCATCCAGAACCGTCATTCCGAACCCAAATCCGGAATCCACTTTCCAACTTTAAAATCCATATTTCGCTTTTCGAAAATCATTTAATCACCAAATCATGTTTCAAAATCCCTTTGTAAGTAATCAAACTAGTTATCCTTTAAAAATCCCAAAACCCTGGCATTTTACTCAGAAATCGACATTTCTCGTAAAACGTGCAACCATGTAAAACCAACCAAAACATATTCAATAAATAAAGAATCATACCCAAAATCATAAAACAATCATAGAAAACAGTTATGCATGCTCGAGTTTAGAGAAAGGGTCCACTCACAGTACTGAGCCCTACTCGCGTCCCGAACGTCCAGCACGTTCCTCGGCTTCCTCGGGAAATCCCGATCCTGTCAACAATCACCAAATTACGTCACTAACACGTCTACGAAGGTTCACCTAAATTTCCTCAAAATTCCCCGAATCCTAAACGTAATAACCCGGGACCCTAAACTTTCACCCTCGCGGAACTAAACTCAAACGACGTCCGATTGACCCGAAACCAACTCCATTGAACTCACCATAACTCCTAGACCAAAAACTATGTTGACCGTTTTCCCCATCGCCGCTGCACGCGCCCCCACGCGCCGCCCAAAGTGGCTGCGTGTGGCCCTCACGCGCCAGCTACAGTGCCTCGGCTACCTCGAGCCAACCCGGTTCGCCACAGTCACCTGCAACTTAGACCGGCATCAGCGGTTCACCGCCGTGCCTGCACTATTTCCTTCCCTTTCTTCACCAATAGCATCGTCCTACTCTAGGCTACCTATTCCCGTACTTCACTCACCTCGACTCACCCTAAAACTCGTCGACTGAAGCTTGAAACCAGACGGCCAAGCTCCCCTGATTCAAGATCCAGTCACTCCGATCACCCCCCCCCCCCCCCCCCCCGGCCGTCATGGTGGCAACACCAGACGGTTCCTAAGACTCTACTGAACCTCAACCAACCCTCCTAGACCTTCGACTCAGCCCCAATCGTCACGACTTGCCGTTCGAACATCACGGAAAAACAGAGCACCAGAGTGCCTGCCGTCGTCTGAGCTCCGCCGTGTACACCCCCGTCACGGCGACCATCCTCGTCGACGCCTAGGACTCTCCTGAACCTCGCCCTGACCTCCAATTCCCTCGACTCTCACTCTAGATCCACGACTTTCACGTTGAACCTCAACGGGAAAACAGAGTATCGAAATGGGGACGAGGAAATTACCTGCCTCCTGTTGCCGCCGTGAGCTCCTCCGGGGCTGGTCGACTCCACACAGCCCTCACGACACCACCGCGATCTTAGTTGCACCGTACACGGCCACCGCACCAACACAAGCCCTCAGTCTTCTCTGTTTTTCTCCCTGAGTTCCTCCCTGGTTCCCGTGGCTCACACCTCACACACACACACCCGCTGCACCTCTCAACCACCTCACCAGCTCCCTCTCACTCTCCCGTCCCTCACTCACTCACCAGGACTCCTCAATAGCCACAATCACCCTTCCAATTCTCTCAATTTCCTCCCTCTGTTTCTCTCTGTGTGTCGAAGAACAAGAAGGCATAGCACGGGTGCACCCCAATTAATTGGGCCGTGAATGCACAGGATTCCACCAGAATCCTCTAGCCCCCCAACACGTGTCACCAATCACTCAACCCTTCTCCCACCTGGTTCAATCTCAGCCTTCCATTCCTTCTTTCTGCACAAATCCCAATGTGCAGAAAGACCAAATTACCCTTCCTTTTAACTCATTTTTACGGTTTTGCCACAACTTCCTAGACCCGTATCTCACACCTCGTAAGTCCGATGAATACGTGCCGCCTGTCATTGAACTCAGGACGACGAGATCTACCTAACCATCCTAGGTCAACGTACCAAAACCCGATTCTACTAAAAGTCAACTCTTCCCCCTAATTTACCCAAATTACGGTTAAGCCCTCAACCTTCCGAACATCACAACTTCCTCCTCGGATGTCGGAATCAGACGTGCCACCTGCCTATGGATTCGTGACGTCCTAAACTACGTCCTGGTCACTGGTCAAAGTCCATCGGACCTCCCAAACTAAAAGTCAACATTTTTGCCCAAGTTAGGGGCAAAATCGTCTTTCTAAACTTACGGATCTATCGGGACCACCTAACCACCGATTAGCCTCACTAATCCTACCTTAATCACTATCTTAATCCCGGCTCTCGGGACGGGTTGTTACAAACAATCGGAAAAGTCCAGTTATATGATTGAATTGATGGTTTTGGATGTATGTTCAGTGTCCCTAGATATGTTATTCCCGGAGGAACCGGATGTGTAATTTCGGGTGAGGCTGGATGTGTAATTTCCAGCAGATCTGGATGTGTAATTCCCAGAGGAACCTCGGATGTGTAATTCCCAGAGAAACCTTGGATGTGTAATTCCCGAGTTATATGATTTGTTTTATGGTAACATGGTTATATGAGATGTTTTTCATGTATTTTGGCTTAGAAGCTGGTGATTCATGTGTTTGACCCTATGCATGCATGGTTTGATAAGCTGGAGGGGAAAATGGTCTATTTGAAATGTATTTTCAAATGATATTATTTTTGTCCACTCACACCTTTTCTGTTTTGATGACCCTCCAGGTCGTGGCACGACGTTCGGGGCTGATCGAGAGGCGGAGGCATGAGCGGAAATTAGTGCAGTTATCCCTTGTCTGACAGGTGCTGATGGATAGTTTCGGGACTTCAGTTGACTTGTCAGACGGGAGTAGGACCGGGCACGGTTATCAAAGTCCAGTTGGGACGGGTCCTGTCAAGTATATGTTCAAGGTCCTAGATTTCGTCTTTGTTGACTTTTTGACCAAGTCCAAAAGTGTCCGGTCATTATCTAGTTTAAAGAACCTCCCCCGCTCCTTGAAATGGAATTCTGCTTTTTGATTAAGCCTATCTCCACCATATAATTGGTCCTGCACCAACCCATTTAGGTCCAGCACAGACAAATATTCCCAACAACACCAATCATACCAGGTAATTGACCCACCAGCATATGTCCACAATCTTTCTGTCTTTGAGATACTTCCACCATGATGCAACCCGATGGACACTATATCATCCGCTCCACCTAGCACCACGTAAAACCATTATAAGACCCCATTATAAACACTTAACATAATAACGCAATCTAACCATTTTAAACAAGACAAACAACTCTAGTCCAGCCCACTGCCAACATTAAAGCCTATCACCACAAGCACTAGCCCATTGACTAAACTAAAACCCACGCCAACCACAACATCACTGTCCACTGTTTGATACTACCTATTTACCTTTCAAAAACCCACGAAAAGCACTACCTCATTGCCCACTGCCTGATACTACCCATTTTACCTTTCAAAAAACCACGAAAAGCACTACCCCACTGCCTTATTCTTCTATACTACCCATTTACAATTCCAAAACCCATGCCAAGCAGTACCCCACTACCTTATTCAAACCATTACCACACCAATGCCCCGAAAAACATCACAGATTTCAAAATCACAACCAACCAAACCATTTCCACAACATTGCCCATATATTAGCTAAATTGACTTCAATAGCATCTCTATATATCCACTGCAGCAAAACTCATTGAATAACAAGGCCTCGAATCAACATACAGTTCCAACTAGCAAAACTCAGAAAACAACAAAACTAATTGAACAACAAAACCTCGAATCAACATACAGTTCAATTTGTTTAAAGCAAGAAAATCAACTTCACCCTACCTTAACGACACTAGGAAACTCAGCAAACACCACAGACAAGCCCCAATAAAAAGGAAAACTGTTTCAAAACATACCATAATCAGGTTGTCCTGCACCAAGTTCTCGACGAATGGGCATCCTTCAACTCTGATGCCTTTCAGCTCGTCTCTTCCTCCGATTGAAACCCCTGCAATCCCCCGCTATTCTACAGCTAAATTCTGCCCCTAATCCCACCATCCTTGAAACCCTAGCGGACAAAATTTGGCGCCAATTCGAATTCTCAATGTTTCGATTTTCAATTTTTCCCGCACACTTGGTCATCAAATTGGTTCCTACTGAGCCACGACGACTCCATGACAGGACCCACCCTGATTATCACCTCGATAACAGGGACGAACCCTGCCCCCGTCTAACAACCCAACTTAAGAGACCAAAATAACCACAGAAACCACGAAATATACATTATCAGACCAGGGAGAAGTTATAACACAACTAGTCAACATTTGCACAGAGCATAGTAACAGTACAAGATAAGACAAAATCCTACTATGAGCTGACTACACGTGAAACGGGAAAACTCTATGCCTCCACCTCTGCCTCAACGTTAGCCCCGACGCTAGCATCACGACCTTGAGGGTGTTAAAAACATTAAAAGCGTGAGTGGACTAAAAATAAGAGTTTATAAAACCATTTGCGAAATAAACCATGGTTCACCCTTTGTTTAAAAAAAATGCATGCATAACCAAGTATCTGAGAACAACCATCTATACGATGTGAAAATAAGCATGGAAATCACCAAAAATCAAAATCAAAGTTCGGGCACTCAGCCCTAAATCCATAAGATCCAAGTTATTCGGGTCACCGCCCAAAACATTTGAAAACCAGTGAAAAACATCAATCATACAAGTTTATTGGATCTCAAGTGCGCCCGAGTCTTTAAACTCAAAACCATGCACAATAATCAGACCTTTCCGGGATATCAACGAGTTTTTAAACTCCTAACACAATCAACAGGCCTCAGAGGGTATCATAACCGAGTCTTTAAACTCAAAACATATACCGAGTCTTTAAACTCAAAACATATCAATCCAGGGCCCCCCCTTCATCATCAATCAACCGAGTCTTTAAACTCAAAACCAGATCCAGCGGGTTTTTCTTTTCTTTTTCCGGGTCTTTAAACCCAAAACCATTTTTCAAGTATAAGAAAAATCCATCGAAAATCCGAAAGCCAAAACCAAACTGGAAATCTTCGAAAACCGAAATCACGTTTGATCGAAATGGGACTTCCGCCCGAATTTCACTTCCAAATTTCAAATCATATCCACAAATCTTTAGTAAAATAGAATGCGTATAAACATAAATCATCCATCTGAAACCAACCTCAAAAGCATAACATAAATCATATTCTCGAAGTACGTGCAAATCCGATAACTCATATTGAAAAACGTACAATCAAGTAAAGCAAGAATATAGAAATCATAAGCATAGAATCTATATCGGAACATAAAGAAGTAAGTAAAAACAATTATGCATGCTCGGTTAGAAAACAAAAAGTCCACTCACTAGGTTCGAACGCGTCAATCGTGTCACGTACGCTCCTCGGACGCCTCATGAATGTTCTGACCTATCAAAAGTCACCATTTTGGGTCACAAACACTTCATTTAAGCTCACCCTAATTTCCCCAATTTTTCGAGATTTTTAAACTCAATTAAATTAACCCCTAAACCTTCGAACACTCAAAACTACCCCGAGACGGTGTTCGATCGACTCGAAATTTGTCCCAAAATGTTCGTTACATCGATTAGAGTGAAAACCGTGTTGAACACTTCCCCATAACAGGCTTTACACGCCCTCACGCGCCGCCCAAAGGGGCTGCGCGTGGGAGCCACGCGCTGCTACAGTGTAATCGTCAACCTGGTTCAGACCGGTCCTGTCCAACCCAGCCGGTGAGGCTGGTTTTCACCCGTTTTCAAGCCATATCCAGTCCTCTCTTCACCATTAGTTTCGTCCTTAAGTTTGGGATTGATTCACTTAACAAAATCACGAAATGAGACTCTAAACCTTACCTTCCAAACTTTGAACCAATACTCAGAAATCCCTGTCTCTGTTCCCGACCACCTCGATGCTCTCCAATCACGGTTTCGAGTCCTTGGGTTCAGTGGTGACTTCCTAAGATATTAACATCAACACAGTCATTCAATAACACGCCCAAACTCTCGATTTTATTTCAAACCGTCTCAGGGAAAACAGAGTACTTTCAGTGACTTACCTGCTCTCTGCTCACCTCCGTGACCTCCACCGTGGTTCTTAAAATCCAAGAGCTACTTCTAAGCTTACTAAACCCACCACAAACCCAACTTCGATGGGTTTGATCGATTGAAGTTCACGGTCGTGCACATTTGTCTTCTCTGTTTTCTGTTTATTCTCACCTCTCACAACCCTTTCCTTCACTCAAACCCTCACCAAGATTCACTCACCAGGCTCTTAACACTTCTCTGATCACTCACACCCTACCACAAAGAACTCATACGACTCACACTTTGAGAAATGGTCGATAGCCTCTATGTCTCTCTGTTTTCTCATCTGATCGATTAATCCAAACGTTTAAAACTTAAACGTGTGACCGACTTGGCTAGAAGCCTCTAGGAAATGGCCAGGTGTCCTCCAACCTGTGGTCTCAGCCCAAAAATATCCAATCAATTTGCCCCAAATGTCCTTATCAGGTTGCACACAAATCCCAAGGTGCTAAAAGACCATTTTGCCCCTAAATATCCAAATTACCATTTTATCCTTCACTTACTAGACCCGTAACTAAGCCGTCCGACGTCCGATGACGGCGTGCCTCCTGTGGTTGTACTCAGGACATCGAGACCTTCCTAACGGTTCTTGAATTGCGTGAAAAATGTTTGCCACGTAAAAAGTCAACAAATTGCCCATATTTAACCTAATTACGAAAATACCCTCAAACTTCCGAACACCATAACTTTTTCCTCAGATGTCGGAATCGGACGTGCCACTTGTCTACGGACTCGTGATATCCCGAACTACGTCACGGTCATCGGTCAAAGTCCATTTGACCGCCCGAACTAAAAGTCCACATTTTTGCCCATTCTAGGGGTAAAATCATCATTTTGCACCGTCCATCCAAAAGTATCAAACTAATCACTGATTATCTTCACTAATATGTCATTAACCACTAATCTAAACCCGACTTCCGGGACGGGTCGTTACACTCCACCTATGCAAACAGTGCTCCACGTCTGCAAACCTCTACGTCTGCAAACATTAATGTCGTCAAGGACGATATCAATAAAATGGTGCAACGGTATTAACGGAAGGACGACATCAATAAAATGGTGCAACGGTATTGACGGTGCTACCGTTTCTGCAGCATACGAGACAAATTTCCGTTTCTAGTGCATTTTGAGATTTCGTGGCGTGTGGTATTATCGTAAGAAACAGAGCGCGCTCTCGTATTTACAGAAACAGAGCGCTCTCTCCATATGCAAAGCGCCAAGATCTCTCTCCCCTCAATCCCTTTCTTCTTCTTCCTTTCTCTTTTTCCGAGCTTGGATCACCTGGATCGGTAGGGTTTCTCTAACCGTGATCTCGGTCGGAGCTCTGCGAAAATGGTGAGTCTGTGATCTCGTCCGGGTTCCCGGAACCTTGTCACTATTGCTTTAGACTGCATCCTACATCTGATTCAAATCTATTCTGATTTCTTGCGAATACCTACCGACTGCATTAATTTCAGTTGGAGTGTTGAAATTTCTAAGGCTCTGTTTCGTTGCTTGGAATTGGATAGTTTCTTAATTTTCCATTTTGTTTGAATTTCTTTTCTGTGCAACCAAACTGGTCAATATTAATTTGAATTTCGTCGAGATCTGGTGTTCCATATGGTCAAACTTTGGTTCTAATTTGTTATTCACCTTTTCTTTTACCAAAAGAAATCTGACATGCAAATTAAATTTTGATTTGATTCAATTTGGCACTGACTTTTTTTTTTTTTTGCAATGTAACAGCCTCTCAGACTGGAAATCAAGGTAAGCTATAACAAACTCTCTCAATCTAGCTTCAATACATGGATCAGATCTCGATCCTAATAGTTATATTCTGAATTGGTTGAGAAATGTTCTAAATTTAATTTTCCGGTTCAGAGGAAACTTGCTCAAAGATCAGAGAGAGTAAAATCTGTGGATCTACATCCGACAGAACCATGGTAACTGCATTACTTTCATTTCACCAGTCTTATTTAGTATTCTGTCAAAAGTTGATATGGGAAAAAAAAATTTACGAACATTTTAGCAAGTCACAAGATCTATGCATCGCAGTTCCTTTTGGTGATGTCTTATCTTAATAGTTTAATATTTGGCAATTCAAAAGAACTTTGCCATGCTACTTTACAATTTAGAAATTAAGTGTTCTATTTATTAGTATTTCTTTTTTTTTCTTCGTACACCTTACAATTGGTTATGGCGTTATGCGCTTGACAATTTGGTGAAACAATAGGGTACTCAATTGATGGTTGGTTAGTGAGGTAGCACTTCCACCCTTTCACCCAAAATTTCCGTTTAGGTAGTCTTTCTTTGTTGAATCTTAAGGATATTACCTGCATTTTCCATAAGGAAGATGAAGCACCTATTGGTGTACCATGACAGAACCCCTTGGCTGGGGCGGCATGGCAGAACTCCATGTCCTAATTTATAGGACGACTAATTATAAGGATAGTTTCCTTTCAAAGTTGGTTGGAATGAGATTACAGGACGACTAATTATAGGAAGACTAATTAAAGGACCGACTAGTGTGGATAGATCCAAGTTGTTTTTGTGAACTTGTAGTTTTTGTGATTTAGAACATATTTTTAATAAAAATGACATTACAGCTCTGAAAATTGTGGAGAAACTTGTTTTACTGATGCGTTGAATGATAATTCCACTGCAGGATTTTGGCGAGTTTATATTCTGGAACTGTGTGTATTTGGAACTACCAGACACAGGTATGATCTGAATATGTCAGTTCAAGTAGCATCTCCAATACCAAGTGATACTGGAATAATTCATGTAAACAGAGGGAAATATGTGGCACCTTTTCATAACGTTCATCTTTGCTAAATCTACTTGTAAATTTTGATCTTAACATATCCCGACATATGCAACTGTCTTAAGAGCCTTTGTTGCACTATAGCAGTGTCATCTTTGCTAAAAGTTACTGTAATTTTTAATTTTAACATTTAATGGAATATGCATCTATCTTAAGAGGCTCTGTTGTATTATCGGAGTATGACTGGCTTCATCACTAGTTAGGACACTGAGAATCAAGTCTTTTGGTCTGACGTCAAAGAGCTAGAAATGAAGGAATGATATTGTACAACCCAGATTCCTTGTTTAGTTTCAGCCATCCGCACCAAAGTGTCGACCATTGCAGATAGGAAAAAAAATTACAAATAGAGGACCTTGCATTGACCAAAAGTTCTTGGGTGTGTGGATGAACCTAATGCCAAATTGAGGGCAAAGAAGCAATTTGTGATTCACTGATCTAGGATTGTTCAAAGACATATCTTGTGTATAATTTGTATGTAATTTCACAAAATAGTCTTTCTAAAAGTATACAATATTTTAAGGGGGCACTTCACAGAAGGCATCCTGAACAATCTTGGAAACATGAGGGAAAAATTGCACTCGAGTGAAAGATGGCCGTTTGAGAGTGCCAATAACAGCTCCATTGTTTTTAATTATTTCTAAAATTCTAATTGAGAACCAGTAGGGTGGACGTTCTACTTATAGAAATGCTTTGGTATGAATAAATAATGATGCTAAGCAATAATATTTTCTTTATATAGATCTTCACACCTGAGTGATTATAAAGGACTCCGTTTGCCATTTTTGTCCTTTGGTTGGGTATGTTATGCCCTGTGGCTGAATCTATATGGCTAATTATGTGCTGCATCTCATAAGGAATATCTCTTCTTTGATTTGTGATCGATACTGTATCTATTGTGCTATTTAGCTATCAAAGAGTAACAAATTTTTATGTTAGTGTTCCTTCCTTTAAAAGCTGTCTTAAACTTATAATGAGTTTTTGAGAGTTCAGTCTCTTTAAATAGTTGGAGTGAGTTTATGTTAATTTGAATCTTGTGTTACTGTCTCAGACCATGGCTAAGTCTTTTGAGGTCACAGAGTTACCAGGTATTTTGTGAGATGCTGGTTTGACATTTCGCTTTCCCTTTTGCTTGGTAGGCATTTTTCACAATAAGATAATTATCACACTTTAATCTAAGCCATGGTCTGCAGTTAGGTCAGCCAAATTTATTTCACGCAAGCAATGGGTTGTTGCTGGAGCTGATGACATGTTCATTCGCGTATACAATTACAATACAATGGATAAGGTTAAAGTATTCGAGGCACATACAGATTACATTAGGTGTGTGGCTGTCCATCCTACGCTACCATATGTGCTATCGTCATCTGATGATATGCTTATCAAGCTCTGGGATTGGGACAAGGGTTGGGTGTGCACTCAGATATTTGAAGGACACTCCCATTATGTGATGCAAGTGACTTTTAATCCGAAAGATACAAACACATTTGCAAGTGCATCTCTTGATCGCACAATAAAGGTATTCATGTCATTTTCTAGTGGTAATGCTACTCTACTGTTCAAGTGTATCGGTGCTAATTATGCATTTGGTTTATTTATTTTTTTCCTCAGATATGGAATCTAGGTTCCCCAGACCCAAATTTTACTTTGGATGCCCATCAGAAAGGAGTAAATTGTGTTGATTACTTCACGGGTGGTGATAAGCCTTATCTAATTACTGGTTCTGATGATCACACAGCAAAGGTCTCCTTGCGTTATCCTTTTTCTTCAGCAATGTTTTGATTACATATCTATGTGATTTGGAAAAATTCACACATAATCCTGTGCAAGCAGGTGTGGGATTATCAAACAAAAAGTTGTGTCCAGACACTTGAAGGGCATACACACAATGTTTCTGCTGTATGTTTTCATCCTGACCTTCCTATAATAATAACGGGGTCTGAGGATGGAACAGTTCGAATATGGCATTCGACCACCTACAGGTATTTCCTCTGTTGTATATCTGTATCTCTTGTCCCAGGTGGTTGGATCTTTAGTCATGCATTCAATTTTTTTTGGTTCCTTCTAAAAACTGAAATTCTCAATTATTCTTTGACATTTCAAATGTCATAAATATAAATTGTTTCCCGTACTTTCAAATCATCAAATGCTAGAGGCCTAAGATAATTTTGTGCCTCATCTACAGGCTTGAGAATACATTGAATTATGGGCTTGAAAGAGTGTGGGCTATTGGATACATGAAGAGTTCAAGGCGGTGAGTTTCATATTTTTCTTTTCACTTTAAACTTTCTTTGTATTTCTCTATTTAGTGCCACTTATGCATGGAAGTTATATCCATGTCAGGGTTTTTCAAAATCACAAATAGCCCTTTTTCTTGGATGCTATAAAGAGGTGCCCTTTACTGTGCTGAATTTTTCTTGTTTGCTTGAATTGTTAGAAAAAAAAATATTCCCCCCTTTTCCCCCATTTCATTCATGAAAAAGATTTCCTTGATTTGTCGTTATTTATTCTGTCATGAGTGTTCAATTTCCTTTCAAGTCAGGCATCACGATCAAGAAAATGGATTCAGTTAAGTTGCAGAGCTTGTTCCAAAGCTGAATCTCTGATATCTTGTATAAAAAAAACTAATATGATTTCTTCTTTACAGGGTTGTGATTGGTTATGATGAAGGAACCATTATGGTAAAACTTGGGCGGGAAGTACCTGTTGCAAGTATGGACAATAGTGGAAAGATCATTTGGGCTAAACATAATGAAATTCAAACGGTTAACATTAAGAGTGTGGGAGCTGATTTCGAGGTTTGAGCTTATTCATATTGGCTTGTTTTCGTTGCCGCCCGACCATCCTCATGGTTTTTTGCCATTGTTCATTCTGTGTTTGCCTTCTTCCTTAGGTGACTGATGGAGAGAGATTGCCTTTGGCTGTTAAGGAGTTGGGTACATGCGATCTTTACCCTCAGGTTAGGTTGTTCGATTGTTTTTAATAATCCTCTGATTTTGCTGCATCTTTCTTGCGAATTTCTGTTGTTGTCAAGGATTATGTTGGATATTATTGGTTGAGCTTCTGTAAGAGGTTCTATGTGGTCTCAGTAATTTTGTGGTAACTTAATAGTTATGGCTTTCTGAGAGGTACAGCCTTTCAGGTTTCAATAATTACTCATATGAAACCAGTCATTTTTGTTTCCTTGGTAAGGGAAGATGTGATTGAGGTTACATACTGTCATTTTTGGAGGATGTGTCTCCAGACAATCTTATATTGAATGCGTATTAGATAGGCGTTCAATTCTGTTCGTAGTCTTCTTATACTGGCTCCTTGTGTTCCTGTTTTAAGTTGCAATAGCCATTTATACTGCTAGAGCATGAAACTGTTCCTGTGTGTTGGACATCTGTTATGCAGTTTTATTAAAAATAATCTTCATTCAGGGTCATATTTTTATGACCAGATTAACTCAAGGAATGACTCTTGACAAAACTTTGGTAGTGTGTCTCAGATGTTCCACACTTGAGTGACTTGTTATTCTTGTTACAAGGGAAGTAATGGTGTCTAGTACTTCATTCATAGCTGTGGACAGACTGTTATTAAATTTTTTCAGGTGTCCAAAGAAATTTATGGATATATGGGTTCTGCACCAAATCTTTCTTTTGAACTGTTCATTTGAAGATTGGAAAAATTAATAATGCTAAGCATGCCATAGGACACTTGCTTCTGTTTAATGAATTGTTTGGGTCCACTATTACTTGCATGAACTGATTTCCTCCTCTGAATTATTTATTACAGAGTTTAAGACATAATCCCAATGGGAGGTTTGTTGTTGTTTGTGGAGATGGAGAGTACATTATATATACTGCTTTGGCCTGGAGAAACCGGTCATTTGGTTCTGCTTTGGAATTTGCTTGGTCATCTGATGGAGAGTATGCTGTTAGAGAGAGTACTTCAAAGATTAAGATTTTCACTAAAAACTTCCAGGTTCATTTATTTTTTGGTTTATCAACCTTTTATTATTGTCGTTATCATGTTAAACGTGAATGCACAAAGAAAAAAAATTGTTTTCTGCTGGAATTTGGTTTTAATTTTTTCTCTGATATATTTTTCTTTTGTACTGTTATCTTCTTATCATTTCAGCATCTTGTTTATGGCTTTTGTGGGCTTTGAGAGCACTTTTAAATTTCCATTATTATGATTGTTGACGTTAATGTATACAAAATATTTCAGGAGAAGAGGAGTATTCGACCTACGTTTTCGGCTGAACACATTTATGGCGGAACTTTATTGGCAATGTGCTCAAATGATTTTATTTGCTTTTATGACTGGGCTGAATGCAGATTGATTCGCCGAATTGATGTAACCGTGAAAGTGAGTTCGTATCTACCTCTTTGCCTTATAATTACTATTTTACATTTTTCATAAATTTAAACTTTTTCTTCTCAGAATCTCTATTGGGCTGATAGTGGCGATTTAGTGGCTATTTCCAGTGATACATCATTCTACATCCTGAAGTACAATGTAAGAAATCCTCACTAGTTGTCTTCTTCTCCTTTCCCCCCTATTGTTTCTTATGCTGTCTACTTTCATTTTATAACATATAGCTAGGTATAATGTTTATATTGTTTATGATAATGTTGCAGAGGGATGTAGTCTCATCTTATTTAGATAGTGGAAGACCTGTCGATGAACAAGATGTTGAAGATGCATTTGAGCTTCTCCATGAAATGAATGAACGTGTCAGGACTGGTTTATGGGTTGGGGATTGTTTCATTTACAACAGCTCCTCCTGGAGGCTTAATTACTGTGTTGGAGGCGAGGTATTTTATTTTGTTCATTATGCTGCAAATGCGATTATCTCATGAAGCTGAATAAATTATGATTATTAATTCAGGTAACGACAATGTTCCATTTGGACCGACCAATGTACTTGTTGGGTTATCTTGCCAGTCAAAGTCGGGTGTATTTGATAGACAAAGAGTTCAAGTAAGTGCACATTGTTTTGTGTTATTGTAAGTCGTGACAGCTATCTTTAGCATGAACCAACTTATGTGTCTTCTTTGCAGTGTAATGGGGTACACTCTACTTCTGAGTTTGATTGAATATAAGACCCTTGTGATGCGCGGAGACCTTGAAAGGGCAAATGAAGTTTTACCTTCAATTCCTAATGAGCATCATAACAGGTACCTATTAGTTTTGGCCTTTGGCATGATGACATCAAATTGTACCTTGAGTCTTGTGTATCTGGCTTGGGATTTTAGCTATGTCAGTCAAGTGGAGGATAACTGGTTTAGAACAACTTACTATCGAAGTGTTCCAAAATGGATCACCTAGCAGCATATCAAATTATTTACATTTGCGTAGTTTTTAATTTAACATCTTTCAACTGGAATCCTGTGTTTGATACCGCTTTAGCCTGCCCATGCTGAAAAGGAGTTTAATAATTGTAATCTTTGCAAATTTCTGGAAAATTTGTTCCCTTTGCTGATTGTATTGGACTCGAAAATTTGCACTCCACAATGGCACTTCAATTGCGTTTTCATTTATTTTCAAATGTCAATGCTAAAGTTTGATCTCAAATTGGAGACTTCGTTGCTATGGCAGTTACACATTCTGCAGTGTTACTCCTTGAAAGTTTATTATTGTATTCTGATCTGCATTTTATTGTTCATAGTTTGAAAACTAAGGTTAGATAAGTGAACTATTTCTTAAAGTCTAATGTATACATTTTTCTACTTCTAGTGTGGCTCGTTTCTTGGAATCACGAGGTATGATAGAGGAAGCACTTGAAGTGGCCACAGATCCTGATTATAAATTTGAGCTAGCCATACAGCTTGGTAGATTAGAAATTGCAAAGGTAAGTCCAAGTAGGCATAACTAGTGTGAAATGTTCTGTTTACTTTAGGTGTTGTATCTTTTGTAGTTTAATAATAAAATATTTGGTTTATTTGACTAGTGAATATTCACATTGTGTAAAACCGTGTACACTAACCCCTATATACTGCTAAACTTGTATAGCTGTAGACACTAGACATCTGGACCTGTAGAATTAAGACAGACATGTACACACTAGATTCACACATCTGTCCTAGGTAGTTACTAGCAGTTAAGATAAGTTTAAGACAGAAATAACTGTCTAACCTTATCTCCCTGTAAAGCTCTATAAATATAGCCGTAGGCTATGTAAATCAGACAAGGAAATTTACCATTTCTACATGGTATCAGAGCCTACACGGTTGATCACCCTAATTTTGATCCTCCCTCCTCTCCCACCATGGCTAGTGATTCCTGTGCCTCTCCCTCAATCTCACCAAATCATGTTTCAACCCTAGTCTCTATCAAACTCACAGAATCCAACTATCTTCTCTGGGAAAGCCAGATCAAACCCTTTCTGATCGGACACAACTACTGGAGGTTCATTGATGGAACTCACTCCCCTCCCCCTCCAACCCTCCAGCCATCCGCCACCACAGAATCCTCTCCCCAATCTGATGCCTCATCCTCTGCTCTCACAAACCCTGGAATCCTTATCCCTAATCCTGCGTACCAACAGTGGTACTAGATTGACCAAACCCTCATCAGCATGCTTCGAGCAATACTGACAGAACCAGTCCTGTCCCAAGTTGTTGGCTTAAACACTTCCCGTGAAATCTGGGAATGCCTTCGCCAGAATTTCTCTCAACAGTCACTAGCCAATGCCACTAACCTCCGATTCCAACTCATGTCTCTCACTAAAGGCTCCCTCTCCATCTCTGAATATCTCTCTCAAGCCAAAACACTTGCAGACTCTCTTGCTGCAATTAATGAACCCTTCTCTTCCCGTGACTTAGTCACGGCTGTCTTACGTGGTCTTGGCCCAAAATACAGCATGCTTGTGACAGCCATGCTTAACTTCCCTCCCCTCCCTCCCTTCACTGATCTTCGAGCCCGTCTCCTGTCCTTTGAGGCACAGCAAGCCTCCACCCTACACCCTGTCGCTGTCCACCCACCCACAGCCTTATACACGGCCTCAAATCACTCTGCTCCTCCCCGTGGCCGCTCTGGTTTTCAGAGAGGACCCAGACCAGGCCGTGGCTCCCGGTTTCCAAACCGCCGTGGAAACCACCGCTACTTCTCCCCCAATCCTT
The DNA here is from genome assembly GCA_032719365.1 of Prinsepia uniflora. NCBI lineage: Eukaryota > Viridiplantae > Streptophyta > Magnoliopsida > Rosales > Rosaceae > Prinsepia > Prinsepia uniflora. Next base: position 60,352,060 of record CM064876.1, read on the forward strand.
CCCCCGGTGTACTGGGCTCTTCCCCCTTTCCCGTCAACCGGCCCACTGGCCCCCAATGTTGGTCCTGCAACCGTTTCGGCCACCTTGCTGCCCACTGCCCCAATCTGTCCCAGTCCACAGACCACAATTTGTCCCAGGCCTTCGCAGGTCTACATCTAGCCAATGTATCAGACCCAAATTGGTACCCGGACACTGGTGCTACTCACCACGTCACCATGAACCCTCCCTGCCCCTCTCAGCCTTCCCCATCCACCCCAGATCAGGTCATGATTGGCAATGGTGAAACCCTCCCCATCCAGCAAACTGGTACAGTCCAATTCTCCTCTGGTCCCTTTCATTTTAATCTCTCTAATGTTCTCTATGTTCCCTCTATACAAAAGAATCTTCTCTCTGTCCCTCAGTTCACTAAAGATCAGAAAGTCAAAATCACTTTCCTTCCCCACTAATTTCTTATTCAGGATCTTCACACTAATCAAATTTTGTTTCAGGGCCCCTGTAAAGATGGCCTTTACAGGATATCACCAAAACAAGTCCCACCCCAGGTCTTCCTCACTCATGCTGCTCCCTCTCTTTGGCACCAGCGCCTTGGACACCCTTCTTCCAAAGTGCTTTTCCTGCCCCCACACCCCTCAACAAAACGGGTTAGCTGAGCGCAAACACCGTCACATCTCAGAAATGGGGAGAACTCTCCTCCATACAGCCGGCCTTCCTTATTCCTACTGGGCAGATGCCCTAACAACTGCAGTTTTTCTCATCAATCTACTTCCCACACCTACCCTCAACTGGACCTCCCCATACACCAAACTATATGACCGTCCACCTCCATACCACATTCTAAAAACCTTTGGCTGCTCCTGCTTCCCTTTCCTTGGTGCTTACACCAAACACAAACTCCAAAGTCCCAGCCTACCCTGTGTTTTTCTTGGCTACAGCCCTCATCATGCTGGATACCGTTGCCTTCATGTCAAAACAGGTCGAGTCTACATCAGCCGCCATGTTGTGTTCAATGAACTAGACTTCCCTTTCCCGAAGCCCTCCACACCTTCCCCTCCTCTTTCCTTCACCCCTCTGGTCTCCATCCCACTTTCTCACCCTTCTCCGGTCCCACCAGAACCGTCTCCCACTACTAATTCCCACCAGACCCCCCCACCCTTCTCACCACCAGCAAACTCTCCTCACGAACTGTCCTCCTCCACCACCCCTCCTTCCCCTCCCGGTCTAAACTCCCAAACCTCCCACCCTAACCGACCACCCAATACTCATCCTATGACTACTCGCAGCAAGGCTGGGATTTCAAAGTCCAGAAATCTCCTATTCACCTCCCGGTATCCCCTGCCCCAGGCCTACACCACTACCAAACTTGCAATAGCCGAACCCACAACGTACACCCAAGCCTCCAAATCTCCTGCATGGACAGTTGCAATGCAAACAGAATATGATGCTCTGATGAAGCAGCAAACTTGGTCCCTGGTTCCCCTCCCCCCTCATGCCAATGCAGTAGGCTGCAAGTGGGTTTTTCGGCTCAAACACCGTGCTGATAGCTCTGTTGAACGCCACAAAGCCAGACTTGTTGCCAAAGGCTTCCATCAGCAAGAAGGCCTCGACTACTATGAAACCTTCAGTCCAGTTGTTAAACCAACCACAATCCGTGTGGTTCTATCCATTGCTGTTTCCCTTGGCTGGCCCCTCCGTCAACTCGATGTCACCAATGCCTTCCTCCATGGCACTTTAAACGAAGAGGTCTACATGGTTCAGCCCCTGGCTTCACTGATCCTAACCACCCTCACCACGTGTGCCACTTCCATAAGGCACTCTACGGCCTCAAGCAGGCCCCTCGGGCTTGGTTTGCCCGTTTCAGCAGTTTCCTTCTACAGTATGGCTTTCACCAGAGCAGGGCAGATCCCTCTATGTTTGTTCTTCATCGCCCAACATGTATCCTCTATCTCCTATTATATGTGGACGACATCATCTTAACTGGAAACTCACCAAAAGCCCTGTCCACCTTTATGACTTCCCTAGCCAATGCCTTCGACATAAAAGACCTGGGCTCACTCCACTTCTTCCTTGGTATTGAAGCTCGACCCACCCCAACTGGCCTAGCCCTCACCCAAGACAAATACACTGTTGGGCTTCTCCACCGCAGCGGCCTAGCTGATTGCCGACCTGCCCCTACCCCTGTAGCCTCCAAACACGTCCTTTCTGCCACTACTGGACAGCCCCTAACAGACCCCTCTGCATATCGACAACTGGTTGGAACCCTCCTCTACTTAACCCTCACAAGGCCGGACATTTCCTATGCTGTACAGAAAGTTGCCCAGTTCATGAGCAAGCCCACAGATGCCCACCTCACTGCTGTCAAGCGCATCATCAGATATCTCAAAGGCACCTTAGGCACCGGTCTTCACCTTCAGCGCTGCAGATTTCCCCTCACCCTACAAGCATACTTAGATGCCGATTGGGCAGGATGCCCTGACACCCGCCGCTCAGTCAGTGGGTTCTGCGTGTTCCTCGGTTCCAACCTCATATCCTGGTGTGCCAAGAAGCAGAAAACTGTTTCTCGTTCCAGTTCAGAGGCTGAATACCGGGCCCTAGCCTATACTTGTGCCGACACAATCTGGATCCTAAGCCTCCTACAAGACCTGCAAATTCTACCGCAGTTGCCCCTCCTTCTCTACTGCGACAACATGAGTACTGCCCACATGACAGCAAACCCGGTGTTCCATGCTCGTACCAAGCACATTGCCATTGACTACCACTTCCTACGTGAAAGAGTTGCCGCTGGCACCCACCGTGTTCTCTTTGTTCCTTCAGCTAATCAACTAGCTGACCTCTTCACCAAAGGACTCCCTATTTCCCGTCACAAACAACTTGCCTCCAAACTTGTCACCCGAAGGGTGCCTAGTTTGCGGGGGGATGTAAAACCGTGTACACTAACCCCTATAGACTGCTAAACTTGTATAGCTGTAGACACTAGACATCTGGACCTGTAGAATTAAGACAGACATGTACACACTAGATTCACACATCTGTCCTAGGTAGTTACTAGCAGTTAAGATAAGTTTAAGACAGAAATAACTGTCTAACCTTATCTCCCTGTAAAGCTCTATAAATATAGCCGTAGGCTATGTAAATCAGACAAGGAAATTTACCATTTCTACACATTGTTTTGTGCAGAAAATTGCCACTGGCGTGCAAAGTGAGTCTAAATGGAAGCAGTTAGGTGAATTAGCTATGTCTGCTGGAAAGGTATGCTGTTATTTATTTTTAATGGCAAACGAAAACTACATTTGTCTCATGGCTTGTTGATTTTTCATCTGGTATATTTCACCATTTTTTTTTTTATTTAAACTGATTGTTTTTGTTACGCTGTCGCAGTTGGACATGGCAGAGGAATGTTTACAGCATGCCATGGACTTGAGTGGTTTGTTACTGCTTTATTCTTCTCTTGGAGATGCTGAAGGAATATCAAAACTTGCATCCCTTGCTAAAGAACAAGGGAAGAACAATGTTGCATTCCTTTGTTTATTCATGTTGGGTCGATTGGAAGAGTGCCTTGAATTGCTGGTTGAAAGGTAATTACTCATTTGTTCCCTCAAAGTATGAGTACACAAATTACACAATTGAAATTAATTATTAAGGGAGCATTCTTTTTCAGCAATCGGATACCTGAGGCTGCTTTGATGGCTCGATCTTATCTTCCGGGCAAGGTTTCAGAGATAGTAGCTATTTGGAGGAAAGACCTGAGCAAGGTGACATTTTCTGACATTTCCGTGCATACGTCTTATTTTTGACACTCCAGGCTCCTGTCTGCATTTCTTATTTGGATTTGTTTGATTTTAAAGAAAAGCTATCTTGACTCATGTTGAGACTCTTATCTGTAGAAGCATTTCACCAGATAGGTGTTATCATTTCCTTTTTTTCCAAAGCTTGTATTCACAATTGTTGCTGTGGCCCAACTTCCTCCTAAGTGGGTTTTAGTGCTTGATAGGGTATCATTTTAAAAGTGGAGTCGGGTAGAGTAGCATATGTTACTTCTGCATTGCATTGTTATCGTGTCACGTTACTTGCATATATGATTGCATTGGATGCATACATATAAATGCGGTTGTGTATCCTTTCCAGAAATATAGATCTTTTATTGTGACTCAATGCTTATCTGCAGGTTAATCCAAAAGCTGCTGAGTCTCTGGCTGATCCAGAAGAGTATCCTAATTTGTTCGATGATTGGCAAGTTGCGCTTTCTGTTGAATCAAAAGCTGTAGGGACAAGGTATGACTACATACTGTTTGTTACAGTCATTTGATTTGGGACAAGTTTCTCTAGATCTTCCAAGGGAAATGTTCTCTTTTTGACTTAACCATATTTCCCTTGGTTATTAGTAGATCTTAATCATTGTTGTATCCTAAAAATTTTGATGGCTTGTATTAAGTGCTCATTTTTTATTGCTTTTTAGGGGTGTGTACCCTCCTGCAGATGAGTACGTGAACCATGTTGATAAAGCACACACCACCCTTGTGGAGGTTTTCCGGAACTTGCAAGTGGATGAGGAGCCGCTTGAAAATGGGGAAGCAAATCATGAGGTATAGAACAGATGCAAATTTGATTCTAGTTGGAAAATCTCATTCCGGTAAACAATATTTTTGGCTGGTTAATATTTGCATGACTAAGTATGCTTATTTCTTGTCATTTAGTTGATCTCTTGTGTTCCTTTGTCTTTATTGTGGTTAACATGATAGACTACTTTTAGTTGACCTATTTTAATGTTTCGTTGGGCCTTCTAGCTTCTACCTTTGTATCAAGCGGATATGGGTTTGGATGACAAAGTGATCACATTATAGTTCTTTATGCTCTCCTTACTTTTCTGTTATGCAATTGTGCTTCATTTACCCTTTTGATCTCTTTTAGTTACAGGTTCCTGAAGAGAACAGTGAAGAGAACGGTGGACCAATTGCTGAGGAACAGTATGGAGAAGAAGGAAGCCAGGAGGAGGCTGTTGTGGTGGATGCTGATTCTACGGATGGTGCTGTACTCATTAACGGAAACGAGGCTGACGAAGAGTGGGGTACGAATAACGAAGGAACCTCGTCAGCCTAAAAAGCTATTGGTTGGGCCAGTGTGAAAATCCAATTTTGTCTCTGGTGATTAATTGATTCTAAAGTGCCATCTCTGACTTCCCGTGTTCTGACAACTTGCTGGTTTCACTACTTATACCACTTTCTCTACTAACTTCTATTGGATATTATATATATGTTTTTATCAAAATTCTAATCTCAATTTTGATTTTTAATGGCTAATGGGTGTTCCATCTATGGGAACTCCCTCAGTGCTGTATATTAAGGATACTCCTAGGATCCAGCAGATCCCCGAAGATTGAGTATCCAATCTCCCTGATCTGCTGGGATTAGTCAACAGGAATCAATACTGATTCCTTCCTAATGTATTTACTTCCTAGTCTAGACAGCCTTTACTTCTTTCCTAGTTAGTTCTAGTCTAGGTCTGTATAAAATACACCACTGCTGTACATTCTAATTAATTCAATACAACATAAAACTTCTATACCTCTTTATGGTATCAGAGCCCTAAAAGCTCCACCGAGCAAACCCAAGAAAAAAAAAAACCCAAAACACAAACCCTAATCCATGGCCGCTCAACCCACCCTCCCACCAACCGCCGGTGAACCAAACCCTCTTTTTCCCACCCTCGTCACCATCAACACTGCAGCCCAACTTCCCGTCAAGCTTACTGCCACCACCTTCTTTCCGTGGCGCGCTCAATTCAATGCCCTGCTTCGAGGGTATGATCTCATGGGCTATGTTGATGGCTCTCGGCCCTGCCCCCCCACCACAGAAACAGCCCTTCATGATTTTTGGGTTCGTCAGGATCAACTCCTGCTTCATGCCATTCTGGCTTCTGTCTCCCCTCAAGTGATTCAACTCATTGCCGCTGCACCAACTTCAGCCGCTGCCTGGGCACGGCTCACTCACCTTTATGCCAGCAAAGCCCGGGCCCGTGTCCTTGGCCTCAAGGAACGGTTGACCCTTCTGAGGCAAGATTCCCGCCCAGTTTCTGAATATCTGCAGGAAATTAGGGTTCTTGCAGATGAGCTGGCTGCCATTGACAGACCACTGTCTGATGATGACCTCCTTCTCCATGTTCTTAATGGAGTTGGACCTGAATTTAGAGAAATTGCAGCAGCTGTGCGGTCCAGGGACACCACTGTCCCTTTTGAAAACCTTCATGACATGCTTGTTCAGCATGAGGCTGCTTCCAAACGTGCAGCCCACGTAGCACCCACCCCTCCAATCACAGCCCACCCAACTCAATCCTTTCGTGGTTACTCCTCCAACCGCAACACTAGGGGCTCCTCTGGCCAAAGGTCCAACTTTCAGCCCATGGACACCCACCGTGTCTCTGGAAACCGGCCTCACCACCAATCCAATGACAGTTCCCGTCGCTCATCCTCCCAGCCCACTGGATACCGTGGCTTTTGTCAATGGTGTGGCACTCAAGGCCACAGTGCTAAGCGCTGCCCTCACCTTCAGCAGTCTGCCCCGCCACCTCCGGTGGCCAATCCAGCCACTCCTGCCTCCTCCTCCGGCTGGCTCCTTGATTCGGGAGCCTCTCATCATGTAGCAACCAGCTCCCACCACCTTTCTGATGCTACCCGCTACAATGGTCCAGATGAGATCATCATTGGCAACGGTAATGGCCTCCTTATTACTCACACTGGATCCACCTTACTTCCTTCTCCCACCTCCCCCCCCTTCCATCTTAAAAATGTCCTATGTGCTCCATCCATGACCCGCAACTTAATTTCCATTTCCCAGTTTAATAAACAGAATAATACCTCTATTGAACTGTTTCCTGGTTATTTTCATGTGAAGGATCTCAGCACGGGGGCGGTTCTCCTACAAGGCCCGAGTAAGGATGATGTGTACGAGTGGTCATCGGTTTCTCTTCCCAAACCTCAAGCAATGGTGGCTGTGACAGTTTCCCCTCACCTTTGGCATCGTCGTCTTGGTCACCCTCAGTCCAAAACCCTCAAAAGTGTCTTAAGTCAGTTTCATGTTCATTTTTCTTCCAAAATTCCAGACCCTACATGTAATTCTTGTGCTTGCAATAAAAGTCATCGCCAACCCTTTGGCATTTCCTCCTTACATAGTACTCGTCCTCTAGATTTAATATATACTGATGTGTGGGGACCTGCCCCCTACACCTCCATTGATGGTTTTTCCTACTATCTTCTCCTTGTTGACCATTTTACGAAATATACCTGGCTGTACCCACTTCGAAAAAAATCAGACGTTTATTCAACCTTCAAAGACTTCAAAACCTTGGTTGAAAAGTACTTTAATTCACCTATCATCTCTCTTTACACTGATGGTGGTGGTGAATTCATCAAATTGAAACCATTTCTTGCTGAACATGGCATCAATCATCTTCTCACCCCTCCCCACACTCCTCAGCACAATGGTGCAGCCGAAAGGCGTCATAGACACATTGTTGAAACTGGCCTCACACTCCTTCATCAAGCCCGCCTCCCCCTCACCTACTGGTCCTATGCCTTCAAGACCGCTGTCTACCTTATCAACCGCCTCCCCACTCCTCTCCTACAAAGCCAATGTCCATACACTGCTCTTTTCAATGCCACTCCCAATTATGCCAAACTCCGGACTTTTGGCTGCCTCTGTTATCCATGGCTCAGGCCATATACCTCCAACAAACTGCAGCCTCGTTCTCAGCCCTGCCTCTTCCTCGGCTATTCCCTCCACCAAAGTGCCTACCTATGCTATGACCCATCCACCAGCAAACTCTACACCTCCCGTCATGTACAGTTTGATGAGACCACCTTCCCTTCCACCACCTCCCTCTCCTCCTCCACTAGTGTGTCCCCTGAAACCTCCACCACGTGGCTGTCTACTGTCCCTCCTGTCACGCACATTCCCCACCCGCCCTCTGTCACGTCACTGCCACCAGCGCTATTATCTGCTCACCCACAGGACCCCCTCGACACATCATCCTTGCAGGTACTTGCAGAAGCATCGCCCCCTGCTCATGTCCCACAACCTGCAACTTTGCTCCCTGCCACCAGCAGCCTTCCTGCTGCTCCTGTCTCTACCGCAGCCCCTGCTGCCCCTGTTCAGCCCACTAGTGTCCCCCAGCACCCTCCCCTGCGCACCTACACCAGGCGCCCCCGACCTCCCCCACCTCCCCCGAATCCTCCCTCCCTCCAACCCACAAAAACCCACCCTATGTTAACCCGCACTCAAACAGGAACTGTAAAACCAGTTCCCTCCTATGCTCTCACCGCCACCAAGCACCATCTACCTACCTTGGCCGAGCCCACCTGTGTATCTCAAGCCAAGAAAGACCCTGAATGGCGAGCAGCCATGTCCAATGAGCTGAATGCCCTCATCAAGAATGGGACTTGGGACCTTGTTCCCTCTCACCCAAGTCAGAATATTGTTGGGAACAAGTGGGTCTTCCGTATTAAGCGGACCCCTACTGGTGACATAGACCGCTTCAAGGCCCGCCTTGTTGCCAAAGGGTACCATCAGCGCCCGGGAGTGGATTTCACGGACACATTCAGTCCCGTAGTCAAGCCCACCACCATCCGTGTGGTCCTACACTTGGCTGTAACCAGTGGCTGGCCTATCCGACAGTTGGACGTCAACAATGCCTTCCTCCACGGCACTCTCCATGAGGCTGTCTACATGGCCCAGCCTGCTGGGTTTGTGGACCAGCAGCATCCCACACACGTGTGCAGACTCCGCAAGGCCATTTATGGCCTAAAACAGGCCCCCCGGGCCTGGTACACAGAACTTCAGTCCTTCCTGCTCACACAAGGATTCGTGCACGCCAGCTCGGATACCTCCCTCTTTCTCCTCAGGCAAGGTTCCAGCACTCTGTTTTTTCTGGTTTATGTTGATGACCTCATTGTGACAGGGAACAATCAAACGCTCATCTCTCAATTCATCCAAGCTCTTGCCACCCGGTTCTCTGTTAAGGACCTTGGTGATCTGCACTATTTCCTAGGCGTGGAGGTCATTCCTACTGCACATGGCCTTTTCCTCTCACAGCACAAGTATATCCTTGACCTACTCCACTTGGCCCGCCTGGATGGAGCCAAGCCTGTGGCCACTCCCTTGGCGGTTTCCCCTCCATTGCACCTGCATGATGGCTCTCCACCAGCCGATGCCACTCTGTTCCGTCGCCTTGTCGGGAGTTTGCAATACCTAAGCTTGACACGACCTGATGTTTCCTTTGCTGTCAATAAACTCTCCCAATTTATGCATGCCCCAACTGATCTCCACTGGCAAGCTCTCAAACGCGTCCTTCGTTACTTAAAGGGGACTCTGTTTTTTGGCCTACACCTCCACCGTAAGACCCCCTCCACTCTCCACGCCGTCACTCACTCTCTCCATGCCTATTCAGATGCCGATTGGGCTGGGGACCAGGATGACCGCAAGTCCACAACCGCCTACCTGGTCTACTTAGGCAGCAACCTTATCTCCTGGAGTTCCCGGAAACAGCGTGCAGTCTCCAGGTCCTCCACTGAAGCAGAGTATCGGGCTGTGGCATCCACCACCGCAGAACTGATCTGGGTTCAGTCCCTCCTCCGTGAGCTGGGCCTCACCCTTTCCGCCACACCAACCATCTCCTGTGACAACATTGGAACTACCTACTACTGCTCCAATCCTGTTTTTCACACCCGCATGAAGCATATCGACATTGACTATCACTTTGTTCGTGATCATGTCACCGGTGGTCGGCTCCAGGTGTCCCACATATCTACTGATGACCAGCTGGCCGATGCCCTCACCAAACCCCTGCCTAGACCCCGGTTTCAGTTACTGCGCACCAAGATCGGCATCGCTGATGGCTCCTCCGTCTTGCGGGGGCGTATTAAGGATACTCCTAGGATCCAGCAGATCCCCGAAGATTGAGTATCCAATCTCCCTGATCTGCTGGGATTAGTCAACAGGAATCAATACTGATTCCTTCCTAATGTATTTACTTCCTAGTCTAGACAGCCTTTACTTCTTTCCTAGTTAGTTCTAGTCTAGGTCTGTATAAAATACACCACTGCTGTACATTCTAATTAATTCAATACAACATAAAACTTCTATACCTCTTTACTGTACAGTGACTGTTTTTATCCTAACTAGTCATGCGTATGGTTGCAATAATTTAATCCCTTTGGAGTAACTGTGACCTAGTTTTAAACATTTTATTCCAACGCTGCCATTAAAACTTTTTTACCTTCCTTTGTATTTTTCCGTATGCAAAGATAAAGACTAGGAAAAGCATCTAACATCTGAGTCTGTGCAAACCCAGAGCTCCTCAATAAAATGCCAGGAAGCAGTATGCACAACTGTCATCTACTTAAATCATGAGACAAATTGGATTTCGTGGAGCCTCTCCTTTGTCATAAGTTTTGTGTATCTTGATATTTCCTAGTACCGTTTTGGCTTCCCCTTTATATAATTTAAATATTGGTTTCATTGGGAGCTTATTTTTTTATTCAGCTTACTTTAGTGCATCCTAATTCTGTCATCTCTTTTATGTTTGTAGTGCTTACACCACGTCACTAGGTCCCTATAAAAGACTGCTGGTCCAGCTCTATGGATCCTTTACACAGGTGAGAAGAGTTTCATTTATACGTGCCCAAACTTAGGGATTGGGGAAGAAGTAAATATTAGTAGGACAATTCAGTGTTGTATCATTCGGATATGACATCAGATCATCAATCTTTTCTCTTTGGAAGAATCTGGAGCCCGGACTTCTGTTAAATCAGAACTTTATGAATGTGTGTAGGGTGGTAATATTACACGAAGATTAAATCACATTTTTGCACTAAAAGAAGGGTCATTAGACCTGCACTTTCTTGTTCAGTAACTAGTGTTTTGTTTTGTTGGTCAGTATTTGGTTTATTATTATTATCACCTTTAAATAAGTGTGATAAATTGTTTATGCCAATAGAGGTGTCGTACAACAATTGATGCTAAATAACTTCACATCTTTTGTTATGTTCTTGTAAAAGGTTTTCTTATTACCAATTCTCAGGTAAGAATAGAATCAGTAACATTTTCTGTAGAAATAATTTCATCCTTGGTGCTTTTTGTGCTTTTAGAAACAGTTCTGTTTTGTTCCCTAAAGCTTCACAGAGCTGCAACCGTGTGTTGGTATGAAGAAACTGTCATTTTGATGGTCTGTTGTTTCTGTTTCCGATTATTTTTGTGCATGACAGGTCTCCCGCAAGAGGCTGACAAAGAGGTGATGTAACGGATCGGTTGTCTCTGATACCCGGTGGTGTGGCTTGTAACTGAGTTATATTTCTTCATATGAGGCACAGCCTAAAATTAGTTTTGATAGCGTTAGTTTACTCTTTCGATTGCAGTTTTAACATATTCTTTGAGTGGCCATCTTTCCCATCATAAATTTTTCTTGTGCCATTGTGAATGTAGAAAGAATTGAGCAAGGGATATATACGGTCGGTCACAACCCTTTTCCTTTCAAATTATAGATATTTTGGTTCCCTCAAGACTCATCTGTGTGCTTTGGGAATGTAAACGTGTACTCATATAATATACAATTTCTTTTAGCTTGGAAAAAAATAAAAATAAAAATTGAGTTACTACAGCGTTAAACGATGTTAGATTTTGATAATTTTTTTTTCTTGGTAAGGCGTAAATTTCAGGCACTTGTTGAAAGGTCGGTTGAATCTTCTTAGTATATTGTATTCTATGCATCAAATCTCTAGAGCTCATTCTGTAAAAATCCCGTTGATTGTAGAATCTAGTTCTTCAAAGTTCACTTTGCAAAGAAGCTATCAGCCAAATAAAAAACCGGTGCACCAATGAAGCTTACAGTTTGGCTTTGTTTTTGTTAGGATTTGTAATATTTCTAATACTAAAATATTCTACTATAATGCTCTGTTATAAATTGTACTTTGAACCACGCCTTTTTTTTATCATGCAACGGAGATCATGGAAGATTGGTCTTGATTTTGCATATGTTGCTACAACGATATGAGGCTAGAGAGAGGGGGATTGTGGAGTATTAAATTTGTCCTTAATTAAAGTTGAATTTGAGGTCTTTCACCGTACGCTAGAGAGATTATAATACCAGTAGCTTGTTTGCGGAACATTAAGCGGGCGTGAAAACAAATTGTATCCCCATCATGCCACATCTCGTTGTGAGGCTGTGATGGTCAAGAAGTTGTTGCTTGATTTCTCGAATGCAGAACACTATGCGGACGTATTGTCTGGACTCATTCAATCATGTCCCGACAACGAAACAAAACAAATGCAAGAGACATTTTCTGAGTCTCAAATGTCAATACAAAGTAATTTTATAAGAGTAAACATAATTGTCCATTTATTGGTGAGTCGTATTTTTCAATTCATTATGTTTGTAGAGTCTTTGGATGATGAATTTGTTGTCCAAGTGCTGGAAAGAGAATAGGTAGAGGGAAGGCCAAGGGTGAAAAAGGACGGGGCACATGCATGCCAATTGAGTTTTATGATAATAGGTAACAAAATTAGTTGTTGGTGTCAAGATGCTTATTGAAATACAATCAAGAGCACTGTAAACGTCGTAACAAATTTGATAGCCTTATTTTACTTATTAGGTTTATTTTTAGAATATTCAGGATCATAACTACTGAAATTTCAAGGAAAAAAGGTGCACTCTTCAAGCAAGAGATCACAGGATCCTAGATAAAACTTTATTGATTACGCCAAGACACGTGAGTTGGGTAGATTATTCGATCATTTCAAGGGATCTAAATTTACTTACACATGCTCTGAGAAGGAACTAAAGCATGCCTTTGATAGTCATGTCAAAAGAAATTATTCTGACTACTGGGTAGAGATATGCTAACTGCCCATCAAATGTACCTGATCCTAAAGTTTGGAATAAAACGGTTGATGCATGGTTGGATCCTACTTAAAAGGTAACAATTCTTTTATGGAACACGCTTACTTAATTCAAGTTTGATTAGCTCTTCAAGCAAGAGATTACATGATCCTAGGTAACCAAGACATGTGAGTTGGGTAGATTATTTGATTGTTTCAGGAGATCTAAATTCACTTACACATGCTTTGAGAAGGAACTAAAGCATGCCTTTGATAGTCATGTCAAAAGAAACTATTCTGACTAGATGTGGAGGCTAAGGACTAGTGTTTTCAACAAGTATATGTGTACTGGGCTGAGATATGCTAACTGCCTATCAAATGTACCCGATCCTAATGTTTGGAATAAAATGGTTGATGAATGGTTGGATCCTACTTGGAAGGTAACAATTCGTTTATGGAACACGCTTATTTATTTCAAGTTTGATTAGCTCATACATATATTTGGTATGTTGACATATTTTTTCACTTGACTTGATTGATTATTTGATGGATGTTTTAATATCTTGATTTGTAAGTGTATCGTTTGCCCATGTTCCTAACTATTTTTTTTTAATAGAAAAAAAGTGATAGAAACACATCTAATAGGGATAAATCATAGATTATGCATACAACAGGTTTAGTTCCAATGGAAAAGTACCAAAAAGAAGAGGTTATAAATTTTATTGATTTTGCCTCTTGTTTTTGTTGGATGTTCTTGTTTGGAAATTTGATATTTGTCATCTTTTATGAAATGTTGACAGCTTGATTGATCTGGAATTGAACCTAGTCTGATAGATTATTTCAGAAGGTTTTATGTAAGCAAGGGTAAAAATGTAGGAGAAAATTGGAGAAGTGACAAGGCTAAAGAGCTATATGTATGTTGTTATAGTTTGCTTCCCAATATCATTTTTTCTTGGCATCATTTTTGTCTAACCGTAAACACATGTATATATATTTACATGTTCTCAATTTTCATGAAGGAAAAAATGGAGCACAAAAAGACCGTGGTTGTTGAGGAAAATTTTGAAGTAAATGACCGGGATATATATGGGCAGGTGATTGTGCCTACTCATGGTCGTATTCTTGGCTTAGGTGATGGACTCAAAACCAAAGATGTGTTTCGATAGCGTGCTGAAAGCCATGGGGAATTGAAAGAAACACTAAAAGGCATCCAAGATCAAGTGTGTACTTTACAAGAGAAACTTGAACTCTTCTTGAACAGACAACATTCTGAAAGCGCAAGGAGATCACGTATGGTACAATTACCTCTTCATGTTCATTTTCTGTTGATTTTAATGTACTTTGCATGATGTTTAAATCTTTGACTTACTGTCTTAATTTCTATTTGAGGAACATGTGGTGTAGTTTAGTGTCCGCATCTATGTATTATGTTTGCTATGTGTTGCTTTTGTCTTTGTTTCTGGTCTTATTGGTTCTAGTTTCCTTTGGTTTGTTCCTCCCTTTGAGATTGTTTCTTTGATTGGTTCCTCCCTATGAGGCTGTTTCATTGGTCCATCCATTGAGGTTTTTCGCTTCTCTGTGAGATTGTTCTTTTATGAGGCATCATCAGTTGGTTTGTGGTTGTTTCTTTTTTTTCTTTTTTCTTGGCTTTGCCATTTTATATGATTGAATTTCCTAAACAAAAAGAAGGCAATGGAATATGAATATGAACGTGTATGATTTCTATGAGATTGTTCTATTTACTTACATGCTTTCTTAATTTCAAATATCAATATTATCAAGTTTATAAGTGTATGGTTTGCCCGTGGAATATGCTGTCTTACCTTGATTATATTCCAAGAGGAGTTCTTACTTGCTTGGACCTATAGTTTCTATATCAATTTCTTGGACTTATGGTTTCTATGAACGAGGACATAGTTTTGAATTAGGTTTATGTCATATTCATATAGATTTTAGTAATGTTGTGCATACCTGCTAATATATAATTGCTGTGTTTTTTTCTTCTTCTTGAAGTTTTATATTACATGGGTCTTAATATTATTATTTTTTTTTTTATTTTGAGCAAAACAATATCAAAAGTTCAAAGAATGCAAATACCGATCACGATGAGAAGAGCGATTATATTGGTGGCAATCAAGTAGGCCAACTATGTTCGTCTCAACTAAGAAAACAATATCATTTTGTATCTCTATCTTTATTTGAACTTGTTATTTTGTCGTTGCAATTTCTATTTTGGAAACTTTTTTTGGATTATTGATTTTGAATTTGTTGGTGAAGTAAAACTGAATGATTTTAATGTGCTACATGGATTTAGCATATTTACGACTAATTTTTTAATTTTAAATATTATTTATTTATATTTTGATGATCATTACTTTCGATAAATTAGAATGACAATGGGTTGTAAATAATAATTTGAGACATAATTTTTTATTTCAACATTGTTGGAAGGTGGTCGAAAAAATAAGTACTCATTTAGCATAAGTGGTTATTTTCGATGCTTCAAGGTGGTCAAAAATCGTAAAAGTTTCAAAACAAATTACTATTTCAACGGATGAAGATGGTCGAAAAAGGAAAGAAATTTCTCAAAGTAAGTGGATATTTTTTACACTTCAAGGTAGTCAAAATGTGTTAGTCGAATAAAAAAAAATTATTTCGACCTCATATGGTGGGAAAAAAAAATATAATATCTCATGTTAGACTATTATTTTCGATGTCAAAAATTAGTCAGAAAAAGTATTTTCGAGGATAATTGGTTGACACGACCTATCCCAATCCCTTGAGATTAACGCGGGATGTGCCATGTTCCCGTCTGACACGAAGTGTCAGACAAGGGATAACTCAAACCTTAGCCCAAACGAGCATTCCAGAGTGCGCCAAGATCAGTGGAGGAGTGTGATGTCTCGGTCTCTACTATACCCCGCATCCGCGATCAACCTAATGGGCATTAAAAACCATTGAAATTTGTGAGTGAACGAAATATCAATAATTTAATAAAACACATTTAACAAAAAGACGTTTATGCCATTCACTAAAAAGCATGCATGCATTCGAAAATCAGTAATCAAACCATTTACTTTAATTAAATCATTAGGGCCTTAGCCTAACATCATAAATCCAAAGTATGTGGGAACTCAGCCCAAAACCAATCATTATCGAATAACCAGTTTATCGAAATACAATTTAACCAATCCTTGGCATCCCTGATGCCTAATCAATACCATTGTCACGGTTTTCCAAGCTACGCGTGATTCTCGGGGTCTCAATCTCGAGTCTCCCCTGTGTTCACCCAGGTCAATGACCCGCATATTAAGGACCCTGCTTGGGAGTTATCATCCATAATTGCACTCCTGATTATGAGTTGTGCTTCGGGGTAGCCCCTTTCAGGTAGTGCGCCGTGACTACTCCAAGATACTACGAGATGTCCGGAGGAGACAATCCATACATAAGCATGGTATATGGAAAACATTGAATAAATGACCCGAAACTACCACAATTGGATCCGAATCGTCGAAGCCTTTAACATGACATTAGTTCCACCTAGAAATTCGAGCTCATGTGCGTGGTCAAACCAAAAGTCAACGGGTCAACGAGTCAACTCGCCGATGACTCGCCGGAAAACTCCATTGTTGCCCCAAACTTCAAACTTCGATATCTCACTCGTTTCTCAACCAAATTCAACGTTCTACCTATGTAAATCCATCTACTCGAGCCAAGGATTCCAAATATAAACCCAGATATTTCAGGAAGTACCTGGTTTGAAAGTTATGGCTGTTCAATATTTCGGCCAAAATTCCGATCATCATTCTGGCCACCGCGGACGTCCAAATCCGTCCCAAAATTGAATCTACATGCTCATGTGAGCTCAAGGAACATAACACTGGGCTTAGAATCGATCAACAACCATTAAAACCTTGTCCACCATTTTTGAACTAAAAATAGGATTTTCGGGTTTATCTTCGAAACTCCGGCCACCGTGCACATCAGTCCTTGATGTGGCCACCGTTTGGTTCGTCTCAATGTCCTCTCCAACTTTAATTCACGGGTTATAAGCAAAGGATGATGATTGAGAGGGGTTGCCGTAGGATTGGGGTACACGGGTGTGATGGAGAAAAATGATGAAGATGAGTGCACAGGAGGGAGAGAGAGAAAATGAGGTGTGTGGGTTAATTAATTAATTAAATGGACCAATGGACATAGATCCATAATTTAGGGACACCTACCAATGGGATGAGTGACACTTGTCACTCATCCAAGGGCCCACATTCATTTAATCAACGAATCATATTTAATATTTAATTAATTCAAATCCCGAGACATTAATTATACCAATTTCGATCCCGTGTCCATAACTTCCCCGTTCGACGTCCGATTTCGACGTATCGCTTGTCTACAGACTCGTGACGGCCCGATCTACGTCCTGGTCATCGGTTCTCGTATGTTTGTGTAACGACCCGAACTTTCATAAATAATATTTTAATGAAAAATGACCATCTTTCCCCTAGGAGGGGAAAAAGTTGACTTTTGACCCATGACCGTGACGTAGATCGGGACGTCACGAGTCCGTAGACAAGCAACACGTCGAAAATGGACGTTCGACGAAAAATTTATGGTCACAGGAGCAAAATCGGTTAAATTTACGTCCTGAGAATTCAATTGAAATAATAATAAAATAATGAAATTTGATCAATGATTATGGACCCTTGGATGAGTGACAAGTGTCACTGATCCCGTGGCTACTTTTCCCCGTTTTATGGATCTTACCCCATTGGTTGATTTTATATATATTTTAACCCTTCACTCATCCCTCACACAAACTCACATCTCTCACCCCCAGCCGTTCATCTCTCTCTCAACCCTCTCATCCTCACCCTTCATCTCCATCATCTTTATCATCTTCATCATCATCAGACTTCATCTCCCTCTTCCATATTCTCTTGAACCCGTGAAGAACGCAAAACCATAACCAAGTTCAAACCATCCAACCCACACGAACCCACCTCAAACCATTACTAGGCTAGACCCAAAATGAGGCTAGGACGCTAGAGGAGACGATTGGAGGACCCACCGCGGCGACACGGCGGAGGTAGGCCGGAAAACCTGAAAACCACCCATTTCTATTCATTTTCGAAACCTTCAGTTTTAAACGTGTATGTGCTGGTTTGTTGGCTTGGGAATGATTCTAGGGACAGGAAGGGGTCGTTTGGTGCTGGTTTGGTGGATCCAGGTGGCCGGAAAAGCGAGGAACAGAGAGGAGGAATTTTGGGCTGCGGGTTTTGAATGGTAGGTATAAACCTCGATTGTTTTTCTTGTTTTTGAATCAATGGAACTCTTAGTTAAGATTAGACGAATAGATTGGTGAAAACCACGTTGAAAATGGTGGCAAGAGTTAGGAGAACTAATCGGGTCAAGCTGTGGGTCATGGTGACCCGGTTGTAGGCTTTCAGGCCGACCCGACCTAATGTCAGGGATGATGACGTTAGCAAGCTGATGTCATCATGTCAGACCAATAGCCAACCAGAGTGTAACACGTGTCAGTTTGACACCTGTCAGTGATGACGTCAGCATGACATCAGTAGTGACGTCATGATGACGTCATCATTACTGTAGCAGGGTTGACCAGGGCATTGACCTGGCGCGTGTGGGTACGTGTGAGTAGTAATCAAGGTGGGACTACCACCATATTTTAAGTTTCGACGATACGAATCCAACGGCGGTGGTTTCGTGTCGATCAGAGATCGTTAAGTTAGTCAAACTTAGGTTTAATGCCTCGGGAAGCGTGTTTGGACGACTACTTTCCTGGGCCGGTTCTATTCTAGGGTTTCATGTTCGAGTTGTAGGGACCCATAGTGACCTTTATATGTACTTTGGACATGACAGGGACTGTACGATAGCATCAGGATAGGTTTATACGTTCCGTTTAGGGGCGAGACTGGACTATGAGTGGGCTTTTGATTTCATTAAACCTTGCATGCATAACTGTTTTAATTACTTTATTTATATGATTGAATCAAGTATTTGAAATGCCTTGATTTATTATTCTTACATGTATTATGAGGTTTTGGGCATGAGTCCCATTTGGTTAGTTATGCACTATTTTGAGATTCAAACACAGATTTCGATGATTTCTTTCAGTTATGCACTGTATAGACTTACCCTAGTTATTCTCTCTCCTCCGGATGTTGGTACTCCGGAGTGGTCACGACGCATTGCCTGCGAGGGGTCGTTCTACTGAGTGACCGGACCGTAGAGTGACTCAGGAGCATGATTGCATACATTGGACGTCTGGGACGTCAGGCATCTGGGATGTCATACTCGGACAGGGTTCAAGATTAGGACTCGGGATTGAGTCCCCGGGTGGCACGTGTAGCCTTGGGACTGTGACCTTATTAGACATCTGGGAAGTCATATATCTGGGATTTCCGGGTTGGGATGTATAGTGCAGTAGCTGATTTCATGATTATGATTATATTATTCTGTTTATGGCTATATGATATATTGTTATGGATTTTGACTCTTGATGCATGCATGATTTGAAAACGGAGAGATAAAACTGTATGTTTACTATATGCTTAAACTATTTTCTAAACTTTATGTTTCTGGCCCACTCACCCTTATTGTTTTATTGACCCTTCTAGGTCGTGCTACTGAGGTGGACGAGGATCTTGAGGCTGAGGCATAGATTGACGTTGCACACCTGAAACCCACTTTTGGGTAGGTTGGTACGTAGGATATCCTTAGAAGTCGTGCTCAATAAATGTATTTAAATTATCCCTTGTCTGACACTATTTGAATTCGGATCATATGTATGACTTAATTAAGGATATTTATGCATTTGAATCTATTAAAGGTAAAATTGGTAATCTAGGGTGGTGTGTCAGACGGGAGCAGGGCACGTCCCTGGGTGGTCCCAAGGGGATCGGGACGGGTCCTGTCAGTCAGAATTTAAATTAATCCCATTTCCACATCTAACTCGTGGAAATTTAAACATGCCTCACATTTATTCTACGTACTCACGTGTACACACCTGATCACCAACTACAGTACCACCCGGTACTTAACGTCACACCCATAGCCACTTATAACCGAGGTGTTAGTATAAGTCCACAAATTGACCACACATTGATTCCTCGAAAGTAATGCATGATAATGAAATTGACCACAATTTCCCCACTCGGACGGTGTGGTTCCCGTATTGACACCACCTGACAATTCTGCCATTACGCTGACACTTCCCAACCTGTCACCACTTTGACAGTCGCTAGTCAAAACTAACATCTTTCAGCTTTTCTTCTTGACGGTTCTCCTCACTCATCAATCCATTCTGACATCAAGCTGACAATTTCGTTAAATCAAGCTAATATCCTTCAGCTTTTCAGCCTGATGGTTCTCTCTGTACCGATCCAATGACATATCTAAAAATGACACAAGATCTCAATGTTTATGGTTACCCCAAGCTCGCCTTCTAGAGGAATCACCCAAAAGATTCAATTGGTGAAAGAATATTTCATACCCAATCAATAAACTTCCAGCTCCCAATTCGAAAAAGATAAAACATAATTCCTAAGAAAAATAAGGGAAATGGGGCAGCGATACACTTGGGAACTTGTAGTAAAAATTTCTTACCTTTAATTTCAATGAGAGCTAAAATCAGTCTGATTGGACCCCTCAACAATGGGAAGGCATCCCACTCAACCTGTGTGTCACTGGACCCCATCGAATACTTGCCCAGCAGTGACACACATCTTCACTCTAAGGTTCCACTAGCCAACCACGGCCCTGAGCACCTGCTCATACAATCACTGGACCCATCAAAATCACTCTAGTCTTGTGCACAGTATTCAACGTCTAGTTCACGTCCTCAAAAAACCAAACACATTGGAATTAATCTGATTACCATCACATCCAACGAAATACCACTGGTGCATAACATACACCGTCACCAGGCACCACTCAGGCCTGTCTAGTATTGGTCCTCGCTCAACGTACCTAGTATGTACATCCATCCACCAACCAGTCCACTACATAGCTTGTAGCCAATCACGCTTCAATTTTGGAGTCTATCTGTCTAATCTCCTATGAGACTGACCATACACTCCAATTCCATGTCCATTCTGAGTCTCCTAGTCACCCGACTAGCATCTAAACATCTACTCCCAATCACGTCATCCAATACGTACCAATCCGAATCACGTCCACCAAGGAGTACACATTCATGCCCAATGAGTATCCGGCAGGTTCGAATATCTGTCAACCTCCAACTCACTCAACTACCATCTCATACTGGATTAACTTCGAAAAGAAGTCAACCCTAACATTCCCATATCCAAATCGCTACGATTTACTCAACTGTGAGTCGACACGATCACCTCAATCATGTTGATCCACACGAGTTCCAACTTACTTAGTCACTAAGTCTCGATCTCCTCGATTGTCACAACACTACTCGATCCATTCGAGTTAACTGGGACTCACCCACACATCTCGATTCTGATCCATCACAACATCACCCGATCATCAATATCACGATTCTGATCCACCTAGGATCCACCCGTGCTCTCTTTTAGCTAAAGACTAGAATTTCGGTCATAGGGTCTTACACCCTCTTTGAATCCTTATACTATCACATCATTCCTCAACCATTGTCACATTTGATAAGATCACCCAAAGATGAGACACATCTAGACTGTGGGTTCTCTCCATTTACCTCATATTGAATCATGTCATCCCACCTAGGGAAAATCAATGATGATCCAAGACGATGACATCAAAATTCATCCTACGTGAATGCAAACACAAATCTCACTACACTCACCCCGTCTGGTGCAACCAAGCACCATCGGCTAACGAGCAGAAATGAATAATTTCCTTCACTGACCTCAGAATGCCCAACTCTTCTTGATGACCCAAAACTAATCATGGGTCCCTCAACCAATACATGATCAACGTACTAGTGACAACAACATCATCTGCCATGGGCAGAAAATGGGAAGGCACCCTCAGTGACTTCGAACTACCCATCACCAATGCAGAATCAAGCACTCTTCTCATTGTCTCAATCACAACTTCTCTTGATTCAGAAGTTCCAACCATGTTGGAACCAACTTGAATATGCTTCCAAGTCCTCAACCTACTCGGACATCATCCACGTGTCCGTAAATAGTCCAACTCACTACCCAATTCGCCTATCCGTTTATACCGTTTCATCCAATCACCACTTAGTCATCTCAATCACTATTGGGATAGAGTCCCAACACATCTCACCCACTCCTGGATTCCATCCAGTCTATCTCTATCATAGCTGTCATCTCGACACGATTCCCAAGAATCAACACTAGTCGACGAATCCTCATCATCAGGTAGTGGTAGATACCGAACATAAGCACATCATGACTGAGTCACATCCTCAGCTCATGGCTCATCATCTCCTATCATCATCGTAGTCGTTGTCACACGGTGTGCGAATCAGCCAACCTTAAACCTCAGGTCATACCGAGCTAGAACCCATAATCTTTGCTCAGGTTGGAGGAACTCTGCCTCCCTCAACTCACCAACTCTGGGTATAAGAAAGGAACGAGGAACGTCCCTGAATGTAACCTAATGCTCGACAGCATTGTTTGCCACAACCTCGTGCAGACACCACCAACATACCTCGCTATCGAGACTTTGTATACAAGCGTCAACATTACTAATCGGTCCACCCCGAGACCCCAAATATCATCTCATAATAGTACTAATGAATTAGATTCCATCATTTTTCTTAGTGTCAGACCAACCAATCTCCATAGTCTTAACTAGACTCAACTAGAGTCGTCTACTAGGTCATCCATTACCTCAGATGCTCTCTGCAGCACAATCATCCTGACATGACACAACCGACTAGCGGTCACAATTCCGTAATATCGTCATATACAACTCTACTAGCTAATCCAGATTTTCCCTGATCATCCCTCGACAATTACTTAAACAAGTTGTCATATCCGACCCTAACGATAATGTCACATCCAAAACCACTAACCGACACAAATCATCAGACTATCCATCAGTTATTACTCTGATAATGTACCATACCTAACCCTAAGGAGGGTTGAATCACACAGATCCACAGCGTATCGGTTTCCATTGGCCCGAAATATTTCCACTAACTCTCATACTATTACCCTAACGACCAGGTTGATAACGAGCTGATTCCATGTAGAGACATCACATCCTCGACTTGTGCGACATTCTAAGAGCAAACCGTGCTATGATACCACCTTGGTATCAGAGTACCATATGCAAACCTTGCTCTGATACCACCTTGACACGACCCATCCCAATCCCTCCAGGATTAACGCGGGATGTGCCATGCTCCCGTCTGATACGAAGTGTCAGACAAGGGATAACTCAAACCTTAGTCTAAACGGGGCTTCCAGAGTGCGCCAGGATTAGTGGAGGAGTGTGATGTCTCAGTCTCTACTTCAGCCCGCATCCGCAGTCAACCTGAAGGACATTAAAAACCATTGAAAGTTATGAGTGGACGAAAAAAATCAATAATTTAATAAAACACATTTCACAAAAAGACGTTTATACCCTTCACAAAAAAGAATGCATGCATTCGAAAATCAGTAATCAAACCATTTACTTTAATTAAATCATTAGGGCCTTAGCCCAACATCATAAATCCAAAGTACGTGGGAACTCAGCCTAAAACCAATCATTATCGAATAACCAGTTTATCGAAATAAAATTTAACCAATCCTTGGCATCCCTGATGCCTAATCAATACCATTGTCACGGTTTTCCAAGCTACGCGTGCTACTCTGGGTCTCAATCCCTAGTCTCCCTAGGGTTCACCCAGGTCAATGACCTGCAGATCAATGGCCCTCTCTGGGGGTTATCATCCATAATTGCGCTCCTGATTATGAGCTACGCCTCGGGGCAGCCCCTCTCAGGTAGTGCACTGTGACTACTCCGGAATACTACGAGATGTCTAGAGGAGACAATCCATACATAAGCATGGTATATGGAAAACATTTCATAAATCATTTCAAACTGTTCAAAGGGTCTATGCCCGGGATTTCCATAAAACCATCGTAAATCCACAAATGGGTCTCTTACCCGAAGTATAACTTTCATAAACCATTTCCACAAATCCAATTTCCAAATTCAAGGGACTTAGCCCAAAATTACATTTCATAAACCAATTGGGCCTCAAGCCCGATAGTATAACCAAATGGGTCTTCGGCCCGATGCCTCATTAAATCAAATGGACATCAAGTCCGATAGTTTACAAATTAAATGGGTCTCTTTCCCAGTTCCATATTTCCAAATCCAAAATCATACCATTGAACCATAATTGGAAACACAAGAAAGTTCAACACTGTATAAAACCAAAAATCTCGAAATACGTGTAAATACGTGAATACTAAATACCACAATCATGTTCATCATAAATCACATATTTAAAACATATAAAACAGTTATGCATGCATTATATTTAGGAACCAATGTCCACTCATAGACGTCCTAACTGCCACCTCGATACACGTACCATAAGCCTTTCGGGGCTAAATCACCATCTCCCGAACTTCCGGACCTGTCCAAACCACACCCGAAGGTAACTAACCATCTATATAAGTCCATAGGATAAAACCCCAAAACTCCCGGAAAAGTCAACGTGTCCCGAACACATTTCATGAGGTGAAAAACCTCGATTTGACCAACTTAACGATCTCTGATTGATCTGAAACCACCACCATTGCATCTTGATCATCAAAACCTTTAAAATGACACTGGTACCACCTCGAAATTCGAGCCCACGTGGCCTACTTGCTTGGTCAAATCAAAAGTCAACGGGTCAACTCGTCGGTTAACGGGTCAATTCACCATTCAACGAGTTAACTCGCTGGAAAACTCCATTGTTGCCCCAAACTTCAAACTTCGAGATCTCACTCGTTTCTCAACCAAATTCGACGTTCTACCTATGTAAATCCATCTACTCGAGCCAAGAATTCCAAATATAAACCTAGAAATTACAGGAAGTACCTGGTTTGAAAGTTATGGCCGTTCAAAGTTTCGGCCAGAATTCCGATCATCATTTTGGCCACCTCCGACGTCCAAATCCGTCTCAAAATTAAACCTACATGCTCATGGGAGCTCAAGGAACATAACCCTAGGCTTAGAATCTATCAAAAAACATTAAAACCAAGGCCACCATTTTTGAACTAAAAATAGGATTTTCGGGTTTACCTTCGAAACTCCAGCCACCATGCACGACAGTCCTTGCCGTGACCACCATTTGGTTCATCTCAATGTCCTCTCCAACTTTCATTCACGGGTCACAAGCAAAAGATGATGATTGAGAAGGGTTGGTGTAGGATTGGGGTACACAAGTGTGATGGAGAAAAATGATGAAGATGAGTGCACGGGAGGGAGAGAGAGAAAATGAGGTGTGTGAGTTAATTAATTAATTAAATGGACCAATGGGCATAGATCCATAATTTAGCGACACCCATCAATTGGATGAGCGACACTTGTCACTCATCCAAGGGCCCACATTCGTTGAATCAACCAATCAGATTTAATATTTAATTAATTCAAATACAGAGACATTAATTATACCAATTTCGATCTCGTGATCATAACTTCCATGTTCGACGTCCGATTTCGACGTGCCTCTTGTCTACGGACTTGTGACGTCCTGATCTACATCACGGTCATTGGTCCTCGTATTTTTTACTCCCCGGGTCCAAAGTCAACCTTTTTCCCAATTCTAGGGACAAAACGGTCATTTCACACCTTCCGTCCGTATTCGCTCAACTAATCCTCGATTAGTCACGTTAATCCATAATTAATTAGTATTTAATCCCAATATTCGGGACGGGTTGTTACATTTCTGGTTGGAAATAATAGCCAAATTCCTTTTACGACAAAGTAATCAGTTTTTATGAGTACTAATAATCGCCGGAAATGTGTAATTGTGATGGATAATGGCCGTCGAAGCAAAACTTTCTTGTCGAAAATGTATTTCCAATTGCTAGTTTGTTGTCTTAACCTTATTATTGAAAAAAAAAGATATCACATACAAAACATTTACGTTGACTCAAACTATTTATGATGGATAAAATAAGTCGCAAGAAAACTTTCTCCTCGTTATAAAAAGCTTCTTTAAGATGAAAACAAAACATATCCGAGAGTTAAGGATTGTTGGAAATAGAAGATTTTATGCGGTTCCTCAAAAAATCGCCTTTTGTGACAAGTACTTTTACGATGACCTATGATGGCTAGTTGCGCTCGTAATAACATATTTCCGGCGAAAACTGATATTTTTTACCACTTTCAACCTTAGAAAAAGGGAGATAAATGGTATATAAATGGTGAATAATAGGTAGATAAACCGGTACATAAAGAGTACAAAAGCGTTGCATAATAAGTACTTAAATGTACATTAAGGGTAGTTAAACGGTACATAAATGGAATATAAACGGTACATAAATGGTATATAAACGGTATATAAATGGTTTATAAATGGTATATAAACTGTACAAAACAGTATATAAATGGTATATAAGCAATACATCAACGGTACATAATAGGCAAATAAACAGTATATAAGCAATATATACACAATATAACAAGTAGATTCACTAAAAATATACTGTAACTGCACTCAATACAAACGGTACTAGGGCGTAATAACTGAAAGATATTGCCCATTCAAGGGACATCATAGGTAGAATAAAGGATATTTCATGAAAATTGACCTTTCGTGGGTACAAAGTGCCTAACACCTTTCGACGACACGCAATCATGATTTTGTGGTATGGGTACTACAACAGAAAAGCCTACTGTTTAGGTTCAAACCCCTCTTCATGAATACATGCAATTCTAAAATAGAAAACATGATAGCTTACTTACATAATATCTTCTTTGCAAAGGAACCACAATTACATTGTATCCAATGGTTTCTTCCACTTGTTTATTGCATGGACCAAGGATGATTTTTTGGGTAGTCGACCTTGGTCACTTCAAGGGCCCTGGCCATGTTGATGATGTTCCAATGCTTGTCTGATTCCATTATTGTCCTACACTTTTTGAACAACTCAAAGCCTTCCTTGAAAACGTTGTCTATATCTATAGTACTCTTTAGATTGTTTGTAAGATTCCAAGCCTTTTCTTTTGCACCTTCAACTTGTTTCTTAAGAGCGTCCAACTTAGAGAGACGACTTTCAGCTTTAATAGTGTTCTTAATCTCCTTAAACTTTGCCGCATTCAAATCACTATTCAAAACTTGCAATTCATCAGAGTCTACTGTAACTTTCCATCCCCACCACCAACTACATCTAGAAATGTATTCAACTGTTTTCCTTATATCTTCTATTTTTTTCATTCAGATCATTAGAATCATCATCGAACCCGGTGCAGGGGCTGCTCCAACTTCGAAATCCAGCTCTTTGGAGAAGGCTACAGCCTTGGGTCCATCACTTATAGCAAGGACCTTCATTTTTGGCATAATGTCTGCCATTGGATGATAAGTCTTTTATGAGGGAGGTTTTCTCACCTACTAGAACATTAGTTTCCTCTTCAGAAGTAGGAAAATTCCTTTTGTAAGCCAAAGTTTCCTTGTTGATAATTGGAGTGAAGTCAATTCAATATTAATAGCTTGAGCCTCTCACACATATCGACGACACTTTATTTCCCCAATATGAAGTGGCTTCTAGTAAATCCAATATTAATTCATCCATCATGATGTGAATTATGGTGTGTCATGTTTATTTATTTATTTTTAGGTCATAAAGCACCTTTAACAACATTCTAGAAAAGAAACACGTTGATGTAAAAAATTGTTGAAAAAAAAAGTGATGTAAAAATTTGTAGAAAAAAAATATAGATGTAAACAATTTTTAGAAACAAAAATTGATGTAAAAAATTTTAGAAAACAAACATTTATGTAAAAAAACATTGAGAACAAACGTTAATGTAAAGAATTGTCGAAAACAATATTGACCTAAAAATTTGTAGAAAACAAACATTGAAGTAAAAATTTGTAGAAAAAGAAACATATATTTGTGAATAAATTAACATTGATGTAAAAAAAACTTAAATTTATGAATAAACAAAAATTGTAGAAAACAAGATATTTTGATATTGATTATTAATTTAATATTAAAAAAATTAAAGTAGTAATATGGGTTCGAGGGGCACTACCATTTGTAGGGATATTATCCTTATTATTCCCTAATATGGCGGGAGGAAAACTCAACTTTCCCTCAACCCCACTGTCCAACGCACAAAAGGCTTAAGGGGGGACAAGCATTAAGTCCAAGTCCCTTCACTACCTCACTTCTCAACCTTTCTACAATAATCATCCCAACCAAATCTCTCCCCCTGGAACCCATGTTATCTACAAAAAATTTATTGCAGCTCTTATCAAAGCCTCCCACTAATTCTTCCAACCTTATTAATCCGAAAAATGCAAAGTGTAATGACCCAGAAGCTCGAGGAAATTGAAATTTAGAAAGTTAAATGAAAAATGACGATTTTACCCTTATAAGGTCAAACAATTGACTTTTTGATTGGATACTTTTTGGACTTCTCGTGAGTACCATTACGTAGGTCTTATAATTTTGAGTTCGTGGGCAG
This sequence comes from Prinsepia uniflora, assembly GCA_032719365.1. Taxonomy (NCBI): domain Eukaryota; kingdom Viridiplantae; phylum Streptophyta; class Magnoliopsida; order Rosales; family Rosaceae; genus Prinsepia; species Prinsepia uniflora. The sequence continues at coordinate 60,380,544 of CM064876.1, forward strand.
GTGGTGTGTTGAAATCGGAGATCATGTGATTTCATTATGGGTCTAAATGGCCTAAGGGCATTTTGATAATTTTAGAACAAGGGGTAATTTGGTCATTTCTCATAGGGCAGTATTTTTTGGATTGCATCTTACAGTGACAAGTGTCCTTATCACTTTGGATTTTGGGGTGCACCGACCTTGTGTGAGGCGGTGCTCTGTGTGTGTGTGTGTGTGTGTGTGTGTGTGTGTGTGTGTGTGTGTGTGTTCATGGTTATGCTTCAAAACTAACCCGAAATCCAATTCAATATTTGGTGGTGATCTCTAACCTGTGAGCCAGGAGAAAAAGAGGGAAAGTGAAAAGGGGAGAAAACCCATAATATAAGAAAGGAAGGAAATCATGAAACCAGGAACTCAAACACAGAAAAAAATAAAATTTGGATACCGTGCTTTCCTAGAATTGGGCCATGAGATTTTGAACTCAAAACTCGAAATTAGGGTTGCTATGATGATCTTTGGTCTCTGGCGATCATAATCGATTTAAGAATCGATGGATTTGGATGCGGGGTGGCTAGAAATGAACGATCGAAACTTTGGCAAAAAAATTTTGATTTGTGTCTTGGAAGTCAAGTGAGGACTCTAGAATTGGAGAAAAAATTATTGTTTCTGGGATTGAATAGGATAGATTAGATGAATTTTATGTGAAAATTGGTTGAGAATTTGGCAAATTCGAGTTAGGTTGAACGTCGGGTCGGAAAACCTGAATTATAGGTAAACTGGTAATGGCTGGAGGTTGAAGATGACTAGTACCCCCACGCGTGAGACCCATGTACAGGGGGTTTGGGTGGCGCGTTTGGGGGCGTGACCCATTCCCTAAGAATCCAGCCAACACGAAACTTTGAGTTCTTGATCCTACGAGTTAGCGGTACAGTTTTTGAGATGATCAGATATCGTCTCAGGGCATTTTTAACTGTCCGAAAGTTTATATTTTGTTTTAAATTCGTTTAAAAATTCCGAAAAATTAAGGGCTTAAAGCGTGAGTTATTAGGGATGATTAGTGACCCAAAAAGTGAATTAGAACAGGTGGGAAAGGTTACGGGAATTACAAAAATGCAAGCAAGTCGTTATCAGACTACGTAGACCAGGTGTGAGTGGACTTTATTTTCCCTAAACTCTTATGCATGCATATTTACGTATTCTAAATGTTTTTCTATATGATTTTAGTGATACTTGATTGATTATTATTTTATGTGATTTTGGTGAATTTTTGAATTATTTAAAAGGCATGTTTTATGAGGCTTAGAATAACTAGTGATTTGGACTTTGGCTCGGATTTCAAGATATGGATTTGGGTTATGAAATTTATATAAGTTATTGTGACGACCCAGAAATTCGAAAAAGTTAATTTTGAGAATTTGAAAAGAAAATGGACATTTTTGCCCATAGTTAAATGTAAGACCCGTGTCCTGGAGGGAACGGTGAACGATCCCACATTCCTGCTAGAGGGAAATGGTCTAGGAGGGGAATGGTGGTATGCCTTAAAGGTGTAGGCACACACCTCTCTAGCACAAAGCCTTTTGGGAGCTCATTGGCTTTGGGTTTGGTTGGAACTCCAAAGTTAAGCAAGTTGAGGCTGGTGCAATTCCATGATGGGTGACCCCCTGGGAAGTTGCACCGTGAGCTCCCGAAAACAAAATCGTGAGGGTAAGGGCAAGGAGAACCAAAATGGACAATATCGTGCTAGATGAGTCGGGACCTGACAGAGGAGGGTCGGGTCCTGACAGAATGGTATTAGAGCCAGACCCCGACCGGGAAGTGTGCCAGCGAGGATGCTGGGCCCTAAGTGGGGTGGATTGAAAGACCCGTGTCCTGGAGGGAACGATGAATGATCCCACATTCCTACAAGGAGGGAATGGTCTAGGAGGGGAATGATGGCGTGCCTTAAAGGTGTAGGCACACACCTATCTAGCACAAGGCCTTTTGGGAGCTCATTAGCTTTGGGTTCGGTTGGAACTCCAAAGTTAAGCGAGTTGAGGCTAGTGGAATTCCATGATGGGTGACCCCCTGGGATGTTGCACCGTGAGCTCCCAAAAACAAAACCGTGAGGGTAAGAGCAAGGAGGCCCAAAGCAGACAATATCATGCTAGATGAGTCGGGACCTGACAGAGGAGGGTCGGGTCCTGACATAAATGTTTTACATGATTTGATGAAACAGATTTAGGGAAAGGTGGGTCACAGGCTTTTGATGAATTATAGGTCCCACGATTTTCTATGTGATATGATTTGAAATCCAGTTGTTCATATTTTACTCTGTGTATGGATGTTTTAAGTTGGAGGGTAAAAATTTATGTTTTGAAATGTATTTTCAAATGACATTATTTTTGTCCATTCCCATTTTTAATGTTTTGTTGACCCTTTAGGTCGTGACACAAAGATCAGGGCTGATCGATAGGTGAAGGCATGAGCGGGAATCAGTACGACCATCCCTTGTCGAGAATGTACTGAGAGCATTTTCGGAACTTCAGTTGACTTGTTCGACGGGAGCAATACCGGGCACGGTTATCAAAGTTCATTTGGGACGGGTCTTGGTATTAGAGCAGTTTTGTACTGATTAGGTTGTCCATGCCATGCCTCCAAGTCGCGAGCCCCGTGCATGACCCGGTAGTGAGACGATTATACGACGGTATATGAGATCCCGGGATAGACTTCAGGATAGAATTGACTCCGGATTAAGGGTCGTATGTCGAATACTGCGCTTTGGCAGCGTAGGATTTGGGCGGGTCGATAATTTACATGCCTGGAGGCTAGGAATCTAGCATAAATGGGGAGTTGGACCCGGATGAGATAGTTGAGTGAATACCTCGGTTAGAGCGAGTATTTGATGTTTAATGTGTAATGGGAAATCCTGGATAGGTTGTGGTACACCCAGCAGTGATTTGATAAGTAACTAGGCATGTCGATGGTGGCATGGATTGTGAACGTTGGATTGGACTCGGAAGGAGTCAAGATATTGGATTTGGACTCGGAAGGAGTTAGGATTATGGGTTAGAACTCAACATGAGTCACTGTATTGCATTAGGGCTCGGGAGAGCTGGAAAGTTGAAATAACCATTATGGTTTCGCATAACGAATAAAGGTTCGAGTAGGAATCTGTGGTATTGATATAGATTGAATCTCTATGGTTTTTGTGCCTATGTTATGTGGTCAAATGTTGACTTTCTATTCGGAATACTGTTTGGACTTTCTGTGAAGACTGTTGCATAGGTATCGGAGTCCTGAAGTCATAGACAGGTGGCACGTTGCAATCAGAGTTCAGATGAAATTGTTATAGGTTAAGGAAGGCCAGAGGCATTTTGGTAATTTGTGTTTAAAAGGGTAATTTGGTATTTTTACGTGCTTTGATGACTCACCACAGGTTTTATGGACTAGTGACAGCTGTCATGACTTGGCTGGGATCAGTGGCATCACATGTGGGATATCAAGTGTTATGTGTGTTGTTATGGTTTCGGCTGAGAAGGGAAACATGAAGAAACCAAAAAAAATAAAGAACAAAACCCATTAGACTTCGTGCATAAATGATGCATGCATAAATGTTTTATGTGTGTTTTATGAACAAGATTTAAGATGCACTGGTTGCATATAATTTGTGTTGATGATTTGGCATTTTCATAGAAAATGTTGTATTCCACGCCTTTCGAGATTTATGTTTTTATGTGATACTTGGCTTCGGCCGAGTTTCCTACGTGCATGTGATTTATATGGTTTGAATGATTTCACGGAGATGCGTGAAATAGAAATTTTGGGCTTGCGTCCCAGTTAGAAATTAATGTTGACTTGGATTACAATCAAAGGTGATTTGAATTGTGAAATGGTTTTCGGATTTGGAAATGATATTCTGGCTTGTGTCCCAGTTGATTTATGATTTAACTTATAGTATAGTCAAACGTGAAATATATCAGACTTGTGACCCTATTGAAATGATATTTTGGGCTTGTGACCCTATTGAAATGATATTTCAGGCTTGTGACCCTATTGAAATGTTATTTCGGGCATGTGACCCTGTTGAAAAGATATTTGACTCCGAGTGTGAGTCTGTGTGTATGTGGATTTGGGTTGAGACCCTACGAGATGTGATTTTGGGCTGAGACCCTACGAGATTTGGTTTTGGGCTGAGACCCTACGTGAGACCCTTGATTTGATATGATAAAATGTTTTCACTAAGACCATCCTCTTGAGATTGATATGGCTCCAGCGTGAATATGTTGCCCCAGAAAGGGACTCCGGTGTGAATATGTTTCTCCGAAGAGGTCCCGATGATTGTTGGTCGCCTCCAGGATGCGCTGTGTCCACCCCCCCTCTCGAAGAGGTCACGATGCACTACCCTTGTCGTGCAGCCGTGGATGGCTCGACTTAGGAGTGCTTATGATATATGGCATCGTTCGTTGATTTTTTCACGACGATTTGGAACGTCGGTCGTTGATATGTTCTCGGCGACATGCTCAGACCTGAGCAGTCCCGGAGCTTATTTTCACTGCACGAATGACGTGACTGATGTTGATATGTTGGTATGAGAGTTGCCAGTTGTGGGATATGAGGATTGGTCATGTTTTCGATGATTGCTTATTGTTTAGATGTTTTCATTGTTATTAGTTTGAAAAGCAATATGATTTTATTTTAAGAAAGCATTTGAGATTGCGTGTTTTCTAATGCATGCATGTTTTAATTGAAGGGTATAAATGTATTTTCGTTAAATGGTTTTATAACTGTTTATTTTTGTCCACACACAGCTTTTATGGTTTTTAATACCCTTCAGGTTGATCGTGGATTCGAGCTGTGGCAAAGACCGAGACATCACATGCCGCTGCGTACTCTGGAAATTACTACGCACTCTAGAAACCCCGAGCGAGTTACAATTTTATTCCTGGTCTGGCACGTGGTGTGAGACGGGAGTAGGGCACATCCCACGATAATCTAGAGGGATTGGGATGGGTCTTGTCAGCTTGGTATCAAAGTACTAGGTTGCTCTTGTGGCGTTGGGCATGTGTCGGATGTGATGTCTTTACGGTGACGACAGCCTGTCATCAACCTGTTAGCGAGGGTGAGAATAGGAAAGTTAAGTAGGAATGAACCGCGGATAGATTCTGTTTGGCATAAAACTCCATGTTTCAACCTGTTAGACCCAAGAAGGGCCGAGTTTCTTGTGGTCCCAGCAGCTGGAGCCCGTAGAGTTACGAGTGGATAAGATCCTCGGATAGTAGTTACTGGTTGATTGGATACCAGTTATCCTAGTATGAACTTTCAGAGTCGTGACCGATGATTGGTCAGGATAGATGTGGTAGTGGATGACCCTAGTTTGAGATGGTTTGAACAAGTTACTAGGAGAGTGGTACTTGTGGATCGATTCACCTACGATTAGTGGATCTTACGATTGCGAAGGATACCCATTGCACGTACAAGTGCGTGATATCAATAGCGATGAGTAGGGCCCGCATGAGTGCTTAATCTCGATAGTGATGTTTTTCGTTGATTGGTCTGCACGAGGTTTTTTGCAGACATTGCTATGGATGGACATGGATGAGACTATCGAGAGTTGGGTGACGTTCGAGGAACGTTTCTATAACTATCCCTCGTATCTTAAGACGTAGAATATATCTCGAGAAATGGGGTCTATCTCGAGAAGAAGAGTTTATCTCGAGAGGCGGAGTTCCTCCGACATGAGCAGGAGAGTTGATGGTAGCTCGATACGAGGTTTTGTCATGATGTGCTCATGGTTCAGTGACAAAGAAGACGATGAGGTTTTGTCGATGGAGATTGTGTCGTGATGCCACACCATCTCCACTGAGATAAGTTGGACAGAGTTCCAATAGTGATCAAATGGTTTTGGATGAAGCCGAGAACGTCTAGAAGTTGCAGATGCCAAAGAGCTAGAAGCAATCCAAGTTTGTTGAGTGGCTGGCGTGCGAGTCAAAATGGTCGATGAGCAGGACATAGAAGATCCAGAATGGCTCAGTGAGATTTCAGTATCTTCATTGTTCGGTTGGATTACTAGAGGTGCTGGGTATGCTTGAATTGGTGACAGGTACCCTAGTTATCTTTGGACGGATTATACAAGTGTTGGGTGCAACATGAGTTGACCCCCTAGAGTTGGATATGCGAGCTAGTAACCCAATGAGCCGGTTGTCTTTGGTAGTCTTGATGGTTTGTAGTACGAGTGAGTTACGGCTTGGAGGTCGGGAGGATACGACAGGTTGGTCGTTAGCAACATGGGACTTGTGTTGTGATGTCTATAGTCAGCTCAGTGAGCTTGGAGAGAGTTGGTTGTGTCGAGTTTCCCCGACGAGCCATCGATGGATTTTGATGGTTACCATATCTAGAGAAGGTTTCTTGGGTATGTAAACCATTTACATCCACATGGTTGGGAGATATCGACAGAGTTGAGAGTATTTCGAGTCCAATTCTAGGACTTAGTAGATTTGGGGTTTAGTTGGCTTGGAATGTCACTGTTAGGAGACCCAATGTTCCTTGTTGAAATTCGATGGAACTTCGAGAGTTAGATTTGAAGAGGCAGCTGGATAATATGAACAGAAATCCTTATCTTAGAAGTTCTTAGTGAACTTTCTTCGTCACTTCTAGGTTTCATGGAGATGTCACCCAGGTAGAAGTCAAATTGGTTGTGAGCCAAATTCGAATAAGTTGAGGAGCGGAAGGTGCTTGGTGTCACCTAATGTTGCTAAGTGTAGTTTGAATTTGGTGGACCCGTGTTGGTAAAATGGGTCATTTTACGTCTGCTGAGAGGCCTAGTGTGGATCCTCAGAGGATCGAGATGAGTGTGAATCGCGGTGATTGTGGATCGAGATAATCGAGATGAGTATCAATTGAGGTGGTTGTCGATCAATGTGGTCGAGTATCGAGTTGGTTGTGGATAGAGAGTTTTGGGATTGGCGTCAGCCAATTATGATGATTGAGATTGGATTCACTCAGACTGGATGAGTGTCATTGATTGTCGGGTAGAGGTTATCCCCGTGTTTGTGGCCGTTGACGTGATTGACTTGGGAGGGATTCAGAATGATTTTGATTTGAGATGATGGCTGGATTAGAGGTTGACAATACAATTTCAGGATCTGACCCTTCGCATCATCAGGATGAGGGTCAAGGTTTGGATTGGTACTTCTTGGTAGATGGAATTTGGTTGGTCTTTGAAGTTATCGATGAGTATGTGTTGAGCACATCTCAGTTGCTAGTCGGGTGACCGAGAGGACTCGAAGAAGACGTTGGGTATAGTGTACCCAAAGTAGTGATTAGACAAATAGGTTTCCGTGTTGGATCTTGATTAGCCCGCCAACCATATGATAGCCGCGCTAGATCCGAGATTATAGTGGCGTGTGGATTTGATGTGATTTGTGTGCACCTATGAGTAGTTTATGTTGGATGGTGTGATTATTGAGTATTGAGCAGTCTAACTGATGTGGGACGATCATCAGACTGAGTCCTAGATGGACATGATATGATAATCGGACGGAGTCCGATGCTGATTGTACATTAAGAATGAGGACCAGACATCAAATGTTGTGCACTAGTGTATAGTGACTTTGAGAAGGTTAAATTGTTGTGTGAGCATGGAGCTCAGGACCATGATAGGCTAGAAGAACCCTTGTGATTTTTTGATTGTGATTACCTCGGCTAGAGCAAGTATTTGATGGGGTCCAGACACATCTTGAGTGTATCGAGAGGACGAGTAAGATGAAAGTTTGAGACTCGAGAGGTGTAAGACCCGTGTCCTGGAGGGAACGGTAAACAATCCCACATTCCTGCGAGGTGAATGGTCTGGGAGGGGAATAGTGGTTTGCCTTAAAGGTGTAGGCACACACCTATCTAGCACGAGGCCTTTTGGGAGCTCATTGGCTTTGGGTTCGGTTGGAACTCCAAAGTTAATCGAGTTGAGACTGGTGCAATTCTGTGATGGGTGACCCCCTGGGAAGTTGCGTCGTGAGCTCTTGAAAACAAAATCGTGAGGACAAGGGCAAAGAGGCCCAAAGCGGACAATATCGTACTAGATGAGTCGGATCCTAACCGAGGAGGGTCGGGTCCTGACAGAATGGTATCAGAGCCAGACTCCGACTGGGAAGTGTGCCAACGAGGATGCTGGGCCCTAAGGGGGGTGGATTGTAAGACCCGTGTCCTGGAGGAAATGGTGAACAATCTCACATTCCTGCAAGGGGAATGGTCTGGGAGGGGAATAGTGGTGTGCCTTAAAGGTGTAGGCACACACCTATCTAGCACGAGGCCTTTTGGGAGCTCATTGGCTTTGGGTTCGGTTGGAACTCCAAAGTTAAGCGAGTTGAGGCTAGTGCAATTCCAAGATGGGTAACCCCCTGGGAAGTTGCATCGTGAGCTCCTGAAAACGAAACTGTGAGGACAAGGGCAAGGAGGCCCAAAGTGGACAATATCGTACTAGATGAGTCGGATCCTGACCTAGGAGGGTCGGGTCCTAACAAGAGGAGTCAGGATCACAACGTTGGTCGCTGAGTGACACGAGGTATTGTACGAGGTACTCTGATAGGATTCTAGAGCAGGTCGAGGTTTTTTTTTTTTATATTTCGAGAGGTAACAGTGGAGCCATGAGTATCGGCTGGTCACGATAGTGCGTCGGAAGTATGATTGGCATTGATGAACCGTCTAGCGAGGCGAAGGACTTGGTACTGCTCTTGTTAGATCAGATGCTGAGTAAGATCGCAGATTGGATGCTAAGCAGGATGTCAGCTTGGTACAACAGGATTATGAGCAGGATTGTCAGCTTGGATTCCGAGTACACCTACGTGAGTGGTAGGTAAGATCGACGAGTGTTGATGTCTCATTTGAGACTTGAGATTAAGTGATGGGATTTCAGGTGACAGTTGGTCACGCGTGTGTGGGATAAGGTCACAGAGGATGAGCTGAGTTTCAGCATTAACCGTTGGATTGTGGTTGTTTTAGAATGACGTTTGATCAGGGTTTGAGTATTGTGGTTAGATGTTGGATGTGTATGTATACACGTGGGAGCCTTGGCGGTAGGAACGATTGGATTTCTGCAGTTTTGGTATAGATTGGAGTCGAGTTGAATTTCGGGGAAAAAATACTTTAAGGGGGGTAGATTGTAATGACCCGTCTCCAATTTCATGATTAGTGAGAATTAATTAAGGACTAATCAGGAATTAGTTGAGGATTATCGGACGATCAAGATAAAATGACGATTTTTCCCTTGGATGGGTGAAAATGTTGACTTTTGACTCGGGAGGTCATTGACACATGGATCGAGGTCCATTGCGTAGATCGAGACGATATAAGATCGTAAACAGGCGACATGTCGAAATTAGATATCATACAAGAAAGTTACGGGTCAAGAACGATTGTAAGTACTATTTACGGTTGCACAAAAATCGAGGAATTGAATTTATAGCTTATCTTGGAAGGAACCCAAAATATCCATTATGGACCAATAGATGAGTTACAAGTGTTACTCATCCCATTGGCCCATCATCCCACATTCATGCATTTCCCTTCCCTTTTGTTTTCAAACACCCGAAACCCCATCCCCCTTTCCTTAATCCATTTGCGACCGCTTGAGAGAGATTGAGAGAGGTTAAGGGTGAGATTGAGAGGTTGATATGATGGTGGTCGACAGTTGAGCACGACGGTGGACTGAGAAACCCATAAACTAGGTAAAACCCGGGAACCAGTTTTAGTTAGAATTTGGGTCTTGGATTTTAGGGAATGAAACCCAGTTTTTGGATCACTATTATCTTCGTTGAGTTCTTACGAGTGAGTAGGACCAAAAATCAGAGAGTTTGGACTTGTGGACCAACCATGGTGGAAGCTTGAAGTTTAGCCATGAAGAATTGAACTTGACAGGTAAGTTTTATGCCTTTTCTTCTTGTTTTGAGGTCAAGGATCTCTTCTTGGGAGGAAGACGATCACGTTGGAGAAAAATAGAAGAAAACGGTGGAGAAATAAGTGAGTTCTGACCGGGTTGAGGTTGTGAGTCAAATCGACCAGTTACAGTCAAACGGGTTGACCCGTCTGAAGGAAGACGATGATGACGTGGTCATCCTTGTTTGGCCACATGGCCAACTAGAGGGTGACACATGGCCAGGTGTCAGTCCAGTCAGCAGCTTATGTGGCAGGTCCACGTTAGCCATGTCAGACCACATGGACTAGTGAGAGGGTTCCACGTGGTAGGGTGTTAGGATTTGTCAGGTGACGTGGTAGGTTCACATCAGCATTGTCAGACGACGTGGACCAGTGGGGTGGTGCCACGTGGCAGTGTGTCAGATAGATGTTAGATTTGTCAGTGACAAGTGGCAGGACACGCGGCACCAGTCAAGGTATGCCACGTGGCAGGCTGCAGAGCTGACAGGTGTTAGAGTTGTCAAGCTAACGTCAGCAGGTGACATTAGCAGCTGACGTCAATGTTGATCGGCATGATGTCAACGTTGACCGGCGTTGTCCGCCTTGGACTGTACTTTTACTGGGGCTTGAGGGCTCATGGGCATAAATTTCGAGGAGAAATCTGTCTTGTTTGCAAGGTTTCGCATAATTTAAATCCAATATTGGTGGTTTTAGGTCGATCGAAGGTCGTTTGGTTAGTATTTTGGAGGTTTTTAACCTCGGGAAGCATGTTCGAGAAATGTTTATTGTTCTGGGAGTTGTGAGGGCCTATAATGTAGACTTGTATAGGTTGATAGTGACCTTTGGATATGATTTGGACAAGTTCAGGCATTCTGGAGACGTTGGATTAGGCTCAGAATGGCCTACGACATGGATTGTGAGCGCGCAGTTTGGACGGTCTGTGAGTGGACTTTGCTTTCTAAATGATGCATGCATAAATGTTTTATATGTGTTTTATGAACATGATTTGAGATGCACTGGTTGCATATAATTTTTGTTGATGATTTGACATTTTCGTTGAAAATGTTGTATTGCACGTATTTCGAGAGTTTTGTTTTTATGTGATACTTGGGTTTCGGTCGAGTTTCCTACGTGTATGTAATTTATTTGATTTGAATGATTTCATGGAGATGCGGGAAATAAACATTTCGGGCTTGAGTCCCAGTTGGAAATTGACTTTGACTTGGGTTACAGTCAAAGGTGATATGGAAAAATGATTTGAATTGTGAATTGGTTTTTGGATTTGGAAATGATATTCAGCTTGTGTCCGAGTTGATTTATGGTTTGACTTTGAGTATAGTCAAACATGAAATATATCGGGCTTATGACCCTATTGAAATTATATTTCGGGCTTGTGACCCTATTAAAATGATATTTCAGGCTTGTGACCTGTTTGAAAAGATAGTTGACTCCGAGTGTGAGTCCGTGTGTATGTGGATTTAGGCTGAGACCCTACGAGATTTGGTTTTGGGCTGAGACCCTACGTGAGACCCTTGATTTGATTTGATATGATAAAATGTTTTCAATGAGACCATCCTCTTGAGATGTTCTCGACAATTTGGAACGTCGGCCGTTGATATGTTCTCGGTGACGAGCTCGGACCTGAGCAGTCCTGGATCTTATTTGCACACGTTACACAGATGACGTGACTGATGATGATATTTTGGTATGAGATGTGACTGTTATGGGATATGATGATTAGTCATGTTTTCGATGATTGCTTATTGTTTAGATGTTTTCATTGCTATTAATTTGAAAAGCAATATGATTTTATTTTAAGAAAGCATTTGAGATTACGTGCTTTCTCATGCATGCATGTTTTAAGCGAAGGGTATAAATTTCTTTTCGTCAAATGGTTTTATAACTGTTTATTTTTGTCCGCTCACAGTTTTTATGGTTTTTGATACACTTCAAATTGATCGCGGATTCGGGCTGTAGCAGAGATCGAGACATCACATGTCGTTGCGTACTCTGGAAATTAGTGCGTACTCTGGAAACCCCGAGCGGGTTACGATTTTATCCCTAGCCCACATCAAATTTCTCTTGACTGGCTTCGAGTCTCATACTCGGATCATACACAAAGTATCCTTACTCGGTACCTCGACCATGTGAAAGCTGTGTAATAACCCATCCCGAGTTTAGGAGAATGATTAAGGATTAATTATGGATTATTGTGACTAATTAGGAATTAATCAAGGATTTTTCGGACGGTCGGTGTAAAATGACGATTTTTCCCTTGGGAATGAGTAAAAAGTTAACTTTTAGGGAGGTAAAATGCACGAGGATCGAGGACTATTACGTAGATCGAGATGTTACGAGTCCGTAGATAGGTGGCACGACGAAATTAAACGTTCGATGGGAAATTTATAGATCACGGAAGGAAATCGATACTATTTATGCATACCGAGAAAATTGGACAAATGACAGTTTTGGATTGGGCTGAAATCTGAGGGGACCACTTGATGAGTGCCAAGTGTCACCCATCTGATTAGCCCAAACCCTAATTGTTGAAATATTATTTCATTTTCATCTCTTTGTTCTCTCTAACCCGAAAACCCAAAGAAACCCACCCCAAACCTACACCCATCTTCCTCAAACCTCATCCATTGTTTATGGAGTGTGAAGGGAAGTGAGAGAGTGAAGGGAGACGATCACGGTAGTGGAAACGGTTTGGACAACTGTCCATGGTGGTAGAAAAAACGCAGGTAAACCATTTTAAGTTAAAAAATTCCAATTCGAGTTCTAGGGATTGTTAGGGGCTTCTAATGACCAAAACATGTTCCTTGGGATTTTGTGAGGTGGTAGGGACCAAAATCAAAGATCAAGGTGGTCGGAGTCGACGGGAAATCGGGGTTGCAGGTGGCTGTCACTATTTAAGCTTGAGAAGGTATGATTCTAGATCTTTTAGCTGGGTTTTAGGACATATACTTGTTCTAGGGGAGTATACGAGTAGATAGGAACAAACGGGATTAAAAATGGTCGAGTTCTGAAAGTTTTGGAACCAGGTCGAGTCGCAGGTTGAGTCGACCCGATATAGTGAAACGTGTCAGCCCGTCGAGAGGTTGAAGATGATGACGTCAGTAGGGTGATGTCATCATCTGTCAGGTTGTCATGCCACGTGACCAATCAAGGGCTGCCACGTGGTAACTATCAAGTCTAGTCAGCATTGATAGGTGTCAAACAAGTGAACAAATCAGGTGCTGACATGTGGCACTGTCAGACCTGACATATGGCACTGTCAAACTTGACACGTGTCAGACCTGACACATGTTAGACCTGACAAGGGTTAGACCTGACAAGTGTCAGACCTGTCAGGCTGATGTAAGCATGGCGTCAGCGTGATGTTAGCCGTTGACTTTAACTACTGACATCAGCATTGACTTTTGCTGATGTTAGCGTTGCCTTTGACCAGCGTTGACCAGGAACTTTAACTCGCTCATGGGGGTGCATGTGCACAAATTTCGAGGTGGGACCGATCTTGTTAAAATGGTTTAGAAGTGTTGAATCCATTGGTGGTGGTTTCAGGTCGATCAGAGATCGTTAGGTTGGTCAAATTGACGTTTTTAGCCTAGGGAAGCATGTCCGGGACACGTTTATTTTTCTGGGATTTTTTAGGGTTCTCGATTAGGACTTGTCTAGGTTAGTAGTGACCTTTAAGTATGTTTTGGATAGGTTTTGACGACCCAGAGAGTTCAATATAGCCCCGAAGAGGCTTACGGTGTAGCTTACAGGCGCGCAACAATGACTGTCTGTGAGCATTGTCTAAGAGGGGCCGCTCTACGGAGAGGCTCAGGATCAGGATTGCTATGGATCGATATATCCCAGGCTATGATCCGGGGGAGGCATACCATTACTGTATTGCCTCAGACACTGGTGGACGCAAGAGGATCCTCGTACTTGAGACCCCGAGTAGCACGCGTAGCTTTAGAACCGTGACAATATTGATAAGAAATCTGGCATGTCAAGCATCTAGGATGCTAATGATTGGTATATTGTATTTTATTGGTTTTGGGCTGAGACCCTACTAAGGAAATGGAAATGATTGAGATGAGTATGACCGTGTCTTATGACATTATATCAGTATCGTATTACATGCTCAACAAGTATGCATATTCACAGTATCGTATTAAATTTTATCAGTATGACCGTATAAGTATAGTAAATCATACATCACAATCATATACCGCAAATAATGAATAACAATTATGCATACTCAACAAGTATCAAGAATATAAGCATCGTAAAATGTGCAAGTATAAATAATAATAAAACCAGTGACAGGGAAATGGGGTCCACTCACACTAGTCGGGGAGTCGGATCACCCGACAAATCAACTCATCTCAAGCTCCCAACTGGTCCAATTTATGATACCATTCACAAAAGGTCAACATCATTCCAAAATCCATTCTAAACATTAAACTAACCTAGAATTACTTAACAAGGACCCTAGCATGTTTAGGGATGTTCTAAGCCCCTTAGAACAGTACCTACATGCTTCTGGGAACAGAAAGAACAGTACCTACACGAGCTTCCACGGATCGACGGAGGGCTGGAAAATAGCTCACGCGCCCCCACGTGCCAGTTAGGGGCCTCATGCACTAACCACGCTCGCGTCAACCTTTCCTATGTGCACGCATGGCACAGTGCCATACATGTGGCATATTACAGGGAATATTCCTTAACTAACACCAATTTAACACTGTCTAGAGTTAACAGAATATGCTGACACCGTTAGCATATTCAGTCCACTTCTGACGGCGTCCATCAGCTGTTAACGGCTGGTCCAGTCACTGGAGTCACACTAGGGACAATGATTGGACCATCGTACGCGGTGGCTGTTTTCTACAAAACTCAACGATTTCCAACCGCACTTAGACCAATTGAATCGCAAACATAATAGGCTACCAAAAATCTACATTTTAGAATGAGAAACTACCTCACTATCTCAAAAATTGGTTGAACTCCTCAAGGATTTCCAGAAGGACGTCAAAGCTCCAATTACGCCCTAAACACTCTCAATAGCAGCATGCACATCATGGGTTATACTCGTTGCAAGAAGGTGATTTCAAAAATCTTAGAATAGTCAAGAAACTACTTATTTTCTCCAGATTCTGATGACCCAAATGATCACCAGCCGCTGTCGTCGTCGCCCCATATTCCACATTCAATTAGCGCATTAGAGCACTCTCAAGGCAATGATTTTAATGGAATGGGTTCTAGGGTTCGATTTTACCTAAGGAATTGTGAAACTCAATTAGGTCGAAGTCGTGTTAAAAATCGAGTCAGGGTCCCCTCACATCATAAACCACATGCAATCCACTCATTAGCATAAAAAAAGTAGAGATAAAGACGAATATGAAACTAGTTCTGTGAAACTATACCTAGTTTGAGATCAAGAGCTTCAGGTCGCCATCGGATCCAAAATCGAGTTAAACTTATCGTCTTGGGCCACGGTGATTTCTGGGTTTCTCTGATGAGCTAGGTGATCAAAGGGCGTCAAGATGAAGGTAGGGTGTCGTCTGGGTTGATACTCGAGCTACCAATCAGTGGTTGTTACTAACGATCACGGGTCGATCGGGGACGAGTGAAGATAGAGGTGATGATGGGTCTCTTGAGCTCAAGGTGGAATTACTCAAAGTTTAACTGTGGGTGGGTTCTCTGGTTCAGGGTCGCTAATGTTTTTGTGTAACTAACAGTGTACGAGTAATGTCCAGATGATTCAAGGGCTATCCACGTGTGAATAGCATCAGTAGAGAGAGATTGGGCCTCCTTGTTGGGCCAAAGTCCAAGCCTTAATTCCTGTGAGGCCATAAGGAATTTTGGGTATACTTGGGCTCCCACATGGGTTTAACTACCCAAAATTAGTCTTCTTTTAGGGCTACCAAGAGGCAAGGAGTTATGGGATTGGGATTTTTCTCTAACGTTTGGGCCCCTAACTCACACCCTTAAGCTTGAGCACGAACTAAATATCCATCTCACAAGGCCCAATTCAAAATAGATAGTTTGATAGAATTTCATTTAGAGCTTCGAGTTGAGATAAAGAGGTGAGATGGTGATTTCTAGATTTCCCAATTTGGGTTTTTGGATACAGGATGTATCATAATTAGTCTTAATGAACTGAGACTGTCATTGTGTGGAATACAATCATGCACTTGATTTATGAAAGCAATAGTGAATCCATACATGTTTTCCATTGCTTTAAGGTGAGAAATGACATTCGCCATTGATTGGGATCGATGGTGACAGAACCCATCCCAATCCCCCCGGGATTAACGTGGGATGACCCTGCTCCCATCTGACACGGAGTGTCAGACAAGGGATATTTCCGACCTTTGCCCTCCCGGGCTATCAGAGTACGCCAGGATCCGGAGGAGGTATGTGATATCTCGGTCTCTGCTACAGTCCACATCCAATGTCAACCTGAAGGGCAGTTAAAACATTAAAAGCTGTGAGTGGACAAAACAAGAGTTTATAAAAACATTTTAACGAGAAGACATTTGTACCCTTCACTAAAAAGCATGCATGCATTCGAAAACCGTTTAACCAAAGAAACCATATATGGGAACTAAGCCCAAAACCATAATGAAATAACCATCATGAAAACGACCATACGGGCCACTGCCCAACTCCATAAGGGACTCGGCCCAAATCATAAGAAACTAACCATACGGGTTACTGCCCAAAACATGTGTAAACACACATCATATATCATATATAGCATACATCACATATACATATAATTCAAAAAAGTCAACATTTTGACCCTTTTAACCAAAATTACTAAAATGCCCCTAAACTTCCGAACGTCATAACTTCCTCCTCGAACGTCGGAATTGAACGTGCCACCTGTCTATGAACTCGTGACGTCACGAACTACGTCACGATCATCGGTCAAAGTCCATTTGACCGCCCGATAAAAAAGTCAACGTTTTGCCCACGCCTAGGGGCAAAACGGTCATTTCGCATCGTTCGTCCGATTTCGCTCTACTAATCACGAATTAGCCTCACTAATCGTAATTAGTCACTAATCTAATCATGGAATTTGGGACGGGTCGTTACAGATGGTGTAAAGACCCCAGAAAGAGATCAAAGGTGGAGTTGAAAATGCTAGTTATGGAATGAATAATAAGAACATTAATTGTTATGCTCCTTTGGCTAGCTGAAATAAATGTCTCTAGTATAGGCATTATATGTAGTAGGTGGTGTACATCCTCTATTACTGTCATATATGTATAATCACAGGGGTTCCAGCCATTTAAACTATGTTGTGAGTTCCTTCGCATTGTGGCCATCTACTAGAGGTTGTAATCAGTGGCAATGTATATAGCTTTTCTGCCCAATCCGCCGATTGCAAGAGGGAGCTAGGATACTAAACACATCTGCAGACACAATTGTGTCTTTCCAATACAGCTCTCACCAACAATCTCGGAGATTGAGTCGATTGGAATCCCTCCACCAACAAACAAATCGATCAATCCACAACCTAAACTTAGTTTCTTTATAACCCTCGACATTTTGCCTCCAAATATGTGAATGTATTTCACATTTTCTCATATCTTTTGGGAAGGGTTTGAAATACAGTATATTGGTGGACATATAACATTAAATTTTTTCCATCCACCAATCTACCCTTATCTGGTTTAAAGTCATAGGTGACAGTTAGATACATGTTATACCACACTTCTACCATGGTTGTGCTTCAGGCCCTAATGTCATCCAATTGCACCTTCTAACAACTTACTACCCTCTCATTCCAATATCAACTAGTCTGTAAGGGGAATCCTTCTCAGAATAGAAACCACATCTAGATTTCATATTTAAAGTTGTCAATCATACTTAACTTATAATCTTCACTACCAATATTAAAGAAT
This sequence comes from Prinsepia uniflora, assembly GCA_032719365.1. Taxonomy (NCBI): domain Eukaryota; kingdom Viridiplantae; phylum Streptophyta; class Magnoliopsida; order Rosales; family Rosaceae; genus Prinsepia; species Prinsepia uniflora. The sequence continues at coordinate 60,398,315 of CM064876.1, forward strand.
AGATCAAATAATAGCCCATTCAAACGGAAAGGATACCCCCAAGCCACATCACCTCGTGTTTACCACATACACATGCAACCACCTTATCTGCACATGTGTTCTAATATGCCAAATTCAAAAGTGGGACAGTTTCTTTACAAGTGGATCTATAAGGCCTATTACCACCACACCTTGAACAAATATCGGCTCTTCTCCCCTCTCTCGGTGAGGGAATACGTTGACTCTTTGGGCGACTGGACATAATCTTTCCTTTCAAGGATATTCCAAGTTCTTTGTCAAGGGTACATGTTAAATTGAAGTGGAATACGCCATTTCCCAAGTCTCTCTTGTATAATAAGTAGAAGCGAATGTGTACACATTAATATTCATGTACATATATATGGAAATAACATGCTTCCATGGAAATTTTTCGAGATAACTTTCGATATGAGCAAGTTTTATTACGAAAATAGACCAAGCCATCTAAATCACCATCCAATACGTTGAATTTCATCTCATTGATATTTAGAACGTTCATCCTTTTTGCATCTATAACCCAAATTGCTTATTTCTTCTCACCAAAGTTGGGACACAATATGAAAGTGCAAGTTGACGCTTTCTATTTTCTTTGTGTAAACCATCATTGTAGCATACTTTGTAAGACCCGTGTCCTGGAGGGAACGGTGAACAATCCCACATTCCTGCGAGGGGGAATGGTCTGGGAGAGGATGGTGTTGTGCCTTAAAGATGTAGGCACACACTTATCTAGCACTAGGCCTTTTGGGAGCTCAATGGCTTTGGATTCCTTAGGAACTCCAAAGTTAAGCGTGTCAGGACCCGTCCCAAATATCGCCTCGATACCCGGGACGAACCCTGCTCCCGTCTGACAATCACACTCAAATTACCAAAATAACCTCAACACCACTAAGCATAATTATCAGACGAAGGAGTAAATATAATACAACTGTAAATCAGAGCATAGTTCTACAAAATGGGCACAAAATCCTACTATGCTAGTCTCGCAACGGAAGAACGTCGTAAGCTCTATGCCTCGATTTCTGCCTCAACTTTCACCCCAGCGATATCACCACGACCTGGAGGGTAAGTTAAAACCAAAAGTGTGAGTAGACAGAAGGAAAATAAGAGTTTCAAACACAATTTAGAAGTAAAACAGTTTAAAGAAAAAAAAAACAATAAGGTTGTACCCACCGTTTTAAAATATGCATGCCCAACTAAGTATCAGAAAACCACAACATAAAACTGTATAACAAGATTATATCATAACACCAAATCCACAATATCCAAGTCTGATCAAACCTGCTGGGTCTATTTGAGTCTTTAAACTCAACCAAGCCTCAAATGAAATCCGAGTCTTTAAACTCTCGAGTCTTTAAACTCAACCAGGCCTCAAATGAAATTCGAGTCTTTAAACTCTCGAGTCTTTAAACTCAATAGGCCTACGGGGGTAATATCGTAAATATCCGAGTCTTTAAACTCCCCGAGTCTTTAAACTCAATCCGGGCACGTCCCCCGTCAATCAGAATCCGGGTCTTTAAACCCAATATCCAGATCCAGCAAATCCAATCCAAAACCAATTTAACAATCAATTCTAAATCCACATCCAAACTCGAATCCGAAATCCCTGGTTCGAAGCCCTTCCGGCGTTCAGAGCCGTCATTCCGAACCCAAATCCGGAAATCCACCTTTTCCGACTTTAAAACCAAATTTCGTTTCTCGAAATCCGATTTCAAAACCAAAACCTTGATTTCCAAAATCATACTTCATAGTCCACTTCTAACCATCAGAAAACAATTCGAGAGTGAAAACATGAAACTTAACAGCAAAATTAGAAATCCAAATTTTCTCGGAAAACGTGCAAAATCCCGAAAATGTCTCGAAAAACGTGCAAACATATCAACCACATATAATGACCATCAAAAAGCATAAAAACCATATTTAATATCATAAAACATAAATAAAACAGTTAGGCATGCTCGTAAGGAAAGAAAGAGTCCACTCACGAATCGTAAACTGTCAATCGCGCTCCGTGCGCTCCTCGACCGTCTCAAGCGTCTCCCGTCCTGTCAATAGGCACCAAATAGGGTCACAATTACATTACATATACTAACCCTAATTTCCCCAATTTTTCGGGAATTTAGTCGTAATTTAAACTTAAACCCTAAATCGTCCGGATTCCCGAACTATCCCGTAACCTCATCCGATTAACCCAAAAATTACACCAATGGATTCCTTAGAACATTTAGAACCAAAACCATGTTGGAAGTTTGGCTGGAATCCTCCCCACGCGCCCCCACGCGCCGTCCAAAGTGGCTGCGCGTGGGCCTCACGCGCCTGCTACAGTGCTTCTTCAACCTCGAGTCACCCGGTTCAACTGTGTTGAACCAGCGTGACCGGTTCTCTGCACTTCCTCCACCATTTCAGTCCCTTTCAATCCCAATAGCCTCGTCCAGTCCCTAGCAATCAAACCTCGTCCTAACATCGAAGAATCACGGCCTAAAACCCCTCGACTTCACCCTCGAAACAGACGGCCTGTGAGCCCTGTTTTGGCCGCTGGCCACCCAGGTCCTCCCCCGTCACGGCGACCATCCTAGACGACTCCTAGGACTTCCCTGAACCTCTCCCGACTCACAGCATCCCTCGACTCTAGCCCAAAGTCCACGATTATTGAAAACAAAATCACGGGAAAACAGGGGATTCAAACCATACCTTCGAACCGTCCACCGCCGTCTGCACCACCGTGTGCCACGGTGCTTGTTGAGTCCCCTGCAATCACCTGAGCCTCCTATTGCCTTGGTTTGAACCACCACACGGTACAACCACCGCCACCGTGCCACCGTCCCCTCTGTTTTCTCAGAACCTCGAACCCCCGACCACCGTGACTCCGTGCACGATTTCAGCTCCAAAACCCGATCACCAACCTCCTCTCTTCTCTCTGTCACTCTCACAATTCACAGAACTCTCACCCACGCACAGAATCGATCAAGAACTTTCACAATTCCTCTCCCTGTTTTCTGTTCTCCCAAGCCAAATGCACGGTTAAAAAACGATCAATATGTGGCCGTGTGCATTTGAGACCGTCCTAGAACCATCCAACCATCCCCACGTGTCCTCTTCTCCATGGTCTGCAGTGCAAAATATCCAATCCCACTCAAGACAAATGGCCTTATCTGATTGGGCTTAAGGGGAAAAGACTAAATTGCCCCTAGTGTTAAAAATTACCTTTTTACCCTTAAACTTTCCAGACCCGTAATTATTTCGTCCGACGTCCGATGACAGCGTGCCGCCTGTCGTTGTACTCAGGACGTCGAGACCTATCTAACGGTCCTCGGTCTACGTGAAAATCACAAGTCCACTAAAAAGTCAACATTTTCCTCGATTAGTCAAAATTACGGTAACGCCCTCAATCTTCCGAACGTCATAACTTTTTCTCTGATTGTCCGAATCGAACCTGCCACCTGTCTACGGACTCGTGACGTCCTAAACTACGTCACGGTCAAGGGTCAACACTTATCCAACCTGTAAATCAAAAAGTCAACTTTTGACGCACTATTTACAAGGGCAAAATCTTCCTTTTATACAAATCTTTACAAAAATTACATTTATACCCTTCCCGAAGGTACAGGTTGTTACAAAGCGAGTTGAGGCTGGTGCAATCTCATGATGGGTGACCCACTGGGAAGTTGTACGTGAGCTTCCGAGAACAAAACCGTGAGGACGAGACCCAAAGAGGACAATATGGTGCTAGATGAGCCGGGTCCTGACCGAGAAAGGTCGGGTCCTGACAGATTGGTATCAGAGCTAGACCCTGACCGGGAAGTGTGTCAGCGAGGACGCTGGGCGCTAAGGAGGGTGGATTGTAAGACCCGTGTCCTAGAGGGAACGGTGAACAATCCCACATTCCTGCGAGGGGGAATGGTTTGGGAGAGGATGGTGATGTGCCTTAAAGGTGTAGGCACACACCTATCTAGCACTAGGCCTTTTTGGGAGCTCACTGGCTTTGGATTCCTTGGGAACTCCAAAGTTAAGCGAGTTGAGGCTGGTGCAATCCTATGATGGGTGATCCACTGGGAAGTTGCACGTGAGCTTCCGAGAACAAAACCGTGAGGGCAAGGCCCAAAGCGGACAATATGGTGCTAGATGAGTCAGGTCCTGACCGAGAAAGGTTGGGTCCTGACATACTTTGTATCTCATCAATAAGCTGAACAACCGAAAAAAGCTTGCGTACTCAAAACCAAATTGATACACTCGAGATTGTTTGTTTTCAATATGTGGTAACGTTTTCCATCAAAAAAACCAACCCCATGAATCATCATATTCTAAATCTTTTATTCCAAATGCCATTGGGTTAATATTCCTATTACCATCAAATGTGGTTGCAACAAATTAATAGAACACTATTATACTTTGACTTCAAGTGTATGGCATCTACTACAAAGATCAGCTGCATGCAACACGTAAATTCTTCAATAGATGTTCCGAAAGCAAAAAATAAATATTTAAAGTAATTCTCTTCCTCTGTATGTATGAAAGTTAACGTACTTGGATTTGTGCGCTTTAATTCATGGCAATATAAAGGAAGCAGCGCATACGATTTCTTAGGCTTCCCTTTAATTTATTGATAAGATCGCTAATTGCTCCTTCATGGCGTTGTATAACTTATATTGATCCCAAAACGATGCTTCACATCGTTTCTAACATCCCCTCGGTTTAAATGTAGTTTGTGCATCTTTTAACCTATGTTCTGTTGCATATGCTACCAAATTACTAATGTACCTAGGCTGGGCATTACTGATGGATCTACAAGCACCAGTATGTGTGCCTAATGCACCACCGAAAACTGCGTAGCACCAAACTTCCACGCCTTTACACCCAAATGACATTCTGATTTCCTTGCATTTCACAAACAATCGGCTAGGGTCTGACCTTGCTGTTCTTGTCTGAAAGTTCCCTTTGACCTCTGCTAATTGTATCAACCTTCGCAATGCTCCCTTCGTATAAAATATTTGTCCCACCACCAATTTTGGATCCCAATTCACACTATTTAGGCCTTGGTAATAATTTGACATTGCTAATCAACATTTTAGTGCACTTGAAGCATTATGTCTTCCTCCTTTTCGTCCTCCATGTCCACCTCTCAAACCATCACTTACTTCTACGTTAGACATTGAGTTTACAACATCAACCCCATCCATTGAACTATCAGTAACATCTTTTGCTCCTTGATTTACTCCATGGTCCTAATGATGATCCTACATGTATTTCATGTTTATCTCACCAGTGGCTTTAAAAGCCGTGCAAATTGACTTGGGTTATAGGTGTGGTTTTAGGTGTATTGACCGCATCTTTTGGTGTAATTGGTTATTCTTTATCTCGGGACCAAATTGGAACACCACATTCATTACTCCCACCGAGTGACCTTGTATTAAACTAAGACCCAAAATGTTTGCATAAACCATTTCATCTCTATACCCACCTGTGTTTATATCAGCTTACCATCCAAGTCCAAAACCGACAGCCAATCTGGATTGCCATCTCCATCACTTTGCATTTGATTGTTGCTCCATTGTACATGCAAATTCCCATGCATATGCCTTAAGTTTTCGTCATTTGATCCTGTCAATCCATCTTCTGTAAATATCTTCCAATCGACAACTAATGGAACCATGCTTGATGATATTACTTACTTTGTGTTGTTCAAATAAAATTGGAGGTCATCCTCGTCTTCAATTGGCACAATCTTCTGCCCTCGCCTCAAAATAGGTACCATATATTTCAAACCCAGTCTTTCTTTGATGGCATCTACATGAGCAATACAAAAAACTCGCTCCACAAGTACCTCATAACTAATACTAGTTGTAACTATAATCCGTTTACTTTCTGCACTTTTGTATCTGCAATTCATTCCTTTCTTCACCCATTTCTCATTGTAGTAAATCAGAATTCTCAATGCATCACCCATTTTTGCATTCATCACACAAAGTTTATATTTCAATAATTTTTTACTGCTAACTGTTCACTCCCTTTGAATCAACTTTGTGTCCAACTTATTTACCGTTTTATGTCCTATTTATCTACCGCTTATGTCTTACTTATTTACCTTTTATGTCAAACTTATCTATTGTTTATGTTCTACTTATCTACTGTTTATGTTCCACTTATCTATCGTTTATGTACTACTTATTTACCGTTCATTTCATAAGTTGTACCTTATCTTACTTATCCTACTTATCTACCATTTATATCATATTTTACTACCGTTTATATAATACTTATCTACCGTACGTTTGGAATAATTTTTTTCATTACTTACGACATTATAAGGTTTTACGTTCAACCAACACTTGAACATAGCCTCCAGCTCCAGTTCAACCCAATCTTGCAACTGCATTCCATGGATGTTGGATTTGGGCAACATTATGGACAATTAATTCATGGATCTATTAGGAAAAGTTCAGTATCACAATTGATTCAGATTAATATGAAAATAATTTACCCACTTACGTTGGCTGACATAGTCTATCTCCTTCTTTAGAAATTGAAATTCTTCATTCTCATTACTGGTTTCGGTGGAGCGGCGAAGGTCCAACGATGGTGGTGGTGTTGAATGGTGCATGTGCATGTAGTCACTTGAAGGCTCTGCCTCTTATCACTAGTAGAACAGCTTGGTGGCCACACCTATGCTTGGTGTTGATGGTATGGGTCTTCTTCGTGTAAAAAAGATGACTATCGGACAAGTACACAACCTTGTTTCTGTCTTCTTTGAACTAGAGTTAATTTCTTCAACCTTAAATCGAAGGATTTTCTAGGAAGGGTTAGAGTTTAAAAAAGCTTCCTTGTCTGCTCTCCCTCTCTCCTCTTTTATGCTTTTCATAGTCGAAGGGATTTGAGTCCATTATGGGTTCGTATTAACTGAGGAGGAAATAATAGAAACAGAAGAGAAATAACTAAATGGGTATAAAGCTACTTCTCTTCTCTATTGAAGTTCTAAACCGGATGTCCATGACACTTCTCAAAAAAAATTGAAATGACCATATGCAAAAAGAATCATTGAATTTTTGGTGCTTTTACTAATACTGGGCCAATATTTTCCGGAAGCCCAATTTTAGTGGTCCGGTCCAAGAAGTTTGTTCGGACCCTAAACGCCACGTGGCAAATGATGACCTAGATTACATGCAAATCCTATAAAACCTTGTGTGAGAAATGGTATCGTTCTAATATTTATACGCACCATTAAAGCCCGTTCATAGTTGAAAATCAGAAAGCGAAAGAAACCCTTGACTCTCCACTACAAAAACTTCGACTCTCCACTACAAAACCTTTGCCCACCAAATCTCTCCGTTCCATTATATTTAAGCAATCCAAAAGACCCAAAAGGAATTGTTCCAGAAAAAAAATCAGCCTTTTCATTTGTGGATCTCTCTCTTGGTGTCTTCGTCTGCGTCACTTTGCTTTCCGGTAAGTCCATCCTCACTGTCAAAATTAACTTTAAACGCAGTGTCAGTATAAAATCTTGGGTTCAAATGAATTGTCATGTTGTTATGATATTTGATTATTGTGATTTTTTAGTGGTTTATTACTTAAGGCGCTTATTTATAGTTCCCAGTTATTTTTTGTTAGGTTGCCTGTGATTTGATTTGTTCGAATTCATTTTTACATTAAATCATGATGACACAGTTCATTATGCTCTTCAGATTTTGCTCAGAAATTAGGGTTTTAGCTGTTTACTCTTTGTGTGGCATATGAGGAAATAGGGCGAATAATTTATGATTTTGGCAGGAGATGTCATATAAGTTTTAATCGATGTTATTGGTAGCTTTGGATTCATGGTACCTGTAAACTTACTCAATGGTGCTATTAAAATTAGGGTTTTCAAACTTTTTTTCTTAAATTTCTTTTTGGAACGATCAAAAGCAGCTATCTAGTTCTAACTCTACGCAATATTTTGTTATTATTGTTTATATTCTTGAGTACCTATCCGAGAATTTAAATCAAGTACTGAGTTTATTCAGGAATTTTGATTTTGTAGTTATTACTTGGGCTTGGGGGTTTATGGCTTTTAGCTGTCCAGTCATATTTGGCTTAACCGTTATGTTTTTTCGTTTTCTTCCTTTTTTGTTTGCATATAGGATTTACATATTATTTATGTTCCCAGGTCTGGTGCTATTCGTTTCTATGTTTATTATAAAAAATTGTGGATAAGGAAAAGTTACTGTTTTGTAATCACTTATTTATATTTATTTTAGTTTTTGGCTTTTAGACCTTAGTTTAGTTAAATACAATGAGAGAAACAAGCTTCTTTGCTGTTGAATTTATTGGAGAAGTTATAAAATGATATACCCAAGTTGTAGGGATCTGTTTTGTACCGTTAAAAATTTGTTTTGTACCTTATTTCCTTTTTTATTTGCAGTCCTCTTTATGCTTAGTGAAAAGGCTATGATGTTCTGTAATACAAATGTTGCCGAATGTAACTTTCCTTTGTTGTAACTCGGAGGAAACATGTAATTTGGTGGGTTTTGGTGTCTGTTCCTTAGTTTTTTTTTTAAGGTTTCTTCATTTAGTTGACTGGTAGAGATAGAGTAGTTGACCCTTTCGTTTATCTTTTATATTTATGTTTCTTCATTATGTGAAGTTTTATTGTATAGACATGGTATATTGAATTCCTCAGTTGTGTTATTAATGCTGTTTTCACTTCCAATATTTTCTTTGTTTTGTATCTTTGTTTGTGTGATTACCTTGGCTCTGTCACAAAGTTCAATATCTGATATTTTGCAGATATTGTCTTTCCTTATTGTCAAGACGACGATTCTTTAATTTTATTGTCTTGATTCATTTGTCAATGGCGGATTCTGGAAATGCCAATGCACCTTCTAAGAAGCGAGCTGCTGGAAGGGAGCTCTCTCGTGATAACCCAGGCCTTGACGACGAGGAAGAAGCTCCTGAACAAGAGGGAACTTTCAAGAGGGCCAGTGAGGAAGTTCTGGCAACCAGAAGGATAGTTAAGGTTCGTCGCCAGCAGCCGGTATCTGCTTCCACTTCCAATCCCTTTGCTGGTATACGTTTGGTTCCTCCGACAGAAGCAATTGCAGTCCCTGCTGATGTTACAGCTGCTGCACAACCTGCCAGTTATATAAAAGTTTCAGATGAGGCTAACAAGCAGTCAGAAAGCAAGGTTGATCAGGCTGATGGTTCAGGGGCTGAATCTGTTACAGATAAGGAGAATGCTGCGAAGGAGGGCAATCCAGTTTTGAATGAGGCAACCAAACCCGAGATAGTACAAGAGCTAGCGCTGGGAGAACATAAGACAAATGAGGGTGAGACTGAAAACGAGGAAAAGACCGAAAATGAAGACAAGAAAGAAAACGAAAATGTAGATCCAAGTCCAGATGGTACCTCTTTGAGCTCATTCCAACAGCTTTCGAGCAGCCAAAATGCGTTCACAAATCTTTCTGGAACGGGGTTTTCCACGTCCACATTTTCTTTTGGACTTATTTCAAAGTCGGGTCCCACATTGGGTAGCGGTTCTGGTTCACTTTTTGGCCCAACAAAAGATCAGCCCTCTGGTCTTGGTCTGCCAAATAATGGAAATTCTTCACTCTTTGGCACATCAGCGGCTTCCATTGTACCTACGACAGATGGTGCTGGTTTTCCATCGATGCAAGAGGTTGCGGTTGAGACTGGCGAAGAAAATGAGAAACCAGTTTTCACTGCTGATGCTGCGTTGTTTGAATTTATTGAGGGAGGCTGGAAAGAGCGTGGAAAGGGAGATTTGAAGGTTAATGTATCTGAATCTGGGAATGAAAAAGCCAGACTTGTTATGAGGCTCAAGGGAATTAGAAAGGTAATTCTGAATGCAAGTCTGTACCCAGACATGAAGCTCACAAACATGGAGAAGAAAGGTGTAACATTTGCATGCGTGAACAGCATCGATGACAAGAAGGATGGCTTAGCCACATTTGCTTTGAAGTTCAAGGATGGTTCCATCGTCGAGGAATTTCGCACTGCTGTTACAGAACATAAAGATAATGATAAGGTGTCATCTGCAGCGGCTATCAAGACTCCTGAAAATTCTCCAAAGGCTTCTGATGAATGAAACAAAGTGAGTTTTTGCCTCGTTGCTGTCCTTACCCTTTTTGGGAAATAGACAAAGTCGTTAGAGTTCGGAGATTCGTAAGCCCTTTTGTAGCAGAATTATAGTCGGGTCCAGCCATTTTATTGTAGCTTAAATTGAGTCTAGTTCTCTAAAGACCCAAAAGTCTACTCTTTCTGGATAAGTAGTAGGTTCAGTCAGAGTCTCACACTGCTTTAAGCTCTCTGGGATGTTGAATGCTTGATGCTTGTTGCAGTTTTATAGTTGGTCCTTCTCCCTTCGTATTCCTTTATGTTTTAAACTGCTGTGTCAGATATTAAAATATTTCTGGCTTAGATTAATCTGTAATATGAAGCACTTTTCTATTTGGGAAATTATTCGGGTATAGATTGAGATGGTTGTGGAGACGACCTAATGTAAGTAGTCCCACTGACATCATTTCGCACTTGTGTTAAAACTGGTTTCGTGATTGAAAGATGAATTGGAATGATGTCTTCATGCATCAGCCATCAGCCTTAAAACTGTGATTGGCAGGTGAGTCGGAATGACTACGTTGTGGGAAAGGAGTCGATGTCATTTTTCCTTTATAGCATTGACTCCGGCATGCTTGATACTGGACTTAGGTTTACTATTACAATTAGATTCCTTTAAGTTAATAATCTTGGCAATTTGAGTGCGTTTTTTAGCAAAAATTATAATAGATGTCCCTGTTGTGAACATGATCAAAGCGCATCAATTCATTCAGTTAAATCTCTTTATACATTACTAGGGTTAGATTACAATACATGGATGAAACGCCGTTACATAGAAATAACCACATTAGTTTAGTATATTTACAACTCTCCCTTGGATATTTTATATAATAGTGCTATTTGATTGCGCATATATGGGTTGTGTAGAAATGCATAAACTGTATGTTTATTGCAGCAGCCAATGTGGCATTTTATAGGGGTTTGTTTAAGGGATAAGACAGAGCAGTTCTTATCTCCTTAAACTGCTTCTAACTGTGTTAGGACAGATGTCCTATATACAAGTAACTGTAGGTAACTGTCTCTAAATAGGGCAGGTGTCTTATACCTAGTACTTAACTAATGTCTAGCTTTTACTAGGGACTTAGGTACATGGGTTCAACCTAGGAACTAATGTACAGTGTGTGCTAGGTGGATATATACATAGTCTAACATCCCCCCGCAAACTAGGCACCCGACGAGTGACAAGTTTGGTTGTAAGGGTGTTGTGGCGGGCTGTGAACAATCCTTTTGTGAACAGATCTTCCAGTTGCTGCTGGGAGGGAACGAACTGAACGTGATGAGTTCCAGAAATCACCCTTTCTCGCAGGAAATGATAGTCCATGGCTATATGCTTTGTTCTAGCATGAAAAACTGGGTTCTGAGACATGTAGCAGGTGCTCAGATTGTCACAGTGCAGCTGTATGAGCAGGGGAGGAGTGAACGTGAGTTCGCGAAGTAGATTTAGGAGCCAAATGCTATATGCACATGTGTAAGTCAGGGCTCTGTATTCTGCTTCTGAACTGGACCTGGAAACAGTCTTCTGTTTCTTGGAGCACCAGGAGATAAGAGTAGGGCCGAGGAAGATGCAAAACCCTGTGACTGAACGTCTGGTGTCAGGACAGCCTGCCCAATCTGCATCTGAGTAAGCCTGAAGTATGAGGGGAAGGGGGATTTGTGAATGGTAATGCCAAGGCCAATGGTGCCTTTGAGATAGCGGATGATCCGCTTGAGAGCAACAAGATGGAGGTCGGTAGGATGACTCATGAACTGAGCAGCATGTTGGACTGCAAAGGAAATGTCTGGTTGGGTTAAGGTTAAGTATAGAAGGGCACTTACGAGTTGACGGTAGAGGGAAGCATCAGGCAATGGGGTTCCTGTGTGGGTTGAGATTAGCTGTTTGGAGGCCACGGGGGTGGGGGCAGGTTTGCAATCGAGGAGACCACTACGGGTTAGGATGTCTGTGGTGTATTTGTTTTGGGTTAGATGAAGGCCAGTGGCTGTTGGAGTGGCTTCAACACCTAGGAAGTAGTGAAGAGGTCCCAAATCTTTGATTGCAAATTCACGGGCCAGGCTGGTTTGGAAAGTCTGTATAGCAGATGGAGAGCTACCTGTGAGGATGATGTCATCAACGTAGAAGATGAGGAACAGGATAGTTGTTGAGGTCTTGTAAATGAACAGAGATGGATCTGCCCGGTTTTTTGTGAAACCATGGTGGAACAGGAAGGAGCTGAAGCGTTCAAACTAGGCCCTGGGTGCTTGTTTGAGGCCGTACAGAGCCTTGTGGAGTCTACACACATGATTGGGACATTGTGGATCAATAAAACCAGGAGGTTGTTGCATATACACTTCCTCTGTGAGTGTGCCATGTAAGAAGGCATTGGTGACGTCCATTTGTCGAATGGACCAGCCAAGGGAGACTGCAATAGTTAGGACGACCCGGATAGTAGCTGGTTTGACAACGGGACTAAAGGTCTCTTGGTAATCAAGACCTGCCGTTTGATGAAAACCCTTGGTGACTATACGAGCTTTGGGCCTTTCAATGGTGCCGTCTGCATGTCTTTTTGTTTTAAAGACCCATTTGCAGCCAACTGCATTGGCATGAGAGGGTAAAGGAACAAGGGACCAGGTTTTCTGGTTGAGGAGGGCAGAGAATTCTGTTTGCATAGCTTGGATCCAGTGGGGATATTTGGAGGCTTTCTTGTAAGTGGTGGGTTCAGGAGACTTGGTAGCTAGTGTGGCATAGGCTTGAGGAAGAGGGTATTTGGAAAGGAATAGAAGATTTCGGGATTTGGAGTGACCTGACTTGCTTCGAGTGGTCATGGGGTGAATGTTGCGGTTTGGACGTAGGGGAGGTGAAGTAGAGGGTCTGGAAGGTGCTAGGGAGGGTGGAGGACTGTTTTGTGTTGGAACAGAGGCTAGAGGAGTTGGGGAAGGACTGGTTGGGGCAGAGTGGTGGTGGGAAGTATTGTGGGAAGGTGTTGTTGGGATGGAAGGGGATTGCTGTGAACTGGGAGGTTGAGGGTCAGTATAGGTAGTGACTGGGACAAACGTAAAGTCTGGGGTGTGGGTAGTATTTGAGGGATATGGAAACTGGTCCTCATTAAAGAGGACATGTCGGCTGATATAGACACGTCCAGTGGGGATGTGAAGGCAGCAATAGCCTGAGTGCTGAGCACTGTAGCCAAGGAAGAGACAGTGAAGGGATCTGGACTCTAACTTGTGTTTGGTGTAATCTCCAAGGTAGGGAAAGCAAGAACAACGAAATGTTCGTAGAAGGGAATAGGGTGGGGATTTGTGATGGAGTAGGAAGTATGGAAAGGACCATTTGAGGACTGCTGCGGGGAGGAGATTGATGAGGAAAACGGCTGTGGTAATGGCATCAGCCCAATAACAGAAGGGGAGACCTGCTGTATTTAGAAGTGTGCGGGCAACTTCAGATATATGACGATGTTTTCTCTCAGCCAACCCATTTTGTTGGGGGGTGTGAGGGCAGGAAAATCACTGGTGAATACCGTGGGAGGAACAGAAGCTTTGGAAGGCTTTGTTAGCAAATTCTTTGCCACCATCACTGTGAAACTGTTTGATGGTGGTGGAGAATTGGGTTGTGATATATCTGGAAAATTTTGAAAAATGCTCAAAGACTTCAAATTTGAGTCTCATAGGGTAGACCCATGTATATCGAGTGTAGTCATCAGTAAAAAGCACATAATAATGAAAACCAGAAACAGATGGCACAGGGGACATCCAAACATCTGAATGAATGTAGTCAAATGGGTGTTGGGAAGTGTGGATTACATTATTGAAAGATTGACGAGTACATTTGCTTAAAGCACACTGATTACAGAAGGGTACAGAATTAAAAACAGTAGGATGACTGATGTGCTGCTGGTTGGCTAAGGTGCGGATGACTTGGGCAGATGGATGTCCCAGCCGCTGGTGCCAAAGACTTAGAGTGGTGATGAAGAGTGCGTGGGGTGGGGAATTAGGCTTGATGGGATACAAGCCATCTCTACAGGGGCCCTGAAACAGAATTGTGTTTGTAATTAGATCTCGAATTACAAAGTGTGTGGGAAAGAAAGTAAAGCTGACATGTTGGTCCTTAGTGTACTGTACAATAGACAAGAGATTTTTGCGGATGGATGGGACATGGAGGACATTAGAAAGATGGAAAGCTGAGGAACCAGAGGAGAATTGGACATTACTCGTGTGTGTGATAGGCAGGGTGGTGCCATTGCCCACCATAACTTGGTCTGGTGTGGGAGGATTTGGGTGTGGTGCAGCAGGGGACATGGCGACATGGTTGGTGGCGCCACTGTCAGGATACCAATTGGGGTCATTGACAGCGGTGATGTGAAGTCCGGCGAAGGCTTGGGAAAGATCATGATCTGCTGGCTGTTGAAGTTGGGGACATGCGGTTGTAACATGGCCAAACTTGTTGCAGGACCAGCGTTGAGGACCTTGGGGCCTGGCTGGATAAGTGGGAGGAGAACCAAGGACCCCGGGGGAGTTGTTGGAGGGTGGAAAGCGGCCAGAACCACGGTGGGAGAAGGGTCGGGAGCCGCGGTTAGACCTGGAGCCACGGTGGTAATTTGGGCGACCTCTGTGGACATAGAATGTCTGAGGAGCAGGGTTGGGGCAGTGAGCATAGAGGGCAGTGGGTGGAGGATTAGAGACATAGGAGGGGTTTGCGACCTGCTGGGCCACAAAGGAGAGGAGGCGGGCCCGCAGATCATTAAAGGGTGGGAGGGGAGGGAAATTGAGCATGGCGGTGACGAGCATCATGTATTCTGGTCCTAGGCCACGTAGGACGGCAGTGACTAGATCATTGGGAGAGAAGGGTTCATTAATGGCTGCAAGGGAGTCTGCCAGAGTTTTGGCGTGAGAGAGGTATTCAGAGATGGTCCGAGTTCCTTTTGTGAGGGACATCAACTGGAAACGCAGATTGGTGGCATTAGCAAGGGACTGATGGGAAAAGTTCTGGCGAAGACACTCCTAGATATCTTTGGAGGTTTGAAGGCCTACTACTTGGGAGAGAACAGGTTCAGTCAGGGTGGCCCGCAACATGCTGATTAGGGTCTGATCGATTTGGTACCATTGTTGGAAGGCAGAGTTGGGGAGAGGGGCAGCAGGGAATGTAAGGACTGAATCAGAAGTGGCAGAGGTAGGAGAGGACGTCGCACTTGGGGTTGGGAGAGTGGAGGGAGGGGCAAGATGAGTACCATCTATGAAGCGCCAGTAATTGTGGCCAATGAGGAAGGGCTTAATCTGGCTTTCCTAGAGGAGGTAATTGGATTCAGTGAGTTTGACAGAGACTAGATTGGAGACGTGAGTAGGGGAGATTGAGGGAGTGGACCAGGAATCGGTGGCCATTTGAATGAGGGAAGAACAGAAAAAGTTCAGTTTGGGAAGAACAGAGGGATCGGCTGTGGTTATTAGACTAAGGGCTCTGATACCATGTAGAAATGCATAAATCGTATGTTTATTGCAGCAGCCAATGTGGCATTTTATAGGGGTTTGTTTAAGGGATAAGACAGAGCAGTTCTTATCTCCTTAAACTGCTTCTAACTGTGTTAGGACAGATGTCCTATATACAAGTAACTGTAGGTAACTGTCTCTAAATAGGACAGGTGTCCTATACCTAGTACTTAACTAATGTCTAGCTTTTACTAGGGATTTAGGTACACGGGTTCAACCTAGGAACTAATGTACAGTGTGTGCTAGGTGGATATATACATAGTCTAACAGGTTGTCTAGTTAAAATCTTATTAGGGTCAAAGGAAACAGAGTGCAATGCACGTGTATATGGTCACATCGCAATCTCCGGAGGTGAATAGTATGCCTTGGAGATAAATGCATTAGCATTGCTATACCAAAATTTTGCTCGATAAATCCAGTGGGAAAAACCCATTGGTTGAAGGGAAAAAAAATGAGGAAATGTATATGAGTCGAATCATGACATATTCAGAATGCATTACTAATTGGGTGACCATACCAAAAGTATGTCTCGTTAAAACCTAGTTAGATAACAAAACCTTATGAGACAAAATAACCCTGGTCGTAGGACAAAAGAGTACACGATGGTCACGTGAATATACTTCGAGATACTCAGCACGCTCCTGGATACTTAGTATAATTCATGATACTCGGTATGCTTCGGAATACTCCACCTTATATTGACTCCCCCTAAAATTAAAAACTAGGTAGATTAGTTAGTCTACGCAAGTTAATACTATGAACATGCCTCGTGAAGAGCTAAAATATTTGCATGATTCAAAGACGTAGCAACAAGGGTCTATTTCTTAGACCTCCAAGATATTGTTGTATTTCCACTAGTAAAGACATAGCCAGTTTGAGAACATACCTTATTTGGGTCTGATAGGTAGTCTGCATCAGTATACCCAATAAGACAATGCATCATTCTGAGGACCAATGGGGATTTATTCATTTCTCGATGCATAAGGATAGAATAAGTCCATATCTGACATACCTTTGAGGTGTCGAAAGATGCCTTTTATGTCATTTCAGTGGTGGCGTGTTAGCGCAAAGCTAAAGGTATGTAGCAAATTTACAGCGATGAAATGTCCAATCTAGTGCATTTGAATCAAGTACAATAATGCGCTTATTGCACTTAGATTTGGAACTTTTGGTCTCATTATCTCTTCATTATCATTTGCTAAATGAAACATATCATTTTAGGATCTAGACTACGAATAATTATGTGCGTACCTGAAGATTTCACTTTATCCTCATTAAAGCATATAAACATCTTATGGATATAATATTAACAACTTCAGAATGTAATTCAATCGATAGACTAAAATCTCATATGCACGGTACTTGAGCTCCAGGCCGAGACAGAACTTCATTCTCCCAAAATCCTTCATTTCCAATTCCAACTTCAGTTGCTAAGTTGTTTCTTTGGTTTCTTTCGGAATATTAATCAATAGTAAGCCTGGAACTTATTTTCTTAATAAACACACATGGATATTCTTCATGATTCTATATTCGACTTTGATCAAATACTCACTTAGACAGTTATACCACATCCGTACAGATTATCTCAATACATAAGTGAACGCCTCAAACGAGTAAAAATTGTGTTCCGTTGTCTGGAACTATTTGCATCAGATAATTCAAGAACTTTCAAATATATCTTTTTATCCATATCCCCATAGTGATAAATAGTAACTGCGTCCATAAACTGCAAATTCAGTTTTTCAGAAACTACCAAACTGACAAGATAGTGGAACCTTATGACGTTCATTATGGGAGAATACGTCTCTTTCCGATCAATCCCAAGGCATTGAGAAAACTGTGCGCCATTAAATGAGATGTACATTTCAAAATCTCATCTTTCTCATTATGCTTTTTTATGACTACCCATTTAAATCTTGCATGTCAACCCATTTAAATCTTACAGGTTTAACATGAGGAGGTGTGAGAACTACATGCCCAAACCACCTTCCTTTTTTTTTCAAGGAGTCTAATTCGACCTGGATTGGTTATTTCAACTTTTGGTTAATCTTCTCTACGTTGGAATTCATTCATCAACATAATAAGGCTCGATTTCATTTCTAGTTATTATTTTGGTAGCTACAGTGAATAGATATAAATTATCGATGATAATATCACCTTGATTCCATATCTCATATAAACATCCATGATTTACCGATATCTCTTTATTCTCGGGAGTGGGTTCAGACGTTAAAGCATCCCCCAACGCCGTCTTTTTTAGGACAGACTTATAATTCGGAATTATCTCATGAGATGGATCAATTGATATTTAGAAAGGCTCTGATTGTGCCAAATTTATCCTCTTCTGGGGATGAGAATATTTAAAACCTATTAGTCTACCTTGCTTCTAGGTAGGGATATATGACTGGTTAGCTGCCATGGCCGTACCTCGTTCGTCTGGGACGATGCGTCCTACTAGGACGTCTATCCTTGCAGGCGCATTTGCAGTAGGTATATGTGATCTCTTCAATTTAGCTAGATCAGAGTAAGTGTCTAGCGTATTATTAGCTACACTTTATAAATCTAGACATATACGCACTTCATTCTTATTTTGTGTGGCTCGGGGAACAAGATGAGACATAGTGAGAACAATCCACATCAATTCACGTTGTTCTTCTGAAACGTTGACGTTCTTATCTCCCCCTAATGAGAGGAAGACTATCGCATCTGTAACGACCCGGATTTTATTATTATTTAATTAAATGAAAATTATAGGTAAAATGACCATTTTGCCCCTAGTCAACGTAAAATGTTGACTTTTGACCCGGAACGTCGTATGACCTTGAACCTTTGACCATTTCGTAGATCGGGCCACCCTGAATTCGTAGGCAGGCGGCATGCCAAATTTGGAGACACAGAGCGAAAGTTATGGGTCACGGACTTTACGGGGTACTATTACGTTTTTCGAGAAACGGGACAAGTAAACTGAATTGACTGGTCAAACTTGGACCTTTGAAACAATCAGATGAGTGACAAATGTCACTCATCTAACTGGCCCAAAAGCCCAAATTATTTGGATGCATGAACCTTTGTTTTTTTCCTCTTTGCTGTGAACCCACTTTCATCAACCAAAACCATTTTCCCTCATTCCCTTCGATCTCTTCCCTTTCCTCCAACCCAGACCAGTCCCTTACCATCACTAAACGTCAACCTTGCCCTCAGCACCGTCGTCCTCGCCGCTGTAAACCCAGCTGACCGCTAAACCCGCGACGGCCCAACTTACTCCAAGCCGTCGACCGTGCAACCCAACCCCTTTTCCCTTCCATCTGGAGCTCGACAGTGGACACAAAAGAGAACAGGGCATCGGACTAGAACTCATGACCGGCTGGTTCGAAGCTCAGGACGCCGGGCGCGACGAAGAAGGAGGCCAGGAAACAGAGCCCAAGTTCTTCCCACCAGAGGTAACCATTTCGACCTTTCTCTGAGTTTTGAAGGTTACAGACGTCTAGAGTAGGTTTAGACGAGTCATTAGGGCCAAACCACGATGAAAATGGTGACCAGAGGAAGCTTTTCTGGGCGGGTCATGGTCGTGGGTCAAGGTGGCTCTGCCACTGGTTTTTCGGTAGGGTCCGACTGAGCAGTGCCGCAGGATTTCGGTACAAGACAACCGAACTATGGCCTGAGTCTTCGGTGGGAGTCCACCGACGATGACGTCATCATTCTGACACTGTTCTGACAGCATGATGACTTCATCCTGTCAGAGTTGTCAGAATAGGACCAATTAGGGACTGACACGTGGCGTCTGACACCTGTCAGAGGATGACGTCATGCTAACGTCATCATTTACTGTAGCATCGTTGACCGCGCGTTGACCAGGCGTGTGGGGGCGCGTGTGAACAGTACTTTTGGTGGGGCCGGTTCCATTTTTAAGGTTTCGACGATACGAATCCAATGGCGGTGGTTTAGTGTCGATCGGAGATCGTTAGGTTGGTCAAATCGAGGGAATTAGCCTCGAGAAGCTTGTTCGGAGCGAGTTCCCGGGCCGGTTTCGTTCTAAGTTTCAATGTTAGGCCTAGTAGGGTCAATTAGTGACCCTTAGGTATGTTTGGGCAGGTTCAGACGTGGTGATTAGCTTCAGGACAGGTGTAAATGGTTCGTTAGCTTAGCAAGGACTAGCTGTGAGTGGACCGTTGATTTTATAAATGAATACATGCATAACTGTGTTACTTGTTTTCTAAATTGTTTTGTGATAAATGTTTTATGATGTTGGGGTTTAAGAATTGGATTTCGGATTTCGAGAAATGAATGGATTTTACTTAAAAAGGGGGCTTATCGAGCTTGAGACCCATTTTTCGAGCATTGACTTGGATTTGGACCAAAGGTATTTCGAAATGATTTGTGAACCATGGATTACATTGATGATTTAAGATCTTCAACTGAAAGACTTGTTCTATAAAGAATTCTGGGAAAAGATTTGACATGATTTTGAAGGTTTCCTTAAGTACATGTTACACCCTTCCATATTTACGGATTGGTCTCCTCCAGACGTCGACCTGGAGGGTCGCGATCCACTGACCAGAATGGGCTTCCCCATTGGGAACCCGTTCCAGGAGTGGGAGATTGTGTTGTGGCCCCGGACCAGATTCCGGAGAGATACTAGAACTAGAATCCGAGAGAGAGCTCGGACTTGGTTCAGAGACAGAGCCTTCCATACGGAGAATTCCTTGGAGAAGACTCGGAGTGAGACTCCGGGTGGTATGCATACCCTTTTAGAGATGAATCGTGACCATTATCGGGGATTTGATTCCTAGGGGCTGTGTGCCCCGAGTAGGCGTCGAACTTGTTTTCGAGGCCAAGGAAGGGGTTGTGGATACATGATTACTTGTAGAGTGATGTTATGTTTCCCATATATGTTTTCACTATTGATATACGCATATGTATAGAAATGTTCCATGTTTTTATATGTGATTGTATTTTCCTGTTCTCTACTGCATGCATGTATATTTCTATAAATGAAGGGTCAAATTATATATATGTTCAAATGGATTTATAACTGCTTTATTTTTGGTTCACTCACACTTTGAATGTTTTCTTGACCCTTCAGGAGAGGAAACCGAGGAGGGCATCGACTCCGGGGCCGAGGCATAAATACCACCTTTGCGTTTACACCACCCTGAGGGGTAGGTTTATCTTTATTTTGTATTAGTACGAACATAATGCTCATTTCCCTTGTCTGACATGTTGTATTATGAAACACAACGGTGTGTATCTAGAACCCCCAGTAGGGGTATTTGTGTAATAAAACCCTAGGAAGGGTATTTGTGGTATTTTGGTTTACTTGTCAGATGGGAGCAGGCTTCCCTAGTGATCCCCAGGGGGGAAAACGGGGCGGATCCTACCAGCATCAAATTGACTATCTGAAAATATAGCGCTAATGAGATCGTCTGTCAATAGCTCTAAATAGTGTATAATGGATGGGGATTCATAACTGTAACACCCCGGAAATTCGTAGATTTGTAATATTGTAAATTATGGAATGAAATGACATTTTTACCCTTGTGAATGGTTAGGTCAAATTGTTGACTTTTTGATTGGTGGGTCAACCGGACCTTGACCGATGGCCTTGACGTAGTTCGGGACGTCATGAGTCCATTGACAGGCGGCACGTCCATTTCGGACGAACAGGGGAGAAGTTGCGACGTTCGGAAGTTCAGGGGCATTACCGTAATTTGGACGAATTAAGGGAAAAAGTTGACTTTTTGAAATACCGTGAATTTTCATACGACCCAAAGACTGTTGGATTCGTCTCGATGCCCTGAGTACAACGACAAGCGGCACGCGTGAAACGGACATCGGATGACCGAGTTACGGGTCACGGAAGTTGGAGGGCATTTTGGTAATTTCTGCCCTGGGGGCATTTTGGTCTTTTTGCACGGTTACTGTAGCAGCAACCGTGAAAATCAGGGGACACGGCCATGCGGTGGTGTTTGTGGGCGTGCAAATTGTTTAAGCCTTAGTGGACTGTTTGTGGGCATTATTTATGAAGTTTGAGGTAATGGGAGTGTAGTTTGAGGCCGAATTAGTGCACGGGTAGGATTGAAATCGTGGTTGAGCTCTGTGTGCGGGAGGCAGAGTCCAGTGAGGTCTGTGAGTGTCTCCCACGGGTGTTGGACTCTTTGATCGATTAACCGCGCAAGGGGAGTGAGAGACGGATTCAGTTGGCATCAGTTGGGGTTGAGAGACTGTGAGAGACTGAAGGAAAACCGTGAAAAACAGTTTCGGGTCTTTGGGGGGAGATTTCCGAATTCAATTCCTACGGATTTTGGGACCAATCTATGCACTGTGGAAGCCTTATGGGAGTGACAGAAACTCGTGCGAGCAGTCATTGAAGGGGGTTGATCGTGGTGTGCCCAGGAACCCAAGTTCCAGTTCTGAGAAAAACCGGTTTGGAGGGAAAATCCAAGTTCAATTTCCACGGCCTGTTGGACGAAACCAATCACTGAGTGAGCTTTCTGGGGGCATTTGGAACTTGTCCATATCGGAATCGACGACAACCAGCCACGGAGGAGTTGGGACGGTGACCGCCGTGTGCAGAGGAAATTGCAGCGTTTGGACGGCTACTTCCAGGTGATGTTTCGTTCAATTGGTGGTGCTATTTTTTTAGTCTAGGTCCTATTATGCTTCTGTATGATTTAATTGGACAATGGTGATAGTTTGGAGGAGTTCTGAGGTTTGACCCGGGTAGCTATGCGGGTTTGGTTAGGACGATTTAGGGCGTGTCGAGATGATTAGAGGACTAGGAACTGTAATTAAAAGATGTTAGAACATGTTAGAATCAAGAATGAATGAAATTAAGTAGAAATTGAGGGTTATTTAACCGGGTCACACCGCAGGTTGAAGACCCGAATTACAGTAAATCGGGCAAAGACGACGGCACTGTAGCAGTGTCACTGTAGCAGCGCGTGACTTTCACGCGCAGCCACTTTGGACGGCGCGTGAGGGCGCGTTGAGCACTATCTCTGTTCACGGTCAACATGACTTTTAATCCTTTCATTATTTTGAACATTTTCTGTGAAATAACCATGTTGATCCGAGATAGTGAGGAAGGTCAGTTTTGGGCCGGATGTCTCGGGAAGCGTGTTGGCCGGCTTTCCCGAACCGGTTTCTGTTTTGGACTTTTTGAGGGTATTTTAAGGACCTATAATGACACTTGTGTGTGATTGGAAATGACAGGAAACTTACGTTAATTCCGGAGACAAGTTCGTACGCGCGTTATTCGCAGCGGGAGCGTACTGTGAGTGGGCCCGTTTTTATTAACACTTGCATGCATAACTGTTTTCATTTCCGTATATCTATATGTGTGCGTGAATCAATAATGGATTTTGATTATCTCGATTTACGGCTGTGACACGTTTTACGGTGTTGGGCTGAGACCCGTTTTACGGAAATTGAATACTGTTTTATATTATATATATATATATATATTTACGTATGCTTGTGGATATGATGACTATCTTGGGTACTACACTGTATAATCCACCGTATAATACTGTCTCCTCCGGATGTGGTACCCCGGAGCGGTCACGGTGCATTGCCTGCGAGGAGTCATGCTACGGAGGTGCCGGACCGTAGGATGACTCAGGAGCAGGATTGCTATGATTGGACGTCTGGGACGTCGAGCGTCCGGGCCGCTAGGCATCTGGGATGCCATAACCGAACTGGGTTCGGAGTTTGGACTCGGGATTTGAGACCCCGGGTGGCACGCGTAGCCTTGGGACTGTGACCATTATTGGACGTCAGGGACGTCGGACATCTGGGATGTCAATATCGGATGTGTATAGTGCAGTAGCTGGGTTTATATTACATTTCTGGCTTAATATGATGCTTGTGGTATATTACATGTATTTATGGTTTTTAAATACTGATGCATGCATGTTTGGAAAAACGGAGGGGTAAATTATATTTTACTTATTACACTGTTTTTGTTAAACTGAGTTTCGGCCCACTCACCTTTCATGTTTTGGTAACCCCTCCAGGTCGTGCTGCTGAGGTTGGTGAGGACCCCGAGGCTGAGGCATAGATTTTGCACTGCGCACCTGAACCCCTGTCGGGTCGGATCACCCGCAAGATTTTTCTTTCTAGTGTCGTGCTCGGATTTTGTATTTTGAATTGCATCCCTTGTCTGACATCTGTTAAATTTGGACTATGTATGACTTTATAATTCGGACATTTATGCATTTAAGTTTTTAAGGCTAAAATTGGAATTTTCGGTTCGGGTGTCGGACGGGAGCAGGGCACGTCCCCTTGTGGTCCCCGGGGGATCGGGGCGGGTCCCTGTCAATAACCGACATGTATGCCACTCCTTCGTTGAGGTCTCATTTGTGTACATTGTGGCGGCACAATTGACACGTAATTGTACACCAAAAAATGCACAAGTACGAAGCATCTGGTTCGTATCTAGTCACCAACTGTAACGTAGAACATCGTTGGGTGGCAGTTGACCTCAATCGGACCAACATATTTGTATGAAAAATTGCATCGCATTACCAAGGTTAATTAATGTTTTAGCGAGAACATTATGGGTGTGAACATGGGGGAACCAAATGTCCATCATCAATCCCAAGAAGCGTGTAATAGTCATCGAATGATTTCGATGAAAACTCTCTAGTAATAACGAGTCTTATAAAATGTATAAGAGAATCCGGGTGGTGTGACCCTCAGTTTAATGATCTCTGTTTCAATAAACACAATATGTTTACAAGTGAGGGGATGCATGTGTGGTGTATTGAGGAAACGTCGCATCATTACATTGACTTGGATATCCCGACCGGTCATGCCATAGTAAGCAGTTGCTCGTATTAGTTAGCTTCTAGCTAGCTCCAAGCTAGCTTCTCCAATGTATGCTTTTGGATATACATATTGGAGGTTATGCAAAGGTATTCCACTTCCTTTTCGTTAGTGGTTTCAACGTGATAATTGTTGACTCGAATATTCTTAAACCTCAAGAATGTTTTTTGAGAACATGGAGAATATAATATGCAACGACCCGGACTTCCTAGGAATTGGAAAATGACCATTTTACCCATAGGTCAAAGAGTTGACTTTTCTTGGTCAAAGTCAAAATGCTGAATTTTTTATAGGGACGATTTTTGGCAATTTTGAAAATTCTATTAGAAAGGTCTCGGTCTCTCGAGTACATTGACAAGCGGCATGCCAGAAATAGAGATCAGACGATTTCGTTCCGAGTCTAAACCACGTAGGGGCAATATGGTAATTTTGCAAGAAAGGGGTAGTCTTTTCTTTGTGAGATTTTTTTTTTGTGGTGGCCGAATATAAGCAACAAAAGTGTCCTGATCTCCTAAATCTTGGTGCCACCGTCCTTGAGTGTGACTGTATGTGTTCAAAACTATGAGTTCTGTTTGTGTGTGTTTTTGGAAAAGCAGTTTGGCTGAGAGAGAGAGAGAGAGAGTAAAATAGAGAGGAAACAACCCAGAGAGGGGGAAAGAGAGAAGAGAAAGGAAGGAATCCAGAGGAAGAGGGCCTGGGTGTGAGCTGAGAGGGTGTTGGAGACAATGAAACCGTGAGGTAATTTTGGGTTTGGAACTATACAATCACGTTTTGATTGAGGATGCTTGGAACCAAACTCGCTACTATCTTCCCCTACTCTCTATGATCTAAACAAGCTGCCAAAGTGAGTTTTGGATGCAAGAATCACCCACCCAATTAGGGTGAAGTTTGACCGTAGGGTCCTCGATCGGTGGACGAGTTTTAGGTGCGTTTTTACGAGTTTGATTACTTAAATCTTGTCTTGGCTAGTCCTAGAGTAGATTTTTCGAAAAAAATTGGAAAAGGTTAAGAAATTAAGGATTTAGGATTGGGTCAGGTCGTCGAGTCTGGTAACCTGAAATACCAGTCATCCGGGCGAGGAAGGTGATGAATAGTAATAGGTACTGTAGTAGCACGTTAATCACATGCGCAACCACTTCTGGAGGCGCATAGGGATTCGTGTCTAGGAATTTGGGATCACGATCAACATATGTTTTCATACTTTCGATGTTACGGACATTTTGGCACGTGTTTCGAGGAAATCAGACTCCGTCTCAGGGTAGTTTGGGATGTCCGAAGCTAGTATTTAATATTTAAAAATTATTATAAAATTCCTGGGAGTTAAGGGTTGTACCAAAAGGTTACCTAAGGGTTCAGGAAACCTTAATAACCTTGTATTATGTTTTTCGACAGGAGGCAGAACTCCCAGAGTCGACGAGGAATGCCCGGAACGCGAATAAGCGACAAAATTGCATTGTGAGTGGTCTTTTTATTTTATTAAAATATCGTGCATGCATATTTATAAGTTTTAAGTGTTTTATTATGTGTTTTGGTGATAATTGGTTGATTGAGAATTTTATCGAATTTTTGGTGATTTTATGAATATTTTATTACACTTTTTTTTAGGATTTCCGTAAACTCTGTTTTAATTTCCAATACAAATGTGACTTTGGGGATTTGGCTTGAAATGTTATTTGAAAACTATGGTGTTGGTTTTTTAGTGATTTGATATGATATGGATGGTTTTTACGGAAGTTACTCGAGTGCTCGTTTTACGAGGTTTTGGTAAACTATGCTTTGAACCTTTTTCGAATGTGGTTTTGAACTGAATGTGAATCATGACATGAGATAAGGTGATTTTTGTACTGTGATTTCCTTATAATTTCCAAATTATCTTGATGGAAAATACTATTTATGCATGTTTTACGAGGCACAATGACACGACCCATCTCAATCCCCCTGGGATTAACGCGGGATGTGACATGCTCCCGTCTAACCGACGTGTAAAACGATGGGCCAGACCATCTAACCCACGCGGAACACGAAGGCCAGACAAGGGATAACTCAAACCTTAGCCCACTCAACTTCCAAAATGCGCTAGGATCAGTGGCGGAGTGTGATGTCTCGGTCACTACTATAGCCCGCACCGCGATCAACCTAAGGGGCATAAAAACCATAAAAACTGTGAGTGGACGAAAATAAATAATTTACTAAAACTCATTTCATAAAAGAAGATATTTATGCACTTCACTTAAAAGTCATGCATGCATACAAAAACCAGTTAATTCAAATATAATAAAAACCATTTAGAAAACCAAAGTCATTTCATTTCCCAAATCATTAGGGCCTTAGCCCAAAACCATAAAATCAACCAAGTGTGGGAACTCAGCACAAAATTGCAAAACACTGAAACTCGTAAATCCAAGTCCATGTGGGCCACTGCCCAAATCCATTTATTAAACACAGAAACAAAATTTCATAAATCCAATAAATCATGTTTACCAAATACTCATCTTCGGCATCCCAGTTGCCTAGCGTCCCAGATGCTTGACATTCCAGACGTCATATCACGATCTAAGCAACGCGTCCTGCCCGAGGTCTCTCGTGGTCAATCTCTGACATCCCATATGTCTGACATCCCAGACGTTTAATAATAGCAATCCTGCTCCTGAGTCACTATACGGTCAGATCACTCAGTGCAATGACCCCTCGTAAGTAATGCGTCTTGACTTCCCTAGTGTCCCAGACAGTTGGAGGAGACCATCCACATATCCTCATATAAGGATGGTATATGGAAAACATTTTATAAATCATTTCAAAACATTTCAAAGGAGCCATGCCTAGAATTTCCATAAATTTATCATAAATCCATAAATCCAATTTCTCAAATCCAAATTCCATTTTAGGGTCTCTGAACTCAAAATCACATTTTATAAACCACAAATGGGATTCATGCCCGACATTATAATCAACTGGGTTTCTAGCCCGATCATATAGACCAAATGGGCCTCTAGCCCGATATCTCGTTATATCAAATGGACTCCAAGTCCGATAGTTTCCAAATCAAATGGGTCTCATGCTCGATTTCGTATTTCCAAATCCAAAATCAGTTCATCAAACCATCGTTGAACACAAGCATGTATAAACATAGTATAAAAGCATAACCTCGAAATGTAACGACCCGTCCCAAATTCTAGGATTAGATTAGTGACTAATCACGATTAGTGACTAATCACGATTAGTGAGGCTAATCCGTGATTAGTAGAGCGAAATCGGACGAACGATGCGAAATGACCGTTTTGCCCCTAGTGATGGCAAAACGTTGACTTTTCAATCGGGTGGTCAAATGGACTTTGACCGATGACCGTGACGTAGTTCGTGACGTCACGAGTTCATAGACAGGTGGCACGTTCAATTCCGACGTTCAAGGAAGAAGTTATGACGTTCGGAAGTTTAGGGGCATTTTGGTAATTTGGGTGAATAGGAGGTCAAAAGTTGACTTTTTGATCGGGAGGTCCGATGGCCGAGGGTCGAAGACCGTTACGTAGATAAGGACGATACGAATCCGTAGACAGGCGGCACGTCGAATTCGGACGTTCGACGGCGAAGTTACGGTTCACGGAAGTTCCCGGTTACTATTCACAATTACACGTTTTACGAGGACCGTTTGTCTTTAGTGGGGCCAGTTACTTTTCAGCAACCAATGGATGAGTGACACTTGTCACCCATCCACTGGCTACCATTCCACATACATGCATCCAACCATTCACCGTGCATCCATTTTCCATTTTTCCCTCCAACCAAACCCGATCTCATTCCTCTCCTCTGTGCGATCCAAACACCAAACCCTTAATCCCAAATACTCCTGGAGAGAACAGAGAGTGAGAGAGGAGGCCAGGACGGACTGGATGGTGGCGAGCTCGGGGGCCGCCGTGCACGGTGGTCGTGGACCCGCGAAGGTAAAAATTTTACCTTCAAATTTCATTTTCGGGTTTTAGGTGTTAGGGCTGAGTTCTAATGATTAGGATGAGTTTATTGAGGTTGTAGGAAGGTGTAGAGGGTGGTTTGGACGGCGGTGAAGGGCTGAGCAGCCCTGGGTGCAATCGGAAAAATTGGACCGATTAGGGGAGAATTGGACGGACGGGTTTTGTGGGGTTTTTCCTAGTTTTCTTGATTAGGATAGATTGGAAATGAGAAAATAGGAATTTAGGAATTGGAATGGAGGAAATCGGACCGAAAATGAGGGAGAAGGAGGCCTGGACCGGTTACGCCGGTCCAGTTGCAGAGGTCGGACTGGACCGGCCGGCCCAGACCGGTTCGATCGCTGGGAACGACGCACTGTTCACCGGCGCGTGAGCCCACGCGCAGGGGCCTTTGGGCGGCGCGTGGCAGCACGTGGTGGGGTTTCTGGGGATGTGTTCAACATACGAAATCATCTATTCGATGTAACGAACATTTTGGGACTGGTTTCGTGTCGATCGGACACCGTCTCGATATGTTTCGGGGCATCAGAAGGTTTAGGTTCGGGATTAAAAATAGTTAAAAATACGGGAAAATTACGGGGCTTTGGTAGGAGGTTAATTAAGTAGTTAGTAACCTCCTATTACGATTTGGACAGGTTTGGGAGTCCCGGTGACGGTGATCGGCTCGGGGAGCCGTATGGCACGCAAATCGAGGCGGCAGCTCGGACGGTCTGTGAGTGGACCTTGTTTTCTAAATTGGTGCATGCATAAATGTTTATTATATGTTTTATTACTTGTTTGATGATGCCATGGGTGCATTTGTATGTGGTTACGTATAAGCACGTATTTTGAGGTTTCGGCCTTATACGGTGCTTATACAGGTCTGTATTTCTTTATTGATTTAAATGAACTGAATTTGGATTTCAAAATGATAAACTCGGGTATGAGACCCATTTGGTTTTGTCTCGGGCATATGACCTCAGATTCCGGGCACGGTGCCCAGTTGGTGTCCTATGTTCGGGTACGAGACCGAGTCACTTTACGGTTTTGATTTCAGGTCAGGGAACCTTAAATGGATTCCCAGGTTCATGACGGTTTATGGGAACCGGCATGAACCCTTGTTATGGTATCATGGTTCATGACGGTTTATGGGAACCGGCATGAACCCTTGTTGGTTATTACGGTACATGACGGTATATGGGAACCGGCATGTTACCTGGTTATGTTATTACGGTACATGACGGTTTATGGGAACCGGCATGTTACCTGATTATGGATATTATGGATCATGAAGGTTCAGGGGAACCGGTCATGAATGTTTATGTTATGTATATATATGTTAGTCTACCTTCCTTTACTTCTATTATCTCCTCCGGGGAGGGTCGTTGGCCTGGGTGGACCCCGGAGTAGTCACGGAGCACCGACTGAGTGGAGTCACCCCCCAGTTGGGTTCCTTACTCTCAGGAAGGCTATGATTACTATTACCTCGGGTAGGGTCAGTGGTCTACGGACATTGATCTTGACTTTGAGAAGACTCGGATTGAGACCTGGGTAGCATGCGCGTGGCTTTGGATACCGTGACAGGATTGGTTGTGTGACTTATATATATGTATGTGATGGATATATGATATATGATATGTGGTGTGTACAGGTGTGCACAGGATTTGGGCAGTGGCCCGTATGGTCGTTTTTATTGTGGTCCTTTCGACCTTAGTTTATATCTGCTTTGGGCTTAGTCCCACATATGGTTGTTTTGGATAAATGGTTTTCGAATGCATGCATGCTTTTTAGTGGAGGGTACAAATGTCTTCTCGTTAAAATGTTTTTATAAACTCTTGTTTTGTCCACTCACAGTTTTAAATGTTTTGACTGCCCTTCAGGTTGACATCGGACGTGGACTGTAGCAGAGACCGAGATATCATATGCCTCCTCCGGATCCTGGCGTACTCTGATAGCCCGGGAGGGCAAAGGACGAAAATATCCCTTGTCTGACACTTCGTGTCAGACGGGAGCAGGGTCATCCCGCACTAATCCCGGGGGGATTGGGATGGGTCCTGTCAACGTGGTATCAGAGCGGGGTTGTCTCTATTCGAGCAACCGTGTAGCTCTTGGAGCATGTACGCTGGTCGAGGATGTGATATCTCAATGGGCTACAGTTCGTGGTCAACCTGATTGTCGGGGTGCCGGTACGATAGTTAGTAGGATTGGCAAGCCTTGGTTCGGCACTCGATGCCGGGGTTTCCATGGTTCTGTCAGGGTTGGCAGTGTGGAACCCTACGGAAGGCTTAACGTAGTATTACGTTAGAGTTTAAGATCGTGAGACGGTTAGTTGGGATCGCCTTCACGATGTCGTAGGATCGATTCCGACGACTGGTTAGGAGTTGTGACCATTAGATGGTCAGATTATGTTGAGTTAAATGGATTTACTGCAGTTGGCAGTTAGCAACCGGATTCGAGGAATCCGAGTTGGATTGTTGGTAGGATTGGATTGACGTCTTTACGATGTCGGACCGCAGGGTCGGTCAGATTGTTGATTTTACTGCTTTTCGCAGGTGGGTTCAAAGGAACTCTAGGTGTGATCGTGGAACCCTACCGTATGTGTATGGTTCGGAAATGGGAGTTGACGAGTGGTTTGACTTGGACGACTATTCGGATTTGGATTCGTTAGTCGGTCTAGTCATGTCAGCTTGTGTTGGGACTGCACTTCGCAGTCAGGGTTGTACGTATCGGTTAGACCGAGTTGGTTGTCGTGCTACTTCAGTTATGGGTTGGTGCAACTAAGGTCGCGGGTGACCTGGTAGACGACATTGGGATAGTCGAGTTGCGACTGGTTAGAGTTTGGTTGGACAGGTTACCAGGGTTGGTACTTGTCGATGGAATCCCTGAGTGGGATACAGAGTAGTTGGTACGGGCGATTGATTCCGTTGGATACGGAGTCTGGATATAGCGATGTCTGGTAGTTAGGTCTGCACGAGTGTGGGGCAGGCGCTACTACTGAGAGTGGTTATAGTTACGATTGTTGGGGATCGGGGACGTTCGGGGAACGTTTTCCTTTTCTCGTATGAGTTGTCAGGGTGACTGTACCCAGAGTTGTTGGGTATGAGGGAGACAGAGTTTCTCCTATTCGAGCAGAGGTACGGGATCGTCGCTCGGTATGAGCGGAGATCCAGGGTGTCAGTTTTGCACACGGCGTGTTGATACTGACACTAGTTTTGGTGATAGTGCGTGGAGCTGGTACTAGCGCTGGTACTGGTGCCGGTGATCGTGATGACGATGAGTTACGAGTCGGGAAGCGACTCCGTCGAGATGGGCATATGTTCGGTATCTGTGGTTCGGGAGTGGATCACGGATAGTTAGGGTACAAGTGGTTGATGTCTGGGTACGTTGTTTCCAATCTTGTTGGAACTTCGAAATCGCGAGAGGTTGCGATTGAGGTGACGAGAGGAATGCGGGTTTTCCGCATTGGTATTGGGTATGTCGAAGTCGTTTGGGTGACTGTCGAAGTCGTTTGGGTGACTTCTCAGGTTCTACCATAATTGATGGTGGTAGATGATATTGATGATGTAGATGTTGTTGGTTGTCACTAGTACACTGATCGTGTATTAGGTGACTCAGATTTCGCATTTTCTGCTTGGTGGCAGACGATGTTGGATTACGTGGCGTGGTGAGTGCAACGGGGTTTTGGTTGCATTCACGTAGGATGGATTATTCGATCATTCTTGATTTTTCCTCGGTGGAATGACAAGGATCGATACGAGGTAATCAGTGGTAACCCACAGTCTCGGCGTGTCTCGTCGTTGACTAATCTGTTTAGATGTGGGGAATGGTTGAGGACTTTGGACGTCGTGACGATCGGGGATCGTGACGTCTATGGTCGGTTGACGTAGTGTTGGATCTGGATTGTTATTTGGATGTCCAGATAGGTGGAGCGTTTATTACTCTTACTTGGATGTTGAGTGAAGCATGATGGGACTGAACTTCTTTTCGAGGTAAATCCCATATGGCTTATTACTCGCCTGAGTAGTTGTCCGATGAGTAGGTGTCTGACGAGGCCGGATTTTGTCTGACCTAGTGTTGTGTTGATGTTGGAATTGACTTCCCTATGAAGTCAATCGTTGGTAATAGGGTAATCGGTTTAGCGGGTAACCGATAGGTTTGGTTTTGGTACGTCTCGGTAGACGTGAATGATATTTCAGGTTTTGGAATCAGATTTCTGGATGACGATTCAGGATTTGATTTTGGAACTTGAAAGAGGATTTTTGTATTTGGGTTTTGGAATCGGATTCTGGGTGGCGATTCAGGATTTGATTCTAGAGCTTGACTATAGATTTTCTTTTATGGATTTGGGTTCGGAATGGTTATTCCAAATACTAGTTTACGGAATGATGATTTCGGATTCGGATTTGAACATGGATATGGATACGACTTCTGGGTTCGGATTTGGGATTTCTTACGAAATTGCGGATTTGGATTCGGATTTGGAAATAAATAATGGGTCGGAGTTTCGATTTGTCTAATACTGGATTGGACAAATGGACTCTATAGTAGAAACGTGTTTGGCTATGACCTAGGTGGTTGTGGTTAGGTTGATGGATAGACGTCTGTACCTTGTACGTAGTTCAAGGTACGATACTAGGCAGACTTGTCGTGCCTGGTGACGGTATATAGGAGATACCGGTGGTACGTTGGAGAGCGTGTTGGTAGTCGGCTTGGTTCCGATACCATTGGATTAGTCGGGGTCGTGGACTGGACATTGGGTACTGTGCATTGGGTCATAGTGGTTCTGATGAGTCTAGTTACACACAGGTCGAGTGAAATGCTTGTGGTTAGTGTAACCACGAGTGTGTGTCATATCAGTTGCGACTGACAACTGTCAAGTACTGACAGTTTGTAGGAGGTGTCATCGTGGATCGGTTAGTGAGTTTTGGTGACTTCCAGTGGGAGCAGACGTCAGGATAGGTTAGAGATTGAGGAAGGAACCGTAGAGTTGTTTATGTCAGCGAAAGGGTAGATTTGACAAGTGGGTTGATCATAGGATACTTGGGCTACTTTGATACTGACAGGTGGTGTCAGTTCGGAGCGTACGACTTCTGTCATTCGACGTGGTCGAGTGTAGTCGATACGACGAGAGCGTTAGTGGCATGTCGGGCTGTAGACGAGTAAGGATTATTCTGTTTAGTGGGTGTACGGGTGTACACGTGTCGTGAGATCGAATTATTTACACGAGGTGGAGGTTGTGGAATCAGGATAGTTGGAGTTTCGAGAACGGAACTAAATTAAGGAGGGAATAACGGTTGGGTTTAGGTCGGTTGGAATTTCGGGGACGAAATTAATTAAGGAGGGAAGGTTGTAACGACCCGTCCCAAATTCCAGGATTAGATTAGTGACTAATCACGATTAGTGAAGCTAATCCGTGATTAGTAGAGCGAAATCGGACGAACGATGCGAAATGACCGTTTTGCCCCTGGTGATGGCAAAACGTTGACTTTTCAATCGGGTGGTCAAATGGACTTTGACCGATGACCGTGACGTAGTTCGTGACGTCACGAGTTCATAGACAGGTGGCACGTTCAATTCCGACGTTCGAGGAAGAAGTTATGACGTTCGGAAGTTTAGGGGCATTTTGGTAATTTGGGTGAATAGGAGGTCAAAAGTTGACTTTTTGATCGGGAGGTCCGATGGCCGAGGGCCGAAGACTGTTACGTAGATAAGGACGATACGAATCTGTAGACAGGCGGCACGTCGAATTCGGACGTTCGACGGCGAAGTTACGGTTCACGGAAGTTCCCGGTTACTATTCACAATTACACGTTTTACGAGGACCGTTTGTCTTTAGTGGGGCCAGTTACTTTTCAGCAACCAATGGATGAGTGACACTTGTCACCCATCCACTGGCTACCATTCCACATACATGCATCCAACCATTCACCGTGCATCCATTTTCCATTTTTCCCTCCAACCAAACCCGATCTCATTCCTCTCCTCTGTGCGATCCAAACACCAAACCCTTAATCCCAAATACTCCTGGAGAGAACAGAGAGTGAGAGAGGAGGCCAGGACGGACTGGATGGTGGCGAGCTCGGGGGCCGCCGTGCACGGTGGTCGTGGACCCGCGAAGGTAAAAATTTTACCTTCAAATTTCATTTTCGGGTTTTAGGTGTTAGGGCTGAGTTCTAATGATTAGGATGAGTTTATTGAGGTTGTAGGAAGGTGTAGAGGGTGGTTTGGACGGCGGTGAAGGGCTGAGCAGCCCTGGGTGCAATCGGAAAAATTGGACCGATTAGGGGAGAATTGGACGGACGGGTTTTGTGGGGTTTTTCCTAGTTTTCTTGATTAGGATAGATTGGAAATGAGAAAATAGGAATTTAGGAATTGGAATGGAGGAAATCGGACCGAAAATGAGGGAGAAGGAGGTCTGGACCGGTTACGCCGGTCCAGTTGCAGAGGTCGGACCGGACCGGCCGGCCCAGACCGGTTCGATCGCTGGGAACGACGCACTGTTCACCGGCGCGTGAGCCCACGCGCAGGGGCCTTTGGGCGGCGCGTGGCAGCGCGTGGTGGGGTTTCTGGGGATGTGTTCAACATACGAAATCATCTATTCGATGTAACGAACATTTTGGGACTGATTTCGTGTCGATCGGACACCGTCTCGATATGTTTCGGGGCATCGGAAGGTTTAGGTTCAGGATTAAAAATAGTTAAAAATACGGGAAAATTACGGGGCTTTGGTAGGAGGTTAATTAAGTAGTTAGTAACCTCCTATTACGATTTGGACATGTTTGGGAGTCCCGGTGACGGTGATCGGCTGGGGGAGCCGTATGGCACGCAAATCGAGGCGGCAGCTCGGACGGTCTGTGAGTGGACCTTGTTTTCTAAATTGGTGCATGCATAAATGTTTATTATATGTTTTATTACTTGTTTGATGATGCCATGGGTGCATTTGTATGTGGTTACGTATAAGCACGTATTTTGAGGTTTCGGCCTTATACGGTGCTTATACAGGTCTGTATTTCTTTATTGATTTAAATGAACTGAATTTGGATTTCAAAATGATAAACTCGGGTATGAGACCCATTTGGTTTTGTCTCGGGCATATGACCTCAGATTCCGGGCACGGTGCCCAGTTGGTGTCCTATGTTCGGGTACGAGACCGAGTCACTTTACGGTTTTGATTTCAGGTCAGGGAACCTTAAATGGATTCCCAGGTTCATGACGGTTTATGGGAACCGGCATGAACCCTTGTTATGGTATCATGGTTCATGACGGTTTATGGGAACCGGCATGAACCCTTGTTGGTTATTACGGTACATGACGGTATATGGGAACCGGCATGTTACCTGGTTATGTTATTACGGTACATGACGGTTTATGGGAACCGGCATGTTACCTGATTATGGATATTATGGATCATGAAGGTTCAGGGGAACCGGTCATGAATGTTTATGTTATGTATATATATGTTAGTCTACCTTCCTTTACTTCTATTATCTCCTCCGGGGAGGGTCGTTGGCCTGGGTGGACCCCGGAGTAGTCACGGAGCACCGACTGAGTGGTGTCACCCCCCAGTTGGGTTCCTTACTCTCAGGAAGGCTATGATTACTATTACCTCGGGTAGGGTCAGTGGTCTACGGACATTGATCTTGACTTTGAGAAGACTCGGATTGAGACCTGGGTAGCATGCGCGTGGCTTTGGATACCGTGACAGGATTGGTTGTGTGACTTATATATATGTATGTGATGGATATATGATATATGATATGTGGTGTGTACAGGTGTGCACAGGATTTGGGCAGTGGCCCGTATGGTCGTTTTTATTGTGGTCCTTTCGACCTTAGTTTATATCTGCTTTGGGCTTAGTCCCACATATGGTTGTTTTGGATAAATGGTTTTCGAATGCATGCATGCTTTTTAGTGGAGGGTACAAATGTCTTCTCGTTAAAATGTTTTTATAAACTCTTGTTTTGTCCACTCACAGTTTTTAATGTTTTGACTGCCCTTCAGGTTGACATCGGACGTGGACTGTAGCAGAGACCGAGATATCACATGCCTCCTCCGGATCCTGGCGTACTCTGATAGCCCGGGAGGGCAAAGGACGAAAATATCCCTTGTCTGACACTTTGTGTCAGACGGGAGTAGGGTCATCCCGCACTAATTCCGGGGGGATTGGGATGGGTCCTGTCACGAAATATGTGCAAATACGTAAATCATAAACATCACAAATATACGTATTCAAGGAATTCAAAGCATAGATATAAAACATATAAAAGAGTTCTGCATGCATCATATTTTGAAAGCAAATGTCCACTCACAGACCGTCTTAACTATCGCCTCGATACGCATGCCATAAGCCTCCCAAAGGCTAATCCACCATCTCCGAGACTTCTGATCCTATCCAATTCACACTCAAGGGTTACTACCAACCTAGAAAAGTCCTAATCAAGAACTCTCAACATTCCTGGAAAAGTCAACGTGTCCCAGACACATATCCCTAGAATTCAAACCTCAATTTGACCAACCTAACTATCTCTGATCGACCCGAAACCACCACCATTGAATCTGGATCATCGAAACCTTTAAAATGGTTCTAGTCCCACCTCGAAATACGTGCCCATGCGCCTCCACGCACGAGTCGAAGTAAAAGTCAAAGAGTCAAAGCAAAAGTCAACGCTGACAAAAAAGTCAACGATGACGTTAGAAATCATAATCAATGCTGACATCACGCATGACGTCAGCATGACGTCATCTCTGACATTCTGACATCTAACACGTGTCAGCTAAAGTGCCACGTGTCAGCAGCCCACGGGTTCACATGTCTGACATGGCAATAACACGTGGCACCATCTGATTGGTCCACATCACTGACATGTTAGGATGACTGGGCACTAGCAATTGCCACGTCGCTGCCTCCCATTGGCCATGTGGCCTGACATCTGACAGATGATGATGTCACCCTGCCATGTCATCATCGTTCTCGCTGAGCTAGGTCAACCCGAATTTCTGCAGCCGGGTTGCGTAGACCCGCGACCCTGACCCAGATTTTTCTCTCTTGTTCCTGGTCTATTTTCAAAACCGTTGATTCCTATATGATCGTCTGGATCCCCTCACTCGACCTATATGGTTAAAACGATGAAAAAGTTCTTATAAATACCTGTTCGAATCGATAAATAGTGGGTGGAAATTTCAGCTCTCTGCGTGAGCTGCTCCACCGTTCTCAGCCCTTGTTTCTGATAGCCTTATACTCGTACAGACCCCATAAACATAACCCAATAGTTAGAAACAACCCTCCGCAGTGCCTCAACCATCCCTTCCATCTCAATCCCTCACTCTCAGTCATTCAATCACCCTCTCTCAGTCATTCAATCACCCTCTCTCAGTCTAGTACATGTGAGGATATGATGGGGGGCATGGTTAGGTGTTTGGATTATGGGTTTCAGGTGTGGAAAACACAAATAAGATGAAGATAGGGCGGTGGTATACATGTATGTATGTTTAGGGATCAATGGATGAGTGACACTGTCAATGGATCCATTGGGTCTGATAGAAATATCTGGACCCACACTAAAGGACAAATGACCACAGTGCCTCGTAAAATGTGCCATCATAAATAGTACCCAAAACCGTTCGTGACCCATAACTTTCTCGTCGAACGTCCGAATTTGACGTGTCATCTGTCTACGGACTCGTAACGTCCCGATTTATGTCACGATCATCGATCCAAGTCCATTGAACCACCGGGTCAAAAGTCAACTTTTTGTCCATTTCCAAAGGAAAAACGGTCATTTTACGTCGTTCTTTCAAAATCTCTCGACTAATCCCCGATTAGTCGTGCTAATCCTCAATTAATTACTAAACTAATCTTGAAATTCGGGACGGGTTGTTACACATGATGTATATGTTGGTTTTGGGCTTAGGCCCGAGATGTCAATTGGGGATTGTTATGTGATATTGAGTTGTGACATGAGCTTGTGTTTCTTAGTACTCATGGTGTGTGAAATGTTTTTGTGATTGTGATGTTTAGATATGAGTCTCAGATGTCGAGCCTGGGGCTCCGGTTTTCGAGCTAGCATGTATGTGATGGCTTACCTGTAGTGCTTTTGTGATTTGATGATATGATGATTGGTATGGTACTTGTGTTTGATGATAGTTTGGTTGTAATTGATTGTATGATAGATGTTATGGTATCGAGGTTGGATTACTCAGTATGATTGGTTGATTGTGATATGTATGGATCTGTGATATTTGATAAGGTTCAGATAAGTGGTATTGATGTGATGGACTATTATGTTTGTAAATACTTTTCGATTATTACACGTCTTTCGAGGTTGTGATTATCTCATGTTTCGTGGAGTTTTATATGTAACGACCCGTCCCGAATTCCGAAATTAGATTAGTGACTAATGAAGGATTAGTGAGATTAATCGGTAATTAGTTGAGCGAAATCAGACAGACTGTGTAAAATGATTGTTTTTCCCCTGGTCTTGGGTAAAATGTTGACTTTTGGCTCGGGGATTCAAATGTAATAAGACCGATGACCGTGACGTAAATCGAGACGTCACGAGTCCGTAGATAGGTGGCACGTCGAAATCGGACGTCGGACGAACAAATTATGGTGACGAGATTGAAATCGGGAATTTACGTATCGAGATCCGAATAAAATATTAATTAATTCTGATTGGGTAGATATTTTTGGTGGGACCCTTGGATGAGTGACACTTGCCACTTACCCCATTGGTCAATACCCCTAAAAGGTGGATCTAAGCATTAAAATATTATTACTTTAATTAAATTATAATTTCACTCTCATCTCTCATCTCCACCATTCATTATGTTCATCTCTATCTCTCCCTCCCATCCTCACCGTTCATATCATAATCAGCCATCATCTTCTATCTTCATACTCCCTTCTCCAAAGCCCGATCACCATTTACTCTTCACCCTCAAAACACACGACACAAACACACCACACCACCACCATATTTGCATCCATGTGCTCGTGTGAAAGACTAGTGAGAGACTGAGAGTTACGAGGACGATGCGACGGTGCGGTTGAGCACGGTGGGGACACAACAGAGGTGACTAAAACCCAAAATCCGATAAGCCATTTTATGCCCATTTTCGAAACTTCCCTTTATGTCATGTATGAACCGAGTTAATGTTTTATGTTTGGTTCTAGGGTCAAAAAATGAGTGCTATGGATGTGGTTTCGAGGATGGAGACGGCCGGAATCGGTGGCAGAACTTAGTTGCAAGGACCGTCGCCATTGTTAGATCAAGGAGGTACCTTCTCGTGTGTTTCTTGTCCTTTTGAGTTTATAATACGATTAGAAATGATTAGACAAAACTTTAGGAATTAAAAGGGTTGAAAAATAGTTGAAAATGGAGGAAAGCCAAGAACGCCGGTTCGGTTGGACCGAACCGATCTGAACTGGGTTTGTTGAGTACGACGATGAACAGTGCCCAACGCGTGGGTTTCACGTGCAGGGAGTTCAAGGTGCTCATGAGGGGCTTTTTGGGAAAACTTTCAACATGTGAAATAATCCATTCGATGTAATGAACATTTTGGGACTGGTTTCGTATCGATCGGACATCGTTTCGATATGTTTCGGGGTGCCCGAAGGTTTAGGATCGAGGTTAAAAATAGTTAAAAATTTGGTAAAATTACGGGATTTTAATGGGAGGTTAATGAAGAGGTTAGTAACCCTCTAGTGTGATTTGGACAGGTTTGGAAGTCTCATTGATAGTGTTGTGACTCGGGAAGGCTTTTGGCACGCGTATCGAGGAGGTAGTGTATGATGGTCTATGAGTGGACTTCGTTTTCTAAACTGTGATGCATGCATAATTATTTTATATGTTTTACATACGTGATTTCTATGATGATGATTGTGGCACTAATGGTGTACATGATTGCACGTATTTCAAGGTAATCCCATATTTACACGTATTTCGAGGCTTACGAGTTTATACTATTGCTATGTGACTGTGAGTTCAATAATGGTTCTATGGCATGGTTTTGGTTTTGGAAAGATGAACTCGGGCATGAGACCCATTTGAATTATGTGATCGGGCCAGGGGCCTAGTTGGTTTACGAAATCGAGCTGAGACCCTTTCGAGTTATGTGATCGGGCCAAGGGCCCAATGGTTTACAAAATGGAGCATGATGCCCAGTTGAGTTTTATAAATGTGATTTCAGGTCTGAGACCCTATGTTTCATAAACGTGATTTAGGGACTGAGATCCTAAATGGATTTGTGATGTTTTATGGAAATTCCGGGCAGGGCCCATTGAGATGTTTTGAAATGACTTGTAAAACTGTTTTTCCATATACCATCTTGATACGAGGATATGTGATGGTCTCCTCCAGGTGTCTGGGACACTGGGGAAGTCACGGTGCATTGCCTGCGAGGGGTCATTAGACGGAGCTACCGGACCGTATAGTGACTCAGGAGCAGGATTTTTATGATTAGACGTCTAGGACGTCAAAAATTTGGGATGTCAGAGATATTGACCCGGACATACCCCAGGTAGCACGTGTTACTTAATACCGTGAGATATGACGTCTGGGAAGTCAAGTGTCTGGGAAGCTAGGCATCTGGGATACCGGGGATGGTTATATGGTAAATATGAATTATTGGATATATGAAGTGGTTTTTCGGTCGGATTTGTGTTTATGGATTTGGGCGGTGGCCCACTTGGTTTTGGATTTACGGTTCTTGGGCTAAGACCCTAATGGTTTATTTTAGTAAATGTTTTGATTACTAGTTTTCGATGCATGCATACTTTTAGTGAAGGGCATAAATATCTTTATGAATTTTTTTTTTATGAACTTATTGATTTTCGTCCACTCACAGTTCTGAATGGTTTTATTGCCATTCAGGTTGATCACGGATGCGGGATGTAGTAGAGACCGAGACATCGCACTCCTCCACCGATCCTGGCGGGTTCTGGAAGCCCCGTATAGGCTGAGGTACGTATTATCCCTTGTTTGACACTTCGTGTTAGATGAGAGCATGATACATCCCACGTTAATCCCGGGGGGGATTGGGATGAGTCGTGTCATTATAACTTATATGCATGCACATATTTCTAAAACGGAGGGTAAATTGTCTGTTTCTAAAATATGTTTTCTAAAGTTTATTTTTCATCCACTCACATTTTCTATGGTTTTATTTGACTTTCAGGTCGTGGCACGACGACAAGGACTGTTTAGGAGTGGAGGCATAAACGTGTTTTGGTGTGTTTTGTGTAACAGTTTTGTATATATGTTTCGTACGATGAACTTGTGCTCTGTATATGTGGTATAAGTATGTATCCCTGGTCTGGCAGTTGACTGTTCATGATTATTATAAACCTTGTTAAGGTTGTTTTCGGCTTTTGTATGGTAACTGTCAGACAGGAGCAGGATCCCTCAAATTTTTCTAGATGAATTGGGAGGGGTCTTGTCATAATATCTCATTGATGGTAATTCAATAGCATTCGACAATATAAACTGAGTTTTTGTCATATTCCCTGGAGTATAGTGTGTATGATAGCACAGTCAGCTAGATAATAAACTTCCCCACAAAACATACATTGCTTGTAATGAATTAAAACATATTTGAGCAAAAAACCACATTTTTCGAATTCGAAAAATATAAATCATTGATTTAATCTGTATATGTGAATTGATCATTCTGTTAAGTACGTCTCTCGAGTTCCACAACTAGCATGATATTCATTTGCAATTTACAATATGGACCGAGTTCAACATTATTTCCAAATATATTCATACATGGATTTAAAATTTTGTAAAGAATGAGTGATATGTCATTCATTTCTTGTTTCGAGAAAGATGTTACGATGATGATTAACATGCTCTTTCAGAGTATTTTCAATAATCAAATAATCACAATTAGTGCTTTGGATAAACTCGTCCATAAGCGACTAACAAGAACTATAAGTTCTATGACTTGATATAATAAATCGGATGTAAAACATATAAAATATACTGGTTTTATGATGTTTGATTACCAATTATATCATCTCATTATATGAACCCAACATCTATCATCCACCTAGGGTCACTGCTCATACAAACTCACTGACCTCGATGAATAGTGG
Source organism: Prinsepia uniflora (assembly GCA_032719365.1). Taxonomy (NCBI): domain Eukaryota; kingdom Viridiplantae; phylum Streptophyta; class Magnoliopsida; order Rosales; family Rosaceae; genus Prinsepia; species Prinsepia uniflora. Next base: position 60,440,750 of record CM064876.1, read on the forward strand.
AATTCGATATGTCGGGTCCTTCTAAGCCCTATATTGATATCCAAATCATATAAGTAATCCATATCCCAACTCCCAAAACCCCGGAAGTTCTACATATTCTAGTTAGAAAAACCATCACTTCGGACACATAGAAATACCTTTAAACATTGTCTGATCGATTCAAAACCTGCACCATGCGATTCATAACAATGAAAGAATATGTAGATGTGCCACCGTGGATGGGGGGACGAATGGCATATGGAATGACACGTGGCCCTACATGTCATGACATGTGGCCCCTCATGGCCCTACATGTCATGACACGTGGCCCCACGTGGCATGCTACATCAGCATGCTTGTCAACATGCCATGTCAACTTCATCTTCAACCTCGCGTCGAGTCGACCTGAAGGTCTACAACTGGATTCGGACGCAGGCAACTAGACCTAATCATAAATCCACCATTTTCATACCATATTTCATGTCCAATATAACCAAAGGACTCAAATCAATTCCAATAACATGTATTCGAACTCAAATCATGAAAACCTCACCTTGATTCCTCAAAAATTCTATTGAAGTTCACAGCCAAACTTCAAACTTGAAATTGGGCTTGTTCCCGCATGTTCTTACTCAAGTTTTGGTTTGGATTAGATCACAAGGATCTAAGGATCATGCTGATATCTTTGTTTCTTCCTTCAGTATCCCAAATATGACAGTTTGATTCAAGGTGGTGCGGGTCACAATAACTTGATGTTTCCGACATTGTTGGATTGTCTTCCACGACTAGGACCGTGTTCCAAGTCTATCTAGGTGGTAGGGTCGTGCTCCCAAGTTTTTCACTCTATCTGATTTCCCTATCATTTTTCTCTTTGTTTTCATTGTTTTTCTTCTATCTGTTTTTCTTTCCCTCATATTTTCTTCTCATTCTTTTTTTGTTTCTTTGAACGAGTTCAGTGGGGTAGTGAAATATACCTCACTAAGTCTTAGGGTGACACTTGTCACCTTTGTATTTCCTATTGGTGACTCACTTGCCACCTACCAGATAACTCAGCAATTTTTCGTACGTAGACCTATATGTTAATTCATGTACACCCAATCATACCGTAAAACCATTTTGACCCTTAACTCAACCTTGGGGTTTCTAATTTCGACATGTCGTCTGCCTGTGGGCTCTGAGTTCCAAGATTCACGCAATGGTGCAACTAGAACTTCCGAAAAGTTTTTCGAGTTCAAATTGACTTTTGGATCTTTAATAAGGATAAGGGTAGAAACGTCTATTTCCCATTTTTTTTTCAAAATGGCCATAATTTTTGGGATGGGTCATTATGATAATGGTCGCAACTGGCGTGGAGTTTCAATTGATCTAGCCCAAAACAAGTTAGGGCTATTGAAGGTTCATATTGAATAGACGGGTTTATGAAATGGGTGTTGTTTGCAATGGATTTAATGGGCATGGATATCAGAATTAATGATGGAGCTAACAAAGTTAGCTTTGATCATTGTTTTGACACCATTTTTGCTCCGAGAAACAGAGATAGAGGGTCCATTGTGTACTTAGTGAGCAAAGCCGCTCCAAAATCACATCAATTGGGTTTTGTGTGCTAGCATGTTTGAACTCTCCTTTTTATCCTTCTATCTGACTAGAATTTGATAAGATTGACGGAAAAGCAGCTGAGTGACTCAACTTGACTTTTTAATGGTGCACTTTCAACCAATAATAAGATTAAAGTGCAAAATTATGCTTAAATTCGAAAATATAGTGCATTTAAGTTGAAAATTTTTGGCTTATTACTCAAAATACTTCCCAAACCTGATATTGAATCTTACTTTGCTCCAACAACCAGAAATCATTGCAATGTACTGCTAGAATTGCACTTTTATTACCTCTGTTGCTTCATTTCGTTAATCATGTTAGTAATATCGTTAATTATGCTTATGTGGCAGTAAGAGATTTGTGATTTAATTATTTTATAAAAAAAAATTTAATTAAAAATTTTAAAAACAAAAGTTGAAGAAGGAAGAACATGATAAACAAAGAATCCAATTTGTCACCATCACCATCTTCGTTTTCTTCACCTAATTGAGATTTTGGGTGCTGCAAAAACTCAATCCCTAAAGTTGCAACCTCAGAGATGAGATTAATGACATCTCTGATTTCATCACCTCCTTGTCCTCGTCTTGGGAGGGCTTTATGGGAAATGGCTACTTCCCCAAACACCAGCTACATCAAAATTCGAGGAAAAGACCAAAGATAATTGAAGTGCAACTCATGGCCCCTTCGTGAGAATGTACTGCAACTCATCCCCACATTCAAAACGGCAGAAAATTAAAATGTCCATTAATGATATAGAAAACTTACATAGTACATTGCAGTCGTAGCTTGAACTCCAGATAACCAAATGTATGACTCCTACAAATAAACTTGATAACCACTGAATTCTGCTGGGGACGATGTAGCCATTCTTTCGCTGTATCAGAAAAACGAATCGAAGGGCCAATTGGCGACTCCTCCACCATAAAGTCTCTCTCACCAATCTTCGAGGTCTCATCCACAAGAAACGCATGCTTCGCTTCCTTAATTTTCCTGCATAAACATCGTCAATCTACAAAATCTCTTTAAAAGGAAGAGACTACTTGGGCATATCAGACCTCACTCACTCCCTCAGCACCCATCATATCTTCGCGATGAAGGCGTTTGCGTGACCCACCGATCTTCACATCCACTGCCCCTTCTGCCCCCACTGGCTAGGAGGCCACGAACTTGATGCCTCCAAAAGACGCCGCCACTGTTCCTTTTCTTCGCAAACCCTAATATTATTGTGGAACAAGTTTACTGGCTCAATTTTATTTAAAATTTTGAATTCATTAACAGAGTTTTTCCTTGATTAGTGATTCCATTATATATCATGGGATGGGCAATTTTTACCGTAAGGCTTTTAAGTAAGCTTGCTCACTAATTTGGACTTTCTCCATATCGACTTAAGTCAAGCAAAGTCTCTCAAAATTCGAAGATTGTATGCTTTTGGGTCTTAATTTGGCCAATTTCAGGCTCTTTGGTTTTTTTCCTCGAATTTAGCTGTAGCTGGTGTTTGGGAAAGAAGCCATTTCCCATAAAGCCTTTCCAGGAGAAGGACAATGAGGTGATGTAATCAGAGATGTCATTAATCTCATCTTCGAGGTTGCAACGTTAGGGATTGGGTTTTTGCAAAACCCATGAAGAAAAAGAAAAAAGAAGAAGATGACGATGATGATGATGATGAAAAACCGGATCGGATTGGATTTGAGGGTTGGGAATGAATTGAAGAAAAAAAAATTAGATTTGATTCAATATTCATCATCTTCTTCCTTCTTCAATTTTTATTTTTAAAATTTTTAGTTTTAATAATTTTTTATAAAATAATTAAATCACTAATCCTTTACTGACACATAAACATAACTAACGCTATTACTAATATGAGTAACGAATGTAATAAAAATGCAATTCTAACAGTACATTATATTGATTTTTAATTGTAAAAGTAAAGTGAGATTTAATGATCGATTAGAAGAGTATTTTAAGTAATAAGTCAAAATTTTTTTTCAAAACTAAAGTGAAAAATGGAGAAAAATTTTAAAGAAAAATTTCAAAGAAATTTAAAAAAAAAACGTGTTTTGAAATGGCAGAAGCTGATTGGCGGGGAGTTTGAGGGAAATGTATACCAAGCCACATGTGAGCATGAGCATATCACGTGTCAGAATCTAAACTTAACTTTGAAAACAGCTTTGTTAGTTTTGTGAAAAATGCCCTCTCCCGCCTGAGTCTCTGACGTCTTCACTTTCTCCTGAACCACTCAAGATTCCTAAAATACCCCTGCACAATTGCTTCATTGCCTTAGATATTTCTGTAATTATCTTGTTTATCGAAGTCTTAAGTCTTAACTCCTCCCTCAAGTCTTTCCCCTTTCAATTTTTGACGGACTCATCCAGAAGCCCTAAAATCTCTATTTAGGGTTTCACGATAAAATCCTTATTCCGAAAGAAAGTCCCTGGTTTGCGTCCAATTTGAGCTCCTAGGGTTTTGATTCTGCCTTAATGTACATAGGTGGCGTTTGATTTGGTTTTGGGCTTTTTTTTTCTTTGGCTTGATTGGTCGAATTCGTGTTTGTAGCTTTCGACCAAGTTTGGGCTATCTCAGCGGAGTTTTTTCTGGTTATTGATTGTTCTGTAGGGCTTCTTGAGAGCTTATTGATTGTGGAAGATTTGGATTTAGGGTTTTTATTGGTTTTGGATGGCTTCGGTGGGTGAGGAAGATGTGGACTATGAGAGTGATCCAGAGGAAGCGAAGCGATCTCTGGCGATGCGTCGGCGGGAAGCCGCGAGCGATGATGAGGAAGCTGAAGGAGAGGTGGTGAGAGAGAAGACCCAGGTGGATTCGAGGGCTGGGATTCACTCCGACGAATCGGATTATCAGGGCGGGGCGGCTGAGTATGATGATGATGAAGAAGAATTAGGCCTAGAAGATGAAGAAGATATAGATGAAGAGGAAGATGGTGAAGAGGAAGTGTTGGAAGAAGAGATGTGAGAGGCCATCAGGAGACAGGTGAAGTCGAAACCGGTGCCAGAGTTGAGGTTTTGGCGGTTAAGGAATCTGATGGTGATGAGCGGAGGTCTGTGGAAGATCCCATGGATGAGAATGCTGGGAATCAGGCTGCAGGGCAGGAGGAGAAGAAGGAAAATGAGCCATTTGCAGTGCCCACAGCAGGGGCTTTTTATATGCATGATGACCGCTTCAGGGACAGTTCTGGTGGGCGGCACAGGTATTGTTTAGATGAGTGTAGGCGTGGTTTTGCACTTGTAGGTATATATGCAAGTAAACTTGTGCTCGTATGTATTGTGATATGTTAGTTGAATTTATTATATTTGAGGTATATATAGTATGTGACAGGCGAAAGTGATAGTTCGGCACACATAATTATGTTGAAAATAGAGTTGGGATGGGTTAGCAGAAATTTTTGCTCGAATTTAGGTCTTCATCTGTGCCCATTCTATTATCAGTGTCATCCCTACGGCTGGAAATTTTTATTAGGAAATTGCTTGATAGCTGTTTCCCCACAATTCCGGAAACCAGGGCATGGTCTGTTTCAAGTTGGGTTCTATCACGTTGAATCTGTTCTTGGTGCATCCGTCTTTTCTTATGCATGTTATGCTTAGTTTTGTAGTCTCAGTGGAAATATTATGTATACGCCGCTATGGCTAACCATCCCCAAGTTAGCCCTGTTGTTGGATGGGCCAATATGAGTGTGCCTGTGGTAGTCTAGGTCTTGGATTGGTTCCCATTGATCGCTAAATCCCTGTGGGACCGCCTTGCATTTTTAGTCCTTGTTATTGTAATTAGATGGTTTACACTGGCCCTCACGCTAGTTGGCATGAAGGCCTAGTTACCCTGACATATCCAAAGAAAAAAATTAACACAACTGCTTACCATCTCTGCTATACAAACTATGATGTTCCACTTTTTGCCTTATACTGTGCATGCTATTATAATTACAATTGAAGAATTTTGGTGGATGGGTTGCTGATTTGTGTAAGACTGAAAGACAATCAAAACCTGGATGGACAGAGCTGACTTGTCTTTGTTGCATCACATCTAGCTATCTATGCCAACTCTTGTATTTTAGTTCGTGTCACAGTAATTCCTGACTTTTATAATTGAAGTTTCCATTTTCTATTTGCCTACTGTTTTTCTTCGGGAATTGTTATTAGCACTTTGAAAATGGCTCCTTTTTCACTTGAATAATCCCATTCCATTTTTAGTAAAATAGTGAAGAATATTCTATTAGTAATGAAAAAAGGGGTCGGGGTCTGATGATTGCAACTAAACTTTGCTTCCTTGGGGGAGGAGTTTATGATGCCTTTTTTGGTGGTGCCAATAAATTACCCTTGTTCTATATGGGTCTAGTTATGGTGCAGTGATCTGATTTATTTTTCTATTACTAGGCGAACACATGGTGGAAGAAAGTTGTGGGAGTCCAAAGATGAAAGGAAATGGGGGCATGATAAGTTTGAGGAGATGACTTTTCAGGAAAGGCACTATGATGAGGTATTGCTTGTATACACACGGTTATAGTTTTTTGTACTAAAGATCTTTTTCCGTCTCTTACCTGGCTTTTTCTAATGTAAACTTCAGGGAAAGAAACCTTCTAAGGGTCCTTATGTTGGTCGTGGAAGAAACCGAGCTATTGATCATGGGCAGACCAGAGGAAGCAGGTCAAAAGAATATGACAATAATAGTCAGAGGCAGGTACCCAAGGGTGTGAGAGGAAGAGGGCCCAGAAGGTATGAACCTGCTTTCAAGAATAACCGACAGGCACCCCCAACACAAAACAAACAGTGAGTAAAACTCATTTATGAGATTAATGGTCTCTTCATCCAATTCATGATTTGTTCAAAAGAGTTGTCACATTGATTTTATCTTCAGGTGGGGAAAGTTTGTTGAGAAAAACTTGCAAACTAATTCAGAGGGAACATTTACTTCCACATCAAATGCAGAATCTGACCCAGTTCCTTCTGGAAAAAATGTCCTTGCATCAAGATTGAATTCAGCTTCTCCTCCATTTTACCCATCAGGCTCTTCCAGTTCCAATAAAGACATTGCTCTGACCCAAAAAAGGGATGTACAGGCTGGGAGTGGTAAGAAGAATGTTCGGTCCTCTGTAGTGCATGAGAGTTTCCATGTGCCACACACCAACCCATTGCTGCGAGGGAATAACATGGCTGAATCTGTTGGTGTGGGCAAGCTTTATATTGATGACTCCAATCCAGCTGCTGTGAAGACTTCTGGGTCATCATTTGTCAATGCTAGTCAAGCTCCTCAGTCCAGGGCTCAAGGAAGGGGTGTAATCCCAGGACAGATGAGCCATCAACCGGTTGTGTCTCATAACCAAATAACAAGAGCTTCTCAATCAACTCATCACCATGCTGTTCAGCACATTCCTGTTCAAAGTCAATCTCAACTGGCTTTACAAGCTCCTGTACAGCAGTTGGGACAACATCCTGGAAGTGGATCTCGAGATTCCTCTCCGCTCAAAACAACCATGTCCTCAAATTCCTTCGAATCTGGAGAAGTTGAATCACCTCAAGATTCAAGTAAATCTAAAGGCGCCCTGATTGCAAAGGGAAAAGGTAGTGTTCAAGGTAGTGGAAGGGCCAATCTTGCTTTTGGTGGAGCTCAGGTTATGGGTTCTGCTGGTAGTGTCAATCATGGAGATCGGAATTTTCCTGGCGCTCCAGCCCTTTTGCCTTGTAAGTTTATTGGCTTATCTTTTCAATTTTCAATTCTATGGAATTATATAGTTATGGACCTTAATTGTTGAAATGCAAATATACATGTTAGAATATAAAATTGTTACACAGCTAATCATTACTATTTTCACCTTAATGTATTGCACCACATTGAAGGCTTTACCAATCACTGCTTCTCTGAACTTTTATTTATGCGGACTGGCATTGGCTTGAATATGCATCATGGTTGTGCATATTAGTTTGTTTGTTTTCTAAAATTAAGCCTTGGATAGAATATAATTTGATATCTTACCTGCTTGGCTGATTGTGCAGTCATGCAATTTGGAGGTCAGCATCCTGGGGGCATGGGTGTTCCTGCTGTTGGCATGGCATTCCCTGGATACGTTGCTAATCCACAACTTGGCTTAGGAACTTCTGAAATGACATGGTATTGTAATTGCTATGTTGGAATAGCTTTCTTTTGTCTCTTTTAGATATTGTTGTGTATTGGAAGCCCATGCCTTGCTAGTTCAGATATTGAATGTCTGATTTCGTTAGGAATTATTGTATACTATTAAGATAACTAGGTTAAATATTTTCTGTTATATTCCACTGCTGTGAGGTGTGTTGTACAAGGGAACAACTTCAGTGTCATGTATCATGGAAAAATTTCTGCATCCTCTGTATGAGAAAAATGTGATGATGAGTCAAATTTCATGAATTTATTTTCTGATGTGAAGTTTCCTTAATTTTGTAGGTTGCCTGTATTGGCCGGTGCTGGAGCATTGGGTGCAACATACTGTCCACCCTATTTAAGTGTTGATGGTTCTTATCATGCTCGCCCATCGGGTCAAACATCATCCACTGATGCCATAAGGTTGGTATATGGTTGTATCTGTGACTGTTTTTAATTCTAAGATGATGGTCTATGCTTTATCATATAAACAAATGGTAGTGTTAAAATTTCTCTTTCAAGATATGTGGTTTTTCTTGCTTTGTTTTAGAATTTTCTTTGTATGTTACTTTATTTTATTTTATTCATTTTCTGCATGATGTGACTTTCCGCATGCCAGTTTAAATAATTGTTTATGGGTTCTGTTTACTTCCACATGGGCCAGGAGATCTTATTTTCGTTTATATATATATATATATATATATATATATATATATATATATATATATATGTCTTGTCCTGATTTTGTGTGTTGGTTTGCAGCAAAGAGAATAACGCAGATAAAAACAACGAAGAATCAACGCCTTCACAAAGGCCTGGTATACATCATCTTATCTTTGCCCTGCTTCCTGCCTTTGTTCTAACTCAGCTCCTTGGGTTGGTTGTTAAATTAACATATATATTTTTTAAATTAACAGAGATTGTGGGCGATGAGTATGGACAGCGGCAAAACAAGCCTCGGAGGCAAGTTTCAACTTTGTGTAGGCTAAATTAGCTCCCACCTGATCCCAGGGTTGGGTTACGGGGTTCATGTTGTGTCTTGTGTTACGATTTGAATATTTTTTCCCTCTATTTGCAGATATTCACAGATGAACGTGGCAAGTGAAGTACTTCAAAATAATACGGAGCTTGTTTGAATAAGCAGATAAAGGTTCTGACTTGGATGTGGTTTTAACTTTTCTGCTATTTGGGGAGTGACAAAATTATAATCTGTGATCATATGGTGCTGCAGGACTACGTCTAAGCCCTTTGTGATATTAAGGCTCTGTTCTGGAGTACTTTGGGCCAATGTGTTCGAAGATTTCTTAGGTACTCAGGGTTGGTCTCTCATTATGTTAACTCATTTGTTATGTGCTTTTTGTGGTCATTTTGCTGTATGCTTATCTCTCTTTCTGTTTCCTATCCTCCTATTTATTTTTGCAGTTATGTATGACAAACACCTGCTCATGCTGCACTCAATTTAAGATCAATATTGCGGCTTGACAGGTGGCAGTTCCTCATTTAAATGTTCGGTAGGTATTTTCCCTTGAGAGAAAAACTTTTAACATCTTTTTTTTTTTTTGCAAATTGGCGTTGAAAAGAGTTGTAACCCCTTTCCAGGTTTTCTTGTGGTTTGGTTTCTTACTGAAAAGCTTGTGAGAAATGTGGACGACGGGCTTCCTCATAAATTAATATATAAAGAAAATTGGGGAAAAAAAAAAACTTAGCAGGGCGCTATTGTGCAGCTGCCGTTTGTTTGGTGGAGTTTAAGAAGTTTTTATTATCATTGACGTTGTATTGGATATTTTGTTTATTTTTATTGTTACCAAGTTGGTAGGTTTTGATGGTATTGACCGACTTTTGAGCGTACTTTGTTCGTTTGTTGGGCTTTCCTTGTTTAGTTGAGGAATTGCTTCCTTCTTAATATATCGAATTTGTAGAGTTTCTTTCCATCATTGAACCATCAATGTTATATTCAGTGTTGCTACTAGCAATCAATGAATGATGTCTCTTTTTAGTATTCTTCTGATTTAAAACAAAAAAATTGGAACAACATAATGAATCGATGGTTTTTGTTGCATATTTTTTTTTTATCTTCCTGCGATTTATTGTATTTGATCTTTATGAGGAAGAACTGGAAAAGTCCAGTCCTAAGTCCTAACCCTCCTTTTTGTAGTTTTAAGGATTATGGCTTAACTTACATCCCACAAGGTGAGAGCCCCACTATTGGGTAGTTGAGTGGTTAGCCTAAACATGTGTTTGTATGATACGTAAGTATAGGGTTTTTCTCGGGATTTGATAAAGATTTTATATTTAAATGGATGATATGCTTGTGTAGTACACAAGTGAAAGGTTACTAAGAGATAATAGGGCGATGGTGGTCGTGGGTTGTTGCGTTAGTCTTATCTACTGTTAGGTTTTTTTCACTGTTTGCAATAGCAGTTGTCTAGCTGACTTATGTAGCACTTAGGCACTCCAATGTGAGGAATTGTCTGCATATTGAATAGGGATTTATATAGATTCGTATGTAAATTCTTTTAGTTTGTTTATATAGATTCGTTTGTAAGTTCTTTTAGTTTGTAAATTTAATTTAGATTCTTTATATATATATATATATATAGTTATATAAGTTATTTTATTTATTAAATACTTAGTTAATAATATAATTGTTAATTAAAACAAAGATAATAACATGAAGAATATAAAATGTTATATAATAAAACTAATAAAAAAATGTTTTCAATATTTATAATTCCTCATTTAGTTTATTTATTTAGATGATTAATTTATATTCTAAAATTATTTGATAGTATTTATTATATTATTAATTTGTTGAAATTTTTTTAAACAAATAAAAATTTCTTAGGTTTCGTCTAATTGCCTAGGCATCAAGTCTTTATTGGCCGTTCTAGGAGCGCCTAAGCTATTTTGAATATTGATTTTATTTAATATTTAAATGGGAGATGGTGGCATGTGGCTTACTACTTCAGTATTTTTGAGGTTGTATTTGACCGTGGTGACTCCAATGAGGCTGAGATTTTATTTGACGTGGGTGAGTCTAATGAGATTAAGGAGACATTGGGTTGATAAGAATACAAGTTTATCATTAGTTCTCTCGACTCTTTTGTAGTACTACTGTGTCTTTTGGTATTTTGTGTGATGAGCCCAAGGCTCGTTCATATTTGTAGGTTTAAAGAGCGTTTATTTTTCCCTTTTTTCTTTTTAACCTATGACTTGATGATCTCCACGGTGGGATTCACATTGTCATCTCTTCATATAACTCTTTGTTGTAAGTTCTTATCCTTTTGGCTGATCTTGTTTCTTGATAGTCTTTGGTGTTTATGCAAAAAATTAGGATGATGTTATGAATATGAGGAATAATAGATGAACAATTATGTAAACACATAGCACACCACGAACACAAAGAATTTAGTGAGGTTTGCCTAACTTTGCTGACATTCTTGTGTGATCTCCTTGTTAGAGTACTAGTACTATGAAGATAACAAAATCACACGAACTTACGTAAATCCCTATGCTAATCCCTAAACACTTGCTTTAGATCTCTTTATCACTCTTAACTTTGTACTCGTGTATGATTCCTGCTGTCTTTATTGCTATCTTATTTTATGTGGTAAGGATTCCTAAAAGGCCTATTTATAATGTATAGGTTTTAGATTATACTCCTAAGCCAAGTAGGATTCTTTTTCCTAAACTTATTATGAAAACGTTGTAAAAACTCTTAGAATCCTAGTCAAGCCAGGAAACTTCAACAATTTCTTGTCAAGTCAAAAAACAAGAAACACCCATTGAACCCTGAATGTCTTCGAACCTTCTTGAAGCAACTATGCAAACTTCAAGAAATTTTCACTTTGGCAAAAAAGCTCCTTTCACCTTAATACACCTCAGGTGAGGAGGTGTTCCACCCAAAATCTGAGCACGAGGTAAGGTTGAGCAAGTGCAAGCATTACTTGAGCTTTTTTGGTATGACTATTTAGTAAGATAATTTGAAGCATTATCTTTTGTATGAACCTTTTTAACTATCACTTCCTTTGAGTTGATCGAGTCCCTAATTCTGTGAAGCAGACATTAATATTGTTTGATCTCTCATGAAACACTTGATTTGTTACTAAGAAGATAGAACTTTCACCGTCACATCTCACCACATAAGTTTTGATTGATTTCGAACTCTCTTGCTATACCACTCAGCCAAGATGTTATTTTTTCTTCCAATTTTTGTTGGGGCAATATATTCTGTGACAGGACCCATCCCAATCCCCCTGGGATTAGTGCGGGATGACCCTGCTCCCGTTTGACATGAAGTGTCAGACAAGGGATATTTCCGACCTTTGCCCTCCCGGGCTATCAGAGTACGCTAGGATCTGGAGGAGGCATGTGATATCTCGGTCTCTGCTACAGTCCACATCCGTTGTCAACCTGAAGGGCAGTCAAAACATTAAAAACTGTGAGAGGACAAAACAAAAGTTTATAAAAACATTTCATAAGACATTTGTACCCTCCACTAAAAAGCATGCATGCATTGGAAAACCATTTAACCAAAGAAATCATACGTGGGAACTAAGCCCAAATCAGATATAAACTAAGGTCGAAAGGACCACAATGAAAACGACCATACGGGCCACTTCCCAAATCCTGTGCACACCTGTACACACCACATATCATATATCATATATACATCACATACATATATATAAGTCACACAACCAATCCTGTCACGGTATCCAAAGCTACGCGCGTGCTACTCAGGTCTCAATCCGAGTCATCTCAAAGTCAAAGTCAATGTCCGCAGACCACTGATCCTACTCTAGGTAATAGTAACCATAGCCTTCCTGAGAGTAAGGAACCCAACTGGGGGTGACTCTACTCAGTCGGTGCTCCGTGACTACTCCGGGGTCCACCTAGGCCAACGACCCTCCCCGGAGGAGAAAATAGAAGTAAAGGAAGGTAGATGAACATATATATACATAACATAAACATTCATGACCGGTTCCCTTGAACCGTCATGATCCATAATATCCATAATCAGATAACATGCCGGTTCCCATAAACCGTCATGTACCGCAATAACATAACCGAGGTAACATGCTGGTTCCCATAAACCGTCATGTACCGTAATAACCAACAAGGGTTCATGCCGGTTCCCATAAACCGTCATGAACCATGATACCATTTAAGGTTCCCTGACCTGAAATCAAAACCGTAAAGTGACTGGGTCTCGTACCCGAACATAGGACATCAGTTGGGCACCGTGCCCGATATCTGAGGTCATATGCCCGAGACAAAACCAAATGGGTCTCATACCCGAGTTTATCCTTTTGAAATTCAAATCCAGTTCATTTAAATTAATACAGAAATACAGACCCGTATAAGCACCGTATAAGGCCGAAACCTCGAAATACGTGCTTATACGTAACCACATACAAATGCACCCATGGCATCATCAAACAAGTAATAAAACATATAATAAACATTTATGCATGCACCAATTTAGAAAACAAGGTCCACTCACAGACCGTCCGAGCTGCCGCCTCGATTTGCATGCCATACGGCTCCCCGAGCCGATCATCGTCACCGGGACTCCCAAACCTGTCCAAATCGTAATAGAAGGTTACTAACTACTTAATTAACCTCCTACCAAAGCCCCGTAATTTTCCCGTATTTTAACTATTTTTAATCCCGAACCTAAACCTTCCGATGCCCCGAAACATATCGAGACGGTGTCCGATCGACACGAAACCAGTCCCAAAATGTTCGTTACATCGAATAGAGGATTTCGTATGTTGGAACCTTCCCCAGATTCCCTGCCACGCGCCCTCACACGCCGCCTGAAGTGGCTGCGCGTGGGCTTCACGCGCCGCTACAGTACGTGATGACGTCATCGTTGACGTCAGCATGACGTCATCTGACAGCTGTCAGGTCTGACATGTCAGACTCTGACAGGTGCCACGTGTCAAGCTCCCATTGGTCCACGTCACTGTGCTGTCAGTGCCACGTCGCAGTCTGACATGTCCCCACGTGTCATCACGGCACTGGTCCACGTCAGTGCCACGTGTCAGCCCCTGATTGGGCCACGTCACTGACATGTCAGTGCTGACTGTGCACTGACATGTGACACGTGTCGGCTGATGAGTGGGCCACGTCACTGACAATCTGACAGGTGCCACGTCATCATGCCACGTCACCACCTTCAACCACTCGACGGGTCGACCCGAACCCTGCAACCGGGTCGCCGTGACCCGCGACTTGACCCGACCGGTTCTCCGCCGTCCGACCACCAAAATGCTTCCCGTTTGTCCCATTTTCATCCTCTAATCCTAACCTACAGTCCTATGACCTTAAAGTGGAAGAAAAACATCGAAAACCATACCTTCGAGTTTGGCCATGGCGGCCGTGCATTCCTCCGCCGTTCACGGCCGTTCCAGGCCGTCTAATGCCTCGAAACCAATCCCACTCATCTCCTGGGAGTCCTAGAAACCTTACCCAATTAATGGAATCGAGTAAAACCCATTAAAACTCAATTTCGAATTTTTGAAGTTTTCTTACCTCACGGGTTCTCCTCCGCCGTGTCCTCCACCGTGGGCCACCGTCCACCCTTTCAGTCCTCAGCCCTTCACACTCCCCCCACGGTCACTCCCAGCTCATACAAGTGATGAATGGTGAAGTGTGATTGTGTGTTTTGGTTTTTGAAAGAAAATGAAGAAAATGAAGAAAAATGGGGTTATGGGTTTCGGGTGGAAGGATGAACAAAGATGAAGGAGGATGGCTGATGAGAGAAGGAAATGGAGGGTGGGGATTTAAGGATGAATTGAAATGGATGGCCAAGATTGAATGGTGGGTGGGTTTGGTTAAAAAAAAATTAATTAAATAATATTATTTTATTATATAGATCCACATTTTGGGGGATCAAATCAATGGGATGAGTGACACTTGTCACTCATCCATGGGGCCCACCAAAATATCCACCCAATCAGATTTCGCTGAAACGTCCCCGTCTCGAAGTTCGTGCATAGTGAAATCGAACTTCCGTGACCCATAACTCTCCCGTTCGAAGTCCGATCTCAGTGTGCCACCTGCCTATGGATTCGTATCGTCCTTATCTACGTAACGGTCTTCAACCCTCGGCCATCAGACCTCCCGGTCAAAAAGTCAACATTTGACCCCTATTTAACCAAAATTACCAAAATGCCCCTAAACTTCCGAACGTCATAACTTCCTCCACGAACGTCGGAATTGAACGTGCCACCCGTCTATGAACTCGTGACGTCACGAACTACGTCACGGTCATCGGTCAAAGTCCATTTGACCGCCCGATTGAAAAGTCAACGTTTTGCCACCACCAAGGGCAAAACGGTCATTTCACATCGTTCGTCCGATTTCGCCCAACTAATCACGGATTAACCTCACTAGTCGTGATTAGTCACTAATCTAATCTAGGAATTTGGGATGGGTCGTTACAACCTTCCCTCCTTAATTAATTTCGTCCTCGAAATTCCAACCGACCTAATTCTACCGTTCTTCCCTCCTTAATTAGTTTCGTTCTCGAAACTCCAACTATCTTGATTCCACATCCATCTCGTGGAAAGTACCATCTACCTCGCCACACGTGTACACTCGTACACCAACTAACCAGAGTAATACGTACTCGTCCGCACCCAGACGTACCCCTAACACTCACGTCGTATCGACTACACTCGACCACGTCGAATGACAGTAGCCATATGCTCCGAATTGACATCACTTGTCAAATCTACCGTTTTCGTTGACACAACAACTCGACGATTCCCTTTCTCACTCACCAATCTATCCTGACGTCTGCTCCCACTGGGAGTCACCAGACCTCGCTCAACAATCCACGCTGACACCTTCGACAAACTGTCACCACTTGACAGTCGTCAGTCAAGACTAACACGATACGCTTGTGGTTACACTAACCACCAACTTACTCAACCATGAGTGAACACTAACCAACTATGCACTCGACCTGTGTGTAACTAGGCCCATCAGAAATACCATGACCCACTGCACAGTATCCAATGTCCAGTCCACGACCTCAACTAATCCGATGGTATCAGAACCAATCCGACTACCAATACGCTCACTAACATACTACGGGCATAACCTATATACCGTCACCAGGCACGACAAGTACACCCAGTATCGTACCTTGAACAACGTACAAAGTACATACATCTACCCATCGATCAGCCTACAACCATCCAGGTCGTAGTCAATCACGTTTCTACGATGGAGTCCATTTATCTAATCCAGTATTAGACAAATCGAAACTCCGACCCATTATTTATTTCCAAATCCGAATCTGAATCCGCAATTTCGTAAGAAATCCCGAATCCAAACCCAGAAGTCATATCCATATCATGTCCAAATTCGAATCCGAAATCATCATTCCGTAAACTAGTATTAGGAATAACCATTCCGAACCCAAATCCATAAAAGAAAATCTACAGTCAAGCTCTAGACTCAAATCCTGAATCGTCACCCAGAATCCGATTCCAAAACCCAAATCTAGAAATCCTTTTTCAAGTTTCAAAATCAAATCCTAAATCGTCATCTAGAAATCTGATTCCAAAACCTGAAATATCGTCCTCGTCTACCGAGACGTATCAATCATGAACCTATCGGTTGTCTGCTCAACCGATTACTCT
The DNA here is from genome assembly GCA_032719365.1 of Prinsepia uniflora. Classification (NCBI taxonomy): domain Eukaryota; kingdom Viridiplantae; phylum Streptophyta; class Magnoliopsida; order Rosales; family Rosaceae; genus Prinsepia; species Prinsepia uniflora. The sequence goes on from CM064876.1 coordinate 60,457,105, forward strand.
AATACCATCGATTGACTTCATAGGGAAGTCAATCCCAACATCATCACAACACTAGGTCAGACAAAATCCGACCTCGTCAGACACCTACTCAGGCGAGTAATAAGCCATATGGGATTTACCTCGAAAAGAAGTTCAGTCCCATCATGCTTCACTCAACATTCAAGTAAGGGTAATAAACTCTCCACCTATCTGGATATCCAAATCACGATCCAGATCCAACACTACGTCAACCGCCCATAGACGTCACGATCCCCGATCGTCACGACGTCCAAAGTCCTCAACCATTTCCCACATCTAAATAGATTAGTCAACGACGAGACACGCCGAGACCGTGGGTTCTTACTGATTACCTCGTATCGATCCTTGTCATTCCACCAAGGAAAAATCAAGAATGATCGAATAATCCATCCTACGTGAATGCAAACAACACTCGCTGCACTCACCACGTCATGTCTGCCACCAAGTAGAAAATGAGAAATCTCAGTCACCTAACTTCGATATACTCATCTCCTCCTGATGATTCAGAACAATCACGGGTCCACCAACCAATACACGATCAGTGTACTAGTGGCAACCAACAACATCAATAACATCTACATCCTCTACCACCATCAATTATGGTAGAACCTGATAAGTCACCCAAACGACCTTGAAATACCCAATACCAATGCGGAAAACCCACATTCCTCTTGTCACCTCAGTCGCAACCTCTCGCGATTTCGAAGTTCCAACCAGATTGGAAACAACATACCCGGACATCAACCACGTGTCCCCTAACCAGTTTAACTCTATCTGAGATCCACTCCTGAACCACAGATACCGAACATATGCCCCTAACGACGGAGTCACACTCCGATCCGTAACTCATCGTCATCACGATCACCGGCACCAGCACCAGCACTAGTACCAGTATCATCACCTATCAGCATCAGCACAAAGTGTGCAAATTAGACACTCCTGGATCTCCGCTCATACCGAGCGACGACCCCGTACCTCTGTTCGAAAAGGAGAACTCTGTCTCCCTCGTACCCAACTCTAGGTATAGTCACCCTGACAACTCACACGAGAAAAGGAAAACGTTCCCCGAACGTCCCCGATTCCCAACAATCGTAACTACAACCACTCTCGGTAGTAGTGCCTGCCACACACTCGTGCAGACCTCACTACCAGACATCACTATCGAGACTCCGTATCCAACGGAATCAACCGTTCATACCAACTATTTCGTCTCCCACTCAGGGATTCCATCGACAAGTACCAACCTTGATACCTTGTCCCACCAATCACTAACCAGCCGTACTCCGACTAACCCAAATTTCGTCTACCAGGTCGCCCACGACCTTAGTTGCAACAACCCACAACTGAAGTAGCATGACAACCTACTCGGTCTAACCGATACGTACAACCCTGACTGCGAAGTGCAGTCCCAACACAAGCTGACATGACTATACCGACTAACGAATCCAAATCCAAATAGTCGTCCAAGTCAAACCACTCGTCAACTCATATTTCTGAATCATACACCCAAAGTAGGGTTCCACGATCACACCTAGAGTTCCCCAGAACCCAACTGCACAAGGCAGTAAAATCCACGATCTGACCGACCCCGCGGTCTGGACATCATAAAGACGTCAATCCAATCCTACCGTCAATCCAACTCGGATTCCTCGAATCCGGTTGCTAACTGCCAACTGCAGTAAATCTATCTAACTCAACCAAATCCGATCATCCAACTCAACAATATTCGACCATCCGATGATCACAATTCCCAACTAGTCGTCGGAACCAATCCTACGACATCGTGAAAGACGATCCCAGCTAACCGTCTCACGATCAAAACGTTAACGTACAGGTACGTCATCCCTTCCGTAGGGTCTCACACTGTCAACCTTGACAGAACTATGGCAACCCCGGCCTCAAATGCCGAACCAAGGCATGCCAATCCTACTAACTATCGTACCGGCACCCCAACAATCAGGTTGACCACGAACTGCAGCCCCTTGAGATATCACATCCTCGACCTGCGTACATACTCCAAGAGCTACACGGTTGCTCGAATAGAGACAACCCCGCTCTGATACCACGTTGACAGGACCCATCCCAATCCCCCTGGGATTAGTGCGGGATGACCCTGCTCCCGTCTGACACGAAGTGTCAGACAAGGGATATTTCCGACCTTTGCCCTCCTTGGCTATCAGAGTACGCTAGGATCCGGAGGAGGCATGTGATATCTCGGTCTCTGCTACAGTCCACATCCGTTGTCAACCTGAAGGGCAGTCAAAACATTAAAAACTGTGAGTGGACAAAACAAAAGTTTATAAAAACATTTCATAAGACATTTGTACCCTCCACTAAAAAGCATGCATGCATTGGAAAACCATTTAACCAAAGAAATCATACGTGGGAACTAAGCCCAAATCAGATATAAACTAAGGTCGAAAGGACCACAATGAAAACGACCATACGGGCCACTGCCCAAATCCTGTGCACACCTGTACACACCACATATCATATATCGTATATACATCACATATATATATATAAGTCACACAACCAATCCTGTCACGGTATCCAAAGCTACGCGCGTGCTACTCGGGTCTCAATCCGAGTCATCTCAAAGTCAAGGTCAATGTCCGCAGACCACTGATCCTACTCGAGGTAATAGTAACCATAGCCTTCCTGAGAGTAAGGAACCCAACTGGGGGTGACTCCACTCAGTCGGTGCTCCGTGACTACTCCGGGGTCCACCCAGGCCAACGACCCTCCCCGGAGGAGAAAATAGAAGTAAAGGAAGGTAGATGAACATATATATACATAACATAAACATTCATGACCGGTTCCCCTGAACCGTCATGATCCATAATATCCATAATCAGGTAACATGCCGGTTCCCATAAACCGTCATGTACCGTAATAACATAACCGAGGTAACATGCCGGTTCCCATAAACCGTCATGTACCGTAATAACCAAAAAGGGTTCATGCCGGTTCCCATAAACCGTCATGAACCATGATACCATTTAAGGTTCCCTGACCTGAAATCAAAACCGTAAAGTGACTGGGTCTCGTACCCGAACATAGGACATCAGTTGGGCACCATGCCCGATATCTGAGGTCATATGCCCAAGACAAAACCAAATGGGTCTCATACCCGAGTTTATCCTTTTGAAATTCAAATCCAGTTCATTCAAATTAATACAGAAATACAGACTCGTATAAGCACCGTATAAGGCCGAAACCTCGAAATACGTGCGTATACGTAACCACATACAAATGCACCCATGGCATCATCAAACAAGTAATAAAACATATAATAAACATTTATGCATGCACCAATTTAGAAAACAAGGTCCACTCACAGACCGTCCGAGCTGCCGCCTCGATTTGCATGCCATACGGCTCCCTGAGCCGATCACCGTCATTGGGACTCCCAAACCTGTCCAAATCGTAATAGAAGGTTACTAACTACTTAATTAACCTCCTACCAAAGCCCCGTAATTTTCCCGTATTTTAACTATTTTTAATCCCGAACCTAAACCTTCCGATGCCCCGAAACATATCGAGACGGTGTCCGATCGACACGAAACCAGTCCCAAAATGTTCGTTACATCGAATAGAGGATTTCGTATGTTGGAACCTTCCCCAGATTCCCTGCCACGCGCCCTCACGCGCCGCCTGAAGTGGCTGAGCATGGGCTTCACGCGCCGCCTGAAGTGGCTGCGCGTGGGCTTCACGCGCCGCTACAGTACCTGCTGACGTCATCGCTGACGTCAGCATGACGTCATGCTGACGTCATCTGACAGCTGTCAGGTCTGACATGTCAGACTCTGACAGGTGCCACGTGTCAAGCTCCCATTGGTCCACATCACTGTGCTGTCAGTGCCACGTGGCAGTCTGACATGTGCCACGTGTCATCACGGCACTGGTCCACGTCAGTGCCACGTGTCAGCCCCTGATTGGGCCACGTTACTGACATGTCAGTGCTGACTGTGCACTGACATGTGACACGTGTCGGCTGATGAGTGGTCCACGTCACCTGACAATCTGATAGGTGCCATGTCATCATGCCACGTCACCACCTTCAACCACTCGACGGGTCGACCCGAACCCTGCAACCGGGTCGCCGTGACCCGCGACTTGACCCGACCGGTTCTCCGCCGTCCGACCACCAAAATGCTTCCCGTTTGTCCCATTTTCATCCTCTAATCCTAACCTACAGTCCTATGACCTTAAAATGGAAGAAAAACATCGAAAACCATACCTTCGAGTTTGGCCATGGCGGCCGTGCATTCCTCCGCCGTTCACGGCCGTTCCAGGCCGTCTAATGCCTTGAAACCAATCCCACTCATCTCCTGGGAGTCCTAGAAACCTTACCCAATTAATGGAATCGAGTAAAACCCATTAAAACCCAATTTCGAATTTTTGAAGTTTTCTTACCTCACGGGTTCTCCTCCGCCGTGTCCTCCACCGTGGGCCACCGTCCACCCTTTCAGTCCTCAGCCCTTCACACTCCCCCCACGGTCACTCCCAGCTCATACAAGTGATGAATGGTGAAGTGTGATTGTGTGTTTTGGTTTTTGAAAGAAAATGAAGAAAATGAAGAAAAATGGGGTTATGGGTTTCGGGTGGAAGGATGAACAAAGATGAAGGAGGATGGCTGATGAGAGAAGGAAATGGAGGGTGTGGATTTAAGGATGAATTGAAATGGATGGCCAAGATTGAATGGTGGGTGGGTTTGGTTAAAAAAAAATTAATTAAATAATATTATTTTATTATATAGATCCACATTTTGGGGGATCAAATCAATGGGATGAGTGACACTTGTCACTCATCCATGGGGCCCACCAAAATATCCACCCAATCAGATTTCGCCGAAACGTCCCCGTCTCGAAGTTCGTGCATAGTGAAATCGAACTTCCGTGACCCATAACTCTCCCGTTCGAAGTCCGATCTCAGTGTGCCACCTGCCTATGGATTCATATCGTCCTTATCTACGTAACGGTCTTCGGCCCTCGGCCATCAGACCTCCCGGTCAAAAAGTCAACATTTGACCCCCATTTAACCAAAATTACCAAAATGCCCCTAAACTTCCGAACGTCATAACTTCCTCCATGAACGTCGGAATTGAACGTGCCACCCGTCTATGAACTCGTGACGTCACGAACTACGTCACGGTCATCGGTCAAAGTCCATTTGACTGCCCGATTGAAAAGTCAACGTTTTGCCACCACCAGGGGCAAAACGGTCATTTCGCATCGTTCGTCCGATTTCGCCCAACTAATCACGGATTAACCTCACTAGTCGTGATTAGTCACTAATCTAATCTAGGAATTTGGGACGGGTCGTTACACTCTGCTTCTATTGTAGATAATGCTGCAATAGATTGTAGAGTATATTTCCAACTAATCGGTCCACCACCACACATCTACAGTGGACCTTCTCTTGTCTAAGTTTCTTACGTGCTCATCATCCACATAACCCAGCACACATGTTGCCTCACATTATTTATCAAACAAAATTCCATGTTTCTTTGTAACTTTTAGGTAACGAAGAATCCACTTAATTGCAGACTAATGTGCTTTTACTGAATTCGACATATACCTTGAAACAACACTCATAGCTTGGGTTAGGTCATGTTTTGTGCAAACCATTACAAACATAAGACGTCCTATTGTACTTTCATAAGGCATTTTCTTCATCTCTTTCAACTTTTTTTTTGTAGTTGGACTTTGCAGAGCACTCAATCAATAGTGAGCTGCCAATGGAGTAGACACGAGTTTTGCTTCATTCATGTTGAAGTGCTCCAAAACACTTTGAGTATACTTTGATTGTGATAACCAAGTATTTCCTTCTGTTCTATCCCTCTTGATTTTCATTCCAAGATAATTTTGTGTAGGTCCTAGATCCTTCTTGTTGAATTCCTCACTTAGTTGCATCTTTAATTTTCAAATTTTAGACATACCCTGACATGCAATCAACATGTCATCTACATAAAGTAGCAGTAGTATAATTTTACTATCTTCGAACATATGATAGCAAATGTAGCAATCATATAAGCATCTCCGATACTCAATTTTCAGCATGTAGGAGTCTAAACTTTGTACCACTACCTTGGAGATTGCTTAAACTTGTATAGGGATTTCTTTAATCTATAAAGTAGATTTTTCTTTCCAATTTCGACATATCCTTATGGATGAGCCATGTAGATGACTTCTTCTAGATCACCCATGTAGAAATGATGTCTTCACATCCATCTGTTCTATCTCCATATCTTGATGAGTTGCTATTGATAATAGAATTATGATTGAAGTATCCTTAATTTATGGAGAGAATACCTCATCATAATCAACTCCCTCCTTTTGCGAGTACCCATTGGCCACTAACCGGACTTTGTACCTTACTACATCTCTTTCATGTGCTTATTCTTTCTTTTTGAACGCCCATTTACATCCAACTGATTTTCCATCCTTGGGTTTAGAAACTAGCTCCCTAGTAGAGTTCTTCTCTAGTGATTCCATCTGTTATGCCATAATAACCATCCAAATTTTCTAATAATTACTTGCTATAGTTCTTGATATGTGGTTGGATCTCCTTGACTAACTACTAGAGAAAAATTAACTTCATTCTGATCGAAACCATACTTTTATTGTTTCTTATGATTTCCAATAGGTTTATCCAACAGTATGTTTCTCTATAATTGTTCTACAGTTGATGTGTGAACCAAGCAGTCTTGGTTTTGTATGGGTGATTGATAGGCCCAAAATGGACCTATAATTTAAACCCTGCAAGTTGTAGTCTTTAGGTTTTTGGATTGCAGAAAATAAACGATTGAAAGTTGTAAAGTATGAACGAGACGAAATAGCTAAGAGTACGTTAATCTACTACTAAACACATGCCAAGCCAGTTGTCATTCCTAATTCCTTTACTATGCCATGAAATATATCAATTAAGAACAAACTGTGACGCACAAATAAGTATGTATTACATTCCTAGAGTACCATAACTAAGTGACGCACTCTATCGATGCATAAATGTACCAACGAGACTATAAAAACACACACGCACATACCAAAACACAAGATCGTACTTGGTTCACCCAAATTGGGGTACGTCCACGGTGTTACCTCACTCTCATTAAGAATATATGCGTTGTACAAGTATATTAGGCTATGAGTCTTTAGAAGGTAATATTGTATGTAGAGAGAAGGGAGATAGTGAGTCCCTTTGAATGAGAGATGAGACTCCATACTCCATATTTATAGGAGTTTCCTAGGGTTAGGTCATAATAGCGGTCTTTAAGCATGAGCCTTGTTGATGGGCATGATGTGTTCTCCTGAGTTTTTATAAACGGGCTTGTTGCTTGGTCAAATGTAGCGTCGAAAAGTCCCCAAGTTCTTGGCTGAGGTGCACTACCTCAGTTGAGAACTTTTAAGTAAAATGTACTAATCGAGCAACTCCCTTATTTTTTTATGTACTGCTCCGCTTTGTGCATTATCATCAGTCCCCCAAATCCTCGGTCAAAGTAGGATGCTAAGGAGATCACGCTTTTGTAGTTTATTGTATGTCTGAGTGGATTGTATCGATTGTGCTCGGGTAGTCCCCCGATGAGTATGACTCTGTGTGTGAACCTGAATTCTTGTGAGTGATTCTTTGTTGTACATGTGTGCTAATTGGCATGTTAGCTAAGTTTAGCGTTGAAAGTGAGCTCGGTAGTTGAACGGCTCGGTAATGCGTTGAGTATAGACCAAGTGTTGAATGTAGGTTGAGTGTGCCTATACTCCAACTCTAATGTTCGAGTCGAGGTCAAGTGTTGAGTAGCTCGATAATGTGCCAAGTAAGTGTATGCTCGATAATGTGTTGAGTAGTTCAGTATGTGTTGAGCGAGTGTATGCTAGGTAATGTGTTGAAAGGCTCGATACGTGTTGAGCTTAAGTGTGCTTGGAAATATTTTGAGCAACTCGATATGTAACGACCCTTCCCGAGTATCGGGATTAAATATTAATTAATTATGGTTTAGAATGACTAATCTGAGATTAGTTGAGCGAAATCAGACGAATTGGGAAAAACGACCTTTTTGCACCTAGAATGGGCAAAATATTGACTTTTTGATCGGGCAGTCAAACGGACTTTGACCGTTGACTGCCCGATGACCGTGACGTAGTTCGGGATGTCACGAGTCCATTGATAGGCGGCACACCGAAATCGGACTTCGTACGAGAAAGTAATGGTCTGAAACGTGAAATCGAGAAAGTTTATATCTCGAAAATCGTGTCAATTAATTAATTCTGAAATAGTGGGAAAGTGGTTAGGGGACACTTGGATGAGTGACAAGTTTCACTCATCCGTTGGCTAGATTGGATCATGTTCCCTTAATTAATTAATTAACAACTAAAGTCTCCACTAAGAAATTAAATAAGATTTAATCCCTCCTTTTAATGCCAGCCATCCATCTCATTTCTTAAGATTGAATCTACACCCTCCATTCCCTCTCATCTGATCACCATCTTCCTCTTATTCGAACAACACCCTCTCTATGACATTTTCCTCCAAGAACCGTGAACCTTCACCAATGAACCCTCAAGATCTCATCTAATGCTTATAGGTTGTGAATGAAAGTTGGAGAGAATGTTGAGACGAACGCAATGGTGGCCACGGCAAGGACCGTCGTGCACGGTGGCCGGAATTTTGGAAGGTAAACCATGGGATTCAAATTTTGAGTTTTTTATTTTAATGGTGTTGATCGATTCTAAGCTTAGGATGATGTTCTTTGAGCTCTCACGAGCTTGTAGGTTCAATTTGGGACGGATTTGGACATCGGAGGTGGCCGGAATGATGTTTGGAATTCTGTCCGAAACTTTGAATGGCCATAACTTAAAATCCAGGTACTTTCTGAAATTTCTGGATTGATATTTGGAATCCTTGGCTCAAGTAGATGGATTTACATAGGTAGAACGTCGAATTTGGTTGAGAAACGAGTGAGATATCGATGTTTGAAGTTTGGGGCATCAATTGAGTTTTCAGGCGAGAAATTCCGGTGAGTTGACTCGGTCGCCGGTGAGTTGACTCATTGACTCTGACTCATTGACTTTTACCTGTTGACTTACTGTTCATGATGGCGTTAGCGTTGACTTTTTTGTCAATATTTGACTAAAACTTTGACCCGCGCGTGGGGGCGCTTGGGAGCGTATTTTTAGGTGGGACCAGGACTATTTTAAAGGTTTCGATGATCTGGATCCAATGGCGGTGATTTCGGCTCGATAGGAGATTGTTAAGTTGGCCAAATCGAGGTTTTTCACCTTGGGAAACGTGTACGGGACACGTTGACTTTTCCGAAAAAGTTTAGGGTTCTTAATATGGAATTTTATAGCTTAGTAGTAACCTTTGGGTATGATTTGGACAGGTTTGGAAGTCCCGGTGATAGTGGTGTGGCCCGGGAAGGAGCATCGTTTGTACGGTCTATGAGTGGACTTTGGTTTTATAAATTTTATGCATACATAACTATTTTATATGGATTATGATTGTGATTATATGATGTTGATTTGATTATCGGTGTATTATATGGTTTCACGCATTTCGAGGTGATTTACGTGCTTACACGTAAATCGAGGTTTTTTCGGTTTTACACTGATTTTCTATACTTATGGTTCTGGATATGATTTCATGAGACGGTTTTGAAATTGGAATGATAAACTTGGGCATGAGGCCCAATTGTTTTGGAAATCTTGGACTTGGAGTCCAATTGAGTTACGTAATCGGGCCGGGGGCCGAATTGCTTATGAAATTGGGTCAGGGCCCCAGTTATTTACGAAATCGGGCTAAGACCCATTTGAGTTATATAATCGGGTTAGGGGCCCAGTTGATTTACGAAATCGGGCCGTGGGCCCAATTGGTTTACGAGATCGGGCATGAGGCCTAATTGGTTTATAAATGTGATTTCGGGTCAGGGACCCTAATTGGATTTAAATAAATGGTTTGGATTTGATAAATCAGATGTTGGACTGGTGATGGTTTTATGGAAATTCCGGGCAGGGCCCTTGTGATGTTTGAGATGATTTGATAAAATATTTTCCATAAACCATCTTGATACGAGGATATGTGATGGTCTCCTCCAGGTGTCTAAGACACTGGGGAAGTCACGGTGCATTGCCTGCGATGGGTCATTGTACGGAGCTACCGGACCGTATAGTGACTGTAAGGACCCGTCCCTGAAGTTTGGATTAGGGAACTGATTAGTGACGGATTAGTGAGTATAGTCGGTGGTTAGTTGGTTACTTTTGGACTTTGGGAGCAGAATGACAATTTTGCCCCTAGTTTGGATAAAATGTTGACTTTTAGTTTGGGCGGCCAATTGGGCATTGACCGATGACTGTGACGTAGTTTGGGAAGTCACGAGTCCGTAGATAGGTGGCACACCCGATTCCGACATCCGAGGAGGAAGTTATGATGTTCGGAAGTTTGAGGACACTTTCGTAATTTTGGGTAAACGAAGGTGAAAAGTTGACTTTTCACACGACAGAGTTTTTACACGTAGATCGAGGATCTTTAGGTAGATCTCGTTGTTCAGAGTTCAACGGCAGGCGACGTGCTTTCATCGGACTTCGGACGAGTGAGATACGGGTCTAGAACGGTGAAGGGCAAAATGATAATTTTGCTTCACAAGGGCATTTTGGTCTTTTTGCACATTGGGAATTGTGCAAACCAGATTGGGACAAGTGTACAGGAGGGATTGGATATTTTGAGTTTGGGCCATGGGATGGTGGACACGTGGTAGTGCTCTAGTGGGCTCTAGTGTTTGTGCACGGTGAAATTAAAATGGGTGAGTTGTGTTTTTGTTTGTGCTGGAGAGAAACAGAGAGTGAGATTGAGGGAGAAAGTGATCGATTTCAGTGTGTGTTTGTGTGTTCAGGTGATCGAGGGAGTGAACAGAGACTGAGTGTGAGTTAGTGAGTGGTTTTGGGTGGAACTAAAGTGTGATTGCGTGCGTGTGAGGTGAGCAGAACCTGAGAAACAGGGAGGAAAAACCAGAGAACCACCGTGCACGGCTGTGCATTTCCAGTGATCAAACTGTCAAATTGAACCCGTGGTGGTGTTGAGACGCCTGAGGGGAGTCGAGCAGACCCAGCGGAGCTCACAGTGGCGGTCGGAGAACAGGTAATTTCTTGAATCCCCTCTGATTGCTCTGTTTTTCCGATTGGTTTCAAACGTTAAGTCATGAGGTTAGGAGCTGATTCGAAGTTGTCTGAGAGTTCTACTAGGTTTAGGAAGTCCATAGGAACGTCCAGTTGAGAAGCCGGGACGGGGGGATGCACGGGTGGCCGGATTTAGAAAAAAAGGGGTTTTGAACGAGTTTTAGTTTGAGCTGGAGACGTCGAGATGTAGGCCGTTTTGTCATGTTTGGAGTAGGGGAATAGATTACTAGGAAGGGGACGAAGATATTGGTGGAAGGAAAATGGTGGAGGAATGGCGAAGAACCGCCCTCGCCGGTTCAGACCGGTCGGACGGCTGAGGAAGACGATGAACAGTGTTCTCTGTGCAAGCGCGTGAGGCCCACACACAACCACTTTGGGGCGGTGCGTGGGGGCGCGTGATGGCTTTTCTGGGGAAACTTCCAACTAGGTTTTTGGTCTAATTGTTGTGACGAATCTTTTGGGACTAGTTTCGGGACGATCGGACGTTGTTTCAGGTTCGTTCTACGGGATCGAAGGTTTAGGTTCCGTTTAAAGTACGCGTAGAAGTTCAGGAATTTTGGGGAAAATTAGGAGAACCTTCGTTGACGTGTTAGTGACGAGTTTTGGTGACTTGTGAAAGGATCGGGAATCCCCGAGGCGGACGAGGAACGTACGGAACGTACGGGACTCGAGTAACGTACCCGGTAACTGTGAGAGGACTTCTTTATTAAAACTGAGCATGCATAACTGCTTTTACTTACTTGATTTATGGTTTTATATGTGATTTCATGATTGTTTGAATATGCTATAACTGTTTTATCTATTTGCACGTTTTTCGAGGAAATTACATATTTGACACGTTTTACGAGAAAGACTTGATTTCTGATTATGATACCATGATTTTGGGATTTCAAACGATAAATAGTTTTCAATGAGTATAATGGATTTTGAGACATGATTTGATAATCAAGGGTTTTCGGTTTTAGAATCGGATTTCGGGAAGCGAGATTTGGTTTTAAAGTTGAAAAGTGGTTTTCCGGATTTGGATTCGGAATGACGGTTCTGAATGCCGGAATGGCTTCGGACCAGTGGTTTCGAATTCGGGTTTAGATATGGATTTCGAAATGGTTTTCAAACGATTTTGGATTGGATTTGCTGGATCTGGTTATTGGGTTTAAAAACCCGGATTATGTTTGACGGGGAACAGGTCCGGATTGGGTTTAAAGACCCGGATTGAGTTTAAAGACTCAGGAGTTTAAAGACTCGGATATATTGATATTTTCCCCCGTAGGCCTGTTGAGTTTAAAGACTCGGATAGATCCAGGAGGTTTGATCGGATGATTATATTGGTATCTTATGTTTTACTGCTAATGATTTATAAAGTTTATCATGCTATGTTTATGTTGCTACGGTTTCTATGATGAAAATGATATGATTTATAATTGTTTTCAGAAATTGGGTTATGCCTGCATGTTTTCAAACGGAGGGCTAAACCCTGGTTTGTTTATGAAATGGTTTTTTGAAACTTTTATTCTTTTTGGTCCACTCACACCTTTATGTTTTTAAATGCCCTCCAGGTTGTGGAGCTAGCGCGGGGGTTGACGTTGAGGCAGTGTCGGAGGCATAGCGTACTCTAGAGTTTTCCCGGAGTGTTTTTAGCTTTTTCGTTGTGCGTGTAGTACTGTTTATTTTGTTTTGTACTATGCTCTGTATAACGGTTGACGGTTGAATTTTTAAATTCTCGCTTTTCTGGTAATGTAATTTATGGTAGTAGTGAGGTTGTTTCGGTCTTTTGGGGTTGGGTTGTCAGACGGGAGCAGGGTTCACCTCGGTTATCGGGGTGATAATCGGGGTGGGTCCTGTCAATTACTCAGGAGCAGGATTGCTATGATTAGACGTCTGGGATGTCAGACCCCGGGCAGCACGCGTTTCTTATTATACCGTGAGACATGACGTCTAGGACGTCAAGCATCTAGGACGCTAGGCATCTGGGGTGCTGGAGATGGTAATGTGGTAAATATGAACTATTGGATATATGAAATGGTTTTTCGGTTGGATTTATGTTTATGGATTTGGGCGGTGGCCCACATGATTTTGTATTTACGGATTTTGTATCCTACAGTTTTGGGTTGAGTTCCCACACTTGGTTTGGTTTACGGTTTTGGGCCAAGGCCCTAATGGCTTGTTGAGTAAACGTTTTGATTACTGGTTTTCGATGCATGCATACATTTTTATTGAAGGGCATAAATGTCTTAATGAAATGTGTAATGAACATGTTTATTTTTATCCACTCATAGTTTTTAATTGTTTTTAATGCCGTTCAGGTTGATCACGGATGCGACTGCAGCAGAGACTGGGACATTGCATGCCTCTTCCATCGATCCTTGCGCACTTTGGAAGCCTGTTGGGGCACTGGCTTTAGGTTATCCCTTGTCTGACACTTCGTGTCAGACGGGAGCATGGCACATCCCACGGTAATCCCGGGGGGATTGGGATGAGTCGTGTCAAGTGGTATCAGAGCAGGTTTGCTCTTTTTGTGCGCGCAGGTCAAGGGTGTGATGTCTCTTTGGGCTGTAGTTTCGTTATCAACCTGATAAATAGTTTTTGGGTTTGAATAGTGAATAGAGTGTGATTGGCCCGATACGCCGTGCGTTAATGTGATTTGACCCATGTGGGGTTGTATGTGATGAACTGGTATTGTGGGACCGTCGGTTCGATCATGTGATATTAGAATTTTGTACTCCTAGGTGCAGTTGGGTTCGAGGAACCTCATTTGAGTAATGGTCTAAAATGTGAACCCTTGTGGTGATTGCTCGTGTGAGGGATGTTGGTACATCGGAGTTAGCTGATGACCCCAGTGGTGGAACCCACGTTGAGTTGATGGTAGGATTGGATTTGACGTCTATACGATGTCAAGACCGCGGGGTCGGTCAAGTTGTGGATTATACTGCAGAGGACAGTTTGGTTCCTCTGAAACATAGGGTGTGGTTGTGGAACCCTATATTATGATGGGGTTCGATCCACGGGTACGGTTATGAGATAAAATATGGAATCCCGGATTAGACTGGGTAATAGAGTGATGTGTGGATACGGATCTTGGTAATGATGACTGTTGGTCGATAGTCATGTGGAAAGGACTGGCTATCGATGGTATTTGGCGTGGTTGTAGTAGTTGAGAATCAGGAGACGTTCAGGGAACGTTCATTATCCTAATGTGGATTGTCAGAATAGTGGTACCCATAGTTGTGGGGTACGAGTAGAAGTACGGGATCGTCGCTCGGTATGAGCGGAGATCCACGGTTGTCAGATTTGCACACTGTGTGCTAGTGTGGATGTTTGTGTGCTGGTGCTGATGTTGGTACTTTTGTGCTAATGCAAGTATGGATGCATGTGTGCTGATACTAGTTTTGTTGATAGTGCGCTGGTGCTGGTGTTGGTGATTGTGCTGATGTTGAGCCACGAGTTGGGATATGACTTCGTCATGATGGACATATGTTCGGTATTTGAGATTCAGTAGTGGTGGAGTAATGGACTGGATGAGATCCAGTGGAGATTGTGATGTGTTGGGATAAGTCCCAACAGTGATGAGATGACAAGTGATGAGTGGATAAAAAGGTATGATTGAGACTTGAGGAGTCTTGGGGTGACGCCCCCTACGTCATGAGAATTAGTAGATTTGGGGAGTTGTTGTCAACTCCGAGATTGGTGTGATTGTATGTTCTAATATCCCCAGCAAGTACAAGGAAATTATTGAAATTGGAAAACGAGGAAATTCATTGGTGGAATAGATGTGGGGATTTGTAATTGTGAGTAACTTGGAAAACCGAGTATTGAACCTGTAAAGGTTGGGATGTGAGAACGAAATAATAATGGATTGATTGCAGACACGTGGTTGTCCAAGAGAGTTGAGGATGTAGGAAGTCCAGTGGTTGGACTTGACATCTCGTTGGGAGCATGTCTGTTTCCAACATGGTTGGAACTTCAGATTCGAGGAGAGGTGTGATTGAGGAGACGAGAGGAGTGCTCGTTTCCGCATCGGTGATTGGTATTCTGAAGTTATTGGGGGTGACTTCTTATTTCTTACCCGTGGCAGATGATTATTGTTATTACCAGTACGTTGAGCGTGTATTGGTGGGTGGACACATGATTGGCTTTGGGTCATTGGACACAAGGAGTTGTGCTTAATTCTGGATTGGTGGTGAAAAGCGAGGTCATCTTTCCACCAAGGGAAATTTGACGAAGGATTCAAATAGGGTGTAAGACCCTACGATCAAATTCCAGGTGGATTGTTAGCTAAGTGAGCGTATGTGGATCCTAGGTGGATCTGGATTATGATGTTGTGGACATTGGGCATGGTGACGATCTAGAATCGTGATGTTACCGGTCAGGTGACGTGGTGATGGTTTTGAATTGTGATCTTGCGGATCAGGTTAAGTGAAGAGCTTATTGCCCTGTCTTTAATATTTGGCTATGGGAATGGTTGGATTGAACTTCTTTTCGAAGTTAATCCGGTATGAGATGGTACTCGAGCTAGTTGGAATGTTCATGATTGACTTGAGGATTGACTTGTGAGTGATGGGATTGGCTTCTTTTCGAAGTCAATCAAATGTGGTACGGAAATCATTTGTGCGAGTATCTGATAGATTCGGATTTGGTGCGTCACGGTAGATGTGAGTGAGATTGGATGCTCATTTGGCATGAATGGATACGCCTTGGTGAGCGTGCTTAGATTGGTATATTTTGGATGTACGTACTTTATACGTTGTACGAGGATCGGTACTGGGTAGGCTGAGTGGTGCCTGGTGACGGTACATGGGATGTACCAGTGGTGTGTGGATGAACGTGTTGGTAATCTGCTTAGTTCCGATATCATTGGATTGGTTGTGATCGTGAACTAGACATTGAAAACTGCACATTGGGCCTGAGTGATCTTGTTGGGTTCAGTGATTGTATGAGCAGGTGCTCTTAGCCGTGGATGGCCAGTGAAACTCTAGTGTTGAGATGTGTGATCACTGCTGGGCTAGCGTTCAGTTACACCACCTGATTGAGTGAGATTTTGGTATACGTATACTCAGGATAAGGGAGTTGGTGGTTAGTGTAACTACAAGTTGCTTTGTGTGATGTTATCACGCCGTGACTTTCCAGCATCTTGGTTCGCTGAGGAGTTGTGAACTTTGAGATCGATACATGTCCCATGTAACGACCCGTCCCGGAATTCGGGATTAGATTACTAACTAATCACGATTAGCGGGGTTAATCGGTGATTAGTTGGGCGAAATCGGACGAACGATGCAAAATGACCATTTTGTCCCTAGTCGTGGGTAAAACGTTGACTTTTAATTTGGACGGTCAAATGGACTTTGACCAATGACCGTGACGTAGTTTGGGACGTCACGAGTTCATAGACAGGCGGCACGTTCGATTCTGACGTTCGATTTGGACGAAATGAGGGAAAATGTTGACTTTTTGCTCGGGAGGTCCGATGGCCGAGGGCCAAGGACCATTAGGAAGGTCTCGATGCCCTGAGTCCGTAGCCAGGCAGCACATATCAATCGGAGTTCGAATGACCGAGTTACGGGCCTGGATGCGTGAGGGGCATTTTGGTAATTTTCTACACAAGGGCAGAATTGTAATTTCACATGGTGCTGTTTGAACGGTCATTGTAGCATCGTGAATGGGAAACATGACCAGTGAACGGGTGGATGGTTTATGGGGCAAATTGATGGGCTAAACTATTGTTTATGTGTTATTGGATTGTTTAATCATGTAAGTGGGAGGCATAGCCGTGTGGGACGGTGAGAATAGCCTTAAACAATGGCTGGTGCGTTTGATCATGGAAGACAAAAACAGAGCGTGGGAATTTCTTTTCGCAATGTGTTGGGCACTGGTCGGATTGAGTTGGGTTTGAATCTGTCTCTGGGACAGTTTTAGAGGGAGAGAGCTGAGTTTGAGGCTCTGAGAGGGGTGGAGGATGCCCAGACCCGAAATGACAGGACCGCCCCCGAGAGGGGCATCGATAACCGTGCCCGGTCCTGCTCCTGTCTGGCAAGTCGACTGAAATCCCCAAATTACCCTCAGTACGTGCCAGACGAGGGATAGCCACACGTGCTTACTCATGCCTCCGCCTTTCGAACAGCCTCGAACAATGCGCCACGACCTGGAGGGTCAATAAAAACAGAAAGATGTGAGTGGACAAAAATAAATCAGCTTATAAAAACAGTTACAAAAGACGTTTTTACCCTCCGCGTAAAACCAATGCATGCATACAAAAATCATTTCGTAATCGGTTAACATTTCCCACATAAGAAAACCCGTGTATCAAATTTCAACATAAGGAAAACTCGTATGAAACTCAAAATCATTTTTCCTTTCTCAACCATCGGGTCTTAGCCCGCAAACACAAACACCGGGCCTCAGCCCAAAACCACGAATCAAAACCAAATGCACAACATGGTCCAAAACCATCAACCACATACCGGGCCACTGTCCGACTCAACCGAAACATCAAAAATTAATAATAAATCGCAAGTCAATCATTTTGCTGGATATCAAGTGCGCCCGAGTCTTTAAACTCAAAACCATGCACATAAATAGGCCTTCCCGGGATATCAACGAGTCTTAAAACTCAGAACATAATCAATAGGCCTCGGGGGTATCACAGTAACCGAGTCTTTAAACTCATTAAGGGCCCTCCCCCGTCATCAATTAACCGAGTCTTTAAACTCAAAACGTGCTCCAGCAACAGCACCCGGGTCTTTAAACCCAAAACAGTTTTCAACGGGTCTTTAAACCCCAAAACATTTAACAATCACAACAACGCGGGATCCATCCCGAAATCACATTTTTCACAACGGGACTCATGGTCCGAATTTCCACATTCTATTCCTCAAATCATACTTCACAAACATAATCAAATTACCATTAAACACGGGGCATGTATAATCATACCAAATCACTTTATTAAATCCTTTTCCATTCCCGAATTTGAATTCGCAATAATGATTCAGTAAGCCGGCATCCGGAAGCATAATCCCGAACCCAAACCAAGAATCCACTTTCAATTTCCGAAAATCGTTATCTCGTTAATTAAAGTTACTTTTATGCCCCGAGCATCACGCCCGAAACCATCTTTTTCAAAATACATTTTTAATTCATTGAAATCACTTCATTTCTCAAATCTCATTATCAAGACATCAAAACCACAATTAAATTACCAAAATCACGATCAAATCACAACATACTCGAAATCTCGTAAAACGTGCCAAACCGTAACATTCTCGAAATACGTGTCAAAATCGTAAACCATACTCACAATCGAAATCCGACATCTTAAAAACATAATACGCACAAAGCATATGAAATCATACGTTAAATCATCATCCAAAACATACGGGAAACCATATATCAAAATGCGTGCAATTTCGTGTGCATATCAAAATGCGTAAAATTACGGAAATCGAAATCAACCACCATTCATAATCATAATCATGGAAACCATAGAAATATTTATGCATGCATTAAATTTTGAAAGCACGTCCACTCACACACCGTTCTTAAGGCTCGGTTTCGCGCCGCAAGCATTCCCGCAATTTCTGGCATTTTCCAGAAACTCGAATCCTATCAGAAAACACATTCCCGGGTCATTAAGGTCTCAAATAACATCATACTAATTCCCCATAATTTTCCGGGATTTAATCGTTAATTAAAAACGAGACATAGACCTTCGGACCCTCGAAACAGCATCGAAACGGTGTCCGATAAATTCGAAACCAACCTTAAAATGTTCGTTACAATGTGTAGGACAAAAGTCGTTTTGAACCCACCTTGAAAAACCGTCCCACGCGCCATCACGCGCCGCCGTGAGTGGCTGCGCGTGACACCCACTCGCTAGCTACAATGCCCATCACTGTTCACCTTCCTCACCCGGTTTCACTGTAAAACGGGTCCGGTAACCCGCGCGATGACCCGTGCCAATTCCTGCCAAATAAACCTCCATCCCTTCAATTGAACATTCAAACATCTTCGGTTTAATTCCAATTACTGTTCTGTAACATTAGATTTGTAAGAACTTACATAAAATCCCACGACTCGACGATGGACATGGAAGAACAGATGAACACTGATCCTTCATCAATCTCGACCATTTTCGCTTGCTTCCTTGAAATTGATCCACTCAGCAGTTTCGTAGGGTCCCAGAGAGCTGAACAACAGGTTCAATTGCAAGCCTTAAGCCCTCCAACCGTCTGAACCCCAGCTCGACCCTTGTCTAGGAACTGAACTCTGCTTCATGGGCAAAACTCGACCATTCCCTTTCGGATTTTGAGTGTTTGCAGTCGACAGCACCCCAAGAAGCTGCATTTGTTATCAGTTTGGGACCCCAAGACTCACATATCAAATTTAGTATTTTTCCTTCCATTTTTCAATTTTTCCCGATTTCTGCCTCCCTAACTCTCAATGACAGGACCAATCCCAATCCCCCCGGCATTAGTGCGGGATGACTCTGCTCCCGTCTGACACGAAGTGTCAGACAAGGGATATTTCCGACCTTTGCCCTCCCGGGCTATCAGAGTACGCCAGGATCCGGAGGAGGTATGTGATATCTCGGTCTCTGCTACAGTCCACAGCGTATCCAACCTGAAGGGTATTAAAAATAGAAAGACTGTGAGTAGACAAAAATAAATATTTATAAAAACATTTCCATAAAAGACATTTATACCCTCCACTAAAAAGCATGCATGCATAGTAAAACCATTTATTCAAACACATATGTTTAAACTACCAGAAATAGGGTCACAGCCCCAAATTTCGTAAATACAAGTCACACGAGCTCCTGCCCAAAACCATTTACAGAAAACCATAACACATTGAACATATGTGGGATCTCAGCCCAAATCCATTTATCATTATAAACACAATTTCCCAAAACCAATTGAAATCATGTTTATCCATTATATTTCATATCCAGAACCTGTCACGGCAAGATAAAGCTACACGTGTGCTAACCGGGGTCTCAAACCCAAGTCTCTACAGGGTCCACCCAGTTCAATGTTCGTAGATCAATGACTCTCCCTGAAGGTAACGAACCATGCCCATCCCGAGAGTAAGGAACCCAACTAGAGGGCGACTCCACTCAGTCAGTGCTCCGTGACTACTCCGGGGTCCACCCAGGCCAACGACCCTCCCCGAAGGAGACAATCATATATAAAGGATGGAATATGAAAAACCGTTTGAAATCATTATTTAAATCTTTCCAGGATTCATGCCCGGCCCCCATAAGCCGTCATGAACCATAAAATCCTTTTATGGGTTCATGCCGGTTCCCATAAATCGTCATGACCCGTAAATCCATTTCAGGGGTTCATGCCGGTTCTCATAAACCGTCATGACCCATCAAAACCATTTGTAACACATAACTGGGCCCTAGGCCCGAATCCACATAGAAACTGGACCTCCGGTCCGAATCGTAAACCAATTGGGCCTCTGGCCCGATTCCGTAAACCAAATGGACCTCAAGTCCGAGAGTTACCTTTTCAAATCCAAAATCATTTCATTTAACTATTTCCAAAACCATAAGAATGGAAAATCAGAGTAAAACCAGAAAACCTCGATTTACGTGCAAGCACGTAAATTGCCTCGAAATACGTGAAACCATATAATTCACAAATATCCAAATCAACATTATCAAATCATATTCATAATCCATTTGGAAATCCAAAACCATTTCAGTTAGACCAATAAAGACATACGGACCCGTATAGGCACCGTATAGGGCCGAAACTTCGAAATACGTGCCTATACGTAACCACACATCCAAATGCACTCATGGCATCACGAACAAGTATTTAAAACATATAATAAACATTTATGCATGCACCAATTTAGAAAACAAGGTCCAATCACAGACCGTCCGAGCTGCCGCCTCGATTTGCGTGCCATAGGCTCTCCTGAGCCGATCACTATCACCGGGACTCCCAAACCTGTCCAAATTTTAATATAAGGTTACTAACTACTTAATTAACCTCCCATTAAAGCCCCGTAATGTTCCCGAACTTTTAACTATTTTTAAACCGACCCTAAACCTTCCGACACCCCGAAAACTATCGAAACGATGTCCGATTGACACGAGACCAGTCCCAAAATCTTTGTTACATCGAATAGAAGATTTCCCGTGTTGAACACTTTCTCAAATCATGGCCCACGGGGCCTCACGAGCCCCTAGAAAGTCGAAAACACTGTTCGGGGTCCGTTTGGTCCTATTTTAATTCCTAAATTCCTATTTCTTCATTTCCTAACTAACCCAATCCCTAAAACTAAGAAAAACTACCCGAAACCGAGCTTCCATCTGCCATCAATGGTGGCCGGATTTTCTCCGGCCGTTCACGGCCGTTTCCGGCCATCCCAAGCCCCAAAACTAATCCCATTCTACTCCTAGGGTCCCCAGAAACCTAACCTAATTAAAGAAATCGATTAAAAACCATTAAAACTCAAATTTGGATTTTCAAAGTTTTCTTACCTCACGGGTTTCCTTGGCCGTGCGCTGCCGTGAGCCACCGTGGCTCTTTCCCGGTCCTTCATCATCTCATCCCTTCCTCACTTCCTCACACTCACTCACGGGCTCACAAGAGGAAGGGTGGTGGTGTGTGTTTTGAAGAAAATGAAGAAAATAGGGTTATGGTGGGTTTCGGGTTATGAAGGAAAATAGAAGAGGAAATGAAAATGTGATGAAGAAGATGTTAGATCAGATGAGAGGAATGGGATGGAGGGTTAGGATTTGAGAGATTAAAATAGAATGGATGGTTAGGATTTAAGGTTGTTAGGATTAATTATAAAATAATTAAAATATTATTATTTAATTACTTAGATCCACATTTTGGGGAAGTTAGCCAATAGGATGAGTGACACTTGTCACTCATCCATGGGACCCACTAAAAATATCTGCCCAATCAGATTTCGCCAAATCATCCCTGTCTCGAAGTTCGTGCATAGTGAAATCGAACTTCCGTGACCTATAACTCTCTCGTTCGAAGTCCGATTTCAGTGTGTCGCCTGCCTATGGATTCGTATCGTCCTTATCTACGTAATAGTCCTCGGCTCTCGGCCATCGGACCCATTGGTCAAAAAGTCAACATTTGACCCCATTTAACCAAAATTACCAAAATGCCCCTAAATTTCCGCACATCATAACTTCCTCCTCGAACGTCGGAATTGAACGTGCCACCTGTCTATGAACTCGTGACGTCCCGAACTACGTCACGGTCATTGGTCAAAGTCCATTTGACCGCCCGAATGAAAAGTCAACGTTTTGCCACGATCAGGGGCAAAACGGTCATTTCGCATCGTTCGTTCGATTTAGCTTAACTAATCACCGATTAACCTCACTAATCGTGATTAGTCACTAATCTAATCATGGAATTTGGGACGGGTCGTTACAACCTTCCCTCCTTAATTAATTTCGTCCTCGAAATTCGAACCGACCTAATTCCAATCGTTCTTCCCTCCTTAATTTGTTTCATACTTGAAACTCCAACTATCCTGATTCCACATCCACCTCGTGGAAAGTAGAATCGACCGCAAAACACGTGTACACTAGTACACCCATTAAACAAAATAGTACGTACTCGTCTGCAACCAGACGTACCACTAACGCTCACGTCGCCTCGTCTACATTCGACCACGTCGAATAGCAGAAGTCGTACGTTCCGAACTGACACCACCTGTTAGTATCAGAGTAGCCCAAGTATCCTATGATTGACCCACTTGTCAAATCTACCCTTTCGCTGACATAAACAACTCTACGGTTCCTCCCTCAATCTCTAACCTATCCTGACGTCTGCTCCCACTGGGAGTCACCAAACCTCACTCAATGATCCACGCTGACACCTTCGACAAACTGTCACCACTTGATAGTCGTCACTCAAGACTAACACGATACACTTGTGGTTACACTAACCACCAACTTATCAACCATGAGTGAACACTAACCAACCATGCACTCGACCTGTGTGTAACTAGACCCATCGAAATACCATGACCCACTGCACAGTATCCAATGTCCAGTCCACGACCTCAACTAATCTGATGGTATCAGAACCAATCCGACTACCAATACGCTCACCAACATACCACTGGTATAACCTATATACTGTCACCAGGCACGACAAGTCTGCCTAGTATCGTACCTCGAACAACGTACAAGATACGTACATCAATACCAACTTGACTACAACCACAACAATAACAACAACACGACCACCTAGGTCGTAGCCAACACGTTCCTATTATGGAGTCCATTTGTCCAATCCCGGATTAGACAAATCGAAACTCCAACCCATCATCTATTTCCAAATCCGAATCCGCAATTTCGTAAGAAATCCTGAATCCAAACCCAGAAATCATATCCATATTCATGTCCAAATTCGAGTCTGAAATCATCATTCTGTAAGCTAGCATTATGAATGACCATTCCGAACCCAAATCCATAAAAAGAAAATCCATAGTCAAGCTCTAGAATCAAATCCTGAATCGTCACCCAGAATCCGATTCCAAAACCCAAATCCAGAAATCCACCTTCAAGTTCCAAAATCAAATCCTGAATCGTCATCCAGAAATCTGATTCCAAAACCCAAAATATCGTTCACGTCTACCTAGACGTATCAAAACCGAACCTTTCGGTTACCTACTCAACCGATTACCACAATACAATCGATTGACTTCATAGAAAAGCCAATCTCAATACTCACACATCCAAGGCCTACTAAATTCGACCTCATCGTACACCTACTCACCTGAGTAATATACCATACGGGATTTACCTCGAAAAGAAGTTCAGTCCTAACATCCTCAACTCAAACATCCAAGTAAGAGTGATAAACTCTCCACCTATCTGGATCACCAAGATCACGATCCAGATCCACCACTACATCAACCGACCATAAACGTCACGATCCTCGATCGTCACGACGTCCAAAGTCCTCAACCAAATCGCACATCTAAACAGATCAGTCAAAGACGAGACACATCGAGACTGTGGGTTCTCACTGACTACCTCGTATCGATCATTGTCATTCCACCTAGGAAAAATCAAGAATGATACAAAACATTGACATCAAAATCCGTCCTACGTGAATGCAAACAACACTCGCTGCACTTACCACGTCATATAACTTGACATCATCTGCCACCAAGTAGAGAATGAGGAATCTCAGTCACCTAACTTCGATATACTTACTCCACTTGATGACCCAAAACAAATCCTGGGTCCATCAACCAATACACGATCAATGTACTGGTGACTACAAACATCACCTAACGTCATCTACCACCATCTACCATGGTATAATCCGAGAAGTCACTCATTACCAATGCAGAAAACCCGCATTCGGTTCGTCACCTCAATCGCAACCTCGATTCTGAAGTTCCAACCATACCAGAACCATCACACTATGACATCAGCCACGTGTCCAGCACCAATTTAACTCTATCCGTGATCCACTCCTAGATCACCGATACCGAACATATGCCCATCTCGACAGAGTCACATCCCGATCCGTAACTCATCGTCATCACAATCACCGGCACCAGCACCAGCGCTAGTACTAGCGCCAACGCACTATCATCAACACTAGTATCAATATCAGCATCGGCACACCATGTACAAAACTGACAACCCTGGATCTCCTCTCATACTGAACGATGATCCCGTACCTCTACTCATATTGGAGAAACTCTGCCTCCCTCGTACCCAACAACTCTGGGTACAGTCACCTTGATAACTCATACACGAAAAGGAAGACGTCCCCTGAACGTCCCCAATTCCCAACAACCGTAACTACAACCACTCTCGGTAGTAGTGCCTGCCACAGACTCGTGCAGACCTAACTACCAGGCATCACGATCTTGACTCCGCATCCAACGGAATCAATCGCCCGTACTAATTACTTCGTATCCCAACTCTGGGATTCCATCGACAAGTACCAATCCTCATAACTTTTCCAACTAATCACTAACCAGTCGTAACTCGACTCAACCAATGTCATCTACCAAGTCGCCCACGACCTAAGCTGCACCAACAGTCGATCACAACTGAAGTAACACGACAACCAACTAGGTCTTCCCGATAAATACACCCTCGACTGCAGAGTGCAGTCCCAACACAAGCTGACATGACTAGACCGACTACCGAATCCAAATCCGAATAGTCGTCCAAGTCACACCACCCGCCAACTCACTTTTACGAACCATACACATCCTAAGGTAGGGTTCCACGATCACACTTTAGGGTCCCTCTGAACCCAACTGCTAACTGCCAACCGCAGTACACTCCACAATCTGACCGACCCCGCGGTCTAGACATCGCAAGGACGCCAATCCAATCCTACCGTCAATCCAACTAGGATTCCATGAATCTGGCTGCTCCCAAGAGCATAGCCACCGAACACAACAAGATCCGACCATCGAATGGTCACAACTCCCAACCAGTCGTCGGAACCGATCCAACGACATCGTGAAAGACGATCCCAACTAACCGTCACACGATCACAACTCTCAAGTACTAATACGTTCACCCCTCTGTAGGGTCTCACGCTGTCAACCACGATAGAACTATGGCAACCCCGGCATTTAGTGCCGAACCAAGACGTTCCCCGATTCAATCCTACTAACTATCGTACCGGCATCCCAACAATCAGGTTGATAACTAACTGTAGCCACTTGAGATATCACATCCTCGACCTGCGTACATTCCAAGAGCTCCACGGTTGCTCGAATAGAGACAACCCACCTCTGATAAGCAATCCTATGAGCAATCCTATGCTCTGATAGAGCCAACCGCAGCTCTGATACCACGCTGACAGGACCCATCCCAATCCCCCCGGGATTAGTGCGGGATGACCATGCTTCCGTCTGACACGAAGTGTCAGACAAGGGATATTTCCGACCTTTGCCCTCCCGGGCTATCAGAGTACGCCAGGATCCGGAGGAGGTATGTGATATCTCGGTCTCTGCTACAGTCCACAGCGTATCCAACCTGAAAGGTATTAAAAACAGAAAGACTGTGAGTGGACAAAAATAAATATTTATAAAAACATTTCCATAAAAGACATTTATACCCTCCACTAAAAAGCATGCATGCATAGTAAAACCATTTATTCAAACACATATGTTTAAACAACTAGAAATAGGGTCACAGCCCCAAATTTCGTAAATACAAGTCACACGAGCTCCTGCCCAAAACCATTTACAGAAAACCATAACACATTGAACATATGTGGGATCTCAGCCCAAATCCATTTATCATTATAAACACAATTTCCCAAAACCAATTGAAATCATTTTTATCCATTATATTTCATATCCAGAACCTGTCACGGCAAGATAAAGATACACGTGTGCTAACCGGGGTCTCAAACCCAAGTCTCTACAGGGTCCACCCAGGTCAATGTCCGTAGATCAATGATCCTCCCTGAAGGTAACGAACCATGCCCATCCTGAGAGTAAGGAACCCAACTGGGGGACGACTCCACTCAGTCAGTGCTCCGTGACTACTCTGTGGTCCACCCAGGCCAACGACCCTCCCCGGAGGAGACAATCATATATAAAGGATGGAATATGAAAAACCGTTTGA
The DNA here is from genome assembly GCA_032719365.1 of Prinsepia uniflora. Lineage (NCBI taxonomy): Eukaryota > Viridiplantae > Streptophyta > Magnoliopsida > Rosales > Rosaceae > Prinsepia > Prinsepia uniflora. The sequence continues at coordinate 60,483,895 of CM064876.1, forward strand.
AATCATTCTTTAAATCTTTCTAGGATTCATGCCCGGCCCCCATAAGCCGTCATGAACCATAAAATCCTTTTATGGGTTCATGCCGGTTTCCATAAACCGTCATGACCCGTAAATCCATTTCAGGGGTTCATGCCGGTTCTCATAAACCGTCATGACCCATCAAAACCATTTGTAACACATAACGGGGCCGTAGGCCCGAATCCACATAGAAACTGGACCTCCGGTCCGAATCGTAACCAATTGGGCCTCTGGCCCGATTCCGTAAACCAAATGGACCTCAAGTCCGAGAGTTACCTTTTCAAATCCAAAATCATTTCATTTAACTATTTCCAAAACCATAAGAATGGAAAATCAGAGTAAAACCAGAAAATCTCGATTTACGTGCAAGCACGTAAATCACCTCGAAATACGTGAAACCATATAATTCACAAATATCCAAATCAACATTATCAAATCATATTCATAATCCATTTGGAAATCCAAAACCATTTCAGTTAGACCAATAAAGACATACGGATCCGTATAGGCACCGTATAGGGCCGAAACTTCGAAATACGTGCCTATACGTAACCACACATCCAAATGCACTCATGGCATCACGAACAAGTATTTAAAACATATAATAAACATTTATGCATGCACCAATTTAGAAAACAAGGTCCAATCACAGACCGTCCGAGCTGCCGCCTCGATTTGCGTGCCATAGGCTCTCCTGAGCCGATCACTATCACCGGGACTCCCAAACCTGTCCAAATTTTAATATAAGGTTACTAACTACTTAATTAACCTCCCATTAAAGCCCCGTAATGTTCCCGAACTTTTAACTATTTTTAAACCGACCCTAAACCTTCCGACACCCCGAAAACTATCGAAACGATGTCCGATTGACACGAGACCAGTCCCAAAATCTTCGTTACATCGAATAGAAGATTTCCCGTGTTGAACACTTTCTCAAATTATGGCCCACGGGGCCTCACGAGCCCCTATAAAGTCGAAAACACTGTTCGGGGTCCGTTTGGTCCTATTTTAATTCCTAAATTCCTATTTCTTCATTTCCTAACTAACCCAATCCCTAAAACAAAGAAAAACTACCCGAAACCGAGCTTCCATCCGCCATCAATGGTGGCCGGATTTTCTCCGGCCGTTCACGGCCGTTTCCGGCCATCCCAAGCCCCAAAACTAATCCCATTCTACTCCTAGGGTCCCCAGAAACCTAACCTAATTAAAGAAATCGATTAAAAACCTTTAAAACTCAAATTTGGATTTTCAAAGTTTTCTTACCTCACGGGTTTCCTTGGCCGTGCGCCGCCGTGAGCCGCCGTGGCTCTTTCCCGGTCCTTCATCATCTCATCCCTTCCTCACTTCCTCACACTCACTCACGGGCTCACAAGAGGAAAAGTGATGGTGTGTGTTTTGAAGAAAATGAAGAAAATGGGGTTATGGTGGGTTTCGGGTTATGAAGGAAAATAGAAGAGGAAATGAAAATGTGATGAAGAAGATGTTAGATCAGATGAGAGGAATGGGATGGAGGGTTAGGATTTGAGAGATTAAAATAGAATGGATGGTTAGGATTTAAGGTTGTTAGGATTAATTATAAAATAATTAAAATATTATTATTTAATTACTTAGATCCACATTTTGGGGAAGTTAGCCAATAGGATGAGTGACACTTGTCACTCATCCATGGGACCCACTAAAAATATCTGCCCAATCAGATTTCGCCAAATCATCCCCGTCTCGAAGTTCGTGCATAGTGAAATCAAACTTCCGTGACCTATAACTCTCCCGTTCGAAGTCCGATTTCAGTGTGCCGCCTGCCTATGGATTCGTATCGTCCTTATCTACGTAATAGTCCTCGGCCCTCGGCCATCGGACCCATTGGTCAAAAAGTCAACATTTGACCCCATTTAACCAAAATTACCAAAATGCCCCTAAATTTCCGCACATCATAACTTCCTCCTCGAACGTCGGAATTGAACGTGCCACCTGTCTATGAACTCGTGACATCATGAACTACGTCACGGTCATCGGTCAAAATCCATTTGACCGCCCGAATGAAAAATCAACGCTTTGCCACGATCAGGGGCAAAACGGTCATTTCACATCGTTCGTCCGATTTAGCTTAACTAATCACCGATTAACCTCACTAATCATGATTAATCACTAATATAATCATGAAATTTGGGACGGGTCGTTACACTCAAACTCCCCAGTGTCCCTCTGTTCCTCACCGTCACTCCTCCCAGTTGATTAAGCTACCCAAAACCCAAACTCAGGGTAAACCGTGCTCTGATCAAACCACTCAGTTAGCATGAACCATTCCCCGTACTCTGCTCCTCCCATTCCTAATGGCACTCACCCGGTCTCAATCCCAGTTCCAGCCCACTCACACAGAACACACCCGTGCAAAGCCTCTGACTATGTCCCTCACTTAATTGTGTAAACAACCTTAAACCGTGCACGCTCACAACCATCCTCTGTTCTCTCACCCAGTTAAACAAATCAATTCAACAAATGGTGCTCTATCCTCCAGACAACACCCACACTGTCCCCAATTACCAACCCAGTAACGTATACCCATTATCTGTCCAAGACACCTCAATCTGCATAAACAAGTGCTAACACCAAGCCCAAAAATTTTGTTCCATAAACAATTTCACCCATGCTCTGTTTTCTGAGAAGTGTCTAGCACCATACACGACTGTCGCACAAAATAGCAGCCAAAATTACCATTTTACCCTCAATCGATAAATTACCAAATTGCCCCTCACCTTCCGTGACCCGTAACTTGGTCACCCGATGTCCGTTCCACGCGTGCCGCCCGTCGTTGTACTCGGGGCATCGAGACCATCCTAACGGTCCTCGGTCCTCGACCATCGGACCCCCCGATCAAAAAGTCAACATTTACCCTTATTTCGTCCAAATTACGATAATGCCATTGGGCTTCCGAACGTCATAACTTTCACCTCGAACGTCGGAATCGAACGTGCCACCTGTCTATAAACTCGTGACTTTCCAAACTACGTCACGGTCATTGGTCAAAGTACATTTGACCGCCCAAATAAAAAGTCAACGTTTTACCCACGACTAGGGGCAAAACGGTCATTTTGCATCGTTCGTCCGATTCCACCCAACTAATCACCGATTAACCCTCATTAATCATGATTAGTTACTAACCTAATCCCGAATTCCGGGATGGGTCGTTACACGAAAACTCAAAAATTCAAACTTCATTTTCAAATTTCAATCTGGGCGGCCAATTGATGGAATTGGAGTTCAGGGTGAGCTTTCTGGAACCTTCACGAGTCGATCCAGACCAAATGTGGCCACCTTTGAAGCTCCTGGAGCTGTGGACGGACTGGTGGATGGCCGGAAAAACCCAAGCTTGAGTCGGGGTATTTAAGGTAACTTCTTGTCCAATTAATCATGTGCAGTAGTTCGTATAAATCCTAATAAGCTTACTGGGAAGTTAATTTGATAAAGGTTGGGGAATTTTGGAGTTACGGTGATCGACCCGTTTGGGTGATCACGGGTTGATAGCACGATTAAGGGATGGTTAGAGTTAATTATGGACATAGAACTTTAATTGGATAGTTAAGGAATGTCTTAGGATAAAAAACAGATGAAATCGAGTTGGAATTGAAGGCTATCTGATAGGGTTGAACTCACGGGTTGCAGGCACGTATTGCGGGGAAACGGGCGAGGGAGACGATGAACAGTGCTGGGCACTGTAGCAGGCGTGTGGTGTCACGCACAGCCACTCACGGCGGCGCGTGGGACAGTTTTTCAAGGTGAGTTCAAAATGACTTTTATCCTATACATTGTAACGAACATTTTAGCGTTGGTTTCGTGTCAATCGGACCCCGTTCCGATACTATTCAGGATGTCCGAAGGTTGTAAGTCGGGTTTAAAAATAATTAAAAATTCCAGAAAATTACGGGACTTGAATAGGATGTTAATGAAGAGGTCAGTGACCCTCTAATGTGATATGAACAGGTTTTGGGAGTCCCGGTATTAGTGACGAGGCCCGGGAAGGCCGATAGCACGCGTATCGAGGTGCACGGTTAAACGGTCTGTGAGTGGACATTGGTTTTATAAATTCTATGCATGCATAACTGTTTCATGATGATTATATTTTTGATTATATGATTTGATTTGGATATTGGCGAATTAATATGATTTCACGCGTTTCGAGGTGATTTACGTGTTTGCACGTAAATCGAGGTTTTCCGGTTTTGCACTGATTTCCATATTTTTGGTTTGGATATGATTTCATGAAACGGTTATAGACTTGATAAAGTAAACTCGAGCTGAGACCCATTGGAGTTATAATATCGGCCCAAGGGCCCAGTTGGTTTACGAATTCAGGCCAAGGGCCCAGTTGATTTCTATATGTGATTTCGGGTCGGGGACCCTAAAATGGAATTGAATAAATGATTTCGGATTTTATAATCAACTATTTGGACTTATGACGGTTTTATGGAAATTCGGGGCAGGGCCCTTGTGATATTTTGGGAATGAATGATAAAATGTTTTCCATAAACCATCTCGATATGAGGTTATGTATGGTCTCCTCTAGGTGTCTGGCACAGTGGGGAAGTCACGGTGCATTGCCTGCGATGGGTCATTGTACGGAGCTGCCGGACCGTATAGTGACTCAGGAGCAGGATTGGTATGATTAGACGTCTGGGATGTCAGACATCTGGGATATCAGAGATATGGACCCGGTGAGACCCCGGGCAGCACGCGTCGCTTAATACCAAGAGATATGTCGTCTGGGACGTCAAGCGTCTGGGACGCTAGGCATCTGGGATTTCGGAGATGGTAAAGTAATAAATGTGTACCACTGGATTTATGAAATAACTTTTGGATTGACTTTTGGATTGAAACTATGTTTATGGTTTTCGGGCTAAGGCCCTAATGGTTATTTCTAATAAATGTTTGATTATTGGTTTTTGATGCGTGCATATGTTTTTACTGAGGGGCATAAATGTCTTATAAAATGTATTTTACGAACTTATTTATTTTCGTCCACTCACAGCTTTTGGTTTTTAATGCCCTTCAGGTTGATCGCTGATGTGACTGCAGCGGAGACCGGGACATTACATGCCTCATCCATCGATCCTTGCGCACTCTGGAAGCCTGTAGGGGTAGTGGCTTAAGATTATCCCTTGTCTGACACTCCGTGTCAGATGGGAGCACGTCACATTCCGCGGTAATCCCGGGGGGGGATTGGGATGGGTCGTGTCATCCCAGGATTGAGCTTGCCTACGAGGTGAGACCATGTTGTTGAGGGAGTTGTAGTACGAGGTGATGTCACTGATTGGTTAATGATTGGAGCTTTACTAGGGTCATAAAGCTTAGTGGTGACAGTTTGGCTGGTAGTGTCAGCATGGGCTGACAGGTGAGATTTGGTGACTCCCAATGGGAGCAGAGGTCAGGGTATATTAGTGATTGAGAGGAACTGTCAAGCTGAAGGAGTCAGCTTAATGGAAAATGGGTTAAGCGATTTTAACGCAGATCAGGTGATCAATTTCACTCGAGGTGGTCGAGTGTAGTCAGTACAACGTGAGTCTATGATGGGACGTCTGAGTGCAGACGAGTTTTGTATTGGTTAGTGGGTGTACAAGTGTACACGAGTTGTGAGGCCAAATTTGTTTTCCACGAGGTGGATGCGAAATAAGGATATTTGGAATTTCAAGGACGTAATTATTTAAGGGGGGAAGATTGTTACGACCCGTCCCGAGTATCGGGATTAAAAATTAATTAATTATGGTTTAGAATGACTAATTTGAGATTATATGAGCGAAATCGGACGAATTGTGCAAAATGACCTTTTTGCACCTAGAATGGGCAAAATGTTGACTTTTGATCAGGCAGTCAAACGGACTTTGACCGATGACCGTGACGTAGTTCGGGATGTCACGAGTCCATTGACAGGCGGCACGCCGAAATCGGACTTCGTACGAGAAAGTTATGGTCTGAAACGTGAAATCGAGAAAGTTTATGTCTCGAAAATCGTGTCAATTAATTAATTCTGAAATAGTGGGAAAGTGGTTAGGGGACACTTGGATGAGTGACAAGTGTCACTCATCCGTTGGCTAGATTGGATCATGTTCCCTTGATTAATTAATTAACAACTAAAGTCTCCACTAAGAAATTAAATAAGATTTAATCCCTCCTTTTAATGCCAGCCATCCATCTCATTTCTTAAGATTGAATCTACACCCTTCATTCCCTCTCATCTGATCACCATCTTCCTCTTATTCGAACAATACCCTCTCTATGACATTTTCCTCCAAGAACCGTGAACCTTCACCAATGAACCCTCAAGATCTCATCTAATGCTTATAGGTTGTGAATGAAAGTTGGAGAGAATGTTGAGACGAACGCAATGGTGGCCACGGCAAGGACCGTCGTGCACGGTGGCCGGAATTTTGGAAGGTAAACCATGGGATTCAAATTTTGAGTTTTTGATTTTAATGGTGTTGATCGATTCTAAGCTTAGGATGATGTTCTTTGAGCTCTCACGAGCTTGTAGGTTCAATTTGGGACGGATTTGGACATCGGAGGTGGCCGGAATGATGTTTGGAATTCTGGCCGAAACTTTGAATGGCCATAACTTAATATCCAGGTACTTTCTGAAATTTCTGGATTGATATTTGGAATCCTTGGCTCGAGTAGATGGATTTACATAGGTAGAACGTCGAATTTGGTTGAGAAACGAGTGAGATATCGAAGTTTGAAGTTTGGGGCATCAATGGAGTTTTCTGGCGAGAAATTCAGGCGAGTTGACTCGGTCGCCGGCGATTTGACTCGTTGACCGGCGATTTGACTCGTTGACTCTGACTCATTGACTTTTACTCGTTGACTTAGTGTTCATGATGACGTCAGCGTTGACTTTGCTGACGTTAGCGTTGACTTTTTGGTCAACATTTGACTAAAACTTTGACCCGCTCGTGGGAGCATATTTTTAGGTGGGACCAAGACTATTTTAAAGGTTTTGATGATCCGGATCCAATGGCGGTGGTTTCGGATCGATCGGAGATTCTTAAGTTCGTCAAATCGAGGTTTTTCACCTCAGGAAACGTGTACGGGACACGTTGACTTTTTCGAAAAAGTTTAGGGTTCTTAATATGGACTTGTATAGGTTAGTAGCAACCTTTGGGTATGATTTGGACAAGTTTGGAAGTCCCGGTGATAGTGGTGTGGCCCGGAAAGGCCTATGACTCGCGTATCGAGGCGCATCGTTTGTACGGTCTGTGAGTGGACTTTGGTTTTATAAATTTTATGCATGCATAACTATTTTATATTTATTATGATTGTGATTATATGATGTTGATTTGGTTATCGGTGAATTATATGGTTTCACGCATTTCGAAGCAATTTACGTGCTTGCACGTAAATCGAGGTTTTCCAGTTTTAAACTGATTTTCCATACTTATGGTTTTGGATATGATTTCATGAGAGGGTTTTGAAATTGGAATGATAAACTCGGGCATGAGGCCGAATTGTTTTGGAAATCTCGGACTTGGAGTCCAATTGAGTTACGTAATCGGGCTGGGGGCCCAATTGCTTATGAAATCGGGCCAGGTGCCTAGTTGATTTATGAAATCAGGTCGTGGGCCCAATTGGTTTACAAAATCGGGCATGAGGCCCAATTGGTTTATAAATGTGATTTCGGGTTAGGGACCCTAATTGGATTTAAATAAATGGTTTGGATTTGATAAATCAGATGTTGGACTGGTGATGGTTTTATGGAAATTCCGGGCAGGGCCCTTGAGATGTTTGAAATGATTTGATAAACTATTTTCCATAAACCATCTTGATACGAGGATATGTGATGGTCTCCTCCAAGTGTCTAGGACACTGGGGAAGTCACGGTGCATTGCTTGCGAGGGGTCATTGTACGGAGCTACCGGACCGTATAGTGACTCGGGAGCAGGATTGCTATGATTAGACGTCTGGGACGTCAGACATCTGGGATGTCAGAGATATGGACCCGGAGAGACCCCGGGCAGCACGCGTTGCTTATTATACCATGAGACATGACGTCTGGGACGTCAAGCGTCTGGGACGCTAGGCATCTGGGGTGCCGGAGATAGTAATGTGGTAAATATGAACTATTGGATCTATGAAATGGTTTTTCGGTTGGATTTATGTTTATGGATTTGGGCGGTGGCCCACATGATTTTGTATTTACGGATTTGGTAGCCTACAGTTTTGGGCTGAGTTCCCACACTTGGTTTGGTTTACGGTTTTGGGCTAAGGCCCTAATGGCTTATTGAGTAAACGTTTTGATTACTTGTTTTCGAGGCATGCATACGTTTTTATTGAAGGGCATAAATGTCTTAATGAAATGTGTTATGAACATGTTTATTTTTGTCCACTCACAGTTTTTAATTGTTTTTAATGCCGTTCAGGTTGATCACGGATGCGACTGCAGCAGAGACTGGGACATTGCATACCTCCTCCATCGATCCTTACGCACTCTAGAAGCCTGTTATGGCACTGGCTTTAGGTTATCCCTTGTTTGACACTTCGTGTCAGACGGGAGCATGGCACATCCCATGGTAATCCCGGGGGGATTGGGATGGGTCGTGTCACGATATGTGTTGAATGTTCGGTATGTGTTGAGTTGAAGTGTGCTCGGTAATGTGTGAGCAGCTCGGTATGTGTTGTTCGCTCGGTATGTGTGTTGAGCGTAAGTGTGCTCGGTAATGTATTAAATAGCTCGATATGTGTTGATTACTCGGCATGTGTTGAGCTTATGTATGAGTTCATGCATGCTCGACATGTATTAGTGCATGTATGTCGATATGTATGAGTTTCATGTATGTACAACATGCATGGGTGCATGGTTGTCAACATGGATGAGTTCATGTATTTCATGTATGGGAGAATGTATGTCGATATATATGCTTACTATGTTTATGATGTTCAAAATATGTTTCTAATTTGAAGTGTTACCAAATTGTATTAAGGTGCATTTGATGTGTGGCTTGGTGTGAGTAAAAAGTGTGGGTGGTAGACTCATGAACAAATGGGTGCGGCTGCTAGACCTATGTGAGTGCCCACCAGTGTAACGACCCGTCCCAAATTCTTAGATTAGATTAGTGACTAATCACGATTAGTGAGGTTAATCGGTGATTAGTAGGACGAAATCGGACGAACGATGCAAAATGACCGTTTTGCCCCTAGGCGTGGGTAAAATGTTGACTTTTTGTTCGGGTGGTCAAATGGACTTTGACCGATGACTGTGACGTAGTTCGTGACGTCACGAGTTCATAGACAGGTGACACGTTCAATTCTGACGTTCGAGGACGAAGTTATGACGTTCGGAAGTTTAAGGGCATTTTGGTAATTATGGTTAAAAAGGGGCAAATGTTGACTTTTTGACCAAAAGGTCCGATGGCCCAGGGCCGAAGACCATTACGTAGATGGGGACGATACGAATCCATAGACAGGAGGCACACTGAAATCGGACTTCGAACGGGAGAGTTATGGGTCACGGAAGTTCGATTTCACTATGCACGTACTTCGAGGCGGGGCTGTGTTGGCAAATTCTGATTGGCCAGATATTTTGAGTGGGTCCCATGGATGAGTGACAAGTGTCACTCATCCCATTGTCTAGTCCCTAAAAAGGTGGATATATGCTAATTAAATAGTATTATTTGTATTATTTTATAATTAATCTATCCTACAACTAATCCTATCCATCCATTTAATTCCATCTTTAAATCCTCACCCTCCATCTCTCATTCTCTCATCTGATTATCACTTCATCCTCTTCATTTCCTTTCCCTCAAACCCGAAACCCGCCCCCCATATCCATTTCTGTAACGCCCCGAAAAATCCAAAAATTGTAAAATATTAAAATAATGTGAAAATGACGTTCTTACCCCTGGAGGGACATGGCTAAAAGTTGACTTTTTGTTTGGTATACTTTTTGTACATTTTTCTTGTGCCATTGTGTAGGTCTCGGAATGCTGAATCCGTAGATAGGTGGCACGTCGGAAACGGAGTTCGGATGAAAAAGTTATGGGGTTGTGAAGTTCAGGGGCAAAATGGTCATTTGTGACCACAAGGGTAAAATGGTAATTTTGGGTGGGTTATACTTGGATGGTGGAAGGATAATTATAACTTCACTTGGCTTGCCGATTCATGCCATTAAATGACTCATGTAATGCATCAAGTGACAAATGTCACTTCTTAGGGATGATTAGTGGCACTAGTTAAATTAATTAGTTAATTGAAGATTGATTAACTGATGAACAGTAACCGTACACGATCAAACCTTCAAACACCAAAACAGAGAACATCCTATATTCACCTTGATCGATTGCAGTGGAGTCAAGTGTAATTGAGTAAGAGATTAGAGACAATTTGGAGAGAAAACCCGAGAAGAAACCGAACAAAACTCAGAGGGAACCCATACTGGAATACCCGAAAACCACCCAAAAACCTTGATCTCGATTTTAATTTTTGAGACAGTTTGGTATGAAATTGAGGTGAGATTTAGCTTCCTGGGAGCTAAACGACTCGAACCCAATCAACTGGAACAAAAATTGGAGGTGAAATCGTGACGATCAGACGCTGTAACTGTTTGGAAAAATCGAGCTTGAGTTGAGTTACTTAGAGGTAAAATTTCATGAAATTGATTTCGAATTCGTGTTCACTATAGTCCTATGATGCTTCTGGTGTGAAAAATTGAAGGAAACAGGTCGATTTGAGGTCAAACCCGAATTAGGATCCGATAAGTGTTCTTCGTGAGTCGAGACGTTTTATGGTTTAATTGATTCAATTGAAAGTACAGAACTATCAGTTAGGTGGGATAGATATTAATGAGTGAAAGAACGAGATGAATTGAGTGTAAATCGATAGAAAACGAGTCGGGTCTAATCGCGGGTCACAGACCCGAATACCAGAGAAACGGGCGAGAGAGAGACACTGTAGCAGCCACTGTTCACGGCGCGTGGCTGTCACACGCAGCCGCTTGCGACGGCGCGTGAGGGCGCGTGACCGGGAATCTGAAGGAGGGTCCAACATACTTTTTAATGTTCTCGATGATACGGACCTATTGGCGTTAGTTTCGGGTCAATCGGAGATAAATTGAGGATAGTTTTACGTATCCGAAGCGTATAGGTTACGTTTAAATAATATTATTTTATTTCGACGATTCGGAAATTCGTACCTAAGATTATATGATACTCTAGTAACTCTATATTACATGTTTGACAGGCCGAAATATTCTCGGGACATCGGACGAGAACGAACAGCTCGAATCCGAGCAATCTGGACGGTGTGTGAGTGGACTTTTGTTTTCTGCCCTAAATGCATGCATATATGTTTTAACTGCTTTTAAATGCTTATAATATGATTTAAATTGATTTTCCATGATTAATGATGTGACATGATGATATCCGGATTTTGGGAATATTATATTATTATATTGCTTTTGGACACAAATTTCGAGAAAATCAAAAAATTGTGATTTTGAGCGATGGCCTGAGATTTGAGATGGAGTTTGACCCTGAAATTAAGTTACATGATTTAATTGATGAAATTTATTTGTAAATTATTTGTTAGACATTGTGTTATATATGAAGTTGTGAAACTTACTTGTGCTTTATAAAAGCTCTATTTCGGGCAGAGACCCTATTGAACTATTGATTTGATTTTGAGATTTAAATAGTTTTGAAATGAGATTCTTGATTTGTGATATCATCCTCAGTGATTTAATGGTCTCCTCGAGACGTCGTAGATCCTGGAGTAGTCACGATCCACTGCCTGGAGATGAGTAGCTCCGAGGGGAGGCTCAATTTCAGGAGTGTGAGTTTATATTGATATCCTCCAGACGTCGTTGATCCTGGAGATGATATCACCCCAGACGTCGTTGATCCTGGGGAGGTACTCGGACGTGAGACACCCGAGTTGCACGCGTTGCATTGATATCGTGACGGGTTATTGAATATTAAGATTGGATGTTGAGGATGGTGGTATCATGATTAATTTTGAATTATATTAACTGTTTTCTTTTACTTTAATTTATATAACTCATGTTTTAGATGATATGCATGCATGTTTGTGAAAACTGGAGGGTAAGACTATTTTAATAAATGTATTTCTAAACCTTTATTTTTGTCCACTCACACCTTTACTGTTTTTGTACCCTCCAGGCCCGTGCACAGGTACTGAGGCTCGTATTGAGGCAGAAGAATAAACAGACCGTTGCGTACTCGAGTTCTGACCTCGTAGGACTTTAATCCTTGTTTGTAAATATTTCTTATGCTCTGTAAACCGGTTGACGACTGAGGTAGTCAACGGTCCTATAGAAGTACCTATCCCTGGTCTGACTATGTGTGTTGTTGGTTATGTTATATTATGTATTTATATATATATATATTATCTACTTTTGGTATTTTAAAATCATAGTCAGACGGGAGCAGGATCATTCACAATTATCGAGGAATAATCGGGATGGGTCCTATCAATTTCATTTTCTTCTTTTTCCTTCACAAACCCGAAACACCCACACACACACACCATCCCATTCCTCTTGTGACCGTGAGTGAGTGTGAGGAATGAGGAAGGGCTGGATGATGAAGGACTGGGACTGAGGGTGGTGGCTCACGGTGGTGGACGGCTGAGCCGTGAGGTAAGAAAATATTTAAAATTTCGAAGTTTGGGTTTAAGGGTTTTTAATCGATTTCATTAATTGGAAATGCTATCTGGAGGTCCTAAGAGTCGATTGGGATTGAGGTTGGGGATGGTCAGGAAGGGCCGTGGAAGGCGGAGGAAAATACCTCCGCCATGGCCGAATTGAAGGGCACGGGTTTGATGGTTTTTAATGCCGTTTTAACGTATAAAATGATTAGAATGGAGAGTAGGATGAGTTTAGGATCAAAATGAATTGAAATGGGGTTGAAAATGGACGGATTTTGGGTTGAACCGATCAGCCGGTCCAGGCCGGTTCAGTTGCAGGTGGACCAGGTTCGACTGGAGGTTGGGGGTGATGAACAGTAAGCGCGTGGTCTCACACGTATGAGCCTTCTTGGGGCGCGTGGACCATATTTCGAGGAAGTGTTCAACATATGAAACACTCTATTCGATGTAACAAACATTTTGGGACTGGTTTCGTGTCGATCGGATATCGTCTCGATATGTTTCGGGGCATCGGAAGGTTTAGGATTGGTTTTAAAAATAGTTAAAAATACTGGAAAATTACGGGGCTTTGGTAGGAGGTTAATTAAGTAGTTAGTAACCTTCTATTACGATTTGGATAGGTTCGGGAGTCCCGGTGATAGTGATCGGCTCGGGAGAGCCTACAACACGCAAATCGAGGCGGCAGCTCGGGCTGTCTGTGAGTGGACCTTGTTTTCTAAATTGGTGCATGCATAAATGTTTATTATATGTTTTAAATACTTGTTTGTGATTCCATGAGTGAATTTGGATGTGTGGTTACGTATAGGCACGTGTTTCGAGGTTTCGGCCCTATACGGTGCCGATACGGGTCTGTATTCTTTTATTGGTCTAAATTAAAGGGTTTTGGATTTCTAAAAGGATAAGCTCGGTATGAGACCCATTTGGTTGGTCTCGGGCATATGACTCTAGTTACGACCTACGGGTCTAAATCGTGGTCGCGACGGGTGCTATGTGCACAGCGATCAACGATACGACGCTCGCCTCCGGATTGGGATGTGTTCCTTCAGGAGAGGTCACGATACACGATTCGTGGTCGAGTAGCCTGGGGAGGCTCGACTTCGGAGTGCTGACGGTTCAGGATATCGATCGGTGATGAGTGCACCATGATCTTGTGGTGGTCGCGTCGGTTGATACGTTCACGGCGACGTACCAGGATTGAGGGCGGTCGTGGACGGATGGTTGCACGCGTCACTATGATCGGAGTCGTGACTGACCCTTAGATATCGGGCACGGTGCCCAGTTGAGTCATGTTTTCGGGAACGAGACCTAGTTCCTTTACGATTTATGATTTCGGGTCAGGGACCCTAGATGGATTTCCAAGTTCATGACGGTTTATGGGAACCGGCATGAACTTTGGAAAGGCCATTATGGTTCATGACGGTTTATGGGAACCGGCATGAACCCTTGTCAGGTCATTATGGTACATGACGGTTTATGGGAACCGACATGAACCCTGGTTAATGGATGTTATGGATCATGACGGTTTAGGGGAACCGGGCTTGAATGTTTATATTATGTATATAGATGTTCATATACCTTCCTTTACTTGTTCTTCTATCTCCTCCGGAGAGGGTCGTTGGCCTGAGTGGACCCTAGAGTAGTCACGGAACACCGACTGAGTGGAGTCACCCCCCAGTTGGGTTCCTTACTCTCAGGAAGGCTATGATTACTATTACCTCGGGTAGGGTCAGTGGTCTGCGGAAATTGATCTTGACTTTGAGAAGACTCGAATTGAGACCTGGGTAGCACGCGCGTAGCTTTGGAAACCGTGACAGGATTGGTTGTGTGTATTATATGTATATATGATGTATGCTATATATGATATATGATGTGTGTTTACACAGGTTTTGGGTAGTGGCCCGTATGGTTGGTTTTTTATGATTTGGGCTGAGTCCCTTATGGATTTGGGCAGTGGCCCGTATGGTCGTTTTCATTATGGTTCTTTCAATCTTGGTTTTGGGCTTAGTTACCACATATGGTTTCTTTGGTTAAATGGTTTTCGAATGCATGCATACTTTTTAGTGAAGGGTACAAATGTCTTTTTATGGAAATGTTTTTATAAACTTTGGTTTTATCCACTCACAGCTTTAAATGTTTGGACTGCCCTTTAGGTTGACATCGGATGTGGACTGTAGCAGAGACCGAGATATCACATACCTCCTCCGGATCCTGGCGTACTCTGATAGCCCGGGAGGGCAAAGGTCGGAAATAGTGGGCCATGCCGACTGATCGAGAGCGGTGATGTCCTTCACTTAGTGATAATGTAATTGTCATGAGACGACTGAAAAAAAGTTATGACCTGATAAAAAAAAAGTTATGAAATAATTGTAAAACGTAGCATTTTGCATGTGTTTTACAACTAAAGAAAGACTAAATGGGTTGGATCGTTCATTCGTTCCAGACTTCTCTGGAACTCTCTCTTGGCGGCGACTCCTTTGAGGCCACTTCCTTGTCCTCTTGACTGGAACGAAATAAAGAGGGGTGGGCGAGAGCTGGAGAGTCGTCGATGAGACTGTCAGTGGAGAGAAACGGGAAAACACAGTGGCCCGGTCATCGTCGAGGGTCGAGCAGGAGGCTGAGAAGAGATGTCGTCGGGTCGAGGAGTGCTATGCAGCCGAGGTTCTCTGGTGAGGAGGTTCGGCTGTCGTTGTGCTTCGAGGTCGAGGGAGGTTTGACCAAATTTCTTTTTCACCGTATTCGACTATCTTCTCTCTTAATTTCTTATTGCTGCAATTTGTAGATTGGTTGAGTGAAGTGAGTGTTTCAATAATTGTAATTTGTAGGCTTGAATAATTGTCCCACTTTTCTGTTAATCCATGCATGATTTTGGTTTTGAATTTTGAGTTTGGGCGTCGGCGACTATCGTCCGAATGGGTGAAAATCGATGATATCGACCAAAATCGGCGATACTTGCCGATTTTCGCCGATATCATCGATTTTCTAGGAAGATTTTTCTCACTCCCCTCTTAGATGTCGCTACCCTTAAATAACGATATATCGGCGATATATCGATTTTATCGTCTGATATTTCAATTCCTGACTCCAACAAGCTACAAATAGCAAGGAGAAAGTAGACGTGGTGACTAAACGGCTCGAGCAAATCGAGAAGCTCGGTTGTAAGACCCGTGTCCTGGAGGGAACGGTGAACAATCCTACATTTCTGCGATGGGGAATGGTCTGGGAGAGGATGGTGGTGTGCCTTAAAAGTGTAGGCACACACCTATCTAGCGCAAGGCCTTCTAGGAGCTCACTGACTTTGGATTCTTGGGGAACTCCAAAGCCAGTGAGCGGAGGCTGGTGCAATCTCATGATGGGTGACCCACTGAGAAGTTGTACCGTGAGCTCCCGGGAACAAAATCCAGCGGGTTGGGCTGGTTCTGCTAGTGAGTCTAGAGGGGACAATATCGTGTTAGGTAAAGTGGGCCGTTGTGCAACTCTGATCTATACGAGGCCTTTTGGGAGCTCAGTGGATTTGGGTTTGGTTGGAACTCCAAAGTTAAACGAGTTGAGGCTGGTGCAATTTCATGATGGGCGACCCCCTGAGAAGTTGCACCGTGAGCTCCCGAAAACAAAACTGTGAGGGCGAGGAGGCCCAAAACAGACAATATTGTGCTAGAGTTGGGTCCTGACCGAGGAGGGTCGGGTCCTGACAGAATGGTATCAGAGCCAGACCCCGACCGGGAAGTGTGCCAACGAGGACGTTGTGCTCTAAAGAAGGTGGATTGTAAGACCCGTGTCCTGGAGGGAACGGTGAACAATCCCACATTCCTGTGAGGGGAATGGTCTGGGAGAGGATGGTGGTGTGCCTTAAAGGTGTAGGCACACACCTATCTAGCGTGAGGCCTTCTGAGATGTAACGACCCATCCCGAAATTCGGGATTAGATTAGTAACTAATCATGATTAGCAGGGTTAATCGGTGATTAGTTGGGCGAAATCGGACGAACGTGGCAAAATGACCGTTTTGCCCCTGGTTGTGGGCAAAACGTTGACTTTTTATTCGGGCGGTCAAATGGACTTTGACCAATGACCGTGACGTAGTCCGGGACGTCACGAGTTCATAGACAGGTGGCACGTTCGATTCCGACGTTCGAGGTGAAAGTTATGACGTTCGGAAGCCCAAGGGCATTATCGTAATTTGGACGAAATAAGGGAAAATGTTGACTTTTTGATCGGGAGGTCCGATGGCCGAGGACTGAGGACCGTTAGGTTCGTCTCGAGCCCCCGAGTACAACGACAGGTGGCACGCGTGAAACAGACATTGGATGACCAAGTTATAGGTCTAAGAAATAGAGGGGCAATTTCGTAATTTGGTGCACAAGGGCAGATTGGTAATTTTCACGGGGGCCTGTTTGGAACCGCGACGTAGGGGCTGAACCACCGTGCGTGGGTGGTCTGTCCGGGAGATTATTTTACTGGTTAGTGGCCTTGGTGTGTGAGTGTGGGTGCTTGGAACTGATGTACGGTATGGGATTAGGATTCTTTATGCACGGGTTGGCATTTTGAGGTGAGGAAAATCAGAATGGGCTAGGAACTGAGTGTGCACGGGTGAGGTTGGAGTTGGAGTGCTGTCGTGGACTAATTGTTTATGCAATTAGTGGGGAATCTGAGGCAGAAGGAGAGCACGGTTAGGGCTGGTTGAGGTGAAGCGTGGGGAGCAAGCACTGCAAACCGTGCTGAGGCTCCTGAAGTGGAAAAAAAAAACAGAGCATTGTCGGGTTGGTGGACTTATTTCCAGTTTGATTGACTTCTGGGATGTATGAGACGGGCAAAGGACTGGTGAGAATCAGAGAGATGAGCTGGGAGGAGAAATGTCTGGTCTGGGTGAGAAATTACGCCCAGAAACCCAAAACTATGTCTAATCAAATTCAAAAGTTCAAATCGAAATGTAGGCCAACCCAAGAACAATTATGGATCAATTCTGTCTTCTGGGACCTCCTTTAGTCGATCCAGATCAAGGGATCGAAGCTTTAAGCCCTGGGAAGGCTTGGACAGTCATGGCGGCGTTCAGAGAAATTGAGGATGGGGTCGTGTAAGTGGGGGAGTTAGAAGACACAATTGAGCTTGGAAGCCAGCTTAGATTGATCAGACGAAACTGTTGGCTGGATCAATTGATTGAAATCGGACGGCAATGATGGAATTCGATGAATGAGCAGTACACAGGTGTTCTTCGATGTTCGTCGTCGAGTCGTCTGATTTTAGGTAAGTGATTGAAAAATTAATGTCCCAGAACTGTAATTGAACTTGTAACGAAAGTGCTCAAATGCTCAATTGAAAGACTTAGGGTTGATTTGACAGTGAACTAAACGGGTCATCACGCGGGTTGAACGGCCTGTTTAACCGTGAGTCGGGTGAAGATGGTGACCGTTGGGGTTACTGTAGCTGGCGCGTGAGTGTCACGCGCAGCCGCTTGCGGCGGCGCGTGACGGCGCGTGGGGCCGATTTTCAAGGTGAGTTCAACACGACTTTTATCCTATACAATGTAACGAATATTTTAACGTTGGTTTCGAACTTATCGGACACTGTTTCGATGTGGTTCCAAGGGTTCAAAGATTTCTATTACGTTTGTAATTAATGATTAATTCCCGGAAAATTATGGGAAATTAGTATGCTGTCATGTAAGCCATTAGTGACACTAAAGTATGTTTTCGAACAAGATTTGGAATTTCTGGAAAATATCGGAAAATATCGGAAATGACGGAACCGCGTGCGGCGTGAAATCGAGCCCTAATGAACGGTGTGTGAGTGGACGTTGCTTTCAAAATTTAATGCATGCATAAATTATTTCTATGATTTTATGATTATGATTATAAGTTGTGATTGATTTTGATTTCCGTATTTATATGTATTCGATTCTCGTATTTATACGTATTTTTACTATACATGTGAAATTACACGTATTTCGAGACTATGGTCACTCGTATGCTTAATGATGGTTTAATGAAAGAAGTTATATGAAATGGGTGTAAAATGGTTTAAGAAGGTTGTTTATGATTGCGAGTGTGACTTACGATTTTGACACGTTTTTCGAGAACGTTCCGAATTTGCACGTTTTACGAGATTTCGAGTTATTGTGATTTGATCATTGTTGATGTTTGAATCTGGGAATTGAAATGAGACTTGTGATTTTGAGGATTTTAAAAATGGGTTTTGAGTATGTTTTGATTGGATCGTGATTTTGGTGATTATGATTGTGGTTTTGATGTGTTCAAAATAAGATTTGAGAAAGAAGTGATTTCTAAGAATTAAAATGGATTTGAAAAAAGTGATTTCGGGCTTGATGCTCGGGGCACAAAAGTAACATTGATTTACGAAATTTCGGTTTTCGAAAATTTAAAGCGGATTCTTGGTTTGGGTTCGGGATGATGCTTCCGGATGCCGACTTACGGAATCATTGTTGCGAATTCGAATTCGGGAAAGGGAAAGGATTTAATAAAGTGATTTGTTCTGATTTTGCATGCCCCGTGTTTAATGATAATTTGATTATGTTTGTAAAGTATGATTTGGGAAAATGAATGTGGAAATTCGGACCATGGGTCCTGTTGTGAAAAATGTGATTTCGGGATGGACCCCGCGTTGTTGTGATTGAAAAATGTTTTGGGTTTAAAGACCCGTTGGAAACTGTTTTGGGTTTAAAGACCTGGTGCTATTGCTGGAGCACATTTTGAGTTTAAAGACTCGGTTAATTGATGACGGGGGAGGGCCCTTATTGAGTTTAAAGACTCGTGAGTTTAAAGACTCGGTTACTGTGATACCCCCGAGGCCTATTGATTATGATTGAGTTTAAAGACTCGTTGATATCCCGGGAAGGTCTGTTTATGCGCATGGTTTTGAGTTTAAAGACTCGGACGCACTTGATATCCAGCAAAATGATTGACTTGTGATTTATTGATGATTTCTAATGTTCGGTTGAGTTGGGCAGTGGCCCGGTATATGGTTGATGGTTTTGGATCACGTTGTGCATTTGGTTTGATTCGTGGATTTGGGCTGAGGCCCGGTGTTTATGATTGCGGGCTAAGACCCGATGGTTGAGAAATGAAAAAAAATGATTTTGAGGTTCATACGAGTTTTTCCTTATGTTGAAATTTGATACACAGTTTTTCTTATGTGGGAAATCTTAACCGATTGCGAAATGATTTTTGTATGCATGCATTCGTTTTTACGCGGAGGGTAAAAACGTTTGTTGTAACTGTTTTGCTAAACTGATTTATTTTTGTCCACTCACACCTTTTGGTCTTTATTGACCCTCCAGGTCGTGGCGCGTTGTTCGAGGCTGTACGAGGGGCGGAGGCTTGAGTAAGTACGTGTGGCTATCCCTGGTTTGGCAAGTACTGAGGGTAACTTGGGATTTTCAGTCATCTTGCCAGACGGGAGCAAGACCGGGCACGGTTATCGATGCCCCGTTCGGGGGCGGTCCTGTCATGAGAGCTCATTGGCTTTGGATTCCTAGGGAACTCCAAAGTTAAGCGAGTGAAGGCTGGTGCAATCCCATGAGGGGTGACCCACTGGGAAGTTGCACCGTGAGCTCCCGAGAACAAAACCCTTCGGGCTGGGCTAGTTCGGCCAGTGAGTCTAGAGGGGACAATATCGTGTTAGATAGAGTGGGCCGCTGCGCAACTCTGATCTATACGAGGTCTTTTGGGAGGTCAGTGGTTTTAGGTTTGGTTGGAACTCCAAAGTTAAACGAGTTGAGGCTGGTGCAATTCCATGATGGGTGACCCCTTGGGAAGTTGCATCGTGAGCTCCCGAAAACAAAACCGTGAGGGTGAGGAGGCCTAAAACGGACAATATCGTGATAGAGTCGGGTCCTGACATCGGTTGTACCTCCTGGTACCTCTGTCGACTGTGGAAAATGAGAGGAACGGAAGAGATTATGTTCTTAAAAAAACCTTCACTATCAAGGAGACATGGGTGGTTGGCGATGGCTGCAGTTCAAGCAATGAAGCCAGAGTCTTCCGACTCAAGCAGAGAAAAAAAAAATTAAAAACAAGGTTACAATCTGCAAAGAATAAAAGAAATAACAAAAAAACAAAAGAAACCAAATTAAATCCAAATGAAAGAATATGAGGGAAGACACCGACGATGGCGGAGGCTTTGTGGACAGCAGTGTACAACGAAAAATTTACAAGAAAAATCTTCTGTAATGTACAAAAAATCTGCAGTGATAGCAAAGGAAAAGACCAACGAAAGACAGAATAAATTAGCAATTTCATATGGAAAAGAGACAAAAAGCACCTCTTCATTTTGGCATCACCTAGAGTGAATCACTCGACCTCTTCATTTGATGCTCATGAATTCATGATGCATTGTAAAGGACGGAAAACTCATTATATTAGCTATTGTACATATACACTATCAGCCCATTTTTCTAAGAGCGATTTTCAAAAAATTTGGCAAATTGGAAAATGAGGGAAACTCAATACATTTAGTTTATTTATTATAAAGGACACAAATATTTATGTCTTATAAATTGAAGCAATGCACATTTCTCAAGAAGTGATAATTTAAAAATACAAATATTTGTGTCTTATAAGTTGTAGTACAACACCTTTCACCGTAAGGGATTTCAAAAAATTTTGGTGGATTGG
The DNA here is from genome assembly GCA_032719365.1 of Prinsepia uniflora. Classification (NCBI taxonomy): domain Eukaryota; kingdom Viridiplantae; phylum Streptophyta; class Magnoliopsida; order Rosales; family Rosaceae; genus Prinsepia; species Prinsepia uniflora. The sequence continues at coordinate 60,505,186 of CM064876.1, forward strand.
AAAAGCAGGGAAAACTTAATACATTTAGTTTATTTATTATAAAAGGCACAAATATTTGTGTCTCATAAGTTATTAAATATTTTTGGAGTTGTGATGAGGAGAAAAAACTTGAAATTATGGTTTCAAAAAATTTTGGCAGATTGGAAAAGGAGGGAAAATTGATTCATTTAGTTTATTCATTATAAAAGACACAAATATGTGTCTTATAAGTTGAAACTCATCGCTTTTCTCACAAGGGATAGATCAAAGGACACAATAATTGTGTCAAAAAACGAGAAAGGTCCACAACTTTTCAACTAACATGACATGTCTGTGTATTGTACATGGATTCTGTATCTATTAAGATGTTGGTGTGCATTCATAAAATTATTGGACACAGATAATTGTGTCATTTTTAAAGTAGAAATAAATATGAAATATTTGTGTTTATTAATTATTAAAGGGCAAAAAAAAAATTTGTGACTAAGAGACTTGTGTCCAATGACGAGTTTTCTTGTAGAATTTGTTGTCGGGGGGACCTTGGTTGTTAGTGGATGAGTATTGAATGAACACTGATGAGTATGGGTGCTCTTATGGCGAGAGAGGAGGACCATTTTTGGTCCCCAAGCGTAATAATTTTCTTCTTCATTTTTACTTTACACTTGAGTAACAAAAATGGGATTTGCTTTTACTAGGAAACTTGGGTGAGAAAAACAAAGAAAATGGATGTTTCGAGATTTAAAGAAAAGGGTTAAGAACTTTTCATTATTTTTTTATAAACAAAGAGATTGGGTGGGAGGTGTTTGTTTGACGGGGAAAGAAATTGAGTCTCCTCGCTTCCACGTCAATTATAACAATTGGGTTCTACTATGTCAGTGTGTCCAAAATTTCAGTTTTTCTTTACTGTTTAATGCACGCTTAATAGATTAAATGGAAAAAATGCTTAGTGAGTTAACTCGTTTATTCATAGTACTTTTTGATCTGATAATGGGAATACGGTGAAATTTAAGATTTTCATATGAATATTAGTGCATTTAAAATTAAAAAAATCTTAAAATTTTGCCACCGCTATCGTAGGTATAGGCCTAAAAAGGTAAACTTGCCACAACATCGCTAAATAATTGCAGTATGTTATGGCAAAATTATTATGAAAATAAAAAAAAGTTGCAGAAAGAAAATAATGAAGAAAAAAGGAACCGTGAGACCATTCCAGAAGGCCATAAAATAATCAAAATGATAATAAAAATCGGAGGGCCAGGATTGGCCGTGAGACCCACCGACGCTCACCGTCGGACCCTCTGGCTTAAGATTTTATAGCTCCAGGCAAATGTCAGATCCCAGTGGTCCACGTAGCCCAAGCCCATCAGTGTGCCAGTGGCTAGAAAGGATCAGGTGTTTTTAAAATAGTCCTTGCCGCAGAGAATTACGCCGTCCTTGCTCGTTGAACTCGTTTACACGAGTTGACTCCCACGTGGGATCAAATTGTGTTGAACTTATTCAGGGCTCACGGAGAGAGGAAAAAGGAAGGATTTCTTTCTCTAATATTCACAGTCCCTCACTCTGCAACTTCTCTTTTTTCTCTCTCAAAAACTTGGAGATCGTCAAGTCTCAGCTTCAGAGGCAGAGCATGCAAGAAATCCATGTAATTTCTCTTTCTAATGAATCGTCAAGAAAAAAAAAATGTAGGTCTTCTTTTATTTTATTTTCTATATATTATTTATGAAGTTCGATAATGAATGAGCTTTGAATGCATCGCATGATTTTCTTGGTGAGTAGTAATTAGAGGGTCTTTTCAGCTTTTGGTTCAGTTTCTTGGCGTCTGTATATTTGCTGAGAAAATAGAGGGAAATAAAATGAATGAAGTCCTAGTTTGTGGTATTCAGGGTCCAAGAAAATTGAATTTTGTTGACTCATATGTGATTGAGCTTTGAACTTGTAGCCGATCTGTTATTATTAAGTTAGAGAAAATCTGAAAACTTTCTGCTTTGGGTCCAAGATATTCTGTTTTTGGTTTTGGGTTTCTTTTTGCTTTAGAGGCTATGTTTGGTTGCCAAGACAATGCCAGAAAATTAAAGTGAAATACTCGAATTAGTTATATGGTTATAATCTTAGATTCTTCATAGATAGTTTATTTTGTCCTTTTCGGTCAACATCTTCATACATAGCCTATGGATGCTAGAATAACTACCAGTGGTTTCCGATTAATTGCGTAGAATGCCAAATAACGCTCCATAAATTAAAATTTGAGGCCTTCTAAAAAATATTAACATTTGAATCTTTGGGTAATGAAAGTTCCAACAGTTGAGGAAACTTTTGACTCTGGAATTTATTTTATAAATAAAATATCTTTCAACTATTGAACATAAGTTTTTTCTTCTATTCATTTTCTCAAATTCTTCTACGTGTAGAAAATAATATTGTTGCAGAAATTCAAAGCACTGTGTGAGATTGACCTGTGTAAGCGTTCTTAGAGGCCTTGTACCAATTTTGGTTATGGATGTTCTTCAAACAATGTGGGAGTGATATTGAATAGTCAGAAACCAATGGAGGAAAACAATAGAGAGTTTAAGTCATCAAGGGGAAGTGGAAGTAAGTCTGCATTGTCAGGAAAATCAAGTCCCCGAAATTCTCCTTCATTTCGAAGACTGAATTCAAGCCGAACTCCACGAAGAGAAGCTAGAAGTAGCGGGGGTGTGCAGTGGTTTCGGAGCAATCGGTTATTGTTTTGGTTGTTGTTGATTACCCTTTGGGCGTATCTTGGATTTTATTTTCAGTCCAGTTGGGCTCATAGCAATAAGGAGAACTTTTTGGGGTTTGGAAATAAAGCAGGTCATGGAAACTCAGGCACCGAACAGAATCTGCGAAGAGATTTGCTTGCTAGCGACAGTTCTTTGGCAGTTAAGAATGAAACCAAGGAAAATGAGGTTGAAGCTGGTAAAAAGATAGATATGGTTTTGATGAAAAAAGAGAATGAAGTTTCATCTCGTCGAAATGCAAGTCCAAAGAAGAGGAGTAAAAAAACTCGCAGCAAAGTGGGTAAGCAGAAGAAAAAAGTGGAGGTTGAAAGCTACGAGACAGAGGAGCAGGAAATGGACATTCCTAAGACAAATACTTCTTATGGGATGCTTGTTGGTCCGTTTGGTTCTCTGGAAGATAGAATTTTGGAATGGAGTCCTAGAACACGGTCTGGAACTTGTGACAGGAAGGGGGACTTCACACGTCTTGTTTGGTCTAGGAGATTTCTATTAATTTTTCACGAGCTTTCGATGACTGGAGCTCCACTTTCTATGATGGAGTTGGCAACTGAACTTTTGAGCTGTGGAGCCTCAGTTTCTGCTGTAGTTCTTAGCAAGAAAGGTGGCTTGATGCCAGAGCTAGCTAGGAGGAGAATCAAGGTGCTCGAGGACAAAGTAGAACAAAGCTTCAAAACTGCAATGAAGGCAGATCTTGTGATCGCCGGGTCAGCAGTGTGTGCATCATGGATTGGTGAGAGTCATTTCCCAATTTTTTTTTTTAATCTCATTTGTAAAATCTAGAGATATATGTTCTGATTAAAAAAAATTGAGTGCATATTATTAACTACCAACTGTACCCTTCACTTTTTTTTTCCTGGTTTTGTAATAACTTGTTCCTATGTTTTTATGCCAGCCGGTTACTGGATGATGTATTTGTTTCTATTACTCTTGTATCTAGGATCGAGTCTTGTGTTCTGTTATTGATTTCTTTGCTTTTTAAGCCTCTCGACGTGCAGAACCACGCTGAAATTTTTTCAATATTTTGCAATATTATACATTGAAAAACAGTATGCTACCGGTAAATATTGCAACAGAGATTGAGTCGTTATTTGGTTGTTTACTTTTCTGCTGGATTATGAACCTTTTAAAATGGAACCAAACTCCAAAGTGTTTTGCTTCTAATTAGTTACAGCACTGTATTGAATTGTACAAGAGATATTGCCTGATGAAATTTATATGGGTTAGAAATTTCACCAACTACTGACCTGTGTTACTCAATCCAGTTGTCTTAGGAATGAAGACTGTTTCAATGACTTTGACTAAATGTTGAAATCAGTATTCCCTTAGAAATTTGTATTATTGTATCTGCATGAATTCTTTCTTAAATTTTTTTTATATACCAGTTTCTTATTTTCATTAAAGATTTTCTTAAACTGAGTGACAGCTATCTTAGCGATTTTTGGGATTGGAAGCAAACGCTATTCTTACTTGTGAATTTTTATTTCTTTAATTCTTTTGACTGGATCATGTGGTATTGTATGCTATACTTAAAAGAAGAAACTTTTTATTTCAGATCAATACATGGATCATTTTCCAGCCGGTGCAAGTCAAGTTGCTTGGTGGATCATGGAAAATAGGAAAGAATACTTTGATCGCGCGAAGGTTGTACTTAACCGAGTGAAAATGCTTGCTTTTATATCAGAGTCACAGTCTAAGCAATGGTTAGACTGGAGCGAAGAAGAAAAGATTAAGCTGAGGTCTCAGCCTGCAGTTGTACCACTATCTATCAATGATGAACTGGCCTTTGTAGCTGGCATAGCTTGTTCACTTAATACTCCATCTTCTGGTACTGAGAAGATGCTTGAGAAGAAGCAATTATTGAGAGATTCAGTCAGAAAGGAAATGGGGTTGACAGAGAATGATATGCTTGTGATGTCTCTGAGTAGTATAAACCCTGGGAAGGGACAGCTATTGCTTCTTGAGTCAGCACAGTTGGTGATCGAAGAAGAACATCTGAAAGATAAGTCTAAGATGAAAAATCCAGTACGTAAGCGCCAAGCCCGCTCTGCCTTGGCTAGGAAACATCACCTGAGAGCTTTGTTTCAAGATTTGAAGGATGATGGTGTTTCATCCAATCAATTACCACTGTTTGATGAATCTGTTGTCCAGTTGAATGAACCCCAGAAAGTTTTTCCATTACGTAATATCTATTCCTCTGTTGATGATACAGGTTCTTTGACCTTCAACATGCCACATAAGAGGAAAGTTTTGTCAGATAATGGAGAAAGATTGCAACAGAGTGTTAAGTTTCTTATTGGTTCTGTTGGATCTAAGAGCAATAAGGTGGTTTACGTAAAAGAAATTTTAGGATTCCTATCTCAGCATTCAAACTTGTCAAAGTCAGTGTTGTGGACTCCGGCAACCACACGTGTAGCTGCTTTATACTCTGCAGCTGATGTTTATGTTATGAACTCTCAGGTAATTCATCTTCTAAGTGAAAAATGTAGAGAAAATCATTGAATATTATTATGACTTCATGGGAGTGCTCTACTTTATGACTTGATTGATAAAATCTTGTTTTTCTTTCATAAGGTTAAGTTATATATAATTCTCGGTTAGATCCTTCTTCCTAGTCCTCTTTACCCATTTCTCATTTCACTGAATTTATAATCTTGCTTTTATGCATTTAGAAATAATACGATGGTGTGTGTACAGGGACTGGGAGAAACTTTTGGGAGAGTGACAATTGAAGCCATGGCATTCGGTCTTCCGGTACGACATCCCACTTGATTTTATTCCTCTTGCGATAGCTTATATGCAACTATTTTCCGGTATCGTCATTCTTTTCTGCCCATTTTCTTCCCATTTTTCTGCTGTGGCATGACATTAATAACTATGCAGATCAAACTCAAAAATCCAAATAAACTAAAACTTTAACAAAATTATTGATGGCATCTTAGTTATAAATTTATGGGAGCTCAGAATTAGATATAACGAATAAGGGAAAAAAAAAGGGTGATCTTTTGTACAGATTAGCATCGTTTGCTTTCCCTTTATTATTATGTTTTTTCTGTTTCTCCTCTCAAGCAAATCTACAGAATATAAAGCCTGATTGAAGCAAAATGACATTAGGGGCATTACCAATATCTCACTCTTATGTATTTGCTATGAGTTTGAATCTCAGATGAAACCTAATGATGTCGTTTGTATGGAGCAGGTGCTTGGAACTGATTCTGGAGGCACAAAAGAGATTGTTGAACACAATGTAACAGGTCTGCTTCATCCGGCAGGACATACCGGAGCTCATGTTCTTGCTGAAAACCTCCGGTTTTTGCTTAAAAACCCAATTTCGAGGAAGCAAATGGGATTGAAAGGAAGAGAGAAGGTAGAGAAGATGTACTTAAAGCGGCACATGTACAAGAAATTTGTAGACGTTCTTCTCAAGTGCATGAGACCCAAATAACATGTATTTCGTAGTTGCACATTCTTATTCTTTTATTTCTTCTCAAAGCTAAAAGGGTGTTGTGAGTATTGAAATTGTGTTACTCCAGCAGGTTGACAAAATAGATACCAAGTATTTCGATTTTATGCGAGCAATTGCAAAAAAATGTCAAGATTCTCCTCTAACAAGATTGAGAAGTTATGATTTCGACCCTATCTCACATTTTTTTTTTTGGGTTTGCAAATGAAAGTTGGAAATAAAAACAAGACGGACGTAAATTGCACACCATTAACTGTGGCCTCCTCATTCTCGACCCTCGCACAACAAAACTGGTAAAATGTCATGATTTCGATCCTATCTTGGAAACATATTTTTGGCGTTGGGGCTCATGTAATGAGTCTGTCTCAATAATAACAAGAGGGTCGATAATGGCAATAGGGCTTAGTTCACTTTTCAATTTTCGAGTTTGAATTTTAAAATTATAAAATTGATATGCATTATACTTTATATATTAACTTTGATATCTTAATTTTGATATTTTTACTTTGATAATTGCAATGGAGTTTTTTTTTACTTCTATTTTAACTTCGATATTTTCAATCTGATTAGATATGCCACTAAAACAATCCGTTTTATCTTTGTTTTATTTTTTGAATTCCGAGCCATTGATTCAACAATAATATGCAACATTGGTGGAATCATCATGTTAGATCGTCTAAGAACAAGAGGTTAAAGGGAATTTACAAAGAAATCCTCCATATATAAACATACTCGTAGATCCTTGGTAGGCAAGGAGCTCTACACTTTCTAAGTTTTATTGAATGCTACTCACTTTCTAAGTTTATTTGAATTCTAGTGTTTAATAGTGCCTAAAATGAAAGAAAGTCTTTATGATTAATGTCATTTAGTATTCCGTCTAATGTTTTATGTGAGAACTCTTGTATTTGACTTTCCTAAAACACGAGGTCGATATTCAATATGTATAATGTAATTAATCCCTCTCCGATCAAAAAAGAAAAAATAAATCATAGTTCTTTTTACAATTCGTGGTGGTGATGGTTAGGTGACACAAAGCTTAGTCATTGTTCAGAATTTTACGAAAGATTCGGAGGTGAATCAGGGCCATATTGACAATTTAATGTCACCTAATTAAAATATTTTAAGCGGGATACAATAGCAGAGCTACAGTGGAGCCAACGGGGCCCTAGACCTCCACTCATTTTGATATATTTTAATGTAAAATATGTGTATATATATTATAATATAATTTAGTTAATTAAAAATTTATTAATAAATGAGGATCAGTGTAATCAAGTATATTTTGGTATCTCTGGTCAATTTGGAAATACAATCTTAGACTTCCAAATGAACACGTTTATCACTATCATCTATAATTTATAAAAAAAAACGTAGAGATATTTACGTACGTCTATTTTATTTTAACATTTCAATCATGATCTATATATTTTGAGCATACATGAAGGATGATATGATATATTTGGTTAATTTGATATATATATATATATATATATTATGAGTTGAATTACATTTAAATATTTTAAAAAAAATACTCACACGGATAAATTACTAACTACGCCCTTGGCATGATGTAAACACTTTTAATTTAGTGATACTTCGGTTCTTGAGCTTCAAAAATTCAAACTTCGACCCACACCACCCGTTGGTTTTTCTCATTTTTTTTTCTTTCTGAAAGCCATATTTGTTATGGTTGTGTGGCAAATGTGTACCTGTATTTCTCTGGGACTTATTTAACTAGCAGAAGAATATCCATGGAATCTTCGCAAGCAAGCACTAATTAAGAACTTACACTCATTATTATGTCGTGTTCTCTCTCTGATTAAATACAAAATTAATTATAGCTAATAAATCCTCAAGAGGGAAAAGAAAGCAAGAAAGAGCCATGGAAAGAGCTACAGTTCAATCATTATGACACACTTACTTAGCACAATACAATACAATATACGTAAAAAGAAAGTTCCTTTATTTGTACTTCTAATTAATCTTATGTACCATTGACATTGTAACCAACATGACCACAATCACCTATGTTCCTTAGGGTTCACGCAATATTCAACACAATTATCGGCAAATCGAACTTTTTCTTCTTCTTCTAAGTAGGACGCACTAGTGCGTCAATCCTCAACCAATCCGTACTACAGTATTCAATTGCTCTCACGCAATGAACTGGTTGAAGCAAAGTTATATATAAATAGCAAAAAACATAGCTTATTTGAATCAGATTCTTTTGCGTAGGGCTTGTAGTGTTTTCACCACTAGCTAGGATGTTTTATGGTGGGAAATGCAGAAGCCCAAATTGAACGCTGGTGAAGATCCATGAAAGTTGACTTGGGTGGAGGGAGGGACCATATTACATACATGTGTGCTTAAACAACACACAAATTTAACAGCCAGTCGGCCAAAGCATGATTGTAGCCATGAAAGTACATCAGGAAAAAAGTGACATGAACATCGCAAAGGAATCGGATATTCCAGGAATAAACCTTTGCACTTACCTCCCTCCCTTCTCAATCTACTCAATTATCCTCCATATATTCAAGCACTTGAATATGTCTAGGGTTTCCCTTTTTCTAACTAGACCGGCCATGAATCGGGGCAACCACCAAATTTGGGTTGGCTGGGTTTGGGTAAGGCTGTGTGGTTTTTTAATTTCGGATGAGTTGGAGCACACAGACCCAACCAACTCTGAATGTTTGATTTATATGGTTGACTCTAAATTAATAATATTTCAACCAATTCTGAATGTTTGATTTATACGGTTGACCTTAAATTAATCCTATTTTGACCTAGGAAAAACTAGAATATAATAAAGATATTCTAATAACTAGACCATGCACAAACGAGGTCAACCACATACATGAAAGTGGGATGATCGAGTCCTCTAGGTGGTTAAGGGCAATATCAAAGAAAGGCTAAATGGTTTAAACCGACCTTAAATTTCACTATTATTTAAGGAACCGTCCCTAATTTCAATATTAGTGTATGTCTTTCTTGAAATTTATTTATTTGTTTCCGTTAGTCACTCCATTTATCAACTGAATAGTTTCTATTAAAAATAAGAGTAAATATGTTAATCTAGATTTGGGAAAAGATTTTATCTTCCCAAAAGGATAAATGGTTGCCAACTATTTCCCTTTTTCGGCCGGATGGTCGTCGATAAAGGGATTACGGGCTTCTTCTGTTAAGTGTGCATGTGTGCCACCATCAAGATACAAATTGGACTTGAATGGAATGTGAATGGGTGAAAGTGTGTTGTGCGTCCATGAATTTGACTTCTAACCAAGTGATTGTTCGGCCAAGTAAGAAACCTCCTCTTGACCTAAATTTTTTCACTACCTCGAGTCAAAACTATAAATGAACAACCAAGTGATTTGAAGTTTGTGAAAATAAAGTTTCAATGAGAAAGTAAAAAGAATAGGGACTAAATATGATACTTACACAAGTTGAATTTTTAAGGGCAAAAGAGACATTTTTCCTTGAATCTTCTCTTCTTCTTTGCTACCCTTCTTCTTCGCTAAAAGAGAGCACAAATTGCACATAATACTTGGACCAAGAAAATAACATAATTGGAGGATCATAATAACTAATTTTGAAGTTTAGGGACGAATGTTAAATTTTGGTATAATTCAAGAATTAAATGTCATTCATTGTGGATTGACATATTTACCCTTATTTTAGAAATCGTTCGGAAAATAGACAGAGGGATTAGTAGAAATATTTGGGTAAAGCTCAGGAACGACAGACACTAATATTGAAATATAATTAAGGATCGCTACTAATTATTGCAAAATTTAAGAGCGATTTAAACTATTTAGCCAATTTTAACGGTTATTAGAACAAACTCTTCACTTTTAAGATTTTATTTTATTCCTTCTTTATGAATTTCTCCCCCTCTCTATAGTCACTTTAAACATATTACGATTTAGTGATATTACTCTCTGCATGTTGTTTGGGAAGTCTCGAATTTGACTAACATAAAAGGCGAGGTTAATACCATGTTATGTAATTCCGCTCCCCCATATCATGTTATAAAAAAAATGAAGAAAAACTATCCCGCTCTTCACCGTTACTCTTCATTTTTCTATCAAATTCAATGATTTTGAATGTAAAATTGACGAGATAATTTTTTAGATTAGATATAAAAGAAAACTTTCCTATTCAAATCCTACTATTTCGAGACACCTAGATTGGATAAGTTTTCTATATGCCTACTTCCTTCAAAATCTCTAATCCCTTCCTAAAGAGAACATATATATTTTTATATTCGAAATATATTGAATTTATTGTGTTATCGAATAAAATTTAATTTCACACAACAAATCAACCATACTTGTAAAAGAAGTGAAAACAACAAATAGACAAATAAATCAAATCGTTATCAAATCGACCCTTTGTAATCGTACAAGATCGAGGTCAACAGAGAACTAATGTTCCACTGGGCTACAGACACGGTTTGATTTCATTCCCGAAACGGAGTGATACACATGCCCGCTGACTACTGATCGTTGCTATGGTATAGCTGGTGATCTATGCCTGAAGTTAGTGAAATTATTGAAGTGACTAAAGGCATTGCTGGCTTGCTGCATATATTGGATCATGTGAATGACGTTGATATTGAAGTTGACATTGGATAAACTACCTTCAAAGTGCGAGGCCATATGGTGGAGCAAATTATCGACGTGTGGGACTTCTCAACAATTCATTTGTCCTTGAATTTTTTTTTTCTTCATATATATCCACCGGAATAGGTCTAAGTCGCCTAATCATCAATCACCATTAACTTGCAATAGTTCTCATATTCGGAAGACCCACATAGACTCATTTTAGTCATTTTGGTATTGGATCAGTTGGTGGAGATAGAGCGTTCTTTTCATTTTTGGTCGGGGAAATTTATATATCTTTGCTTCCGTCCATAAGAACTATAGGTAGCTAAGTGCAAATTTTAATTGAGGAGTATCTGTCGGGTAAATTTTAATTGAGAAGCATGTCCGATGGATCATTAAACTTTTTACCGTCCATAAGGCCTATAGGTAACGCAGTGCAAACCCATGGAAGTGTCTACGCAATGTAAAAATTAGCATTCTATCTCCCTAGCTTCTTCCCTTGTGTAAGTGTATATAGTGGAGCTAGCACTAGGGTCTATATCAAGTCTCGAATGTACAATATACACTCCTTTAATTGACATGTGATGAAATGGGGGTTTCAAGGATGGAAGGTTTCAAATTTAGAACTTTCTCGAATTATCAATATTTTAATATCGTGTGTATTCGATAACGTACTATCATACGTTTTTAAACTTATAAATTAACATGTTTTTTACATAGATACAAATCTAAACCCTAGTTAGCTGGCCATAGTAACCTTTCAAATCAATGGCACTTATACTAGTGCGTAATTATGGAAGCTCATCTTGAACTAATAATGATTTAAGTTTTGATTAGAAGTTAATTAAAATGCTTGATTTCCATCTGGTCTGTTCCACTTATTGCCATGGTATGGTTGTATGTCACTGTAACCTTTTCTGCTCCAAGACCAGAAAGTGTGTGCGTTTCCTAGTGAATGTTATGGCCCTTCTGCTCATTTGAATATATCCAAAGCAGCATCAATGCATGATGTCCTTCCAATTGCTCTCCCAAAAGAGCCCACAAATTATCTTCCAAGTATTATTTGTGTGGGCCTTTTCCCTTATTTGTATATATATCCAAATTATACTCCCGAATTACGACTGATCAAATTGATATTAACCTTGGGATGTAAATTTTAATGAGAGGTAACAATATAGAGGTCCTTGACAACTTAGGTTAGGTTAAGCTCTAAGCTCTCCTACCACAACACCTTCAAACCCCTTCCCCTCAAACTCTCCAAGACTTCAAAATTCTAAATGATTAAAATCCAGACAATGTACATCTTTTATTTTATTAAAGGAAAATAAGTAAAATTACAATTCTGAATTAATTGACAAGTATTAGTAATCACAATTCTTAACAAATTTTGCCCCCAAAAAAAATTCTTAACAAATAAATACGTCTTAAAAAAATAACCAAAATTGCCGCTATACACTAAATTTAAAATTCCAACAATACCCCACTAAAAAATATCGAACTAATCGCTATGAATTAGGCCTACAACCTAATCCAACTCACACAGACCCCCTCTCCCCTCCCGAATTTTTTTTCTAAAACTCTAAGTTCTATCAGTTAAACTCCATATAAAACATACTCTTAATTTTATTTTTAAAAAAATAAGAAAAATTATAATTCTAAAAAAATGGACTTTTACTTGGCAATTAATAGTAATCACAGTTCTTAACAAATGAATCTCTGCCTTTCAATGTAAAAATAAAATAAATTATATCTCAGTGTAAATTTAGTTAAAATAATGTCCTTAAATGTAATTCTCTCTTTTGATTAATCCTGAAAAAATCAATTAATTGCCTGAGTATCTATTAGGGATTGACATGTGTTGTAATCAGAACCCTAGAAACTGACCCACAAGTAGTGCCTTCCAATCCATGAATGAATTCATAGTGCTGGCTCACCATGTGTACCTTTCAAATCTATGCAAAGCAAAAAAAGAATATTCTCTATTATCTAAAAGGGAAAATTGGAGATGGAGGGAAATTGTGGTATAACTCTGGACCATCAATTGTGGACGCCAACTTCTTACCCAAAATGAAATAAAATAAAACAAAGTGGCAGGCTTTATATTATTGATGGTTCATCTTCATAGTTCATTAATTTATACTATCGATCAGCTATTCATTTTAATGATAAAAATTTCTAAGTTTAATTATACGAATATGATTTTTATCTGAGTTGAATTTTTATTATAGCTGTAGTGATTATTACACCCTGTATTTTTTTTTAATGGAAATGTATATTTATTGATTAAACACAAATATAAACACCAATATCTTTAACGAGAAAGTTAAACAATCAAGTTGCCTCAAAATTTGACCAAACATGATACTTACTCTTATACGTAACATGATTAGCTACAATATGAGCCACCACGTTACACGTCCTACGGGCAAATTGGAACGTAACCGATTGAAAAGGCCCACAAATTACATAAATATCATGAAGGATATTTATTAGAGTACCATCATTATTCTTTTGACATAATAGCTAAATCAATGGTAGAGAGTCTGACTCCACAATGACTGTCACGACCCGACCTTCTCCAACATGATATTGTCCGCTTTGGGTCTAACCCTCACGGTTTTATTTTCGGGAGCTCACGTGCAACTTCCCAGTGGGTCACCCATCCTAGGATTGCACCTGCCCCTATTCGCTTAACTTTGAAGTTCCCTAGGAATCCAAAATCAGTGAACTCCCAAAGGGCCTCCTTTGAGTTAGAGATGCGTAGCGATAACTGGACACATTCTACCAAACAAGATATTGTCCCATCTAGGCCCGGGTCGTCACTCAGCCCGCAGGATTTTGTTCCTGGGAGCTCACGTGCAACTTCCCAATGGGTCACCCAACTTGGGATTGCACCAGCCTCAAATCGCTTAACTTTGGAGTTTCTAAGGAATCCAAAGTCAATGAGCTCCCAAGAGGCCTCCTTTTGGATAGATGCGCGCCCACACATATAAGCGCATCCCCTAGATCTCCCTGAGCGATGTGGGATTGCTAACCATGCCACCAAGGCCGGGTCCTCACAATCCACTCCCTTTGGGGCCCAGCATCCTCGCTGGCACAATCAGTATTGGCCAGGGTAGGGCTCTGATGCCAAATTGTCACGACCCGACCTTCTTCAATAGGATATTGTTTGCTTTGAGCCTAACCCTCACGGTTTTGTTCTCGAGAGCTCACATGCAACTTCCTAGTGGGTCACCAATCCTGGATTGTACCAGCCCTTACTTGATTAATTTTGAAGTTCCTCAGGAACCTCAAACCAGTGAGCTCCCAAGAGACCTCCTGTTGGATAAATAAGCGCCCACACATATAAGGCGCATCTATAGATCTCCCCGGCCGATGTGGGATTGCTAACCATACCACCAAGGCACGGGTCCTCACAATGACTATAGTGTGACCAGCTGACACACATTCCTCTAAACCTAAACGGATCGCTAAAGCCTCAACCTGAAGTGTTAACAAGCACACTAGCATACTAGCACCATTGGTCCCTTCAAAGGACCCTAGTCAATATCGTAGAACCCAATTAAAGGCCCCTCTATGCGTTCATTTAGACCAAGCACCATCATAATTAACTTTGAGGACACCAAGGCTAGATTGTTGCCACACTATAGGCGGCACCCCCTTATAAGGCATCGTCTGTTCGCCTATAACATCATGTCCACTCTCAGTCACCCATTTCCCGGCCTTCAAGAACTCATCCAGCTGTCAAAACATCAAATCAATGGTAGTAGCATGAGACTGTGAGGTATTTTGGAAACAACGCTCATTACGGGCTTTCCAAATCCGCTAGCAGCCAAAGGCAATAGTCTAACAAATATCCCCCATATCCTCCTTATGTTCATACCTATCTTCCAAGGTGTGCCAATAGTTGTGAAGTGAAAGGTCTTGGAAAATAAACGTCACGATCTGAATCGGGCCTCTAAATTAAAAAGTTCGAGTAAAATGACAAGTGAAAAACGGGTGGGACTCCGACTCCTCCTCATCCCCACACAACGGAAACATAGTCTCCATATTAACCTTTCGTCGGACCAGATTTTGACTGGTAGCAACATATCCACGACAAAAGGTCCAGATAAAATGCCTGATTTTATGTGGTGCATTCCAAGCTTCAAATATTCGGTGTTGCCCCACTGACCATACTAGATTCTCCCCTACCTCTACCAAACAGCTCACCATTTCGATAGAGTTATGTGGCTAGTAGATAAACAGAATGAACATTATATCTACCATTTTCTAATAAGTGCCAAACATATCGGTCCATACACCCATACTTAATTATTCAACAGAATCGATTAAATAACTTTAGTCTGTACCTCATCAAACATCACCACCAAAATACTCAACCATGCATAACTAACATGGCAAATAAGTTCATTAACCAGGAGCCAACCGGGAGCCAAGGGTATGAATGAGTATGGATCTAGGAGACATCTCCTACATGCCAATGAAAACCCGACTTGGGAATACGAAGCCCCTACAAGATACCCTTCCAACCCCATGACGACCCACCGCCTCCTTTGCTTCTAGAATTGCAATCTCACTATGGGACGTTGCACTTAATAACCTAATGAGGAGGGAAGACGGTTGATCAAATAGCCGCACCTTGGTTTTAAATTACACCTTGTTAGTTAACATAAAATATCGTTGTATAAAAATATTTTTGAAGATCTTAATTGTTTAGACGAATTTGCATATGGGTGCTCCATAAATTAGAGATTCGATTCCATTGAGATTAGATCAAGATTTAGTTGAGAGCCTCAGGCAATGGCTTACTGCATGCCCTAGTGTTTTTCAGGTTTTATCTGACATAAATAAATTTAATGTAGAAAAAAATAATAATATCGTAATCAAAGATTACAAAAGTGAGCTCGAAGTAACAAAAAAAAAATAGCCAAACATGTAATAAGTAGAAAGATGTAATGTTGAGTCTTTGTGTTATTCTTCCCTAATTATTGTTTGGCGAAAGTTAATTTATAAAGGAGCAAAAGAAGTTTAGAATGAATAGACAAGAGGCAATGAAATGCATTCACATATCGCCGCGTATAAGAGATTGATTGTGTCTTGTGTGTCCCTGTCTGTGTGCCGCTTCGATTATTTGTGAGGGAGGGAATACATAGAGAATCTATTTGTTCTATTTTTATAGGTAGGCAGCCTCTATTATTATGTAGTTCTTCTGCAAGTCAAAAATATTCTCCTAGCCTTTGAATTTATTTGAAGCCATAATATATATTAATATTAATATTAATATTAGTGGCTGAAGATATTATGTTGTGGGAAGGCCAATCCCACCATGTTCAACAGCAGAAACTTTTGACTCCCATCGCGATTCTGCTCTTTCTCTGGATCTTTAGCTACATTAATGTATGGCGGATTGGGAATGGGATACACAACTTCCACCGTCATCATCGTCATCAGATGATCTCTCTCTCTCTCTCTCTCTCTCTCTCTCTCTCTCTCTCTCTCTCTATATATATATATATATATATATATATGCATCCTTCTTTCTGGTTCATAATGTCTCAGGATCAGTTGTTGCCTACAAACAAATAATCTGTATGTGAGATGGTTTAAATATTGACGTGACAATAATTAGGTAATAAAGGAAAATATATTTGCTTGAATGTCACATGAATTTTTATACCAATTTTAATTTGCTGCTTCATCAAAAAAGAAAAAAAATATATTAAGTCAGACGTCACCTTAACCTTATGAAATTCAGGAATTGTCACCTAATTTTAATGGTGTCAAATTTTGTCCAAAAAGTCGTACGTTCATTGCACAATATTCTTTTCAAGAGTATTTTGGACTTTTTGCTAAAAATATTATAAGAAAAAGAAATTGATTTTATTTTGACAATGGGTTTCCTTCATTTGTGGTTAATTTGTGCTTTTCATTTTTCTATTCTGGTGTCAACAACTCCAAATTACCCCATGAAATGGATGAAAAATTTAACTATCATTAAGTTTGGACAATAATTCATGAATTTTGGAAAGTTAAATATGTGAAATTTCAAAAATATGCAAAAAAATTTGAATGTATATATGCATTATTCGTCACTAAAGGTGGAGAATTTCTTCCTTTTTTTTTTTGTTGGAGGGTGGAGAATATCTTTGGTGACGAAGATTTTGACGAACATCGCATATATAATGATGAATCAAGAAAATAATACCTACTAAAATCTACTTCCTTTTGTCTCCCCCGTCACCTTATTGCATGCTACCACTAATTATGAATTTAACCTATCATCGCATATATATGTTCACCTCATCTTTCTAATTTGCACGCGAATTACCATATCAAAATAATTTGAAGAACGAAATTAGATCATAATTATCCCTTAATTAAAAAGAAAATGGTCAGATGTGACCTAATTAAAAACTTTATAATTAGGCCTCCAAAATTGGTTGGAAAAAACACCATATATATATATATATATGCGCACTTATGATGAATTAGAATCTATACACCAATCGAAAGAAACCATTGTTTTTTGTTGTCAGCAATGATTTTCTTGGCACAAAGTACGTAGATCCTTTTGCACAGACCAAATTACAGAGAATCGCCATATTTGTGTTGATATGGAGTACACTATTTGTGATATAGATGAAGTTGTTGTAGTACTATATATATGGCCATATATAATTTTCAATGAACCACTTGTTATAAAGCCACTTTTTCTAGAACAGAAAGGATTTAGAAATATCATATAGAAATACAAATTGCCAATTTTTAAAACACTAATAAATATCTCCTCCTAAGTCCTAACCTTTGAATTTGGTGATGGGATTATAGTTGAGATCAATCTTGGTCTCATTTTTAATATTTGATTTCCTTTTGGTAAAGTGATCCCGGTGGCACCCTTGAATTGGTGGAGTTCAATTTAATTGGTACTGCCCGGCATGCACTTTCGTGCTTAACTTAGTTAGGCAAGCTGATAATTAATATATCTCAACTCTTATATATAATTAATTAAGCTCCTAATTAAAAATGACACTAGCTAGCTCAATCGCCTTACCGGCCTGTACGTAGGATCTTATAATTAATTATTGCTATTTCGATAAGTACGTATTCGCTATTATGAATTTAGGGTTTGATGAAATTGAGTATTGATATATATGGTACGTACATGGACAAATTTTTTATTTTTTATTTATTTTTTATTTTTTTGTGGTTTTAGTCGTGGAAGTTTTTAATTGTGGTAGCTAGCCTTAGGGGACAAATTTACCACCAAATTCCTGATAAAAAAAATATTGAACTCGGCCGTTTTCCATCCCCATGAAAAAAAGGAGGGTGTAGTACTTTGTTTCTTAATTTTCTACTATTAATTGCACCTAAATATTTGCTCAAAGAAATTGCTGTTCACCAGTAATGAATTATATATTTATATTTTATAGAGTAGTATGCACTTAAGAGTGTATATATATAATATTAAACTGAAAATTTATTTTCTTGTTTAATTAAATGAAGTATGGTGTACATACACAAATCATTTTCTTGTTTTAAAAAAGAAATTTCTTTTTCAAATTTTATTGTATGAAATATGTTTGAATGAGGAATTTTAAAACATGTAAAGAAAATTTGGTCGAGTATATATATTATAAAAAATGGACAAAAAAACGTGGGACGCGCCTGATCCCGTCAGACTAGGGAAATTTCTGTCTCTAGCCCTCATCGGGCTTCCAGAGTACGCCAGGATCGTAGGAGGAGGAGTGTGATGTCTCGTCTCTGCTACAGCCCGCATCCGCGATCAACCTGAAGGACATTAAAACATTTAAAAGTCGTGAGTGGACAAAACAAGCATTTTATTAAAAAACATTTTCACATAAAGACATTTATGCCCTTCACTAAAAGCCTATGCATGCATTCATAAACTATTTACCAAAACGTTTATAAAACCATTTGTCAAACATATTCTCAAAACCTTTCAAGGGTTCATGCCCGGTCCCCATAAACCGTCATGACCCACAAAAACATTTGGGTCCCCAACCCGAAATCACAAAAACCCGTAAATCCATAAATCAATACATGTGGGAACTCATCCCAAAACCGTTCTCAGTGAAATACCAAAACATAGAATACGAGGTCTCTGCCCCAAACCATTTTCCAAAACATAAAACACGGGGTCTCCGCCCCCAAATCACTTTTCATAAGAATCACATACGTACGCATACGTATAACCCATCCGCGGCACTTCCGAGAAGATGCCAACTCGGGGCACACAACCCCTAGGGAACACATCCCCGATATATGTCACGATTAATCATATCTATACTAGTGTGCACACTACTCAGGGTCTCACTCCGAGTCTTCTTCCAGGAATTCTCCATCTATTAGGCTCTAACTTCGGACCTAGTCCGATCATCTCTCCGGAATCTGGTCCGGGAGCACATCATATCTCATAACTCCCACTCTTGTAACGGGATCCCTATGGGGATACCCATTCTGGTATGTGGATCGTGACTCTCCAGGTCGACGTCTGGAGGAGACCATATAAATCATATGGAGGGTTCATATTCATTTTCAAAACTCTTTCTTTCTTTCTCAAAACATTTCTCAACTGGGTCTCATACCCGATTCAAATTCATTTCACAGGCCTCGGCCTAAATCCTCAGTTCAACAGGGTCTCATGCCCGAATTCTCCTTTCATAACCCGAACTGGGACTCAAGCCCGATTTCACATTCAACAGGGCCTCAAGCCCGATACCACAGCTAATTGGGCCCTAGGCCCGAAACCATAAACCAACGGGGCCTCAAGCCCAATTTCACAACCAATAGGGCCTCAAGCCCGATACTACAGTCAACTGGGCCTCCAACCCGATATTACAACCAAATGGGCCTCAAGCCCGGATCATAAATCAACGGAACCCTCGGTCTGATCGTATAACTCAAATGGACCTTCAGTCCGATTCCTCGTCAAATCAAATGGGTCTCGTGCCCGATTTCATATTTCCAAATCCAAAAACAATTTATGAAACCCTCATTGAAAACCTAACACGTCTCGATGCGCGTGCCATAAGCCTCTCCCGGGCCAAACGTCGCCTCCGGGATTCCCGAACCTGTCCAAATTGTAATAGAGAGTTATTAACTACTTAAATAACCTCTCACTAAAGCACCGTAATTTTTCGAAATTTCTAACTATTTTTAAACGCAAACCTAAACTTTCAGACAACCCAAACTATATTGAAACGATGTCCGATTGACACAAAACCAGTCCCAAAATGTTCGTTACATCGAATAGATGAAATTACATGTTGGAAACTTCCCCAAAGGAGGGAGCACGCGCCCTCACGCGCCCCAAGAACGTCCTGCACGTGGGCCTTATGCGTCAGGACACTGTTTTTCTTTCTCAGGCGACTGAATCGGGTCTGGCCGTTTTGCTGGTTCTCCTGGACCGGCGTGACCGGTCAGGCCTGGTTTCTCCCCCAATTTTCGTCCAATCTTCTCCTTTTTGATCCCAATCTTCATATTTTGATGTTTTTTTTATCATTTCCAATTAATAAACCTAAAAGAAAACAACTAAAACCCATCTGTTCAATCCTCCCAAAATCGGTCTAAGTTCTCCGATCACTCCCAGGGCAGCACCGCCCCTCTCAGCCGTAAAAAACGGTCCATTCTCTCTCCTAACAACCTAATAAACTCATCCTAATCATCCAAAACAGTCCATAATATATAAATCGAAAAATATGGGAAAAATGGGCAAACCGAGTACCTTCTCGGGTCTATGGCCGCCGTCCACGGCGGCGTTGCCTCCTGCCTGCCACCATCATAACGACCCTCATCTCACTCTTTGGGCTTCTCAAAAGATCAGATGGGGAATGGTTTGGAATTGGGTTGGATTGGGTTTGCTCGGGTTTGCTTGGAAAAGGAGAAAATGATCGATGAAGAGCAAAGGAAGGATATGCATGAATGAAAAGGGGTGGCCAATGGATGGGTGACACTTGTCACTCATCCATTGGTCCAATGAAAAATATCTGGGCCCCACTAAATTTCAAAAAACATCTGTCTCGAATTTCGTGCAATAGTACTTTCGAACTTCCGTGAACCGTAACTTCTCCGTCGAACGTCCGAATTCGACGTGCCGTCTGTCTACGGATTCGTATCGTCCCGATTTACGTAACGGTTCTCGGCCCTCGGCCATCGGACCTCCCGGGTCAAAAGTCATCTATTTTCCTCATTTCAACCAAATTACCAAAATGCCCCCAAACTTCCGAAAATCACAACTTCTTCTTCTAACGTCGGAATCAAGCGTGCCACTTGTCTATGAACTCGTGACGTCCCAAACTATGTCACAGTCATCGGCCAAAGTCCATTTGACCGCCTGAACGAAAAGTCAAAGATTCGCCCATTCTAGGGGCAAAATCGTCATTTCGCCATTCTCGTTCGTTAATCCTCGTCTAATCCCCGATTAGCCTCGCTAATCCGTCATTAATTCTTAATTAATCCCGCTAATTCGGGACGGGTCGTCACAGTATGGGCTTCATGCTCGGTCTGGACCGATATGGTCTGAACAGTATGAAATATGTTTGAATGAGGAATTTTAAAATATTTAAAGAAAATTTGGTCGAGTTTATATATTATAAAAAATGGACCAAAAAAAAAACACAGTGATTATATATAATTCATAAGTAACTAATAATTAAATAAATAGCAAGGCGCACATGTACTCCATCCACATGAGCATAACAAATCACCCGGGAAGGAATTTCCTAAATAAAACATACCAAGGTGTTGCTTACAAATCCCGTAAAATACATTGTACTATACATACAATCATTTGAAATCCATTAACGATACTTTGAAACGTTTTTTATATTTATACTAATTGAGCCTGAATCTTTAGTACTTTGAAATTCCTTATCGAAAGTTTTCATGGAAACCGGAAGAAACGAAGTGATCAGAAAACGAGAAAGAGAGAGTTTAGAGACGAAGGGCCATTCGGTGTGAAAAATTAACTGTTTTCAATATATTTTCACTTATCACGTATTTGCAGCTTGATCAGTGGATTCCAATGAATTGTGAATAGCTATTATATTTTGTATCTCTTGAGTTTATTTGATAACTAGAGTACTAAGGAACCAATTTTTGCTATTATATTTCATGTGCATGAGGAGCGGTATTTAATGAATAATAAATCAAGATTAATAAATAACTCGGTAATTAATTAATAATCAATTAGGATTTTTTATATTAGGACTATATTACTTTTCAATGTTTGTTTAGGGGTGTGGCGGACGTTTTAAGTGCAAAGCCATGTCATCTACTAATAATGGGAGAATAATTAAGGAAATTTAAAAAAAAAAAATGTACGAACGCAGCTCTCCTCTAAACACGAGGTCAAAGTTCAATTAATCCGTCTACTTAATTGCCAATTAATCCGTCTACTTGATTATTTCATTATGAATACACATATCACGTGATATTCTGACTATACATATTACGTAATATTCTGACTACATTCGATAATTACTCGTTTGATAGTACTTTGTTGTGAAGACCGACAATCAGGTCTTATTCTTTGAACGTGTTCGCATCTTTATACGGTTGAATGAATGTTTGATGTTACACTAGAATATAAGTAAAGATCATAGGAAGAAAATAATGAGCAAAAATTAAAGTAGAGAAAAAGGCCGGGAAATAAGATATGTATTGTTGAATTGATCGTTGAATGTTGATGTTACATATTATATGTAAATTAAAAGGAAGTGAGGTAAACTATATAGATAGAAAAAGTAGAGGAAAAGTAGAAAGAAAGTGCACTGAGAAAAAAGTTGGAAGGGAAATATATTGGCATCCCTCGATATATCTCAATGTTTTTGTAACTTTAGCATCCTTTGATGTGATGATGAGAGCGCGATTGAAATTGAAAGCAATGACAATCGAATTGGATTTGACTTCCTAATTATTTCTGAAACCATAGATATGGATGTGTATATAGATGAGGAATGTCATTTGAACTTATTAAATTGACCATATTTACTGATACATATTTGATGTACCAATCAATGAATTGTGTTATTTTAATAATTAAATTACTTGGTATGCCTACTCCACCATTCATTGATTGCTACATCAAATGTGTTATTAAATGTACTCCATTTAGTGTGCTCAAATAACATTACTCATAATTAGATAGCCCGATTTATCTCGTTTTAATTGTATGTACATATGACCAAATCAATAGGTTACAAGAATTTTAATTTCTTTTCTTTATTTACACAAGTTATATTATATTTTAATCTAATTTAAATTACTAAAATTCTGAAAATTAAACTCCAAACTTCATGTTCAATATGTATAACACCACCTCCAAATTAAGAAAATAATAACAACAATAATTATTTTGTGTGCTTGATTCATAGTTTCAAACTTGAAATCTTATGTATACTGAGAAAGTATATATATATATATTCGTTATTAAATATTGGAGTGTTATTGATTGAACTACCTTTTCTGGGCTTCAATCTTAATCCGTTCATTTTGTTATTTTGTGTAGGGATCGAGAAGACTTTCTCAAATCGGATGATTTTCGTATCAACAAGTGTAGATAGTGTGGATGTGCTCATTGTCTCATGGTAGGTTATCAGACGTTCTCTATTAATTTAAGAGTAATTACATTATTGATTGATTTTTTTTAAAAAAAAAGTTATATAAATGTCATCTCTGTAAAAAAAAATTAATTAACCAAAGTAGTGAACTAAGTGTGAGCTAGTTGTATTGGTATGTTCATATATGGGTTGGTTATAGATATGGTTTTGAGTTTTGGTCCTCGATATGGAATGAGAGCTCGGGAAAGACTTAAGATATTATGAAGTGGATAAGTATGTTATTGAGATGATGGTGGATTTGGCATAAAATTGGTATATGAATTCGACTTAATTGTAAATTTCGAAGACGAAATTTTTTTTAAGGAGCGTAGGTTGTAACGACCCGGATCTCGAGAGAAACGTGAAATTGGAAAATTTAAGGAGGAAAGAACGATTTTGCCCCTAAGTAAAAAAGTTGAATTTTTTACCAAGGTCAAAGTGTTGACTTTTAACCAAAATAGGTTTTGGCAATTCCAAAAAACGTCGTTAGGAAGGTCTTGGCCTCCCTAGTACGTTGACATGCAGCATGTGTGTTGTGTTTTGCATGGGCCAAGAGAAAGAAAACGAAAGAAAGGAGAGAACACAGGGGAGAAGGAAGAAAGAAGAGAGGAAAATGAGATGTGAAGGACAAAAGAAGCAGAAAATAGAAAGAAAGAAGGAGGTTGAAGCCAGAATCGTGAGGGAGGAACTGTAAACCCGAGAAGGTTTTCGAGTTTGGAGTTGTCTAACTCATTTTCGACGTGAAATCTCGAACCCAAGACCCAAACTGACAGGACCCATCCCAAATTCCCCCAGGATTAATGTGGGATGTGCCTGCTCCCTTCTGACATGAAGTGTCAGACAATGGATAATTCCAACCTTAGCCCCACGGGGCTCCCAAAGTGCGCTAGGATCGGAGGAGGAGTGTGATGTCTCGATTTCTGCTACAGTCAGCATCCGCGATCAACTTGAAGGGCATTAAAACCATTGAAAGCTGTGAGTAGACAAAATAAAAAATTTATTAAAAACATTTCATGAAAAGACGTTTATGCCCTTCACTAAAAAGTATGCATGCATTCAAAAACCAATTATCAAACCATTGAATTAAATCAATCATTAGGCCCCTTAGCCCAAAACCGTAAACACAAAGTATATGGGAACTCAGCCCAAAACAATACATGTAATGACCCGTCCCGAATATCGGGATTGAAAATTAATTAATTATGGTTTAGAATGACTAATCGGGGATTAGTTGAGTGAAATCGAGACGAATGAGTGAAATCGGACGAATTGTGCAAAATGACCGTTTTGCCCCTAGCGTGGGCAAAATGTTGACTTTTAGTTCGGGCGGTCAAACATACTTTGACCAATGACTGTGACGTAGTTCGGGACGCCACGAGTTCATAGACAGGTGGCACGTTCGATTCTGACATTCGAGGTGAAAGTTATGGCGTTCAGAAGTTGAGGGGCATTTTGGTAATTTTGGTTAATTGGGGTCAAATGTTGACTTTTTGACCGGGAGGTCCGATGGACGAGGGACAAGGACCGTTACGTAGGTCTCGTCGATACGAATCTAACGACAGGCGGAATGTCGAAATCGGAGATTCGACGACGAAGTTATGGTCACGGAATCGGACTCGATTAACCGAACGAACCGGGATTAAAATAATATTTTAATATGAACAGTACTCGGTGACTGTGCACACCTGGATGAGTGACAAGTGTCACCCATCCCTTGTTTCCAGCTCCTTGTTTCCCTCCAAACACCTTCATTACAACATCATCATTTCTCCTTCATCATTTCTTCCATTTTCTCCTTCATTTTCTCTTCTTTGTTTCTTACCCGTGAACATTGAGCAGCAGAAATTGGGAGAATTGAGCTCCCTTTCACAACCAGTTTTGAGGGGAGTTTGAGAGCTATGTGAGACTGATTCAACTGGGATAAAACGAGGGATTGTTTGAGACCTGAGGAATTGAATTTCGGATTTTAGAAAATTTGGGGGGAAAATCGAATTGGAAGAATTGAGCCGTGAGGAGTGGAATTGAAGCCTCATTTAGCTTTCTGGGATCAATACGAGTCGATCTGCAACAAGAACGAAGGGAATTGGAGTCGATTTAAGCAAGAATATAAGGGATGAAATCTTCGAATTTTCGACCTTGAGTCGAGGAATTTGAGGCTTCGATTGATGAAATTGAACTGGGGATTATGTTTCTGAGGATCCCACGATGCTTCTGGAGGGATCAATTGAAGGAAAACGTTGGAGATTGATGAAGTGCCATCATTGCACAGTGTACGGTTGTTCTTCGAAGAATCGAGTTTGAGTCGTGGAGTTTGAGCCATGAATTGATTCAATTGAGTTGGGGAAAAGGTTTACCTGAGTTCATTGAAGCTTCTTCATGAATTAATTTAGGGAAATCGTGTGAAATTGAGGGATTTCTGATGATGAACAGTGTTCAGGGTGTCCTTCGAATGATCAACTGTGATCGTGAGGTTTGAGAAAACCAGCCGGGTCTGATCGCGGGTTAAACGACCCGTTTACTAGACAAACGGGTGAGGGAGACAGCACTGTAGCTGGCGCGTGGGTTTCACGCGCAGCCACTCACGACGGCACGTGAGGGCGCGTCCAGCCTAGTCTCAAGGAGTTGTGATTTCCAGATTTTACGGAAAATCGTGCAGCTCGGAAACGAACCGTTTTGGACGGTGTGTGTGAGTGGACTTTGTTTTCTAACCGTGTTGCATGCATATATGATTTTAAATGCCTTATTATGTGATTTTATATGCTTTGGCATGATTGATGTTTCAATCCGGTAATTTCTCGGTTTTATGATTATTATATTATTATTTTGGGCGATTTTCGAGAAATTACGAAATTTGGTAAAAATGATGTTTGGACTTGGTTTATGAGTCTGGGATTGAAATTGATTGAAAATAATGTTTGGACTCGGATTATTGAGTCATGGATTGAAAAATGATGTGGTGACTCGGGAATGAGTCAAGGGTCAATTTCGTGGATTTACGTGAAAATGGCAACGGAGGTTGCAACGCATGGATTTGCGTGAAAATGGTATTTTGGGCTTTGAGACCCAGTCGGGAATGATCTTGACTTTGTATGAAGACAAGATTTGATTGAAATGTTTTGGGATGTATTTCCCGAGATGGTTTTCATGGTGATTGTGATATTCCCAGACGGTCGGAGCTTGGGGGGATTACCCAGACGACCAGAGCTTGGGGGATGTGATTGTAGGATCATGAGTTGATCCTATGGTAGTCAGCTTCTGGGATTAGACTGAGCCTGGATGTACCACTCGGATGGGTCTGAGCCTGGGGATGTGTTCGCCCAGAGGTGACTGAGCCCGAGGGGGTTGAGCCCAGAGGTGTCTGTTCCCGAGAGAGTGACTGGATATTGGCCTACGCGTAGTGCAGCACTTGTGAGTAGTGCAGTTTGATTGATTGTGCACTTGTGAGTAGTGCAGATGTGATTTGTGATATTTTATGCACTTGTGAGTAGTGCGGATTGATTGGATTGATATATTTATTGTGCACTGGTGATTAGTGCTGATTCATGTTGTTTGTGATAACGTACTGGTATTGAGTACGGGTTCTTGGTCTTTGTGGCCAGGTGATTATGCTTTCTCATGTTTTGGCCTGAGAGCCGGGATTTGATGTTTTATAACATGAACTGATTTGGTGAACATGAGTTTTATGGACCATGGGAAAATATGTTTTGATTTTATTGGTCCACTGTACATACTTGAATGATTTCATACTATTACTCATGTTATACGATATGCATGCAAGTTTGTGAAAACTGGAGGGTAAGAATGTATTTTGATAAATGTTTTTATAAGAGGTCATTTTTGTCCACTCACACCTTTTCTGTTTTATTGACCCTTCAGGTCGTGGCGCGATGATCGAGGCTATTCGAGAGGTGGAGGTATGTACGGGCACATGCGCAAATATCCCTTGTCTGACAGGTGCTGAAGGGTAGTTTCGGACTTTCAGTTGACTTGTCAGACGGGAGCAGGACCGGGCACGGTTAACTTTGTCCTTCGGGGACGGGTCCTGTCAATACATGTGGGTCTCAGCCCAAAACCAATCCTATGTATCCCTAATGCTTGACATCCTAGATGTCACAATCAATCATGTCACAGTTCCAAGCTACGCGTGCTACCCGGGGTCTCAAATCTAAAGTCTCCCTAGGGTCCACCCAGGTCAATGACCAGTAGATCAATGACCCTCCCTGGGGCGAGGTTTTAATCTTTAGCAATCCTTCTCCTAAGTCACTATACAGACCGATCGCTCTATGAAATGACTCCTCGCAAGCAATGCCCCGTGACTACTATAGGATACTAAGAGACATCTAGAGGAGACAACCCACTACTCCAGGATACTATGGGATGTCTAGAGGGAAACCGTTCATGAGAATGGTATACGAAAAACCGTTTCAAATCATTCAGAGGGCTATGCCCTGGTTTTCCATAAAACCATCGTAAATTCATTTCCATTTGGGGTCCCGACCCAAAATCACATTTATAGACTAGAACTGGGCCTCATGCCCTATATCATAACCAACTGGGCCTCAAGCCAGAATTTGTAACCTAACGGGGCCCCTAGCCCTATCACATAACTCAAATGGGCCTCCAGCCCTATGTCTCATTAAATCAACTGGACTCCAAGTCCGATAGTTTCCAATCAAATGTGTCTCATGCCCGATTCCATAATTTCAAAACCCTTTCAAATCGTCTTTCAATTGGCACTCATGCCCGAATCTCGATTTCACGCACTTCCGTGAAATCTTCAAAAACCGTAAATCAGCTCCTCGGTTTCACGCCCCTCCGTGAAACCTTTGGAATCACATATAAACCATGTAAAACATATGCATGTAGTACACTTGGCCGAAGTCCAAACATCATATAAAACATAAACCTCGAACTACGTGCAATGGTGTATTTTCCTCCGAAAATGCCCAATAATCATAATTAAATCATATGCACTCATGGCATCTAAAAAAAGTTCATAAATACAAATAAAAAATGTATGCATGCATCAATTTAGAAAACAAGGTCCACTCACAGACCGTCCTAGCTGCCGTCTCGATATGCGTGTCATAATCCTCTCCAGGCTAATCACCATCTCTTGCGTTCCCAAACCTATCCAAATCATAATAGAGGGTTACTAACTACCTTAATAACCTCTCATTAGAGCCCCCAAATTTTCTGGCATTTTTAACATATTTTAAACTCGATCCTAAACCTTCGGACATCCCTAACTATATCTATACGATGTCCGATCGACTCGAAACTTGTACCAAAATGTTCATTTCATCAAAAGGATGATTTCATATGTTGAACACTTCCCAAAAAATGCTTCACGCGCCCCCACACACCACTGTACAGGACCGTCTTCAACCTCCAGGCGACCGGTCTGAATTGGGTTCTCTAGCTCTCGGTCCGACCGGACCGGTGAGACCAGAAGAGGCCCATAACTCTCTCATTTTTTACTCGATTTTGTCCATTCCAATTTCTATAGCTTCGTATAATTATTTCCTATCATCATACATTCTCAAAACATACAAAAAAGGGATGAGAAATTACCTCCCCGATCAAAGAACACACGGCCAATTTTTCGGCCGTTTGTCTGGGTTACTCCGCTGTCGTCCTCTATCCAAAGTCATCCTTACACGGTCGTACACACCTCCCAAGCGTCATCAGATCATTAGAAGCATTCCCCAAACGTTTAAAATCAAAACTCTAAAAACTGGAACGTAAAACTCACCTCGTGGTGTCCCAGGCCACCGTGCACGACAGCCCCCAATCCTTCCACTGTCCAGCTCGTCTCAACCTGCTCTCTCACTTCCCCGTTCATAGTAACCACAGAAGATGAAGGTTTGAGGAGATATGGGTGGGTTGTGGTGAGTGGTTTCAAATGAAATTGGGTGAAAACCCGTTGAAAATGAAATGGGGATATGCATGTATCTGTTTAAGGGAAGCAATGGATGGGTGACACTTGTCACTCATCCATTGGGCTTGGGGAAATATTTGGGCCCACTGAGGACAAAAGTCCACTCGTCTTGTAATGCGTGCAATAGTTCCTCGGAACTTCTGTGACCCATATCTTTTCCATCGAATGTCTGATTTCGACGTGCTGCCTGTCTACGGACTTGTATCGACCCGATCTACGTAACGGTCCTTGGCCCTCGGGCATCGGACCTCTAGGGTCAAAAGTTAACTTTTTGCCCTCGTTCAAGGGCAAAATCATAATTTTGCCCTGAACGACCGATAATCCTCGGCTAATCCCCGATTAGCCTCACTAATCTATAATTAGTCTTAATTAATCCTTAAAATTAGGGACGGGTCGTTACAAACTTCCCTCCTTAAAGAATTTTATCCTTGAAATTCCAACCGACCCAATTCCACAACTAAACTATGGAAATCCAATCATGTCCCATGTAGGGGGTACTCTCGTGTAATCAAACACGTCCGCCATACCCACTGTCACCGGAGCTTCCAAAGCTCCAACTCAACTCTCACCAACCGAGTTCCGATCGTTGACTCTTAAAAGTCTCCTTATCGGTTCGTAAGTCTCACTCAAGCGTCGACACTCGTCGATCTCACCTGTCACTCACTCTGATAGGTCAATCATACTAAATTGTCGTCAAATCGGCATTACAGCCTGACGATCATTCTTATCTGACAATCGAGCTGACATCCTATTCAGCATCCGATCAGACAACATCCTATCGATCCTGCCATCATAATGACATAAATCACATCTCGCAGGCCATACTCATACTGACTCTCACCAGAGTCCCATCACTACATCCCAATCCGAACTCGTCGGATACCGACTAAATCCATCACCACCATAGGTCACAACCATCGTGACTAGCCGATAGTTCCTGGCTCCACTGCACTTTCGTTGCGCTACTCTGATCTCGACTCACCCTCGAGTCCCTATATCGTATCTCATGTCACTCAACCATGCTCAACGACACTCAACGACCCCCGCTGAGTCTTGACTCATCTCTAGTCTCAATTGTTGCCTCACGTACTCTGTCGAAACACATTCGACATCTCATCCATCTTGGGTGTATCTGGACCTTATGGAATACTTATCTCAGCAGAGGTAACACGTCTGCACTGTAGGGTTCCCTTAGTCATCCATGACTTGAGCCCCCGCTCACCTTAATCACTGAACCTTACCAATCCTTTATGCTTGAGCACGCAGTAGTCGACGTCCAGTCATCATATCATCATGTCGGAACACATCCAATCATAATCCCCGTCGAACTGTCACTATCAGATCTAATCTGATCACCATCTCATGTCCATCTAGGACTCTATCCATTCGACAACACATTCCTCTTGTCGGCTAACTCTAAACCCAACATACTGATTGACCGTGGTCAATCCCATCGTCCAACATGCACAACACACTGGTGCACCCCATCATATCAATCATCAAGCCACTACTCGGCCCGCTCCAAGACTGCACCCTGGCAACGTCCAACCACCTATAATTCCTCACTCCAACTATGGTTTGATACTCAATCGTTCGTCATGAGCTAGCCTCAATCCATCACAATCTCTATCCTCATATCCAACTCGAGGCATCAACTATTCATCGCTTCTTGATCGATATCCACGTATCGTCCTCGTCTCATATGTATTCCCATATCCAATCTGTTTCTTGTCATCTCACCAAAAATGCTAAGGGATTCTTCAACAGTCTTACAATATGGTTCTCCTCTGCTCCTAGCTTAGTATAATCATCAAGGCAACTCACTCCAATGACGACCAGACCTCGATCTACTCGCCTCACGATCGCCACAATCATCTCAATCACTTCGATCCTCTCGATCATCACCACACGGCTCGATCCAAACTCGCCTTGCTCCACTGTAGTTCCACTACCTCTGACACTTACTCGTCACATCCGGTGACGCTAAGTACCATCTGTTTTTCCAGTCAATCAAATTTGACTCACAGCCTAGGTGTTCGGTTCTTACACCCACTTTGAACCCTTTAACTGTCATATCCTTCCTCATTGGCCCGCATAAGGAAAGTCTAAGCTGATGACATCTAAGTTCATCCTATGTCATCCTGCGGCACCCAGCATTATCTGCTAAAGAGCAGAAAACGAGAAGTCTCCTTTATTGACTTCGAAATACCCACTTCCAATGCAGAATCAAGTACTCTCCTCATCGTCTCAATCACAACTTCTCTTGATTCCGAAGCTTCAACCATGTTGGAACCATATTGGTATGCTTCCGAGTCCTCAACTCACTCGGACATCATCCATGTGTCCGTAAACAATCCAACTCGCTTGTCCGTTTACGACCGTTTATGTACATCCAAAAGGATGTCAATTCATCCTAACCTGATGTACCGCTCGACTGAAGAGTCATAACAGGCTACTGCTGTGATCTGCAGTCAAATCTCTGCATATCACTATATCTGACCAACTGGTCACTAATCCCCATGACAGTACTCGCGTCGTCCATTTATACCTTTTCATCCAATCACCACTTAGGCATTTCAACCTTTAACGTTACCACTCTTGGGCACACACTCGTGCCTCAAGTCTCGTATCATCAGGGAACTGGTCACCAAACCAAGTACTCCCCGTGCCTCACACTGAGAGACTCGGGATCCTCTCTGTCCTGCACAGTGCCCACTGAACTCACATGCTCGCCACTCTAGGCACATCTACTATTCCGTCGGTATACTGGTTCGCACGTCCCAACTCTATGGGATCAACTCCAACACTCATACTCTTGTGATCCATCCAAGGGTATCTTGGGCACCTGTCACTCATCCAGGTACATCCCACTCATCACAGTCACCTCCACAGAGGTAGTGTGGCACACTCGCCAACACCCAAAGTCAACGTCTCATTCTGCGATAGCGCTCAGTCGTAACCGAGTCGAATCTAGAATCTATGCTTGTACTGTGCGTTACTCACGCACCCTCGTAACCACGTCACGACTGACGAATCTTATTGACTTAGTCGCCACGGCAACCTGAGTCTATCCAACTCGAAAAGACTTGATCACATCCATCGATAGCAGCTTCTGCCACAACCGTATGCAGACCAATCTCAGAAGAATTTTGCTATCGAGACTCCAAATCCATACGGTCAACTCACCGCCGGTACCAATTGCTCAATACGCAATATCCCCCGATCGGTCCACCTCAAGATCCAGTCAACAAGTACTACTCTCTTGGTAACTTGTCCGATCAATCACTAACTCAGGTTATCATGAACACGGCTGCTCACTACAGCACGTCTATCCTAACCGATCCATCATTCTCAACTTCGAAATGTCGTCATACTCCGATACTGGTGCCTGACCAACTAGTAACCATGATCCGAGGACCTCGTCCTCTCGTAACGCTACGACTTCCAGCCGCTGGCCCCAGAAGAAACTGGTCGTCCTCGGTGTCTACCACCGCTCAACCACGACATGTCACACCAACCCATATGACAACTACACCGTGGCATCTTCTGCCAATCGATATCCCTCTGGGATTCGACACAATGAAACATGGCCTCTCATGCCAAATAGGATCCAACGTTCCTATTCCCAATAGTCTCAAATCGGGTTATCCATGACCTCCACTGATATCACCTTGCCCCAATCCATATCCGCCATGACCGCTCAACGGTCCCGACTCTCAAGTCGTCATACTGTGTCTACTGATGCACTGGATCCTATCCACCAGTAACACTACGGCTATAAGCCATTGGATTCCCATGCACATCGATCCTATTAGGGATCACACCTCACTAAAATACGGCATTCTGTGCCAATCAAACCCTAAACCGTCGCTCCACATGCCAACCACAATCTAACCAAGGCTCGATTCCACTGAATCCTCATACTCTTACCCTAACCATCAGGTTGATGACGGGCTGTTACCATTGCAGAGACATCACATCCTCGACTAGCGTGTAATTGAAATCACAGACCTTTAATTAAGGATTAAACGATGATGTTAGCTGACTCAATTGAAAGAAACGATGATGTTAACATACACATGGGTGAAAGTGGTGACACTGTAGCATCACTGTAGCACGCGCAGCCACTCACGGCGGCGCGTGAGGGCGCGTGGGCACGATTCCCGAGGTGAGGTCAACATGACTTTTATTCTATGCAATGTAACGAACATTTTGACGTTGGTTTTGGGTCAATCGGACACCGTTTCGATATTGTTTCGAAGGTTCGAAGGCTTATGTTGCGTTTTTAATTCTTAATTAATTCTCAAAAAATTATGGAAAATTAATAGGATCTTAATTGAGTTATTAGTAACCCTTAATTGATGATTTTGGGCAGGATTTGGTATTCCTAGAAAGTACCGGAAATTACGGAAACACGTGCAGCTCTGAAAGCGAGCGGTTTGGACCGTGTGTGAGTGGACGTTTGTTTTATAAATTGATATGCATGCATAGTTAAATGTTTTACATGATTTATTGCATGATTTGAATTTCAATGATTTGGAATGATTATTTCTAGATTTAATGATTATTTTAATCAGTGTTTTGGACACATTTTTCGAGAAAATTGTGAAATTACTGTTTTGTCCACTCACACCTTTCCTGTTTTGGTGACCCTACAGGTCGTGGCACGACGTTCTAGGCTAATCGAAAGGTGGTGGCATGAGCAGAAATCAGTGCAGTTATCCCTTGTCTGACAGGTGCTGAGGGGTAGTTTCGAGACTTCAGTTGACTTGTTAGACGGAAGCAGGACCGGGCACGGTTATCAAAGTCCAGTTGGGACGGGTCATGTCACCCCACCCTGGGCTCCCAGAGTATGCCAGGATCGGAGGAGGAGTGTGATGTCTCGGTCCCTGCTACACCCCGCATCCTCGATCAATCTGAAGGGTATTAAAACTGTTAAAAGCTGTGAGTGGACGAAACCAATAATTTAATAAAAAGACGTGTATGCCCTTCACTAAAAAGCATGCATGCATTCGAAAACCAATTATCTAACCATTGAATTAAGTCAATCATTAGGGCCTTAGCCCAAAACCGTAAACCAAAGTATATGGGAACTCAGCCCAAAACAATACATGTGGGTCTTAGCCCAAAACCAATCATTGACATCCCTGATGCCTGACAATCAATGTTGTCACAGTTCCAAGCTACGCGTGCTACCCGGGGTCTCAAATCCCAAGTCTCCCTAGGGTCCACCCAGGTCAATGACCTGCAGATCAATGACCATCCCTAGAGGGAGGTTTTAACCTCTGGCAATCCTGCTCCTAAGTCACTATACAGACCGGTCGCTCCGTGCAATGACCCCTCGCAGGCAATTCCCCGTGACTACTCCAAGATACTACAAGACGTCTGAAGGAGACAACCAGCTACTCCAGGATACTACGGGATGTCTGAAGGGCAATTGTTCATGAGGATGGCATACGGAAAATTGTTTCAAATCATTCAAAGGGCTATGCCAGGGTTTTCCATAAAACCATCGTAAATCCATTTCCATTTGGGGTCCCCGACCCAAAATCACATTTATAAACCAGAACTGGGCCTCATGTCCGATATCATAACCAACTGGGCATCAAGCCCGAATTCATAAACCAACGGGGCCCCCGGCCCGATCACATAAGTCAAATGGGACTCCAACTTGATTTCTCATTAAATCAACTGGACACCAAGTCCAATAGTTTCCAATCAAATGGGTCTCATGGCCAATTCAATATTTCCAAAACCCCTTTCAAATCGTCTTTCAATTGGAACTCATGCCCGAATTTCGATTCCACGCACTACTGTGAATTATTCCAAAACTGTAAATCAGTTCCTCGGCCTCATAGCTCTCCATGAAACCTTGGGAATCACATATAAAACATGTAAAGCATATGCATGTAGTACACTTGGCCGAAGCCCAAACATGATATAAAACATAAACCTCGAATTACGTGCAATGGTGCATTTTCCTCCTAAAATGCCCAATAATCATAATTAAATCATATGCACTCATGTCGTCTCAAAACATGCTCATAAACACAAATAAAAAAGTTATGCATGCATCAATTTAGAAAACAAGGTCCACTCACAGATCGTCCTAGCTACTACCTCGATATGCACGCCATAAGCCTTTCCGGGCTAATCACCATCTTTGGGGTTCCTAAACCTTTCCAAATCATACCAAAGGGTTACTAACTACCTTAATAACCTCTCATTAGAGCCCCCTAATTTTTTTAGATTTTTAACATATTTTAAACACGATCCTAAACCTTCAGACATATCGAACTATATCGAAACGATGTCTGATCGACCTGAAACTTGTCTCAAAATGTTCGTTACATCGAAAGGATGATTTTGTATGTTGAACACTTTTTGAAACAGTGCTTGACGCGCCCCTACGCGCTGGCCAAAGGCGCTGTGCGTGGAGTCCACGTGCCACTGCACAGGACCGTCTTCAACCTCCAGTCTACCTGTCTGAACCGGGTTCTCTGGTTTTCGGTCCAATCAGATCGGCGAGACAAGTCCAAGCCCATAACTCTCTCATTTTTGACCCAATTTCGTCCATTCCAATTCCTATAGCTTCTTCTAATTATTTCCTATCATCCTACGGTCTCAAAATATACAAAAGGGACGAGAAATTACCTACCCGATCGAAGAAAACACGTCCAGTTTTTCAGTCGTCCGTCTGGGCTACTCTGCCGTTGTCGCCCGTCCAAAGTCATCCTTACACGGTCGTACACACCTCCCAAGCGTCATTAGATCATCAGAATCATTCCCCAAACATTTAAAACCAAAACTCCAAAAACTGGAACGTAAAACTCACCTCGTGGTGTCCCCAGCCACCGTGCACGACTGCCCCCGATCCTGCCACCGTCTAGCTCATCTCGGTCTGCTCTCTCACTTCCCCATTCATAGTAACCACAGAAGATGAAGGTTTGAGGAGATTGGGGTGGGTTTTGGTGAGTGGTTTTGAATGAGATCGGGTGAAAACCCGTTGAAAATGAAATAGGGATATGCATGTATCTGTTTAAGGGAAGCAATGGATGGGTGACACTTGTCACTCATCCATTGGGTCTGGAGAAATATCTGGGCCCACTGAGGACAAAATTTCGCCCGTCTCGTAATTCGTTCAATAATTTCTCAGAACTTCTGTGACCCATATCTTTCCCGTCGAATGTCCGATTTCGACATGTCGCCTGTCTCCGGACTCATATCGACCTGATCTACGTAACGGTCCCCGGCCCTTGGGCATTAGACCTCCCGGGTTAAAAGTTAACTTTTTGCTCTTTTTAGGGGCAAAATCATAATTTCGCCATGAACGTCCGATAATCCTCGGTTAATCCCCGATTAGCCTCACTAATCATTAATTAGTCATAATTAATCCTTAAAATTAGGGACGGGTCGCTACAAAAATGACATCTTGGAGCTCCTGCAACCTTGGCAACCCTGTTAGTTTGAGTGTCTAGACGCTGGATCGCCCAAACAGTAAGCAAGGAAACTAGCCGAGGATGGTTGGTGTCGAGGTAGTTTTCTTTGATTATGAACACATAGATATTTTCCTAAGCTAATTTTGAGT
This sequence comes from Prinsepia uniflora, assembly GCA_032719365.1. Taxonomy (NCBI): domain Eukaryota; kingdom Viridiplantae; phylum Streptophyta; class Magnoliopsida; order Rosales; family Rosaceae; genus Prinsepia; species Prinsepia uniflora. Next base: position 60,542,137 of record CM064876.1, read on the forward strand.
AGATTGGAAGAAAAACGAGTGAAAAAGGTTGAGCGTGGTGAGAGTTGGAACTGGATCGAGTCGCCAGGTTGGGTGACCTGGAAAACCAGAGAAATGGGTTGGAACGATGACATTGTAGCTGGGTGTGTGGTCTTCATGCGCATCCACTTCAGTCGGCATGTGGTGGGGGCGCGTGCCAAGGAATTTGGGATTACGGTAAACACTTTTTTTCATCCTTTCGATGTTACGAGGATTTTGGTACAAGTTTCGAGTCGATCCAATACCGTTTCGGGATAGTTCTGGTTGTCCGCAGGTTTAGGGTTCATTTTAAATCCGTTTAAATATTCCGAAAAATTATGGACATAAAATGGAAGATATATAGGATGATTAATGACCTTTAGATGTGATTTATGACAGGTTTTGTGATTCCTGAAAATTAAGAAAATGCGTGCAAAGTGGGATTCGACGATACAGAGGTGTGTGAGTGAAATTTCTTTTCCATAAACTATTATGCATGCATATTTAATGGTTTTAAATATTTTTCTATGTGATTTCAATGAAGTTTGGTTGATATGAATTTCGGTGATTTTATGAATATTTTATTATTATTTTATTGCATGTTTTATGAGATTTTTGTAAACTATGTTTTGGATTCTGTTTTGATTGAGGAATTGAACTGAATGTGATTTATGACACAAGATTTCGTGCTATTCGATTTTGGTGAATTTCATAGAACTTCTGGATGATTTTTTGGATATTTCTTCGATGGCATGTTTTACGAGAATGATGTTGATCGTGGTTTTGGGCATTGGTCCGAGGTTCTGATGATGGTTTGATTTGCGATATTGAGATGTGATGTGGATATGTGGTTTCTCGATTTCTTGATATGAAATTTTATGATGATGTGTGGTGATTGTGTTAATTGGATATTAGTCTCAGACGTCAAGCCGAGGGCTTCGAATGCTAAGACTAGTATTGTGTTGCCGACTTAGATGTCAAGCCGAGGGCTCTGTATCTTGAGTTAGGTTTTAGTCAGACGTTGAGCGGGGCTCTGAATCCCGAGTGAGTGTGTGATAGCCTACTAGCAGTATAAGGACCCGTCCCGGGAGTCGGGATTAGGGAAGTGATTAGTGACGGATTAGTGAAGTTAAACGGTGATTAGTTGGCTGCGTTCGGATGGAAGGAGCAGAATGACGATTTTGCCCTTGGAATGGGCAAAAAGTTGACTTTTAGTTCGGGCGGTCAATTGGGCATTGACCGATGACTGTGACGTATTTTGGGACGTCACGAGTCCATAGACAGGTGACACGCCCGATTCCGACATCCGAGGAGGAAGTTATGATGTTCGGAAGGTTGGGGGCCCTTTCGTAATTTGGTTAAAATAGGGGGAAAAGTTGATTTTTTATACGTTGAAGTTTTTACGTGTAGACCGAGGATCGTTAGGTAGATCTTGTCGTCCTGAGTTCAACGACAGGCAGCATGCTTTCATCGGACGTAGGACGAGCGAGATACGGGTCTAGAACGGTGAAGGGCAAAATGGTAATTTTGACTTACAAGAACATTTTGGTCTTTTGGTGCATTGGGATTTGTGCAAAAGAGATGAGGACAAGTGTACAGAAATTGTTGGATATTTTGAGATGGGCCATGGGATTGTGGACACGTGTGGTGTGTGTAGTGGGTTCTAGGTTATTGCACGGTTCAAATTATTTGGGCTGTGTGTGTGTGTGTGGCCGTGCAATCGAAGAAAACAGAGGGTGAGACAGTGAGGAGAATTTGATCGAATTGCAGAGACTGAGTGAGTGTGTGAGTGTTGTGAGGTTCTGTGGTGTTCGAAGAAGAGTGTGTGATCGTGTTTGTGAGGAGTTGGACGTGACTGTGTGTGTGAGGAAGGAGGAGGGACCAGAGGACACATAGCCGAGGACCACCGTGCACAGTTGTGCACTTATAGTGATCAAACCACCAAATTGAACCCGTGGGGGTGTCGAGAGGCCAGAGGGAAGTCGAGCAGGCCCAGCGGAGCTCACGGTGACGGTCGAAGAACAGGTAATTTCTTGAATTCCCTCTGATTGCTCTGTTTTGCTGTTTGGTTTCAGACGTTAAGTCGTGAAGTTAGGGGCTGAGTCGATGTGTTCTGTAGGTTCTATTGAGTTCAGTAGGTCCCCAGGAACCTGTAGAAGTCGAAGCCGTGACGGGGAAGTGTATGGGTGGTCAGAATTAGAAACAGGGGTCTTTGTTGGTTACGGGTTCGAGTTTGGGACGACGGATTAGAGGCAGTATTGTTGTGTTTTGAGTAAGGGATTGAGTTTCTTAGGGTAAGACGAAGCTAGGGGAGTTGAAAGGAAGGAAAACGGTTGCAGGAAGGCGGAGAACCAGTCACGCCGGTTCAGACCGGTCTGACCATCGAGGAAGAAGATGAACAGTGGTCCTGTGCAGGTGCGTGAGGCCTACGCGCAGCCACTTTGGGCGGCTCGTGGGGGCGCGTGGGGCGTTTTCCGGGGAAGTGTCAAACTAGGTTTTTGGTCTAATCGTTTTAACGAATCTGTTGGGATAAGTTTCGGGGCGATCGGACGTTGTTTCGGGTTAGTTCTACGGGATCGAAGGTTTAGGGTCTCGGTTAATTACGTTTAGGTCTTGGGAAAATCGGGGAAAATTTGGAGAACCTTCATTGAGGTGTTAGTGATGTGTCTTGGTGACTTGTGATAGGATCGGGAATCCCCGAGGAGGTCGAGGAACGTACGGGACGTACGGGACGCGAGTGACGTGCCCGATAACTGTGAGTGGACTTCTTCCTTATAAATGAGCATGCATAACTGCTTTTACTTACTTATTTTATGGTTTTACATGTGATTTCATGTTTATTGAATATGCTATATCGGTTTTCCCATAATTGCATGTTTTTCGAGAAATTACGGTTTTCGGCACGTTTTATGAGAAAAGCTGTGATTTCTGATTATGATGCCATGATTTTGGGAATTCAATCTATATTTGGTTTTCAATGATTATAAATGGATTTTGATACATGATTTGATGATCAAAGGTTTTCGATTTTAGAATCGGATTTTAGAAAACGGAGTTTGATTTTAAAGTTGAAAAGTGGATTTCCGGATTTGGGTTCGAAATGACGGTTCTGGATGCCAGAATCGCTTCGGATCAGTGATTTCGGATTCGGGTTAGGATATGGATTTAGAAATGGTTTTCAAATGGTTTTGGATTGGATTTGCTGGATCTGATTATTGGGTTTAAAGACCCGGATTATATTTGACGGGGGACGGGCCCGGAGTGGGTTTAAAGACCTGGATTGAGTTTAAAGACTCGGGAGTTTGAAGACTCAGATATTGATATTTCCCCCATAGGCCTGTTGAGTTTAAAGACTCGGGAGTTTAAAGACTCGGATTATATTGGGGCCTGGATTGAGTTTAAAGACTCGGGAGTTTAAAGACTCGGATAGGTCCAGCAAGTTTGATCGGATAATGATTATGGTATTTATGTTTTATGCAACTGTTTATGATGATTACTACGTGGTTTATAACTGTCTTCAGATATTGGGTTATGCATGCATGTTTTCAAAACGGGGGGTCAAACCCTGGTTTTTATGAAATTGTTTTTGAAACTTTTATTTCTTTTTGGTCCACTCACACTTTTCTGTTTTTAAATGCCCTCCAAGTCGTGGAGCTAGCGCGGGGGTCAACGTTGAGGCAGAGTCAGAGGCATAGTCTGACCCGGAGGGTTTTCAGTTTTTTGTTACATGTGTAATAACTTTGAGTAAGACTTCTGTCTTTTTGTTGTGTACTATGCTCTGTATGACTGTTACTTTGGTGGATTTAGATTATCCCTTGTCTGGCATTGTAGTTTGGGGTTTTTGAGAGATTCTTGTGCTTCTTTGTGTTGGGTGCCAGACGGGAGCAGGGTTCGCCTTGGTTATCGGGGTGATAATCGGGGTGGGTCCTGTCAAGTAGTGCCCTTGTACTATGATGATTGATGTTGTGCGTGTATAATGATGTTGAGTTGACTATATTTGATTGATGTGGTAATGTTCGATGTGGATTAATTATGTGTTACTGATGTGATTGGTGAATGTATGTGACTAACCCTCCTCAAGATATGTGTTGACGAATTTGGTAGTCTCAAACTTCGAGCAGAACTCCAGTTCCTGAGAATGTGTTGTGATGACTCAGACGTCGAGCTGGGCTCCGGTTTCCGAGTGAGTTTGTGGTGTGCCTGATTGCGGGGCATTGGTTTGATGTTTGAAATTATGCATCGAGGATGGGTTGACTGTCAAATGTATGGATTGATGTGACAATGGATATGGTTTGGTTATGTGACATTGATGTGATTAACTAATATATTTATGACCTGATATTATTTCATGGTTAAACTGGTTTGTGGTTAACGATTGATTTACGGTTATTTTCTATACGGAAGTTTCACGGATTTTGAGATCACAAACTATGTTTCGTTTTAATCAAAGTGAAATGATTTTCATATGCATGCATGATTTTCTAAAGCGGAGGGTAAATTTCAGATGTTTTCAAACTATTTTTTAAAACCTTTTTTTTTGTTCACTCACACATTTTCTTGGTTTTGTAACCCTCTGGGGTCGTTGCACAGGAATCGAGGATTGAGAGGCGGAGGCATGAATTAGCGGGGTTTGCGTATATCTCTTGTCTGATAAGGTTTCATATGTATATCTTGATTCTTGTCAGACGGGAGTAGGGCACGAATGTACTTTTCTAGTGTGTTTCGGGTGGGGTCTTGTCACTTACATTGCAAAAGACTTGCTGAGTTCTTTCTTCAACTTGCTAATCATGTCACTATCATGACATACGATCAACATGCCATCAACATATAAAAGAAGTATAATAAATTCTTCATCAGAGTATCTCTTGATAAAGGTAAAATGATCATCAGTGGTCCTCTAGTATCCATTTTTTATCATGAAGGAATCAAACTTCTTCTACTATTTTCGTGGTGCTTATTTGTCGGTAGACTAGGTTTTTTTTTATGTGACTTTGAAACCTTTTTGCTGCTCCATGTAAATTCATTCTTCAAGATCTCCATAAAGGAATGCAATCTTGACATCTCTATTTAACTTTTAGAGTCAGACTAGCAACCAAACCAAGCACTACTCAGATAGACGTAATCTTCACTACTAGTGAGAATATCTCATCAAAGTCAATTCCTTGTTTCTGACTGAAGCATTTCAAAACTAGTCTTTCCTTGTATCTTGGTTGCGAGCTATTTTCTTCTGTCTTCAATTTATACACCCATTTATTTTTGAGTGCTCTTCTTCCCTTTTGTAATTTCACCAAATCATAGGTGTGGTTCCCATGCAAGGATTTCAACTCATCTTTCATGGCTTTCAACCACTCCCCCTTTTTCTCATGGGTCAAGATCTCCATGTAAATTTGAAACCTTTTTGCTGCTCCATGTAAATTCATTCTTCAAGATCTCCATGAAGGAATGCAATCTTGACATCTCTATTTAACTTTTAGAGTCAGACTAGCAACCAAAACAAGCACTACTCAGATATACGTAATCTTCACTACTAGTGAGAATATCTCATCAAAGTCAATTCCTTGTTTCTGACTGAAGCATTTCAAAACTAGTCTTTCCTTGTATCTTGGTTGCGAGCTATTTTCTTCTGTCTTCAATTTATACACCCATTTATTGTTGAGTGCTCTTCTTCCCTTTTGTAATTTCACCAAATCATAGGTGTGGTTCCCATGCAAGGATTTCAACTCATCTTTCATGGCTTTCAACCACTCCCCCTTTTTCTCATGGGTCATAACTTTTTGGTTACACTTAGGCTTTCCTGAAACTGTCAACAAGACAAACTGGTATGGAGAGTAAAAGTTGTTGGATTTTACTGTCTGCTCAATCTTCTCAGCCGTGGTTCTTTAGGAGCTTGATCTTTATGCACATATTCACGTTTAACATTATCATCATTGTTGTTAACAATAGGCTCAGCATTATTGTTCTCAACTGCATCTCCCCCTTCATCATAAACCCTGGATTGAAGAGTTGGATCTAGGTCGACTCTATATTTTTTTGGAGGTGTTTGATTTCTCCCTTTTCTGGAAATCTACAATGGTTTGATCATCAAAGAAGACCACATCTCTACTTCTGACAATCTTCTTGTTGAAATTATCCCATAATCTGTACCCAAACTCTTCATCTCCATAACCCAGAAAAATGCATTCTTTTGATTTGACATCAAGCTTCGACCTCTCATCTTTTGGGATATGAATGAATGCTCTACATCCAAATACCTTCAAGTATTAATATGACACATGTTTTCTGCTCCAAAACTTGTTTGGTACGCCACCACTCAATGGAGCTAACAGAGATAAATTGATCAAGTGCATTACAGTCATCAGTGCTTCACCCTATAAACTCTTTGACAACTTGGAATGAGATAACATGATTCTTATTCGCTCAACGATAGTTTTGTTTATCCTCTCTGTCAGCCCATTATGTTGAAGGGTTGTTGGAACTTATCTTTATGTCTGATCCCATTATTTTTGTAGCAGGCTCTAAAGTCTCTTATGTACTCTCCACCATTTTTAGAATGGATACACTTGAGTGTGATGCTAGTCTCACATTCAACAGTGGCATGGAACTGATTGAATATTTCAAAGACTTGATCTTTGAATTTGATTGCATAAGCCATCACCTTCCTAGAATGATCATCAATGATGGTAACGAAGTATCGTGCGCCACCTAGAATGTTAGTAATCATAGGCCCAAAATCATCAGAATGAACATCATCCAATATATTGTGTCAGGACCCAACCCTCCTCGGTCAGTACCCGACTCATCTAGCACTATATTGTCCGCTTTGGGCCTCGCCCTCAAGGTTTTGTTTTCGGGAGCTCATGGTGCAACTTCCTAGGGGGTCACCCATCATGGAATTGCACCAGCCTCAACTCGCTTAACTTTGGGGTTCCAATCCCCCCCAAAGCCACTTGAGCTCCCAAAAGGCCTAGTGTAGATCAGAGATTGTGCAGTGGCCAACTCTATCTAGCACTATATTGTCCCCTCTGGGCCGCATTGGGATAACACCACATACATGCGCCCGCAGGGTTTTGTTCCCAAGATCTCACGCCTGGGATAACACCTCAACCAACGCGGCCAAGGGAGGCCTAGTGCTAGATAGGTGTGTGCCTACATCTTTAAGGCACACCATCATTCCCTTCCCAAACCATTCCCCCTCGCAGGAATGTGGGATTATTCACCGTTCCCTCCAGGACAAGGGTCTTACATATTGGGTTTTCTAAGTGCAGCTTTATAATGAAATGAAGCTCTATGTTATTCTACAACCAAAAAATCACTGCATTAATCTAGAGGTGTACCTTTTGCTTTTAATCTGGTTCATACCTCTCTTTTGGCGAGAATTTGCAATCCCTTCTCACTCATATAGTCCAAACGTCTATGTCATAGCCCAATCGCTAAATCGGATTTTTTTGGTTATTTGCGGCATTGACCATGCTAATTGGTGATCTTGATATGTGTCATATAGAGTGTATTCTCCTTCTTTTCCCTTGCTAGCACTAGAGAGCCTTTGATGAGCTTCCATTTTTCACCATCAAACATATTGGTGTAGCCTTCATCATCAAGCAAACTGGGAAAGATCAAATTAAGACCCATGTTTGGAACATGTCTCGCATTCTTGAGAACAAGGGGCATCTTGTTTTGGTCTCAAGAGCTATTTCTCCTTTTCCCACAATCTTAGACATTTTTCATTTCCCATCCTCACGTTACCAAAATCTTTGTTTCTGTAGGATGTAAAGAACACCTTTTGGGAAGTAACAAGGAATGATACTCCATAATCTATAATCCATCAATAATCTTGAGAAGTTAGATTAATAAAACCATCATCACAAATAATGATTACCATATCGCCTTTAGAAGTAGTGTCGGTTGTATGTTTGGTTTCATTATTCTCATTGGCTTCATTTCTTTGCTCCTTTTTAAGCTTTCTACATTCTCTATTCATGTGACCCTGCTAACCACAATGGTAACATTCTATCTCCTTCCTTGGTCTATAGGTACCTATGGAATGGTCTCTTGACTTGCCTCTGAAGTGGTCACAGTTGTGGGATTTTCTTTGAGAATTTCTTTCATGATTCTTTATAACAAGGGCCTACGACTTAGTTGATATGCCTTATTCTTTCTTCCTTGCTTCTTCATTGAATAAAATTTCCTTCACCAACGGCAAAGTAAGGACACCTTGAGGAGCAGAGTTGCTAAGAGAAACCACAAGTTTGTTCTACGTATCCAGTAGAGAGCTAAGCAGTAAAATTGCCAAAAACTCATATCACGACCCGAATCCCTAGCTCAATATTGTTCTATTTGGGCCCATTCCCTCATGACTTAGTTTTTGGGCACTCATGCGTAACTTCCTAGTTGATCACTCATCTACACCTAACTCAAATTCAATGATCTCCCAAAACGCCTTGTGCTAGATAGATACGTGCACACACATATAAGGCACTTCACCTTTCCCTTCCCAAGCGATATGGGATTGCTCATTGTTCCTCCCAAGACACTGGTCTTACAATCCACCCACCTTGGGGCCTAGCGTCCTCGCTGGCACACTTTCGATTGGGGTCTAACTCTGATACCATTCTATCATGACTCAGCTTCCTTAGCATGATATTTTTTTTCTTTAGGCCCACATATTCACTGCTTTGTTTCTAGGAACTCACACGCAACTTCCCAATGAGTCACCCATCCTAAGATTGCTCTAGTCTAAACTCACTTAACTTTGGAGTTCCCAAGAAATCCAAGGCTAATGAGCTCCCAAAAGTCCTCATGCTAGATAGATACATTCCCACACATATAAGACACTTCACCTTTCCCTCCTCGAGCGATATGGGATTTTTCACTGTTCTTCTCAAGACACAGTTCTTACATTATAATTGTGCCCCCTCACGGCTTTGTTTCTGGGGACTCATGCACAAATTCCTAGTGAGCCACCTATCCTGGAATTACTCCAACCCAATCTCACTTAACTTTGGAGTTCTAACTCAAATCAAAGCTAGTGAGCTCCCAAAAGGTCTCGTGCTAGGAAGATATGTACCCACACATATAAGGTACTTCACCTTTCTCTCCTCGAGTGATGTGGGATTGCTCATTATTCCTCTCAAAACACAAGTCTTACAACCCTTCTTCAAACACTAGCTTCATGGTTGACAGTTGATTCACTAATTCTTGAAAATCACTCCAAGTTTTCAAAAAACACTTCGACCATCTTTATACTTCAAGTTCACCAATTGACGAATGAGAAAAGCTTTGTTTTGAGGATTCTGTCTCTCATACATTGACGTCAATTTTGTTAGCATTTGAAAGACATCAGTTTCTTTAGAAATGTGGTGAAAAACACTTTGGTCGATCGATGGTCGGATTTTTCATATAGCTTTTTAGTTTAGAATTACCCAATATTTGCCAGAATCCTCTTCTGGTTTCTCTCCTTTACACATCAATACTTCGTACAAGTCTTTGCAATAGAGGGTGTCCTCCATCCGTTGGTCTTTATATGAAAAAAAAATTGAAGATGTGAGTTTGATCATTGTTGAGGATAATGAGTTTTAAAATTTGGCCATCACGAATAACAAGCATGTGTGGCTCTGATATTACTTGTTGGGAAAGATGCACAACTAAATGGATAATTATAATTACAAGGATCAAACTTTTGCCACCTTTAAAACAAATTGAGTAAATAAAATAGGCAGAAATAAAACAAAAATAAATGGGTGAAAGAGAAAACAAAAATTTAACGAGGTTTGGTATTGTGCCTACATCTTTGAACATCAGCTCCAAATTTTTTCATTATGAATAATGGGATTATAAGTACAATGTCACTTAATGGTGGATACACAACTTTCTCCTGGATTCACTCTAGAAGATCTCACTTTCTCTTTTCATCGCACAAAAGAGGCTATCTCTATATTTCTTGTTGAGTTAATGTCTCCTTAGTGGATTATTAATGCATTGAATTTGATTATGTATTGGGAATAAATACATGGTGTTGTTCATTCAACCTTGTAGGAAAAGATTGATGTGGAAGCTTCATGAAAAAGAGCATTAATTGAAGAAGGTGCATGAATGGACTTCAATGAAGGATGTTGAAATGTGAGGAAAATGTCCCACATTGGAAAAGCACAAATACAACTTGTGCCTTAAGCACTATATAAGGTGGAGAGCTTGGCCACATTTCAACATCAAGGAAAACACCTCACAAGTGAGTGGGTGCTTCAAGAGTGTGTATAGCTCTTGGGCTAGAGTGATCTTCTTGAGCACTTCAAGAGTGTGTATAGCTCTTGGAGTAAAGTGATCTTCTCGGTTAAGAGAAGGTGAAAGAGTGTGTATAGCTCTTTGGGGTAGAGTGATTTTCTCGGGTTGAGAGAGGGTGTACAAGGGGTATCCTATTGGATACAAGGGCTCGAGTTGGGTATAAACTTGAGTAGTGTAATCTTGTATTTTGTATTCTCTCATAGTGAAGGAGAACTCTCCGAGGACGTAGGCAAGTTAATTGGCCGAACCTCATTAAATCTTTTGTGTTCTTGATTTCTTTATTTCCTTTTTTCATCTTTATTGTTAGCACTTGCGTGGTGGAAGATTAATTTCCTAACAAGTGGTATCAGAGCTTCGGTTTATCGATCGTGAACGGTTTGCCATGTCAAGTTCTAGCGGCTCACATTTCAAGGTGGAGCAGTTTGATGGAAAAGGAAATTTCACTCTATGGCAAAGGAGGGTGAAGGACATCCTAGTTCAACAAGGCCTTGCAAGACCGTTGAAGGGGAAGGATGCGAAGCCAGAGAAGATGTCAGATGAAGATTGGGACGAGTTGGAGTCCAGGTGTGTCAGCACTATTAGGCTTTATATTGCTGACAATATTATAAATAATGTTAATGATGTAGATTCTGCACCTGAGCTTTGGGAGAAAATGGAGAAGCTTTATCTTGGGAAAGGATTGCAAATGAAGCTGAATTTAAAGCGGGATCTCTACAAGCTCAAGATGGGAGAAGATGCGAATCTCATGGAGCACATGAATGTGTTCAAGGGATTGATAAATCAACTATCAAGAGTTGAGGTTAAAATTGAGGAAGAAGATCAAACCCTTTTACTTCTTACCTCGCTTCCCGATTCATATGAGAATATTGTTACTACAATTGTGTATGGTAAGGATACACTGAAGATGGAGGATGTAGAATCGACTCTCTTATCACATGAGAAGAGAAGAAAAGCCGATGATTCTCAAGGTTCTGTCTTCATTGCTCGTGAACAGAATCGTAAGGGAAGATCAACTGCGAGGGGATTTAGTGAGCATAGCAGGTCTAAATCCAGAGGCAGAAGAAAGGGCAAGCAATGCTACAAGTGCAAGGAGTGGGGACACATAAAGCCGGATTGTCCATTGATGAAAGAGAAGGACGATAAGGGCTCAGATTGCTCCTTGGCTGGTGTAGCGGAGATGTCTAGAGATTTTGGAGAACTTCTCACAGTCTCCAAAGGTAATTACATTTTTTCTCAAGATTATTGGATATTAGATAGTGGTTGTTCTCATCACCTTTGCTCCAGGAGAGAATATTTTGATACGTTCCAAGAAGTCCAAGGATTTGTGACTTGGGGCGATGGCACAAGACGTCGTGTCATGGGTACGGGAACTGTGAAGATCAAGATGTTCGATGGAGCAGTTCAAACATTGGGTGATGTGGTGTATGTCCCAAAGTTCCGGAGAAATCTAATATCCTTGAGCCAACTAGACTCCAAGGGCTGCAAGGTTTCGTCAGCAGGGGGAGTTATGAAAGTGTCACGTGGCTGCATGGTCCTAATGAAGGGAGAAAAATGTAAAAGTATGTTCCGTCTGATAGGAAAAACTCAGACCTCAAAGGTTGTTGGGAAACAGGGTGCACAGGAGAACAGGTACCTGAAGCGGGTCTCGTTTGCGGGCACAACAGAGACGCTATCTACATGTTTCCAAGTTTCAGACGATGGTGAGAAGGATAATCCTGCTAAGGAAGAGGCAAAGTCGAGGTCCCTCTTCGGAGCCAACTGGTAATTGTTGACTCAGAGCAGCTGCACATAGCATTGGCCATTTTGAATCAGGGGGAGCTAGGACCGTATGCAACTGATTCGGGGTATGTGTAGTTGGTACAAGAATAAGGCCAATGGAATGCTTGTGAGTATATCAAACGATATCTCAATTTGAGATGAACTTCAGGGATTGAAGTGGTGATGCAACATTATCCACCTAAGTCGGCATGGGGAGATTGTTGAGTTAATGTCTCCTTAGTGGATTATTAATGCATTGAATTTGATTATTGTTGATACCATATCGACCGACCACCCTAGCACAGGTCCCACCAGGACAGGAAGGCCGCCGACCGATCGCCTGATCGGCACCCTCACGGCCTACGGCCCGCCGATCGGCACCATACTGCAGACCCGCCATTCGGCACCTGACAGTGAACAGACGACAGCTGCCTGCGACAGTCACCTAACCAACTCTGCCACACCAACTCCCTGACGGAGGCAGGTTGGGACTCCAGCTGGCGCCTCCTCCGGATATCCAGGGCTTGTCAGACGGCTCCCAGCCACCAAGCACCACCTGCTCCCGTAACAGTAGCCCACCTACCACAGTTATGGCTACTATAAATACCCCGAAACCCTTCACAAAGGTAAGACACTGAGAACCGACCCAGAGCACTGTGTTTACTTGCCCCTCGGCATTCAAATACTAACTTTGGCATCGGAGCCCCTTTGGCCGACACCACACCGGTGTCTAGTTTTGCAGGACCCCTGCCGAATCGCAACGCCCCCAGCGGGCCCGAGACACCACACGGCTGGTCCTAGAACCCCCAGCGGGTCTCATCGAGTTGGTCATTTCAGGATCAAACAATTATGTATTGGGAATAAATACATGGTGTTGTTCATTCAACCTTGTAGGAAAAGATTGATGTGGAAGCTTCATGAAAAAGAGCATTAATTGAAGAAGGTGCATGAATGGACTTCAATGAAGGATGTTGAAATGTGAGGAAAATGTCTCACATTGGAAAAGCACAAATACAACTTGTGCCTTAAGCACTATATAAGGTGGAGAGCTTGGCCACATTTCAACATCAAGGAAAACACCTCACAAGTGAGTGGGTGCTTCAAGAGTGTGTATAGCTCTTGGGCTAGAGTGATCTTCTTGAGCACTTCAAGAGTGTGTATAGCTCTTGGAGTAAAGTGATCTTCTCGGTTAAGAGAAGGTGAAAGAGTGTGTATAGCTCTTTGGGGTAGAGTGATTTTCTCGGGTTGAGAGAGGGTGTACAAGGGGTATCCTATTGGATACAAGGGCTCGAGTTGGGTATAAACTTGAGTAGTGTAATCTTGTATTTTGTATTCTCTCATAGTGAAGGAGAACTCTCCGAGGACGTAGGCAAGTTAATTGGCCGAACCTCATTAAATCTTTTGTGTTCTTGATTTCTTTATTTCCTTTTTTCATCTTTATTGTTAGCACTTGCGTGGTGGACGATTAATTTCCTAACATTTCTCACATAAGGATGCACTCTCTTCTCATTCTCACTTTGATGAATCACTTGTTGCTTGAAGGATGATTGAGAATGATCAATCCATATTCTTTATATAGGGATAGATGGAAGAAAATCATCAATTCATAGTCATGAATAAGAGTTTGCTACAATTAACTTCATGGTAATTCCCGTAAGTATATTATTCTCCATCAATAAGTGCTCAACCATATTTTCAATCACATGGAAAAATTTGGCCAATATTCTATCGATGCATAATTCATCACATGTGCATTAGAATATCAAAGTCTTCATTTTGAGAACACCAATATTATTATAATTCTCCTTCACTTAATGGAGGGATTAACCCACATCAGATCCATTGCGCTCTAGTTGTGGGAAAAAAGTAGAGACCACAACCCATGCTTTGTGGGAATGCAAAAGGAGTAAGTTGTGTTGGGCTATCTATGGGGGTCAAGATAATGTGGATTATGAAGATCCATGTTTTACATGGCTATTTGAGACAGTTGCGACTCAGGAAAAAAAGAAGGCCTTGAAAGCTTAGGCTTAGGACTATTAGATGGTCTGGTTCTTACAGAATTATGTTATTCATAATAAACATGAACGTAATTTATCATTGGTGGCTGAACAATTGGTGGAGGAAAGGAAGTGCTTTAAGTGCAGACATTATGTCCGCATCAGGTGTGTAGTTCTCGATGGTGTTGTCATCCAGCTTTACGCTTGAAGCTCAACTACAATGGGGTTAGTAGGAGTGTTGTGCATGACAGAGGGTGGGGGAGAGAAAGGGGGTTTAAGCTCTAAGGTTTTTTGCTGCAAGGGGAAAGCTCGGATCGGAGACTACTAGTGTGGATACAGAGGTTGTGTGTGCAAGTTTGAAACTGGTGCACTGAATAGGTCTGTCCAAGGTTTATCTAGAGGTAGATTCGTAAGTTGTGGTTGCTATGCTTATGGGAGGTGCCGACTACCGTGGAGGGCTCCGAGCTCTAGTTATTGAGACTTCCAAATGGTTGGCTTTAATTGAGGCCATAAACATTGTTTTCCATTGAAAGGTAGGGAGTTAGGTGGCGCACGCTCTTGCACAAGTTGGGTTATCTGATCAAGGGTATAAAATTTGGTTTAATGCGGCTCCTTGTAGGATTATAGCTGTCATAGCAGTTGATGAAGCTTAGGATTGCTGCCTTAGTGCCTATGGTCTAGAGTCATATATGCAGGATTGGGGCAGTCTTTTTCCTCACAAGATTTTCCCGATTAGCGGATTTTGTGGGAGGTTCTAATCAGGCCTCACTTGTTGGTGCTTATATGTACTCTTCATTATTCTGTAATACGCTTCGATTTGATCATTAAAAAAAACAACGTGCAAGAGAATTTGAATTCATATGGACTGCAAACCAAACTTCACACTTGTAACTAGTATTATTAATCTAATTGTATTTCTAATTTTTTTTATCCAGTTTTTATAAGTGACGATGTTGATATCCAATTTCTCTATATATAATCACTTTCTCAATATTCTTGTATGAAATAAAACGTAAAAATAAAATAAAAAATTGAACTTCACTCTCAGAATGACTTCACCCTCACAAGTCACAAGGTAGGAATGGACAAACAAACTAGACAACTGCCAAATTTAGTTGAGGAAGGAATCGTAATTCATAAGCCATAACATTAAACATTTGTTATGAACAAACATAATATATGAGCTATGACCAGCCATTTACCTTATCGTATTTTACAAAACAAATTATGCATACTTATTACCGGATATGTTACAATTTCAATATGGTTTGGTTTCGATCCTAAATTCCTAAACATTCCAATATTTCATCATGCCTTTGTACCATCCCACATTTCATGTGTAACGATCCAGAAATTTAAGAAAAATAAAAATGTCGGTTTTGTCCCTAAAGGTCAAAGGTTGACTTTTTATCTGAAAATTTTCTAGACAATTTGAAAGGACCGTGGGAAGATCTTGGATTCCTGAGTCCATAGACAAGCGATATGTCAAAATCAGAGGTACTGGATATAAGGGTATTTTAGTCATTTTGCAAGAAAAACCTAGGAGATTCTAGAATGACCTTCATTTTTTCCTTCCATTCTCCCCACCGACTTAGCCCCCTTGTATATAGGTATGTTGGTGTGTTATGGAAAACTCAGTGGAGAGTGGCCGAAAAGAAGAAAAATAAGAAAAACATGAGAACTGAGAGAGAGGAAGAAGAAGAGAGCTAGTAGGAAAAAGAGGAAAAGAAAGAAAGAAAGAAAGAAAGAAAGAAAGAAAGAAGGAAAAAAAAAGGTGGAGAGAGGGAGGAAAATAGTGAGGTACAGAAGGAATGAGAGTAAACCCGAGAAGCCCAAAACATGACCGTGAGTCATGCTTATGTTTTGAGGCCTTCTAACTCGAAACGAGGGACCTCAGTATGATGTGTGAGTTCTTAGGATCCTTGTAGAAAAAATGAAAGTTAGGACGTGGGAAGCATCATAACAAAGTGTTCGATGGATTGCCGAGAGGTTGGGTCAAGTCGTGAGAAGAAAAACTACGACAAGTGAAGGAAAGACGACCAGATCTGGTCACGGGTCAAACAACCTGAGTAGCAGACCTGGTAAGAGGAAGGTGGTGACATTGTAGTAGTGCATGGCCTCCACATGCAGAGGGCTTTCGCCGACGCATGAAGGCGCATGCGGCGGTGTCTCATGTGGTTGTCAACATGAAAAATCATCGTACTTTTACTCTGAATCCAATGGTACAAGGTTTGAATTAATTGGACATCTTTTGAATATATTTTTGAATTTTCAATATAATATGTTTATATTTAAATTAACAACTAATATAAGGAATTTGAGTATATAAATTTAAGGTTAATATGATCATTAAAAACCCCTAAAGCAAATTATCTTCATGAGAAGAATTTACAAAGAATTATTGCATGATTATTATGTAATTTCACTATTATTTTGAAAAACATATTTGAAATATTTGTATGTTTGAGAAGTAATAGATTGGTTTCCTAATTAATGTATGTATGTATATATATATATATGTTTTACCGTTTGAGTATGGTAAATAAAGATGAATTATGATGAATTGAAAATATGAGAAAATAATGAATTAATAATAATGATAATGATAAATGAAAATTTTATATTTAAGTATTAATAAATTTATAATAATAATTATGATAAATGGAAATTTTATGAAAGTATTAGATATGGTATATGTGAGGAGCTCTTTGTTAAGTGTATATGCAAATTACCTTATTTATTGTAATTATTTCGTAGCCATAATTAAACATAATATTTGTTAATAATAATAAGATTCAGATTAAATAAAATCATAAGTTTCCACCTCTTTGACGAGGTTAGTGAGTTGGATGTAGGCAGTACCCCACAAGGGATATATTCTGTTTGATTAAGTGTTAAATGAAAATAAGAATATAAAAATAAAAAATTCCTTGTTTCACAAGAGTTATCAGACAGGAACATAATCAGTTTGATTTTTAAAGTAAATTTAAAGACGGATCTTGTCATTATCAGTCCAATTTCTTGACTTTGGTGGAATAATACAGGTTGCCATGCTTTTTCTGCTTTTAACTTGATTTTAATTTCATCAAATGTTATACCATTCAATTAATATATTGAGATTCATTTGAAATTGAAAGACGCAATTAACACTCAAAACCTGATGGCCCTTATTCCAAGCCAACAGCAGCCAATGATAAATTCCCCAGAACTCTGCCTCCAAAATCTCTCTCGTACCCAAATTAGATGCAAATCCGGCTTTCCAATTACCCAACCAGTCATGGATGACACCACCAGAGTCAATATGACCATTGTAATCACTTGTGTAGGATTCCCGGGTAGATGAAACTTCTCCTCAAAAAAACCTTTATTCCGCCATATCCACAGGAACCAACAAGTGAAGGCATAAATAAGAGTACCTTAAGGCATGCCAAAAATCATCCGATAAGAAATTGTCAAATTTTGGAGGATCCAAGGGAAGAACTCATCAGACCACTCCCTGGTCATAGACACTAGCCTTCACGAGTGCACCCAAACATGAGCAATTAGACACTGAAGAAGAATATGGTCAGGATTCTCCATCGCTCCAGTACATCCCCTAACAATTAGGATTGACACCCATGCATCGAGCTACTCATTGAGAATTAGTGAGCAACCTATCCAGGTAAGCCAACCAAAAGAAAATTTTCACCTTTAGAGGACAAAAAGCCTGCCAAATAGACACCCAAGGCGCATAAGGGCAATCATCCTCCTCCATGATAACTTCATAGGCAATCTTGACCGAGAATTCTCCATTAGAGGTAAAAGTCCATATATGATGGTCACTCTCACATTCGGTAAATTGATAGGAGTTTTAAATGATAGACAAAATGATCTCAATTGGAAGGTCTTTCATGACCATTTTCATTAGCACTGGACGTGGTTCGGTATAATTCGGTATAAAGGTGATATCAGAACTGTAACAATTCATTTTAACCAGTTTGGTATTTCACAACGTGAAATTAATATCAAATCATATTGTGTACCAATTATGTTTGATACGATTTCGGTACAATTTCGATTTTGAGCCAAAATTACTTAACAAAAAGTTAAGCCAAAATTTGTACAAACAAATCTTAATACACAATTACAATTAAGCAAACAGGAAACAGGGATTAAAGGTCTAAATAATAAGAACAACATCAAATAATAAGCAAACAATCATCATACTGTATGTGTTATTCAAGCAACTCGAATTGCTTAGAGTACCAATGCAACATATAGATCCAAATTAAGAACAGTGAGTCCTCCCAAACTATATATATTTAGTCTTTCAAACCAAGCAAGTAAAAAGCCTAATAATTATGCTCTTATTTTTAATATTTAAATCTGCCCCGTAAATGTATAACCTTTTTTCTTTTTATACATGACTCATGGATCCTATGGTTCGTTTCGTATTCGGACTTGTATTGTGCCCAAACACATTTGACTATTAATAATACTAATTTAACATAAACTTCTTCTCTAAATTGCTCCTTTAGTCATGAACTATTTTGCATTATTGTCCTCCAATTACCAGAAAAGCTAATGAGGTGAAACAAAGTGAAAAACATAGTAGAAAACAGGAAATATGATTGGACCAAGAAAATCCTAGAGAATCCCGAGTTTCTGTATATAAACTAGTAAAAGAAGAAAACAAGAGTTTTAAGCATATAGAACAGGCCAAGAAACCAAGCCACATGCAGTAAATAACTTGAACAAAACAAAGAGTTTTTCTTTTTGGATTTAATTTCAGGTTTTTAATTATTTAAAAAATTCAAAATCAGTTCGGTTTTGGGACGGTTTTCCCCAATATTGAAACTAATCCCGTACCGATTTGAACTGGTTCTGTGTTGGTACCGATCATTCATTTGGTTTTTTTTTTTTTCGATTTGGTATGATACATAACGGGAGGGTTTCAGTATTTCGGTTTCAGTATTTCGATGGCTGTAAGATCCAATTTATGGGACTACAGATTATTCAATAAAATACCGTGCTCACTCCACAAGGTAGACCGTAAAGAACTATCCCTGCCATTCCCAATTCTAACTCGATACCCTTCCTGGAGCACCTACGCTGCCGACATAATGGCTCGTCAGGTCAATGAAGCCGCCTACTTTGCCCTCACATTAGTATCTGATATCGTCTTCACCTCCCCCTAGAGGTATTGCCCCAAAGACTAGCAGGACGTACTCCTCATCAGTCTCCAACCAACTTTGGCCACCTGATATCCAATTCCGTGGGTCCTATGCATCCTCTCGTTGCCTTGATTCTGGGCTACAAAGGCTTGGTAAGCCGTGAGTGGCAGTGTAATGTCTTCCATGCCTACTGTGAGTGTAATAAGGTGGCAGATAGAATGGCTAGCTAGTTTGGGTCATACTGGGGAGCCTGGTAATGTGTGAGTTTTTATGTAGTCACCTGAAGGCGTTGCTGCAGTTGTGGCTGAAGGTCATCTATGGGTGGGCTCTATAAGGAGCATTAATTGTTTAGTTGGTTATTGGTTTCATTTTGCCCTTTCGTCACCCAAAAAAAAAAGATGCAATTAACCTTATGAGTAAAAACACATAGCATTTCTTCATTAACAAAACTTGAAAGTGACGAAACTAAATACGTACGATTTGTCCACACTGGCACTCTTGCGCCATATATATACGAGTCACACATAAATATGTTCTATTTTCTTTTTTGTCGTTTTTTAGCCAATTATTTTTCTAGATTTGTGCTCTGTTGTCAATTCTCCGTAATTTCTCTCAAACTCTTATTAATAGCCAATTTCTTCCTTTGGATCATATTTTGTCTCAAATTTCATTAAACCTATTACATTTCAAGCAAGTAAACATGATATATAACATTGATAATTAAAGGAAAACTTACTCATAACGTATCATTAAATCTAATGATGTGTATGTGAAATTTTTGGTAAAAAATTGTATAAATTGTGAGTGAATATGATAAAAGAGGGTAAATAAGAATTCATGGGGGAAAGTTGGCTAAAATAAAAGTTCAGAGGAGGAAATTGATAAGGTGTTCAAGTTTTCTTTTTTTTCGATAGGTACAATGATACTGAAGAAGGGACATTACGTAATATGTACATTGAGTATCGACTTCGTCCACAAGTGTCGAACTCAAGAATTCTCATATAATGTGTGCAGAGAAATACTATTAGGTCATCGCACTAAGTGATATGGGAGTGTACAAGTTCATATAGCAAATTGACAAATGCAATAAATTCTGTTTATTCTATTGGTTTTTTTTTCCTACACTAGTTCTTTAAGGCATGGCAATGATATGATGACCAGTTCATGGAGTTGTTAATTAAGGGTTATTAGTTAAATCTTGTTTGGGATGTGATGAGGGTGTTATCTCCATCGAGGGAAGAGGCATTAACTAATGGCCTTCATGTTGAGGCTGATGTATAGCTTCTACTCAATTAGTATATTCCCATGATTCGACGAAAAAAAAATAAGAAGAGATTTTTAGTTTGGGTTTTCTTCTGAACATTAAAAATTAAAGGAGATTCGAAGTTTAAAAATTACGTCTTTACAATGATATTCTGAGGAGACGAGCAAAGATGATTCTTATTCCCCATTCAAGTGTTTGGAAATAATAGGAAATGATGATCGAGAAAGACCTTTTACTTCCATTCCCATGTTTTGTTTTGAAGTCATAGGAGTTCAAGTTCATTTGCACCATCTATGTATCTTGCATTTGAAAATTTAAAAAAAAAAAAAATTAATGATGATATTTGATGTACTATTGTCTATATACTTGAAAATGGAAATTTTGTATAGAGGAACGACATAGACCGCTATGCTATCTCAGCATCACTTTTTGCTGCTTAAAAATACAGCTACTTAATTCTCTCACACACACCATCAACAACAAAGAAGAAAAATAAAAAATGAGCGTTGTATTATTAGAAACAAATTACATTTTATTACTTTATAATTTATACCAAATAACAAAGTTATACTTTTATTTTGAAATATTTACTTTACTATACCATACTTTTAAAAATATTACATCTGACCACTTTTATAACATTTTCAGTCTTTTCTCCAATTAAGTGTTGATGTGGATCTTTGGGTCCTACCAATTTAACATTTTGTACTTTAGTTACAGGGTTAATTACTAATTTACACCATATAATTATGTTAATTATTGTTTTCTGATTGAAATACTATATTTTTCTCCTCTTAAGAGTTTTTTGGGTTCTTCCAATTTTTTATCCTCAACGAGTACTGGGTTTGTCCACCTATGTTCAACCTTTCATTCTGCTTCTAATTCATTATCTTCTTATTCTCCTTTTTCGATCTTTTTCCTCTTTCCTCTTGTAGAATCATAAATTATTGGAAAATTATGGAGCTATCACAGGGATCCAAATCTTTCCTCTTGTAGAATCATAAATTATTGGAAAATTATGGAGCTATCACAGGGATCCAAATTGTCCTTGATAATGATAATAATTGCTCACAGACATCCACATATTAAATAGTACATTCTCCACTTGAATATATTATTTAATCGAGTTAAAATTTTAATAATATTAATATTCTTTTCGAAAATTAATTGTCATTATTATTTTTAATAATGAATAATTATTATTGATATTAAATTATTATCATTGTCAACATTATTTTTTATAATGGAAAATTATTATTAATATTAAATAATTAATAAAATCTTTTATTAAAAAGATTATTTATTAATTACAATATTCATCGACCAATTAGAACGCTCCGCGACTTCCAAGGCTTCTCTATAAATAGTAGAACTCATGTCACTTTCAAGGTAATTCGTTCTTCGCTTTTGAAGTATTTTTGATTCCTCTCTCAAAGTTTATTTAAACATCGGAGCATTCTTAGGTTGAATACGTTGGGAATAAGGAAGAACAACTGTACACGCCAAGTGACGATATTGGCACCCAATGGGGCACATGGACCGACTCCCATTGTTGGCTACGGAACCTTTCTTATCTCAATGCCTACATTTGGAGCGGTAGATCCAAGCTTACGCCCAGCGAAGTATGCAAGGCTTCGCCCCGCGAAGCGTCCATTAAGAGCTGAATTAAGAAATACCCAAAGAATGCTCTCTGATTTTTTTGGCGTTCATCAACTTCTTTTGTCGTTCATCAACTTTGTTCATCATTTTTGAGCTTCCTTCATTGTTCTTAAGATAGCAAGAAGATGACGATTAGTTTGTTCATCAGAAACCGTTGTTTATGAGTCTACAACTCAGATTGGGAGCGGAACACACGCTGGGGATCGAGATGAAGAACTAAA
The DNA here is from genome assembly GCA_032719365.1 of Prinsepia uniflora. Taxonomy (NCBI): domain Eukaryota; kingdom Viridiplantae; phylum Streptophyta; class Magnoliopsida; order Rosales; family Rosaceae; genus Prinsepia; species Prinsepia uniflora. The sequence continues at coordinate 60,564,464 of CM064876.1, forward strand.
CCAATTTCCTCGCAGGACACACAAAGTGACGATACTGGCACCCATCGGGACACATGGATCAACTCCAATTTTTGGCTTCAGAACCTTTCTGATCCTACTACCTGCATATGGAGCAATAGCTTCCATGCCTTCGCCTCTCGAAGCCTGGATGCCTTCGCTGTCAGGACCCACCCCGGTTTCACCCCGAAAACCGAGGTAAATCCTGCTCCCGTCTGACACCCCGACACAATTACACTACACTCTAAACCACCAAAGTACACAGTCAGACGCAAGAGAAACTATACAAAACATCCCGAAGTTTAAGTGTTTACAGAGCATAGTACTAACTACAAAAGAAAGAAAACCGGTAACTAGATACACGCACACGAAAAATTTAAAACACTTCGGGGTCGCTCTCGTAACTTCTATGCCCCCGACGCTACCTCGACGCCGAAACCCCGCTCTAGCTCCAAGACCTGGAGGGCAATTCAAACCAGAAAGTGTGAGTGGACCATAAAGAATAAAAGTTTCAAAACCATTTTATACGAAAACAGGGTTTGGCCCTCCGTTTTGAAATCACAAGCATAACCTAGTTACCAAAAGCAGTTATAGATCACATAAAGATCAAACCATAGGATTTAGGTGTTTTTAGGTTGTTTTAAGGATCAGAATAGATAGGAAACATGAAAATAGGAACTATAGGATTAATTAGGGTTTAAATCGGACCAAAATGAAGAAGGGAAAGCACTGAACCGGTCACGCCGGTTCAGCACAGTACCCGGCCGGTTCAGACCGGTTTTCTGAGGTTGATGATGATAAATAGTGATCTGGCCCTTCTAGGAGCACGTGAGGGTGCGTGGGCCATAATTTGGGAAAGTGTTCAACATATGAAATCTTCTATTTGATGTAACGAAGATTTTGGGACTGGTCTCGTGTCAATCGGACATCGTTTCGATAGGTTTCAGGATGTTCGAAGGTTTAGGGTCGGTTTAAAAATAGTTAAAAGTTTGGAAAAATTACGGGGCTTTAATGGGTGGTTAATTAAGTAGTTAGTAACCTTATATTAAAATTTGGACAGGTTTGGGAGTCCCGGTGATAGCGATTGGCTCGGGAGAGCCTATGGCACTCAAATAGAGGCGGCAGCTCCGACGGTCTGTGAGTGGATCTTGTTTCTAAATTGATGCATGCATAAATGTTTATTGTATGTTTTAAATACTTGTTTGTGATGCCATGAGTTCATTTGGATGTATAGTTACGTATAGACACGTATTTCGAGGTTTCGGCCCTATACGGTGCATATACGGGTTTGTATGCCTTTATTGGTCTAAATGAAATGGTTTTGGATTTCAAAAGGATAAACTCGGGTATGAGACCCATTTGGTTTTGGCTCGGGCATATGACCTTAGATATCGGGCACGGTGCCCAGCTGATGTCATATGTTCGGGCACGAGACCCAGTTATTTTACGGTTTATGATTTCGGGTTAGGGACTCTAGATGGATTTCCAAGTTCATGACGGTTTATGGGAACCGGCATGAACTTTGGAAAGGTCATTGTGGTTCATGATGGTTTATGGGAACCGGCATGAACCCTTGTCAGGTCATTATGGTACATGACGGTTTATGGGAACCGGCATGAACCCTTGTTATGGATGTTATGGATCATGACGGTTCAAGGGAACCAGGTATGAATGTTTGTTTTATGTATATATATGTATTCATATACCTTCCTTTACTTCTATTATCTCCTCCGGGGAGGGTCGTTAGCCTGGGTGGACCCCAGAGTAGTCACGGAGCACCGACTGAGTGGAGTCACCCCCCAGTTGGGTTCCTTACTCTCAGGAAGGCTATGATTACTATTACCTCGGGTAGGGTCAGTGGTCTGCGGACATTGATCTTGACTTTGAGAAGACTCGGATTGAGACCTGGGTAGCACGCGTGTAGCTTTGGAAACCGTGACAGGATTGGTTGTGTGAATTATATGTGTATGTGATATAAATATGATATATGTTATGTGGATACAAGATTTGAGCAGGAGCTCGTGTACTTGATTTCAGTATGGTTATGGTTTTGGGCTGAGTCCCTTATTGGTTTCTTTATGATTTTGGCAGTGGCCCGTATGGTCTATTTCATTATAGTTTTGGGCTTAGTCCCACATATGGTTTTTTTCTAGTTAAATGGTTTTCGAATGCATGCATGCTTTTTAGTGAAGGGTACAAATGTCTTCTTGTGAAATGTTTTTATAAACTTTGGTTTTGTACACTCACAGCTTTTAATGTTTTGACTGCCCTTCAGGTTGACATCGGATGTGGACTGTAGCAGAGACCGAGATATCACATGCCTCCTCTGGATCCTGGCATACTCTGATAGCCCGGAAGGGCAAAGGTTGGAAATATCCCTTGTCTGACACTTCGTTTCAGACGGGAGAAGGGTCATCCCTCGTAAATCCTGGGGGGATTGGGATGGGTCCTGTCAGTAGATCCAAGCTTACGCCCAGCGAAGTATGCAAGGCTTCGCCCCGCGAAGAGTCCATTAAGAGCTGAATTAAGAAATACCCAAAGAATGCTCTCTAATTTGTTTGGCGTTCATCAACTTCTTTTGTCGTTCATCAACTTTGTTCATCATTTTTTAGCTTCGTTCATTATTCTTAAGATAGCAAGAAGATGACGATTAGTTTGTTCATCGGAAACCGTTGTTTATGAGTCTACAACTCGGATTGGGAGCGGAACACACGCTGGGGATCGAGATGAAGAACTAAACCAATTTCCTCGCAGGACACACAAAGTGACGATACTGGCACCCATCGAGACACATGGATCAACTCCAATTGTTGGCTTCAGAACCTTTCTGATCCTACTACCTGCATATGGAGCTATAGCTTCCATTCCTTCGCCTCTCGAAGCCTGGATGCCTTCGCCCAACAAATCTTCCATGTTTTTCCCTTGCAAAGCCTCGATACTTTGGCCTCAAAAATTTTCCATGCCGTTCCGCAAAGCGTCCATGTTGTTGCCTTGTGAAGTCTCAATGTCACCACCCCGCTAAGCTTCCATTCTGTTTCCCAGCAAAGCGTCTAAGCCTTCGCCCCGCGAAGTTTCCAGGCCTTCACCTTGCAAAGCATTCAAGCATTCACCCCACGAAGCGTCCAACCATTCATCTTGTGAAGCTTCCAACCTTCCGTCCTACAAAGCTTACAAGCATTCGCCCCGTGAAGAATCCAAGATTTCGTCCCGTGAAACATCCAAGACTTCGCTCCAAGAAGCACTCTAAACCTTCCTCTTGGAAGCACTCCAAGTCTTCGTCAAAGAAGTACTCCAAAACCTTCCACCGGGTAGCACTCCAAGCCTTCCTACTGGAAGCACTTCAAGGTCTTCCTCTTGGAAGCACTCTAAGTCTTCCTCCGGGAAGCACTCCAAAACTTTCCTTCTAGAAGCACTCCAAGCCTTCCTCCTAGAAATAGTCCAATTCTTCTTTTAAGAAGCATTTAAAGCCTTCCTCCGAGAAGCAACTCCAAGTGTTCCTCTAGGAAGCATTCCAAGCTTCCCATGAGAAGCGCTTCAACTATTCTTCTAAGAAGAAAAGTACATTCCTTGAAGGCGAAGTTAAGCCCTCCTCTTAGAGGAAAATTGAATCAAAGATGCAACACCGAGTACCCAAGGCCAAAATGGGGGCATTTGATACAATTCAAAGCTCTTCTCTTGAAGACAATGCAAAGCCCTTCTCCGAAAGTCAAACTTAAGCCCTAATCTGGGAGGCAACTGGAGTTAAAAAGCTATCAGTGGCTACTCATGGCACTACAGCAAGAAGTCTCTTCCTTCAATAAGAAACATAGGAACACCAAAATTCCAACACTTAGGAAAAAAAACTTAAGGATTACTAAGTTGAAGTGAACACGCTTGCCAAAAGATTTCAATGCGGGAGATGTTACTTCTTGATTCACAGCAATTTTCCGCAAGCAACTTCCACCTCAAGTCTCCTACGAAGTCCTCAAGTTTTTGTACTTGTTGAAGGAACATACTCTTCAATTTGATCCAAAGTTTAGGGGCATGCAACAGACAATATGGATTAAATTTCAAATTTTCAAGTTCTTCTCTCATGACTAATGGGGGCAACAGCTTTAGCTCCACTAACTTTGGCTTCACGAAGTCAGCTTTGACATCATTATGAATAGTAGATGCGTCTTTAGCACTCTGTGTTAACATGCCACTTTTCTTGAGATTAAAAATCAATTCCCTTATTTCTCGCAGCGGAGATGGCGTGGACTGAAATATGCCACTTTTCTTGAAATATCGACCGATAGGGCCGATATATCGTCAATTTTGGCCGGCAGTAGCTAAAAGAGGTGGGAGGGGAAGATATCTCATGAAATTTCGATTTGTTTTCTTGTTTTAAGGATATAGATCCCATTATTTAGGTAAAATGATCGAGATTGGCCTAAATTGGGTGAAAATTGGACGTAAAATGACGGTAAACCAGTCGGGTCATGCCGCCGGGTCCGAAACCCGAATAGCAGACCCGACTCGAGGTAGATGACAACTATTGTGTAGGTGCGTGGCCACCAAGCGCAGACGCTACCACCGGCGCATGACGACGCGTGCGGCGTCCGATGGCCGTCCGTCCAACATGAAATTTTTTTTTTTCTTAGTTTATTGGTATAATTTTCAAGTTAATTGGATATCATATGAGTACATTTCTAAATATCTAATATAATATGTTTTATATTTAAATTAGTATTTGATATAAAAAAAATTTGGGAATATAAATATAAGGTTAATTTAAATATTAATGAATTTTTTAAGGAAATTATATTGAATGGTAGGATTTTGTAGAGTAGAGATAGTTAATTTGAAACAAATTATGTTGAATTTAAACAAATTGTGTTGAATTCAATTCAAGTAAATTATGGTGAATTGAAGAACCTTACTTGAATGGTTAATTTGAATATTAATGGATTTTAGAAAAATATGATGTTGAATCAAAGATTGAACTCGTCGCGAAAAGTCCTCACAATTCCTGCAAACAGCAAACAATTAGCTATCGTTACTTCGATCGATTTACCCGGGGGGTTGTTCGACCAAGAACACTCCGATGCTTAAGTTAGCTTTGAGATAGGAAAGGGATATACTTCGAAACGAAGAATCAACGTACCTTGGAAATGAAATGTGCCTTGCTATTTATAGGAAAATCTTGGGAGCCTTGGAATGTTCTGATTGGTCGGTTGAATATTTAATTAATAAAAAATATATTATTAATTAAATATACTATTTAATAATTGTAATGATGGTTCATCATGCTAGTAATGACAATTATTGTATTTTAATATCAATATTAATTATCCATTATTAAGAATAACGACAATTAATTCTCGGGGAGAATATTGATATTACGGAGATTTTAACCCGATCAAATAACATATTTAACTGGTAAATAGATTATTTAATATGCGGGTGTTTTCAAATGATCAGCGTTATTGCCAGGGGCAATTTAGTCATTTTTGGGAATTACGGGCCATGTGGCAGCTCCATAATTTTCGGATGATTTTGGGTTCCACAAATGCCCCCACATCGATTCGAAATTCAGGGAATCCGAAGGGATGTACATTGTTTGGAATCTTGTTTTACCATGTTTACCGGTTACTGCTGAGTAGGTCCCGAGGCGCTGAATCCGCAGACAGGCGGCATGCCGAAATCGGAGATTCGTCGACGAAGTTGTGGTCTCGGGGACGAAAACGATTAACCGAACAAACCGGAATTTCGATTAAAATAATATTAAATTATGAATAGTGACCTTTGATTTGTGAACACTTGGATGAGTGACAAGTGTCACCCATCCCTTGATTTAAGGACCCTTAAAATGTGCTCCATGTTTCATGGAAAACATCATCATCATGTTTTAATCATTTTTTTAATCCATCTCTAATCCTATTTAAACACCACTAATGTTCCTCTTCCTTCATCAATCCGTGAACAACAACGGATGAAATTGTTCATGAGAGTGAGTATTTGAGTGTTTGAAGAGTCTGATTTTGGGTGAGGAAAACACGGGGACAGAGGGTGAGAAGTGAGAACCAGAATTGAAAATTTTGGAATTTTGGGAGGAAATTCAAAATCGAATTTGCGAGCTGTGGGGATCCAAATTGAGACTTGATTAAGTCTCTTGGGATCATTTTGAACCGATCCACACTGTAGCACATCACTGTTCATCGCGCACTGTAGCACCGTGCTGTAGCACATCACTGTTCATCGCGCACTGTAGCAAATCACTGTTCACCGAAGGTTTAGGTTATGCTCTAAATTACTATTTAATTCCCAAAAAATTGTGGGAGATTGATATGATACTCATAGAGTCATTATTGACCTTTTATGATTTTTTTTTTTGGGCAGGATTCGAAATTCCTGAAAAGTGTCAGAAATTACAAAATCGCGTGCAGTTTGGAAAACGAGCAGTTTTGGAGGGTGAGTGCTTGCATTGGTAGGATAGATCACGTTCAATGTGACTCTTGCTAGTACCACAAATATGCTTGCTACGTGGTGAACGGAGTTTGGCTGAACAGTCAACGGGGATTTGGCGGCGACTGAGTGCACTAGCGGGCGTGACTAGTGAGTATTGGTAGGCTGGATCACATTCACTGTGACTCTTTCTAGTACCACAAATATGCTCGCTATGCGTCAAGGTGCCGAGAGACCCAGCAAACTTGATTTGTGGGAGCGTGGCGGTTCTTGTTGCCTTAATCCATTCCGAGGGAAAGATATGGAGTTTTGAGAAACTCGAAGATTTCAAGGAGTGGAAGGCTCGCAATCAAATTGCTTTTCCAGACGATGTTTTTGTGGAGCTTGGCGACAGATGTTCTTCCATGAAGGCTATTTAAGCATGGGAGAGGAAAAAACCCTGTCGGCGGTCGGCTTTCTCGGGTTGTACCTAAAGTGGAGCTATTTTTTAGGACAGAGTTCAATGACAGCACGTACAGAGTTAACTGTATCGAAGTTGGTGGTGCATGGGAAAAACACGCCTCCCCGGACCTGAGGATTGCCTCACACTTCCGCTCGTCACGTCGAAAACGGAGTTCGGATGCGAACGTTACGGGTCACGGAAGGCTAGGGGCAAAATGGTAATTTGTCGAACCAGGGGTAAAATGGTCTTTTAACCTTGATCAGACAATGACACCTGTCCTTTGTCTTCTTCTTGCCCCAGATAACATGGAATCCAGTTTTGGGGCTAATGATACTCACCTTTAATTAAGGGTAATTGTAATCATTTTGTCCAAATTGATCTGTGATATCCCACTGTCTCACCGTCATTGTGCAATTTAAAAGCTTAAGGAACTGAATTGAGAGAGAGGAACTCGAGGGACTGAGATAACTGGTGTATTCAGAGTTCGAAAATTCAGAAAATCAAGGGAAATTCGAATTCGAATTTGTGAGCTAGGAGAAGGGAATTTGAGGAATGAATTAAGCTCCTGGGATCAAAACGAAACTCCCTGCAACAAAAACGAAGATGAATCGTGTCAAATTGGGGAAGAACAGAAGACGGGGATTTGGCGGCGACTGAGTGCGCTTGCAGACGTGACTAGTGAGCATCGGTAGGCAGGATCACATTCACTGTGACTCTTGCTAGTACTACAAACATGCTCGCCAAGCGTCAAGGTGCCGAGAGACCTAGCAAACTTGCTCTGTGGGAGCATGGCGGTTCTCGTGGCCTAAGTCCATTCCGAGGGAAAGATATGGATTCTGAGAAGCCCGAAGACTTCATGGAGTGGAAGGCTCGTAATCAAATTGCCTTTCCAAGCGACGTTCTCGTGGAGCTTGGCGACAGATGTTCTTCCAGAGTTCCTGGACATGAGCCGGCTACTCTCTCCATGAATGGCGGGAGGCTTCCAGACATCCCGATCAGGGAGTGGTTGAGCGTTCCACTGTGCTTGAAAGGATCCGTTGTTCAGAAGAAGAATGATAAACAAGAACCTATTGGTTCTTGGGAGAAAAAAGCATGCCGTGCAACTTCTTTCCTAACCAAAAAGCATGACAAGCAACTTCTTTCCTAACCTTTCCGTTCTGGCCCTACGAATGTGCTATCTTGAAGGGCCGCAGAAATGGAAAGTTATGTTGTTGATGTGATATTACGATAACTTAAGAAAACTTAAGGTCTTAATTTCACATCGGAAGCCAAGGTGGGCGAGTTGGAGATGAGCCGTACGGAGAGGATGCTGATAGAAAATGAGCGAGATACCGCTCGAGATGAGCTCTCCTTGCTGCGCAGAAATTCGCGGGACTTAGAAGGCTTAGATGCTTCGATGACGAAGGCTTGAATGCTTCGCAGGGCGAAGGCTTGGGTGCTTCGATGACGAAGGCTTAGGTGTTTCGCATGGCGAAGGCTTAGATGCTTCGCAGGGCGAAAGCTTGGATGCTTCGATGACGAAGGCTTGGATGCTTCGATGACGAAGGCTTGGATTCTTCGAAGACGAAGGCTTGGATGCTTCGATGACGAAGGCTTGAATGCTTCGCAGGGCGAAGGCTTGGATGCTTCGATGATGAAGGCTTAGGTGCGCCGCATGGCGAAGGCTTAGATGCTTCGCAGGGCGAAAGTTTGGATGCTTCGATGACGAAGGCTTGGATGCTTCGAAGATGAAGGCTTGGATGCTTCGAAGACGAAGGCTTTTTACACTAGAGAGAATAAGCTTTGAAAATTGTACATGGTGAACAAATCAATTTGTCAATCTCATTTCATTGATACTTGAATTTAGAAGACAACTTGAAAAGTAAAATTGAAAAGCTCCGTAGATTTTTATGTCTCTCTAATGTTGTCTTGCGTCTAGTTGATGTGGATCACCTTTGACGCTGGCTCGTTTGGCTCTTTGTTCTCCATGTGATTTACAGTCTTCTTCTTGATGTAGTTTGTACAATGCCCCTCCTTCAGGAGATTTCGGAGATATCTTTCGAAAGATATACAAGTGCTGATATTGTGCCCATAACATTCATGATAAGCGCACCCTTTGGTTTTATCAGCATTCTCTTGATTGCCTTTGACTAGCTCCGGCTTCTTAAACCATGGCTTGTTCTTAATTTCATTGTAGATCTGATGGACTGGTAAAGATAGCTGCAAGTTAGGCCTCCCCATAACTGGCGTTTGGGAGTGTTGCCCCGCTTTGCGCTTGTTGAGCTTTCCAGTCGCAAACTTTCCATGGGGTTCATCCTCATTGGAGACCTTTTTGCTAGTCCTGGCATGGTCCTGAGCATGAGCGGCGCTCTTCTCGTCCTCCCAACTTGCATGTCGCTCTGCCAGCGAAAGTATTTTGGAAAGACTTCGCGCATTGCTCATGACGATGTCCCCGTAAAGCTGGCTGTCTCGAGGGAGTCCTTGCTTAAATGCCATTGCTGCAACAAGGTCATTACAGCCGATAATGCGAGACTTTTCCTCTCAAAATCTTCGTATGTATTGTCGCAGAGTGTTTTTTGCTCTCTTTCGGACAGAGAAAAGATGGTCATCTTTCACCTCGATTGTCCGAAGTTGTGCGTATTCCTTCACAAATGCCAGGGCCAACTCTTCGAAGGACTCAATCGACCTCGGGGGGAGATGATTGAACCAAGTCATGGCTTGGCCTTGAAGAGAAGCTTGAAAAACCTTGCACATGAGCGCATCGTTAGACCTATGGGGGATCATGACTCCTCGGTAATAATCTATGTGCTTTACCGGGTCGGAGGCTCCTTTGAATGGAGTGAAGTTTGGTGTTGCGAATCTCTGGGGGAATGACTCCTCCTCAATATCCCTTATAAAGGGCGTAGAGAACTGTATCTGGCGACGTAGATCGTCCTCTAGATCGCCACCTTGTTGAGCACGAAGGTGCATGTCCAGCAATTTTTGAACATCATTAACCCGCAATGCTCCTTGCCGAGGCGATGAGTCCCTTTGTGCTAATCGTCGAGAACCTCTTTGAGCTTCTCCCCTTGATTTCTGAGATCGTGCAGGGGAGTAGGCTTCGTCTTCCTTTTTACTGCCGTGGGCAGATTGTTTTGGGTTTTTGTGTAGAGCTCGAAGTTGCCCCCTGCCTCCATGGGAGTGTTGTGAGCGCTCTGCCCGTGAGGTTGCCCCAGGCTTATTTCCTAGCCGTTCACGTACTGATGACCTTAGGCGTTGAGGGTTTTTTGCTCGGTGAGTATGGCTTTCTTCACTAGAATTGTTTAGCGAAGTGTCTCGTGACATTGTTCGGCAGTGGACTGGTTCTTTCCCAGGACGCCTTTGAGCATACTCCTGTTTTCCACGTGACGTGGAATGTCTGTCCTGCTCTTGGACTGGTCTCTCTACTAGGAGTTGCTGCAAGAGCTCTGACTGAAGTTGAACTTGTTTGCTTAAACCTTCAACTTGCTGCGCCAAGTTGTCCTAGGGAGGTTGGTGACGACTTCTCCCTGAGATGTCATGACACCCGTCCAGAAAGTCCCTTAGGACCATGTTTGTTGTGGGTTGATCATTTCGTGATGTATTTCCCATCAACCTCTCGTTTGCTTGTTGTAAAGCCGAAGTTCCTTCCCCTAGTGCGGGTACTTGGTTAGCTGGAGAGGGAAACGCTCCAAAACTGAAGGTTGGCCTCCCTCCAAGTGTCTCCATGGGTGATTCTATGGACACACGCCTGGGTTGAGTTGGCCGCTTCTCCAGAGTTTCAATGCGAGCCTCATTCCTTGTCTGAGCCGTTGAGGCAGAAACACCTTCTCCAGTTGATCGAACGGATCGATGAACCTTAGCCATGCCGAATCAAAGAATTTTGAATTTGGAAAGTTGTTGATGGATAATTTGAACAACGTTCAGAATCTTCGAACAATGTCGATGAACGACGAACGAAGGGAGATGAACGATGAACAATGTTCAAAATCTTCGAACAATGTCGATGAACGACGAACGAAGAAAGATGAACGGTGAACGAATTCTTGATGAGTGATGAACAACGTTCAAAATCTTCGAACAATGTCGATGAACGACGAACGAAGAAAGATGAACAATGAACAAATGAGAGAGCTTCTTCTGAGTATAACTCAATAGCTCTCAATGAAAGCACCAATTGTTGAATCAAAGATTGAACTCGTCGCGAAAAGTCCTCACAATTCCTGCAAACAGCAAACAATTAGCTATCATTACTTCAATCGATTTACCCGGGGGGTTGTTCGACCAAGAACACTCTGATGCTTAAGTTAGCTTTGAGAGAGGAAAAGGATATACTTCGAAACGAAGAATCAACGTACCTTGGAAATGAAATGTGCCTTGCTATTTATAGGAAAATCTTGGGAGCCTTGGAATGTTCTGATTGGTCGGTTGAATATTTAATTAATAAAAAATATATTATTAATTAAATATACTATTTAATAATTGTAATGATGGTTCATCATGCTAGTAATGACAATTATTGTATTTTAATATCAATATTAATTATCCATTATTAAGAATAACGACAATTAATTCTCGGGAAGAATATTGATATTACGGAGATTTTAACCCGATCAAATAACGTATTTAACTGGTAAATAGATTATTTAATATGCGGGTGTTTTCAAATGATCAGCGTTATTGCCAGGGGAAATTTAGTCATTTTTGGGAAATACGGGCCACGTGGCAGCTCCATAATTTTCGGATGATTTTGGGTTCCACATATGAGATGAGCATACGATTAATAAGAATTCATTTTACGTCCAATTTTCACTAATTAATGTCCAATTTTTAAAATTATTATGTAAATACAAATTCCCCAATTTTCTAAATTATTATGTAAATGTAAACTCCATTATTATATGCTTATTTTTATGTTTTAACTATATTAACATTCAGTTATAGTAGTTCATTTCAATTTATGTTTCTATTTAAAATTTTATATTATTAGTCATCGACAGAACCCTATTGTATCATATTATTCATCATATATTTATTATAGTAAAGTTATTTTATCATTTTTATTAGTCAAATATAACCATTATTTGGTACTTAAGTTTTTCCCAAAGTGTCATTCCAAATTTCCAACTTTAAGACCGAATTTCTGTCATTTTTGTTGACCGTAAACGATATCGATATCAATATCGATATTTGGGGCGAGATATCCGTAAATTTGACTAGCGATATATCCGTTGATACTGATATTTCAATCCTTGGTAACAATGTGGGATGTGTCAAAATTTTAATTACAATCTCGTTGCTAAACATACCTTACACATTTTTTTTTTGTGAAAACCAAGGTATTCCTCGCACGTAGACGCTAATTAACTCTTAAACCGCTTAAGACCCCGATACAAGAGAGCTCTCTCTAATGTTGGCTACTCCTTTCAAGTTTCTAATAATAATCCAATCCTTTTCTTACATCTAAAATTTGTCAAGAAATGTCACTAATTCAAGAAGTATATAGTTTATGTTTAATTAATATTACTGTGAAGGACTAATAATTTTTTAACAGAAAAAAAGTACTAACTATTTCATAAATTCGTATGGCACTACTCACTTGTTTTCATGTTTTTAATTACAATCGAAAATATTTATTTTTATTTAATTCTACCGATGTTAGATAATATACAATATTCTAAACACAAAATAAAGATAATCATGATAAATCAAATGGTAAAATCACTTCCTATTTTTTTACAGTATTTAATTTCATGGAGATTAGATTTTCATCAGTGACCTTTTTGAAACCAATTTTTTTTTTTGGTTTCCACTAAAAAGATGAAAATAAAAACTGATTCATTATAAATTTACTAGAATATATTTGAAGTGTAACCTTTGTGTTTTACTTTTATTCATGACAAGTGAGACAATTTTGTATTGAGAATTTATATTATAGACACAAATTCCATTTGTACTCGGTCTGGCTAGTAGCATTTATGTTGACCGTGTGAAAGATAATATCTTTTCTTTTCTTCTCTTTTCTTTTTTTTTTAACTTAGAATCTACCTAAAATCGAATCCTTTGGACTTAACTCTAACCCGTAAATTGGAGTCCACATTACCAAATCATCAACCGTATAAATGATTAAATTAGAATCCAATAAAAGATAGTGAGATATCAAACCCAAAATTAGAGTTTGAAATGCATAATCAAGTAAGCTCCTGCCACCCCCCGCCTAAGTCCAGAGGTTAAAAAGATAATATCATTTCTCTCTGTATAATTTTACTTCATTAATATCGTTACATAAAAAAATAAATTGATAAACACAAATGATATGACCAAAATGCCCTTAGCAGTAAAAGTGCAACTGTATGATTAACTACCAAGTTGACACCTGCCCGTCTTTCCCATTTCAAAAGCTCTATAAATACAAACCCAAACTCTCATTTTTATTTCAACTTGATTCAGACAGAGGAGAGAAAACATCATCAGACATTCTGCAGCCTATTGTTTTTGCATTATAAGCTTATTCAGAGAGAGAGAGAGAGAGAGAGAGAGAGAGAGAGAGAGAGAGAGAGAGAGAGAGAGAGAGATCTAAATCAAGGTCAACAAATTATGGTTGGGAATTCAAACAGAGTGGAGGACCTTCCCTTCCATGAAACCACAATCAGAATGCCAACAGAGGCAATATTAATGGCACCACCCCTTGAGATTCATAGGGTGTGCTTGCCTCCCAAACAGACCACCCTCCAAAAACTCAAGCATAGGCTTGCTGAGATCTTTTTCCCTGACAACCCACTTCACAAATTCAGAAACCAAACCTGCTTCACAAAACTGCTTCTGGCTCTTCAGTTCTTCTTTCCCATCTTCCAGTGGGGCCCCAACTACAATGTTAAGCTTCTCAAGTCTGATATCATCTCTGGCCTCACTATTGCTAGCCTTGCAATTCCTCAGGTACATCTATTCTATTCTATTCTATTCTCTCTCTCCCCCTCTCTCTCACACACACACACATGGTAATTGGTTTGAGTCATTAACTGCGTTTTAATGGTTGAAAAGAAACAACTTCCAGGTTGTGTTCACCAGTTAGAACATAAATCAATGTAGAGCTGATTTTCATTAATGCCAATTGAGTTTACTTACAAATGGTTTTTCTTTCTATATATTAATTGCACTTGTAATTAACTATATTGAAACTACAAGGATTATTTTTTTTTTTTTTTTTTTTCCAAAAAACATGATCGGATTATGTTTTTAATCTCCGTGTGAATGAGATATGACAAAATCAAAGACAACCCATGTTTTTTTTTTTTTTTTCTGAATGATTTTGGCTTTTGATTTCCACTACGTGCACCTTATTCTTTTCGTACTTGTACGTGTTCATTTCATCTAATGAATATCATACTTTTTTATTTTGTTTTGCGTGGTGATGATGACGATGATTTGAAATCCTCTTCTCTAATGTTGCAGGGAATCAGTTATGCAAAGCTTGCAAGTTTGCCTCCAATTGTTGGGCTATGTAAGGGCCAAAACCACACTTATTAATTAAATGAACCCATATATATATATATATATATATATGTTTTCAATGAATTTAGCAGCCTGATTGTTTGTTTTTGTTGGGTTAATTTCATGCAGACTCAAGCTTTGTGCCCCCACTGATATATTCTGTGCTGGGGAGCTCTAGACATCTTGCTGTTGGTCCAGTCTCAATAGCATCTCTAGTTATGGGCTCAATGTTGAGTGAGGTTGTTTCCAGCACTGAGGACCCAATTCTTTACCTCAAACTGGCTTTCACTGCCACTTGTTTTGCTGGTCTCTTCCAAGCTTCCCTTGGCATCCTCAGGTACCAAAAAAATTCCATCTTCAACGTAAAAGTGGATGCCACTTGTGTTTCATTAGAGCCGGACGCACTCCACCGAACATATACCTATCATTTTTTTTGTGGCTTTTTTGATAAAATTTTAGTTGATTCCAATGGGGTAAATCTTACATACAGGTTGGGTTTTATAATTGATTTTCTCTCAAAAGCAACTCTAGTTGGGTTTATGGCTGGTGCCTCAGTCATAGTGATCTTGCAACAGCTGAAAGGGTTGCTTGGAATTGTCCATTTCACTACAAAAATGCAATTTGTTTCCGTCATGTCTTCAGTCATCGGCCACAAAGGAGAGGTAAAATTCATTTATTTTACTTTTTATTTTTAGTAAAAACCAAGCAACTTCTTCTAGTTTTTAATTTTAATTTTAATTTTAATCTTTTATTTATTTTATAATAATTTTATTGGTAAACAACATGATGGAATAAAATCAAGTAAGGCTCTATCTTTTGGCATTTTGTTGTTGGGGAAGATATTACTTTTGAAATTTTCTAACCAAAGGATATTATACTTATTTCTCATTGCTGTCAGAAGGTTCCAAAAATATATGTTATAAAATTGGTAGGTATCTAGATCACTGAGTAGGAGAATCTGTTTGATGTTTACTATATTTTTCCAAATGCACTTTGTTGGAGAATTTAAGGTCAATTAGAGAATTTATACAAACGCATCCTAAAAATCTCAGGCTGTGCTTGAGAATGCTTTTGACAATGGCAAAAGCACTTGTATTCAAAAGTTTGTTTGGCGAAAGAATCGTCGTATGCTCCGGAAAATAGATTATTACGAGTCATACTTGGCATTCAGGTATCTACTTCAAAGGAAACTTGTCTAAAATTACCACCTACCCAGATGAAGTTCTGACCAGCTGTCAGAGAAAAAAGAAAGAATGGATCTTGTAGGATTCCCAAGAAATTCTTCGATTTCTTCCGGAAGCAGATGCTTATTCATATGCTTCTCACGTTCCGTGAATAGCCAGGACATTAAAGTAGTTTTGGTTTTTTTTATTAGATAAAATTCGGTTCTTGTAAAAACATATTTTGTAAGAAATTGAGGTTCCGGTAGTCAGGAGTAGCCCAAGATCATATAAAGCAATAATTTTTCAGTCTATCACGTGACGATTTGAATAAGTACGTGTGACGGTTAAGCCTTCAAGTGAGAAAACCCCGCTCTGATAACTTATAAAAAGTTGAGGTTCCACTTAGAACCAATTGGCTATGGAGAGAGTAGTTTAAGATCATATAAGGCACAAATTGTAGTTGTGTTTTTCTAATGTGAGACATTTTCCTCACATCTCAACATAAATCAATGTTCGCATGTTTTTAGGAGAAAAATAATCATATGTTTTTTAAGTGCGAATTAAAAACGTAGAATAATTTTTGCTGAGTGATAATAAAAGCTATTTATTTTTTATTTATTGAATCAAATTTGATTTGGAGATTATAGTTTAGTGTCACTAATATTTACTTGAATGGTGTGCAGTGGTCATGGCAAACAATTGTGATGGGGTTCAGCTTCTTGGTGTTTCTATTCACAACCAGGCATATTGTAAGCATCTCTAGCCTTTGCAAATCAATAAAAAAAATATCAGTAAATTTCTTGAAATCCTAATAAATAATTATTAAAATTAATTAGGGTTGGAAGAGTTAGTTATTAATTTTATTTATGATTTGTATTTACTATTTGGGTGCAGAGCAAAACAAAGCCAAAACTCTTTTGGGTTGCAGCAGCTGCTCCATTAACATCAGTCATCATTTCCACACTGCTAGTCTTCTTCCTCAGTTCAAAATCTCCTCACATCTCAGTTGTAAGAAACTCACTATCTCTAAATTTGATGATTTGAATTATATTTTAATTCTACTTTTTCTTTTGGTTTTTTGGTCAAATTTACTTATTCAAATTTTTATTATGTATCAGATTGGTCATTTGCCCAAGGGTCTCAATCCACCCTCATCAAATATGCTATATTTCAGTGGCCCTCACCTTGCTCTTGCTATCAAAACTGGAATTATAACTGGGATCTTGTCTCTCACAGTAAGTCAATCAAATCTCGGAGCTATCTATTTTGCTGAATATTGTTGTTGGACCACTTCTACGGAGTTATTTCTAAAACGTCTCATCTTTTAACAAGACTGCTCTGTTACCCACCACAAAGACCATGCCCCATCTTTTTTTTTTAACTGGCTGCATCATAAGCATATCTTTCTTATGTTTTTCAGGAAGGGGTTGCAGTAGGAAGAACATTTGCAGCTTTGAAAAACTACCAAGTTGATGGAAACAAAGAAATGATGGCTATTGGGCTCATGAACATTTGTGGTTCTTGCTCTTCATGCTATGTGACCACAGGTGAAGATCCTCCTCTTCTTATTCAACCTTAGCTCGTTTGGTTATCAACATTCGACTGAATCGGATGACTCATAAGATTGGACTAAATCGGATAACTCATATAATTCAACAGTGTGGGCAACAACTAATGAACCCATGTTTTGTTTTGTTGAACTTCATGCCAGGTTCATTCTCTAGATCTGCAGTAAACTACAATGCTGGAGCACAAACAGTTGTTTCAAACATTATCATGGCATCAGCTGTGCTTGTGACTCTGCTGTTTCTGATGCCCTTGTTCTATTACACCCCCAATGTCATCTTAGCAGCCATCATCATCACCGCCGTGAGCGGCCTCATCGACTACCAAGCTGCATTCAGGTTGTGGAAAGTTGACAAGCTCGACTTTGTGGCCTGTATGTGCTCCTTCTTCGGCGTTCTCTTCATTTCCGTCCCTCTTGGCCTTGCAATTGCGGTAAAATCAATTTCAATATCCTCTTTTCCTTTTCTTGAATCAAGTTTCTCTACCTACTTTCGGTCTCTAAAACCCCTACAATTCAGGTGGCCGTGTCGATTTTCAAGATCCTCCTTCATGTCACCAGGCCAAACACAATGGCTCTGGGAAACCTCCCAGGAACTCAAACATACCACAATCTCAATAGATATAGAGAAGCTCTGAGGATTCCTTCAATTCTCATTCTAGCAGTTGAGGCACCCATCTACTTTGCAAATTCAACTTACCTACAAGAAAGGTTAGTTCACATATTTTTCCCTACCGTCAAATGGAGTAAATCAAAACAGAATAATGAGCACCTTACTGGCTTCGTGAATCTGATTTGCATGCTCTGCAATGTACAGGATACTAAGATGGGTTCGCGAGGAAGAAGAGAGAATCAAAGCAAACAATGAGAGCACATTAAAATGCATAATATTGGACATGACAGGTACACCTTACAACACTGACATTTCATATAACAATGTGAAAGCGTCTTTCGGGTTTTGCTCACGATTTTACATCTTCTTCGCAGCTGTGACGGGAATAGATACTAGCGGTATCGACATGATGTTTGAACTCAGAAAGATGCTGGATAAAAGATCACTCCAGGTAAGAATTTCAACGGCCTGGCCTTCGAGTTATGAGTTTTCAGTGAGTTATTATGGCCTTGGACACGCTTTTCTTATCTTGTTTTTGTGTTTGTTGCTCTTTTAGCTTGTGTTGGCAAATCCCGCGGGAAGTGTGATGGAGAAGCTGCAACAATCTAATACGCTGGAGGCGTTCGGATCGAACGGACTCTACCTCACAGTCGGAGAAGCTGTCGCCGATATTTCATCCGATTGGAAGGCTCAACCGTGACCTCCTCCTAAAGTGGGGGATCCAGAAGGACAATGGACGAAGATAGCGTATATATCTAACCTCTGCATTCCTCAGCAGACTGGGAAGAGCGCTCTATTGAGGCCGGCAGCGGTTTTTCTTGCTCTTTTAATTTCTTGTAGGGAATCCAAGGCAAAGAATCATTTTGTTTTGAATTAGAAATTTTGAAGTTTCTTGCGTTCCAAGTTAGTTCGCAGTTTTAAGCTTCATCTTTACTGCCTAGATGCGGCTGGAAAATAAATAAATAAAGAAGATGTGTATTTTAAAAATTGAAGGAAAGCTACACCATTATTTAACTTACTTTCTGAAGAATGGCGATAGATTGGACCACAAACACGATGAAAATATCGCTATCGACGGATATATCGCTAGTTAAATTTACGGATATCTCGCTCCAAATATCGATATTGATATCGATATCGTTTACGGTCAACAAAAATGATGAAAATTCGGTCTAAAAGTTGGAAATTTGGAATGAAACTTTGGGAAAATCTTAAGTATCAAATAATTGTTATATAGGACTAATAAAAACTATAAAATGACTTTTATATAATAAATATATGACAATTGTTTGATGTAATATGATTCTGCCGATGACTAATAATATAAAATCTTAAATATAAATATAAATTGAAGTGAGTTACTATAATTGAATGTTAAAAGGGTTAAAAACATAACAATAAACATACAAAAATTCAATGTAAAAAAATGATAAAATAAGTTTAAATATATTTAATATTAGAAAAAAATGAAAAAATAAGGTCAAATCAAATTTTGTTTAAAAAATTGGAAGTAATGGATTATATAAAATTGAACAAAAAAAGGGAAAAAAAACAACTTCGAAAAATTGGAATAAATGAATAAAAAAAGAAAAAACAAAAAAAGTAACCATTAATGGCAACCAGGGGTCGAACCCAAGACCCCTCAAATGAATCCAAAAACCCAAACCAACTCTGTTGGGTTGGATTTTGTTAAATTATATAACGTCAATTATATAAGTATACATATTAAACGGCTAGCAACAGTCTCTCCCAACCTCCCGCCGGGTCTGCAACTCGGGTTTTTCGACCCGGCGGCATGACCCGGCGATATATCCCTCGATTTAGGTCCGATTTTTACGAATTAATAATGCATTTTCATCGTTTTGATCCTAGGAAAAGATCGGTGGACTCAAAACATGTCAATTGTTCTATATTTCGTCGAATTTCTTTCCCCCCCTTCTTATATGTCGCCGGCCCAAAATACCGAAATTTCGGCGACATTCACCGATATTTTCATCAATGCAAACATGATCACAATTGTCTCTTCCCACTCGGATGAATTGGGAAAATTTACCCTAAATTTATTCCAAAACCAAAATATCAAGCCCAAGTAACAAATAGGCTTAGCTTTCCTTAACAAAGCATTTTCATGTTTGTTGAGTATTAAACAGTTTGTCTTATGATCAATGTGGGATGGGGGATCCGAGTTGGGGCCTCCAACACTGGGAAGTCCAGGGTTAATCAATTCTACATTAGATCCCCCTTGAAACAAAGATAACCAATCTTCTGATAGTATAATGTAAAAATTATTCACAAAAATTACCTCACAACTTGTTCAACTTGACAAAATTTCCCAACTCAGATGCAACATGAATGTTGTTTGTGATATATAATTCTCAGATACGTTTGTTTCCAATACTTTAGCTTCTGCTCTTGGATTAGAGAAACTACGTACCCTTTTGGATGTACTTCTTCTAAAGCGTTTTTAAGATTAGCGTTTTTTATTAGTAGCGCTTATTTAATAACGCTTTTAAGAAGAAATAGTTTGATGTTTGGTATACACTCATAAAAGTACTTTTATTTCTAACGAAGTGTTTGCGGTATAATTTAGAGCATTTGGTAGTGAAAAATAAAAGTGTTTTTAGAAATATAAAATAATAATTAATTCAAAAAATATTTGAAAACTTATGCTATGACATAAAATAAACATACCAAAATTCAAGATAATCATTGACTACAACAAAATGAAGAACAAATACTAGTTGGATATAAGAAGATAAACAATTCTGTTTCTGAGTAAAATTCTGTTGTTCAATCCTTTTCTAATCTAAGTATATATATTTAAGAATGTTGATTTCGAGGACAAGTCCAATCCCAGCCCAATTACATCTGTATGATCCTCTAATTTTCTATTTTATTTTTCATTCAGAGATTCCAATTGCATGTTTGAGAATGTTCATTTCGATTTTCCAAATATTTACCCTTCTAATATATTTTATGAGGTTTTTTGGGAGGCAAATGTATGACAGATTTTTTATCAATTATTGTACTATTTTTGTCTAAAAAATAAAGATTACTGTAAACATCTATAATTATGTAAATATCTATAATTATGTAAATTCAATGGTGAGAAGCCACAATGCCATCATAAAAGAAACAAACCAAAATTGAATTCAATGAATAAAAAGTATGAATTCAAAATCAAAGTTAAATTCAAGTGACGATCAAATCAATTTCAATAACTATAAATATTCTAATGATTATTATTTAAAATATGAATTGAAGGGAAAAGAAAAGATGATACCTTGAGAAGCGAGAAAGAAGAAACCGCACAAAAATTATTCTAATATTGTTTGGGGAAAATGTGCAAGGTTATTGAAAAAAACTTTCGAGAGTTTTATGAGAGTATCGATAAATTGAAATAAATAATAATTAAAATGCAGTGAAATTGAGTTTTTAGAATGTACTAATTAAAAATAGGGGAAGGATGTGATTGGAATAATGGAAATTTCATTAAAAAAAAAAACAAGTGCTTCCCTATTGTTTGATGGTCAGCAATTTTGGAAAGAAGAACCAACAAAGCATTTCTCAAAAACTCTCCTTACTGGTTTTTGCTTCTAATATGAAACACTTCTTAAAATTTTCTAAACACGCATTTTTAATTTAAAAAGTATTTTTATCCATTTAAAAGTACTTTTGGTATTTTCAAAAGCACATTCAAACGGACCCCGCAACTCAATATGCCAAACTTCAGAGAATGCTTGAGAACAAATATGCAACAATGCAAATCCACGAGATGACAGGAAAACTATGGAACACAGAGAGAGAAATAAATGATAAATACACAAGCAACAACGGGAGAGATCCTAAGGAGATATACAAGAAACAATCGCAATAAACTAGACAGTTAAAAAGACACATTACAAAAGTACGCGCTCTTATAAATTGACCAGCATTGACGTTCAATTAATCTCCTTAACAAACTCTTAAGCTTGAGCTAAATTAGAAAGCATGCCTAACATTCATTAGCGGGAACAGGAAAAGCATGTAATACAAGGTCACAAAGATCAAGCATTGTGTGTCATAATTTCAGTTCACTAATCCTATAACAGAGTCTAATCGCATAAAATAATTATCCGATATGATAGCAGAACTTGAAACCCATTCAGATTATAAACCATGGTAAACAAGAAGAATGATGAAAACTGAATTGACAAGGCATATCATGTTTATAACAAATAAAATCGATGGAACAATGACATCAGAGGAGCACAGAAAGCGTTCCTCTACTCAAAACCACCTAAAATTGTACATTAAGATTTTCCTAACTCAATGCATATCTAATCTCATGTGCTCAAACCTCCCATCATTTAAAGTGCCGTGTCAAACTTTACACTTGTTCTCTGTAACTGCCACCATCATAGACAAAAGAATCCACAGATTAAGCGAGTGCTATCACAGATTGAATGTGGTATTCATGAGCTTTATCCAGAAGCTCCCCCAATGCAACGAAAAAAATAGCCGCTATAATCCCACACGAATGATTGCTCTTGCCAGTCAAGTTTCTAGCCAGTCAAACATCTGCATCAAGTAGTTCCAAACTAATTTTCATATTTCACAATTTGAGAAGAGGAAAACCACAATCTGCTTCTTAACCACTCAAAATATGACCCAGAATGCTAGCTAATGCAAATAATGGAACTGTCCTAGTATGTAAGGCATGATCAACCAACCAGAAGGCCCAACGTTTGACAATCACCCAGAAAATACAAGATCGACCAAGAAGATATACATGAAAGGGAAGTCTCAATCATGATTGATTAACAATTTTTAAATCCATGTGTATCCGTAGTCTAGAAGGTATAGCTCATGTATAACTAGTAATAATCAGTAATTTTAAAGCCATGTAGTGTACACTCATGTAATAAGCACGGGTCCAAAGCAGTGTATCAGTATTATCATTTCCTTTTCATCTGGGCACAAAAAGGACTTTTTTAAGTTAATAAAAATGCCAAAAAATAGGTAGGAAGAAAAGCAAGTACCTGATGCATGCAATCCAAAGTAGAAGATACAGCATAAAGACACAGCACAGTAAATAAAAGTACTTAACCAACATAAAAGTCGCCTCAAAATAAATATTTAAGGATTTTTTTCATGAATAGAGCATATGCATAGGCCCATTGGAAAACTAATCCTTTTATCAAAAAGATTTAGAGGACAGGGCTGTTTTGGACTTGAAAGAATTAAGATGTCTGGGCTAGATGTGGGTTGAGATTATGCATTCCCATGTCAAACCACATCTCAGCTAAGGGAACGGGCATTAGCACCAAAATATTTCTAAAATATTAAAAATTAAATACGAGGGTTATTCTTCTACTGCGTTTATGTAAGCAGATCATTTGAAAAAACCCAAAACTTACCCTAATTAAAGTTCATCCAGGCAGAAACTACTTGAATAAAATTAAAAGGAACTTCTAGCTAGTAAGTTTAACTTATTAAGGTAGATAAAATCTTACTTGAACGATATCGTGATATAGGAATTTCCCTCATTTCGCGTTTAATGCAGATATATTCACCTAGCAAAGCCATCACTGCAATTCCAGTACCATTCACAACCCACCATGTTATTGAGGAAGGCCAACCCCCATAAATGATGCATATTAAGAGATGTACAATGTATAGGGTGGCTGCAAAATCTAAGCATTTCTTTGCCCTCTCAATCAGAAGAACCAGATATCCAGCGCTGTAAACAAATAGATGCACATGTTATCTAAACTTGAAATCGGCATATTGACTTGTGTGTTAACTATTCAGAAATGAACATTTCTTTTCCTTCATAAGCCATAATTCACACAAGATGAATGAGTTACATTTAAGCACAAAAAATAAAATAAAATCAACTTATAATGGGCTCCTACTTTGTGTTTCTAACAATAAAAACTCAATGTAGCCGAAAACACATAACAAGGTGGAAAACATAGCAAAATCAAATAAAATGCAATTGGAAACGTAAATAGAATGGGATCCTCACCCTGCAAGTGCACTGAGCATAAACGAAGCAATAACACACCACCCGGTGACCGTGGAGACAGTGAGAGTCGCATAGTCAAAGAAATACACCAGACTCATTCGGGAGACGCGAGTCCCAACAAGAATTGACAAGAAGAATCCCAGAGTGAGATAGTATAAACATTGGAGGCATACAATTTGAACAACAATGAGCCAAGGATCCCATACCAGTGTACCATAGAACATTGTCTACTACAATAACCTAATTCCCACACCTACAGGTCCTTCAAAACTCTCAAATCACCAAGCTTTCTCCAAAAGCATCAATACCTCACTTCTCAAGTGCTCACAACGATCACAGCCAATCCCAAGACTCCAATTCTTGGAAAAATTAGAGTGCACACGCTCTGAGCTCTAAATTAACAAGCTTCAAACTCAAAACAATCAATCTAATTTTACGAAAATTCTGGATTCTGCTCTAATAATCATGCCACTAAAACCGAGATGAATCCCATTCCAATACAAATTTGGATCTGAATTCAACAGATATAGACTCCAGGAAATCCACCTAATTGGAATTTCAATAAAATCAAGCCCGTAGTGGAGGATTCAATATGAAATCGAGCAAAACCAATCGTACAAGAAGAGAAGAAGAAGAAAAAGAATTGGAAAACCTAGATCAAGAATGACGTAGTTGAAGAAGCTGACCGTTGAGAGATCGGCGTCTCTGTAAGGAATCCCGTTATCGTGTTTCTTCTGGAGAGTATGTATTTCCCTCTGTTTAAGGAATAAAGATATTCGTCTGTAGGAAAATGGATGTGGACAGTTTTACGTTTGGGTATGTATAAAATATTATTACGCTTTAACAATAAGACCGCATATCGCAGTGGATTAGCGCGTTTGACTTCGGATCAAAAGGTCGTGGGTTCGACTCCCACTGTGGTCGATTCGAGATTTTTATTTTCCCCCAATTTTGCATATGGAGGATCTCAATTCTTTTAACCTTTTTCACTCTAATCTGATATCTACTTCTGAAAATGGACTTCTTCTTTTTCTTCACCCAATGTAATTTTGAATATGGAGAATTTTCTCTGATGAGTTTGGATGGGGATTTCAAATTTTCCCTGATGAGTTTGGATGGGGATTTCAAAGTTCCATGGAATTTTGAATATAGAGAATTCATCTTTATTGCTCTTTTTTCTCTCAATCTAATCTTGAATATGGAGAATTTGGTTTGTTGCAATTGGCATTTTGTTACTTTACGGCACAACCACTTCACCTCTGTATCTTCCGGTTGTTGCAATTGGAAGATCTGACCTAGTCACTTGGCCTTCATTATCACTCTCCCAAAGAACTCATAAATTCTCAAAATATTATCATTCTCCACAATAAATGCAGCAGCAGTTCATCAATTCTCTGGGAATTGAGCTCCCCAGTCTCAATCATCTGAGCTTTTGAGTCTGCAATCATTGCTTGTAGCCACAATCAAACAGTCGGAGTCACGAGTTTTAGGAAGAAAAAAAATTGGGCACACGGCCCTTAAAAGTTAAAACACAAGGAAAAAAAAATCCGTTAAGTCAATTTCCTACATAATATTGACAAGGATGCTTTTGTCCCGTTTTTATAGTACAGAATAATTAAACATAAAAATAAAGAATAACTAAAGAAACTAGCAACATAACGTACTAGAAAAAGAGAGCGTAGAATGTGTAACCTTTAAAACTGTCCATGTCAAAATTTCTAGAGAAAGATAAACCCGAACTCGTGAAAAACTCTGGAGGAGGCGAAACTCAACCACACTGGAAAAACTCAGGAGAAAGAGAACCTCAACTCATGAAAATCTCTGGAACAAAAGAAGCATTATATTATGCAGAAGAACTTTGCAATATGAGACACTTAGAAGATGAGAGTGTCTGTGATTAAAAAGATATTGTCCACTCACTTTGTACCTTGTATCTAGCATTACTTAACAAATAAGAGGCATTCAATTTCATTTTATCTGAATACTAACATTTTACACACAGGTTATTACAATCAATGGGTGGCATGATTTATTTTCTGAATCCTTTTTGCTTTTTTTTTTTCCGACTAATTCTTTTGAAAGACAACTGCAAAAATCCCTTATAGACATACAAAAATCAATCAACCTTCAAGGGATGCCAAGATACAGAGGACAAGTAGTTCTTACAATCTAGTACATAAACAAACGAAAAAACCATCCCGACTAATAGAATTGTATATTAATTGTATATCAATTTTCATTTTGAACAGACTTGTAGGAAAATATTGAATCTTCTATCAATCCACTAAACTCCAGAATTGATTGATACTATACAACTGAGCATGTTACAAGGGTCAAAAGGAAGCACATTCATCATGCTCAAAACTTGTTACATACAAGTCATCTTCACTTCGTCAGTATCCTATTGCTATTATGAAAAGAGGTTGGGAGGTTCTTTTTGAATTCTGAGAAGAAAGTAGCTAAATAACAACTGGTTTCAAAGAATGATGATACAGGAATATACTCGAAATAATTGGGAAAATGAAATTTACCTGAATCAAAATAGTGCATATCTTATTCAGAAGCCTTTTTCCTCCTACCAGTTCTCTTTGCAGTAACAGTGACAGGTGCTTCAGCCCCAGCTTTCTCCGGTTGCTGATTATTTAAAAGGTCTTTCGACGAATTTATTTTACTTCTTAGCCGCAATATTTCACCCTTGGCAGATGCCAGTTCCTCTTCCAGCTTTTTAGCTCTCTTCTCCAGGCTCTCTCTTTCCTCGCCTAGTCTCATGGCAAGATTATGTGCATCCTCCATGTTTTCTCGGGCCTCTTTGGATGCTTTCTTTTGCTCTGTCAGGGACTTGTAAATCACTTCCTTCTCA
Source organism: Prinsepia uniflora (assembly GCA_032719365.1). Classification (NCBI taxonomy): domain Eukaryota; kingdom Viridiplantae; phylum Streptophyta; class Magnoliopsida; order Rosales; family Rosaceae; genus Prinsepia; species Prinsepia uniflora. Next base: position 60,591,006 of record CM064876.1, read on the forward strand.
TTTTCAAGGCTAGATATGAGAGAAATGGACTTCTCTAAATCATTGGAAAGTAGCATTGCATTTTGGTACGTCTCATCCAGTGCTTTGGTAGCCTCTTCCAGGTCTGTTTCAAGAGGTTTCCGGGATTCCTTGTCCTTCAAAATCTGGCTCTCCAGAGCTTTAATTTCTCTTTTCAAAGAAGAAACTAGCTCTTTTTCTTCTTTTAAATCACTAGAAGCTTTTTCGGCCTTTTTATAGACATCAATCAATTCGTCCTGCAGGCTATCACGATTTTCTGCAACAGCTACTAGTTCATGAGACACAATTTGCAGCTCCTCGTTTGTCTTCTTCAGGAGCTCTTTTGCGGCAGCAAGCTCACCAGAAATGGCTCTACCACTTAGCGTAGTCTCATCAAGGCTCCTCTGCAGTGATTCCCTAACTCCAGCAAACTCAGCCTGAACCCTAGAGATCTCAGCTTCCAATTCTGTGTATAACCTTTTTGATTCATTTAATTGACTTCTCAGATTGGAAGCTTCAATTCTTGATTTCCCAAGAGCTTCCACTGTGTTCCTGAGTTCATTTTTCAGAATCATTTCATTGTCCAGTTCCTTACTCATACTTTCCTTCAATTTTTCCCTCTCTCGGGACAAATCAGCTATTATTTCTTTGTTTATTCTTGTGTCAGTCAGAGAAAGTTCAAGCCTTTCCTTTAACTGCTGAAGCTCCTCTTCTTTTTCTCCCAAAAGCTTAGCATCCAAAGCAGCCTTTCTTCCAGAGGATGATTTCAGATTATTGTATTCCTCCTGAATAGCATTAAACTTCCTCCTAGAGTCGTCTTTTTCAGATGTTAAAGAACTTACTGTTACATTCAATTCATCCACAGAGGAAGTCCTTAATTCTAATTCCTTTTGATTATTCAAAAGTTCATCTTTCAACTGTTGAATATCTGAAAGTGCATTGACTAGTTCATCCCTAGTTTGCTGGTAGTTAGCTTTCAAGACCTTCAACTCCAAATCCCTGTCATCAAGAGAAGAGCCAAGATTTCGAACATCAGTTTCTCTATCCTTGAGTTCTAAATTGAGTATTTCAATTCTCCCCTGTAAGACTTCAATTGCATTGAGCTTTTCCTTCAAACTTTCTTCAAGTGCTTTCTTGTCTTCTCCAGCCTTTGTCAGGTTGGTTTCAAGAGTGTCAATTTGAATTTTAAGGTCCTCAATCAACCTCTTCTCACCATTTAGCTCCTTTCCTAATCCTGCAACCATACTTTTTACCGAATATAGTTGGTTGATTAGAGCCATCTGCTCCTCCTTCGCATCTGCAAGTTTCTTGCTCCGTTCTTCCTGTTCACTCAGTAGCTTTGATTCAAAGTTCTTCTCCAATGAAACAATAGAAGCTTCCTTTTCTTTCAGCTTGGTCTTCATCTGCACATTTCAACCACAGCATATGTGACTTAAATCAAACAAAGTATCTAAAAGTGAATTCTTGAGCAGAACAAAAAATAAAGGAATTTAGTTTTCAAGCTGAGACTCAGAAATTAACTGGCAGAACTTTTACTTTCAATTTCCATAAAAATAAATAAATAAACAATAAAAAAAAGAGAGAAACAAGAAAGGGTTGAGTTCCGGAGGAGGGAATCAGTTTCAACGAAACATGTGAGCAAACAAGAATGGTGAAACAAATTTTAATGACAAACAATTTACTATAGTAGTAGATGGAGACTTACTGATTCTATAGTTCCATCAGCGGCTTTCTTTTCTGTCTGAGCGGATGCATAGAGTGCACCAAGGATACCAGAACTGAAAATACCAAGGCCATTCAGGAGAGACAAAACAGCATTTGTTTGTGGTTCTTCCTGTTCAATGAATTACTCACTTTAGAACATAGTTCCCCATCACAAAGATTTAATAAAATAAATGGAAAGATAATAATTGAGATTTATTACTGAATCTAATAGACATTCAGACCTTTGCGTTTTTATTCTCCTCCGATATCTTTACCGCACTTTCTTCTGAAAAAGAAAAAAATGAAGGAACAAATGCATAACTCACATGAACTGATAAGGAGTTAAGTTACAAAAGATAATAGTTATAACAACATAACTCCCTCTGCTTGTCTGCATCCCTTTCCCTCATCATATCCTGTTGGCAACATGAGGAACGAACAAAATAAAATCCAATGACTACCCCTACTAACCCTCACACTTCAATACTGGATGGCCCGTTAATGGTCCCATGTACTAGTCATTCAGAAAAAGAAAAGTTACTAAAATTTGGAGCATGGAAGCATCTTCCATTTCTATTCCCCTTCCCCCGATGACTTTATACAGGACCTTCGCTGTGTGGCCTACCTAATCTACATGAAAGTCCTGCTGCTACTTTGAGTTTCTAATTGAAGGAACTGATGCATAAAGCAGCTGATCTGGCATCAAATTTATGTAGTAGGTCTTAGACTAAGTTTACCTGACAAACTTAATATTACCATCTTGGTGTAGCCAAGATGAATACTGTTTCATAATTTCAAATTAACACATCATAAAACATAACAGGTTTTCTTTTTAGTCCTTATCTTAATTAAGAATTCTAACTCCATCAATCATGGGTAAAATTACCCCTAAAAGACGATATTGTCAGAGAACTTTGCCTAACAGCTTCTCCAGAATTAATTTTTCTTTCCCTACTTTCAATAATTAGACACTTGGGATATGAAAAGCAACAACGCTTATGTGCTCTTCATCCTTGCCTACCTGTCTATTGACACAACCCAAAGTATCTTTTTCCTTCCTAAGAGTCCGCTTTCATTCACTTAATACCTACTAGTATTCAGTGACACTTACTATCATACCTCCTGCATAATACCAATGTGCAATGTGCACTTTGATTCCAGCTTATATGTATAGGTAACCCATTCGGTGGACTCTAGCCTAATTGGTGAGACCTACTCTGATACCAAATGTGATGATTCATGCATAGAAGATAGAACTTGTCCCTGAAAACTTCTCAAAGGATAGGGCGCCAAAAAGCTTATAAACTACCTTATACCATCAAATATCCCGTCCTAGGCAATTCTTTCTCTTTAATGCATATGCAATGTACAAACACTTAAAAAACTAACTCTTGGGCAACAAATCAAAGTAACAATCACTTATAACGGTTACTTACGACTTGATTACCGGCTTTTTATATGTTTCTATTACAACGGCCAAAGGGAGTACAAAATGAACATCCAAGAATTCCCTAATCACTCTCAGATTTTATCTTCACCTACAACATATTTATTTGCATCCTTTATAAAATTACTAGTAATTGTGATAAGTTGCCCAAAGAAAAAAAAAAAGGAACAAAACAAGAAGTGCCAATTAAAGTTAGAGAATAAAAGAAGATTCCTAATAGGTCCAAGTTCAAATGCAATGATCCATTTGAAACAAACCCAGCTCCTCACTGACAAAATTATTACAAACCCAAGAAGTTTCGTACAAAGCCAGGAAGTTTTCTATGCAAGAAACCCATTACAAGAAAAATTTACACACCCCATTTCCCCAAATTCATGAGTTCCCATCGGTAATCAATCTTAAAAATAATGCAAAGCACAAACAAAAAAGTTCAACTTACTAGTGGGCAATTCTTGAAGGGCAGTGGCTCTGAGTCGCAAGAGTGGAAGAACTGAAATACCCACAAGCAAAATAGCCCTCCTCTTGTTAAACACGCCGTTGTTTGGGTTCTCTTGGTGTAGAGAGCCCACTGGCGCAGCTCTCTTCCTCTTGGTTTCTGCATTTGTTGAGGATGAATGCTTGTACAAGATAATGGGATGAGAACAAAAGGGAAAACGAGAGAGGGAGAGGGGCGAGTGCAAAAAGCAAGAGCTCCCCATTACAACGCCCACTGCTTTTTGCTTGATTGAATTCTTTGGCTGAGATAAGGGATAGAGTTTAGCGCTCAGAGCTTTACTTTTTGCTCTATTTTCCAAATTTCAGTTTCAGTTGGTGACATGGTGTTCCTTTGGCTGATGGTGAAAGATACAAGCATCCAATTTTAATTAAGGTTAACAATTTTTAACACAACTTAAAATTCGCATAAAATTTATTTGAATTAATTTACACGATTAAAATTTTGAGTCATTTTCAAGTTAATTTGTTAACCCGTTTAATAAATGAGTAGATTTCGAGTTAATAGGTTAACTCATATATTGACTTATATATTGACCCATTTAATAAACGTGTCATTGCTAACTCATATATCTACCCATTTACCTACCTAAATTTCTATTAAATCTTATAATTTAAATAGGTTAAACGGGTCAAACGGGTCATAGGTTAAACGGGTCAAACGGGTCATAGGTTAAATGGATTTTGAGTACGACCTGTTTATTAAATGGGTTACACGGGTTACGTGGGTCATTAACAGGTCAGGTTCGGGTTGAACATTCTTGACACCATTATTAAACGGGTCGGGTTTGAGTTGGGTATAAATGGGTAAAACAGAGTTCATGACACGACACGAACCCGACACGACACGACTCATTGTCACCCCTAATTTTCATGTTTTTTTTTTCATTTTATTATTTCCTGTGAATAATTTTTTCTTTTGTGGAAATGCATTTTATTATTTACTATGAATAATTGAATACTCTCTTCCTTTTTTATTTATAAATTTTCGAAAAAAAAAATTGATAGAAATAGGTAGTTTAGCAAAAATTTAATCAAAAATAGAAATTTTCAAAATTTCTTTACAAATTACACATTTTTTATACCTTATAGTAATCCTCTGTCCTCATCATCATAGCGAAGAGAAGAGAAGGCCAACTCAGCTCCCCCCCACCATGATTTGAAATTTTGTTCCTCCCAAAGTTTGCTACCTAGGTACCTAACATTTGGGAGAGCCTTCATTTTCTCATCGCTCTCATTTTCTCATCAATTTCGTTCTTCATAAGCCACAATCACGAATTTGAACCAATCACCCTTCATCTTTCTATGTCTCTAGCCTTTTTCTTAATCATTATTTTGAGTGTTTTGTGCTTGTTGAATCTGTTTAATTATATGTTGGCATTCAAAGCAAATAACCAATTAGGGAGTGCAAAAATGAATTTACATGATAGGACCTATTTCGTTAACCAAAGTTCGAAGTTTATAGAATGACCAAATTGCCTTTATGGGCGTAGTATAGGCTCTGAAAGTGCTTTGTTATCAAGAGAACCTTAAGGCCCAGAGAATAAATTCAAGACCCCTAACCTTTGTAGCCCAAGCCCACAACCCAAAGTTCCAAAATCAAGTTAGTTTAGTTTTGTGATTAGCCCATTTACAATTTGGCCTAATTTGGACAAGTTAGAGTTTTATTTGATTTTTGTGGAGTAGAGACCACCACTCTTTGTCCCCAAGAAGCCTCCTTCCCTAACCTCTCAAAATCCCTCGTGTCTAAAAGAAAATAGAGACATTCATGGTGGCCATCGTGAAAGTCACGTTTGTTTCAGAGGGTCACAATACACTCTTGCCATCAACCACTCTCTCTTGATCACTCTCTAGCCTCCTCATCCCTCAATGGCACCATCTTCTCATGGGCACAATCGAAGGCCACCGAACTAGGATGACAACGTCCATCCCTTTTGCCTCAACCCACGATCTCGCAATCTCCACAACCACTGTGATCGTGCCCGCTAGTGTGAGACAAATGGGGCATCGAACCCCCATCCTCGGTTAAGCCCCCAAACAAGACTTGACAATGGAGCTCGTCGAAGCTTCCCCGCTTTTTCATCGGTGTTCCAGGTTAGGACAGACCACAATCTTGCCTCTTTTAACTTTCTTAGTACGTTTAGTGATCGACTAACCCTTTTCATGTTAGCTTTTCTGCGAGAATTGGCAATGGCGACCTCGCCAGAGATTCAGAACCCGTAATTTCCCTATGTTTTTTTGACCACGAGAGGCATCCTTTGGACCTAGGAGTTTGTTAGTTGGAACTGTCTTGGGTTGGACCGACTTGGAGCTCGTACTAACTTGTGTCTCGGGTGATTTTAACTCCTCTAAATGGACCTCTTTACCAAAAATTTTACGCTCACTATTTCTTTACCTTGCCTGTTTTACTTACTTTATGATATTTTTTAGATTTTCTTATAATGTTGATGCATGCTAGATGATAATGAATATTTTATTATATCACCAAGTAAGTCGTGGGTTACATGTTTATGGTATCTTATTATTTTAGCATGTTATGATTAATGAGTGGTTTGGCGTATTTAGATGAGTTCCTTTACGGGTCGACCTTAGCATTGTGTTAGTAGTTTCAAACCCACTTTAGGATTCGCTGGTATCTCAGTACTTGTCCGAATGGCCACAAACCAACATCCACGTGATTTTTCACCTGTGAAGCTTGCAACACTAGTTAATAGCGCCAACTTGTCCTCGAACTCTAGGGGACTCGTGGTGATGGTGCTTAGCACCCAGCTTTCACGTGGGTCGTGGTATACGTGCATTATAGATACTCAACCTGTCATATGCGTATGACTCGTGTAACTCAAGAGCATATTTTTAGTGAGTTATTACATGTTATACTTATATTCAGCTTGAGTTATATGATTGTTTAATATTTTATTATTATTTCTCGTAAAATGTGCAAGTTAAAGGGTTTGATTACAAGTTTTAAACAAAACGGAGGAGTTAAATCCTATTTTATAATATTTAGTTTTACACTGAAATAATTATTGGGTCCATTCACCCCTCGATTTTTGTGCCCCTCAGGTCCCTGTGGTACTTCACGTGCTTCGAGGAGTTTTCAATAACTACTCTAACATTTACACTAGAGGTTGGACTGATGCAATGGGAATCAGATAACTCAAGTAGTTACTTGACTATAGGATCCTCATTAACATTCTATGCTCTATACTCCCCTTGTTGCGGTGAAATACTAATTGGTATTCTTGCTAATTCTATTTCACATGACCTCCTAAAACACAACGTTTTAACTAATTGGTGTTCATCATCTGGACGTCACCTTCCAGATGTCGCCCAACATGTCCAGACCCTAGCACTTTACTGGACTTTCCGGATCGTGTGTTAATTTGGTATCAGAGCATAGTTTTATGATGTGTTGTTAGTTTTCGGACACTTGATGATCATACATCTCATTTCCCATGTCAAAGCATCTCCTCGAATAGTTAGAATCGTCACTTGACGTTAGTTTTACTCACTTGTGACATGACCATGCGATTTCACGAGTAGAAAATAAGTTTTGAATTAGTTTAATTTCTCTTCGATTATGAGTTAATCAGATTTGCTCTTTCGTCAAATTTTACATTCGGGTGGTACTTACAAGTTTAGGACTCGTATGAGTGGTGTGAAAGAGTTATTGACGATGCATGTGACGAATCCATCCTTTAAGCGATAGGCTCGATTGGAGGATTACCTTGAAAAGAAAGATCTCAAAAACTGTTCCAAAAGTTGGAGTTGAACCCTATTTGACCAAAGGTTTAGGAATTCACTCCTTTAGATTTCTGCTAACGAACTCAATTTCCTAGAGACTTAGGATTCTCATATGAAACCTAGCAAGGTTTTTCGAAGTAGTTACATTGTTGGTTAAACTAGGATTGTAGGGTTACTTCAGAAGGAAGTTTTTGGTAGACGTGAGTCAGAAAGGTTAAAATTTTGGAACGGATATTGTGCAACATATTGTAATTTCTATACCACCATACAGAAGTGAACCTCCAGGTGGTATGGGAAGCTGACTGCAGGACCTTCCTCTTATTTGATTAGAAGGATATGTAATCAGTTGTTCCTTCAGTACAAGATCTATATCATCGTTATTCTTATTGTTGTTTCTTTTTCTTAAACCTCCCTTGTATGAATCAAAGAAGCCCAATCGAATTGCGTGGTCTACTTGCTTTTAGCCACATATTTTACGCATTTATTTCAAATTTTGTTTTCATGTAAGATGTTTACTTTGGGATGCTTGTTTAGACTCTTTATCAAATAAGTTTGCTTTTCTATCAAGTTTCTTTTCACATTTTGCTATTTATGTGAATTTTCTTGTTTGTGTTGGTGAGAACTTTTTGGCTAAGTTAAGATAGAATTAGTGTCATTATTGATACACATGTTGTCACATTATGTATTATAATACCGGGTATATTTACATTAACCAGTTCGTTAATTTTTTTTGTCCAATTTGGTTTACGATTATATTGAATTGTGCATTTTACAACTTGCAATTTGCATCTCTCGTTTGTCACCTTTGCTCATCATATTTTAAGCCAACTGCTAACTTTTTGAAAACGATTTCAAGCTACTAGCATTGATCATTGTGGTTGTTTTTATTGAATGAGTTCTATCCTTTTTGCAATTATTTAAAAATATTTTTAAGTTTCTTAACTTGATTTCACGCTTTGGCTTAGGTGTCTCGTTTGACATACTTGATTAATTTTGCAAATTTCTTCTTTCTTTATTTTTGTGTTACAATTTTTTAATGTGGACAAATTTGAAGCCATATGAATTTTCTTGTGTCTTAGAAAAAGAAATTTGATATTGTTGTCAACTTTTATTAAAACAATTCTTTCCAGTTTGATGACTTTGATCTTTTGGGGTAATTTGTGTCCGTTGTGTTTAAAATTGCAATTTGATAGAATTTGATTTTTGAACCCTATGCCTAGTGAAAATCCCTCTGTGATCCTAAGCCTTTCTCTTGAATTGGGACATTTTTATTGATATTAATCCAACACCCTTCTCGTCTCTGTCTTTTTCGATGCCATCATCTTATAAGATTTGCTCTCGTTCTCTAGAGTTGTCGACTATAGTATTGAACGTATCCGTTTTAACTACGAAATAGGCCTTTCATGTGACGACTCAAGTTAGTGTGTCAGCGAAGTTACGATGTTACTTACCTGTATTTATAGATGAGCATCGAGATTTTAACAAATTTCCCTTACTAGGTCTTGGATAACAACATTGTGCTCACAATTTTTATCCAATGACTTTAGTCTTGTGGTTTAATTTAACCATTGACCCTAAACTTGGAGTTGAAGCACCTATTGGACTAGATTTGACCATCACATTTCATCCGTTCTTGGTAAGCCCACCATTCTTAAGCCCTAAGATATTTACAAGTTCTGCACCCAAGATTTAGTCTGTGCGTCTAGTAGTTAACAATTCAAAATTTTCAAATGAGCGACATCTTTGGGCGTTTAAATTTTAGCAAATCAGATTTGATGAGAATCACAAGTATATGTATGGTTATACCTTCTCTCTGAACCCTATCTATGGATTTTGTACTTGAGCTAGATAAGGACCAATACCTTATGCTAGTTTATTCCAAAAGGAATTAGCGCACATTTGTCTAAATCAGTCTGTTTGAATTAACAAGAAACCATAGACCTAGTTGAGTGTTTCTCATTTTGAATGTGTGGTGAGGATTCAAGTTTTGAACTTTTTCTTTGGGCATGTAGTCGATAAATCACAGAAATACTCCCAATCACCTTTTTAATATGAGTGCAAGCAGGGAAATTTCTACCCTCGTAGTTGTGAGAGGCGACTTCACCTCAATCTTAGATGTAGCATCTATTGGATTGGTCTTAAGCCAAGTGTTTGACCAATGATCATTTTATTGGTAACACCTCAACCTTAGTCGTAGCATCTATTGGATTGATCTTAAGCCGAGTGTTTGACCAACGACCATTTCATCGATAACCTACCATAGTTTGAATTTACTGGGATGTTTAAGAACAGAACAATACCTTACTCGGACAAAAGCCTTAAACATTTCTTAACGAGAACCTTGAGTCACACTTGTTTTAGGGATGACCATCCTATTAGTCGTGGATTCTGCTAGTTACTTCTCATCTCTCACCTACAACAAATTGGTGTCTTCCCTAGGCAATTGTGCTCCTATAAATTTGGAGCGCCATATTCGTTAAGTATGGCTAGTTATCGAGGCTTCCTATTGGAACGGGTTAGACATACCCTTGGTGTTAAAGTTTTGACCACGCGAAGAAGAACATTGAGAATAGTTTGATAACCCAGTAGCTTCTGGTGGTCCTACCACCATGTTCAACGTGCATTGTGAGTTGGATTCTTACGAGAATTGACAAGTTTTTAAATCGGTTGTTAAGTTTTGACAGGGTTGTTAAGTTGGAGCTCTGAAGTGAAATTTGGAATCACTGATCGCGATAATGCCTTGATTGGTAAAGATCTTAGTTTGGAGAAATTACAGCCACCACCCTTGATCTTGTTATTGTTTTACTATGGAACTTTCACTCATTGAGTAAATGAACGACTTTTCGCCCCTCGATTAAGCTTGGTAATCATTATTTAGGACTAGTTTAGGTGTTTGGCGGTCGAGAGTGTTGAGCTAGCAGTCCAGTATTGAATTGTGGGATCCCTTTTTGTCACTTAAATTCCTTCCAGCAAATGGTTAAGTCTACAAACAGATAATTTCATTCCTAAAGTTTCTCTGACATCACTTAGGTAGTGGAGTGACATCCTTATTAAGGAATATCGTGCCTAGGGGTTCAGTCTACTAGGTTCTTAGAGCCCAGAAGAATTGGTGGTGGAAGGCCCTGGTTCGATGTATGGAGCCATTGGGTTTAACAGTATGGATCTATGTTGCACCGAAATGTCCATGGGCCCCGGCATCACGTTTCAGATACCGATACCGATCTGATACGTGTCTGATATGCTCGGATACGTTTGGATATGGTATCGATATTTGGATACTGTTAGGATACGTACGTTTCATAGTTGGAGAAGGAGTGTAATGTCTCGATCTCTGCTACAGCCCGCATCCGCGATCAACCTGAAGGGCATTAAAAACATCAAAAGTCATGAGAGGACAAAACAAATAATTTATAAAAATCATTTTCACATGAAGACATTTATGCCCTTCACGAAAAGCATATGCATGCAGTCAAAAAACCATTTACCAAAACGTTCATAAAACCATTTGAAAACATTTTCAAAACCTTTCAAGGGTTCATGCCCGGTCCCCATAAACCGTCATAAACCATAAAAACCTTTCAAGGGTTCATGCCGGTCCCCATAAACCATCATGAACCATAAATCCATTTATGGGTCCCTGACCCGAAATCACAAAAACCCGTAAATCAATACATGGGAACTCGGCCCAAATCAAACACAAGTGGGACTCTGCCCAAATCCAGTAAACGTGGGTCTCAACCCAAAACTGTTCTCAGTGAAATACTAAAACATCGAATACGGGGTCTCCGCCCCAAACCATTTCCAAAATATCAAACACGGGGTCTCCGCCCCAAATCACTTTCTAAAACATGGAACACGGGGTCTCCTCCCCCAATCACTTTCTAAAACCTCATATGTATAAACATACGTATAACCCATCCGCGGCACTTCCTAGAAGATGCCAACTCGGGGCACACAGCCCGTAGAGAACACATCCCCGATACATGTCACGATTTCATCTCTACACTAGTATGCACACTACATGGGGTCTCACTCCGAGTCTTCCCCCATGAATTCTCCATCTGGGAGGCTCCATCTCTGGATCTAATCTGAGCTCTATCTCCAGATCTAGTCCGAACATCTCTCCGGAATCTGGTCCAGGACCACATCATAACTTCCACTCTTGGAACGGGATCCCTATGGGGATACCCATTCTGGTCTGTGGATCGTGACTCTCCAGATCGACTATCAGGACCCGTCCCAAGCCCCTCGGGATTAATGAGGGACGCTTCTGATCCCGTCTGACACGGAGTGTCAGATCAGGGAAAATTTGAACCTTTAGCCCGAAGGCTTCCAGAGTACGCCAGGATCCGGAGGAGGTATGTGATGTCTCGGTTTCTGCTACAGTCCGTACCATATTCAACTTGAAGGGCATTGAAAAACAGAAAGATTAAAAGAAATAGTTCGTAAATCAAATGGGTCTCGTGCCCGATCCATATTTCCAAATCCGAAATCGATTCAAGAACCAATTGGGCCTCTAGCCCAAGAACGTAACTAAATGGACTTCGAGTCCGAGGGTTTCCAAAACTAATGGGTCTTGAACCCGAGTTTACCCTTTCAAATCCAAAACCATTTCATTAAACTATTTCCAAAACCATAAGTACGGAAAATCAGTGTAAAACCGGAAACCTCGATTTATGTGCAAGCACTTAAATCGCCTCGAAATGCGTGAAACCATATAAATCATAACCATCCAATTCAACATCATAGAATCATATTCATAAACCATATAAAACATTTATGCATGCATCACGGTTTAGAAATCAAGGTCCACTCACAGACCGTCCTAAGCTGCCGTCTCGGTTTGCGTGCCGTAAGCCTCACTAGGAAAATCATCATCACGGGGACTCCCAAACCTGTCCAAATCAATCTAGAGGGTTACTAACTACCTTATTAACCACTCATTAACGTCCTGTAATTTTTCCAAATTTTTAACTATTTTTAAAGTCGATCCAAAACCTTCGGTCACCTCGAAACCTATCGAAACGATGTCTGATCGACACGAAACCAGTCCCAAAATGTTCGTTACATCGAATAGATGATTTTACATGTTAGACACATCCCCAGAAAGTGGGCCACGCATCCACACATGCTAGCCAAAGCCCCTGCGCTTGGGAGCCACACGCTGGGCACTATTCCTGCGTCTTCAACCTCTGGCAGGTCCGAACCAACCGGTTGTGTGCAGTCCGGTCCATGTCCAAATCCTCCCATTTTTTCATCTTTTTTCTTCCTTCTTTCCACCAATCTTCCTAAATCTATCCTATGAATCTAAATATGTAATCAAAATAATCCAAAACCTACAAAAATCCATCCATCCAATTTCCCTTCCACGGTTCAACTTTCCCAGTTTTTCCCCAGGGGTTCCTCAACCTCTAACCACCACCAAAACCACCTTATTACTCCCCTAGAAACCTAATAACCCTTACCCAACCATCCAAAACTGCCCAAAACGTCACAAATAAAAAATAAATGGAAAAGGACCCAAACTGATACCTTGTCGGTTTTCCTCCTCCACGTCGTCGTCCACAGTGGTTCAAGCCGTCCTGCAGCCTCCCTCAGTCCTCAGCCACTCTCTGCCTCATCCTCAGGTTGAATCAAGTGAAGGGGAAAGAGATTGGGGTGTGGGTTGTACAGAGATGGAAACATGGTGAGATCGGGTTTGGGTTTGGCTTGGTATGCATGAACAAAAGGAGGGATGCATGTATGGGATCATAATGAGCAATGGATGAGTGACACTTGTCACTCATCCATTGGTCCCTCCTAAAATATTTGGCCCACATAATTCCAAAAAGGCATCCATTTCGTAATCCGTGTAATAGTGCCCCAAAACTTCCCTGAACCGTAACTTCTCCGTCGAACGTCCGAATTCAACGTGCCGCCTATCTATGGATTGGTATCGACTTGATCTATGTAACGGTCCTCGGTCCTCGGCCATCGGATCTCCCAGGTCAAAAGTCAACTATTTGCCTCCTTTTAACCAAATTACCAAAATACCCATAAACTTCCGAACGTCATAACTTCTTTCTCGAATATTGGAATCGAATGTGCCACTTGTCTATGAACTCGTGACATCTCGAACTACGTCACAATCATCGGCCAAAGTCCATTTGACCCCCAGAACTAAAAGTCATTGTTTTACCCATACGAGGGGCAAAACGGTCATTTTGCATCGTTCGTCCGGTTTTGCCCAACTAATCACAGATTAACCTCACTAATCATGATTAGTCACTAATCTAATCCCAGAATTCAGGACGGGTCGTTACAACCTTCCCTCCTTAATTAATTTCGTACTCGAAATTACAACTATCCTGATTCCACAACCACCTTGTGGAAACAAAGTCGATCTCACCTCATGTGTACACTCGTACACTAACTAACCAGAACAATACTCGTCTGCAACCAGACGTTCCACCAATACTCACGTCGCATCGACTACATTCGACCACGTCGAGTGTAAGTAATCCCACGTTCCGAGTTGATACCATTTGATAGTTCTACCATTTCGTTGACACGAACAACTCGACGGTTCCTTTTTCAATCACCAATCTATCCTGACGTCTTGTAACGAACTGAAAATTTGAAAAAGGAAAAAATTGGAAAGATTGGAAGAAAATGACGATTTTGCCCCTGGTTATAAGGGCCGAAAGTTGACTTTTGTTCTGGACCTTGTTTGGACTTTCCGGGAAGTGTCGTTGGATAGGCCTCGGGACACTGAATCCGTAGACAGGTGGCATCCGCCAATCAGAGTCTGAATGGAAAATTTATGAGCCTCAAACGGCGAGGGGTATTTTGGTAATTAACCAAGGAAGGGAAAAATGGTAATTTTAGGTAGTGAAATTGATTAAACGGTGCAAATGGCTGATTCAGCCCACTTTAGCTCAGCATGTGACACCTGCCATTTGAATTAAGCTGATTAGTGGCACTTGGTTGCCGTTAGGATTAAATTAAACTTTGAATTAGCATATAGTATATAGTGTTAGAACAAAACAGAGAACACCAAACCCATCCCTTTGATCGATTTGCAGCAACACAAGGAGACAACAGGAAATTGAGTGAACAATTGAGTGAAAACCCGAGAGGGGTATGGAATCCATTGAACTGAGACTATACTAAGAAAAACCTGAAAAATTTTCCAAAACAATTAATGTCGAATTTGATTTCTTAGACGGTTATGATTGAAATTGACGTGATATTTCGTCTTCTGGGAGCTAAACAAATCGAACCAAATCAATTGGGGAAGAAATTGGTGGTGATACGACTAAGAACAGAACCGGCGACATCTTTGAATTTTGGAGGTTGAGTTCGAATACTTGGAGGTAAGGATTCTTGAAATTGATTTCAAATTTGTGTTTAGAATGGACGTGAGATGCTTCCTGTGTACTTAATTGAATGAAACAGATTGAATTCGGGTGGAACCCGATTTCAGACCCGTCGGGTATCCATGTTGAGTCGAGGGATTGTAGGATTTGGTTCACAAAATTGAGGTCACAGATCCCTAATATACAGAGAATAGATGACAATTAGTGAAAGAAATGGTGAAATTGGGGTTGAATTGGCTAGGAATAAATCGGGTTGCACCGCGGGTCGCAGACCCTTATACAGAGAAACTGGGTTACAGGGACGACACTGTTCACGACGCGTGGCTTTCACGCGCAGCCGCTTGCGGCGGCGCGTGAGGGCGCGTGATGAGTTGTCTAGGGAAGTGTTCAACAGGTGTTTTACTCTATGTAATGTAACGAACATTTTAGAGTTGGTTTCGAGTCAATCGGACACCGTCTCGATAATGTTTCGAGGGTCCGAAGGTTTATGTTATATTTTAAATTAATATTTAAATCCCGAAAAATTGTGGGGAGTTGATATGATGTAAATTGAGTTGTTAGTAACCCTGCATAATGATTTTGGACAGGATTCGAGATTCCTGGCAAGTGTCGGAAATTACAGAAACGCGTGCAGCTCGGGAAACGAGCAGTTTGGACGGTGTGTGAGTGGACGTTTGTTTTATAAACCATGATGCATGCATAGTTAAATGTTTTACATGAGTAATTGCAATGATGTCCTGATGATGTGGCATGATTAATTGTGATTATATGATTATTTTAATCGATATTTCGGGCACGTTTTACGAGAAAATGTGCAAATTATGTTTTGGGCTAGGCCCAGAGTCAAAAAGGTTTAAAAATGATGTTTTTCTTTAGTTGGTGAGTCAAGGATGAGTTCTGGATTATTTTAATGTTTTCAATGTGATATTACGAATTTACGTATAAATGGTATTTGGGCTTGAGACCCTGTCGGGCATACTTATGACTTGGTTTGAAGTCATGGATATGATTGATATATGTTTGTGGTATGGATTGTGTTTGTGATTGTGGATACTGGATCATGTGCTGGATGGTGCAAGTGCAGTTCCTAGACGTGCCTCGGATGTTGCGTGAGTGCAGTTCCCGAGTATGTGGTACGTCTAGATGGTGCGTGTGCATTTCCCAGACATGACTGATATGACTCGGATGGTGCCTGGGTGCAGTTCCTGAGGTTGGCCTACGCGTTGTACGGATGTAACTGTGTGACTATTTGTCTTGATTGTGAACTTGTTCATAGTGTTGTTTCATGTTGATTGTGATTACGTTCTGGTATTGAGTACGGTTTTTGATCTGTGTGGCCAGGTAATTATGTGTTCATATGTTTTGGCCTGAGAGCCGGGATTTGATTTATTATGTGATTTGGCTGGAAGGCCGGTGATTGTTATTCATATGTTTTCTCTATGCATGCATCGTTTGATAAACTGGAGGGTAACTAATGTGTTTCAAAACGTATTTTAAATGATATTATTTTTTTCCACTCACACCTTTTCTGTTTTGATGACCCTCCAGGCCGTGGCACGACGTTCGGGGCTGATCGAGAGGCGGAGACATGAGCGAAAATCAATGCAGTTATCCCTTGTCTGATAGGTGCTGAAGGGTACTTTCGGGACTTCAATTGCTTGTCAGACGGGAGCAGGACCGGGCACGGTTATCAAAGTCCAGTTGGGACAGGTCCTGTCACGTCTGCTCCCACTCGGAGTCACCAGATCTCACTAATCGATCCACACTGCCCCATCCGACAAACTGTCAACACTTGACAGTCGTCAGCCGAAAACTGACACTATACTTACTTGTGGTTACACTAACCACTCACTCGCTCAACCTGTGTGTAACTGGACCCATCAGAATCACTATGACCCAGTGCACAATATCCAATGTCCAGTCCACGTCCTCGACTAATCCAATGGTATCAGAACTAAGCTGACTACCAACACGTTCACTAATATACCACTGGTATAACCTATATACCACCACCAGACACCAAAAGTCTGTTCAGTATCGTACCTCGAACAACGTACATGGTACATACATCCATCCATCAACCAACCTCCAACAAGAAAAATGACAACAATAACAACAACAACAACAACCACAACCTAGGTCGTAGCCAATCACATTTCAATTCGGAAGTCCATCTGTCCAATCCAGTATTAGACAGATCAAAACTCAAACCCATTATCCATTTCGAGTCCCACGGTCACTTGACCAGTAACACAACGTCTACTTTTAATCACGTATTTCGATACGTACCAATCCAACTCACACCTACCAAGGCGTATCCTCTCATGCCAACTAGGCATCCAACATTATCCACGTCTACCGAGACGCACCAATTTTGAACCTATCGGTTACATGCTCAATCTATTACCATAATACATTAGATTAACTTCATAGGGAAGCCAATCGCACCATCCACACATCTAGGCTGACCAAATCTGACCCCGTCGGACACCTACTCACCTGTGTAATATACCATATGGGATTTAGCTCAAAAAGAAGTTCAGTCCCATCCTCAACTCAACTATCCAAGTAAGAGCAATAAACTCTCCACCTAACTGGATCATCAAGATCACGATCCAGATCCATCACTACGTCACCCGACCATAAACGTCACGATCCTCGATCGTCACGACGCCCAAAGTTCGCAACATCAAAATCCCGATCCACCTAGGATCCACACAAGCTTACTTAGTTAACTATCCATCTGAGATCTAATCATAGGGTCTTACACCTTCTTGAATCCTTCATCAGTCACATCACTCCTCAACCAATTCCCACATCTAAATAGATTAGTCAACGACGAGACACACCGAGACTGTGGGTCCTCTTCAATTACCTCGTATCGATCCTTGTCATTCCACCTAGGAAAATCATGGATGATCCAACACGATGACACCAAAATCCATCCTACGTGAATGCAAACAAAACCTGCTGCACTCACCCCACCATGTAATCCAATATCGTCTGCCACCAAGTAGAAAATGAGAAATCTCCTTCACCTAACTTCGATATACCCAACTCTTCCTAATGACCCAAAACAAATCACGGGTCCACCAATCAATACACGATCAATGTACTGGTGATACAACCATCATCTACCATGGCAAAACCTGAAAAGTCATCCTAATACTTTGAAATACCCATTACCAATGTGGAAACAAGCACTCTACTAGTCACCTCAATCACAACCTCTCTCGATTCCGAAG
Source organism: Prinsepia uniflora (assembly GCA_032719365.1). NCBI lineage: Eukaryota > Viridiplantae > Streptophyta > Magnoliopsida > Rosales > Rosaceae > Prinsepia > Prinsepia uniflora. The sequence goes on from CM064876.1 coordinate 60,608,993, forward strand.
TTCCAACCATGTCGGAACCAACACACTCAGACATCAACCATCTGTCCGTAACTAGTCTAACTCTATCGGTGATCCACTCTCGGACCACAGATAACTAACACATGCCCAGCTCGACGGAGTCACATCCCATCTCGGTGACTCATCGTCATCACAATCACCGGCACCAGCACCAGCACCAGCACCAGTACTAGCACACAATATGTGAATTAGACAACTCTGGATCTCCGCTCATACCGAGCGATGACCCCATACCTCTGCTTGACTGGGAGAAACTCTGCCTCCCTCATACCCAACAACTCTGGGTACTGACACCCTGACAGCGCATACTATAAAAGGAAAACGTTCCTCGAACATCCCCGATTCTCCAAAAACCGTAACTACAACCACTCTCGGTAGTAGTGCCTGCCACAGACTCGTGCAGATCTAACCACAAGACCTCATTATCGAGACTCTGAATCCAACGGAATCAACCGCCCGTACTAACTACTCCGTATCCCCGTTCCGGGATTTCTATCGACAAGTACGAACCCTGGTAACTTGCCCAACCAAACTCTAACCAGCCGTAACTCGACTCAACCAATGTCATCTACCAGGTCATCCATGACTTTAGCTGCACCAACTTTCCATCAAAACTAAAGTAGTACGACAACCAACTAGATCTACCGATAAGTACAACCCCAACTACAGAGTGCAGTCCCATTACTAAAGTTGACATGACATGACCGACCGACGTTCTCGACTCTGAAAAGTTGTCAAAGTCAAACCACTTGCCAACTCACCTTTTTGAACCATACATCCTACCTTAGGTTTCCAATAACACACCTTAAGGTTCATCTGAACCTAACTGCAGAAGGCAGTATAATCCACAATCTTACCAACCCTGCGGTCCCGACATCGTAAGGATGTCAATCCAAGCCTACCGTCAGTTCAACTAGGGTTTCTCGAACCCGGCTGCTCCTAGCAGCATAGCCACCTAACTCAACAAAATCCGACCACCTAATGGTCACAACTCCTAACCATCGTCAAAACCGATCCTACAACATCATGAAAGACGATCCCAACTAACCGTTTCACGATCAAAACCCTAAAGTACTGTTAAGTTTATCCTTTCGTAGGGTCCCACACTGCCAACCACGACAAAACTATGGCAACCCCGGCGTCTAATGCCGAAACAAAATGAACCGCGATTCAATCCTACTAACTATCGTACTGGCATCCTAACTATCAGGTTGATAACTAACTGTAGCCCATTGAGACATCACATCCTCGACCTGCGCACAGAGTGACGCATAAAACGCGGTCTGATACCACCTGTCAGGACCCGTCCCAATTCCCCCGGGATTAACGAGGGACGCTCCTGATCCCATCTGACACGGAGTGTCAGACTAGGGAAAATTTAAACCTTTAGCCCGAAGGCTTCTAGAGTACGCCAGGATCCAGATGAGGTATGTGATGTCTCGGTCTCTGCTACAGTCTGCACCGTATTCAACTTGAAGGGAATTGAAAATAGAAAGACTGTGAGTGGAAAAAAAAACAATAGTTCGTAAATCAAATGGGTCTCGTGCCTGATCCATATTTCCAAATCTGAAATCGATTCAAGAACCAATTGGGCCTCTAGTCCGAGAACGTAACTAAATGGACTTCGAGTCCGAGGGCTTCCAAAACAAATGGGTCTCGAACTCGAGTTTACCTTTTCAAATCCAAAACCATTTCATTAAACTATTTCCAAAACCATAAGTACGGAAAATCAGTGTAAAATCAAAAACCTCGATTTACGTGTAAGCATGTAAATCGCCTTGAAATGTGTGAAACCATATAAATCATAACCATCCAATTCAACATCATAGAATCATATTCATAAACCATATAAAACATTTATGCATGCATCACAGTTTAGAAATCAAGGTCCACTCACAGACCGTCCTAAGCTGCAGCCTCGGTTTGCGTGTCATAAGCCTCACCAGGAAAATCATTGTCACCGGAACTCCCAAACTTGTCCAAATCAATCTAGAGGTTTACTAACTACCTTATAAACCACTCATTAACGTCCCATAATTTTCCCAAATTTTTAACTATTTTTAAAGTCGTTCCTAAACCTTCGGTCACCCCGAAACCTATTGAAACGATGTCCGATCGACACGAAACCAGTCCCAAAATGTTCGTTACATCGAATAGATGATTTTACATGTTCGACACATCCCCAGAAAGTGGGCCATACGCCCACACACGCCGGCAAATTCATTGCCTTGCGGAACCCCGGTTGGGCGTTCCCCACACACGCCGGCCAAAGACCCTGCGCGTGGGAGCCACGCGCTGGGCACTATTCCTGCGTCTTCAACCTCTGGCTGGTCCGAATCAGTCGGTTATGTGCAGTCCGGTCCAGGTCCATATCCTCCCATTTTTCGTCATTTTTCTTCCTTCTTTCCACCAATCTTCCTAAATCTATCCTATGAATCTAAATATGTAACCAAAACAATCCAAAACCTACAAAAATCCATCCATTCGATTTCCCTTCCACGGTTCAACTTTCCCAGTTTTCCCCAGGGGTTCCTCAGCCCCTAACCACCACCCAAACCACCTTATTACTCTCCTAGCAACCTAATAACCCTTACCCAACCATCCAAAACCGCCCAAAATGTCACAAATAAAAAATAAATGGAAAAGGACCCAAACCGATACCTTGTCGGTTTTCCTCCTCCACGTCGCCGTCCACGGCGGTTTAGGTCGTCCTGCAGCCTCCCTCAGTCCTCAGCCACTCTCTGCCTCATCCTCAGGTTGAATCGAGTGAAAGGGAAAGAGATTGGGGTGTGGGTTGTACAGAGATGGAAAAATTGAGAGATCGGATTTGGGTTTGTCTTGGTATGCACGAGCAAAGGGATGGATGCATGTATGGGATCATAATGAGCAATGGATGAGTGACACTTGTCACTTATCCATTGGTCCCTCCTAAAATATTTGGCTCATATAATTTCAAAAAGGCATCCGTTTCGTAATTTGTGCAATAGTGCCCCGAAATTTCCGTGAACCGTAACTTCTCCGTCGAACGTCCGAATTTGACGTGCCGCCTGTCTTTGGATTCATATCGACTCGATCTACGTAACGGTCATCGGCCCTCGGCCATTGGACCTCCCAGGCTAAAAGTCAACTATTTGCCTCCTTTTAACCAAATTACCAAAATACCCATGAACTTCCGAACATCATAACTTTTTCCTTGAATGTCGGAATCAAACGTGCCACATGTCTATGAACTCGTGACGTCCCGAACTACAACACAGTCATCGGCCAAAGTCCATTTGACCGCCAGAACAAAAAGTCAACATTTTATGTAACACCCCGGAAATTCGAGGATTCCCATATTGTAATTTAATGTGTGATTTGACGATTTTACCCTTGTGATTGGTATGGTCAAATTGTTGACTTTTTGATTGATGAACTAAATGAACTTTGACCTATGACCGTGACGTAGTTCGGAACGTCACGAGTTCATAGACAGGTGGCACGTCCAATTCGGACGATCAGGGAGAAAGTTATGACTATCGGAAGTTCAGGGGTATTACCGTAATTTGGACATTTGGGGGTGGAAATGTTGACTTTTTATTTGATAATTAATTTTCATGAGACTCAAGGACTGGTAGGTAGGCCTCGACGTCCTGAGTCCGTAGACAGGCGGCACGCCGAAATCGGACTTCGTACGGGGAAGTTATGGTCAGAAACGTGAAATCGGGAGGTTCGGGTCTCGGTTTTCGTGTCGAATATTATATTCAGGAAATCTGATTGGAGGACACCTGGTGAGTGACAAGTGTCACTCACCCATTGGCTAGATTGGATAAGATCCACTATGGGATTTAATAGCATTTAAATCAACTTTAAATTTCAGCCCTTGGATTTGAAAACCCCTGATCTGATCTGAGCCATTGATCTCATCCTTGAGATCAAATCTGGGCCGTCCGTTCCTTTCCCTCCATTCTTTATATTTCTTACCCGCAGAGCACATTCTGTCCATTTCGATCAAACACCCCAGCTCATCACCCACTCTCTGTGTCTGCGTGTTGGGGACTCCCTGGTGAGGCTGAGCGACGGCAGTGACCACGGCGGAGGACGGCGGCGAGGAAGGAACCAGGGAAACCCATGACGGTTTCAACCCAGATTTTGGTAACTTGTTTTCCCACGTTTAGTTTTATTCTTCATGGATCCTAATCGACTCTAGGGACTTCCAGGAACCTACTGGAATTGAGCTCGTGGCCGGAGGGGATCAGGACGGCGACTAAACTGCGACGGGAGGCCGGTTCTGTTCTTCGAGGTAGGCCCTCGATCCTATCTGTTTTTCTCAATTCTAAATTCCATAGAACCCTTCCTAGGATTCAGACGAATAGCTAGGAATCAAAAGGAACGAAAATGATTGAGAAATGAAGAAATGGTGACCGGGTCATGATCGCGGGTCTGATCGACCCGAGTTGCAGGAATACGGGTGAACCCGTCTGAGGACAGCGGTGATGACGTGGCACCCTGTCAGTCTGTCAGGTGACGTGGACCAACCGTGAGCCGACACGTGTCACATGTTAGTGCACAGTCAGCACTGACATGTCAGTGACGTGGACCAGTCAGGGACTGCCACGTGTCACTGACATGTCAGTGACGTGGACCAGTGACGTGCTGACACGTGGCGCATGTCAGATCTGACACGTGGTCTGACAGATCAGCGAGGTGGACCAATCGGATGTTGACACGTGGCACCTGTCAGAGTCTGACATGTCAGACCTGACAACTGTCAGATGACGTCAGCATGACGTCATGCTGACGTCAGCTGTGACGTCAGCGATGACGTCAGCAGGACTGTTCCTGCGTTGACCGACGCGTTGACCAGCGCGTGGGGGTGCGTGTGAACAGTGTTTTTGGTGGGACCACCACCATTCTTTAGGTTTCGACGATTCGGATCCAATGGCGGTGGTTTCGGGTCGATCGGAGATCATTAAGTTGGTCAAAATAAGGTTTATTGCCTTGGAAAGCGCGTTCGGACGGCTTTTCCGGACCGGTTTCGGTCTAGGGTTTCATAGTTGAATATTAGGGGTTTGTATTGACCTTTGCATATGCTTTGGATATGACAGGGGTTGTATAATCGTACGAAGACGAGGGTATACGTTCGGTTTTCAGCAGGACTGTTCTGTGAGTGGGCCATTTTCTTAAACCCTTGCGTGCATAAATGTTTTCTGGTTTATTATACTTATTCACATGCTAAAACAATAATGGTTTTGATGATATGGAAAATATGGTTATGGCACGTTTCACGGTATTTGGGCTTGAGACCCGTCTGGTGAAACTTAATGATTGGTTCGGATTTTATCTATGTATATATATGCCTTGCATGTGGATATCAATAAAATGCATTTGTTACTGCACTGTATAGATCCTTCCATATTATATTGTCTCCTCCGGCGAGGTACCCCGGAGAGGTCACGGACGTCTAGTACGTCCAGCGTCTATGACGCTAAGCATCGGGGATGCAGTACCCGAACGGGGTTCGGGGAATGAACTCGGAAATTGAGACCCGAGTGGCACGCATAGCCTTGTGATTGTGACCTATTGGACGTCAGGGACGTTAGACATCAGGGATGTCGGGATTGGAGTGTATAGTGTAGCAACTAAAATTATACTTATGGTTTTATTACATGCCTTATGGTTCATATTATATGGTTTATGATTTTGAATAATAATGCACGCATGTTTGGAAAACGGAGGGGTAAATTATATGTTTTAATTATCAAACGATTTCATAAACTTGAGTTTCGGTCCACTCACCCTTAATGTTTTTGATAACCCCTCCAGGTCGTGAAACTGAGGTAGAGGAGGAACCTGAGGCTGAAGCGTAGATCTACTTTCTGCGTACCTGATCCCCTGTTGGGCGGTGTACCCGCAGGTTTACCTTAGAGTCGTGCTCGCATCTTGTAATTTTGGTTTTCATCCCTTGTCTGACATTCGTTTAATTCGGATTTGATGTATGACTTTAATTTGGTTATTTATGCATTTGATGTTTTGAGGTTAAAATTGGTATGAATTATTGGGTGTCAGACGGGAGCAGGGCACGTCCCCTTGTGGTCCCTGTGGGATCGGGGCGGGTCCTGTCAGCTTGGTATCAGAGCACTAGGTTGTGGTTAGTACTAGGGTATGGTCAGCATGCTAGACTAGCGATTAGTACTAGTTACTTTTCGACTTTTAAGAATATTGTTTTCTGATCTATGCCTCTTAACAGTTGGTTATGCCTCCTAGGAGAATTCCTCATACTCGAACGGACGAGGATCTAGAAAGAGAGATGGAATGCGCGAGCATTGAAAGGGCTCAACGTTTGGGAGCCACTCCTTTCTGCGGGGGATCAAACCCCGAGGATGCTCACGACTGGATCACCAAGTGGGAGAGGATCTTCTCGGTGATGCACTGCCCTCCAGGCGAACGAGTGACTTTGGCGGCCTTCTTACTGGAAGGAGGAGCCTACCAGTGGTGGCACGGACTCGAAATGTCTGGGTGGTCTGTCCATACCACTACTTGGGAAGCTTTCCGTTCCAGGTTTCTGGACCAGTACTACCCGCGATCCTTTCGCGCGGCGCGGGAGGCTGAGTTCCTGCGACTGGAGCAGGGTGATATGTCCGTTGCGGACTACGAGCAAACTTTCGGGAAACTTTCTCGGTTCGCTGCTTCATTCGTAAGCACGGAGGAGGAAAAATGCCAGCGGTTTGAGCTTGGACTCCGAGGGGAGATCCGGGCCAGTGTGACTGCTACCACTCATGCTTCTCTGAGAGATATGGTAGACGCAGCGGTGCGTGTCGAGGCCAGTCTGGCGGCACACCAGACACGACAACCTTCGGGGGAGGGGCGACGTCAGGATCGCCCACATCATGGGCCATCGGGCCGTAAGAACAACAAGGGAGGGAGCTACAAGGGAGCACCCTCATCCTTCAAGGGTCGTGGCTGGTCGGGTCGACGTGGAGGCTCTCAGGGCAGAGGATCTGGATACAACTCTGGGCAACGCTCATCTTGGAGCGGTGCTTCTGGTGGGCATTCGGACAGGCCAAGGCCAGTAACTTGTTTTGCTTGCGGAGAGGAGGGCCACTATGCCTGTGATTGCCCGCAGTTGTCCAAGAACAACGACGCTGGGGGCTCTAGTGTGGTGCAGAGCACGGCTTCCCACACTAATGGAGGTCGCGTTCAGGGAGGTGACCGTGGTGCTGGGCGTGGCGCGCGTGGGCGCGGACGGAACGGAGGGCCGAGGGCCCAAGTGTTTGCAATGACCCAGCAGCAGGCGAGGACTGCTCCAGGCGGGGTCACATGCACACTACATATCTTTAATCTTCTTGTACGTGTATTGATGGATGCGGGGGCTACACATTCTTTTATTTCGAAGAGTTGTGCTGGTATGCTTGATTGTGTGGTATCAGCTTTAGATTGCGAAATGGGTGTTGGCACCCCGATGGGTATCGTGTACCTTGTGAATCAGGTGATTCGGAGGTGCCCGGTAAGGATTGAGGATGTGGATTTACCAGCAGACTTAATTATTCTGGATATCCATGACTTCGATATAATCCTAGGGATGGATTGGCTGTCGGAGCACGGATCGCTCATCGACTGCTGTAGCAAGCAAGTGATTTTGCGGAGCCCGGGTTTGCCGGAAGTTATCTTTCAGGGGGAACGTGATGGTTCGCCTCTTGAAGTGATTTCTTCACTTACTGCTACCAAACTTCTACGGAAGGGATGCCAGGGTTATCTGGCGCATGTCGTGTCCGAACGGGTCGATACTCCAGTTATCGACGAAATACCGGTGGTCTGTGAGTTTTCGGATGTATTCCCGGAAGACTTACCTGGATTGCCACCATCGCGGGAGACTGAGTTTACTATTGAACTACTCCCGGGTACCCGACCTATATCCCAGGCACCATACCGGATGGCGCCGGCCGAGTTACGAGAACTCAAGACTCAATTGCAGGAGTTGGTGGATTTGGGATATGTCCGACCGAGTACTTCACCGTGGGGAGCACCGGTGTTGTTCGTAAAGAAGAATGAGGGAAGTCTCCATTTATGTATTGACTATCGACAACTCAATAAGGTGACGCTGAGGAACCAGTATCCTCTACCCAGGATCGATGACCTTTTTGACCAGTTGCGGGGAGCTCAGTGCTTCTCGAAAATTGATTTGCGGTCTGGGTATCACCAACTGAGGATTTCGGAGGAGGATATTCTGAAAACTGCTTTTCGAACCCGTTACGGACACTACGAGTTCCTTGTTATGCCATTTGGTTTGACGAATGCTCCAGCAGCATTCATGGATCTGATGAACCGGGTCTTCCGACCCTACCTGGATAAGTTCGTGATTGTGTTCATCGATGATATTTTGGTGTACTCGAGGAGTGCCCGTGCACATGAGGACCATCTACGGTTGGTCTTGGAGAGGCTGAGACAAGAACAATTGTACGCCAAACTGAGCAAGTGTCAGTTTTGGCTGAGTAGTATTGGTTTTCTGGGACACGTGATATCGACGGATGGGATTTGCGTGGATCCCCAGAAAACAGAATCGGTGACCAACTGGGCTAAACCAACAACAGTGACCGAGGTGCGGAGTTTCGTCGGATTAGCAGGTTACTACCGGAGATTCGTGGAGGGTTTCTCCAAAATTGCTGCACCATTGACTCGTTTGACTCGGAAGGGAGTGAAGTTTATCTGGGACGAGCAGTGCGATCGGAGCTTTCAAGAGTTGAAAGATCGATTGACCACTGCACCTGTCCTTGCATTGCCGGATGACAGTGGAGAGTTTGTGGTCTTCAGTGATGCATCGCTGCAAGGTCTGGGCTGCGTGTTGATGCAAACTGGCAAGGTTATCACCTATGCATCCCAGCAGCTGAAGACCCACGAGTTGAACTACCCTACCCATGATTTGGAGTTGGCAGCGGTGGTTCATGCCCTGAAAATCTGGAGACATTATCTATTCGGCGCAACGTGTCGGATATACACCGACCACCAGAGTCTTAAGTACTTATTCACTCAGAAGGAGCTTAACATGAGACAACGGAGATGGTTGGAGCTGCTGAAGGACTATAACTGTACGATCGAGTACCATCCGGGTAAGGCCAATGTGGTGGCGGATGCACTCAGCAGGAAATCAGCGGGAACTGTTGCACACCTGGGGATGGTGTATCTTCCCTTGCTAGTGGAACTCCGGAAGGCGGGAGTTATTTTGGGTACGGATGCGCATGGAGCTTTGTTGGCCAGCTTCCATGTACGACCAGTACTGATTGATCGGATCATCGAGGCACAACTTCAGGATCCGATACTCTGTATTTACAGAATTGAGGTCGTTACGGAGGGGAGACAGGATTTTACCATCCGGGACGATGAAGCACTTGTGAAATTGGGCCGTTTGTGTGTACCTGCAGTGGCAGAGTTACGGGTCGAGATTCTTGAGGAGGCCCATAGTTCGGCCTATGCTATGCATCCGGGAGGTACAAAGATGTACCGTACCCTCCGGAACCATTATTAGTGGCCAGGAATGAAGAAGGATATTGCTGAGTTCGTGAGCAAATGCTTAACCTGTCAGCAGGTTAAGGCGGAACGGCAAAGACCGTATGGGGCTATGCAGCCACTTCCGATTCCCGAGTGGAAGTGGGATCACATCACCATGGACTTCGTCTTTAAGTTACCGAGGACTCAGAGTGGAGTGGATGGAGTATGGGTAATCGTGGATCGGTTAACCAAATCAGCCCATTTTCTGCCAGTTCAGGAAACCTATAAACCTAACCGACTGGCTCAGTTGTTTGTGAAGGAAATCATACGACTTCATGGTACGCCAGAATCGATCGTGTCCGATCGTGATCCGCGTTTTACTTCCAGGTTCTGGCGGAGTTTGCAAGCTACTCTGGGAACAACCCTACGTTTCAGTACTGCTTTCCATCCACAGACCGATGGACAGTCTGAAAGAACCATTCAGACCCTGGAGGACATGATGAGATCATGTGTACTACAACTTTAGGACTCTTGGGATACTCATTTGCCATTGATGGAATTCGCTTACAACAACAGCTATCAGGCAAGCATCGGGATGGCACCTTATGAGACACTGTATGGCCGACAGTGCAGGACACCTATCTGCTGGACGGAGATAGGAGAGCGAGCGGCTGTAGGGCCGGAGATGATGGACTTAACCATGGAAACTGTTCGCGTGATCAAGGAGAGATTGAAGGTGGCACAGGATCGCCAGAAAAGTTATGCCGATCGACGGATTCGAGACTTGGAGTTTGAAGTGGGAGATTTTGTCTTCCTGAAGTTGTCTCCGTGGAAAGGGATTATCCGTTTTGGCCGACGGGGGAAACTGAGTCCGCGTTTTATCGGACCGTATGAGATCGTGGAGAGAATTGGCAGAGTTGCATACAGATTGGCGCTACCTCCAGAACTATCTAGAGTTCACGATGTTTTCCACGTATCGATGTTGCGGATGTACGTACGTGATGCTTCTCATGTACTTGGGGAACAACCTGTCGAACTGCGGGAGGATTTGAGCTTTGAAGAACAACCAGTACAGATCTTGGATCGGAAGGACAAGGTACTACGTCGGAAGACGATCCCTCTCGTGAAGATTCTCTGGAGAAACCAGAATGTGGAAGAAGCCACATGGGAGCCTGAGGCTCAAATGCGAGAACAATTTCCTCATTTGTTTCCTTGAAATTTCGGGACGAAATTTCTTAAGGGGGGAAGGTTGTAACACCCCGGAAATTTGAGGATTCCCATATTGTAATTTAATGTGTGATTTGACGATTTTACCCTTGTGATTGGTATGGTCAAATTGTTGACTTTTTGATTGATGAACTAAATGAACTTTGACCTATGACCGTGACGTAGTTCGGAACGTCACGAGTTCATAGACAGGTGGCACGTCCAATTCGGACGATCAGGGAGAAAGTTATGACTATCGGAAGTTCAGGGGTATTACCGTAATTTGGACATTTGGGGGTGGAAATGTTGACTTTTTATTTGATAATTAATTTTCACGAGACTCAAGGACTGACAGGTAGGCCTCGATGTCCTGAGTCCGTAGACAGGCGGCACGCCGAAATCGGACTTCGTACGGGGAAGTTATGGTCAGAAACGTGAAATCGGGAGGTTCGGGTCTCGGTTTTCGTGTCGAATATTATATTCAGGAAATCTGATTGGAGGACACCTGGTGAGTGACAAGTGTCACTCACCCATTGGCTAGATTGGATCAGATCCACTATGGGATTTAATAGCATTTAAATCAACTTTAAATTTCAGCCCTTGGATTTGAAAACCCCTGATCTGATCTGAGCCATTGATCTCATCCTTGAGATCAAATCTGGGCCGTCCGTTCCTTTCCCTCCATTCTTTATATTTCTTACCCGCAGAGCACATTCTGTCCATTTCGATCAAACACCCCAGCTCATCACCCACTCTCTGTGTCTGCGTGTTGGGGACTCCCTGGTGAGGCTGAGCGACGGCAGTGACCACGGCGGAGGACGGCGGCGAGGAAGGAACCAGGGAAACCCGTGACGGTTTCAACCCAGATTTTGGTAACTTGTTTTCCCACGTTTAGTTTTATTCTTCATGGATCCTAATTGACTCTAGGGACTTCCAGGAACCTACTGGAATTGAGCTCGTGGCCGGAGGGGATCAGGACGGCTACTGAACTGCGACGGGAGGCCGGTTCTGTTCTTCGAGGTAGGCCCTCGATCCTATCTGTTTTTCTCAATTCTAAATTCCATAGAACCCTTCCTAGGATTCAGACGAGTAGCTAGGAATCAAAAGGAACGAAAATGATTGAGAAATGAAGAAATGGTGACCGGGTCATGATCGCAGGTCTGATCGACCCGAGTTGCAAGAATACGGGTCAACCCGTCTGAGGACAGCGGTGATGACGTGGCACCCTGTCAGTCTGTCAGGTGACGTGGACCAACCGTGAGCCGACACATGTCACATGTCAGTGCACAGTCAGCACTGACATGTTAGTGACGTGGACCAGTCAGGGACTGCCACGTGTCACTGACATGTCAGTGACGTGGACCAGTGCCGTGCTGACATGTGGCGCATGTCAGATCTGACACGTGGTCTGACAGATCAGCGAGGTGGACCAATCGGATGTTGACACGTGGCACCTGTCAGAGTCTGACATGTCAGACCTGACAACTGTCAGATGACGTCATGCTGACGTGGCACCCTGTCAGTCTGTCACATGACAGCAGTGACGTCAGCGATGACGTCAGCAGGACTGTTCCTGCGTTGACCGACGCGTTGACCAGCGCGTGGTGTGAACAGTGTTTTTGGTGGGACCACCACCATTCTTTAGGTTTCGACGATCCGGATCCAATGGCGGTGGTTTCGGGTCGATCGGAGATCATTAAGTTGGTCAAAATAAGGTTTATTGCCTTGGAAAGCGCGTTCGGACGGCTTTTCCGGACCGGTTTTGGTCTAGGGTTTCATAGTTGAATATTAGGGGTTTGTATTGACCTTTGCATATGCTTTGGATATGACAGGGGTTGTATAATCGTACCAAGACGAGGGTATACGTTCGGTTTTCAGCAGGACTGTTCTGTGAGTGGGCCATTTTCTTAAACCCTTGCGTGCATAAATGTTTTCTGGTTTATTATACTTATTCACATGCTAAAACAATAATGGTTTTGATGATATGGAAAATATGGTTATGGCACGTTTCACGGTATTTGGGCTTGAGACCCGTCTGGTGAAACTTAATGATTGGTTCGGATTTTATCTATGTATATATATGCCTTGCATGTGGATATCAATAAAATGCATTTGTTACTGCACTGTATAGATCCTTCCATATTATATTGTCTCCTCCGGCGAGGTACCCCGGAGAGGTCACGGACGTCTAGTACGTCCAGCGTCTATGACGCTAAGCATCGGGCATGCAGTACCCGAACGGGGTTCGGGGAATGAACTCGGAAATTGAGACCCGAGTGGCACGCATAGCCTTGTGATTGTGACCTATTGGACGTCAGGGACGTCAGACATCAGGGATGTCGGGATTGGAGTGTATAGTGTAGCAACTAAAATTATACTTATGGTTTTATTACATGCCTTATGGTTCATATTATATGGTTTATGATTTTGAATAATAATGCACGCATGTTTGGAAAACGAAGGGGTAAATTATATGTTTTAATTATCAAACGATTTCATAAACTTGAGTTTCGGTCCACTCACCCTTAATGTTTTTGATAACCCCTCCAGGTCGTGAAACTGAGGTAGAGGAGGAACCTGAGGCTGAGGCGTAGATCTACTTTCTGCGTACCTGATCCCCTGTTGGGCGGTGTACCCGCAGGTTTACCTTAGAGTCGTGCTCGCATCTTGTAATTTTGGTTTTCATCCCTTGTCTGACATTCGTTTAATTCGGATTTGATATATGACTTTAATTTGGTTATTTATGCATTTGATGTTTTGAGGTTAAAATTGGTATGAATTATTGGGTGTCAGACGGGAGCAGGGCACGTCCCCTTGTGGTCCCTGTGGGATCGGGGCGGGTCCTGTCATCTTACCCATATTAGGGGCAAAATGGTAGTTTTGCATCGTTCGTCCAGTTTTGCCCAACTAATCACAGATTAACCTCACTAATCTAATCCCGAAATTCTGGACGAGTCGTTACAACCTTCCCTCCTTACTTAATTTCATGCTCGAAATTCCAACTATCATGATTCCACAACCACCTCGTGGAAACAAAGTCGATCTCACCTCATTTGTACACTCGTACACTAACTAACCAGAACAATACTCGTCTGCAACCAGACGTTCCACCAATACTCACGTCGCATCGACTACACTCAACCATGTCGAGTGTAAGTAATCCCATGTTCCGAGTTGATACCACTTGACAGTTCTACCATTTTGTTGACACGAACAACTCGGCGGTTCCTTTCTCAATCACCAATCTATCCTGAAGTCTGCTCCTACTAGGAGTCCCAGATCTCACTAATCGATCCACACTGCCCCATCCGATAAACTGTCACCATTTGACAATCGTCAGCCGAAAACTGACATTATACTTACTTGTGGTTACACTAACCACCAAGTCGCTCAACCTGTGTGTAACTGGACCCATCAGAATCACTATGACCCAGTGCATAGTATCCAATGTCCAGTCCACATCCTCGACTAATCCAATGTTATCGGAACTAAGCCGACTACCAACACGCTCACCAATGTACCTCTGGTATAACCTATATACCACCACCAGACACCACAAGTCTGTCCAGTATCGTACCTCGATTAACGTACAGGGTACATACATCTATCCATCAACCAGCCTACAACAACAACAACGACAACAATAACAACAACAACAACCACAACCTAGGTCGTAGCCAATCACGTTTCAATTCGAAAGTCCATATGTCTAATCCAGTATTAGACAGATCAAAACTCAAACCCATTATCCATTTCGAGTCCCACAGTCACTTGACCAGTAACACAACGTCTACTTCTAATCACGTATTTCAATACGTACCAATCTGACTCATGCCTACCAAGGCGTATCTTCTCATGCCAACTAGGCATCCAACATTATCCACGTCTACCGAGGTGCACCAATTCCGAACCTATCGGTTACCTACTCAATTGATTACCACAATACATTCGATTGACTTTATAGGGAAGCCAATCGGACCATCCACACATCTAGGCTGACCAAATCCAACCTCGTCGGACACTTACTCGCCTGAGTAATATACCATACAGGATTTACCTCGAAAAGAAGTTCAGTCCCATCATCCTCAACTCAACTATCCAAGTAAGAGCAATAAACTCCCACCTATTTGGATCATCAAGATCACAATTCAGATCCATCACTACGTCACCCGACCATAAACGTCACGATCCTCGATCGCCACGACGCCCAAAGTCCGCTACATCAAAATCCCAATCCACCTAGGATCCACACAAGCTCACTTAGTTAGCTATCCACTTGAGATCTAATCATTGGGTCTTACACCCTCTTGAATCCTTCATCAGTCACATCACTGCACAACCAATTCCCACATCTAAACAGATCAGTCAACGACGAGACACGCCGAGACTATGGGTCTTCTTCAATTACCTCGTATAAACTGGGTCTTATACCCGATTCATCTCAATAGGATTCCTCGAATCCGATTCAAATTCACTTTCACAGGCCTCGACATAAATCCATAGTTCAACAAGGTCTAATGCCCGAATTATCATTTCATAAACCAAACTGGGACTCAAGCCCGATTTCACAATCAACTGGGCCTCTAGCCTGATATCACGAATAACTGGGCCCTAAGCCTGAAACCATAAAGCAACGGGGCCTTAAGCCCGATTTCACAACCAGCGGGGCCTTAAGCCCGATACCACAGTCAAAGGGGCCTCAAGCCCGAGATACAACCAACTGGGCCACAAACCCGAATTCGTAAACCAACGGGGCCCTCGGCCTGATCGTATACAGAAATGGACCCTCGGTCTGATTCCTCGTCAAATCAAATGGACTCCAAGTCCGAGAGTTTGTAAATCAAATGGGTCTCATGCCCGAGTTCATATTTCCAAATCCAAAATCCATTCATTAAACCCTCATTGAAAACCTAGCACGTACAAGCATCGTATAAAATAGGAAATCTCGAAATACGTGCAAATACGTAAATCCTAGGCTACCACAAACAAATGCACTCATGGCATCACAAAAAAATGTTCTAAAATAATTATAAAACATTTATGCATGCATCAATTTTGAAAGAAAGGTCCACTCACAGACCGTCCGAAGCCGCGCCTCGATACGCGTGCCATAAGCCTCTCCCGGGCCAATCGTCGCCTCCGGGGTTCCCGAACTTGTCCAAATTAATTTAGAGAGTTAATAACTACTTAAATAACCCCTCATTAAAGCCCCATAATTTTTTTGGAATTTTTAACTATTTTTTAATCGCGATCCGAAACCTTCGGACAACCCGAACTATATCGAGACGATGTCCGATCGACTCGAAACTAGTCCCAAAATGTTCGTTACATCGAATAAATGATTTCATATGTTGAATTCATCCCGAAACTCCATGTCACTCGTCATCACGCGCCGCCTAAAGGGGCTGCACGTGTGGCTCACGCGCCCATTGTAGATCATCTTCAACTCGTCGTGAAACCGGTCCGGCTGGTTCAGTCCCGTACAGCCAGTTCGCTTGGATCGGCGTGACCGGTCCGGCTTGGTTTCTCACCCATTTTTTGTCCAATTCCTTCCAAAACAATCCTAAACTTCCTATTTCATCATTTCCCATCTATTCAAATCCCTAACCTAAGGAAAACCCTTAAACCCGACCCGTTTTGATTTGAATCCCACCGTTCAAAGCTTCCAATTTTTCCCTTGGCAGCACCTCCCCTCTCAACCATCAAAAACAGCCCCTACTCACCCCTAACAACCTAATAAACATCATCCAAACACTCAAAACCGTCCATGATGCCCAAATTGAAATATTGAATCCAAAAATCAAAACCGAGCACCTTACCTTCTCTCCACCGTGCACGACAGCCCAGCTGCCTCCTGCCACCGTCCTCAGCTTCATCAGCCTCCTCTCACTCTCTTGGTTCGTCAGACATGATCATATGGGGTAAGGGTTTGGATTGGGGTTGGATGTTTGATCGGGTTTGGGTTTGGGTTTGGTATGCACGAACAAGTAAAAGGGGTGATATGCATGAATGTAAAAGGGTGGCCAGTGGATGAGTGACACTTGTCACTCATCCATTAGGCCTTGGGAAAATATCTGGGGCCCACTTGAGACAAAAGTCAATCCTTCTCGTAAAACGTGCAATAGTTCCTCGGAACTTCCGTGAACCGTAACTTTTCCGTCGAACGTTCGAATTCGATATGCCGCCTGTCTACGGATTCATATCATCTTGATCTATGTAACGGTCCTCGGCCCTTGGCCATCAGACCTCCCGGGTCAAAAGTCAACTATTTGTCCCTTTTTAACCAAAATGCCCCCGAACTTCCGAAAATCATAACTTCTTCCTCGAACGTCGGAATCGGGCATACCACCTGTCTATGAATTTGTGACGTCTCAAACTACGTCAAAGTCATCGGCCAAAGTCCATTTGACCGCCTGAAAAAAGTCAACGTTTCACCCATTCTATGGGCAAAATCGTCATTTCGCCCTACTCGTCCGTTGATCCTCGTCTAATCCCCGATTAGTCTCGCTAATCTGTCATTAAGCCTTAATTAATCTGGATAATTTGTGATGGGTCGTTATACCCTCGCCTCACCCTCGCCTCGCCTCTCACTTGTCTTTTCCTCGCCTCTCCCTCGCCTCACCTCTCCCTTGTCTCTTCCTCGCCTCTCCCTCGCTATTGAGCATCGACTCTGTGTCAGGACCCGTCCCAACCCCCTCCCCCCCTCCCCCCCCCCCCCCCCCGGATTAACGCAAGACGACCCTGATCCCGTCTGACAAGAAGTGTCAGACAAGGGAAAATTTCGACGTTAGCCTGCTCGGGCCTTCAGAGTACGCGAGGATCCAGAGGACGTATGTGATGTCTCGGTCTCTGCTACAGCCTGCATCCGCTATAAACCTGAAGGGCAGTCAAAACATTTGAAAGCTGTGAGTGGACAAAACAAAGAGTTTATAAAAACATTTTCATAAAGACATTTGTACCCTTCACTAAAAAGTATGCATGCATTCGAAAACCATTTACCGAACCATCAGGGCCTTAACCCAAAATCGTAATGAAACCAAATACACGGGCCACTGTCCAAATCCATGTGGGACTCAGCCCAAAACCTGTATACATCACATATCATATACTATATACATATAAATCACATAACCAATCCTGTCACGGTATCTAAAGCTACGTGTGTGCTACCCGGTGTCTCAAAGCTCAAGTCTCTCAGGGTCCACCCAGGTCAATGTCCGTAGATCAATGACCCTCCTTGAGGTTATGATCCATGCCGTCCTGAGAGTAAGGTACCCAACAGGGGCGACTCCACTCAGTTAGTGCTCCGTGACTACTCCGGGGTCCACCCATGCCAACGACCCTCCTCGGAGGAGACATTCCAAATAAAGGAAGGTATATGAATATATATATATAGAAAACATTCATGCCCGGTCCCCATAAACCGTCATGAAACTAGAAATCCATTTAGGGTCCCCGACCCGAAATCACAAACGTAAAGTAACTAGGTCTCGTGCCCGAGCACATGACTCAATTGGGCATCGTGCCTGATATCTCAGGGTCAGTCACGTCTCCGATCGTAGTGATGCGTGCAACTATCCATTCAGGACCGCCCTCAATCCTGGTATGTCGTCTTGAACGTATCGACTCACGCGACCATCTCAAGATCATGGTGCACCCATCACCGATTGATATCCTGAACCGTCAGCACTCCGAAGTCGAGCCTTTATCGGCTGCCCGACAAGGATCATGCATCGTGACCTCTCCGAAAGGAACACATCCCAGTCAGAGACGAGCGTTGTATCGTCAGTCGCCGTGCACATAGCACCCGTCGCGACTACGACTCAGACCCGTAGGTCATCAATAGGGTCATATGCCCAAGACAAAACCAAATGGGTCTCATTCCCGAGTTTATCCTTTTTAAATCCAAAACTATTTCATTTAAACCATCGTAGAAATACAAACCAGTATAAGCACCGCATAAGGCCGAAAACTCGAAATACGTGCCAATACGTAACCACACACAAATGCACTCATGGTATCACAAAAAAAGTATTAAAACATATAATAAATATTTATGCATGCATCAATTTAGAAAACAAGGTCCACTCACAGACCGTCCGAGCTGCCGCCTCGATACTCATGCCATACTGCTCTCTCGGGCCAAACACCATCACCGGGACCTCCAAACCTGTCCAAATCGTAATAGAGGGTTACTAACTACTTTATTAACCTCTCACTAATGCCCCATAATTTTTCTGAATTTTTAGGTATTTTTTAAACTCGATTCGAAACCTTCGGACACCCCAAAACCTATCAAAACGATGTCCGATCGACACGAAACCAGTCCCAAAATATTTGTTACATCGAACATATGATTTCACATGTTGGAACCCTCCCCAGAAAGTGGGACACGCGCCCACACGCGCCGGCAGAAGCCCTTGCACGTGGGAGCGACGCGCTGCTACAGTGCTCGTCACTGAGCTCTAGCCGACCCGGTCCGGTTCAGCACTGTGCAGCCGGTTTGCTTGGACCAGCGTGACCTGTCTAGCCCCATATCTCGTGCAATTTTCGTCCAATTTGATCCAATCCAATCCTAATCTCTATGTTTCATCAATACCTAGCTTTCTATGGATTAAAAACCTAGAAAAACGGCCTAAATCTCGACTGTTCAATCCTTCATCCATGACTCTGTTTTTCCACCGGCCATCCTTACGGTGGCTCAACCATTCCCCTCTGTCCAAAGGCCATCCCATCCACTTATCTGAACCTAATAAACACTCCCCTAACCCCAAACCACGTTCCTAATGTCCCAATCTAAAAATGGAAATAAAAAACATAAAATGGGCCACGGGTTTACCTTTCCTCCACCGTGGATGGCGGCCCTGCTGCCTCCTTGCCGTTCATTATCTCCACAGCACTTCTCTATCTCTCACCCAATCTCCCAAGTCCACACAAGCATGGATTGAAAGGGTTTTGGGAAATGATTTTGGGTGAGATCGGAGAAAACACACGAAATGAGGAAAATGGGGATATGCATGTATGTAAACATACTGGGCAATGGATGGGTGACACTTGTCGCTCATCCATTGGGCCAATTTAAAATATCTGGGGCCCACTTAATGCCAAAAGGCATTCTTCTCGTAAAACATGCAATAGTGACCCGAAACATCCGTGAACCGTAACTTCTCCGTCGAACCTCCGAATTCGGCGTGCCGCCTGTCTATGAATTTGTATCGACTTGATCTACGTAACGGTCCTCGACCCTCGGCCATCGGACCTCCCGGTCAAAAATTCAACATTTTACCCACAGCTAGGGGCAAAACGGTCATTTTGCATCATTCGTCCGATTTCGCTCAACTAATCACCGATTAACCTCACTAATCATGATTAGTCACTAATCATGATTAGTCACTAATCTAATCCTAAAATTCGGGACGGGTCATTACACTCTGTGCAGTGACGGTCTCTGCGGGTTGCTACTCTTCAACGAAAAAACGCGATGAATCAGACCGAGCTCTCATCTCTGTCCTTTAAACCCTGTAATTTCTCTCTCTCTCTCTCTCTCTCTCTCTCTCTCTCTCTCTCTCTCTCTCTCTCTCTCTCTCTCTCTCTCTCTCTCTCTTCCATGATTTCATGTAGTCAACTGGTTATCACGAATCCATTTTTGTTGTATCCGAGGGCTTTTTTGATCTGGTCTAGCCACTGGCTGAAATTTAGATTCTAAATCTAATTAGGTAGAAAAAGAGGGTAAGAGGTTTCTATATTAGCTATCTCCAAATAGTTGTACTGTTGGCCTGAACCACTGCGACTGGTGTTGATCTGATTTTCTCTTGTATCAGTGTTGTGTGGTGGATGGGCCATATTATGATATATCCTTTCAAAATTTAAACGTATAAAGTGAACGTGAAAAATGGTTAATTTTGGTTTTGTTCTTACTTCTATAGACTATAGTGGTGTGGCAATTATGCAGTAGACATTTTCCCCTCAAACTGATTCACTTATATGGAATAGGGATGTTGTGTGTTTTATGAATTTCGGTTGCAAGCATGTACGGGTGGGAAGAAGGAAAAATGTTAACTTGGGAAGTTGGATTACTTTTCAGTTAGATATGAGATTGTGGGTGTTGTTGTTCGTCCATCAAATTCACTGAAGGTCACCTTTTTAGAGGTTTGTAGTCATGGATTTTTTAACATAATTAATCATGAACTCATTTACCGTTTACTATATAGATGTTCTTCCCAGTACATGTTTGGAATTTATTTGGTGAATATTGTGCCTTTATTTATTGTTTAGAAACAATGTTGATGGAGATGATGGCTGGCCAAACACAATGTTTGATAGGCTTGAACATAAGTGTTTTCTCCATACGTTTATTGTTATGTTTTCTAGTGTTCGAGGAGAATGAGTGTAGTGTATTGGAGTATATTTACTCTTATGTTTTCTTGTTTTCTCCATAGGTTTACTCTTAGGTTTACTCTTTGTTTGGTGAATAACTATATTTGAATTTTAATATATTATTTATTTTCCATATCCTTCTCATATCGTATCTTTTGATTTTTTGATTTTGGCGTATCGGAATATCATATCGTATCGTATCCTCGTATCTATATCCGTTTTGGTGCAATATAAGTATTGGTCATTGTGTTAGTGGGGAAGAAGATGGTGAGTGAAGGTGTAAGCACGAGGGGGAGAGACCTGAGAGGAGAGATGAGTGAAAGTAGCGAAGTCTGGGATGCAGGTTTCATGGGTGGGAGCAGCCAGTTTCAAGGCTCTGTTTTGGTTCTCTTTCGCAGTGAGAAAGATGATGTCCAAAGGGAGATGACCATGAGGGCAAGTGTGTACGTGAGCGAGTGAGATTAGAGATAACTTAATGTGGGTTGTGGTCTTGGGCTATTGGGCCTCCAAATGAGCTTGAGTTTAATATAGGCTTTACGTATAAACAACACAATTTTAGACTATGTACGGCCCGATAAAACTCGTAGGGGGTAAATTAGTTATATCCAATTTCAAGTTTTGGGGACCGGATATGTCATAGACAGGCTAAAAAAAGAGTATCATATACCCCATAAAAATCAAACCAAAATCCTCAAACACCAAAGCATAAATAAAGTTTGGAGGTTCTTCAAATAGAACCACAAGCCTCCTCCAAATTATATGCATTAGCTGAAAATGACACACCTAAGTCATGTTAACCCGCGTGGTGTGTGTCAGCACATATTTTAACCATTTGGATTTCACAAGTATTGGTCGAAACTGAGGACTAAGAATATAAACCGGTCGGATAGACAGTACTAACATATCATATATATGATTTTACCGTATAGTATTTTACAAGAGATACGATGCTATTTACCTTTAAGCCTTATTTGGTATACCATATTATACTGACTATTCAGTTGGATAGACTAATCTATCAACCGGATAGACTAACTATTTAGTTAGACGTTTAGTACTTTACCAGATTAAAATGTCGGCTATATTATACTGGTCGAATTATATTATAGTAGGTGATATGAAACATTTTTATCATAAATATTAATTATGTATATTATTATTAGTAGTTAGTTATTATTTATTTTAATTAATTATTGATATGTTATCATTGTTATTACTATTTATTAAATTATAATTAATTATTAATTTATTTGTATTATTATTTTTATTACTACTACTATTTATTAAATTATAATTAATTATTTTATTATAATAATAATAATTATTATTATTACACTTTTCAAGATTACTAATCATTCGATTATTTAATACGGACAATTTCGAGAATATTATTTTAGCGTGTTTAGACCGTATAAAAATATTCAATAATATTAATTTATATGGTGACTAATTAATATGAGTGACATCAGATACTGATTTTGTACTATATTATCCCATTTAATATTTTATACATCGTACCAAACATAGATAATAGTCTTAATGCAGTGTCGACTTCTGGAGACTAAAATCACAATTGAAAACAGATAAAAAAGGTAAAAAAAGGTTCCAACCTGGCCAAGCCCAACTTGGATCCAGCCCACAAAAATCTCAGTTTCGCCCATGAAACGTCGAATTTACGATTTTGTCCTCTTTCTGAAGTGCAAAAACCGAAGAAAGAAAACGCATCTCCAATTAGCCATTGTCATTGGGCCGAGTCGGGCAAGTCCGACCCAAATTTGTTGGGCTTCTCAAGTCGGGTCGGGTATATCTCATAATTTGAAAAGTTTTAGGGCGGACCAGGCTGGCTTGATCACAAATTTGAAAGCACGTACCCTTTATCAGGCCAGGTTTGGGCCGGGTTTTTATCGGGGTTTATGGGTCGGGCCCAATAAGCCCACTTGAGTCCAGCTCATGATCATAGAATCATTCAATTCGTAATTATTTAATTTATTCGGGCTTATGGGCCTGATTTATATAGGCGGACCGAGATGGGTTTACCAGGCCTTATCGGGCTCGGCCCTATCGAGTTTGAACACCTTAAATTCAAGTTCAGTCTATCAATTTTCAGACCGGATCGACCCATAGCGAGTCGAATCAAACTTTTTATTAATAGACCTAATGGGTACCCACAAGTCCATGAGTTTTTTGGCCAAATGATGAGGGCTAATGCAGTTAGCAATTTTGCATCAAAAAATAAATTAAAAAAATAGAAAGGAAGGAAAAAAAAAAAACAATAACGTACCAGGCTCGTGTGATCGTAGTGACCCTCTTTTATCTCCCAAATCTTTTACTCTCCGGCTTCTTGTCTTGCCCTTCCCGTCTCAGTTTGACACAAAATTGATTGTAATTCTGTGGAAATGTCGAGCTAAAGCTCTTCCAGAAGCTTCAATTTCGCTTCAGACCGAAGAATTTTTGGGAAATCTTCGATCTGTCAAGACTCTGAGAACTTGTGTTTTCAGGTAAAAATTAGGGCTTCATTTCTCCTTTTTGAAAGCTGCTGGAGTTTGAATTGAGCTTAAGAATTAAAGAAAATTGTATCGTGGGTTATTTTTTGTTTTACTTCTCATGTGTTTAGAAATATAAATTTGTTAACTTTTTACTTAAGGTTATTGGGTTTTAATTTTCTGACTGTGATTTTCATTGATAAATAGGTTGCTTTGAGAAAGATTTTCATGTGGGTTTTGCTGCTTTTGTACTTAGCCTAATCAAAGTGCTTTTTTGGAGCTAGGTGTTTAGTTTATGAAAAGAAGTTGTAGATGATTACGATGTTGTTGATGATAAAAAATATTTTTGGGCTTGGATGAATTGGGGATTTAGTTCTATGAAGAAAGAGAAGTTCTTGACTGGAATAAAAAACTTGGGTGAAAGAGAATAATGGGTATGGATGTTCTTGGAGTTTAACCCTATATAAATGGAGAAGCTAACCAGCAATTAAGGTCTTATAGCTGGATTGTTAGTCTGGTGATTTTGTTGTTGTTAATCTTGAGTTCGTGCTGAAATGGATGACACTGAAGATGATGCAAGGTATCCTCCAAACCTGTATGCTGTGAATCACCAGCAGAATTATGGTTCTTCACAACGCCAAAAGCTTCCGGTTCGTGGTGGTCCATATTCTAGGCCAGTTGATAGTCACTATGTTGATGATGAGGAGGACGATGACGATGAAGAGGATGAGGAGCTGGGGGAGGAAGAGGAAGGCAACAATGGTCAAAATGGTTATCCTTCTGTTTGCAAAGAACTTGATGATGACGACGAAGAAGAGGATGGTGATGATGAAGAGGAGGAGGATGAAGATGATAATAGGAGAAAAAATTATAACAGAAGGGTTGATGACGCAGGTTTGAAAACGCACCCAAAGAAGCGTAAATTGAAGAATTTGATTTCGAGTTATGAATTTGCTCCTCGTGTCCCACTTCCATCGGCTGCTACACCTTCTGCTCCAAGATCAATTGGTGGCCGGAATGCTCTTACAGATTGGACTGAGCATGAGACTTTTGTGTTACTAGATGCTTGGGGTGACCGGTTTCTTCAACGTGGTAAAAAGAGTCTACGCTCTGAGGAGTGGCAAGAGGTTGCAGAGAAAGTATCAGAGGTATCAAAGATTGAAAGGACAGACACACAGTGTCGCAATCGGTTGGATACCTTGAAGAAGAAATACAAAAAGGAGAGGGTCAAGTTAGCAGAGACTGGCGGTGCCACTAGCAAGTGGGTTTACTTCAAGAAGATGGATATGTTAATGTCATCTCCACAGCAGCAAAGTGGCCTTTCTTGTGGTGTGGACTCAGGAAAATATGTTTTCATGAACCCTAGAGTGTATTTGAACCGTGCAAATGGGTTGGATGAAATGAGGGATAGTCCAGGGAATTCAGAATCTGCTGACGGTGTGGAGGATGATTCAGATGGGCTACCACCTAAGAAGAGAAGGTATGGAACGGACAATGATGATCGGTATTGCTTTAGATTGCTTGCTGATTCAATTCAGAAATTCAGTGACATATATGAGAACATTGAAAATAGTAAAAGGGAGCAGATGGTAGAACTAGAGAAGATGAGGATGGACTTCCACCGGGATTTGGAACTGCAGAAAAGGCAGATTATGGAGAGAGCGCAGGCTGAGATAGCAAAAATACAGCAGGGTGATGACGAAGAGAATGACATCTCCGCGGAAAATGGCAATGCTAGTGGGTGATATTAGTGTCTATCTGTGTAATTTGAAAGTTAATTAGGTGACTGCTAGCTGTTGTAGCAATTTGGGGACCTCACCTTTTTTTTTTTTTTTTGAGTTTAATAAGTTCTTGGTGTTGTATCAGATATGGTATGAAGAAAGAAAATCGAATTGTCGCTATATTGTTTTTGTTCCATGTTGATGGCCTTATATTTTATCCATTCCTTTGCTACTGGTCTATTTCCATGCGGATTGCCTCTACCAGCATTTTGAGCTGAAAAATATGGCCAGTGGAGTCCACAGAGAAATATGTCAAGTTTCTTAGCAGATCCATACGTAGCCACTCGATGGATTGCCTTGGGTATTTTGGCACCCCTAAACATTGCTGTGTTTTTTTTTTTTCTGGTATCTTTGTATATTATCTGTCTCTATCCCTATTTTTACGTGCCAACTCGGAGTGTTGAATTCCCGTGGAAATGTTTTAAAAATTAACAGGCAAACTTGTCCTGCTTTAAAAATTCCTTACAACAAAACGTATCAGAATGAAATCCATAATGCGTTAACAGAATGGGAGGTGAATGAAGTTCACCATATCCTTTCATATTACAACAATCAGAAAGCTGCTGCATTTCATCACTAAATTTGTCCATCTTCCTAAATTACAATTACAAGAAGTCCGAACGATGCAGATTCCGAAGCCAAAGAGCAACCCTCGTCTGAATCTTATTTACAAATGTAGCATTCGAATGGAATTTCCAATCGCTTACTCTCAGACCCTTGGATCTTGATTGCCGCTTGATTCTTGTGTTGTTAGTTTCAAGCTTCTTTGCTTTCAACTCCCGGTGATGCACAGGTCCTCAATTGCAAAGCTTAACGAAGCCAGGAAAAATAGCTGGAAGGACCCCCTCCACTTTTCGAATTCTGTTTTAATGAGCAGTGGTTTCTTGCTTCGTAGCCAAATACCAACCTGGCAATACACTAAATTTGTAGGAGATGCGGCTGTGCGCTTAATAGGATACATAACCTGCAGAAAAATCAGTCACATCAAGAGCTGGTAAATTATACGGGAGTAGGCCTATAAAAGCAAGACCAAAATTTGATTATATCATACCATATCCCATTGTGGACATGTCATCAACCTTGGCAACTGCTTCAAGTATGGATGAGTAAGTGATGAGATCATATGCAAAACCTTTTGAATCCATCTCTTTCATCAGCTTTGCAGCCTCTTCAAGCATACCAGCTCGGCTAAGACAACCAAGGACAGTGTTATATGAAACTGCATCCAGTTGAATCCTAGAATGCTTCATCTTGGAAAACATTTGCATAGCCGGAGTTGGGCCACCTGTCCTAGCTAAGCCATTCAAGATAATATTTTGTGAGTTAAGGTCTGGAATGCAACCATTTTCTTCCATGAGTTTAAGCAAGGAATGTGCTTCATCTAACATACCAGCCCTCACCATTCCTGACATGAGTGCGTTATAGGCATACACATCTGGATTGCATCCAAGTTTCTTCATCTCCTTAAAAAGATCCATTGTTTCAGCAAGACGCCCACATTTCCCAAAGTGTTTAATCATCACCGCGTACACCCTAGCACTTGAATGCCCACAGTTTTCTTTCAGCTCTTGAAATAACTCATTTGCAGCTTCGTAACGCTTTGCTTTTCCAAGACTGTTGATAAGGCTGCAATCGACAGCTGGGCAAGGGGGGAAACCCATTTCATCCATCCCCTCGAGAAGCAACAAAGCTTTCTCAACTCTAATTGTTTTGCAAAAACCATCAATAAGAATTGAATATGTAAACGAGCTGGGAACAATGCCATTAACATTCATTTTTTCAAACCATGAAGCAGCCTCGGAAGCTTTGGATTCAAATAGAGCTTTAATAATAGTGTTATATGTAACCACATTAGGTGTGCAGTGCCATGACCCCATCTCATTAAAGATCTTGATGGCACCTTCTATACGACCTTCCTTTCCCAAAACGTTTATCAAATTGTTCATAAGCACAACATCCGGTTTACAACCCTCCCTCCGAAGGTTTTCGTATTTGGAACAAGCATCTTCCACCCTCCCAGCTTTACCAAGCCCCTTTATCAATTCAGTGTAAGTGAAAACAGTCGGCGGGCACCCCTTTGCTTTCATCTCTTGGGCTAGGCTTAAAGCTTTCTCAACCTTCCCCAACTTGAAAAATATTCCCATTAGGTTAGTATAAATCTTTGCAGTGGGATGTAAACCATTATCCTCCATCTCATCAAACAACCGAATAGCTGAATCATCATGACCCAATTTCCCGAATGCAGATATTAGCGCACTGTATGTAACCGTATCTGGCAACAATTACCATCATTACACATCTCATTATAGAGCTCATGGACCTTGTCATGATGACCTTCCTGCATCAACATTATAATCATGAAGTTGTAAGTATTCGCAGTTGGTTTGTATTTGTGTCCTTTGACCTGGTAGAAAACAGACAGTGCCTTGTTCACCATCTTAGCCCTACCCAAGATCCTTATTATTTCGGATAACTCAGCTGGCTCAATAATACATGTACCCCTAACCATTTCTTGGATGGTTTTCCACATTTCACCAACTGAACCAGCCTCATCCAAGCAACGGATCAATGCCATGTATGAGGTTGAATTGATAAAGATACCAGGGAATACCAGGAGATTGAGGATCAATCTCCCCGATTCCCAGATCTCACAAGTCAAAGGAATTCAGCAAATTCCTTCCTAAAACTGTCCTAGGATCTCTGTAGATACTTCCCTAGTTAGGTCCACGATTTCCTACCTAGTTTATAATTGTTTTCCTACTTAGACTTACCTAGGAACTGTATATATAGGACTCTCCTATTGTAAAGTTATTATCAGTTAATAAACAAGGAAATTCATACCTCTTTATGGTATCAGAGCAGTAAAAGCTCCACCGAGCAACCCTAGAAAGCAAACCCTAATCCATGGCCGCCCAACCCACTCCTGCAGCCGCCACCCTTAGCCCTAATCCCCCACCAACCACCGATACCACCTCCCCCTTTTCATCTCTCATCTCCATCAACGCCGCCCAGTTCCCTGTGAAACTCACAGCCACCAACTTCTTCCCGTGGAGAGCAAAATTCAATGCTCTCCTACTCGGCTACGATCTCATGGGGTATGTTGGTGGTACCCGTCCCTATCCACCCGCAACTGAAACCCTAGCCCGTGCTCTCTGGTTTCGCCAGGATCAGCTCATCCTCCATGCGATCCTTGGCTCTGTCTCTCCTCAGGTAGTAACCCTGATCGCTGCTGCCAAAACTTCAGAGGCAGCCTGGACCCTCCTCACACGGCTCTATGCTAGCAAGGCTCGAGCTCGTGTTCTAGGCCTTAAGGAGCGGTTGACTCTCCTTCTTCGTGACAATCGTCCTGTCACTGACTACCTGCAGGAAGTCCTTCTTCTCTCAGACGAACTGGCTGCAATTGATGCCCCTCTCAGACGATGATCTCCTTCTTTACGTCCTTAATGGCGTCGGCTCTGCCTTTAAGGATATTTCTGCTGCTGTTCGTTCTCGAGACACTCCTGTCTCTTTTGAGAACCTGCACGATATGCTGGTACAGCATGAGGCTGCCACCACACGTGAAGCACCCGCTTCCCCCCAACCCCCCATCACTATAAATCCAGCCAACACAGCCTGTGGCACTTTCTATAACCGTCAGCCAAGAAGCTCTTCTGACCACCGGAGCTCCTACCAGCAGTCTGACAACTGTGGTTACTCCTCCAACCGCTCTTCCCAGCCCTCCACCAGCAATCACAGGTCCAATCCAAACCAAGGCAACGGCTATCGAGGGTTCTGTCAATGGTGTGGCATACAGGGGCATAGCGCCAAGCGCTGTCCACAACTTCAACAAAATCCTGCTGCCCAACCCGTAGCCAATCCAACCAACTCGGGCACCATCTCACCTTGGCTCCTCGATTCTGGTGCATCTCACCATGTGATCGCCTCCCCTCACCATCTGTCTTCTGTTTCTGAATACCAGGGCCCATACGAGATCATCATTGGTAACGGTAAAGGGCTTGACATCACCCATGTCGGCTCCACCACTCTATCCTCTCCTTCCAATAAATTCTTTCTTCTCCATAATGTTCTCTGTGCACCTCAAATAACTAGAAATATTCTATCTATTTCCCAGTTTAACAAACAGCACAATACCTCTATTGAACTCTTTCCCTCTTGTTTTCATGTGAAGGATCTAAGCACGGGGACGGTTCTCCTTCAAGGCCCGAGTAAGGATGGTGTCTACGAGTGGTCACCTACAACCTTACACCAACCACAGGCACTGGTAGGCATTGCTGTTTCACCCAATCTCTGACATCGTCGTCTTGGTCATCCCCACTCCAAAGTCCTCCACAACGTCCTTCGTCAATCCTCCATCAATCTGTCTCCCAAGCTCAAAGAGTCCCCATGTTTGTCATGTCTTTGTAATAAGAGTCATAGGCTGCCATTTGGCACCTCCTCCTTTCACAGTCATCGTCCTTTACAATTAATATATACCGATGTGTGGGGTCCTGCCCCTCACACTTCCATTGACTGTTTTTCTTATTACATTATTTTTGTTGACCACTACACGAAGTATACATGGCTTTATCCTCTCAAGAAAAACTCTGATGTCTTTACCACCTTCATTGATTTCAAAACTCTCGTCGAAAAATACTTTCAACATCCAATTCAGACTCTATACACTGATGGTGGTGGTGAATTCACCAAACTCAAATCCTTCCTTGCCACCCACGGCATAAATCACCTTCTTACCCCACCTCACACTCCCCAACACAATGGTGTGGCCGAACGACGCCACCGTCATCTTGTTGAAACATGCCTCACCCTCCTTCATCAAGCCAACCTACCCCTAACTTTCTCGACCTATGCCTTCAAAACAGCCGCATACCTCATCAACCGTCTTCCTACCTCCATTCTCCACAACCAATCTCCATATATTGCCCTCTTCCAACAGCCAGCCAACTACCACCGTCTCAGAACCTTTGGCTGTCTTTGTTTCCCTTGGCTCCGGCCCTACAACTCCAATAAACTGCAACCTCGATCTACTCCCTGCCTCTTCCTCGGCTACTCACTAAACCAAAGTGCATACCTCTGCTATGATACTTCAGCTCACCGTCTATATGTCTCCCGTCATGTCCAGTTTGATGAGTCTACCTACCCTGGTCTAAGTCTCCCGTCCGTTGTCCCTCATGTTTCCTCCGATGTCTTCCACCAATGGCTCTCCTCCCAGCCTCTTGTATCTACTCTTCCAGTTCCTGATTCAGCTGCTTCACCAGTGCCTGCCCAGTCAACACCTTCCCCTGAAGGCCACTTGGATTCATCCTCCTCACTTGTTCTTAACGCTGCACCTGCCCCTGCCTTAGTTCCATCACTAAACCTGCCACAAACTACCACCAGCACCACAGCCTCCCCTTCGCCTCCTATACCTCCGCCCCTGCACCACCTACCCTTCGTACATATACACGGCGGTCCTCACGGCCGTCCCACACCCCTGCTCCCCCACCCCCCGGCCAGCCCCCACGGTTTCCCCTCCCCCTAACCCCTCCACCACCAGCACCCACTCATCCTATGCTCACCCGCAGCAAAACTGGCTGTCTTCCCCAAGTCCCCAACTACGCCCTCACGGCAACCGCCCATCCCCTCCCTCTCCTTGAACCCACTTGTGTTTCCCAGGCTGTGAAACACCCACAATGGCGCTTTGCCATGTCCGAAGAGCTGAATGCCCTCATTCATAATGGCACATGGGTCCTGGTCCCTCCTCAGCCTACCCATAATGTCATTGGCAACAAATGGGTCTTCCGGATCAAACGGAAGCCCAATGGCGCTGTTGACCGATTCAAGGCCAGACTTGTGGCTAAGGGCTATCACCAACGCCCAGGACTGGACTTCGCTGCTACTTACAGCCTAATAGTCAAGCCCACAACCATTCGCCTGATTCTCCATCTCAGTGTGACCCATGGTTGGCCCATACGACAGCTGGACGTCAATAATGCATTTCTGCAAGGCACCCTTATCGAGACTGTCTACATGGCACAACCTGCTGGATTTTTGGATAACCACAACCCCACTTATGTCTGCCAGCTGAAGAAGGCCCTATACGGTCTCAAACAGGCACCCCGGACCTGGTATCAAGAGCTTCACTCTTTCCTTCTGGCCAACGGCTTAGTCAATGCCAAATTTGATGCCTCTCTTTTCCTCTACAGGCAAGGTTCTCAAGTTCTTTACTTCCTCGTTTATGTTGACGATCTTATTGTTACAGGCAGTGATTCTTCCCTCATCTCGAAGTTCATCACCACATTGGCCACTCGGTTTTCTATCAAGGATCTCGGCACCTTGAACTACTTCTTGGGCGTGGAAGTTCTGCCCACCTCTGATGGTCTCTTCCTGTCCCAGCATCAATATCTGCAGGATATTCTCACCATGGTGCATATGGAGGGGGCCAAACCCGTGTCCACACCCTTGGCCGTCTCTCCACCTCTCCTTCTCAATGATGGATCCTCTCCAACTGATGCCACTCTCTTTCGTAGAGTGGTGGGCAGCCTTCAGTACCTAAACTTAACCCGCCCGGATGTCTCTTACGCTGTAAACCGCCTCTCCCAATTTATGCATGCTCCCACGGACCTTCATTAGCAGGCCCTAAAACGTGTTTTACGCTACCTCAAGGGCACAGTACTCTATGGCCTTCTCATCCGCCGCACTGCCACCCATCATCTACATGCTGTTGCACACTCCTTCAGCACACTCAGTGCCTTTTTAGATGCAGACTGGGCTGGTGACCACGACGACCGCAAGTCCACCACAGCATATCTTGTTTACCTAGGTGGTAACTTAATATCCTGGAGCTCACGCAAACAACGGTCAGTCTCCCGCTCTTCAACCGAGGCTGAATACAGGGCTGTTGCCTCCACCACTGCAAAATTACTCTGGGTTCAATCCCTAATGCGGGAGCTCAGTATTCAGGCCACAGGAACACCCTCAATTTTCTGTGACAACCTAGGCACCACTTTCTATTGTGCCAATCCTGCTCTACACTCCAGGATGAAACATGTGGACATTGACTTTCAGTTTGTTCATGATCAGGTCACCCGTGGCTTTCTTCATGTCCACCATGTTCCCACTGATGATCAACTCGCAGATGCTCTCACTAAACCCCTGCCGCGTCCATGTTTCCAGCTCCTCCGTGACAAGATTGGCATCGCAGGCGGATCCACCATCTTGCGGGGGCGTGATAAAGATACAAGGGAATCCCAGGAGATTGAGGATCAATCTCCCTGATTCCCAGATCTCACAAGTCAAAGGAATTCAGCAAATTCCTTCCTAAAACTGTCCTAGGATCTCTGTAAATACTTCCCTAGTTAGGTCCACGATTTCCTACCTAGTTTATAATTGTTTTCATACTTAGACTTACCTAGGAAATGTATATATAGGACTCTCTTATTGTAAAGTTATTATCAGTTAATAAACAAGGAAATTCATACCTCTTTATGAATCACGTAGAAAATTCCTTCTCTTCCCAGCCCACCTGAAAAACTGAACCTTAACATTGACCTCAACATCAATCTTTATAAGTGCTAGAACTAATCGATGATCAACTCTCAACTTCAGCACTTCCAGTGCCTTTTCTGCATCAGGTCCCCATTTGAAAATTTTCAAAATCTTATTGAATCTCTCATCCAACATCCTAACTGAAGGGTCCCTCCTTGAGGGATTTCCACTAAGAGGAAAGTTCCGCACTTCACCAGATGCACTGGGTAACCGAAACATTTTAACTATCTCATTTTCTGCTCACACTCAACATAATAATACAGAGCTGTTTATACAAAATGTTGAGAATTACAGCCTAATCTTATCAAACAAAAGAAAAACGGAAAAATCATACAGAGCCCTATTTCATCAATTGAATTTGAAACAAATACTTGAGATATGTAAGCTGAAATTGATGCTTGAAATAATGCAGCTTACCTGTTTGATTAATTGTCTCAGAGAGATGAGGAAAGGCTGATATTGACCGCTTTAAAGAAAACGAACTAACAACCAGTTTTTCCATGATTGACGGCGATCCGCACCGAAATTCACACTTCAGGCGGGCAAGCTTCCCTCGGGCAAGGCGCTGAAATCGTACGAACAACTCATTGCTGTGAGTTCCAAATGAAACTGTTATCTGTAAGACACGTTCTACTTTTCCCCTTGTTTGTGGTCAGCACTATTGAATATCACATAGTAATTAATTATTTTATTTAATTGATTAATTATCTTTAGCTAGTGGGTGAGAAAGAGTCGAGTTATTTTCCCTAAGTAGGACTCTAGTTATCAGTTAATAGGAAGATTGGCTGAGTTCAAATCCCTTGATGGTAGGGATTAGTGGAGTCAGTTATTTATCATGAACGTTCAAATTAAAGGGGTCCCTATTCTTGCCTATAAAAAGCCTTTGTATTCCATCTAAGGAGGCACTCAAGAGGCTAAGATTAGAAGATCACTGAAAAAATAAATCAATGTTCCAGAGAGCTAACATACTAGTTGGACAATCATGGCTGGAGGTATGCTTACTTGTCTCTTCAATTCCGCTGTGCATCTGTTATGAAATTAAAACTATTATGTGGTATCAGAACGACCTCCGGTTCATATTGTTCACAATAAAGATTGTTTGTGCAACACGATGATATTTGTTGATCATGACATCGTTATTATTTTTTCATTTAAGTTCTACTCCTATAACTATGGGGATAATTATGGGACTGCTATGTCTGATTGCTTATCTATATTATACATTAAATTTTTCGATGATTATGAATCTTAATTGAATATGACATTGTTAACTTTTTTTTTATCACTTATGATAATCTGTATTTCTGTTTGGAGACTATTTAATGGACATTGAAATAATAATGTGTCCAGCTTAATTCAACAAATAACTTCATACGGATGTTTCCGAAAATAAGTGTTATCAATCACAAAGGGCCAAATAATTATTTGTGAGATAACTGCATAACTATTGTTGTGACTTGACTATAATTGTTCATGGGATGTCAATTGATTATGCCTTTTGTCTCTCACTAATGAACCTTGAAGTGATGTAATCTGCCTTACTGATTGTTTCACACATTTATTATTGCAATTGTATTTATATGATACCATATAAGATTCAACGTCAAATTAATTTAAGAATGGCCACAGCATCTTGATTCGAATAATTTGACTAGTGATTAACATACACAATCACATCAAGCTTTTGGTCGTTGGACATTAATTGATTAGTATGGCATGAAAATGTTGACTACGATTAATTCATTTAAATAATACTCTGCCACACAGGAAAGTATTTGTTTGGTGTTTTTAATTGGAATAAGATTGTGATCTGGACATTAATATATGGCTTTCATAGACCCATAGGTGTGGAATTTTTGTTTAATGTCTCTGATTACCAGATTTGTTAATAAGGTCATGTAAATTCTATCTATTATGCAACCTTTACCCGCAGGGAGGTTTGAATTTACATCAATTAAGTGATTTGTATGCTGTTTTACTTGGTTTGCAGTTGTTGCTTTTGATTCATCTTGTGTTCCAATATTGTGTGGTGACAATTTTTCTGAATGGAAAGAAAAAGTCTTGTTGGCATTAGGATGCATGGATCTCGACTTGGCGCTTCGTGTGAATGAATTACCCATTCTCACGGAATCAAGTACGCAAGAAGAGAAAAACTCATATGAGAAATGGGAGCGATCCAATCGCTTGAGTTTGAATCTGATCAAGTCGAGTGTTAGCAAGAGCATTAGGGGTTCAATCCCTGAATGCGATAAGGTGAAGGATTTCATGAAATCTATTGAAGAACAATTAGTGAAATCTGATAAGGCACTTGCTAGCACTCTAATGCAGAAGCTTTCAGGCATGAAGCATGACAATTCAAAAAGTGTGCGTGAGCATATTATGCAAATGAGGGATATTGCTGCTCAACTCAAGTCCTTAGAGATTGAGGTTTCAGAGTCATTCTTAGTTAATTTCATTCTCAACTCTCTTTCTATTGAATATGGGCCATTCAAAATCTCATATAACACACATAAGGAAAAATGGTCAACTAATGAACTTTTGACCATGTGTGTGCAAGAGGAAGAGAGGTTGGAGCATGAGAAGTTGGAGACAGCTCATTTGGTGACTCATCCAAAAGGAAATACTAAGAAAGTGCATGGTGGTTCTCAAGTAAAGAAAGAAGGGAAACGCCAATGAAGAAATATGGTGAAAAGGATAGGTGCTTAGGGACACATGAAGAAAGATTGCCTCAAGTAAAAGGCTTGGCTTGAAAAGAAAGGTACTCTCTTTGCTTATGTGTGTCATGAATCTAATCTTGCTGAAGCTCCCAATAATACATGGTGGATTGATTCGGGTGCAATAATTTACATTTCCAATGTTATGCAGGGCTTCCTAAACCAAAGGAAACCGAGGGGAAATGAGCAACACATCTATTCTGGAAATCGGATGCGCTCAAGTGTTGAAGCTGTGGGGACTTTTCAAATAATTTTACAATCTGGTTTCTACTTCGATTTGGAAAACACCTTTTATGTTCCATCTTTTTCTAGAAATTTAATTTCAGTTTTCAAATTAGTACTTTGTAATTTCAAAGTTTGCTTTGAAAATTCTAAAATAAATTTGTTCAAGGATGATTTATTTGTTAGAGATGGAATTTTATTTGATAGTTTATTTAAAATGAATTTGGACCCCACATATGAGAGTAGCTTTTTAACCATGCATGATGAAGTTGGTGTCAAACGATGTATTATTGATGAACACTCCTCAAAGTTATGGCATAGGAGATTGGGACACATCTCTAAAGAGAGAATTAAAAGATTGGTGAATGATGGAGTTTTGAAAACTCTTGACTTTGCTGATTTTGGCACTTGTGTGGACTGCATTAAAGCTAAGCAGACCAATGAGTCTCCTAAAAATAGTGCCAAAAGGAGTTCTGAATTACTTGAGATTATACACACTGACATATGTGGACCGTTTTCCACTCCTTGTTTTAATGGTCAGAGATATTTCATCTCATTTATAGATGATCATTCTAGATATATGTATCTCTATCTTCTACATGATAAAGCTGAAGCATTCAATGCTTTTCAAACATATAAAGCAGAAGTAGAGAAACAAAAGGAAAGAAAAATTAAGATCATAAGATCTGATAGGGGTGGAGAATATTATGGAAGGTACACAGAAAAGGGACAAATGCCTGGTCCGTTTGCAAAGTTTCTTGAAAAGGAAGGCATTATTGCACAATATACAATGCCTGGCACACCACAACAAAACGGTGTAGCCGAAAGAAGAAATCGTACACTTATGGAAATGGCAAGAAGTAGGATTAGCAATTCAAGTCTTCCTTTATCTTTGTGGAGTGGAGCATTAAAAACTGCAGTATATGTTTTAAATAGAGTTCCATCTAAGGCTGTTCCAAAAACTCCATTTGAAATTTGGAATGGATGGAAACAAAGTTTAAGACATTTACGCATATGGGGTTGTCCTGTTGAAGTGAGGGTTTATAATCCTCAACTAAAGAAATTAGACCCAAGGACAATCAGCGGTTTTTTTATAGGCTATCTACCAAACTCTAAAGGATTTAGATTCTATTGCCCATCTCACACAACTAGAATTGTTGAAGCTAGAAATGCTAAATTTCTTGAGGATCACGAACTTAGTGGGAGTGAATTTCCTCGTAACAATGTTTTTGAGGAAATAAATGAGCCCATGGAGCTATCTTCAAATGAAGATAGATTAATTGTTTTACAAGATAATCAATCAATTGATAATCCTATAGAACAACCAATTCAAGTGGGACAAACTCATGAGGAACAAATTCTTTTGGAACCCACTATTCAAAGTCATGAAAACATGAATCAAGAGGTGGGGTTAAGGAGATCCACAAGGTCAAAGAAGTCGGCTATTTCTAGTGATTTTTATGTATACTTGCAAGAGTATGACTTAAATGTTGGACCAATAAATGATCCGAGCTCATTTTCACATGCAATGAATGGAGAAAATTCTAATGTTTGGTATAATTCTATGAAAGAGGAGATGGAATCAATGGCTAAAAACCAAGTTTGGAAACTCGTTAATTTACCTGATGGTCACTCAACCGTAGGTTGTAAATGGATCTATAAGACTAAAAGAGAAGCATCAGGTAAAGTCGAGCGATATAAGGCTAGACTTGTTGCCAAGGGTTTCACTCAAAAGGAGGGCATTGATTACAATGAAACCTTCTCTCCAGTTTCAAAGAAGGATTCATTAAGAATTATTAAGGCCTTAGTAGCTCATTTTGATTTAGAGCTTCACCAGATGGACGTGAAAACGACATTCTTGAATGGGCATCTTGAAGATGAAGTATACATGAAACAACCTGAAGGTTTCGTTAACGATAACGAAAGTCATTTGGTTTGCAAATTATGAAAATCCATATATGGACTTAAGCAGGCCTCCCGACAATGGTATTTGAAGTTTCACAACGTTATCGTCTCTTTTGGCTTTATAGAGAATGTTGTTGATCAGTGCATCTACCTTAA
Organism: Prinsepia uniflora; assembly: GCA_032719365.1. Lineage (NCBI taxonomy): Eukaryota > Viridiplantae > Streptophyta > Magnoliopsida > Rosales > Rosaceae > Prinsepia > Prinsepia uniflora. The sequence continues at coordinate 60,646,844 of CM064876.1, forward strand.
AGTCAGTGGGAGCAAATACATATTTTTAGTTCTGTATGTGGATGATATTCTACTTGCGAGCAGTGACTTGGGATTGTTACAAGAAACAAAAGATTTTCTTTCTCAAAACTTTGATATGAAGGATATAGGGAATGCTTCTTATGTCATTGGCATTGAAATTCAAAGAGACAGATCATTAAGATCATTGTGTTTGTCTCAAAAGACCTACATTGAAAAAGTTTTGGAAAGGTTCAGAATGAAGGACTGTTCACCCACAGCTGCCCCAATTATTAAAGGGGATAAATTTAGCTTGGCACAATGTCCTCAGAATGACTTGGAACGAGATAGAATGAAGAATATACCCTATGCTTTAGCCGTAGGCAACTTAATGTATGCACAGGTCTGTACAAGACCTGATATAGCATATGCAGTTGGGGTTTTGGGTAGATATCAAAGTGATATTGGTTTTGAGCACTGGAAAGCAGCTAAAAAAGTCATGAGATATTTGCAAGGAACCAAGGATTACAAATTGACATACAAACACACTGATGTTTTGGAAGTTGTTGGATATTTAGACTCAGATCATGCTGGATGCGTGGACTCAAGGAAGTCTACTTCAGGATACATTTTTCTCCTTGCAGAAGGAGCTGTATCTTGGAGAAGTGCTAAGCAATCCATAATTTCTTCGTCTACCATAGAGGCAGAATTTGTTGCCTGTTTTGAAGCCACTGCACTGGCATTGTGGTTAAGGAATCTTATCACAGGCTTAAAGATTGTCGATTCTATAGAGAGACCTTTAAGAATCTTTTGTGATAATGAACCTGCAGTTTTCTTCTCAAGAAATAACAAGAGTGGAAGTGGTAGTTGTAATGACCCGTCCCGAATATCGGGATTGAATATTAATTAATTATGATTTAGAATGACTAATCGGGGATTAGTTGAGCGAAATCGGACAAAACGTGCAAAATGACCGTTTTGCCCCTAGCGTGGGCAAAATGTTGACTTTTAGTTCGGGCGGTCAAACGAACTTTGACTAATGACGGTGACGTAGTTCGGGACGTCACGAGTTCATAGACAGGTGGCACGTTCGATTCCGACATTCGTAGAGAAAGTTATGATGTTCGGAAGTTGAGGGGTATTTTGGTAATTTGGCATAGTAGGGGCCAAATGTTGACTTTTTGATCGGGAGGTCCGATGGACGAGGGCCAAGGACCGTTACGTAGGTCTCGTCGATACGAATCCAACGACAGGCGGCATGCCGAAATCGGAGATTCGACGACGAAGCTATGGTCACGGAATCGGGCTCAATTAACCGAACGAACTGGGATTAAAATAATAATATAATAATGAACAGTACTCGGTGACTGTGCACATCCGGATGAGTGACAAGTGTCACCCATCCCTTGTTTCCAGCTCCATGTTTCCCTCCCAACACCATCATTACAACATCATCATTTATCCTTCATCATTTCCTCCATTTTCTCCTTAATTTTCTTCTCTTTATTTTTCTTACCCGTGAGCATTGAGCAGCAGAATTGGGAGAATTCAGCTCCCTTTCACAACCAGTTTTGAGGGGAATTTGTGAGTTTGTGAGAGGGGATTAAACTGGGGAAACACTGGGATCGATTAATGGCTGAGAACTGGGAATCCGAAAATTTAGAAAATTGGGGGGAAATTCAAATGTCGAGTGTTTGGCTATAAGGATCAAAATTGAACTCACTTCGAGTTTCCTGGGATCACAACGATCAGAAACGTCGAAAGAACGAAGGAAATTGGTGCTGTTTTGACTCTGAACACACTTGGTGACAGAGGATGAAATTCGAGGTTGAGCCAAGGGAATTGAGGCTTTGATTGATGAAATTGAGCTGGGGATTGTGTTCCTGAGGATCCCACGATGCTTCTGGGTTCATCAATTGGAAGAAAACGGTTGTGATTGGCAGACTTCCATGGTTGCACAGTGACGGCTATCGAGTTTGAGTCGTGGAGTTTGAGTAATGGATTGATGCAATTGAGCTGGGCGAAATGTTTAACTGAGTCGATGGAAGCTTCTGGTTGAATCAATTTAAGGATATCGATCGAAATTGATGGGGTTCGAAGGATGAACAATGGACGGGTGTTCTTGGTGTTCATCATCGAATCGTGAGGTTTGAGGTAAGGTTTCGTGTAATTGATGTTTCAGACCTCTAATTAAACTTGTAACGAATCTAATTGAATGTTCAATTGATGAATTCAGTGTCGAATTGATAGGATTGGAACCGGGTCTGATCGCGGGTTGAATGGCCCGTTTTACAGACAAACGGGTTAGGCTGGTGACACTGTAGCTGGCGCGTGGGTTTCACGCGCAGCCACTCACGGCGGCGCGTGAGGGCGCGTCCGGCCTAGTCTCAGTCTCAAGGTGAGGTCAACATGACTTTTGATCCTCTCAGTGTAACGAACATTTTAACGTTGATTTCGAGGAAATCGGATATTGTTTCGATAATGTTCCGCGTATCCGAAGTTTTGTTTTACGTTTAAAATACGTATTTAAATCCCAGAAAAATTGGGGAAAATTATATGTTGTATTTTGAGATGTTAGTAACCCTCTATAATGATTTTGGACAGGAGTTGTGATTTCCAGATTTTACGGAAAAACGTGCAGCCTGGAAACGGACCGTTTTGAACGGTGTGTGTGAGTGGACTTTTGTTTTCTAACCGTGATGCATGCATATATGATTTAAATGCCTTATTATATGATTTTATATGCTTGGGCATGATTTGTGTTTCCATCCGGTAATTTCTCGGTTTTATGAATATTATATTATTATTTTTGGGCAATTTTCGAGAAATTACGAAATTTGGTAAAAATGATGTTTGGACTTGGTTTGTGAGTCCGGGATTAAAATTGGTTGGAAATAATGTGTGGACTCGGATTATGAGTCATGGATTGAGAATGATGTTGTGACTCGGGAATGAGTCAAGGATTTCGTGGATTTACGTGAAAATGGCAACGGAGGTTGCAACGCATGGATTTGCGTGATAATGATATTGTGGGCATGAGAACCCAAGTGAATAGTGATTTTGACTCAGATTTGGAGTCATTTGTGAAATTGTGAAATTAATGATTTATTGGGATTTTATGATTATTTTAATCAGTCTTTCGGGCACGTTTTACGAGGAACGTGCAAATGATGTTTTGGGCTAGGCCCGGAGTCTAAATGATTTCTAAAATGATATTTTGACTTGGTTGGTGAGTCAATGATGATTTCCGGATTATTCTATTGATTTAAATGTGATTTTAACGGTTTATGTGTAAATGGTATTTTGGGCTTTGAGACCCAGTCGGGGATGATCTTGACTTGGTATGAAGTCAAGATTTGATTGAAATGTTTTGGGATGTAATTCCCGGGATGGTTTTCATTGTGATTGTGATATTCCCAGACGGTCAGTGCTTGGGGGGATTACCCAGACGACCGGAGCTTGGGGGATGTGATTGTAGGATCGGGAGTTGATCCTATGGTAGTCAGCTTCTCGGATGAGACTGAGCCTGGATGTACCACTCGGAGGTGTCTGAACCTGGGGATGTGTTCGTCCAGAGGTGACTGAGCCCGAGGGGGTTGAGCCCAGAGGTGTCTGTTCCCGAGAGAGTGACTGGATATTGGCCTACGCGTAGTGCAGCACTTGTGAGTAGTGCAGTTTGATTGATTGTGCACTTGTGAGTAGTGCAGATGTGATTTGTGATATTTTATGCACTTGTGAGTAGTGCGGATTGATTGGATTGATATATTTCTTGTGCACTGGTGATTAGTGCTGACTGGTATTGATTGTGATGACGTACTAGTATTGAGTACGGAATTTTGGTCCTTGTGGCCAGTGATTATGTTTTCACATGTTTTGGCCTGAGGGCCGGGATTTGATGTTTTTTCGATATGCATGCAAGTTTGTGAAAACTGGAGGGTAAGGATGTATTTTGATAAATGTTAAGAATGTATTTTGATAAATGTTTTTATAAGAGGTCATTTTTGTCCACTCACACCTTTTCTGTTTTATTAACCCTTCAGATCGTGGCGCATTGATCGAGGCTATTCCAGAGGTGGAGGTATGCGTGGGCACATGCGCAAAATTCCCTTGCCTGGCAGGTGCTGAAGGGTTGTTTTGGACTTTCAGTGGACTTGTCAGACGGGAGCAGGACCGGGTACGGTTTTTGACGTCCAGTTGGGACGGGTCCTGTCAGTAGTAAACACATCGACATAAAGTTTTTGGTCGTCAGATATCATATAAGAAAACATGAAGTTGCTATTGAGCATATAAGCACTAAAATGATGTTAGCAGACCCCGTGACTAAAGGTTTGTCGGCTAATTTGTACAACAGTCATGTTGTGAACATGGGGCTGATTGACTCATTTCATGTTTAGATTGGTTATTTGATGACAATTTTATATGTATTTGAGACTCAAGTAAATTTATGTTTTGTGCACACTAAATTATACATTCAAGTTGAATCCATTGGATTTATAAAGTGGGACCAGAATGACCTTGGCTTGTTATTCATACTGGGCTCAATTATAAGGTATCATGCATTGTAATACATGAGAGGACGTGTTTGCTTATAGGACATAACCATCATGATTCATGTACTGAGACTTTCTATTTGAGCCGTAGCTTCTTATTCATACCTTCCTGGGTATTTTTACTGATAACATTTTCTCACCATTAGGATTCTAGGATCATGCAGACCAAGTGGGAGAATGTAAGACACGTTCTACTTTTCCCCTTGTTTGTGGTCAGCACGATTGAATATCACATAGTAATTAATTATTTTATTTAATTGATTAATTATCTTTAGCTAGTGGGTGAGAAAGAGTCAAGTTATTTTCCCTAAGTAGGACTCTAGTTATCAGTTAATAGAAAGATTGGCTGAGTTCAAATCCCTTGATGGTAGGGATTAGTGGAGTCAGTTATTTATCATGAACGTTCAAATTAAAGGGGTTCCTAGTCTTTCCTATAAAAAGCCTGTGTATTCCATCTAATGAGGCACTCAAGAGGCGAAGACTAGAAGATCACTGAAAAAATAAATCAACGTTCCAGAGAGCTAACATACTAGTTGGACAATCATGACTGGAGGTATGCTTACTTGTCTCTTCAATTCCGATGTGCATCAGTTATGAAATTAAAACTATTATTATTAGCCAGTTATCGAAACCAAAGAGTAATGATGGGGTCGCTGTTATTGCTCCGATAGGGTTGACATAAGAGATAGAAAAGAGGGAAACGGAGAAAGCAGAGAGAGAGAAACGGACGAGCACCCGCCAACGGCTGTCGTTGCCGCTGCTACTCTCCTACATATATATAAGTGAAAAGCTTCGAAAAAAGTCATTGTCTAATATTGTGCACGAAATTGTTCATATACAGGTGAGTATAAATCTCTTGAAAATAGAAGTTCATTGGATTCAAATTATTATGGGCACTGAATTTTAATTTATTCAGTTGGCACTGAATTTTGATTTAATCGAATAAAAGTTAATTCTAATTATTTCATTAGTAACAATTATTTTATTTTATTTTCAATTTGAAAACTCTTAAAATCCAAATTAAATTATTATAATTCTTATTTATTAGTTAATATTTTTCACTCTCTAAGAGCATCCACATTGAACGATCTAAATTTTTGTACAAATGTAGAGGTAGATTGAGATTTTAATGTATTTTAATTGATTTAGAATTGTAATGGGTTTTAATTGATTTCTCATGATTTTATTTGATTCATATTAAATTTCAATAGATTTTTACTTAAAATTTTAAAGAATTTTGAAGTGTTTTAAAATGTTTGACTTATTATATACATGACTTTCAATCTTGACTCTTCAAACAAATCTAAACGCTGAAAATTATCCAAATCAATCTTCTTCTTTTTTAAAATAAAGCATATGTACTGTCGTTTCTAGACCTGATGCATTCCTCCTTCTAATCTCTTTCCTCAACCTTTTCAATCATCTTCTCTTTCTTTTCTTTTAATGAATAGATGAGCAAATTTCTTCTATATAAGTTCGGAAACAGAAAGCTTAGATGTCGTTGTTCAAAGAAAACAAGAGAGCACCAATTGGGGTATAGAGCTTAAGAGAGGGGAGGGTTGCTTGAATTAGTGTCAAACATAGAAACTGGAGGATTGGAAGTTGGCGATTGTCTGTGAACAAAAAATAAAAGCCTCCACCATCGTAATTCTATACGTTGTCCTTTTAGAAAAATTCTACACTTCTATGAATGGTCATTTCAGAAAAATTCTACAGGTATATGTATATACATATTGCAACATCAGGAATTGAATGTTTTTCCTTTCCGCTACTCTTTTCGATGTTCTTTGATTTTCCTTTGATTCTCTTTTCTTTGGATCCGTAATGACCAAAAGAAAAAATATTTCAACATCGGGAATTGGATGGATGGTTTTGATGGTAAAGAAGTGATAGATGACGAGGACAATTGTCAGGACCCGTCCCAATCCCTCCTGGATTAACGCGGGACGACCCTGATCCCGTCTAACACGGAGTGTCAGACAAGGGAAAATTCTGGCCCTCTCGGACCTTCAGAATACGCCAGGATCCAGAGGAGGTATGTGATGTCTCGGTCTCTGCTACAGCCCGCATCCGCTATCAACCCGAAGGGCAGTCAAAACATTAAAAACTGTGAGTGGACAAAACAATAATTTTTTTAAAAATACTTTATCGAAAGACATTTGTACCCTTCACTAAAAAGCATGCATGCATTCGAAAACCATTTACCAAACCATCAGGGCCTTAGCCCAAAATCATAAATGAAACTGATCATACGGGCCACTGCCCAAATCCATGTGGGACGCAGCCCAAAACTTGTATACATCACATAACATATATCATATACATATAAATCACATAACCAATCCTGTCACGGTATCTAAAGCTACGCGCTTGCTACCCGGGGTCTCAAAGCCCAAGTCTCTCAGGGTCCACCCAGGTCAATGTCCGTAGATCAATGACCCTCCCTGAGTTTATAATCCAAGCCCCCCTGAGAGTAAGGTACCCAACGGGGGCGACTCCACTCAGTTAGTGCTCCGTGACTACTCCAGGGTCCACTCAGGCCAACGACCCTCCCCGGAGGAGACATTCCAAATAAGGAAGGTATATGAATATATATATATAACATCCTTAAAACACTTTAAGGGATTTATGCCCGGTCCCCATAAACAGTCATGAATCCAGAAATCCTTTTAGGGTCCCCGACCCGAAATCACAAATGTAAAGTAACTGGGCCTTGTGCCCGAACACATGACTCAACTGGGCATCGTGCCGGATATCTCAGGGTCAGTCACGACACCGATCGTAGTGATGCATGCAACCATCCATCTAGAACCGCTCTCAACCCTGGTATGTCGTTGTGAAGGTATCAACCAACGCGACCACCACAAGATCATGGTGCACTCATCACCGATCGATATCCTGAACCGTCAGCACTCTGAAGTCGAGCCTCCATCGGCTACTCGAAAACGGATCGTGCATCGTGACCTCTCCAGAAGGAACACATCCAGTCCGGAGGCGAGCGTCGTATCGTCTGTCGCCATGCACAAAGCACTCGTCGCGACCACGACTCAGATCCGTAAGTCATCAATAGGGTCATATGCCCGAGACAAAACCAAATGGGTCTCATGCCCGAGTTTATCCTTTTTAAATCCAAAACTATTTCATTTAAATCAACGTAGAAATACAAACCCGTATAGGCACCGTATATGTTGAAACCTCGAAATACATGTCAATACGTAACCACACACAAATGCACTCATGGAATCACAAAACAAGTATTAAAACATATAATAAACATTTATGCATGCATCAATTTAGAAAACAAGGTCCACTCACAGACCGTCTGAACAGCCGCCTCGATACGCGTGCAATACGGCTCTCCCGGACCAATCACCGTCACCGGGACTCCCAAACCTTTGTCAGGTTTTCTCCTCCACACCGCCGTCCCCGGCGGTTCAGGCCTCCCTGCAGCCACATCTCAGTCCTCAGCCACTCTCTGCCTCATCCTCAGGTTGAACCAAGTGAGGGGGGAAGGGATTGGGGTGTGGTCATGGTCGATGGCATTTGGTGAGATCGGGTTTTGGGTTTGGTTTTGCACGAACAAAGGGAGGGGGATGCATGTGTGCAATCATAATGAGCCATGGATGAGTGACATTTGTCACTCATCCATTGGGTCGTCCCAAAATATATGGGCCCCACTTAATGCCAAAAGGCATTCGTCTCGTAAAACGTGTAATAATGACCCAAAACTTCCTTGAACCATAACTTCTCCATCGAACGTCCGATTTTGACGTGCCGCCTGTTTGCGGATTCGAATCGACCCGATCTACGTAACGTTCCTAGGCCCTTGGCCATCGGACCTCCCGATCAAAAAGTCAACATTTTTCCCACGACTAGGGGCAAAACGGTCATTTTGCATCGTTCGTCCGATTTCGCTCAACTAATCACCGATTAACCTCACTAATCCTGATTAGTCACTAATCAAATCCCGAAATTCGGGACGGGTCATTATAACAATGGTAATAGAAGTTGGGTGGAGGTGGACTAGAGGTTAGGTGGAGGTTGATCGATGATGGAGAAATATTTGGAGGGAGATTTCTATTTTCCAAATCCAATGAAATTTTAGGGTGAAGTGCGATGGTTTGGTGGAGGACTAGTATGTATATTTTTCATCCTAAAATCCTTCAAAATCCATCAATTTATGAAATCATATAAAATCATGAAACTTTTGAATATACATGTATTTTAATATTGTATTTTTAAATCTTAATTGAATACACTTATATTTTAAAGGGTTTTAAAACAATCTATCAAAAGTTAGATTGAATACATCAAAATTTGTGTAAAACCCATTAAATTCTAATTGAATACACCTGAATTTTAAAACCCCCTGAAATCATTAAAAATTTAAAATTGAATAATACACCTTAACTTAAAATAACCAAAAAATTATTAATAACTAGCCAATTTTTACTGCTACTCAAATCAAACTCTCTTTATTTTCACCCACTTTGAATATTAAATTCATTTTTTTTTTCAAATTTGAATATATAACAACATAATTTTCCTACAAGTACTAAATTTTAATTTAATTTTATAACGGTTCAAATAAATATGTATATTTTGCGTGCAAAATCGATCCAACCCATTACTTGGTCAATTCACTACATATATAGCTAAATTTTTTAACGGTTTAAATAGATATGTCAATTTTAACGAAAAAATTGGATAGAACGAATTCAGAGCTAAACACAACAGATAAAATTTCAAGTGAGAATTCATCTAAAGAGTAAAGAAGAGTAACAACCCTAAACTTCAAATCTGTGTGTGGGATACGACATTTGTAACGAACAATATTTTTCACCTCCATGAAAGTAAAGAGTATTATTTTGCTCAATGTTACCACCATAATTTATGGTTAAACTTCTAATTTTTCTTCCTTTCTTCCTCCTAATTGTAAAATGTGTTAAAGTTATGTAAGGACCCGCTCCTACAACACTTTAATAAGCGTTCCTAGTACTGATGCCGTTTGACAAGTAATCCAAAGTACCAAAACTACCCTCACCATTTGTTAAACAAGGGATATTTGTACCAGTTCACCGCTCATGCCTCTACCTCTTGATCTGCCTCGATTTTTGTGCAACAGCTTGCAGGGTCATCAAAACCATGAAAAAGTGTGAGTAAACAAAAATAAACATTTGAAAACATAAACCATTACCCTCAATTTTCTAAAACATGCATGCATATAAAAAAAACAATCAAACAAACCATAAATAGTGGGGCCACAACAATCATAAACATAGTAAACAGCCCGTGTCCCACATTTCCCTGAAATTCACATTTATCAAATCATATAAAGTCACCTGGACACAAATATCAACAAATCAACCCAAAACCAATCCAATACTAGTAAATCAAACCATCCAATCCAATACCAATCAACTAACCAATCCTCAATAACCTGACCTCTACTGGCCACACATCCGGGCCCCTGCTAGTTGAATATCCTATCTACGTAGACAGTCTCAAGATCTGCAGAGCCAAGGATGTATGAGTCCCATCTCCGGATTCAGCAACGTCTGGCAAGCCACCCCATGTTTAGGCTACTCCCATCCAGAAGATATCATATCTTCAGCCTCGCAAAACCATGGTTAATCGTGGAAAACCGTCCACAAAACCAAGAAAACTGAATTAACACAATTTTTTACTCAAAATCAAATCAACACATTCAAAATCGGGCCTAAGCCCAAAATACCGTTTCAATAAAATACCATAAAATACATTTCAAAAAACAATCAATAAATCTAGAAAATTGTCAAATAATCATATAGAAATCATATTCAAATCATTGCCACATAAATCCTGAAATAAAACAATTAAAGTATTAAACTATGCATGCATAATAATTTATAAAAACAAATTTCACTCAAACATCATCCACACAGCTTAATCTCGAACTAAAATTTCCCATGTAACACCGGGGGTTGAACCGTCTCAAATACGTGGATTTTCGATCGAAACTCGCGAGTCAACACTGAACATGGTTCTGGGCTCATCCCTGGTCAATTTCTTTCGAGTTTTTGATGGTTTAGTTTATGAAAGTTCTAGGAAGAAGTTTATAACTTCAATTCGAGTAATCAAGGTCTAAATTAACAAAACCCAATTACAAGGCTTACGGGTTTAAGTTTTTTTGCGTTTTTTGAGTTTGTGTCCTTTGTCCTCCCCGTTCCTTTTCTTTTTTGTTCCCTATCTAGTTCACTCGTCTTTCGTCTCCTTCCCCCATCCTAGTTTGAATAACGTACTTGGTTTTTTTTTTAAACTCGCACAAAGTCAGTGGGCAAAGAGATAAAGGTGGGGAGAAGTGATAAGGACAATTGTAACCATCCCATGAAATCAGAAAAAGGTCTCCTTTTCTGAAATTAGCAAAATGCCCCTGGTACCAAAATTATCAAAATGCCCTTGGTCAATCGAGACCCGTAACAAATCGGTCCATTCTCCAATTCCAACATACTGCTTATCTATGGATTCAAGATTTTGAAGCCTACGTAAAGGTCCTCACAAAAAGTCTAAAAAGTGCATGGAGCGAAAAGTCAACTATTTGACCTTCAAGGGTAAATTCGACAATTTCCTTTTAAATTTTTCAAAATTATCTTTATTTGAATTTCTAGGTCTTTACAATATACCCTCTTAGAGAATTTCGTTCTCGAAATTCAAATATGTCTATCTGACAACTGGAATTACCGAACCAGCAACAGTGTCTTCGGTTCCTACCCAAACCCTTATTCTATATTTGAAACAACAACTGATATTTCCACCTCCTTCTTCGCCCGAGTCCTAATTCCTAATTCCAACACCTTTTGAGTCCTAGTCAAACATCATGACACATGCCTGAGTCCTAACTCGATATTCCCAATCTAGGATACCACCGACATACTTAGTCATCAAACAAAAACATCGATACCTGTATCAAATCCGACAGCAGATTTTTCATCATCTCAAAACCTCAAATACTCACTTTAATCGGGGAACTCCTTGTTTATTTATCTGGGTCCATCTTACCCGTAAATGCTGCGACCTTAGCCTCTACGCTCGCTCACTATCGGGACCCAAAAAATTCCTTATATACTAGAGTGTAGCATGATAGGACACGTTCCTAAGTTCACTTTGAAAATCGAGCCGGTCTTACTCCTGTTTGACAATAATTTCGAGTTTACCACGATTTACCCTTAATTCTTGTCAGACAAGGGATATCACAAGTGTTATCCAAGTCCATATCTTAATAGTTTAACAAAATTAAACCACTCTTACGAGATTACTACCCACGTCCAACCCACGACCTCGATAAGTAGTGGAACTTACAACTTTGACCATATGACCGGACATGTTCCTAATTACCCCAAAAACGGGACTGGTCCTGTTCCCATCTGACAACCTTTTGTCAAACAAGAGATTTTACAATTATAACCCATTCAGATCTTCGCTAAATAAACCAAATTAATTCTACCTTGCGAGGCTACCGCTCACATCCAACCCACTTTCCCCGACATGCGGTGGAACCTACTAGTTTGTCCCTAATCAAACCTTAATTCATATCTACATTCATTCAAGTTACGATATGAGTTATTAAACTATTATTTAAGCGATCACAACTTATGATACTTAACCGAACAACTTCCTTTATATCAGAAAAGCTATAATATAAAATACATATCATAGTCATATTGTGGATCAAGAAATTAATATCGTTCAAGCCCTTGACTATACAAATACTTCCTTCATTTTCTTACTTTGAACACCAAATATATAGATTATAACCGTACAGTAATTAAATAATTACTATCATCAAATAGCATGAAAAATAGCTAAAGGGAAGTCTACAATTAACATCATATAATTAGGTTATTAATATTTTACCACACTATATATAACGTCGGGTATAAGATCAAGCATCATTTCTCCCGCATTAACCAGACTTGTCTTTGATCATATGAATATAATCACACATTCAACATCACATTAAGTCTTGATCACAACTAACACAATCATCTATTAACAATTTTACACTAATACACTAATTTAACTCACCATAAATTACCACGATTAATTGAACCATAATTAAAATGGTTAATAGCTATTCCCTTGATCATACCCCAACTTTAGAACCAATTACATATACTTAATTAACACATAAACTTTGAACGAGTAAAACTTCTTCATACGAGATCCAATTAACTCCATTTTTGAACCATTTAACTCACAAGGCACAAATGAACAATTGTCATGATGATTGTGTTTCCGAATTCAGGCTAACGCGCTCGTACGCACCGGGAGAAGTCAGGGGCTACCTCTACGTGTGGACCTCATACGCCTGCGTAGAGGTCATCTCTGACCTTTCGCCGGTCCTAGTTTCGGGTCTTCTTGACCCGCAATCATGACCCAGTTTTATCTCTCAATTACCATGTCTATTTTCCATATTTTAAACGTCTAACCGAGTCTGGGGAATCATAGAAAGGGATGTATAAGGTCAGAAGCTAGAAATCTTACCCCAAACGAAAGCTCCAAGATTATGGCATGAGAGCCATGGCTTCCCACGTTCACTGTAGCCTTTCCAGGCCTTCTCCCTTTGTTCTTACTATCTCAAAGCAATCCCAAGGACATCATTAGCAATATAACATCCTCAGATCATCACTTGGGGTCGTAGAACCGTTTGGAGAATCACGACCTTCACAAATTCTCACGAGTTCGAGTTCTACGATCACCCAGAACTCCACCCTCGACTCTTCCATAATTTCTTTATTAACCCTTCCTCCCTATCTATTTCCTTCGCTAATTTCCTCTCATTCTCTCTTTATTTTCTATCTTTCATTTCATCACAATTTTCCTTTCTTTTCTCTCGGCTAGGTTCCATTGAAACCTCCCACATCACACATAACGTATATATATATAATTAATTAAGTTGGTGAGGGAGAGATTGGTGGAGGAAAGCTGAAGAAAGATGGAGAGAATTCTAGAAAACATTAGACCTTCCACTCAAAATTACCAAAATGCCCTTGGTGGAAAAATGACCAAAATAACCCTATTCAACCTCCGTTTTTCCATGCCTCCTGTTTACGTACTTAGGAGGCCGAGACCTGCTTAACGGTCTTTCAAAATTTTCAAAAGATGTCCCAATCTAAAAGTCAACATTTTGACATTCTTTTGGTGAGAAGTCAACTTTTGACTTCTAGGGGCAAAATGGTCATTTTCTAATCTCTCGAATACCCGAGGTGTTACAATCTCCCCTCCTAAAAAAGTTTAATCCCCAACAATTTAAAAAAAAATCCCAGCTTATTTCCATACACAATTGGACAATTGAGTTACTTAATTCAGTCAACCTTCCCAAGTATACTCAGGAACACAAAAATACTAATTGCCACTTACACCCTATCAACTTATACCCGAGCTCAACTGACTTATGCCACTTCAATCACACAACCTTAGAGAATATCAAATTGTAGAACACTATAAATTCCGAAGTATATCTAAAGATGGAGACGATATGTGTAACCATGTTAATCTAATAGACCATCACATTTTAACCATATTTACTCCTACACAACCGTTCATCCAATTCATCATAATTCAAAAAATATCCAAAACTGTACCTTACAATCAAACAGACCTTGGGAAATGCACGAAGTATCATCCGAGAACTTCACCAATGCACACGAGCCCATTAGGCTTAGTCAATTCTCACCTATCATACCTACCAGGCTCTTAACGCCTTTTCTCATAACTTTTCTATGTCACACTATCATGCATATCCTCATGACACATCAACATATTATCTCACCATAACGTAAGATCCTATATAATATCATGGTGTCACATCATCAAGTTGGTATGATCACACATAAGACATTGAAAAAAAATTCTTAATTCATAATCTCGGGCCTAAATCCACAACTCGAGCATAATCTTATAGCATGTGTCGTAGGTTTTAAGTCCATTAAAAAAACATCGCTAACACACCTAGAAAACCATTTATCATGATCAAACATGGATGCATGATGAGTTAAAGGAGAAAGTGTTCACTCAGTGGCTTCCAACTTTATGCAAACACAAATAACACCGGGATCCCGTATAGTTTTGGATAAATCATATGTCAAATTTTACCCTTTCATCATTCGATTCTTTTTCAGAGGCATAACACCATATTGGAATCAACCATTCTTTCGCCAAACTCAACCAATCATTCTTTCATGTACCAGCCTTCTTACACAACGGCACTACGCTTAGGCCATCATTATAACCACAACTGTGTCCAATTTCAAAAATGGTACCAATCACATCATGAAATAACATTTCCCCTCGGGGAATTTGTAATATCGGTAGGATGAGCACTTGAGAGAATGAGCTTTACCTCAACGTCCGAGTGGGGACCTACCCAGGCAAAGAAGCTTTATCTCGACGTTCGCAAGTCATCCCTAGTCTCAAAAAAATGAGCTTTACCTCGACGTCTGAGACTACTCATCACAATAACAATCAAGGGAAAAGAAGTTTTACCTCGACATCCGAGACTATTCATCAATACCGACTCAGGAAAATGAGCTTTACCTTGACGCCTAAGTTGTACCCTCACCACACCAGTCTCAGGATTTGGAGCCACGCTTGACGTCTGAGACTGTCCATAATTTGCTCAAGCACACAATATCTGAGCGTTAATCAGGAGACTTGTCCAAATTATAACCAAGTACGCATATCGAGAATACATGTATCAATAACATTTATTATTTCTTCAACATTCACTTCCAAAATCTACGTCAAAACCACATATATATATACATATATACAAACAGGCATTCATCACACGATCATATCATCATATTCGTAACATTATCACCATCCCTTATGTCACGTCATCTCATCAACATTAACAAAAGCATCACGTATTCTTTATCATATTTCACCACTATTCTGTTAGCATACAATTATCATAATATGCAAAAATCATTACATAATCGTCAAATAACCTTACTCGCAGTATTTTCAAATTATTCCAACATATAAAAACTCTTAGAACTAGTTCACAATCTCGGAACTCGTACACTAGAATAATTTTCGCAAAAATCATAGGAAATCACATGCAAGTTATCATCACAATTAAATCACGAATGTCATGAAAAACATACTTATAACACATATTAGTTTCATAACTCTCAACTTAATCCGAAGCACAATCCACACTTATCCTTATAAAACGTTCATAAAGTAGTTTCCATTCTCATGATATATTTAAGGTTTCCAAGACTCATTTATGATTACTAAGCCAAATTTAATTTATTATTTCCTCAATCAAATGAAATTTTAAACTAGATTTTAGCCAACATATCAAATAGAATCAGTTTAAAATCCAAACCGAGCCAAAATATTCCAATGTTTGCAGAATTCATCATTAATCGTTCCATGCGTCAATACTTAGTTATGAATCATGGTCACATAGATTACCTATTACTATGCCCCTTAATTTAAACCAAACCAAATTCAAACTTTAGGCCGAGCATTATCTAGAAAAAATCTACACATAACACAAATAGCTTCATAAAATTTCATGTATCGAATATTTCAAATTAATCTGAAATTTCCAAAATCGTCAAAAATTTTACGAAAACTAAGTTCAATTTATTACCATATAACGCATACGTGAAACCCACAAACCCAAACACCCAAACCACCCCACCATCATATCCCCTTCTGTGGTGATGATTGAGAGGCTGAGAATGAAGGATTGAGATGGACGGACAGCTGAGTGGACGGCAGCCACGGCTGGCAGGTAAACCCATAACTTATCGGATTTTATATTTGGACGTTTGTTGATCGACCGGGTGCATTGGGAAGTGTTCTAGGGACATAGACGAACCTGGGGGCCTCGATTTTGAGGCTGGAGGTGACTGGAGCTGGCAAGAAAACCCATTCGAAATTCACGGCTATTGTTCATTGTTCGAACAGGTATGATTCACTTCGAATTTCATGGTTTTGATGTGAGGGATTTGTTATTGGAGTCTAGAGGATCATTTAGGAACAAATTTGGAGGAAAACGGGGGAGAATCGAAGGAGTTAGGGCCGGGTCGGGTCGCGGGTCTGTGCGACAAGAATTACAGGACCTGAATGGAGGTTGAAGCCGAGGTGACGTTAATGATGACGTCATCTATTGACGTCATCATGTCAGGTCTAGCATGTTAGACTGACAGTTGTTAGAGGTGGACCAATTGTGAGGCGACACGTGTCACATGTCAGTACACAGTTAGCACTAACATGTTAGTGACGTGGCCCAATCACGGACTGCCACGTGTCACTAACATGTTAGTGATGTGGACCAGTGGCAGGCTGACATGTGGCACTGTCATAATCTGTCAGGCTGAGGTAATGATGACGTCAGCGATGACGTCAGTGCTAACCGATCGTTAACTTGACGGTTGACTATACATTGACCACGAGCGTGGGTCTGTCACTGAATATGCATTGACCACGTGTCCGTAACCAATCTAACTCACTACCAAGTTCGCCTATCGACCTATACCATTTATGTACATCCAAAAGGATGTGGACCATCACTACTCGGTCTTCACATCTCAACTACTGCTGGATCACATCCAGTCCAACTCTATCTGTGATCCACTCCCGAACCACAGATAACAAACACATGCCCATCTCGACGGAGTCACATCCCGACTTGTGGCTCATCGTCATCACAATCACCGGCACCAACACCAGTACTAGTACCAGCGCCATCACCAATACTAGCACACCATGTGCAAATCAGACAACCCTGGATCTTTGCTCATACCGAGCAACGACTTCGTACCTCTGTTCCAACTGGAGAAACTCTGCCTCCCTTGTACCTAACAACTATGGGTACAGTCACCCTGACAACTAACCAAGAAAAAGGAAACGTTCCCTGAACGTCCCCAATTCTCAACAACCACAACTACATCCACCCTCGATAATAGTGTCTACCACGAACTCGAGCAGACCCAACCACCAGACATCGCTATCGAGACTCCATATCTAACGGAATCAATCGCTCGTACTAACTACTCCGTATCCCCACTCCGGGATTCCGTCGACAAGTACCAATCCTGGTAACCTGTCCAACCAATCTCTAACCAATCGTAACACTACTCAACCAACTATCCATTACAACTAAAGTAGTACAACAATCAACTAAGTCTAACCGAGTAACATAACCTTGACTACAGAGCGCAGTCCCATCACCAAAGCTGACATGACATGACCGACCGATGGTCTCGGCTTCGAAAAGTTGTCAAAGCCAAACCACTCACCAACTCACCTTTCTGAACCATACATCATACCTTAGGGTTCCACGATCACACCCTAGGGCTCCTCGGAACCCAACTGTCCTCAACGGTAAAATCCACAATCTGACCGACCCCGCGGTCCAGACATCGTATGGACGTCAATCTAATCCTACCATCAACTCAACTAGGGTTCGGATTTCTAGCCCATCACGCAAAAAAGGCTCCAACACTCAATTGGGGTTCGAGAAAACCTGGTTGCTCCCAGCAGCATAGCCACATAACTCAACAAGATCCGACCATCTAATGGTCACAACACCGAACTATCGTCAAAACCGATCCTACAACATCGTGAAAGACGATCCCAACTTAACCGTCTCACGATCAAAACTCTAAAGTACTGTTACGTTCATCCCTCCGTAGGGTCCCACACTGCCAACCATGATAGAACTATGGCAACCCCGGCATCGAGTGCCGAACCAAGACAATCAACAATTTAATTCTACTAAATATCGTTCCGGTATCCTAACTATCAGGTTGAAAACGAACTGTAGCCCATAGAGACATCACATCCTCGACCTGCGCGTATCGTAAGAGCAAACCTATTCTGATACCACTTGTTAGGACCCGTCCCAATCCCCCGAGATTAACGAGTGACGCTCCTAATCCCGTCTGACACGGAGTGTCAAACCAGGGAAAATTTGAGCCTTTAGCCCGACCGGCTTCTAGAGTACGCCAGGATTCGGTGGAGGAGTGTGATGTCTCGGTCTCTGCTACAGTCCGCATCCGTAATCAACCTAAAAGGCATTGAAAAACAAAAAAGACTGTAAGTGGACGAAAAACAATAAGTTTAGTAAAACACATTTCATAAAAGATCTTTATGCCCTTCACTAAAAAGCATGCATGCATAGGAAAACCATTTATCAAACCACATATGTTTAAACCACCATTTATAGGGTCTCAGCCCCAAATTCGGTAAATTCAAATCATACGGGCCCCTGCCCAAATCCATTTACAGAAATCCATAGCATAGTAAACATATGTGGGATCACAGCCCAATCCATTTATCATTCATAAAACACAATTTCGCAAATCCAAGAAATCATGTTTATCAATATATATCATATAACCAATCCTGTCACGGTGTCTAAAGCTACGCGCGTGCTACCCGGGGTCTCAAATCCCAAGTCTCCCTAGAGTCCACCCAAGTCAATGTCCGTAGATCAATGACCCTCCCTGGGGGTTATAATCCATAGCCTTCCGGAGTGTAAGGAACCCAACGAGGGCGACTCCACTCAGTTAGTGCTATGTGACTACTCTGGGGTCCACCCACACCAACGACCCTCCCCGGAGGAGACAATCCATAAATAAAGGACGGTGTATGAAAAACTATTGAAAACATTCTCAAAACCTTTCAAGGGTTCATGCCCTGTTCCCATAAACCGTCCTGAACCGAAAATCCATTTATGGGTCCCCGACCCGAAATCACAACGTAAATCATAACTGGGCTCCAAGCCCGAATTCATAAACTAACTGGGCCTCGTGCCCGATACGTAAGTCAACTGGGCCTCGAGCCCGATACGCAAACCAATTGGGCCTCGAGCCCGGTATGTAAACCAACTAGGCCTCCAACCCGATGCCTTGTTAAATAAAATTAACTTTAGGTCCAAGCGTTCGTAAATCAAATGGGTCTCGTGCCTAATTCCATATTTCCAAATCCGAAATCGATCCAAGAACCAATTAGGCCTCTGGCCCGAAAACGTAACTAAATGGACTTCGAGCCCGAGGGTTTCCAAAACAAATGGGTCTCGAACCCGAGTTTACCTTTTCAAATCCAAAACCAATTCCAAAACCATAAGCAGGTATAATTAGTGCAAAACCGTAAACCTCGATTTACGTGCAAGTCGTAAATCACCTCGAAATGCGTTAAACCATATAAATCACAATCATCCAAAACATCATCATAGAATCACATCTATAAACCATATAAAACATTTATGCATGCATCACAGTTTAGAAATCAAGGTCCACTCACAGACCGTCCTACGATGCCACCTCGATTTGCGTGTCCTAAGCCTCTCCGAGCTAATCATCGTCACCGGGACTCCCAAACCTGTCCAAATCACTTTAGAGGGTTACTAACTACCTTATTAACCCCTCATTGAAGCCCCGTAATTTTTCCAAATTTTTAACTATTTTTAAACTCGATCCTAAACCTTCGGACGTCCCGAACAATATCGAGACGGTGTCCGATCGACACGAAACCAGTCCCAAAATGTTCGTTACATCGAATAGATTAAAAGTCATGTTGATGACATCCCAAAAAGGCATGTCATACGCCCCCATGCACCGTCCAAAGTGGTTGTGCGTGAAAGCCACGCACCTGCTACAGCGTCATCCCCTACCTCCAACAAATCGGGTTTGAACTGGTTCACTGGTTCTCGACCGGACTGGACCGGAGCGACCGGTCCAGGGCTCTAACTCTCATATTTTCGATCCAATCTTTTCCATTTTTATTCCTATAGGTTCCTAGAATTAAACCCTATCGATCTACGTCTTCAAAACACAAGAAAACCAAGTGAATCCATACCTTCCATGCTCAAACCGTAAGCTTGATCTTCAAGCTCAGTTTTCAGTCGTTCCAGGAGTCCATTTCCATCAAAATTGATCCTCATCGTGTCGCATTGGTCCCTAGGTCTCTATAGAATCGACAGGAACTCAAAACATCAATCAAAACTCAACTTTCAATTTTTAAAATAAAACTGGGTTCTCGGGTTCTGTTTTGACTCACCCCCGCCGTGGACCGCCGTAGACTGTCTTCCTCGTCATTCTCAGTCTCCCAATAATCCTCACACGAACGTATGGATGTAAGTACGGTTGTGGGGTGGTGTGTCGTGGGTTTGTTTTCTCAAAGGAAAATGGAGAATTGGGGGGGGGGGAGGGGGGGGGGGGGGGGGTTCGGGTCTTAGAATGGAACAGAGAGGATGACAGATGATCAGGTGAGAGAGAAGAAGATATGGATGGTAGTGATGAGAGATTAGATGAGATGAATGGTTAGGATGAGAAGTGGGTAGAAAATATATATAAAATAATACAAGTGGACCAATCATCATTTAGATCCACATTTTGGGGTTAAGGGCCAATGGGATGAGTGACACTTGTCACTCATCCATAGGTCCTACTTAAATATCTATCCAATTAGATATTGCCACCTAATCCTTGCCTCATAATGCGTGCATAGTGCAAACGAACTTCCCGTGACCATAACTTTTTCGTTCGACGTCCGATTTCTGCGTGTCGCCTGTCTACGGATTCGTATCCACCCGATTTAAGTAAAGGTCCTCAGCCCTCGGCCATTGGACCTCCCGGGTCAAAAGTCAATATTTTGCCCACGACTAGGGGCAAAATGATCATTTTGTGTCTTTCGTCTGATTTCGCTCAACTAATCACCGATTTAATTCACTAATACTTGATTAGTCACTAATCTAATCTCAAAATTCAAGATGGGTCGTTACAAGTTAAGTCCGCACGAGGTTATGGAAGACACGACTATCAAGGGTGGTTGTAATTGAGATCATTGAGGATTGGATGACGTTCGGGGAACATTCTATCCTGGTATGGTTTGTCAGAGTGGTTGTACCCAGATTTGTGGAGTAAGAGGGAGGCAAGTTCCTCCAACCCGAGCATAGATTATGGGTTTTAGCTCGGTATGAGCAGAGATTCAGGTTTGGTTTGATTTGCACCCAATGTGATACTGATTGCGACAATGATAGGGCTGTGTGACAGCGGTTGCGATAACGATAGGAGACGATGAGCCACAAGCTGAGGATGTGACTCAGTTGTGATGTGATCGCATTCGGTATTAATCTGACGATAATGATTCGTCAGTTAGTGTTGAGTCTTGGGATTGGTGTCGAAAGACAGAAATGTGAGAGATGAACTGGATGGAATCTGGCGGTGGTTAAGATGTGTTGGATAGCGACCCAACTATGATTAAGATGACTAGCTGGGATCGGGAGGAATCCCAATGGAGATGAGTTGGCTGTTGGACGAATCTAGTAGTGGTGGTGATACTGGAAGTACACCCTTGCGTGCTCTGGGAGTTGAACCTCTAAAGGTCAAGACGTGAGAATCAGGAAGTGATGGATGACATCCTTTTGGATGTGCATAAACGGTATAAAAAGGACAAGCGAGTTGGATACTTAATTAGATTGGTCACTAAAATCCACTCATGTCTAAGTAATTTGAGGACTTGGGTGTCTAGTGACCAGACTTGAGAGGCAAAAGTTCAGTGATAGTATGAGTCCAGGAAGTCCGGTGGTTGGAAAATATGGGTATACTTCCAACAAGGCTGCAACTTCTCTTGATCCCGTAGTCACTTAGGGTGACTTCTCATTTTCTGCTTATGAGTAGGTAGTGCTTGGTGTCACATGACGTGGTGAATGTAGTGCGAATTATGTTTACACTCACATGGGATGAATTTTGATGTGATCGTCTTGGAACATCCTTGATTTTCCCTATGTACGATGACGAGGAAAGATGATAGGGGGTATGATGAGGAGTGATTATAACTTATCGATATGAAGTAATTGAAGAGAACACATAGTCTAGGCGTGCTCGTCTTTGGGGCGAGCTGTTCAGATGTGGAAAAGGTCATGAAGAGTGATGTGATAGCAGAGGGTTCAAAGAGGGTGTAAAACCCTATGAACCGAAATCTGGTCATTGGCTGGGAGTGAGTTAGTATGGATCCACCTAGGATCGAGTGGATCAGGATTGAATGGACTAGGATCAGATGGATTAGGTGGTGTTGTTAGGATATTATGGATCTAGTAGATTGAGCGGATCGAGATGTGTGGGCAAGTTTTGGTCGAGTTGGCTGGAACTCGAGTGGATCAAAATGATTGAGATGAGTGTGTCGACTGTAAGTCGAGTGGACAATCGAGGAAACCGAGTCTAGTTAGATCGCTGGAATGATGAGATGTGAGAATACAAGATATATGTTGGATATGTGAGTGAGTATGGGTTTTGGATTCACTCATTCAGATTGGAAGTGTCAATGACTATCGGGCAGAGGCTATCTCTGTGACCAAGGGTTATTGATGGGATTGGATTCCTTTCGGAGTTAATCCAGTATGAGATGGTAGTTAAATGAGTGGGATGTTGGTAGGAATCCTATAGGTTCGGATTTGGTACGCCTTGGATGATGTGATTGGGACTAGAGTATATTACCTGTCTAGTATTGGGTTGGACAAACAGACTCCATAATTGAATCGTGATTGGCTGGGAAGCCATGTAGTTGGCGATTTGAATTTTAGGGTGTTGTGAGTGCTTGAGGTATGCACCAGTGGTATTTTGGTGGATGTGTAGGTAATCGGATTAGTTCCAATGTAGTTGGTTTGTTAGGGACATGGACTGGATGTTGAATACTAAGCACGAGGCTGGAGTGATTTTGATAGGTTCAATGATTGCATGAGCAGGTGCTCAAAGCCGTGGATGGCTAGTGGAACCCTACAGCTGAGATGTGTTATCACTGTTGGGCAAGTATTCGATGGGGTCCAGTTACACACAGGTTGAGTGAGAGGTCTTTTCAACTCTAAGGGGTCCGATCGGGCTGATTTAGCGCCATTGGAATTAAGGGTAAAAGATTTTTACTGCCAGTTTCCATGTGAGTGAGATGTTGGTTTACGTATATATAGGCTGAGTGAGTTAGTGGTTAGTGTGACCACAGGTGGAGTGTGATGTTAGCATGGATCGCTGAGGGAGTTAATTGATGTGAGTGTCGAGGCCGATAAATGCCGCAGGTTTGAGATTGGCCTGCGAAGTGAGATTCGTTTCATGGTGACGGTAGGAGCTTACGCTACATTGAGGGCGAGTTGGTACGAGGTACCTCAGTAAGACTCCAGAGTGAGTCGAGGGTTATGTCGGTAACTCGAGTAGTGATAGTGGAGCCGTGAGGGTTGGTAGCATACGACGTATAGAGGTAGTTAATGTGACGGTTGAGTTGGGAGTTATCAAATCTCAGGGTGAGCGAAATGTCGTTTTGATTTAACGACTTTCAAGTGGTATCAACTCGGAAGGTGTGGTCAATTTTTGGTCAACGTCACTCAAGGCCACACATTTAGTCCTTGCAGATATCAGTACGACGTGGGTTAGGTGCGGATGAGTACGGTGGAGAGATGTTCGATGTTGGGTGCCGGTTGGTACTATGGTTGGTTAGCGGACGTGTACACGAAGGGGGTACACGAGGTTACACCGAATTTGAGGACATGATTTGAGGCAGGTTTGGATTTCCACAATTTAGATGCGAACTTGGGATAGTTTTAATTTCGAGGACGAAATTATTTAAATGGGGAAGATTGTAACGACCCATCCCGAATTTCAAGATTAAACTCAGGATTATAGTGACTAATCCCTCATTAGTCATGGGAATTTGAATGGATGGTGTAATATGATGATTTTACCCCTAGAATTGGGTAAAAAGTTGACTTTTGACCTGAGAGGTATAATGCACGAGGGTTGTGGACCTTTACGTAGATCAAGACGTTACAAGTCCGTAGACAGGCGGCATGTCAAAATCAGATGTTCGACGAGAAAGTTACGGATAGAACGCATTACGGTACTATTGCACGTAAGCCGAGAAATTGGACACGTGGACTAATTTGATTGGATAAATATCTGTGGGTGACAACCAGATGAGTGACAAGTGTCACCCATCTGATTGGCCCAAACTCCAATTAATTGGGTCCTTATCTTCATCCTTTTCTCTGTGTTCCCTTTTGCCCGTGAGACCCACAAACCCAAACACCCAAACCACCCCACCATCATATCCCCATCTGTGGTGATGACTGAGAGGCTGAGAATGAAGGATTGAGATGGACAGACAGCTGAGTGGACGGCAACCAAGGCGGGCAGGTAAACCCGTAACTTATCTTTGGGTTCAAAAATGGGATTTTATATTTGGACGTTTTTTGATCGATTGGGTGCATTGGGAAGTGTTCTAGGGACATAGACGAACCTGAGGGCCTCGATTTTGAGGCTGGAGGTGACTGGAGCTGGCCAGAAAACCCATTCGAAATTCACGACTATTATTCACCGTTCGAACAAGTATGATTCAGTTCGAATTTCATGGTTTTGATGTGAGGTATTTGTTACTGGAGTCTAGACGATCATTTAGGAACAAATTGGGAGGAAAACGGGGCAGAATCGAAGGAGTTAGGGCCTGGTCGAGTCGCAGGTCTATACTACTCGAATTACAAGACCCAAACAGAGGTTGAAGACGAGGTGATGTCAGCGATGACATCATCTGATGACGTCATCATGTCAGGTCTGACATGTTAGATTGACAATTGTTAGAAGTGGACCAATCGTGAGGCGACACGTGTCACAGGTCAGTGCACAGTCAGCACTAACATGTCAATGACACATGGCAGCTCGTGATTGAGCCATGTCACTAACATGTTAGTGACGTGATGTAACGCCCCGGACATTCGAAAAACGAAAATTTGGAAAATTTGAGGAAAATGACGATTTTGCCCCTAGTGGTAAGGGTCGAAAGTTGACTTTTTATTTGGGACCTTGTTTGGTTTTTCCGAGAGTATCTTTGGATAGGTCTCAGGACGCTGAATCCGTAGACAGGCGGCATGCGTCAATCGGAGTTCGGACGAAAAAGTTGTGGGTCTGGAAAGTTCAGGGGCAAAATGGTAAATTGTGACGTGAAGGGTAAAAGGGTCATTTGGGCAGTCAAAGTCCTTAACGGTGCAATTAGCTGATATTAACTGATATTAAATGGTTTAAGTGGCTGATTCATCTCTAAGTGGATGAGGATGTACTGCCTAAGTGACATCTGTCACTTTGTGAACAAGATTAGTGGCAAATTGGTGATGAGGATTATTGGTTTGAATTAATTATGCAAAGGGTAAAAAAAAAAAATCAACCGAAACCTTAATTGATCCATTCCTCCCAGCAACCGAAACCTGAGATTGTGATGTTCTTGAATATGAAATCGTGAGGAATTGGAGAGCATAATGAGGTGAGTTATAACCTGGAAACCCAGCTGAAACCAAACTGACAAATCCGAAAAACTGCCTATGAAAATCAATGTCGAATTCAATTGTTAGACGTTTATGAGAGAAATTTATGTTGGAATAAGCTTCCTGGGATTGAGACGAGTGGAACCCAATCAAATTTGAAGGGAATTGGTGTTCCTTGGGCGTAGAACGGACCTGGTGAAGGAAATGAATTTTGAGGATTGAGTCGTGGAATTGGGGACATGGAACCGTGCAATTGATCGTGAAAATATGCTAAATAGGATCACACGATGCCTCCTGATGCATCAATCGAAGGAAAACATGGATAATTGATGAAGATTGGATGATGAACAGTAACCGGCTATGCTTCGATGTTCAAACTCGAATCGTGTGGATTCAGGTAAGGTTTAATGTGATTGACTTCACAGAACCCTAATTAAGTCTACAACGATGCTAACAGACGTTTGAATTGGTCAAAATGATTTCGAATTGATGGCAATGGAACCGGGTCATCTCGCGGGTCGCAGGATCCGTTTACCAGGTAAACGGGTGAAGAAGACAACTGTTCACGGTAGTGTAGCTGGCGCGTGGCTTCCACGCGCAGCTACTCACGGCGGCGCGTGGCTTCCACGCGCAGCCACTCACGGCGGCGCGTGGGGGCTCGTGCGGGGGAATTTTGAGGTGAGGTCAACATGAAACTTGTCCTATTTAATGTAACGAACATTTTGGCTTTGGTTTCGAGTCGATCGGACACTGTCTCGATAATATTTCGAGGGTCCGAAGGTTTATGTTACGTATTTAATTAATATTAAATTCCCGAAAAATTATGGGGAATTGATATGATGTAAATTGAGTTGTTAGTAACCCTGCATAATGATTTTGGACAAGATTCGAGATTCCTGGCAAGTGTAGGAAATTACGGAAACGCGTGCAGCTCGGGAAGCGAGCGGTTTGGACGGTGTGTGAGTGGACGTTTGTTTCATAAATCATGATGCATGCATAGTTAAATGTTTTACATTATTGATTGCATGATTTGACTTTCATTGATGTCTTGATGATGTGGCATGATTATATGTGATTTAATGATTATTTTAATCGGTCTTTCAGGTACGTTTTTCTAGGAAATATGCAAATGGTATTTTGGGCTAGGCCCGGAGTCAAAATGGTCTCAAAATGGATGTTTTGATGAATTGATAAGTCAAGGATGATTTCTGGATTGTTTTAATATTTCAAATGAATTTTTACGGATTTGCGTGTAAATGGTTTTTGAGCCTGAAACCCTGTTGGGAATGCTTTTGACTTGGTTTGAAGTCTATGACATGATGGATATATGTTTGTGGTATGGATTGTGGTTGTGATTGTGGATGCCCAGACAGTTGGAGCTAGGGGATTACCTAGTCGACCGGAGCTTGGGGATATGATGGTATGATTGTGAGTTGTTATGGTAAGCCAACTTCTCGGATGCGACTGAGCCTGGATGTACCACTCGGATGTGTTTGAGCCTGGGGATGTGTTCGCCCAGATGTGACTGAGCCCGAGGGTTGAGCCCAGAGGTGTCTGATCCCGAGAGTGTGGCTGGATATTGGCCTACGCGTAGTGCGGATGTAATTGTGTGATTGATTGTGCACTTGTGAATAGTGCGGATTGATGGATTGATTGATTGATTGGTTGTATTGTTTGATGTTGATTGTGATTACTTACTGGTATTGAGTACAGGTTTATGGTCTGTGTGGCCAGGTACTTATGTTTTCATATGTTTTTCCCTATGCATGCATGGTTTGATAAAACTGGAGGGTAACTGATGTGTTTCAAAACGTATTTTAAATGATATTATTTTTGTCCACTCACACCTTTTCTGTTTTAATGACCCTCCAGGCCGTGGCACGACGTTCGGGGCTAATTGAGAGGCGGAGGCATGAGCAGAAATCAATGCAGTTATCCCTTGTCTGATAGGTGCTGAAGGGTACTTTCAGGACTTCAGTTGACTTGTCAGACGGGAGCAGGACTGGGCACGGTTATCAAAGTCCAGTTGGGACAGGTCCTGTCACGTGGACCAGTGGCAGGCTGACATGTGGCTTTGTCATGTCAGATCTGATAGCCGTTAGAATCTGTCAGGCTGACGCCATGCCGACATCAGCGATGACGTCAGCATTGACTTTTCATTGACTACGCTCGTGGGAGCTCTTGATAGTGAATTTCTAGGTAGGGCTATTGTCAATTTAAAGGTTTCAACGATTCAGATCCAAAGGTGGTGGTTTGGGATCGATCAGAGATCGTTAAGTTGGTCAAATCGAGGTTTTTAGCCACGAGAAGCGTGTTTGGGACGTGTTCTCAAGCTGGTACTATTCATAAGTCTTAAGTATGACCTTATAGAGTCCGTTAGTGACCTTTGGTATGATTTGGACAGGTCCGGAAGTTTCGGACACGATGAGTTAGCCTCAGAGAGGCATATGGCATGTATATCGAGGCGGTAGCTAGGACAGTCTGTGAGTGGGCATTTGTTTTCTAAATTGATGCATGCATAACTATTTTATATGTTTTATATATGTGATTTCTATGATCATGATTGTGGTATTTATGGTTACGTATTTGCACATATTTCGAGGTTATGGTTTTTTACTGTGTTTATATATGCTGGGATTTCAATGATGGTTTGATGAACTGAATTTGGATTTGGAAATATAGAATCGGGAATGAGACCCATTTGATTTGGAAACTATTGGACTTGGTGTCCATTTGATTTAATGAAGTATCGGGCATAAGGCCCAGTTATGGTTTACGAAATGGAATTACGATGCTTTTATGGAAATTCTAGGGATGACCTCTTTGAAAAGTTTTGAAGGGATTTATAAAATGTTTTCCATATACCATCCTTATATGTGGATATGTGGATAGTCTCTTCCAGCTGTCTGGGACACTGGGGTAGTCACGGCGCATTGCCTGCGATGGGTCATTGCAAGGAGCGACTGGACCGTATAGTGACTCAGGAGTAGGATTGCTATTATTAGATGTCTGGGATGTCAGACATTTGGGATGTCATAGATAGGCTCGGAGAGACTCCGAGCGGCACGCGTAGCCTTAGATCGTGACATGACGTTTGGGACGTCCGACATCTGGGATGCCAGGTATCTAGGATGCCAAGGATTAGTATAAACATGTTTTATTAGATTTACTGATTTACGGATTTGGGCAGTGGCCCACATGATTCGGATTTACGGTTTTGGGTTGAGTTCCATACGATTGGTTTTATGGTTTTAGGCTAAGGCCCTAATGATTCGAGGAAGGAAATGGCTTTGGTTTATAAACGGTTTTATTATATTTGAACTAACTGGTTTTCGTATGCATGCATGGTTTTAAGTGAAGGGCATAAATGTCTTCTTTTATGAAATGAATTTTTATTAAATTATTTGTTTTTGTCCACTCACAAATTTTAAGATTTTTAATGCCTTTCAGGTTGATCGTGGATGAGGACTGCAGTAGAGACCGAGATATCACATGCCGCCACTTATCCTGGCACACTCTGGAAACCCTGAGTGGGCTAGGGTTTTGGGTTCCTTCGTGTTACACGTGGGTTAGACGGGAGCATGACACATCCCGCATTAATCCTAGAGGGATTGGGATGGGTCGTGTCACAAAAGCTATAATATAAAATACATATCATAGTCATATGGTTGCTCAAGAAATTAATATCATTGAAGCCCTTGACTATACACATACTTCCTTCATTTTCTTACTTTGAACACCAAATATATAGATTGTAACTGTACAATAATTAAATAATTACTATAATCAAATAGCATGAAAAATAGATAAAGGGAAGTCTATAATTAACATCATATAATTAGGTTATTAATATTAGATTACCACACTATACATAACATTGGGTATAAGATCAAGCATCATTTCTCCCGCATTAACTAGACTCGTCTTTGATCATATGAATATAATCACACATTCAACATCACATTAAGTCTTGATCACAACTAACACAATCATCTATTAACAATTTTACACGTAATCCACTCATTCAACTCACCATAAATTACCTTGATTAATTGAACCATAGTTTAAATGGTTAATAGTTATGCCCTTGATCATACCCCAAACTTTAGAACCAACTAAGGATACTTAATTAACACATAAACTTTGAACGAGTACAACTTCTTCATACGAGATTCAATTAACTTCATTCTTGAACCATTGAACTCACAAGACATAAATGAACAATTGTCATGTCCCGCCCACACGTTCCGGGAGAAGTCATGGATTGCCTCTGCGTGTGGGCCTCACGCGCCTGCACAGAGGTCGTCTCTCACCTCATGCGGGTCCTAGTTTCGGGTCTTCTTGACCCGCAATCATGACCCTGTTTTATCTCCGAATTACCACGTCTATTTTCTATATTTTAAACGGTTAACCGAGTCTAGTGAATCGTAGAAAGGGATCTATAAGGTCAGAAGCTAGAAATCTTACCCCAAACAAAAGCTTTAAGATCATGGCATGACGACCATGACTTCCCACGTTCACTGCAGCCTTTCCAGGCCTCCTCCATTTGTTTTTATTATCTCAAAGTGATCCTAAGGACCTCACTAGCAGTATAACATCCTCAGATCATCACTTGGGGTCGTAGAACTTTTTGGAGAATCACGGCCTTCACAAATTCTCACGGGTTCGTGACAGGACCCGCCCCGATCCTCCCTGAGACCACATGGGGACGTGCCCTGCTCCCGTCTGACACCCAAAATAACATACCAATTTTAACCTTAACGTTCAAATGCATAAATAACCAAATTAAAGTTTTACATCAAATCCGAAATAAATAGATGTCAGACAAGGGATGAAATTCAATATTACAAGTTGCGAGCACGACTCTAAAATAAACCTGCGGGTAAACCACCCAACAGGGGTTCAGGTACGCAGAAGTAGATCTATACCTCAGCCTCAGGTTCCTCCTCAACCTCAGTAGCACGACCTGGAGGGGTTACCAAAACAATAAGGGTGAGTGGGCCGAAACTCAAGTTTATTTAATCGTTAGTGAGTAAAACATATAATTTACCCCTCCGTTTTCCAAACATGCATGCATCATTATTTTAAATCATTAATCATACAATATGAACCATAAGGCATGTAATAAAACCATAAGCATAATTTTAGCCACTGCACTATACACTCCGATCTTGACATCCCCGATGTCTGACGTCCCTGACGTCCAATAAGGTCACAGTCTCAAGGCTACGCGTGCCACCCGGGTCTCAATTCCGAGTTCAATCCCCGAACCCTGTCCGGGTACGGCATCTCAAATGCCTAGCGTCCTAGACGCTCGACGTCCCTGACGTCAAATAAGCAATCCTACTCCTGAGTCATTTTACGGTCCGGTTCCTCCGTAGAATGACCCCTCGCAGGCAATGCGCCATGACCACTCCGGGGTACCACATCAGGAGGAGACATTATCATAAGAATGGATTTATACAGTGCAGTTCCAAATACATTTTATTGATATCAACAAGCAAAACATATATACATACATAGATAAAATCCAAACCGATCGTTAAGTTTCATCAGACGAGTTTCAAATCCAAACACCGTGAAACGTGCCATAACCATACTTTCAATATCATCAAAACCATTTCTTGATTCCAGCATGTGAACATATAAGTAAATCAGAAAACATTTAAGCATGCAAGTTTTAATGAAATCGGGCCCACTCACAGTACGATCCCGCGGTGAACCTGCGCGTACGAACTTGTACTGGGATTATCGTACAACTCCTTTCAGTCCAAATCACATATAAGGGTCACTACAAGTCTTAAACATTTATCCAAAAAGTCCGAAACAGAAACCGGCTCGGGGAAGCCGTCCAACACGTTTCCCGAGACAACCAGCCCTAACTGACCCATCAAAACTATCTCAGATCAACATGGTTAATTCACCAAAAATGTTCAGAATGATGAGAGGAACAAAAGTCATGTTGATCGTGATCGGAGATAAGGCTCAACGCGCACGCGCCGCCCAAAGTGGCTGCGCGTGCAAGTCACGCGCCTGACACTGTAGCTGCTACAGTGTCACCCTCTTCACCCGTTTGTCTGTAATACGGGCCTGCCACCCGCGGCTTGACCCGGTTGATTACCCATCAATTCCTACTCGATTTCAATCCAATTTGATCCTAATATGTTTATTATTCTTCCAATTTAAGTTCTGAGACACTAATTAGTCAAATCAAATCCTTAAATGGCCATTCGACCCGTGATCATCCAAACGGGTCAATCACAAGAACTCACTGGTTTCCAAACCATAATCAAATTAACCTTACAGGAAGCATCATAGTATCAAAACGAACTAAAATGAATGATCAATTGTGTCTGAAAGTACCTGAAGGTTGTCGTCCCAAGCTCTGCGATTTCTCTGAAAACTGCAGTCACCGTCCCAGCTCACCCGTGGCTGATGTCCTTCGATTCCGATGTGGTTGAGTTCCAAACACTCCCAGAAGACTAAACTAGGCCTTGGTTTGGTCCAACAATCACCAGAAATCAAAACCCGATTTTCCCTCCAATTTTCCCCGAAATGGTTTCTCTGGTTTTCCTCTCCAATTCTCAGTTCTCTCAATGGCAGAGTGATGCTCACACACGTTCTAATCAATTTTAAACAACCTAAGCCGTCCCAGAGGCTCGTGGAAGTCCAATCTGTCCACTGAGATTGTTCCCCGAAAAGTTTCGATCTTGAAATTAAAAATTGTGCTGATTAATCAATTGGGACACAGAACCACCGCACATGGTGGTGCCGCCCAAGTTCCCCCGCGGTTTGCTACAGTAACCAGGGCGAAATGACCAAAATGCCCCCTGGTTCAATAATTACCAAACTGCCCCTCACTTCCTAGACCCGTAACTCAGCCATACGAAGTCCGATTTCGGCGTGCCACCTGTCTACGGACTCAGGGCGTCGAGACCTACCTAACGGTCCTTGAGTCATGTGAAAATTAGTTTCCAAACGAAAAGTCAACATTTTCGCCCCTAAAGTCCAAATTACGGTAATGCCCCTGAACTCCTGATAGTCATAACTTTTACCCTGATCGTCCGATTTGGACGTGCCACCTGTCTATGGACTCGTCACGTCCCAAACTACGTCACGGTTATTGGTCAAAGTCCATTTGACCCTCAAATCAAAAAGTCAACAATTTGGCCATACCAATCACAAGGGTAAGAACGTCAATTCATACATTAAATTACATTATTATAATCCTCGAATTTCCGGGGTGTTACAACCTTCCCCCCCTTAACGAAATTTCAAAGAAACAAATGAGGAAATTGTTCTCGCATCTGAGCCTCGGGCTCCCATGTGGCTTCTTCCACATTCTGGTTTCTCCAGAGAATCTTCACGAGAGGAATAGTCTTCCGACGTAGTACCTTGTCCTTCCGATCCAAAATCTGCACTAGTTGTTCGTCAAAGCTCAAATCCCCTCGGAGTTCGATAGGTTGTTCCCCCAGTACATGGGAAGCATCATGCACGTACTTCCGCAACATCGATACGTGAAACACATCGTGAACTCTAGAAAGTTCTGGAGGTAGTGCCAATCTGTATGCAACCCTGCCAATCCTTTCCACAATCTCATATGGTCCGATAAAACGCGGACTCAGTTTCCCCCGTCGACCAAAACGAATAATCCCTTTCCACGGAGATAACTTCAGGAAGACAAAATCTCCCACTTCAAACTCCAAGTCTCGAATCCGTCGATCGACATAACTCTTTTGGCGATCCTGTGCCGCCTTTAATCTCTCCTTGATAACACGAACAGTTTCCAGGGTTAAGTCCATCAATTCTGGCCCTACGGCCGCTCGCTCCCCTATCTCCATCCAGCAGATAGGTGTCCTGCACTGTCGACCATACAGTGCCTCATAAGGTGCCATCCCGATGCTTGTCTGATAGCTGTTGTTTTAAGCGAATTCCATCAACGGCAAATGAGTATCCCATGAATCCTGAAATTGTAGTACACAAGACCTCATCATGTCCTCCAGGGTCTGAATGGTCCGTTCAGACTGTCCATCGGTCTGTGGATGGAACGCAATACTGAAACGTATGGTTGTTCCCAAAGTAGCTTGCAAACTCCGCCAGAACCTGGAAGTGAAATGCGGATCACGATCGGACACGATCGATTCCGGCGTACCATGCAATCGTATGATTTCCTTCACGAACAATTGAGCCAGTCTGTTAGGTTTATAAGTCTCCTGAACTGGAAGAAAATGGGCTGATTTGGTTAGCCGGTCCACGATCACCCACACTCCGTCAACTCCACTCTGAGTCCTTCGTAACTTAAAGACGAAGTCCATGGTGATGTGATCCCACTTCCACTCGGGAATCGGAAGTGGCTGCATAGCCCCATAAAGTCTCTGCCGTTCCGCCTTAACCTGCTGACAGGTTAAGCATCTGTTCATGAACTCTGCAATATCCTTCTTCATTCCTGGCCACCAATAATGGTTCTGGAGGGTACGGTACATCTTTGTTCCTCCCGGATGCATAGCATAAGCCGAACTATGGGCCTCCTCCAGAATCTCGGCCCGTAACTCTGCCACTGCAGGTACACACAAACGGCCCAATTTCACAAGTGCTTCATCATCCCGGATGGTAAAATCCTGTCTCCCATCCGTATCGACCTCAATCCTGTAAACACAGAGTATCGGATCCTGAAGTTGTGCTTCGATGATCCGATCAATCAGTACAGGTCGTACATGGAAGCTGGCCAACAAAGCTCCATGCTCATCTGTGTCCAACATAACTCCCGCCTTCCAGAGTTCCACCAGCAAAGGAAGATACACCATCCCTAGGTGTGCAACAGATCCCGCTGACTTCCTGCTGAGTGCATCTGCCACCACATTGGCCTTACCCGGATGGTACTCGATCGTACAGTCATAATCCTTCAGCAGTTCCAACCATCTCCGTTGCCTCATGTTAAGCTCCTTTTGAGTGAATAAATACTTTAGACTCTGGTGGTCGGTGTATATCCGGCACGTTGCGCCGAATAGGTAATGTCTCCAGATTTTTAGAGCATGAACCACCGCCGCCAACTCCAAATCATGGGTAGGGTAGTTCAACTCATGAGTCTTTAGCTGCTGGGATGCATAGGCGATAACCTTGCCAGTTTGCATCAACACGCAGCCCAAACCTTGTAACGATGCGTCACTAAAGACCACAAATTCTCCACTATCATCTGGCAATGCAAGGACAGGTGCAGTGGTCAATCAATCCTTCAACTCTTGAAAACTCCGATCACACTGCTCGTCCCAAATGAATTTCACTCCCTTCCGAGTCAAACGAGTCAATGGTGCAGTAATTTTGGAGAAACCCTCCACGAATCTCCGGTAGTAACCTGCTAACCCGACAAAGCTCCGCACTTCCGTTACTGTTGTCGGCCTAGCCCAGTTAGTCACCGCTTCTGTTTTCTGGGGATCCACGCTAATCCCATCCATCGATATCACGTGTCCCAGAAAACCAATACTGCTCAGCCAAAACTGACACTTGCTCAGCTTGGCGTACAACTGTTCTTATCTCAGCTTCTCCAACACCAACTGTAGATGTTCCTCATGTGCACGGGCACTCCTCGAGTACACCAAGATATCATCGATGAACACAATCACGAACTTATCCAGGTAGGGTCGGAAGACCCGGTTCATCAGATCCATGAATGCTGCCGGGGCATTCGTCAAGCCGAAAGGCATCACTAGGAACTCGTAGTGTCCGTAACGGGTTCGAAAAGCAGTTTTAGGAATATCCTCCTCTGAAATCCTCAGTTGGTGATACCCAGACCGCAAATCAATCTTTGAGAAGCACTGTGCTCCCCGCAACTGGTCAAAAAGGTCATCGATCCTGGGTAGAGGATACTGGTTCCTCAGTGTCACCTTGTTGAGTTGTCGATAGTCAATACACAAACGGAGACTCACTTCTTTCTTCTTTACGAACAACACCGGTGCTCCCCACTGCGAAGTACTCGGTCGGACGTATCCCAACTCCACCAACTCCTGCAATTGAGTTTTGAGTTCTTTTAACTCGGCCGGCGCCATCCGGTATGGTGCCTGAGATATAGGTCGGGTACCAGGGAGTAGTTCAATCGTAAACTCGATCTCCCGCAATGGCGGCAATCCAGGTAAGTCTTCCGGGAACACATCCGGAAACTCACGTACCACCGGTATCTCGTCGATACCCGGAGTATCAACCTGCTCCGACACGACATGCGCCAGATAACCCTAGCATCCCTTCCGTAGAAGTTTGGTAGCAGTAAGTGAAGAAATCACCTCAGGAGGCGAACCGTCACGCTCCCCCTGAAAGATAACCTCCGGCAAACCCGGGCTCCGTAGAATCACTTGCTTGCTACAGCAATCGATGAGCGACCCATGCTCCGATAACCAATCCATTCCCAAAATTATATCCAAGTCGTGGATATCCAGAATAATTAAATCCGCAGGCAAATCCACATCCTCAATTCTCACCGGGCACCTCCGAATCACCTGATTCACAAGGTACACGATGCCCATCGGGGTGCCAACACCCATTTCGCAATCTAAGGCTGATACCACACAATCAAGCATACCAGCACAACTCCTCGAAATAAAAGAATGTGTAGCCCCCGCATCCATGAATACACGTACAAGAAGGTTTAAGATATGTAGTGTACCTGTAACCACGCCTGGGGCAGTCCTCGCCTGCTGCTGGGTCATTGCAAACACTTGGGCCTTAAGCCCTCTATTCCGTCCGCGCCCGCGCGCGCCACGCCCAGCACCACGGTCACCTCCCTGACCTCGACCTCCATTAGTGTGGGAAACCGTGCTCTGCACCACACTAGAGCCCCCAGCGTCGTTGCTCTTGGACAACAGCGGGTAATCACAGGCATAGTGGCCCTTCTCTCCGCAAGCAAAACAGGTTATTGGCCTCGGCCTATCCGAATGCCCACCAGATGCACCGCTCCATGATGAACGCTGCCCGGAGTTGTATCATGATCCTCTGCCCTGAGAGCCTCCACGTCGACCCGACCAGCCACGACCCTTGAAGGATGAGGGTGCTCCCTTGTAGCCCCCTCCCTTGTTGTTCTTCTGGCCTGATGGCCCACGGTGTGGGCGATCCTGACGTCGCCCCTCGCCCGAAGGCTGTCGTGTCTGGTGTGCCGCCAGACTGGCCTCGACACGCACCGCAACGTCGACCATATCTCTCAGAGAAGCATGAGTAGCAGCAGTCACACTTGCTTGGATCTCCCCTCGGAGTCCAAGCTCAAACCTTTGGCATTTGTCCTCCTCCGTGCTCACGAATGATGCAGCGAACCGGGATAGTTTTCCAAAAGTATGATCGTAGTCCGCAGCGGACATATCCCCCTGCTCCAGCCGCAGGAACTCAGCCTCCCGTGCCGCGTGAAATGATCGCGGGTAGTACTGGTCCAGAAATCGGGAACGAAAAGCTTCCCAAGTAGTGGTATGGACAGACCATCCAGACATTTCAAGGCCGTGCCACCACTGGTAGGCTCCTCCTTCCAGTAAGAAGGCCGCCAAATTTATCCGTTCACCCGGAGGGCAGTGCATCACCGTGAAGATCCTTTCCCATTTGGTGATCCAATCATGAGCATCTTCGGGGTTAGATCCCCCGTTGAAAGGTGTTGCTCCCAGACGTTGAGCCCGCTCAATGCTTGCGCATTCTATTTCCCTTTCCAGATCCTCGTCAGTTCGTGTATGAGGAATCCTCCTTGGAGGCATAACCAACTATCAAGAGGCATAGATCAGTTAACATTATCCTTAAACTCGAAAAGTAACTAGTACTAATCGCTAGTCTAGCATGCTGACCACAACCTAGTACTCTCATACCAAGCTAACAGGACCCGCCCCGATCCTCCCTGGGACCACATGGGGACGTGCCCTGCTCCCGTCTGACACCCAAAATAACATACCTATTTTAACCTCAACGTTCAAATGCATAAATAACCAAATTAAAGTTTTACCTCAAATCCGAAATAAACAAATGTCAGACAAGGGATGCAATCCAATATTACAAGTTGCGAGCACGACTCTAAAATAAACCTGCGGGTAAACCACCCAACAGGGGTTCAGGTACGCAGAAGTAGATCTATGCCTCAGCCTCAGGTTCCTCCTCAACCTCAGTAGCACGACCTGGAGGGGATACCAAAACAATAAGGGTGAGTGGGCCGAAACTCAAGTTTATAAAATCGTTCAGTGAGTAAAACATATAATTTACCCCTCCGTTTTCCAAACATGCATGCATCATTATTTTAAATCATTAATCATACAATATGAACCATAAGGCATGTAATAAAACCATAAGCATAATTTTAGCCACTGCACTATACACTCCGATCTTGACATCCCCGATGTCTGACGTCCCTAACGTCCAATAAGGTCACAGTCTCAAGGCTACGCGTGCCACTCGGGTCTCAATTTCGAGTTCAATCCCTGAACCCTGTCCGGGTACGGCATCTCAAATGCCTAGCGTCCTAGACGCTCGACGTCCCTGACGTCAAATAAGCAATCCTGCTCCTGAGTCATTTTACGGTCCGGTTCCTCTGTAGAATGACCCCTCGCAGGCAATGCGCCATGACCACTCCGGGGTACCACATCCGGAGGAGACAGTATCATAAGAATGGATTTATACAGTGCAGTTCCAAAAACATTTTATTGATATCCACAAGCAAAACATATATATATACATAGATAAAATCCAAACCGATCGTTAAGTTTCATCAGACGGGTTTCAAATCCAAACACCGTGAAACGTGCCATAACCATACTTTCAATATCATCAAAACCATTTCTTGATTCCAGCATGTGAACATATAAGTAAATCAGAAAACATTTAAGCATGCAAGGTTTAATGAAATCGGGCCCACTCACAGTACGATCCCGCGGTGAACCTGCGCGTACGAACTTGTACTGGGATTATCGTACAACTCCTGTCAGTCCAAATCACATGTAAGGGTCACTACAAGTCTTAAAAATTTATCCAAAAAGTCCGAAACAGAAACCGGCTCGGGGAAGCCGTCCAACACGTTTCTCGAGACAACCGGCCCTAACTGACCCATCAAAACTATCTCAGATCAACATGGTTAATTCACCAAAAATGTTCAGAATGATGAGAGGAACAAAAGTCATGTTGATCGTGATCGGAGATAAGGCTCAACGCGCCCTCACGCGCCGCCCAAAGTGGCTACGCGTGAAAGTCACGCGCCTGACACTGTAGCTGCTACAGTGTCACCCTCTTCACCCGTTTGTCTGTAATACGGGCCTGCCACCCGCGGCTTGACCCGGTTGATTACCCATCAATTCCTACTCGATTTCAATCCAATTTGATCCTAATATGTTTATTATTCTTCCAATTTAAGTTCTGAGACACTAATTAGTCAAATCAAATCCTTAAATGGCCATTCGACCAGTGATCATCCAAACGGGTCAATCACAAGAACTCACTGGTTTCCAAACCATAATCAAATTAACCTTACAGGAAGCATCATAGTATCAAAACGAACTAAAATGAATGATCAATTGTGTCTGAACGTACCTGAAGGTTGTCGTCCCAAGCTCTGCGATTTCTCTTAAAACTGCAGTCACCGTCCCAACTCACCTGTGGCTGATGTCCTTCGATTCTGATGTGGTTGAGTTCCAAACACTCCCAGAAGACTAAACCAGGCCTTGGTTTGGTCCAACAATCACCAGAAATCAAAACCCGATTTTCCCTCCAATTTTCCCCGAAATGGTTTCTCTGGTTTTCCTCTCCAATTCTCAGTTCTCTCAATGGCAGAGTGATGCTCACACACGTTCTAATCAATTTTAAACAACCTAAGCCGTCCCAGAGGCTCGTGGAAGTCCAATCTGTCCACTGAGATTGTTCCCCGAAAAGTTTCGATCTTGAAATTAAAAATTGTGGCTTTGGTGGATATATCCAGCCATGTGCTGATGTCTAAAGGGTTTAAACAAAACCCAGGTTTCCAACTCACACACTGATTAATCAATTGGGACACAAAACCACCGCACATGGTGGTGCCGCCCAAGTTCCCCCGTGGTTTGCTACAGTAACCAGGGCGAAATGACCAAAATGCCCCTTGTTCAATAATTTCCAAACTGCCCTTCACTTCCTAGACCCGTAACTCAGCCATACGAAGTACGATTTCGGCGTGCCGCCTGTCTACGGACTCAGGGCGTCGAGACCTACCTAACAGTCCTTGAGTCATGTGAAAATTAGTTGTCAAACGAAAAGGTCAACATTTTCGCCCATAAAGTCCAAATTACGGTAATGCCTCTGAACTCCCGATAGTCATAACTTTTACCCTGATCGTCCGATTTGGACGTACCACCTGTCTATGGACTCGTGACGTCCCAAACTACGTCACGGTCATTGGTCAAAGTCCATTTGACCCTCAAATCAAAAAGTCAATAATTTGGCCATACCAATCACAAGGGTAAGAACGTCAATTCATACATTAAATTACATTATTATAATCCTCGAATTTCCGGGGTGTTACAGTTCAAGTTCTGCAATCACCCAAAACTCCACCCTCGACTCTTCCATAATTTCTTTATTAACCTACCTCCCTATCTATTTCCTCTTGTTCTCCCTTTATTTCCTATCTTTCATTTCATCACAATTTTTTTCTTTTCTCTCGGCTAGGTTCCATTGAAACCTCCCACATCACACATAACATATATATATATAATTAGGTCGGTGAGGGAGAGATTGGTGGAGGAAAGCTGAAGAAAGATGGAGAGAATTCTAGAAAACATTAGACCTTCCACTCAAAATGACCAAAATACCCCTATTCAACATCCGTTTTTGCGGTGCCGCCCGTCTTCGTACTCAGGAGGCCGAGAGCTGCCCAACTGTCTTTCCAAAATTTCCAAAAGATGTCCTGATCCAAAAGTCAACATTTTGATTTTTTTTTGTTAGAAGTCAACTTTTGACTTCTAGGGGAAAAATCAAGGATTAAAATATCGGTATAGACGGATATATCATTAGTCAATTTTACCGATATCTCGCCCCAAATATCGATATCGATATCGTTTACGTCAACAAAAATGACGGAAATTTTGTCTAAAAGTTTGAAATTTGTAATGAAACTTTGGAAAAAACTTAAGTACCTAATGATAGTTATATATGACTAATAAAAACTAGAAAATGATTTTTGTTATAATAAATATACGATGAATAATATGATACAATAGAGTTCTACCGATGACTAATAATATAAAATTTTAAATATAAATATAAATTGAAATGAATTAATATAATTGAATTTTAATATAATTAAAAACATAACAATAAGCATAAAAAAAATTCAATGGATGAAAAATTATAAAATGAGTAAATATATTTAAAATTGGAAAAAAAAAAGGATGAAAAAATAGAATCAATCTTTGTTCAAAAATTGGAAATAATTGATATATTTAAAATTGGAAAAACATTGACAAATATATTTTCAAATTTGAAAAAAAACAAAAAAAAAACCCAGCAACCACATGCGCTGGGGTTGAACCCTGGACCTCCAAATTTTAAAGGCAAAGATAAACAGCAGCAAACCAACTCATCTAGGCAAGCCCAATTGTAAACATAAGCAACCAAATAATATATAAAGTATACATACAGACACCTGTAACAGTCATCTTCAAC
Organism: Prinsepia uniflora; assembly: GCA_032719365.1. Taxonomy (NCBI): domain Eukaryota; kingdom Viridiplantae; phylum Streptophyta; class Magnoliopsida; order Rosales; family Rosaceae; genus Prinsepia; species Prinsepia uniflora. The sequence goes on from CM064876.1 coordinate 60,688,310, forward strand.
CTCGCGCGGGTCTGTGATTCGGGTTTTTTGACCCGCGCGGCATGACCCGACTAGAACTCAATGGTTTTACGTCCGATTTTCATGAAATTTGGCCCAATGTCGATTGTTTTAATGAAATAATGAGATCGGTGGGCTTAAAACAAGAAAAAATGTCGATATTTCGCTCAATTTCTTTCCCCCCTATCTTACGTGCTGCCAACCAAATTTCCCGATATATCCACTGATATATCGACGATATTGTCAATATTTTCATCAATGGGAAAAATGGTCATTTTCTAATATCTTGAATACCTGGTGTGTTACACCATATTCGGATCGTATTTTCATGTTTAAAATTATCAATATTTTCCATAGCAATTATTAAAAAATAATAACAAGCAAAAAAGAAATACATGATTGTTCACACATTCCTTATATTATCAACTCTACGTTGCAGAATATAATTTATAGTCATATAGTGTTCGAAGTAATAACATTTACGTCATAATATCAACATGTGCGAGTCCTTAGGCTTAATTCCCACAATTTATTCGTTTTTCACAATCTACTATAATTTTCTAGTTATTCCTCTCGAACTACAATGATAATCCTTTAATTATTCACATGAGCAATACTCATTAATCAGTCCTTCTTATTTTCACTTTCATAATTTTCCATTTATTATAATTATCATCATTTTATTAATATCCAAACATGGTCAAAAGCAACCCTTTAATTTCCAAATTTAATTTTGAATTTAAAGTATGAACACTATACATTGAACCTTGAAACTATACTCAATCGATGTCCGATTAGCCCGATTTTTGTACCAAACGATTCACCTTAAAGGGTATGACAAAAATTGTGTTGAACATATTCCCAGAAGAGGTCGGACGAGCCCCCATGCTCCGCCTCTTTCCTCTGAGCGTGGTGGCCATGCGCCACTACAAGTCTTCTTCAACTTGGAACCGGGTAGACCCGGTTCCTGCAACTCGGATCATTGACCCACGTGTTCAACCCAGCTAGAACTCGGCTATTTCTCGTCCAATTCTAACGTTCTAATGGTCAATTTGACTCTCTTTCAACCCAAGAACACGTATGTGGTGTCAAAATAGAGAAAAACATACTTGAAATTGTTGTCTAAATCTTCAAAGCTTCGACCAAACCATGGGCTTCTTGTTCTGGTATTTCCAACGTCCAAATCCTTTCCTTTCTATCTTAGAGTGACCACAAGACCTCCAATGAGGCACAAAAGTGCCTATTTTCCAAGCTCTCGAGCTTCAATCGAAGACCCGAAACATGAACTCACGGGGCTCCCTATTGATAGGTCGTTAATTAAGCATTATTTTATATTATTTTATACCCTTTATACTTGACTTTTAATATTAAAATAATAAATAATTAGATAAAATAATTTATTTTGTGATATTTTTGTTTAAATAAATAAAGTTTGTAATTTGGATCATTTTGGCGAAAGAATCGTCTCGATCGGAATTATAACGAAGAAATTATGGACGAAATTTGGTTGAATTATATTAATTAATTAATTTTAATTTTGCAAGCCCAAATTCATATTTAATCCAGCCCATTTTGTTTGTTGCAGCCCAAACCCATTTCATCTTCAATCCCGCGGACCAGTTTCATTCCTCCAGCCCATCAGACCCGTCGACAGGCGCTGGCCGAGGCGCCTTTCTTTCGCTCGGCACGCGTGTCCCGAAAGTCGACGCCCAGCCCAGCTCGCGCCTCCCGATGTCCTCAACTGCTCCACCTGCACGCCCTACGGAAGCCATCAACCTCCTGTCAGCCTGCACATGCCGAGCCCCATCTTCCAATTCAGCAACCAGCCAACAACTCCTCACCAACTCCTCAACAGCTCCCCTTTTTCAGATTTACTGCATTTTTCTGCCATTTTCCAGCATCAAATCAGCTTCAACCATCCCTAATTTCATCATTATTCATCATTTCACTTTTATTTATTTATTATTGTAATTTTTATTTATTTTATTTTATTTTTGGTAGCTTTTTCTCCCTATAAATAGGGGTTCAATTCTTGTAACAAGGGTCCCCATTTTCTCCCATTTTATTTCTCTTTTTGTAGTTTCTCTCTAGTTCTTCTCTCCTTTTAATTCATCTTCTTTCTTTTTATTCTTTATTTTTGGGGACCATTTTCACTTCTTGTAGATTTTCTTATTCATTAGTTTCCTTTTAATTCTTATTCTCAATTTATGTTATTTTTATGTAATTTCTTAATTACATTTCTTTTTTACTTTGTTCTTATGATTTTCCTTGAGATCTCTTAAACACATTTTTTATACTTTCCTTAAGAAATACCTAGGCCGAGTAATTCCGAAATAATTCTAGAATTTAAGTCTGAATTCTTATGTTTTATCCTCCATCTTCATAAGGTTCTAGCCGTTGTTCGGTGTTCCTTATGAATAACATTCCATTGTTTCCATCCACTTTCGGAATCACAAGCTGTTCTTGGGTTTCAAAAGTGTAACTTTATTCCATTTACTTAAATTCTTGTTATTGTTTTGGTTTTACTTAAAATTCAATAAATGTGTTGGTATTTTCTTTCTAACATTTATAAGTAAGAATGCAATCTGCATGTGTTTTACTTTTTGAATTTCTTTTACTTCATATGTTTTAGTGCTTAAACTTCAATTCTACGCTAAATATTTATGATCGTTGTTCGGTGCACTTAGTAGAAAATTGAAGAGATTTAAATGTTTGACACACATTGAAATCAATAACGTAAGGTGAATCGTATTATAAATGTTTATGACCGCTGTTCGGTGCATTTATAATATTGAAAAATGTATGCATGTATTTGAGATGGTTAAGGTAGGATTTCGTGATTGGTTCAATATAAGCATGATGTTAGAGTGTTGGTAAAAATATGTGTTTGAAGAAAGTTCACTTGCACAAAAGTTAAAGTAGAAGTAAAATTAAGTTCTTAATTATTTTTACTTGTTTTCTTTATCCTATGATTACAATCTTCTCAAACCCCCCATTTAATTCTTTATTATTTTATTATTTAATTCTTTATTGTTTTATTCTTTTATGCTTTATTTTATTAATTCATTAATTCTTTTATTCTTTAATTCATTTATTCTTTAATTCTTTATTATTTAATTATTTAATTACTTAATTATTTAATTCTTTAATTCTTTAATTCATTATTCATTGATTATTTATTATTCTTTTGAACTAACATATTATTAATGTTCTCTAATTTCCCCGGTTAAGAACGATCCCTATTTACCAATACTACATCTACACAAAAAGGGGAGCTGTTGAGGAGTTGGTGAGGAGTTGTTGGCTAGTTGCTGAACTGGAAGATGGGACTCGGCATGTGCAGGCTGACAGGAGGTTGGTGGCTTCGGCAGGGCGTGTAGGTGGAGCAGTTTAGGACATCGTGAGGCGCGAGCTGGGCTGGGCGTTGACTTTCAGGACACGCGCGCCGAGCGGAAGAAAGGCGCCTAGGCCAGCGCCTGTTGACGGATCTGATGGGCTGGAGGAATGAAACTGGGCCGCGGGCTTGAAGCTGAAATGGGTTTGGGCTGCAACAAACAAAATGGGTTGGATTAAATATGAATTTGGGCTTGCAAAATTAAAATTAATTAATTAATATAATTCAACCGAATTTCGTCCATAATTTCTTCGTTATAATTTCGATCGGGACGATTCTTTCGCAAAAATGCTCCAAATTACAAATTTTATTTATTTAAACAAAAATATCACAAAATAAATTATTTTATCTAATTATTTATTATTTTAATATTAAAAGTCAAGTATAAAGGGTATAAAATAATATAAAATAATGCTTAATTAACGACCTATCAAATACCCCCACACTTAAACTTTGCTAGTCCTTAGCAAATAATGAAATTAAACTACGAATTTAAAACAAGTAAACCCTTAACCATTTGTCTCAATATTTCATTATTATCATGGCATCAAATATTTTCACTTAAAGCATTTAAGTATATGTAATTCAAGAGTTAATACATGGTAACAAAATGTTTTAACAAGTAAGATAATGAGTAAATATGGTGAAATGGATCTCAACATGAATAAAACAAGTATGAATCAACTCATAAGGATATGCACTCATAAATTCACTCAATTTTGTAAGGGTTTGTGTTTGCACTCAAAGTATGTGAGAAAAATGCTCACATAATAGAATGAAGTACTTTGCAAAATCTCAAACAAACACCTCATGATAAAAACAAAACATACTTGCACAAATGAACCAAAACCATAAGCTTACTCAAGTGATTGACTCAACTAATCAAAATTTACCATCTTAAGGATCATAAGGTCTTTACGAAGGTTGTAATGGGGTTAAGTTTAAAGGCAAGGAATATATAGGACAAGTGGTGCTCAAATTCGTTCCATGACTCAAAATATTCCCAAAACATAACATAACTTCCTGACCTTAGTGCAATGATATCATGAATTCATCTCTTCGAACATAGGCCAAATTTCATCATGTTGGGCCTCAAATTCATTTTTTGTATTAGATTTACGAATGTAAAGGACTTAACTCAAACATTACATAATCAAACCTTATTACCTTGATAGAAACTCAATACATTTTTTTTTTCATATATCAAGGTAATAACATGTGTCAATAATACAACAATATTTGAGTAAGTAAATCCACATAATACCCATAAAAATCTTTTCAACATCATCATTTTCTCTTCACACAATCTTTATGTCTTGAACCGAATCCTTGGAACAAGGGTGAAAGATGTCTATACTAAGCTCAAGTGTTTAGATAATTATGGTGATGAAAGAACGGCTTAATGTAGGCTCAAAGGGGTTAAAACTAAGGGGGTCGCAACTTGTGCGCACAAAATAGGGAACATGGATGTTTGAATTTGTGGTGTTAACCTTAATGCCTTAATCATATCCAAAATCAGAGAGTTTATTGACTTAAAAGCTTTGAAAATCACATGGAATAAGTTCTAGTACTCTAGAGTTCATTAAAATCTATTGCAAGCAGTTATGAGGTATATGTCTATCGATTTAAACAAAGAACTTATTAATCACTCATCAAAGATGTATATAAGGTTCTAAAGCTCACATAAAGTTCAAATGATTCATACTTATCTTAACATGCTCGTTTATGTACCAATGTACATGCATTATCTACAAGTTATAACACTTAATCACAAAATATTAACAAACAAATTCAAGTTATAGTGATCATCTTTATAGCCATAACATATTCATTTTCGTTCATTCATATCATTGACAAGTTAAAAGGCAACTTAATACTCGTAAAAACACTAAGTTAAAACAAAACAAAAAAACTTTAAGAAAGCAATAAACAAAAAAAAAATTGAATAATTAATTTTTTTTAAACAATTTTATTGCACAATTAAAATTGTAAACCACTCCCCCACACTTAAATTCTGCATTGTGCTCAATGTAGGAAAATAAGAAGTATTTGAACATAGAATTGAAGTATGGAAAATGATTTACGAAAATAAAACAAGAAAAACAATAAGTAAACAAAATAAAGAGAGTGAAGGGTGAAAGATAGCAAATCTGCGTTGATGACTCCTTCACATCCCGGGAATACATTGGATTGCCTCCCAACAAGCGCTTGAAGTTTAACGTCCATCCAGCCTAGACAGAGATGCAAGTTTAAGTTAAAGATGCAAGTTAAATGAAAGATGTAATGCAAGTTAGAATGAAAGATGCAAATTAAATTTATCATGACAAATAATGTAAATTAAGATATAAACAATATTTACATGTCGGGGGAAGTCAAAGATATATATGGTTCACATAGCTTCAAAGTTTAGATGGAGACTTCTACGTTTGTGCGGCCTAAGTAAATATCTTGGATTAATTCAACTGTTTAGGCAAGTTCAAAGGTGATCAGGTTAGAAAGAATAAACACAAGAGGCAGGGCTAATTTCAAGACATCCCGAGGCTTAAACTCCACTGATGTCCCTTTCTTAGACCCAAAACCCGTTATGAGTACCGTTTCTTATCCTAGACATCACCCTCGAAAATTTCTTACTCTAGAGGAATTAAGATAACTCAAGTATTAACAATCACCGTAGGTGAGAGTTAACAAAAGAGTTTTCACCGATTAAAAATCTAAATCTAAACTTTGAAGCACAAGTGATCTACATATAGCCAAGACTAATGCATGAATGCAAGAACTATTTACAAGTATGTTTTTATGAACAATTTACAAATATAACATGACAAGTTACATATGAACAATTTATACAAGAATAAACAATTTATTTACAAGTATGGTTTTATTCACAAATGATGATATTTACAAAACAATTTCACATTAACAAACTAATCTATATACATGATTTATTTAAAAATTTATATTTTCACTAACACAAAGTTAAGATAAGAAATTTTTATTTTATTTTATTTTTTTTCGTTTTTTTTAATTGAAGAAAAAGAGAAACTTAAATAAATACATGAACACATAAATAAAATAAATGTAACCAAGTAACAAACAAATTATTAACTAGTATAAACAAATAAGTAAGAACAAATATATACAATTATGAACAAGAAAAAAAATAAATAAAAATTATGCACAAGTGTGAATGAACACTATGAAATATAAAAGTTATGAACAAGTATGAATAAGAAGAAAAGGTATAAACAAGTATGAACAAGTATGTACAATTATAAATAAAGTATGGACAATTATAATAAGAGTTTGAATTTACATAAACAAATAAAAATAATAATAATAATAAAAATGAACAAGCATACAAATGAAAATTAAGAACAAGTATAATAATTATGAACAAGTATGAAGAATAACAAGTAAATTAGGGATGGTTGGAGCTGATTTGATGCTGGAAAATGGCAGAAAAATGCAGTAAATCTGAAAAAGGGGAGCTGTTGAGGAGTTGGAAAGGAGTTGTTGGCTGGTTGCTGAACTGGAAGATGGGACTCGGCATGTGCAGGCTGACAGGAGGTTGGTGGCTTCCGCAGGGCGTGCAGGTGGAGCAATTTAGGACATCGGGAGGCGCGAGCTGGGCTGGGCGTTGACTTTCGGGACACGGACGCCGTACGGAAGAAAGGCTCCTCGGCCAGGGCCTGTCGACGAGTCTGATGGGCTGGAGGAATGAAACTAGGTCGCGGGATTGAAGCTGAAATGGGTTTGGGTTGCAATGAACAAAATGGGCTGGATTAAATATGAATTTGGGCTTGCAAAATTAAAATTAATTAATTAATATAATTCAACCAAATTTCGTCCATAATTTCTTCGTTATAATTTCGATCGGGACGATTCTTTCGCCAAAATGCTCCAAATTACAAACTTTATTTATTTAAACAAAAATATCACAAAATAAATTATTTTATCTAATTATTTATTATTTTAATATTAAAAGTCAAGTATAAAGCGTATAAAATAATATAAAATAATGCTTAATTAACGACCTATCACCTGTTTTCCCTTACTATTTCCCTTTCTTTTCCACTAGATATCAGCAGTTGTTCTTTCCTTCCTCCCTTTCTTTCTTCCTTTCTCCTTCCCCTTTCTTTTCTTTTCTTTTCTTCCTCTCGTTCTCTCTCTTCTCGAGTGAGCTTCATTCATGGCTATTTTTTTTGTCTCGGCCTTACCCCCTTGAACACTCCACCAAATACATACACACAAATTTATAGTGTTGTAGGTGAGTGGAGGAGATAATGGGAGGGAAATGTGTATAAATTTCTAGAACACTCTAGGTCTTTTCATGCAAAGTTACTAAAATACCCTTATATCCAAAATTATAAAAATACTCATACTTAATTTTGACCCATATCATACCTATTTGATATCCGATTTTGGTATATTGCATGTCTATGGATTTGAGAATCCAAAACCTACCTAACGGTCCTTTCAAACTGCCTAGAAGATGTTCACATCAAAAAGGCAACTTTTTTACCTTCATGGGAAAAAATTTCATTTTTACTTTTCTCAAATTTTTGGGTCGTTACAATCTACCCCCTTAAAAAATTTTGTCCTCGAAATTTCAAAACAAATCCAATGTCCATACTCAAATTGGACAACTAAGGCGCTCAAGATTAATCAACTTTCCAAGATCCTTGTATATTCTTAACTAATTCATATAAGCAACCTTGCTTTAGACATCCATCAAGTCATGTTCCGCATCACTTATAACCCACCATACCATAACTTAAGACCTCAAATACCAATCACATCACATAATGACACTACGCGTAGGCCACCACCACAAACATCATCTAGATCAATTTTAAACATCACCAACACATCATCCAGACAAATATTCCCTCGAGGGTATCTGTACTACCAATAGGTAAACCACTCGGGATTTGGAGCCCAGCTCGACGTCCGAGTGTAACCTCACTTAGGATCTGGTGTTCTATTCAACATCTGAGTGAGAAATGACTCAGGATCTGAAGCCTAACTTGACGTCTGAGTTATCACAACATGAGTCTCAAGATCTGGAGGCTTGCTCGACGTCTGAGACTAACGTTCATAGTACTAGTCTCGGGATATGGAGCTTAGCTCGACGTTCGAGACTAACCAACCACTACCGACTCAAGATCTGGAGTCTAACTCAACGTCTGAATCGTTACCACCCTACTAGACTCATGAAAGGAGTCTTAGCTCAACATCTGAAACTGACCACCACTCAGAACAGACATCATCTCAGGAGACCTATTCATAAATATAACAATGCACTAACGAGAAAAACATATTTATAACCCATAACCTAGGCCTAGAACACATCGTTAAACGAAACCTTGTAAAACGTGTATACATAGCAGTCAATAATTTTCCAAAATTCACCAAGTAATCATTCGACAATCATATTTTTTTTAAAAAAAAAAGCCAAATTACCATTTTGAAATCAAATCATCATTTTGAAATCCGAATATAAGCCCATAATAATTTTTCATAAAACGCTCTCAAGGTATGTGCTCGAAGTCTATTCAGGATTCCAGAAAATCAGTAATACTTATTTGAAAACCAATTTCAAAACATTATCAATCCCAATCTGGCTTTAATCCAAATAATAAAAGAAAATTTCGTCAAACATTCATTTTAAATTATTCCTAAAATCATCAAAACTCATTAAAAATATCACAATCAAACCAATACCACACGAGTCATGTAAGAAAACATTTTCAATATGTTATACACAAGGCTTATATCTCAAGACATGAGTATTTAATAACTTGGTTCTGATACCAAGTTGACAGGATCCGTCCCTAAATTCACTTTGAAAATCGAGCCAGCCCTGCTTCCGTTTGACAATAATTTCGAGTTTACCACGATTTACCCATAATTCTTGTCAGATAAGAGAAATCACGAGTGTTATCCGAGTCCATATCTTACTAGGTTAACCAAATTCAACCACCCTTACGGGATTACCACCTACGTCCAACCCACTATCCCAACAAGTAGTGGAACTTACTGCTTTGACCAAATTCGGGTTGTATATTCACAATTATCAATATTTTCCATATCAATTATTTACATATTAAAATTATCAAAACAATAACAAGCTAAAAAGAAGTATATGATTGTTCACACACTCCTTATATTATCAACTCCACATTGCACGATATAATTCTTAGTCATATAGTGTTTGAAGTAATAACGTTTACGTCGTAATATCCACATGTGTGAGTCCTAAGGCTTAATTCTTAAAATTTATTCATTTTTCACAATCTACTATAATTTTGTAGTTATTCCTCTCCAAACGCCATGATATTCCTTTAATTATTCACATGAGTAATACTCATTAATCATTCCTTCTTATTTTCACTTTCATAATTTGCCATTTATTATAATTATCATCATTTTATTAATATCCAAACATGGTCAAAAGAAACCTTTTAATTTCAAATTTTTAATTTTTAATTTAAAGTATGAACACTATACATTGAACCTTGAAACTATACCCAATCGATGTCCGATTAGCCCAATTTTTGTACCAAACGATTCACCTTAAAAAGTATGACAAAAATTTTGTTGAATGCATTCCTAGAAGAGGTCGGACACGCCCCCATGCGCCACCTCTTTCCTCTGCGCATGGTAGCCACACGCCACTACAAGTCTTCTTCATCGGGGAATCGGGTCGACTCGGTTCCTGCAACTCGGGTCACCAACCCGCGTGTTCAACCCCACCCGAACTCGACCGTTTCTCATCCAATTATAACGTTCTAATAGTCGATTTGACTCTCCTTGAATCCAAGAACAAGTCTGTGGTGTTAAAATAGAGAAAAACATACATGTAATCGTTGTCTAAATCTTCAAAGCTTCAGCCAAACCTTATTATGTATGTGATAAATATGTTTAAAGGGTTGAAAATGTGTGATTATATATAATTATATTTGAAACTGAATATGTCTGAGTTACTAAATACCACCACTTGTCGGGGAAGTGGGTTGAATATGGGTGGGAACCTCTCTATGGTGGGTTTCATACCTACCCTCCTCAAAAAAATTTCGCCCTCCAAATTTAGAACAAATCCAATCTCATTTTCATACTTAAATTGGACAATTGAGTTTCTTAAAATTAATAAACCTTCCAAGACACGTTCAAGAACACAATAATAACAAAGATCATTATTGAAAATCGGACCGGTCCTGCTCCCCTCTTACCACTCTTTTCAGACAAGGGATATTACAATTTTTAACCATAACATGTTGTGATGACCCGGAAATTCGAAAAATGAAAAATCAGAAAAATTAGAAGGAAAGGCCAATTTTGCCCTTGGCTATGGGGGTAAAAGTTGACTTTTTGATCGGGAACTTATTTGGACTTTCCGTAAGGACCATTGTGTAGGTCTCGAGACACTGAGTCCGTAGACAGTCCGCATGCGTCAATCGAAGTTCGGATGTGAAAGTTACGGGTCTGCGAAGGATAGGGGCATTTTGGTAATTATGCAAGAAAGGGTAAACGGTCATTTGCGGTGGCCAATTAGTGAGTCAGCTATAGAATGACTCATTTGTCTGTTGAGTGACACTTGTCAATTAGAAAACGAGATTTGTGGCACTGGTTGCCGTTTGAAATCAAGTGAAAAATGAAAAATCAGAAAAATTAGAAGAAAATGACGATTTTGCCCTTGGCTATGGGGGCAAAAGTTGACTTTTTGATCGGGAACTTATTTGGACTTTCCGTAAAGACCATTGTGTAGGTCTCGAGACACTGAGTTCGTAGACAGGCCGCATGCGTCAATCGAAGTTCGGATGTGAAAGTTACGGGTCTGCGAAGGATAAGGGCATTTTCGTAATTATGCAAGAAAGGGTAAACGGTCATTTGCGGTGGCCAATTAGTGAGTCAGCTATAGAATGACTCATTTGTCTGTTGAGTGACACTTGTCAATTAGAAAACGAGATTTGTGGCACTGGTTGCTGTTTGAAATCAAGTGAAGATAAACGTAGAGAACACAAAACAAAAACAAACAAACATATACATGTCCATTGCTGATCAAATGAACCCCAGACGTTGAGAGACTCAACAGAGCGAATAGAAGTGAATTCTAGAGTGAAAAACGAGAAGAAATGAGAGAATTAATCTTGAAATTTGAAAACCCAAACTATGGAAGCTCAAATCTTCCAAAATCCGAACTTAAAGTTATAGGCTATGATGATTCAAATTGAGGTTCAATTTCGTCTTCTGGGATCATTTCGACCAGGACCAGATTAAACGTGAAGGGAATTGAAGTCTTTTTGGCCTAGAACATAAGGGGTGTGAACTTTGGATTTTTGAGTTTCAATTCGAGTACTTGGAAGGATTGAAGGTTGTAATTGGCCTTGGAAATATACTTAGTAGAATCTCATGAAGCTTTTTGATGCATCAATTGAAAGAAAACAATCGAGTTCGAAATATACTTGGAAATATACTTAGTAGAATCTTATGGATTATTTTAATCAGTGTTTTAGGCACGTTTTATGAGGAATGTGCAAATGATGTTTTAGGCTAGGTTCGAAGTAAAAAAGGTTTCAAAAATGATATTTTGACTTAGTTGGTGAGTCAAGGATGATTTTAGGATTATTTTAATGAGATTTTACGGATTTATGTGCAAATGACATTTTGGGCTTGATACCCAATTGGATAAATATTTTGACTTGGATTTGGAGTCAAATGTGAATATATGATTGAATTCATGGTTTTGGATGTATGTTCAGTGTCCCTAGATGTGTTATTCCCGGAGGGACCGGATATGTAATTCCCGGTGAGACTGGATGTGTAATTCCCAGTAGATCTGGATGTGTAATTCCTAGAGACTCTGGATGTGTAATTCCCAGAGGAACCTTAGATGTGTAATTCCTGAGTTATGTGATTTGTTTTATGATAAAATAGTTTTATGAAATGATTTTCATGTGTTTTGGCTTGGAAGTCGGTGATTGATGATTCCTGTGGTTGACCCTATGCATGCATGGTTTGATAAACTTGAGGGTAAATAATGTATTTTGAAATGTGTTTTCAAATGATATTCTTTTTTTCCACTCACACCTTTTCTGTTTTGATGACCAGGTCGTGCCACGAGCATCGGGGCTGATCGAGAGGCGGAGGTATGAGTAGAAATCGATGCAGTCATCCCTTGTCTGACAGGTGCTGAGGGGTAATTTCGGGACTTCAGTTGACTTGTCAGACGGGAGAAGGACTGGGCATGGTTATCAAAGTCTAGTTAGGACGGGTCCTGTCAAATTGGTATCAGAGCATTGAGTTACTGATTTTCCATGCCTTGCCATGTAACAACCCATACCTTCGGGAAGGATATAAATGTAAATTTTGTAAAGATCTGTATGAAAGGACGATTTTGCCCTTGTGAATAGTGGGTCAAAAGTTGACTTTTTGATTGACCGGTTGGATGAGTGTTGACCATTGACCGTGACGTAGTTTAGGACGTCACGAGTCCGTAGACAGGTGGCATGTCCGATTTGGACAATCGGAGAAAAAGTTATGGTGGTATTAAGGTTATTTTGGTGCTTTAAGTGTGATTGTTAGACGGGAGCAGGATTCGTCCCGGGTATCGAGGTGATATTTGGGACGGGTCCTGACATGCCATGCCTCCGAGATCCAAGCCCTGTGCGCTGCCTGGGTATGACCCTGGATTGGGTTCAGGTAGTACATCTTGGACTTGTATTGGTCCATATGGTGATTCAATCTACTGGTGAGATATGTTATATGTATGGGTATGTTGGGCCCAGGATAAACTTGACCCGAGGATAGGGGGTTGGATGAGTGACCTTTGGATTTTGGATATGGAATGGGACTCAAAGGGAGTCCGGAGTTGGTTTAGGACTCGGGATGAGTCATGATGTGATATGAGGGCTCGGGACAAGCCGGAAAAGATGGAAAAGGTAATTATGGTTGCGTAGAACGAACGAGGGTTCATGTGGGAACCCGAGGTGTTGATATGGATGTGAATTTAAGTCTCCTTGATTGTTGTTGGAAAGGTACTGACACGACCCATCCCAATCCCCCCGGGATTACCATGGAATGTGACGTGCTCCCGTCTGACAAGAGGCGCCAGACAAGGGATAACCGATTGCCATTGCCCAGACGGGCTTCCAGAGTGCGTAAGGATCGATGGAGGAGGTGTGCGATGCTCAAGTCTCTGCTGCAGTCGTATCCGGAATCAACCTGAAGGGCATTGAAAACAAAAGCTGTGAGTGGACGAAAATAAACAAGTCTATTTAAAACATTTATAAGACATTTAACCGAGCGCCTCGATACGCGTGCCATAGGCCTTCCCGGGCCACACCACTATCACCGGGACTCCCAATCCTGTTCAAATCACATTAGAGGATCACTAACCTCATCATTAACATCCTATTCAAGTCCCGTAATTTTCCCGAATTTTTAAGTATTTTTAAACTGGATTTAAAACCTTCGGACATCCCGAACAATAACGAAACGGGATCCGATCGACACGAAACCAACGCTAAAATGTTCGTTACATTGTATAGGACAAAAGTCATGTTGGAAGTTTCCCAAAATTACCTCACACGCGCCCCCACGCGCCGGTTGAACTCCCTGCGCGTGAAACCCACGCGTCGGGTACTGTTCACCGTCGTTCAACCCGAACGACTGGTAAACGGGTCGCCGTGACCCGCGGGCCAACCCGATCGGTTCTCCGTCGATACAGGATCATTTTGGACGGGGTTTTCACCTACATGATCGTCTGGGTCAAATTAGGAGTTCTGTGGAAACAAAAACAATGAACAACGTCAAGATCCTTACCTCTCCGATCGAGAAGCTCACGGCCAACTCCACCGTCGACTGCTCTCAGCTCCGACCACCATTCTCGATGAAAACGGTCCCTATAGACTCGTCTCATCCTCTGAGTCATCCTCCTGGTTACTAGATCGACCGAAAGACAGTAAGGCCCATCCTGCCATTTTAGACCCGAGAATCGGACTCACGGGTTTAGGGCCACATCGCCGTCGTGGTCACCACCGTGGCCACCCAAAATGCCTGGACTGATCACAGGAACCTCCACCACCCATCAGCACGATCAAAAACAGTCTACAACGACATTCCCAATTTTGAGTTTTTCGGCCTCCCCTGTTTTTCCTTCCGCCGTCATCTCCGCCGGCTCCCGCCGTCTCCCATCGTGCCCAGCTCTCAGCAGTCATCCCACAACCCTCCGCACAAACCCATGGATACAGATATGGTGGTGGTGTGCAGTGTGAGCCGTGTACATGCTCACGGGTTTGAGAGAAATGAGAGTGGGAGGATGTAGGCTGATCCAATTAAAGAGAGAGGGAAAAAGAATGAACGGCCCAGATTAAATCTTCACCAATGAGATTAAGGGTCCAGATCAAAAGATGCACTAAGTGGGATTTCTTTATATTTTTTAATCCAATAATTTAATCAATCTGACCAATCCAGATCTGATCCCAATAATTAAAGGTTAATGGTCCACGTGTCCCACTCAGAAATTCAGACCAATCAGAGAACGCCACGTGTCCACGCCTCGTAATGCGTGCATAACGAAACCAAACTTCCGTGACCCATAACTTCGTCGTCGAATCTCCGATTTCGGCGTGCCGCCTGTCGTTGGATTCGCATCGACGAAACCTACGTAACGGTCCTTAGCCCTCGGCCATCGGACATCCTGGTCAAAAAGTCAACATTTGCCCATATATCGTCCAAATTACGAAAATGCCCCTGGACTTCCGTACATCATAACTTTCACCACGAACGTCGGAATCGAACGTGCCACCTGTCTATGAACTCGTGACGTCCAGAACTACGTCACGGTCATCGGTCAAAGTCCATTTGACCATCCGAATTAAAAGTCAACGTTTTGCCCACACCTAGGGGCAAAACGGTCATTTTGCACAATTCGTCCGAAATCGCCCAACTAATCCCAGATTAGTAAATCACAATTAAATATTATTAAATCCCGATATTTGGGACGGGTCGTTACAACCTTCCCTCCTTAAAGAATTTCGTCCTCGAAATTACCAATAACCTTATTCCACAACCACCTTGTGGAAAACAATTCGACCTCACATCTGTGTACACTTGTACACCCACACACTGGGTCAACACCAGCCTCGGCTGTACCCAGACATACCATCTCAGTCATACGTCATAATAGCAACAACACTCGACCACCTCGAGTGGAAATGATCACCTGATCCGCGATAAAATCGCCTAACCATTTAGCTGACTCCTTCAGCTAGATGGTTCCTTTCCATTATCAATAAATCCTTACATTTGCTCCCGTTGGGAGTCACCAAACCTCATTTGTCAGTCCATGCTGACACCATCAGTCAAACTGTCACCACTAAGCTTTACCACCCTAGTAAAGCCCCAACCATCTGTCCGTCGGTGACAACACCACGTACTACATCACTCTCGATGTAGCGCAAGATCAATCACATGATCACCATTCGCAGGGCAAGCCCAATCCTGCGACACAAAATACTCTCAATGTCCATAATCGCCGACTCCCTCAGCGAACCAAGACGCTGGGAAATCACGGTGTGATCAAGTCACACAAGGCTACTCGTGGTTACTCAGACCACCAATTCACTCATCCTGAGTGTACGTATACCGTCAATTAACCCAATCAAGTGGCGCAACTAGAACACATTGAATACCAGCCCAGCAGTGATCACACATATCAATACCGGGGTTCCACTAGCCAACCATGGCTAAGAGCACCTGCTCTTAAGATCACTGAACCCGACAAGCTCAATCTGCCCAGCGCACAGTATCCAATGTCCAGTCCACAATACAGCCAAACAAATGATATCAGAACCAATCCGATTACCAACACATTAGTTACACACCACTGGTACATCCCATGTACCGCCATTAGGCACCACTCAGCCTAACCAGTATCAATCCTCGTACCCTGTACGTACCTCAATCCATCAATCTGACTATAGCCACCCAGGTCATAGCCAAACACGTTCCAAAAATGAAGTACCTTTGCCCCAAACCAACATGAGACAAAACGAACTCCACCCGTCATCTAGTTCCAATTCCGAATCCGAATCCGCAATTTCGTAAGAAATCCCGAATCCGAACCCAACATCATATTTTAATCCATTTCCAAATCCGAATCCGAAATCATTATTCCGTAAGCTAGCATTGGAATAATCATTCCGCACCCAAATCCAGTAATCCATTTTCGAGCTTCGCAATCGAATCCTGAATCGTCACCCAGAAATTCGATTCCAAAACCCAAAATCTCGTTTACGTCCACCAAGACGTAACAAAACCGAACCTATCGGTTGCCTGTCCGAAACACTCGATTGACTTCATAGGGAAGCCAATCCCAATATCCACACATCAGAGTTTGACAAAATCCGACCACATCGGAAACCTACTCAACCAAGTCACAAACCATATGGACTTCACTCCGAAAAGAAGTTCAGTCCCATCATTTAGGTAAGAGTGATAAACTCTCCACCCATCTGGATCATCAAGATCACAATCCATATCCATCGCTACGTCACCCGACAAGTAACATCACGATCCTAGATCGCCACATCGTCCATAGTCGACAACATCACAAATCAGATCCACCTAGGATCCACACATGCTCACATAGCTAACAATCCATCTGGAAGCTGATCGTAGGGTCTTACACCCTCAGTTGAATCATTCGCCAAATTTTCCTTGGTGGAAAGATGACCTACGCATTTCACCACCAAGTCCAAATCACACACAACTTCTTGTGTCCAATGACCCAAGGCCAAACATGGGTCCACCAACCAATACACGCTCAACGTACTGGTAACAACAATCATCATCTGCCACGGCAAAAAATATGAAGTCAACCCCAATGACTTCGGAACACCAATCACCGATGCGGAAACGAGCACTCCTCTCGTCTCCCAATCACAACTCTCCCCGGATCGAGAGTTCCAACCATGTTGGAAACAGACATGCTCCCAATGAGATGTCAAGTCCAACCACTGGACTGCCCACGTCCATACCTCACTTGGACCACCACGTGTCCAAAATCAATCATCACTCGGACCTCACGTCCGCCAATAATCATGTATGCACACACCCCGATTCCGAACGGAAATTTCCTCAACTCTACCTGGATGTGCATACCAAACTGACTTCGCCTCACATCACAACCTAAACAGGTTCAATCCTCAGGTTCCAAGTGATTCACAATCACAAAATCCCACATCAATACCACGAATGGTTTTCCCCGACTTTTCCAATTTCAATAATTTCCTTGTACTTCCTGGGGATATAAGAAGTATACCATCATACCAATCTCGGAGTTGACAACAACTCCCCAAATCCACCAATACACATGACATAGGGAACAGCATCCCAAATTTCCCCAAATTTTCAATCAAACCTTTTGATCCATTCATCACTTGTCATCATAAATCTGTTGGGACTTATCCCAACACATCACAACCTCCACTAGATCCCATCCAGTCCAAGACTCAACCACCACTGAGTTGCAGATACCGATCATATGTCCATCATGACAGAGTCACACCCCAAATGGTGGCTCATCGTCGACACAATTACTGACACCAGCACCAGCGCTAGTACCAGCACCAACGCACCATCATCAACACTAGTATCAGCACACAGGCATCCATACTAGTATTGGCATAAAGGCACCAACATACCAACATCCATACATAGCACACGAACATCCATGCTAGCACACAATGTGCAAAGTTGTCACCCTGGATCTCCGTTCATTACGAACGACGATCCCGTAACACCACTTGTACCCCACTACTATGGGTACTTCCAATTTGACCACTGGCACATCAGGATAATGGACGTTCCCTGAACATCCCCTGATCCCCAAGTGTGAAAGCCACACTAAATACCCTCGATAGCCAATTATCTCGACACAACTGTCGACCAACAGTCATTGTTGTCAAGATCCGTATCCACACATCATACTAACATTCGATCCAAAACAGGATTCCATATTTCCTCATAACCGTATCCGTAGATCGAAACCCATAAGACTCACTAGAGTCATCCACATGGTCATCCATGACCTCAGCCGCTCGTCGCAGCACAAGTTCTCACTTAAGGTTCACCTTTCGGTCCATCAATTACAAGTTAGGGTTCCAAAATCACACCCTAGGGTTCCACCGAACCCAACTGCCCTCTGCAGTAAAATCCACAACCTGACCGACCCCGCGGTCCTGACATCGTATAGACGTCCAATCCAATCCAATCCAATCGTCAACTCAACGTGGGTTCCATCGCGAAGGTCATCGGCTAACTCCGATGCACCAACACCCCATACACTAGCCAACACTACCAGGGTCCAAAACTTAGACCAATACTCAACTGAGTTTCGCATTCCCATAACATTACTCCAATGAGGTTCCTTGAACCCGGCTGTGCCCAGTGGCACAACAATCCATCATCACATGACCGAACCGACGGCCCCACATTACCAGTTAATCGTATACAACCCCACTTGGGTTGAATCGCATCAAGGCACGGCGTATCGGGCCACACACACCCAATTCACCATACAAACTCAAAACTATCTATCAGGTTGACAACGGAACTGCAGCCCAAAGAGACATCACACCCTCGTCCTTCGCGCACAAAAGAGCAAAACCTGCTCTGATACCACTTGACACGACCCATCCCAATCCCCCCGGGATTACCATGGAATGTGACGTGCTCCCGTCTGACAAGAGGCGCCAGACAAGGGATAACCGATTGCCATTGCCCAGCCGGGCTTCCAGAGTGCGTAAGGATCGATGGAGGAGGTGTGCGATGCTCAAGTCTCTGCTGCAGTCGTATCCGGAATCAACCTGAAGGGCATTGAAAACAAAAGCTGTGAGTGGACGAAAATAAACAAGTCTATTTAAAACATTTATAAGACATTTATGCCCCTCAATAAAATCATATGCATGCACCAAAACCAATAATCCCATATTTATTTAGAAATAACCATTAGGGCCTTAGCCCGGAAACCAAAGCATAGTTTCAATTTCCAAAAGTAAATCCAAGAGTTATTTCATAAATCCAGTAATATGAACCATAAGGCATATAATATAAACCATAACCATTATTTTAGCCACTGCACTATACACTCCAATCTGAAATCCTTGATGTCTGACGTCCCTGACGTCAATAAGGTCACAATCACAAGGCTACGCGTACCACTCGGGTCTCAATTTTCCGAGTTAAATCCCCGAACCCCGTTCAGGTACAGCATCACCTGATGCAGCATCACCTGATGCTTAGCGTCATAGACGCTGGACGTACTAGACGCCCGTGACCTCTCCGGGGTACCTCATCCGGAGGAGACAATATAATATGGAAGGATTTATACAGTGCAGTACTAAATACATTTTATTGATATCCACATGCAAAACATATAGGTATACATAGGTAAAATCCAAACCGATCGTTACGTTTCATCAAACGGGTCTCATGCCCAAATACCGTGAAACGTGCCATAACCGAAATATCATCAAAACCATTTATTGATTCCAGCATGTGAACATATATAAAATGTAAACCAGAAAACATTTATTCAATTCCATTTTAGGGTCCCCGACCCGCAATCACATGTAGAAATCAACTGGGCCCCTAGCCCGATTCCACAAGTTAACTGGGCCCCTGGCCCGATTTCATAGTTCAACTGGGCTCCTGGCCCGATTTTACTTTATTCAAGTTCGTAACCGTTTCATGAACTCATATTCAACCACATTTATGGAAATCGGTGAAAATCCAGAAAATCTCGGTTTACGTGCAAATACGTAATTCACCTCGAAATACGTGAAATCATTTTAAATTCACCGATATCCAAAGTAAATCATTTAATCATAATTATAACAATCATAAAACAGTTATGCATGCATCGAATTTATGAAACCAATGTCCACTCACAGACCGTTTAACCGAGCGCCTCGATACGCGTGCCATAGGCCTTCCCGGGCCACACCACTATCACCGGGACTCCCAATCCTGTTCAAATCACATTAGAGGATCACTAACCTCATCATTAACATCCTATTCAAGTCCCGTAATTTTCCCGAATTTTTAAGTATTTTTAAACTGGATTTAAAACCTTCGGACATCCCGAACAATAACGAAACGGGATCCGATCGACACGAAACCAACGCTAAAATGTTCGTTACATTATATAGGACAAAAGTCATGTTGGAAGTTTCCCAAAATTACCTCACACGCGCCCCCACGCGCCGGTTGAACTCCCTGCGCGTGAAACCCACGCGTCGGGTACTGTTCACCGTCGTTCAACCCGAACGACTGGTAAACGGGTCGCCGTGACCCGCGGGCCAACCCGATCGGTTCTCCGTCGATACAGGATCATTTTGGACGGGGTTTTCACCTACATGATCGTCTGGGTCAAATTAGGAGTTCTGTGGAAACAAAAACAATGAACAACGTCAAGATCCTTACCTCTCCGATCGAGAAGCTCACGGCCAACTCCACCGTCGACTGCTCTCAGCTCCGACCACCATTCTCGATGAAAACGGTCCCTATAGACTCGTCTCATCCTCTGAGTCATCCTCCTGGTTACTAGATCGACCGAAAGACAGTAAGGCCCATCCTGCCATTTTAGACCCGAGAATCGGACTCACGGGTTTAGGGCCACATCGCCGTCGTGGTCACCACCGTGGCCACCCAAAATGCCTGGACTGATCACAGGAACCTCCACCACCCATCAGCACGATCAAAAACAGTCTACAACGACATTCCCAATTTTGAGTTTTTCGGCCTCCCCTGTTTTTCCTTCCGCCGTCATCTCCGCCGGCTCCCGCCGTCTCCCATCGTGCCCAGCTCTCAGCAGTCATCCCACAACCCTCCGCACAAACCCATGGATACAGATATGGTGGTGGTGTGCAGTGTGAGCCATGTACATGCTCACGGGTTTGAGAGAAATGAGAGTGGGAGGATGTAGGCTGATCCAATTAAAGAGAGAGGGAAAAATAATGAACGGCCCAGATTAAATCTTCACCAATGAGATTAAGGGTCCAGATCAAAAGATGCACTAAGTGGGATTTCTTTATATTTTTTAATCCAATAATTTAATCAATCTGACCAATCCAGATCTGATCCCAATAATTAAAGGTTA
Organism: Prinsepia uniflora; assembly: GCA_032719365.1. NCBI lineage: Eukaryota > Viridiplantae > Streptophyta > Magnoliopsida > Rosales > Rosaceae > Prinsepia > Prinsepia uniflora. The sequence continues at coordinate 60,709,867 of CM064876.1, forward strand.
ATGGTCCACGTGTCCCACTCAGAAATTCAGACCAATCAGAGAACGCCACGTGTCCACGCCTCGTAATGCGTGCATAACGAAACCAAACTTCCGTGACCCATAACTTCGTCGTCGAATCTCCGATTTCGGCGTGCCGCCTGTCGTTGGATTCGCATCGACGAAACCTACGTAACGGTCCTTAGCCCTCGGCCATCGGACATCCTGGTCAAAAAGTCAACATTTGCCCATATATCGTCCAAATTACGAAAATGCCCCTGGACTTCCGTACATCATAACTTTCACCACGAACGTCGGAATCGAACGTGCCACCTGTCTATGAACTCGTGACGTCCCGAACTACGTCACGGTCATCGGTCAAAGTCCATTTGACCATCCGAATTAAAAGTCAACATTTTGCCCACACCTAGGGGCAAAACGGTCATTTTGCACAATTCGTCCGAAATCGCCCAACTAATCCCAGATTAGTAAATCACAATTAAATATTATTAAATCCCGATATTCGGGACAGGTAGTTACAGGTACATCCGAATTTCGGGGACGAAATTCCTTAAAGGGGAAAGATGTGACGACCAGGAAATTCGAAAAAGGAAAAATCAAAAAAATTAGAAGGAAATGATGATTTTGCCCTTGGTTATCGGGGCAAAAGTTTACTTTTTGATCGGGACCTTGTTTGGACTTTCCGTAAGGACCGTCGTGTAGGTCTAGACCGGCGGCATGCGTCAATCGGAATTCGGATATGAACATTACGGTTCTATGAAGGATAGGGGCATTTTCGTAATTATGCAAGAAAGGGTAAAACGGTCATTTGCAGTGGACAATTAGTGAGTCAGCTATAGAATGACTCATTTGTCTGTTGAGTGACACTTGTCACTTAGAAAACGAGATTTGTGGCACTGGTTGCCGTTTGAAATCAAGTGAAGATAAACGCAGAGAACACAAAACAAAAACAAACAAACATATACATATCTATATACATGTCCATTGCTGATCAAATGAACCCCAGACGTTGAGAGACTCAACAGAGCGAATAGAAGTGAATTCTAGAGTGAAAAACGGGAAAAAAGAAGAGAATTAATCTTGAAATCTGAAAACCCAAACCGTGGAAGCTCAAATCTTCCAAAATTCAAACTTAAAGTTATAGGCCGTGATGATTCAAATTGAGGTTCAATTTCGTCTTTTAGGATCATTTCGACTAGGACCAGATTAAACGTGAAGGGAATTGAGGTCTTTTTGGCCTAGAACAGAAAGGGTGTGAACTTTGGATTTTTGAGTTTCAGTTCGAGTACTTGGAAGGAATGAAGGCTGTAATTGGCCTTGGAAATATACTTAGTATAATCCCAATAAGCTTTTTGATGCATCAATTGAAAGAAAACAATCGAGTTTGAATGAAATTGGAGGATGAACAGTGCTCGGGTATTCGTTGAAAAGTCGAGATCGAATGGAAGAATTGAGGTAAGTTTACATGTAATTGAGATTACAGAACTTTAATTAGACTTAAACCGATGCTATTAGCTTGATCAATTATGGAATTCGACTGAAAATTGAACAGGATTGGACCGGGTTGCACCGTAGGACTCGTTTGCAGGGGAAACGGGTAGAGGTGACGATGAACAGTAACAGGGGTACTGTAGCAGGCGCGTGAACTTCACGCACATCCGCTTGCGGCAGCGCGTGGGGGCGCGTGAATGGGATTCTCGAGGTGAGGTCAACATGACTTTTATTCTATGCAATGTAACGAATATTTTGGTATTAGTTTCGAGTCGATCGGACACCGTCTCGATATTGTTTCGAGGGTCCGAAGCGTTATATGATATTTTACTTCGTATTTAATTCCCGAAAAATTTGGGGGAGTTCAATATGCTATTAATTGAGTCATTAGTGACCCTTAATGATGATTTTGGGCAGGACTTGGGATTCCTGAAAATTACGAAAAGACGTGCAGCTCGGAATTGAGCGATTTGGACGGTGTGTGAGTGTACGTTTGTTTTATAAACTGTTATGCATGCATAGTTAAATATTTTACATAATTGATTGCATGATTTGGTTTGCAATGATTGCCTGATGATTTGATATGATTATTTATTGGATTTATGGATTATTTTAATCAGTTTTTCGAGCACGTTTTACGAGGAATGCCCAAATGATGTTTTGGGCTAGGCCCAGAGTTAAAAAGGTTTCAAAAAGAATATTTTGACTTATTTGGTGAGTCAAGGATGATTTCGGGATTATTTTAATGAGATTTTACGAATTTACGTGCAAATGACATTTTGGGCTTGAGACCCAATTGGATAAATATTTTGACTTGGATTTGGAGTCAAATGTGAATATATGATTGAATTGATGGTTTTGGATGTATGTTTAGTGTCCCTGGATGTGTTATTCCCGGAGGGACCGGATGTGTAATTCCCGGTGAGGCTGGATGTGTAATTCTCAGCAAATCTGGATGTGTAATTCCCAGAGGAACCTCAGTTGTGTTATTCCTGAGTTATGTGATTTGTTTTATGATAAAATGGTTTTATGAAATGATTTTCATGTGTTTTGGCTTGGAAGCTGGTGATTGGTGATTCATGTGGTTGACCCTATGCATGCATGGTTTGATAAACTAGAGGGTAAATAATGTATTTTGAAATGTGTTTTCAAATGATATTATTTTTGTCCACTCACACCTTTTCTATTTTGATGACCCTCCAGGCCGTGGCACAAGCATCGGGGCTAATCAGGAGGCGGAGACATGTGCAGAAATCGATGCAGTCATCCCTTATCTAACAGGTGCTGAGGGGTAGTTTCGGGACTTCAGTTGACTTGTCAGACGAGAGCAGGACTGGGCACGGTTATCCAAGTCCAGTTAGGACAGGTCCTGTCACATGTCATCTTATATGACATCAAAGTATCATTAGTTACTAAGTTATTAGGTACTCACAATTCATCATTAGTAATCATGATATTTACACTATTTACATATGTAAAATCATGCACATCAACTTAAGGATAGGTAAGCTTGTACATACACACTTATTATCCAAATTAGAAATTAACCTTGAATTATAACATGAACATATAATCACATATTTAACACCAAATCCTTAATTTACATCCATTCAATTTCATCTTTAGATTACTAATTTCAATCACCCAATTTTTAGGATTAGTTAAGGGTTTTTAAATAGAACATAAAACTTTGAACCATCATAAGTATCTCATACAATGTCCAATTAATCCAAAACTTGGACCATTAAACTCAAAATTTAAAAATAAAGAACTTTCGTGTTGGTCGCAACCCCAAACTCCACCGAATGCGTCGCCTCGTGCTGGCAACGATTGAGCCTATACGTGTGGGCCTCAAGCGCCTATGCAGAGGTTGTCTTCAACCTTTCGCAGGTTCTTAGGTTGACCAATCCGCAACCACTATATGACCATAACTTTTTCATCTCTAAATATTTTTTGATGATCTAAGCACCGAAATTCATCTATTTGGACCCAAAAGAATATCTATAACGTTGGAAAGGAGAAAAAACTTACCTGGTCTCATGGTACTAGATTCTCAAGTTTCAGCTAAACTTTTCCTCCCTTGTTCAGGCTTCTCCACGTCCTGTACACCTCCCTTTTCGTCCCAAAAGCATCGTATGGGCTTCCCAAATCCTTAGAAATCCTTGTTAGAAGCTAAGAAGCTTCACAGTAACTAGAAGAACCTCGACCAAAGTTTTTTGGGTTTCTTAGATTGGTTCTCGGGTTTGGGTGCCACCACTTTTTTTTCTTCAGCTATCTCTAAACCTCCCCTCCTTCCTCCCTCTATTCTTTCTTCTTATTTTCCTCTTAAGATTCCCCTGGCCCTTCCTACATGGTTTCATCCTATTTTTATTCTTTTCCTTCCTTTTCGGTCTACCACTACCAAACACCTCAAATTCACACACTCTTCTATTTATCAAGTGGGTAAGTTGGTTATAAGAGGTGGGAGGGAATTATGGAGAAAATTTTGGAACACTCTAGGACTTTCCCTTGTAAAATTACAAAAATACCTTTATGCCCAAAATGTCCAAAATGCCCCTACTCAATTTTTTCACCGTATCAAAACTTTCCTACATCTGATTTTGACATACTGACTTTCTATAAACTCAAGATTCTGAGACCTTCGTAACGATCCTCACGGAATGTCCAACAAGTTTTCAGGTTAAAAATTCCACTCTTTGACCTTTACGGGCAAAATGGTCATTTTTCCTTTTCTTAAACTTTCGGGTTGTTACACCTTGGGCTCCTTGTTCTGGTATTTATAACATCCAAATCATTTCATTTATATCTCAGAGTAACCACAGAAGCTCCAGGAAGGTACGAGAGATTCTATTTTCCATGCACTCGAGCTTTAATCGAAGACCCGAAACAGGAACTCACAGGGCTCCTTATTTTCCCTTACTTTTTCCCCCTTTCTTCCACTAGATGTTGGCAGTTGTTCTTTCCTTCCTCCCTTTATTTTCTTTTCTTCCTCTTGTTCTCTCTCTTTCTCTAGTGACCTTCATTCATTGCTCTCTTTTTTGTTTCGACCTTACACCCCCCCCCCCCCAACACACACACACACACACACATTTATAGGGTTATAGGTTGGTGCAGGAGATAATGGAAGGGAAATGTGTATAAATTTCTAAAACACCTTGGGTCTTTTCATGCAAATTTACTAAAATATCCTTATGTCCAAAATTACCAAAATGCCCCTACTTAATTTTAACTCGTATTGTACCTATTCAATATCCAATTTTGGCATATTTCCTATCTATGGATTCGAGAATCCAAAAGCTTCCTAATGATCCTTTCGAATTGCCTAGAAGATGTTCACATCAAAAGGCAACTTTTAACCTTCAGGGGAAAATCCATCATTTTTCCTTCTCTCAAATTTTATGGTCATTACATAGCATATAATATCTTACCCAATAATCCATGGTCTGTTCCAGCCCTAAGTCTATTCTAGGCCCGTATACTCATCTCATTACTAGGTTGTGCACGAGGCTCGTACCTTGGAAGCATGACATTAGAAAATAATTACTCTGATAACAAGTTGACAAGACCTGTGCCTAAATACTTTGATATACATGCCTAGTCCTGCTCCTATTTGAAAAGCAATCCAAAGTATCAAAACTACCATCACCACTTATCAAACAAGGGATACTCGTACCAGTTTACTGCTTATGCCTTCGCCTCTTGATTCCCCTAATTTCCATGCAATGGCCTAGAGGGACATCAAAACTATGAAAAGTGTGAGTAAACGAAAACAAACATTTGAAAACACATTTTTGAAAATACAAACTGTTACCCTCCAGTTTTTAAAATATACATGCATATCAAAATAATAGTAAAACAAACCATAAACGGTGGGACCACAATAATCATAAACACATTAATAGCATATGGGCCACATTTCCCTGAAATCCTCATTCATCTAATAAAATAAATTCACCTGGACACAAATATTAATAAACCTAACCAAAACCAACTCAATACTAGTAAATCAAACCATCCAATCCAATACCAATCAACAAACTGATCCTTAGTAACCTGACCTCTGGCAGCTGCACATCCTAACCTCTCCCAACTGAATATTTTGTCTACGTATACAGCAATAGGATCTCCGGAGCTGAGCTCCAGACGTCTGAGTCTCATCTCCAGAATCAGTGACGTCTAGGAAGCCACCCTAGGTTCAGGCTGCTCCCATCTGGAAGATGTTATGTCTCTAGCCTCACGGTCTCAGGATTTGCGGAGCTGAGCTCCGTACAGCCGAGTTCTGACCATATCCAAGGATGGTTAACCGTGGAAAACTATTAACAAAACTCAATTAACACAATTCTTGACTCAAAACGAAGTCAACACATTGAAAACCCGAGCCTAAGCCCAAAATATTGTTTCCACAAAATATTGTAAAATATGTGTCCAAAACCAATCAATAAATCCAGAAAATAGTCAAATAATCATTTAGAAATCATATTCAAATCATTACCACATAAATCATGCAATAAAGAAATTAAAATATTTAACAATGCATGCATAATAATTTATAAAAACAAATTCCACTCATACACTGTCCAAGCAACTGAATCTCAAACTGAGCGTTCCTCGTAACACCGGAAGTTTTTCCACATCAAATCCTTGGATTTTTTATCGAAGCCTGTGAGTCCACAACGTACACGATTCTGCGCTCATCCCTCGTCAATTTCCTTTGAGTTTTTTATGGTTCAGTTCGTGAAAGTTCCAAGAAGAGGTTTATAACTTCAATTTGAGTAATCAAGGTCTAAATTAACAAAATCCAATTACAAGGTTTTGCGTGTAACGACCCAGACCTTAATTAAGGGATTAGTGGGATTTTTCGGAATTTTTACGAGCATTTATTGATAATTATTTAACTTGTTGGACAGTTTTGTCCTTGGGAGTATACCTAGGTTTCTAAATTAGGAAAGGGCATTTTGGGATGAGTGAAAGTTGGATATTTTGGGTTGTGGACAAGGATTTCATCATCATCATCATTTTATCTCTTTTTCTCTCACACTCTCTCTCCCCCCCCCCCCCCCCCCCCCCCCCCCCCCAAAAAAAAAAAATCGATGGGCAAAGAGAAAAGGGTGGAAGGAAGTGATAAGGACGGTTGTAAAATATCTCATTTTGTGAAATTACCAAAATGCCCTTGGTCAATCTAGATCGATAACAAATCAATCCAATCTCCAATTCCAACATACCGCTTATCTATGGACTTAGGATTCTGAGACTTACGCAATGGACTTCATAAAAAGTCCAAAGAGTACCTAGAACGAAAAAGTCAACTTTTTGACCTTCAAGGGCAAAATCGTCAATTCCCTTTTAAAAAATTTTGAAATTACCTTTGTTGAATTTCTGGGTCGTTACGGTTATCATACCCAAGTTTTTTTCGTAGCGACTCAACCTTTCTTATCGACACCTAAAAGCTACGAAATATCAAAACCTTCATTTCCCATATATTGGAAATAAATAAAAGTTTTCACAACCCTACACAAAAAAGTTCGAGTCAATTAACAATCCACAAATGAAAAAAAAATTTGAAAATTCGTTTTCTTTTCTTTAAATTTTTGGATAACCCACAAAAAAAGTTTGTGAATGCAAAATGATGATGAGTTTTGATAATGAAGAATAGAGTTTGTGAAGAAGAGATGATGAAAAGAATGAAGGTGGGAGGAGAAAGAAATAAGATGAACAAATAGCTAGCGGAAGGCAACTAGCTACTAGCAACTAATCCAAATGGAAAAAATTAAATTTTAAGTTAAATTTATCTGATCTGCTAGAAATTCAATTTGATGTTTTTGGATAAATTTTTGGTTAAATTTATTCAGAACTTAAATTTGATTACTCTATTGTAGATGCTATAATATGTTAATATAAATATTCATGACATATCCTATCCCACTTAATCCTTACTTATTTTATCCTACTATCTAATTTATATTATATTTAAACAAAATTGTTCATATTTGTAGTTTAAAATATTAAAATTTTAATTTATTGATATGTATGAATGAAATATTCATATGAATAAATAAAATCTTAATATAAATAAATAAAATTTTAATGAGAATTCTCGACAATTTGAATTGCAATCGTATTGAAAAATTTATAGGGGTTGAAACTTTAATAATGTCCAATCAGTTCAAACCTTATAAAAAACGTTAAAATTATAATGACTAAAATTTAATTAACATCCGCATTGATTCAAGGCACAAAGAGTAGCAACGACAGACGTGAAGAAGACTTGAAAGGTAAAACATTCGCCTAATTTACCATCCTATAAGATGGGAAATGAGACCAAAGATACAATTTCTCTTCAAAACCCAAAGAAAACAAATTCTGGAATTCTAGAAACCAATATGAATAATAATTTAACTGACAGACAGACGGTTAGACCACAAGGGGCTTTCCATACATACATACTCCCACCATAAGTACATATATCATCAAACATACCACGGGCCACCCTTTTCCTCGCTCCACATTATGTGTATTACACAAATGGAAAACGTTTCAAGGCCATAAAATCCTGGGAAATAAAGTCAAAATTTTCTAACTTTCTGGAGCTTCAGGCTTATCGGTTTCCATTGCTTCTGTATCGACTTGTGGACCGTCATTGCTTCCATCGTTAGGAGCGTCATTGGCATCCCCGCTCTGAGGTTGACTCTCGGGAGGTGGGGTTGGTGGTGTTTCAGGAGCAGCTGGCTTCACTGGTGCTGGCTTAGGTTTCATCATAATCGGTCTACAGAACCTGTTTCAATTAAGAAAAGATTACTACCGGGTGTCACATCCCCAAGGCCAACCAACAACAAAAGACACAACCAAATACTATGAAAGACTTCGGCTTCTCATACAAGGGATCCCAAAGACAAGTAGATGCCGAAATTCTACCTGTCAATTGCTTCAGCCTTCCGTCTCACATCAGCTGATAAGAGGTACTGGATTGGCATACTTCGGGAGTGTATCCTGTTGCTGTTTTTTTTCGCTTAACCAGCGTTCAGCTTCAGCACACTCATTTAACACCTATTTTACAAATTAAAATAATATTGCAAGTTAGAAGGGAATCGATTGGGAAATGAGGAAAGGTTGGAGGTAGGGGAAGAATTCAATGACTCTGTTACCTTCTGTTTGTTAGCAGGGTCAATGTGTTCAAATTTTGGATCAGTTGACATTGCAGCTTCTCTGTAAATATTAACCAAGTAGATAAATTGATCAATCACAGTTCCCCTTTCTATGTGTTCCTTGTATCGCTCTTCAATGGGGTCACCTTGCTGCAATTTGATAAATCACCATCAACTCAAATCATCCAAACCAGTAATTACCAAATTGAACAAAACAAAAGGAGATGAGAAACAAAAACTCAATAGAAGAACAAAAACCCACCTTCTTGAGCTCCTCAAGCTTGGCAATGTAAACACCTTTGGTTTCATCTTCCCCATCCTCGTACAGCCAATCCTCCACCTCTTGAAGTCTGGCAATAAATGCTTCCCTCTCCGATTCAGTGACAAATTTCATTGAGCTGCAGTCACCGAAGAGAAATTTGATTCATAATATGGAATCTAAAAAGTCAAACAATACAACATCCACATATAAGAAGCAATGTATACCTTATTTCTCATGTAATAAACATATGACTCAACAGCATTTTTCTTGTCTTTTGTTTCTTCCATAACACGATCTTGTAAGGCCATCTCAAACTCCCTCTCTATTGCCTTTTGCACCTCCTGTGGTGGCATCCCTCCATAAACTAACTCTGTGACAAGAATGTTTTTCTTCCTTACCTTTCTCTTTGGAGCATCAGCCTGCATGGAAAAAACCAAGACATCAAGAAAGCTAATAAATAAAGAAATTATACAGAAATAGAACTCATAAACCATTAATAACATACAATCATTACAATGCTTTCTTTTAAAAAGTGAGGAATCATCCAAAAACATTTGGTACAGTAATTATGCCTGTAATAAGCAGATTGTACAACCATTTGCAATTATCAGTAGGATTGGAAACACAAAAATTGTAACGTCTCAGTAATTGTTGTATTATATGAGTTGGACGTGTTAACAAAGATGATCACAAAAAAGCTAGTGCAACTAAACTTAAAATGTTTCAAGCAGCAGCATGAAAACTAAACATAAATGCAATAAACCATTTGTCCCTTCCTTTGAATGAACCTTATATCCTAAATGAACATTATTCAAGGTTAGTCAGCTCCCCAAATTGAGGTCAAGCGAGTAAAGGGAAGGGAGCACATATTGAAAAATGAGAAGAATACTGACCTTAGTATCCGTCTCCGTCTGCACAGGCTTGTATCCTAACTCAGGAATGCCTTTTTCAGCACCTGCGCCCTTAGCATCATCCATGTTCACATCATTCTCATTGGTACCTAGGGGAACCGAGTCACTAGGTGCCTCATCAGTCTCCATCTTAGCAGCCTCCTTTGGTTGCTCTTTCGTGACAGGAACCTCAATTTCTTCTTCTTCCAGAAGCTACAACATATTTAAAAATAGATGGAACTAAAACAAACAAATACTAAACCAGAGGAAGCTAGAAGCACAAGATCGTTTTAAACGAGCATGAATCAAGGGAAAACCATCGGACCCTTCACTAACAGCGAAAGGTAATGACTTGATGTCCCTCTGCAGCACAGGATCAGAGAATGACTTTCCAAGTGTTGAAGCTGAATTCGTCCTTTAAACTCAAAAGACTCAAGGATCCCTGCAAACAAGCAAAACAATAAGCTATCGTTCGTTCAATGATCGAGACCCGGGGGGTGTTCGACCAAGAACGCTCCAATGCTTAAGTCAGCTTCGAAAGAGAAATCTCAAGAGTTTAAGTAGCGTTGAACAGAATTACCTTTATTGAAAAATGTGTTCCCTTTATATAGGGGGTGAATGAGATGCTCAATTTTCATAGTTCCGATGTGGGACAAATGCTCCTTGATTTGTGCGCTAACACGTGTTACACAGATCGAGGGTGAGAGGCTTCCACGTATCATCCCGGTTTGGGCCCAATATTTGGGCTATATAAGCATTGTGGGCTTGAGTCATGTTCGGTGCTTGGACTTTAAGTATTATTGTCAGGGGCAATTTGGTTATTTTGGGAATTATGGACCACGTGGTAGCTCCACATTCTTCCAGTGATTTTGGGTTCCACACCAAGTAAGCGTTTAAGCTAGAAAATCGTGTTCTTAGGGTTCATCAAGGATGAAGCAGCCCCTGCTGTCCCAATGAATCGTTGTTTGTCACCGAAACAAACAAGGGCAGGAGTTTCACGTTTGGACTCATCATTGAGAACAACGGCAATACCCCTCTGCCTTGCTACGGCTATAATGCAGCTCTCAATGCCAAGATCAAATCCAACCATGCTCATCCTTGCGAAACTAAAGATCTGGACAACAAATAAGGATTTCCCAAAACCCAACTCTACTGTGATGCAATTTGTATAATATCAAATGCGTATATTGGAATTGAGGGTTGGATTTTTATAAAGGCAGTGGAAGGAGTCAAGCGGTCCTAGAGGCGTCTAGACTCTAGAGAGATACTTTACTTTGATGTTCTAGAAACATCTTTTCAGGAATTCCAAGCGGTGTAGAATTGGTGATTCTTTTTTCTTTTTCTTTCTATTTTTAATCTTGAATGGGTTTGAAGAGATGGCTTTTTTTAATGGGCTTTGGGCCTTCTCTAAAGAGACACTTTAAGGTCTATAAACATTAAATCTGATAGAAGAGGAATTCCAAGCGGTTTAGAATTGATGATTCTTTTTATTTTTTAGTCTTGTATCGGTTTGAACGTTGAACTTTGAATTGGGCTTTAGGCCCTCTCTTGCTTACCGGAGGTTTATGAACTTGGGCTTTGTAAATGCCAACTAAACCATACATTCTTTTTGGAAACCACATTACTCTTTGTTTAGTGGTGTTCTATGCAAGTGTGAAGCTGCGAATTGTTCATTCGGCTCTCTTAAAGAAAGTCTATACCTAACCTATAAAATAAAATTAATAGGAAGCAATTAAGTCTTTTTCATAGGCGGCGTCAAATTGTTGATGCATGAAAATGTATCAATTAAGAAGTAAGAAAATTATACTCACCTAAGAACACAAACATGTACGTGACTCACTCAAATCGGACTACATGCTATCATATTCTCATTATATAAATATATTTGTTTCTACATGATACCATAAGCTTAGAGCCTTCTAGAGAAAAAAAATAAATGTAGAGAGAGGTGAGAGCTCTAAGGTCTAGAGAGAGTAATTTCTCTAGTGAGAGAGTAATTTCTCTAGTGAGAGAGTAATTTCTCTAGTGAGAAAGAGGGAGATCCCCAAATGAGGGTATTAGTGTTCCTTATATAGGTAATATTAGGCCATGATGGTGGGACTTAAGTATGAGCTCCGGTAATGGGCCTTGATGGTGAGCTTTGTTAATGGGCATTGGAGGTGGGCTTGATATGACCTTCGAAGTCTTCCGTATGGGCTCATTTCTTGGTCAGATCTAGTATTGACAAAGTTTTTTTTCTGCCTTGCCTTTAATCCCCTGCTCCTGTTCCATAGTTTCCGCCTCCAACTTTCATCCACAACCATCTGATCCCATACTTTCCCATGGCCTTGAGGTCCAAGCTGTTAATCCTTGCCCCTATGGCATTTTTGCTACCTTCATCATGTCTCACCCTCTTTAGTGAACCTTCCCTCTCTTTGCCCCTATGGCATTTTTGTTACGTAGATCTCGTCGATATGAATCCAACGACAGGCGGCATGCCAAAATCGGAGATTCGACGACGAAGTTATGGTCACGGGAACGGACACGATTAACCGAACGAACCGGGATTAAAATAATATTTTAATATGAACAGTACCCGGTGACTGAACACACTTGGATGAGTGACAAGTGTCACTCATCCCCTAAATTCAGGACTAAAACACAGATCCATGTTTTTAGGGAGACCTCATGATGATGTTTTATTAATTTTTAATTAATTAATTAATCTTAATTTCCATTAAACCTCCCTATTTTCTTAACCCGTGTACAACCAAATTCAGAATTCTCCCACCCTTGATCTTCTCCCTAGCAACTGAACGTGAGAATGAAAAATTGAGTGAATTCAGATACTGAATTAGTGAGGAAAAACGAGGGATTGAATGAGAGCTGAGGGCTGGGAATTCGGATTTTAGAAAATTTGGGGGGAAATTCGAAATGGATGATTTGAGCCGTGATGATCAAATTGGAGCTTAGAAGTAGCTTCCTGAGGTCTGTACGAGTCGAACCACATCAAGAACGGAAGAAATCGAGGCCCAATTGGCTCTGAACACACTTGGTGACAGAAACGGAGTTTGAAGGTTGAGCGTGATCATTGAGTGATCAAACGACAGAATTGAAGTGGGGAAACTACTTCTCATGGTCCGTTGATGCTTCTGGGTTCATCAATTGGATGAAATCAGTGGCCATTGTGGAAGTTCCATGATTGCACAGTAACCGGGTGTTCTTGGTGTTCATCATCGAATCGTGAGGTTTGAAGTAAGTAATCGTGTAATTGAGTTTATAAACCTTTAATTTAAGTTAAAACGAAGCTAACTGAATGATCAATTGGAAGATTTAAGGCTGAATTGATAGGATTGGAACCAGGTCATCTCGCGGGCTGATTGGACCCGTTTACCAGACAAACGGGCGAAGGGGACGACTGTGCTGGTTACTGTAGCTGGCGCGTGGGTTTCACGCGCAGCCACTCACGGCGGCGTGTGAGGGCGCGTCCGGCCTATTCTCAAGGTGAGGTCAACATGACTTTTGATCCTCTCAGTGTAACGAACATTTTAACGTTGGTTTCGAGGAAATCGGATATTGTTTCGATAATGTTCCGCGTATCCGAAGTTTCATTTTACGAGTTAAATACGTATTTAAATTCCGGAAAAATTGGGGAAAATTATATGATGTATTTTGAGATGTTAGTAACCCTTTATAATGATTTTGGACAGGAGTTGTGATTTCCAGAATTTGCGGAAAAACGTGCAGCTTGGAAACGGACCGTTTTGGACGGTGTGTGTGAGTGGACTTTGTTTTCTAACCGTGATGCATGCATATATGATTTAAAATGCCTTATTATATGATTATATACGCTTTGGCATGATTGACGTTTCAATCCGGTTATTTCTCGGTTTTATGATTATTATATTATTATTTTGGGCGATTTTCGAGAAATTACGAAATTTGGTAAAAATGATGTTTGGACTTGGTTTATGAGTCCGGGATTGAAATTGATTGAAAATAATGTTTGGAATCGGATTATTGAGTCATGGATTGAAAAATGATGTGGTGACTCGGGAATGAGTCAATGGTCAATTTCGTGGATTTACGTGAAAATGGCAACGGAGGTTGCAACGCATGGATTTGCGTGATAATGGTATGTTGGGCGTGAGAACCCAAGTGAATAGTGATTTTGACTCGGATTTGGAGTCACTTGTGAACTTGTGAAATTAATGATTTATTGTGATTTTATGATTATTTTAATTAGTCTTTCGGGCACGTTTTACGAGGAACGTGCAAATGATGTTTTGGGCTAGGCCCGGAGTTTAAATGATTTCTAAAATGATATTTTGACTTTGTTGGTGAGTCAATGATGATTTCCGGATTATTTTATTGATTTAAAAGGTGATTTTAAAGAAGTACGTGTAAATGGTATTTTGGGCTTTGAGACCCGGTCGGGAATGATCTTGACTTTGTATAAAGACAAGATTTGATTGAAATATTTTGGGATGTAATTCCCGAGATGGTTTTCATTGTGATTGTGATATTCCCAGACGGTCGGAGCTTGGGGGGATTACCCAGACGACCGAAGCTTGGGGGATGTGATTGTAGGATCATGAGTTGATCCTATGGTAGTCAGCTTCTCGGATGAGACTGAGCCTGGATGTACCACTCGGATGGGTCTGAGCCTGGGGATGTGTTCGCCCAGAGGTGACTGAGCCCGAGGGGGTTGAGCCCAGAGGTGTCTGTTCCCGAGAGAGTGACTGGATATTGGCCTACGCGTAGTGCCGCACTTGTGAGTAGTGCAGTTGATGGTTTGATTGTGCACTTGTGAGTAGTGCAGATGTGATTGTGATGATTTGTGCACTTGTGAGTAGTGCGGATTGATTGGATTGATATATTTATTGTGCACTTGTGATTAGTGCTGATTGATGTTGTTTGTGATGACGTACTGGTATTGAGTACGGGTTTTTGGTCTTTGTGGCCAGGTGATTATGTTTTCACATGCTTTGGCCTGAGAGCCGGGATTTGATGTTTTATAACATGAACTGATTTGGTGAACATGAGTTTTACAGACCATGGGTAAATATGTTCAGATTTTTATCGGTCCACTGTTCATACTTGAATGATTTCATACTATTAGTCATGTTTTACGATATGCATGCAAGTTTGTGAAAACTGTAGGGTAAGAATGTAATTTTGGCAAATGTTTTGATAAGAGGTCATTTTTGTCCACTCACACCTTTTCTGTTTTGTGACCCTCCAGGCCGTGGTACGACGTTCGGGACTGATCGTGAGGCAGTGGCAGCAGCAGAAATCCGCGCAAACATCCCTTTGTCTAGCAAGCACTGAAGGGTAGTTTCGGACCTTTAGTTGACTTGTCAGACGGGAGCAGGACCGGGCACGGTTTTTGATGTCCAGTTGGGACGGGTCCTGTCAGAGTGTGCAGAGTCTACTATGGATCACGCGCGTGATGTCTCCATCCCTCTCAACTGACAGCCCGCACTGCAACAAACTGGAGGGTATCGAAAACACAAAAAAGCTGTGAGTGGACAAAAATAAAGTATAAGTTTAAAACAGTTCATAAAACAAGTACATTTATACCCTCCAATTAAAAACCAATGCATGCATATCAAATTCATGTCATAAAACCATTCAATATTCCAGTTAAGCAAACCATGTAAGAAAAACCGAATACAGTTTCCTTTTCTCAAATCCCAGGCCTCAGCCCAAAACCATCGAAAAATCATTTTCGAAAACCATCAGCATTAAGTCTCAGTGAAATCCAAACACATTTAAAACCACATTTCCATTCATCGAACCTGCTGGATCTATCCGACTCTTTAAACTCAATCCAGGCCTCAATATAATCCGAGTCTTTAAACTCAATAGGCCTACGGGGGAAATATCAATATCCGAGTCTTTAAATTCCCGAGTCTTTAAACTCAATCCGGGTCTTTAAACCCAATCCGGGCTCGCCCCCGTCATATCATATCCGTGTCTTTAAACCTAATAACTAGATCCAGAAAATCCAATCCAAACCATTTGAAAACCTTTTTTCATTTCTGAATCCGAATCCGCAATCTCATCAGGATCCCGGATCCAAACCTAGAACTCATATCCATATCCATTTCCAAATCTGAGTTCGAAATCATCATTTCGTAAGCTAGCATCCAGAATAACCATTCTGAACCCAATCCGAAAATCCATTTTCAAGGTCCAAACCGAATCCAGAATCGTCATCCTGGAATCCGATTCCAAAACCCCGAAAACACGTGTCTCAAAACCACTTTTCTAAACTGGGCTTCAAGCCCGAAATCACTTTCTGGAATCCATTTTTAAATCATTGATATTAAATCATATTTCAAATCTCGTCATCAAATCATTTAAACCAGGTTTAAATCACAACATCCGTCAAATCTCGTAAAACGTGAAATTCTGTAAAATACCTCAAAAAACGTGCAAAATCGTAAACTATCAAGATCATAAATCAAATCATAGAATCACGTATAGAAAACATATAAAAACATATATGCACGCATCATAAGTTAGAAAGCAAAGTCCACTCACAGACCATTCCGACGTCGCCTCGATACCCGCGCACTTAAGGCGTTCCCGACCCTTCCGTATCCTCGGCTTTCCCGAACCTGTCCAAATCCTAAAATGCGGTCACTAACTACTTCTTAAAGCTTATACTAAAGCCCCTTATTTTTCCCGTATTTTTAACTATTTTTAACCGAGGCCTAAAACCTTCGGACATCCTGAAACCTATCGAGACGATGTCTGATCGACTCGAAAACAGTGCCAAAATGTTTGTTACATCGAATACTATAAAAGTTGTGTTGGAACCTTCCTCGAACTGTGTGCCACATGCCCACACACGCCGCCAAAAGGGGATGTGCGTGGGCCTCACGCGCCAGGCATCAATCATCTTCTTCCTCGGGTAAATTGGGTCCGACCGATTCACGGTCCAGCCCGAACCGGTGTGGCTAGTTCACGGGTATATCCTGTCCAATTTTATCCGTTTTCAATCCTAATTAATTCTACAATCTTATGCCAATGTTTTCCTAAAGATCCATGAGCTCAGAATAGAAAAACCATGTTATATCCTCAAACCTTCAAACGTTTTCCTCGAACCGGTTCAGTTCTTCATACAGGTTCCATGGCTTTGGCCGTCTCAGACCGTGGTCCTGGTCCCATTTTCTTGCTAGTGACTCCAGAAACCTCATCCAAACGGCTAAATCGATCAACACTAATCACAACTAAAACTGCCATTTTTTGAAAAGTAAATGAAGGTTTCATGGAACGTTCTTACCATTCAATTCAGGCCTCAAAAGTAGGCTCCAACGACTCCCTACACCTCCTTTTCACTTTCCCATTCAAGAACCAGGGCTATAAACACGTTTGAGGTAATTCCAAGAAACTGGTTCTCACAAACACTTCTCTGTCTCTATTTCTCCCAATCGGCAAACCACCGTCCACGGCGGTTGTTCACGGTGGCACCACCACACCATCACACTGTTTCCTCTCTTATTCAGTCAGACTTCTAAGGCAAACGGTGAGAAGCAAAGGGATTACTCGAAGCGGGAGGTCACAGCATACTTGTATACTCTATTTTTCTTCTTTGAACCAAGTCGTGCACGTTTATATAAGAGAGTTCCACGGCCTTCCCGATCAGGCCATGTGTCCAATTTCCTATGGGTAGCAATTCCAAAAGCAACCACGTGTCCTCATCCTGCTGGGCACCAATCCCAATGCCTCAAAAAGACCAAAATGCCATTAAAGGTCAAATTACCATTTTGCCCCTCTAGTTCCCATGCTCGTAACTATGTCGTTCGAACTCCAATCGACATGTGCCGCCTGTCATTGTATTCAGGGCATCGAGACCTTCCTAACGGTCCTCGAAGTTCGTGACAATTCCATGTCGTATGAAAAATCAACAAATTGCCTCTTTTTAACCAAATTACCCTTAAACTTCCGAACGTCATAACTTTTTTCCTTGAATGTCGGAATCGGAAGTGCCACCTGTCTATGAACTCGTGACGTCCTGAACTACGTCACGGTTATCTGTCAAAGTCCATTTGACTGTCCAAACTAAAATTCAACATTTTTGCCCATTCTAAGGGAAAAATCGTCATTTTTGCCCCGTCCGTCCGAACGCATCCAACTAATCCCTGATTAACGTCACTAACCCGTCATTAACAACTAATCTAATCCCGATCTCCGGGACGGGTCGTTAAATTTGGTCTAGTTTACGAGATTTTTTTTGTGTCATGTGCCACTAGTAGTAAAGGTATTTTGGGTAGCAACTTGAAGTTTCAACGATTTACAAATAGGAGTAAGGTCTCCCACATGTTTCAAAGGGAAATATAAGAAGAGCCCTACCAACTTGGTATCAAAGCTCTAGGTTTAACTTCATGCAGACCGCACACTTATGTGCAGAGTATTTTAGTGGCTCTTTCCAACGAGATGCCTCTAAGATGTGTGTCTTGTCATTGGCACGGTTTTATAGGTTTTGTAGTTAGTGGTTGATGTTCTACGAATTTTAGTTTCATGGATTTTAGGCTTAGGCCATGGATTTCGATTAATTGGATTCACACCCTGAACTATATATTCAAGGAATGTCGATAGTCAAGAGGTGCTAGCTGACATGTGGGTGTGCTTTCAGTAAGGTTTTCTATGGCTTTGGCTTAGGCTAGAAAAAAAGGGTTTTAAATTGGATTTTGGTTTACATTACAATTTTCACTACGTATACCATCCCCAGATATTAGGATTTTCTTCGACATATGACTTGAAGTATTATCAATCGTATGCTCATTAAGAGTTATTTTTCAGGAAAATGACTTGAGGTATTATCAATATTGTGCTCGTTGAGGGTTATCTCTCTGATACATGACTTGAGGTATTATTGATTATGCCTTCGTTGAGAATTATTTCACCAACACTTTATTAGAGGTATTATAGGTTGTGTGCTCAATGAGGATATTTACGTATAGTACAGTGTTACATCCATATATCTTGAGGTATCATCGAATGTGTGGAGAGTAGGTTACCTGTCTGAGTTAGACCTCTTGGTCCTAGCCATTGTTGCGAGATACATTCAACAGTGGTGAGAAGGACTAGTTCCCATGTTGGATGGCTTGGAAAAGTCACTAGGGGAATGGTGAGGTATTTTTTAATATGTCATGTCCAATGTTTCTTATGATTTTAAGCTCATTCAAAGAAGGTTTCCAAGGCGCGGTTGCAGACCACATAATCATTTGCAGGAAGAAAATCTTTGCTTGATTTAGACATCCAGGATAATTTCCTGCAAACTGTATTTAGTAGGAATTCTGGTGCATTCATAATGCCTCATGGACGTTGTCTTTGCCTATGGTCTGTTATTGAGATGAGAACAGAGAAGTGTGCAAGGTGACATGATTTAAGGTTCTGATTCATTGTATCATTTCAGGTCAATCTACAATGAGTTTGTAGGGTTTCAATTGGGAACTGTGTCAAAGGTTTAATTTGTGTCAGTGGAGACACGAGGGGTTCGATGGACCCTGAGGGGTTGTAGGAGGTTAATTCTTGACCTACATTGAATGAATTTTGATAAGGGTAAGAAATTAAATCAAACTAAGAATTAAATTTGGAATTAATGATTTTACCCTTGGTTTGGGAGGAGTTCATAAGTTACTTTATACCTGGAGGAAATTTTGGACTTTTTCTTTGACCTTTCCGTAGGTCTTGAACTCATGAGTTCCTAGATAGGCAACACATGAAAAACAAAGACCATATAAGAGTTATGGGTCTAAAAGCTTCATGTGCAGTTTGGTAATTTTTGCAGGCCAGATATTTGTAAAAGCCTATGTTTCCAAATTTATCCACACAATTCTTCTATCTCATCAATTAGACCACTATATTTCCCCTTTTATCTCTCTCTCTCTCTCTCTCTTTCAATCTTTCTTTTCTATGCGAAACCCGACCACCATTATCTTCATCAACAGATTTGGGGGTCGAGTTGGGAAAACCTAAGGCTAAGGATATAACGACCCGGAAATTCGAAAAAAGGAAATTTTGAAAAATTTGAAGGAAATGACGATTTTGCCCCTGGTTATAAGGGTCAAAAGTTGACTTTTTGATCGGAACACTTTTTGGACTTTCCGAAGAGACTGTTGAGTAGGTCTCCAAACGCTGAATCCGTAGACAGGCGGCATGCGTCAATCGGAGGTCGGATGTGAAAGTTGCGGGTCTGCGAAGGCGAGGGCATTGTGGTAATTTTGAAAGGTAAGGGTAAAATGTTGACTTTTGACTCAGACGGTCAAACGGACTTTGGCCAATGACTGTGACGTAGTTCGGGACGTCACGAGTCTGTAGACAGGCGGCACGTCGAAATCGGACATTGAACGGGAAAGTTATGGTCACGGGACTGAAATTGGTTAAACTTACGTCCCGGAATTTCGATTAAAATAATATTTAAATAGTGAACAGTGATCGATGATTGTGGACACTTGGATGAGTCACAAGTGTCACTCATCCCTTGTTTTGAGGCCCTAAATTTTGGACCATGTTTCCCGTTAAACATCATCATCATCATCTTTAATCATTCCTCATCATCCTTAATTAGCATTTTCTTCCTTCATTATCGATCACCTTCCTTGTGCCTTCTTTGAACCGTGAAGAAAGCTAGAAAACAGAGCATGAGAGATGAGAGAACTGAGCTTCCTCCCATAGTCAATTCCTTCCATAACTAAACCATTAGAGAATAGAGATTATGAGAAGGAATTATGAGGACTGATTTGGAGAACTTAGGAAGAAAACTCTCTCAACCCGAAAGCCCAAGACCCGTAAGAATTCAAATTCTTCCATAAAATCGAATTTGAATTTGTAGGTCCTGAAACTTCAAATTGAGCTTGAATTGAGCTTTCTGGGATTTCCTCGATCAGGATCACCTCAAGAACGAAGGAAATTGGTGACCATTTGGCTCTGAACGGACCTGGTGACAGAGAAGGAGTTCGAAGATTGAGTCGTGATTCTAGAGGGATTAAACGATGAAATTGGACTCGAAAATGAGTTTATCATGGTCCAATAAAGCTTCTGGATGGATCCCGGGTTGACGCGTGGGAACGAATCTCGAGGTAAGGTCAACATGAATTTTTTCCCATTTAATGTAACGAACATTTTGGCATTGGTTTCGAGGAAATTGGATACTGTTTCGATAGTATTATGAGTATCCGAAGTTTTAATATACGTTTAAAATTCGTATTTAAATTTCAAAAAAATTGGGGAAAATTATATGGGATATATTGAAGTGTTAGTGACCCTCGATAATGATTTTCGACAGGAATTATGATTTCCAGAATTTACGGAAAAACGTGTAGCTCGGAAGCAGGCCGTTTGGACGGTGTGTGTGAGTGGACTTTGTTTTCTAACCGTGATGCATGCATATATGATTTAAATGCTTTATTATATGATTTGATATGATTTGGCATGATTGATGTTTCAATCCGGTGATTTCTCGATTTTCTGGATTATTATATTATTTTTGGCACGATTTTTGAGAAATTATGAAATTGGTGTTTTGGGCGTAGGCCCATGATTGAAAATAAATTTTGGACTCGGGTTATGAGTTAGGGATTGAAAATGATATTTGACTCGGGTTATGAGCTAAGGATTGATTTCATGGATTTATATGAAAATGGTAACTAAGATTGTGATCGAATGAATTTGCGTGAAAATGATATTTTGGGCTTGAAACCCAATTGGATAGTGATTTTGACTCGGATTTAGAGTCACATGTGAATATGATGAAATTGATGATTTTGATTTATAAAGTGAATTTTGGACACTGTTTTATGATGAATTTGTGGAACTTGCTTTGTGAAAGCTATGTCTCGGGCACATGCCCTGTTGAAATGTTTCTGATTCGATTTGAGACATAAATGATTTTAAAATGAGATTACCGGATTTGATGACTGTTCCACATATACCATCCTCTGTGATTTGATAGTCTCCTCTAGACGTCGTAGATCCTGGAGTAGTCACGATCCATTGCCTGGAGATGAGTAGCTCCGAGGGAGGCTCAATCTCAGGAGTGTGAGATTATGATGAAATCCTCCAGACGTCGTTGGTCCTGGAGCTGATATCACCCCAGACGTCGTAGATCCTGGGGGATGTACTCAGACGTGAGACTCCCGAGTTTGCAAGCGTTGCATTGATATCGTGACGGGTACTTGGATATTAAGATTGGATATTGAGGATTGGTGGTATTGTGATTTATAGATACTTGTGTCCAAATACTTTATATCATGAACTGATTTGATGAACATGAGTTCTACGGACCATAGGAAAACTTGTTTTGATTTTATCGGTCCACTATTCATACTTGATTGATTTCACGCTCTTACTCATATTTTATGATATGCATGCATGTTTATGAAAAACTGGAGGGTAAGAATGTGTTTTGGTAAACATATTTATGAAAGTTTGTTTTGTCCACTTACACCTTTTCTATTTTATTGACCTTTCAGGTTGCGGCGCGATGATCGAGGCTATTCGAGAGGTGGAGGTATAAGTGGGCACAAGTGCAGTTATCCCTTATTTGGCAAGTCTCGGAGGATATTTTCGGAACCTCAGTTGACTCGTCAGACGGGAGCAGAATCGGGCACGGTTATCTACGTCATTTGGGGACGGGTCCTGTCAAGGGATATGTTCACCTCGATGTTGTGAGTTGGTTGGTGCTGGGTTCGAGGTGAGATTGTGGCTGGAGGCGACAGCTCAACGATGGAGGGTTAGACAATACTGTACGACTCAGATCTAGTTAAATCAGGTTGAATCCTTACCTAATGACTTATATATTGTGTAGATCTTGAAAAACGATTGAGATTTGGAGGAGATGGAAGCTCATCAGAAATGGCGATTTCCGATGAGGTTTGTTAGATTCCAGAGACCCATACAGCGGCGACCCAGATGGTTTCTTCATTATCTCTGATGAGAAGCTAACTAGTTGAGTAAGTGCAGAAGCAAATGTAGCAGGACAGTCAGTGGTCCAGTCCGTGGTTAGTCAACTGTTAGGTTAACTTGTAACGACCCGTCTCAGAAATCAGGATTAGATTAGTTGTTAATGATGGATTAGTGAAGTTAATCGGTGATTAGTTGGATGCATTCGGACGGACGGTGCAAAATGACGATTTTGCCCTTGGAATGGGCAAAAATGTTAACTTTTCGTTCAGGTGGTCAAATGGACTTCGACCGATGACCGTGACATAGTTCGGGACGTCACGAGTTCATAGACAGGTGGCACGTTCGATTCCGACATCCGAGTAAAAAGTTATGACGTTCAGAAGCTTGAGGGTATTTTGATAATTTCGTTAAAAAGGGTAATTTGTTGACTTTTCCTACGACATGGAATTTTCATGAACTTCGAGGACCGTTAGGAAGGTCTCGATGCCCTGAGTACAACGACAGGCGGCACGCCGTCATTGGACGTCGGACGACAAAGTTACGGGTTAGGAAATACGAAGGGCAAAATGGTAATTTGTGGAATAAGGGTAAAATGGTCATTTGACTTGTATGGGGATTTGTGCCCAGTGGTCAGAGTACTCTTGGCTGCATCAGGGTGTGTGGCCATAGGATTTAGGACACCTGGCTCCTTCTGGATGGTGGTAGAAGCCCTCACCGTCTCTCACACACGTTTTAAAAATCGAATTGAGTTTATGCACGATATTGGAATGAAAAACGTAGAAAAACAAGGATAGAGCTGATCATGGAATCCCAACCCTCCCAAACCTGA
This sequence comes from Prinsepia uniflora, assembly GCA_032719365.1. Lineage (NCBI taxonomy): Eukaryota > Viridiplantae > Streptophyta > Magnoliopsida > Rosales > Rosaceae > Prinsepia > Prinsepia uniflora. The sequence goes on from CM064876.1 coordinate 60,733,378, forward strand.
TCAGATGATGTTAGGGTGTAAAGGAAAACTGGAAAGGAGACTTTGCTGAGACGCCTGGTGACCACGACGAGGCATGACGGCGGAGGACGGCGGTGGAAATAGAGAAAATCCGAGAAAGTCCCCTGTTTTATGGTTGAACTTGAAGATTGGATTCAAGGCCTAAGGATCAAATTGATTAATTAGGGAGTGTTTCTGAGGTGGCTAGGAAGCTAGGGAGCTGGAAATTGAGACCTGTCGTGGACGGTAGCCGGAAAACCGAGCAGGGGTGAGTTTTGGAATCAAAATGGTAATTTACGTCCCGTCACTGATGAAAATATCGCCGGAATCGGCGATATATCGCTAATTCCGGCCACCGGCAGTTACAAAGGGGGTGAACCTATTTCTTCCCCCAAAATCGTCGATATCGACGATTTTGGACCGAATGAGCAAACAATCGAACAAGCAAGTGAAAATCGAAAGGAAGCCACTGAAATCAAGTATACAAATGAAGAACACGGATTGAACAGATAATTGACTTTCCAATCGTACAATTATTCAAACGTTCAGGGACTCATCCAATAATTCAAACATTTTTCACATTCATGGACGAACAATTAGGAAGAAAAGAAAAAAAAAAGGAATTCACGGACTCACCTCGTTCGATTTGGGGCAGAGCATAAATAGGGGCGGCTGATTTCGCAAGAACCTCGAACGGTCGACCCAAGTCTCAGGCAACCACTTCTGCTCGAAGTCTCAAACGGTCGAACTCGAACCACCTCTCGTCAGTCGTCACCACCGTCGCCAGGGATCTCGAACGGTAGAACCTCCCTCGAACCACGTCTGGTCTCGTCTCTTCCCGTCGTCCGTCGCTCGAACCTCCATCGAAGTCGCCCCTCACGCCGCCCTTGACCTTCACCTTCACGCCGCCCCTGAATCTCACTCATGGCCCTCACTGTAACAACCCATCCCGAGAGTCGGGATTAGTAGCGTGATTAAGGTGGGATTAGCGAGGCTAATCGGTGGTTAGTTGGTCCCGATAGGTCCGTAAGTGTAGAATGACGATTTTGCCCCTGGTTCGGGCAAAATGTTGACTTTAGTTCGGGTGGTCAAGTGGGTGTTGACCAGTGACCAGGACGTGGTTTAGGACGTCACGAATCCATAGGCAAGTGGTACGCCCGATTTCGACATCCGAGGAGGAAGTTGTGATGTTCGGAAGGTCGAGGGCATAACTGTAATTTGGGTAAATTAAGGGGAAAAGTTGACTTTTTGAATAATCGAGTTTTGGTAGGTTGACCTAGGATGGTTAGATAGATTCCGTCGTCCTGAGTTCGATGACAGGCGGCACGTCTTCATCGGACTTACGGGGCGAGAGTTACGGGTCTAGGAAGTTTTGGTTAAATCGTAAATATGAGTTAAAAAGAAGGGTATTTTGGTCATTGTGGCACATTGGGATTTGTGCACAGAAGGAAAGGAATGGACGGCTGGGATTAGGCCATGTGGGAGTGTGTGGAGTGGATTGCGACGCGTGGTGGGTGTGTAGTGGTTTCTACACAAATGTGCACGGGTAGTTTAAAAATGTGCAGCCGTGTTCTTCGAAGAAGGAAAAAACAGAGAGTGAGACTGAGGGGTGAAATCGATCGACGGCCGGGCAAGTGTGAGCTTGTGAGTAGGGGAGTGTGATCAGAGGGAGGTGCAGAGTGCAGGGTGGTGTTGAGGAGATTGGGTGATGCAGTTCTCGTGTGTGTGTGTGAAGTGAGAACTCACGGGGGAAAACCAGAGAAACAGAGAGGAGTTGGGGTGGTGGTGCGGTAGTGCGGTCGTGTACTTAATCAAGGGAAGCGGCAGGTGGTGCGCGGAGGACGGAGGAGGTGTGTGGATACCTAGGGACGCGGCGGAGTCCACGGCGGTGAGCGGCAGGAGAGGTAATTTCCAATTCCTCTGTTTTCCTGTTTTGTTTCAATTTGAAAGTCGTGAGTTTTAAGTACGAGTCGGGGTTTTTGGTGAGTTGTGTGAGACTTAGTGGGGTCCTAGAAGTGTTCTGGTGTCGCCACCGTGACGGGGGAGGACCTGGGTGGCCGGAGTGTGGAACAGGGGATTACGGGCCGTCTGGTTTCAAGCTTGAGTCGACAAGTATGGGGCCGTGTTGAGGTGATTGAAGGATGGGGATGGATAGAGTAGGTCTGGACGTAGAGAATGGTGAAGAAAGGGAGGAGAACGGTGGCCAGACGGCGGAGAAGGATTCTCGCCGGTTCAGCCTGCGACGGTCGGTTCAGCACGGGTTGAAGATGGCACTGTAGCTGGCGCGTGAGGCCCACGCGCAGCCACTTTGGGCGGCGAGTGGGGGCGCGTGCAGCGGTTTCCGATGAAGCGTCCAACTACGTTTTTGTTCTAAATGTTATAACGAATCCAATGGATTAAGTTTCGGGTTCTACGGACGTCGTTTTGGAGTAGTCCTGTGGAGTTAAAGGTCTAGGGTCCCGTTTTAAGTACGTTAGAAATTCGGGAAAGCTATGGGGTTTTAGTATGAGTAGCATGAAGTAGTTAGTAACCTCGTTATGGAATTTGGACAGGTTTGGGAAAGCCGAGGATAGCAAACTGGCCGGGGACGGCGTAAGTGCGCGCGTATCGAGGCGACGCTGAAATGGTCTGTGAGTGGACTTTGCTTTCTAACTCTTGATGCATGCATATATGTTTTATATGATTTCTATACTAGCTTCTATGATTTGAATTATGGTCGTGATAGTTTCTGGTTTGTGCACGTTTTTCGAGAAAAATGACAGTTACACGTTTTACGAAACCTGATTTTAACGGTCGGATTTTAAGGAAAGTAAAGGATTTTGAAAGGTATTTTCGGGCCTGAGGCCCAGTTCAAAGGTGTTTTCGGAAATGAGATTTCGGGTTTCGGAATCGAAATTCCGGGTGACGATTCGGGATTCGATTCGGGACTTGAAGCGGAAGTCGGGTTTGGGTTCGGAATGGTTATTCCGGATGCTAGCTTACGGAATGATGGTTGCGGACTCGGACCAGGAAATGAGAAGGAAATGAGTTCTGGGTCTGGATTCGGAATGACAGGTTATGGATGCCGGAAGGGCATCAGACCGGTGGTTTCGGATTCGGGTTTGGATATGGAAATGGAAAATGATTTCAAATGGTTTTGGGATTGGATTTGCTGGATCTGGATATTGGGTTTAAAGACCCGGATATATGTGACGGGGGACCGGCCGGATTGGGTTTAAAGACCCGGATTGAGTTTAAAGACTCGGGAGTTTAAAGACTCGGATATATAGTGATTTCCCCCGTAGGCCTTGAGTTTAAAGACTCGGGAGTTTAAAGACTCGGATATGATTAAGGCCTGGATTGAGTTTAAAGACTCGGGAGTTTAAAGACTCGGATAGATCCAGCAGGTTCGATGAATGAGAATGTGGTTTAAAATGTGCTTTGGTTTTTGTACATGGTTTTATGATATGGAATTGATATGCATGCATTGGTTTTTAGAATGGAGGGTATAAATGTATGTGTTTTCTGATAACTGTTTTGAACTTGACTTTTATTTTTGTCCACTCACAGTCTTTTCGTGTTTTCGATACCCTCCAGGTTGCTGTGGTGCGGGCTGTCGGTTGAGAGAGATGGAGACATCACATGCCAAATCCACAGTAGGCTCTGCGCACTCTGGGAAGTTTGAGGTTGTTGAGGTGGTTGGTCTGGAACTCCCTTGTCCGACTTACGTGTCACACGGAGGTTAGGCGGTTGTTTAGCCCTTGTGTCATGCGTACGTTAGACGGGAGCGGGGTTTAGCCCTTAATCCCGGGAGATTAGGGGTGGGCCCTGACAATTGGTATCAGAGCGAGGTTTTGAGGGTTCTGCGTGAGGTTTGGTTTCCAGCGTCGTTGGTACGGCGACTGGGGTGTTGTGGAACTACTGTGGATGTGATGTCTCGATGTCTCGATGTGGAACAGCCCGTCAGCAACCTGGATACGATAGTGATAGTCTGTTCGAGGTGGTTAGATAGCAATGGGTGAGGGTGCTAGCCGCTCGGTACGCGATTCGAGGTAAGATGTACGTCGGTTTAAGACCGGAACTTTGGTGTGTTGGCACGGGTAGAAGTAACCTGGAAGTAGCCAGTGAGCTACGGATGGGTAGGCTGGTCGGCCTGAGGGGCCCGAGAGTAGTTCGAAGAGTTAGAGCGATACGGGGCCAAGGAGGCCGATTGGGTTTAAGGTACCCTATGGACTTATTGGATCGTAGTCCTTGTGGTTGGGCCGCCTTATGGCCGGATGGGCAAGGGCGCTGCTAGGTGCAGCTGCGGTCTTGATTATCTAGTCAGTCTGCTGTTAGTTGATTCGAGTAGAGCAGTTGACGTTCGGTGAACTTAGGCTAGTCTGGGCAGGTTTGACCATCGGTGGGATGAAGGTTGGCGGGATGGTCGGGGACTGTGGTGAATCTGTTGATGGATGACAGAAGGAAATGGAAAGGAGTGACTATAACTGATCGATATGAGGTTCTTGAAGGAGAGAACCCACAAGCTAGAGTTTGCCTTTAGGACTTTGTAGATTTATTCCGATAATGCCTGATGTAGTAGCCGAGTTGGTTTGGAAAGGTGGAGATGATAGACAGGAAACCTAGGAGAAGTTGTTGTTGATCTAGTATTGATTACCAGGTAGGAGATCCTTGGTGTTGGGAAATAGCTGTGGAATTTCGGGGACGAAATTCTTTTTAGGGGGGTAGATTGTAACAACCCGTCCCGAGAGTCGGGATTAGTAGCGTGATTAAGGTGGGATTAGCGAGGCTAATCGGTGGTTAGTTGGTCCCGATAGGTCCGTAAGTGTAGAATAACGATTTTGCCCCTGGTTCGGGCAAAATGTTGACTTTAGTTCGGGTGGTCAAGTGGGTGTTGACCAGTGACCAGGACGTGGTTTAGGACGTCACGAATCCATAGGCAAGTGGTACGCCCGATTTCGACATCCGAGGAGGAAGTTGTGATGTTCGGAAGGTCGAGGGCATAACTGTAATTTGGGTAAATTAAGGGGAAAAGTTGACTTTTTGAATAATCGAGTTTTGGTAGGTTGAACTAGGATGGTTAGATAGATTCCGTCGCCCTGAGTTCGATGACAGGCGGCACGTCTTCATCGGACTTACGGGGCGAGAGTTACGGGTCTAGGAAGTTTTGGTTAAATCGTAAATATGAGTTAAAAAGAAGGGTATTTTGGTCATTGTGGCACATTGGGATTTGTGCACAGAAGGAAAGGAATGGACGGCTGGGATTAGGCCATGTGGGAGTGTGTGGAGTGGATTGTGACGCGTGGTGGGTGTGTAGTGGTTTCTACACAAATGTGCACGGGTAGTTTAAAAATGTGCAGCCGTGTTCTTCGAAGAAGGAAAAAACAGAGAGTGAGGCTGAGGGGTGAAATCGATCGACGGCCGGGCAAGTGTGAGCTTGTGAGTAGGGGAGTGTGATCAGAGGGAGGTGCAGAGTGCAGGGTGGTGTTGAGGAGATTGGGTGATGCAGTGCTCGTGTGTGTGTGTGAAGTGAGAACTCACGGGGGAAAACCAGAGAAACAGAGAGGAGTTGGGGTGGAGGTGCGGTAGTGCGGTCGTGTACTTAATCAAGGGAAGCGGCAGGTGGTGCGCGGAGGACGGAGGAGGTGTGTGGATACCTAGGGACGCAGCGGAGTCCACGGCGGTGAGCGGCAGGAGAGGTAATTTCCAATTCCTCTGTTTTCCTGTTTTGTTTCAATTTGAAAGTCGTGAGTTTTAAGTACGAGTCGGGGTTTTTGGTGAGTTGTGTGAGACTTAGTGGGGTCCTAGAAGTGTTCTGGTGTCGCCACCATGACGGGGGAGGACCTGGGTGGCCGGAGTGTGGAACAGGGGATTACGGGCCGTCTGGTTTCAAGCTTGAGTCGACAAGTATGGGGCCGTGTTGAGGTGATTGAAGGATGGGGATGGATAGAGTAGGTCTGGACGTAGAGAATGGTGAAGAAAGGGAGGAGAACGGTGGCCGGACGGCGGAGAAGGATTCTCGCCGGTTCAGCCTGCGACGGCTGGTTCAGCACGGGTTGAAGATGGCACTGTAGCTGGCGCGTGAGGCCCACGCGCAGCCACTTTGGGCGGCGCGTGGGGGCGCGTGCAGCGGTTTCCGGTGAAGCGTCCAACTACGTTTTTGTTCTAAATGTTATAACGAATCCAATGGATTAAGTTTCGGGTTCTACGGACGTCGTTTTGGAGTAGTCCTGTGGAGTTAAAGGTCTAGGGTCCCGTTTTAAGTACGTTAGAAATTCGGGAAAGCTATGGGGTTTTAGTATGAGTAGCGTGAAGTAGTTAGTAACCTCGTTATGGAATTTGGACAGGTTTGGGAAAGCCGAGGATAGCAAACTGGCCGGGGACGGCGTAAGTGCGCGCGTATCGAGGCGACGCTGAAATGGTCTGTGAGTGGACTTTGCTTTCTAACTCTTGATGCATGCATATATGTTTTATATGATTTCTATACTAGCTTCTATGATTTGAATTATGGTCGTGATAGTTTCTGGTTTGTGCACGTTTTTCGAGAAAAATGACAGTTACACGTTTTACGAAACCTGATTTTAACGGTCGGATTTTAAGGAAAGTAAAGGATTTTGAAAGGTATTTTCGGGCCTGAGGCCCAGTTCAAAGGTGTTTTCGGAAATGAGATTTCGGGTTTCGGAATCGAAATTCCGGGTGACGATTCGGGATTCGATTCGGGACTTGAAGCGGAAGTCGGGTTTGGGTTCGGAATGGTTATTCCGGATGCTAGCTTACGGAATGATGGTTGCGGACTCGGACCAGGAAATGAGAAGGAAATGAGTTCTGGGTCTGGATTCGGAATGACAGGTTATGGATGCCGGAAGGGCATCAGACCGGTGGTTTCGGATTCGGGTTTGGATATGGAAATGGAAAATGATTTCAAATGGTTTTGGGATTGGATTTGCTGGATCTGGATATTGGGTTTAAAGACCCGGATATATGTGACGGGGGACCGGCCGGATTGGGTTTAAAGACCCGGATTGAGTTTAAAGACTCGGGAGTTTAAAGACTCGGATATATAGTGATTTCCCCCGTAGGCCTTGAGTTTAAAGACTCGGGAGTTTAAAGACTCGGATATGATTAAGGCCTGGATTGAGTTTAAAGACTCGGGAGTTTAAAGACTCGGATAGATTCAGCAGGTTCGATGAATGAGAATGTGGTTTAAAATGTGCTTTGGTTTTTGTACATGGTTTTATGATATGGAATTGATATGCATGCATTGGTTTTTAGAATGGAGGGTATAAATGTATGTGTTTTCTGATAACTGTTTTGAACTTGACTTTTATTTTTGTCCACTCACAGTCTTTTCGTGTTTTCGATACCCTCCAGGTTGCTGTGGTGCGGGCTGTCGGTTGAGAGAGATGGAGACATCACATGCCAAATCCACAGTAGGCTCTGCGCACTCTGGGAAGTTTGAGGTTGTTGAGGTGGTTGGTCTGGAACTCCCTTGTCCGACTTACGTGTCACACGGAGGTTAGGCGGTTGTTTAGCCCTTGTGTCATGCGTACGTTAGACGGGAGCGGGGTTTAGCCCTTAATCCCGGGAGATTAGGGGTGGGCCCTGACACTCACCCTCACGATCGATCGATTTCCCCAAAGAAAGCATCGCGATTGCGACTTCGAGACAGACTGAGACCCAGCCATTTGTTGAGTAAATAAGAAATGGAACGAAACGTTGCGTTCCGTTTCATTTCATTTCTTAACTTTTTTTAAATTACATATATTATTTAATTATTTGTCAAATATTTATTTAAATAATTATTTGGGTATAAATATTTGTCAAATAAATAATTATTTGGTATAAATATCATTTTTAATTACATATATCATTTATTATTTGGTATAAATATTTGTCAAATAAATAATTATTTAAATTATATCATAAATGTTGTCAAATTCATATATTCATATATTTGGTATTAGGTAAAAAATAAGCCTTAAACGTTTTTTTTTAACAAAATTCAAAATTTATTATTAGGTAAATAATATGGTTTAATTCATATATTTGGTAATATATTTGGTAATCATTTATTAAAAATAAATTTATCATTTATTAGTAAAATATGTTTTAGTAATGTATGTGTTAATATAAAATATTGTTTAATTCATATATTTGGTAATATTTGGTAATATATTTGGTAATCATTTATTAATAATAAATTGATCATTTATTACTAAAAATATGTTTTAGTAATGTATATTTTAATATAAAATATGAGGTAATTCATATATTTGGTAATATTTGTTTTAATTTTTAATATATGTTTTATTTTAGAATATATATTAAAATTATGAATATATGTGTTTTTGCTCCTAAATTTTTTATCATCAAAGTCTAACTTAGAATATATGTTCTAATTGATCAAATTTTATTATTATTTGTGTTTTCATCATTATCTAATTCTAATTATTTTTCATGTAACTTAGATTTCATAAAATGGCTAGTGGAAGTGGAAGTGAAAGCCGCCCAAGACCTGGACGAGTTGGCCCAACATGGAAATATGTCATTGCGATTCCTGGAAATAAAAATGGTGTCATATGTTCGTTTTGTCAACATCAGTTCCAGAGTGGAGGCATAACGCGATTAAAGTTTCATCTAGCAGGTTTTGATCCGAAAAAAAATGTTCAAAAATACAAAGATGTACCTAAGGCTATTAGGGATGAGGTTAGAGCAAGGATCAAAAGTAAAGATACTGCTAAACAGACTAAGAATATGATTGGGGAGAACATACGAGCTGGCTTGAGAGGAGATCCACTGGACACTCAACAAAGTATTCAGATTAATGATAGCGATGATGAAGAGGTTGATGATGGATTCGCTTATCCACCAGATGTGCATAGATTTGTGAGAGCAGCATATCGCTTTGCTGTAAATGCATCGAGAGATGAGGCACGGCGAAGTGTCGACAATTATGGAGTTGGTACCATGCGTGGTGCTCAAGGAGGCAATAGCAGTCGTCAATCACCGCAACAGATGCGTCGATCACAAAGTTTGCATGATCCATTTTCAATTCCTCTAGAACCAAAACTCTACAAAACCGCACGAACTCAACAGAAGACTGTAAAATCGATATGGAAAGAGACGAAAGAGAAGTTGGGTCGATACATAAGCAAATTTTTTATATATGAAGGCGTGGCTCCAAATAAAGTCAACTCTCATCATTTTAAGAATATGATTATTGAAGCCCAACGAGCAGGTATTTAATAAATTTATTTATTATACATTTTTATTTATCTTATGAAATAGCATTAAATGCTAACTTATGTTTTGGTTTGCATGTGAAGGCGTGTCCATTCCTTCTCCATATGAAGTGAAAAATAAATATCTTTCTATGGAGTATGAAGAAATGACGGCGTATGTGGAGCAACAAAAGCGACACTGGGAAACTTATGGATGTACCATAATGTGTGATGGTTGGACCGGTCTAACGAAGTTATCCATAATTAACTTCATGGTATATAGTAAGGGTTCAACTGTATTTCTCACGTCAGTTGATTCTTCCAAATTCCGTAAAGACTGTGTACATAGGAAATTTGTTGAAGGAAGTTGTTCAGGAGGTTGGAGTACAAAATGTTGTACAGATCGTTACTGATAATGGGTCGAACTTCAAAAAAGCTGGAAAAAAACTGATGAAGACGTATCCGATCTATTGGACTCCTTGTGCAGCCCATTATATCAACCTAATATTTGAAGATATTGGGAAGAATGAGACAATGGCGCTCATCATAAAAAATGCTAGGCAAGTAACTAACTACATTTATAATCATCTATGGTTACTAGCTCAGATGCATGAATTATGTCAAGGAGACATGGTTCGTCCTGGTGCAACTCGGTTCGCAACCAATTATAGTTAAGCATAAAGTTGGCCTTAGAAGATTGTTTACCAGTGATCAATGGCATGGTAGCCCATTGAGTAGGAAAGTGGAAGGCAAGAGGGTTGAGGCTCATATCCTCGACCAAAGATTCTGGGAGTCCTTGGAGATGATGCAATCAATATATGAACCATTATATTGCATCCTTCGAATTGTTGATACAGAGGTAGTCCCAACCATGCCAATCCTGTATGATATGTTCAATCGAATGAAAGAAAAGATAACCCATCTTAAAGGGAAGAAGTGGGTCCTTAAAATCATACAAGAGCGATCGGAAAAAACATTAGTGCATCCCTTACAAGCCGCTGGTATATTTCTATCTTATTGAACTTGTTAATATTTTATTTTATTATTGTTTACTAAGCAAAGTTCATTCATAATTTGCAGCTTATTACTTGAATCCCTGATATCAATATTAAGCAGGTGTTGGGCATGACTCCTTCCTCGTCCAATCAGTTCAACAAGTATTCCTCAAACTGAATCCAAATGGGCAAGTGGGTTTACAAAATTTTGGAGTAGACGTAAGTTCACTACCATATATGAACCTTGATATTTTTGAATTTGTACATCTATGGCATTATATTAACATCAGCCTTAATGTAGTTGATCAACTTTAGAGATGGTCGGAAAACATTTCGTTCACCTATGGCTGTACAATCACGAACGAAAATGCCCCCAGGTATATTACTTGCATTTAACTTGATATTGTATGACTTAGCACTTTATAATGCCTCTTACATTAAACTTGATATTGACAGCTGAGTGGTGGGAACTATATGGCCAAGCTTCTCCCAGCTTGCAACAAATTGCAGTTCGTATATTATCACAAACGGCATCATCTTCGGCATGTGAGAGAAATTGGAGTACATTTGCTTTAATTCATACAAAGCAAAGAAGTCGTCTCGCATATTCTAAGTTAGAACAACTTGTTTTCTGTTATTACAACATGAAACTCAAGTTAAGAGATGAAGAAGCTGAAGCCGGTAAAGTTGTGGAAGAAGACTACGTTGACCTGTTGGAAATTGCAGGTCAACATGTGGAAGGTAATGAGGCTGATCCACTTCAAGCATGGATTATGCCAGCTCACTTGGATGATGATAGTGGAAGACCTGACCCTCGAGTAGCACATCTTGCTAGTGAACACGGTGTTAATGTCGATAGAGTGCTATCTGAAGAAGTGGGGAGTGAGGACGTAGGAAGTGAGCGGGAGATGTCTTCATGGGAGATATCAATGCTTGGTTCTACCGGTAGACGTGACTTACGAGCTGATGCTACTAGTAAGGGACTTCATCAAAATAAATCTCCAGATGATGATGATGATGATGATGATGATGATGATGATGATGATGATGGAGGAGATGATGTTGAGACAAACGATGAAGACAAGGATGACAGAGGGTATGATGACGGGGGAAAATGAACGTGTAACCGAAACATATGCACCCTTGAACCTATTTACTGAAGAGGCGGATTTCACTCATGTCACCCAAGATTATGATCATGGGTGTAGAGAAAGAGGAGTAGAAATCGGTGGTGTTGGAAAAGATTACACTCGGACACGCAACATATATGAAGGTTATGGAAACCCATCTTCTGAGGATTCCATGGCAATTAGTTTTAAGTCAATGAGTTTAGGCACCGATCCTAGTAACAACTTAAATGATCCATATGCTTATGGTCCATATCGTCACCCCTTGTTAGACAGCCATCTCTCTCAAATGTCACATGGTTATGAAGGCTATGAAGATCCTCAGCTCAATGAAGATTATGGAGAAGTTAGTTGGGTAAATCCGAACTACCCTACATATGGAGGAAAAATAGGCCATTCAAAGGAGATATACGAATACTATGTCCAACAATACATTTCCTTTTGGTCAAATAGCATCAGTTAGCAAAACTTTTGTGTCTTGGTAGATCAAGACCAATCTAATTTTCAAGTTGGTCGACACTCTACTTGTTTTTGATCAAGTTCAATGTGTACAATATTTTTAATGCAATATTATCAATAGAATTATGTTTTAATTTAAGTTTATCTTTAAAATTTTATACTGTTAGTGGTTGGTAGATCTATATTCTATCATATGATTCATGACAGGACCCGCCCCGATCCCCCTGGGACCACCTGGGACGTGCCCTGCTCCCGTCTGACACCCGACATTAAAATATCATAATTACCCTTATTGAAAGTAAAATGCATAAAGAAAATCCATAGTTAAGTCATACATAGCACGCCACACGAATACTCGAATACAAATAGTGTCAGACAAGGGATAGTTCCCGAATACAGTTTATTGAGCACGACTCTAGACACACTACGTGCCAACCTACCCAGCAGTAGGGTTCAGGTGCGCAACGTAAACCTATGCCTCTTCCTCGGGATCCTCCTCCTCAATAGCACTACCTGGAAGGGTAGTAAAACAACAAGGGTGAGTGGGCCGAAACTCAAGGTTTACAAAATAGTTTACCAATCCGAAAACTTATAGATTTTCCCCTCCGTTTTCGTAAAAGACATGCATTAGTATCATAAACCACAAAATCGTATAATCACAAGCAGAATAATATCAACATAATATAATCTTAGTCACTGCACTATACATCCCAACCCTGACATCCCAGATGCCCGACGTCCCAGACGCCCGATTAGGTCACAGTCCCAAGGCTACGCGTGCCACCCGGGGTCTCAATCCCGAGTCCAAATCCCGAACCCAGTCCGAGGATGGCATTCTAGATGCCTGACGTCCCAGACGTTCAATAGTAGCAATCCTGCTCCTGGGTCACTCTACGGTCCGGTCCCTCCGTAGAATGACTCCTCACAGGTAATGCGCCGTGACCACTCCGGTGTACCTGCATCCGAAGGAGATAGAATCCTAGGGTAGATCTATACAGTGCAGTACCACAGATAATATCGAGATCCATTATACATATACATGACTCAAAAACCATTCATAAACAACCAGACGGGTCTCATGCCCAAACATCGTAATACGTGCCATAAATCAGACTCAAGATAAACCGATACTTTTGCTTGAATCACATATAGATATAATAGAAAGTAAAACAGTTATGCATGCCGAGGTTTAGTGAAATCAAAGGCCCACTCACAGTACAATCCCGCTGCAATCCCGAGCGTAAAGCCCCGTCCAAGGGTTAAAGTACAATTCCTGTCATGCCCAAAACATACGTAAAGGTCACTTTAAGTCCCTACTAAATAACTGAGAAACCCTAGACTGAAACTGGCCCAGGAAAGTCGTCCGAACACGCTTCCCAAGGCGTCAGATCCTAATTTGACCAACCTAACCATCTCCGATCGACACGAAACCACCGCCATTGGATCCGTATCGTCGAAACCTTGAAAATGGCACTGGTCCCACACAAAATACTGTTCACACGCGCCCCCCACGCGCCGGTCAACCCTCTGGTCAACGGTGCTACAGTGATGCTGACATCAGCATGACGTCACTGCTGACGTCAGCATGGCGTCATCACTGACAGTGTCAGAGGACACGTGTCAACAGCCTATTGGTCCCTGGTTTGACAATATTCTGGCATGATGACGTCATCATGACGTCACTGCTGACGTCAGCATGATGACGTCATCAGCTACAGTACCGGGTCTGAGAACCGGGTCACCGCAGACCCACGGTTCGACCCGATTGGTTCTCAACAACCCGACCACCAAAATCGACGGGATTTGTTCCTATGAACTCGTCTAATCATGTTCTATGGTTCTGTATGATTAAAACAGGTTTTTAGGTTCAAGAAACCACCTGAAAATCGACGGGAAACTGGCTGCCGGCTCTGGTTCGTCTTCTCCGGCGAGCCGTCGAACTTCCAGCCACGATCTCTGGTCCAAAATGCTCGCCTAGTCCCCTAGGTTATGTCTCAAAAGCAGCCAAACAAGTTTAACATAAAAAATGAACGGTTCGAGACAGGGAAGGAAATCGGTTTCTCTCGGGTTTATGGGCTTACCGCCGCCGTGTCGCCGCCGTGGGCTGCCCAGTCCGGTCCTGAGTCGTCCAGAGGTCACACTGATCCTAACCCTACGTTTGTTAGAGCCCAGAAGTCATGGTTTGGATGGTTGGATGTTTTTGGGCTAATCGGGTTCTTCTCGGGTTTGTGGGTTTTCCGGCCGTGCAGGACGGTCGTGGTGGTGTTGGCTGGTGTCTGGTGGAGGTGGTGGACGGTCTGGTGCTGCCTGGAGTGTGAGTTGAGGTTGAGAAGTGCTGGTGTGATTGTGCAGAGAGTGAGGGAGTTTGCACGGTTTAAGAGAATAAGAATGAGAGTGAATCTCTGATGGTTTTAAAAACAGAATAGGCATTAGAAACCAACGGCTAGGATTCAATCTGAGTGTAAGGATGAAAGGTGAGGATTTAAGGAAATTAATTAATTAATTAATCAAATGGCAAACATAGATCCTGGTTTTAGGGGATGAGGTGGATGAGGTAGATGAGTGACATGTGTCACTCATCAAGGGTCCAGATTGATTGGGTTAAAGTAATCAGATTCTAATATTTTATTATTATTTTGGTTCGGTTCTCGGTTAGTTCGGTTAATCGCGTTTTACGTCCTTGACCATAACCTTTTCGTCGTAAGTCCAATTTTGGCGTGCCGCCTGTCTACGGATTCGTATCGACGAGACCTACGTCACGGTCATTGGCCCTCGTCCGTTGGACTTCCCGGGTCAAAAGTCAACATTTGGCCCCTAATTGACCAAATTACCAAAATACCCCTCGACTTCCGAACGTCACAACTTCCTCTTCGAACGTCGGAATCGAACGTGCCACCTGCCTATGAACTCGTGACGTCCTAAACTACGTCACGGTAATGGGTAAAAGTCCTAAATATTTCCCAAGACAAAAGTCAACATTCCCCCCCTCAGGGGCAAAACGGTCATTTTACAATAAAATAAGAATTACGAAAGTTCGAGTCGTTACAATCTACCCACCTTACAAAAATTTCGTCCTCGAAATTTACTCGAATAAAAAAGGGTACTGCTCCCTCATCAAGTCTTCGGGTTCCCACGTCGCTTCCTCGACGTCATGGTTCCTCCATAGCACTTTCACCAACCGAATCGTTTTGTTTCTCAGAACCTTGTTCTTCTGATCCAGAATCTGCACTGGTTTCTCCTCAAAGCTCAGATCAGTCATCAGTTCTACTGGTTGTTCTGGCAAGGCATGTGAATCGTCCCGTAGATATTTCCGTAACATGGACACATGGAAAACGTCGTGCACTCTGGCAAGTTCTGGAGGTAATGCCAACCGGTATGCCACTAGTCCAATCCTCTCTATGATCTCGAACGGCCCAAAATAACGTGGACTCAACTTCCCGCGTCGACCAAAACGGATAATTCCTTTCCATGGAGATAACTTAAGGAACACAAAATCTCCAACCTCGAATTCCAAGTCTCGAATTCGTCGATCAGCATAGCTCTTTTGGCGATCCTGCGCTGCCTTCAATCTTTCCTTGATGATTCGAACTGTTTCCTGAGTCATGTCCATCAAATCTGGTCCTAATGATACTCGCTCTCCTACCTCCATCCAGCAGATAGGTGTCCTGCACTGTCGGCCATACAGTGCCTCGTATGGTGCCATCCCGATACTTGCCTGATAACTGTTGTTGTATGCGAACTCCATCAATGGCAAATGAGTATCCCACGAATCCTGAAACTGCAGTACACAAGACCTCATCATGTCCTCCAGAGTCTGGATCGTCCTCTCTGATTGCCCATCGGTCTGTGGGTGGAACGCTGTACTGAAATGTAAGTTTGTACCCAAGGCGTTCTGCAAACTTCGCCAGAACCTGGAAGTGAAACGCGAATCTCGATAAGACACTATCGACTCTGGCGTACCATGAAGTCGAATGATCTCCTTCACAAACAGCTGAGCCAGTCGGTTTGGCTTAAATGTCTCCTGTACCGGTAAGAAATGAGCTGACTTGGTCAATCGGTCGACAATCACCCAAACTCCATCGAATCCTCTCTGAGTTCTAGGCAATTTGAAGACAAAATCCATGGTAATGTGATCCCACTTCCACTCGGGAATCGGAAGTGGTTGCATAGCTCCATACGGTCTCTGCCGCTCTGCCTTGACCTGCTGACAGGTCAAACATCTGCTCACGAACTCTGCAATATCCTTTTTCATCCCAGCCCACCAATAATGGTTCCTGAGGGTACGATACATCTTTGTACCTCCCGGATGCATGGCATAAGCCGAACTGTGGGCTTCCTCGAGAATTTCTGCCCGTAACTCTGCCACTGCAGGAACACACAAACGGCCCAGTTTCACCAGAGCTCCATCTCGTCCGATAGTAAAGTCCTGCCTCTCATCCGCGTCGACCTCGATCCTGTAAATACAAAGTGTCGGATCCTCTAATTGTGCCTCGATAATCCGATCGACTAGCACAGGTCGTACATGAAAACTGGCCAACAAAGCTCCCTGCTCATCCATCCCCAGCATAACTCCAGCTCTTCGGAGTTCCACTAGCAAAGGAAGGTACACCAGCCTCAAGTGTACAAGCGATCCTGCTGACTTCCTACTGAGTGCGTCTGCCACAACGTTTGCCTTCCCTGGATGATATTCAATTGTACAGTCATAGTCCTTGATCAGTTCTAACCACCGTCGCTGCCTCACGTTCAGCTCCTTCTGTGTGAACAAATGCTTTAGACTCTGATGATCGGTAAAGATCCTGCAAGTCACCCCGTACAGATAATGTCGCCAGATTTTCAAAGCGTGAACCACAGCCGCCAACTCCAGATCATGTGTAGGGTAGTTCAGCTCATGTGTCTTTAGTTGTCTTGATGCATAAGCGATAACACTGCCACTCTGCATCAACACACAACCCAAACCTTGTAATGATGCGTCACTGTAGACTTCGAACTCTCCACTGTTATCCGGCAAGGCAAGAACAGGTGCGGTAGTTAACCGACGTTTTAATTCCTGATAACTCTGCTCACACCATTCATCCCAAATAAACTTTACTTCTTTCCTGGTTAAACGAGTCAACGGTGCAGCGATACTAGAGAAGCCCTCAACAAATCTCCGGTAGTATCCTGCCAAACCAACGAAACTCCGTACCTCTGTCACGGTTGTCGGTCTAGCCCAATTTGTCACCGCTTCGGTCTTCTGGGGATCCACACTAATCCCGTCTGCTGACACCACATGTCCCAGAAAACCAATGCTGGTTAGCCAAAACTGACACTTACTCAGCTTGGCGTATAACTGGTTCTGCCTCAGCTTTCCTAACACCGATCGTAAGTGTTTCTCATGAGCCTGAGCACTCCTTGAGTACACAAGGATGTCATCAATGAACACGATCACGAACTTATCCAAATAAGATCGGAAGACCCTATTCATCAGATCCATGAATGCTGCTGGAGCATTCGTCAAGCCGAAAGGCATCACAAGGAATTCATAATGCCCGTATCTGGTCCGAAATGCTGTCTTCGGGACATCCCCCTCAGAAATCTTCAACTGGTGATAACCAGATCGTAAATCAATCTTCGAGAAGTACTGTGCCCCCCCGCAGTTGATCAAATAGATCGTCAATCCTGGGTAAGGGGTACTGGTTCCTTACCGTGACCTTGTTGAGTTGTCGATAATCTACACACAAACGGAGGCTCCCCTCCTTCTTCTTCACAAATAATACCGGTGCTCCCCACGGTGATGTACTCGGTCGGATGAATCCCAAGTCCACCAACTCCTGCAATTGGATCTTCAGTTCCCGTAACTCCGCTAGTGCCATCCGATATGGTGCCTGAGATATAGGTCGTGTGCTGGGAAGAAGTTCAATCGTGAACTTAATCTCCCGATGTGGTGGTAAACTAGGCAAATCCACCGGGAACACATCCGGAAATTCTCGCACCACAGGTATATCATCGGCACCTGGAGTATCACTCTGCGTCGTCACAACATGTGCCAGATAACCCTGGCATCCCTTCTGTAGAAGCTTAGTAGCGGCAAGTGAAGAGATTATTTCAGGTAGCGAACCGTCGCGCTCCCCCTGAAGAGTAACCTCCGGCAAACCCGGACTCCGCAGAATCACCCGCCTACTACAACAGTCAATGTGCGAACCGTGCTCCGTCAACCAATCCATTCCCAAGATAATATCAAAGTCATGGATATCCATAAGGATTAGATCAGCTAGCAGATCTACATCCTCCACCCTTACTGGGCATCTCCGGATCACCTGATTCACTATGTACACAACGCCCATCGGTGTACCAACACCCATCTCACTATCCAAGGCTGACACCTCGCGATCTAACATACTCGTACAACTTTTCGAAATAAAAGAATGAGTAGCCCCAGCATCCATTAACACCCGTACAACAAGATTTAAGATATGAAGAGTACCTGTAACCATGCCTGGGGCTGACCTCGCCTGCTGCTGAGTCACTGCAAAAACACGAGCCCTGGGCCCCGCAGTCTGCCCGCGCCCACGCGCGCCACGCTCAGAACTCTGCCCTCGACCTCCGGCAGGGTGGGAAGCCGAACTCTGTGCAACACTAACGCCTTTAGCCTCGTTGTTCCTTGACAGTAAAGGGCAATCTCGGGCATAGTGGCCCGCTCCTCCACAAGCAAAGCAATTAACTGTCCTCGGTTCATCCCAAGACCCTCCTGATGCACCACTCCAAGCCTGATGATGTCCAGAACTGAATCTCGATCTACCCCTCTAAGAGCTCCCATGCCGACCTGACCAGCCACGACCACATAAAGATGAGGGTACTCCTCGGTAGTTTCCCCCCTTAGAGATCTTTGGGCCGGTTGGTCCAGGATGTGGACGATCCCGGCGCTGCCCCTCGCCTGATGATTGTTGCGCCTGGTGTGCCGCCAGACTGGCCTCGACACGAACTGCAGCGTCGACCATGTCCCTCAGAGTCGCGTAACTAGTAGCTGTCACACTTGCCCGTAACTCTCCTCGGAGTCCCAGCTCAAATCTTTGACATTTTTCCTCCTCAGTACTCACAAAATCTGCGGCAAAATGGGAAAGCTTCCCGAAAGTCTGCTCGTAATCTGCCACGGACATATCTCCCTGTTCCAGCCGCAGGAACTCTGCCTCTCGTGCCATGCGAAATGATCGCGGGTAATACTGATCTAAGAATCGGGCACGAAAGACCTCCCATGTGGTGGTGTGAACAGTCCACCCTGACATCTCAAGACCATGCCACCATTGATAAGCCCCGCCTTCCAGTAAGAAGGCCGCCAGTGCCACCCGCTCGCCGGGTGGGCAGTGCATCACGGTGAAGATTCTTTCCCATTTCGCAATCCACTCATGGGCATCTTCGGGGTTTGATCCCCCGTTGAAAGGTGTGGCTCCCAACCTTTGAGCCCGCTCAATGCTAGCATATTCCATCTCTCTCGTGATTTACTCGTCAGTTCGTGTTTGAGGAATTCTCCTTGGAGGCATAACCCACTGTTAAGAGGCATAAATTAGATACTGACATCTTTTAAACTAAGTACTGACCACTAGTCTAGCATGCTAACCACAACCTAGTGCTCTGATACCAAGTTGACAGGACCCGCCCCGATCCCCCTGGGACCACCCGGGATGTGCCCTGCTCCCGTCTGACACCCGACATTAAAATATCATAATTACCCTTATTGAAAGTAAAATGCATAAAGAAAATCCATAGTTAAGTCATACATAGCACGCCACACGAATACTCGAATACAAATAGTGTCAGACAAGGGATAGTTCCCGAATACAGTTTATTGAGCACGACTCTAGACACACTACGTGCCAACCTACCCAGCAGTAGGGTTCAAGTGCGCAACGTAAACCTATGCCTCTTCCTCGGGATCCTCCTCCTCTTCCTCGGGATCCTCCTCCTCAATAGCACTACCTGGAGGGGTAGTAAAACAACAAGGGTGAGTGGGCCGAAACTCAAGGTTTACAAAATAGTTTACCAATCCGAAAACATATAGATTTTCCCCTCTGTTTTCCGAAAAGACATGCATTAGTATCATAAACCACAAAATCGTATAATCATAAGCAGAATAATATCAACATAATATAATCTTAGTCATTGCACTATACATCCCAACCCTGACATCCCAGATGCCCGACGTCCCAGACGCCCGATTAGGTCACAGTCCCAAGGCTACGCGTGCCACCCGGGGTCTCAATCCCGAGTCCAAATCCCGAACCCAGTCCGAGGATGGCATTCTAGATGCCTGACGTCCCAGACGTTCAATAGTAGCAATCCTGCTCCTGGGTCACTCTACGGTCCGGTCCCTCCGTAGAATGACTCCTCACAGGCAATGCGCCGTGACCACTCCGGTGTACCTGCATCCGGAGGAGATAGAATCCTAGGGTAGATCTATACAGTGCAGTACCACAGATAATATCGAGATCCATTATACATATACATGACTCAAAAACCATTCATAAACAACCAGACGGGTCTCATGCCCAAACATCGTAATACGTGCCATAAATCAGACTCAAGATAAACCGATACTTTTGCTTGAATCACATATAGATATAATAGAAAGTAAAACAGTTATGCATGCCGAGGTTTAGTGAAATCAAAGGCCCACTCACAGTACAATCCCGCTGCAATCCCGAGCATAAAGCCCCGTCCAAGGGTTAAAGTACAATTCCTGTCATGCCCAAAACATACGTAAAGGTCACTTTAAGTCCCTACTAAATAACTGAGAAACCCTAGACTGAAACCGGCCCAGGAAAGTCGTCCGAACACGCTTCCCAAGGCGTCAGATCCTAATTTGACCAACCTAACCATCTCCGATCGACATGAAACAACCGCCATTGGATCCGTATCGTCGAAACCTTGAAAATGGCACTGGTCCCACACAAAATACTGTTCACACGCACCCCCCACGCGCCGGTCAACCCTCTGGTCAACGGTGCTACAGTTATGCTGACGTCAGCATGACATCACTGCTGACGTCAGCATGACGTCATCACTGACAGTGTCAGAGGACACTTGTCAACAGCCTATTGGTCCCTGGTTTGACAATATTCTGGCATGATGACGTCATCATGACGTCACTGCTGACGTCAGCATGATGACGTCATCAGCTACAGTACCGGGTCTGAGAACCGGGTCACCGCAGACCCACGGTTCGACCCGATTGGTTCTCAACAACCCGACCACCAAAATCGACGGGATTTGTTCCTATGAACTCGTCTAATCATGTTCTATGGTTCTGTATGCTTAAAACAGGTTTTTAGGTTCAAGAAACCACCTGAAAATCGACGGGAAACTGGCTGCTGGCTCTGGTTCGTCTTCTCCGGCGAGCCGTCGAACTTCCAGCCACGATCTCTGGTCCAAAATGCTCGCCTAGTCCCCTAGGTTATGTCTCAAAAGCAGCCAAACAAGTTTAACGTCAAAAATGAACGGTTTGAGACAGGGAAAGAAATCGGTGTCTCTCGGGTTTATGGGCTTACCGCCATCGTGTCGCCGCCGTGGGCTGCCCAGTCCGGTCCTAAGTCGTCCAGAGGTCACACTGATCCTAACCCTACGTTTGTTAGAGCCCAGAAGTCATGGTTTGGATGGTTGGATGGTTTTGGGCCGATCGTGTTCTTCTCGGGTTTGTGGGTTTTCCGGCCGTGCAGGACGGTCGTGGTGGTGTTGGCTGGTGTCTGGTGGAGGTGGTGGACGGTCTGGTGCTGCCTGGAGTGTGAGTTGAGGTTGAGAAGTGCTGGTGTGATTGTGCAGAGAGTGAGGGAGTTTGCACGGTTTGAGAGAATAAGAATGAGAGTGAATCTCTGATGGTTTTAAAAACAGAATAGGCATTAGAAACCAACGGCTAGGATTCAATCTGAGTGTAAGGATGAAAGGTGAGGATTTAAGGAAATTAATTAATTAATTAATCAAATGGCAAACATAGATCCTAGTTTTAGGGGATGAGGTGGATGAGGTAGATGAGTGACATGTGTCACTCATCAAGGGTCCAGATTTATTGGGTTAAAGTAATCAGATTCTAATATTTTATTATTATTTTGGTTCGGTTCTCGGTTAGTTCGGTTAATCGCGTTTTACGTCCTTAACCATAACTTTTTCATCGTAAGTCCGATTTTGGCGTGCCACATGTCTACGGATTCGTATCGACGAGACCTACGTCACGGTCATTGGCCCTCGTCCGTTGGACTTCCCTGGTCAAAAGTCAACATTTGGCCCCTAATTGACCAAATTACCAAAATACCCCTCGACTTCCGAACGTCACAACTTCCTCTTCGAACGTCGGAATCGAATGTGCCACCTGCCTATGAACTCGTGACGTCCTAAACTACATCACGGTAATGGGTAAAAGTCCTAAATATTTCCCGAGGCAAAAGTCAACATTCCCCTCCCTCAGGGGCAAAACGGTCATTTTACAATAAAATAAGAATTACGAAAGTTCGGGTCGTTACAATTCATCATATATTTATTATATCAAAGTCATTTTAAAGTTTTTATTGGTCCTATATAACCATTATTGGGTACTTAAGCTTTTCCCAAAGTTTCATTCCAAATTTCCGTCATTTGGACCTAATTTCCGTCATTTTTGTTAACCGTTATTTGGGGCGAGATATCAGTAAATTCGGCGAGCGATATATCCGTCGATATCGATATTTTCATCCTTGCGTCCTGTTGTCTATTGCTCGATTGTGTTAATTGAAACTGTTTTCTGATGGTACCAGGGATCGATTACGATTGAAATCAAAGGTTTAAGTGGCCAGAATCTTGACAACTGAACGATGAACAGGGGACAGTTTCTTCTTCGATTTGGGAGGTAAGCTTGAGCCTCGAATTCCATGTTTTGATTAGGTGGTTTGGTTAGGAATGAAAGGACGAAACTAAAGGGACATATCAGGGTGAAAAAGATGGAAAAATGAGAGAAAACCGTGACCTCCAGTTCGGTTGGACCGAACCAGTTCGAACCAGGTGAACCAGAGGTTGAAGGTGACACTATAGCAGGCGAGTGAAACCCACGCGCAACCACTTCAGGCGGCGCGTGGCATGCCTTTTGAGGAAGGTTCCAACACGACTTTTAAAGTATTTGATGTAACGAACATTTTGGGATTAGTTTCGAGTCAATCGGAGATCGTCTCGATAGTTTTCGGGATGTTCGAAGGTTTTAGGGCTCAGTTAAAAATAGTTAAAAATTCGGGAAAATTACGGGGCTTTAGTATAAGCTTTATGAAGTAGTTAGTGATCTTATTATAGGATTTGGACATGTTCGGGAAAGCCGGTGATAGTTGATTGGCTGGGAACGGCATAGATGCACGTGTATTGAGGCAGCGGCGAAATGGTCTGTGAGTGGACTTTGCTTTCTAACTCTTGATGCATGTACATATGTTTTTATATGTTTTTCTATATGTGATTCTATGATTTGATTTGTGATCTTGATGGTTTATGGTTTTACACGAATTTTGAGGTATTTACGGAATTTCACATTTTACGAGAATACGATCTATCTTGTGATTTGACGATGGTTTCGATGATTTTGTTTTGGGATTTGGAATACGATTTGATTTCAAAGATTTGAAATGGATTTTGGAAAAGTAATTTCGGGCTTGAAGCCCAGTTCAGAAAAGTGGTTTTTAAAGAACGTAATGTCGGGTTTTTGAATCGGATTTCAGAATGACAATTTTGGATTCGATTTTGAAACTTGAAAGTGGATTTCCGGGTTTGGATTCGGAATGGTTATTCCGGATGCTAGCTTACGGAATTATGGTTTCAGACTCGGATTTGGAAACGAGTATGAATATGAGTTCTGGGTTGGATTCGGGGATCCTGATGAGATTGCGGATTCGGATTCGGAAATGGAAAATGGTTTTCAAACGGCTTTGGATTCGATTTGCTGGATCTAGTTATTGGGTTTAAAGACCCGGATATGAAAATGACGTGGGCGGGGCCCAAATTGGGTTTAAAGACCCGAATTGAGTTTAAAGACTCGGATATTGATATTTCCCTCGTAGGCCTATTGAGTTTAAAGACTCGGGAGTTTAAAGACTCGGATTATATTGAAGCCTGGATTGAGTTTAAAGACTCGGATAGATCCAGCATGTTCGATGGATGGAAAAGTGGTTTCAAATGTGTTTTGGGATTTCACTGAGACTTGATAATAATGGTTTCTCCGATGTTTTGGGCTATGCCCGGATGATACAGCTTTTGATGGTTTGGGTTGAGGCCCGGGATTTGAGAAAGGAAAATGTGTTTGGTTTTCTTAAATGGTTTGAATACCTTGAATATAGAATGATTTTATAACGTGGATTTTAATATGCATGCATGGTTTTTAAATGGAGGGTATAAATGTAATTGTGCTTTCTGATAACTGTTTTAAAACTTATACTTTATTTTTGTCCACTCACAGTCTTTTTGTGTTTTCGATACCCTTCAGGTTGTTGCGGTGCGGGCTGTTGGTCGAGAGGGAGACAGAGACGTCACATACGCAATCCACAATAGAGACTGCGCGGTCTAGGAAGTCCGGAAGTTTTGAGAGGTTCAGTCCAGAATCCATTGTCCGCCTTACGTGTCACATGGAGGTTGGACATCAGTTTAGCCTTCGTGTCACTCGTAAGTTAGACGGGAGCATGACTTAGCCCTTAATCCCCGGGGATTGGGGGTGGGTCGTGTCAATTTGGTATCATAGCAGGTTTTGTGCACTTAGTGTGAGGTTTGGCTCCCAGAGGCGTTGGTTTGTCGGCTTGCGTAATGTGATGCTACTGTGGATGTGATGTCTTGACGCAGAACATCCCGACATCAACCTGGACGTGATAGTGACAGCACGTTCGTTAGTGGATAGTTAGCAGTTTTTTATAGTGCTAGGGTGATAGTCGCTCGATACGCGGTGCAAGATTTGACATATGACGGCTTAGGGCCAGAGTAGTAAGCGTGTTTGACGCTGGATTTGCTTGATAATCGGTTGGTCTTTAGGGTCAGATGAAGTAGCATTGACAGAGGGTCGGCTGTGCGCTAGAGTATTTCCCCGGCTAGTGAGATACGACTGTTGATTGACTGGTTAGCATGTGGAACTTGATGATAGCTTGTTGCACTGGTGGTACACGTGGGCCGAAGAGGCCGGTTGACGGTGGCCTGTTGGACTGGGTGGTGATTGGAGGACGATAGTATGGATTGGTGACCTTTTTGGTCAGTTTGGTTGGAATTGGACTTGTGCGGCTACGAGTAGCCGGATGCCTCGAGTGGCCGGATTTAGAAACTACTTTGAGATCTGAGAGATTTCCCCCTAGCGAGGGTTACTGGTTGACGGTTGTGACGACCCGAGTGGTAAGGTTGTTGTGAACTAGTGACTGTCGCGGGTTTGGATAACCCGCATGATGTGGATGATTTGAGAAACCCCAGAGTAAGTGCTGAGTCTGGAAACTGTGAGGTTGGGGTTTGTGGTTAGGAAATTTTTGTGGTTAGGCCGATTAACGGCCGGATTGGAGATAGTGCTGCTAGGTGTAGCCGAGGTAGTGAACGATTGATGGACGACTCTGGACGAGTCCAGTAAGATTGCGACGTTGGTTGAGCGTTGAGTTGCTCAGAGTTGTGGATTACGAGGGATTTCAGTTCCCCCGACTCGAGTGTAGATTAAGGGTTTTGGCTCAGTAAGAGCGGAGGTTCGGGACTGGTGTACTTTGAGCACTAGATCGGACTGATGTACCAAGAGTTGGGATGCTTGTAAATGGTACGACGGGCACATCGTGAGTTAAGGTTGTGGCCAGTTGTGAGGTGCCAGTGTTGAGTAGGAACCATTAACCGAGCGGGGAGCAGTGTAGCGGAAGCGCGGAGGACCTATGCTTCGTGTTGGATCGGGTTAGGTTTGTAGGGTCGCGTTTGACCGTTCGTGAGGTTTGTCCTAGTGGACTCCCCCTGATGTGTTGGTATATGTCGGCGGATACCGAGGTTGGCACTTGGTGATTGGCGACTTCGAGGGTGGTAATTGGGGAGTCCGAGGTCAGTGATTGTGGATTGAGGATTCCGAGAGTTGGTGACTCGTATTTTAGCAGGAGCTCGGAATTGAACCTCGGAAACTTTGAGATGCGATCATCAGGAGGAGTGATGATTGACATCCTTTTGGATGTGCATACACAGTGTTAATCGACAGGTGAGTTGGCCGGTGAGTTGGTTTAGTTACGGACACGTGGATGTGATCCGTAGGAGTCGTGGATCGCCTAAGTGTAGCAGAGTTGACGATTAGACGATTGGTCCAATGGTGGTATTCGTGTTTCGGATTGAGTTCCATGGTTGGAAAAGGTGGATATACTTCCAACATGGTTAGAATCTCGGAATCAGGAGCTGTTGTAGTTTAGATGTTAAGATGTGTGTTGATTTCGAGATGGTGTTAAATGACGTGTGTGGGAGATGGATGTTTTAGAGTTGATTTGGGGATTCATTAAAGGAACTTCAGGAATTGTGACCCCCCCTTGATCATGGACACTTGTGGATGTGTTCGAGAGTAGAAAGAGTACTTGGTGACGTCGGGAGTGGCCTGTGTGGCGAGTGCCATAGGATTGTGCTAAGTTGGATTAAGGCAGGATGACTTGTGATGTCCTAGTTGTGGACCATAGAGAGTTCCGTTGGAGGATGACAGAAGGAAATGGAAAAGAAGTGACTGTAACTGATTGATATGAGGTTATTGAAGAGAACCCACAATCTAGACGTGTGGTATATAAGATCGATTGGATTTGATGCAGTGGTTGGAAACCTAGTCGGTAGAATCCACTTAGGGGGATTGGATTGCTTCCAATAGGTTTGACTAGTTGTGGAGCATGAGGATCGCCTGTGAGACACAAGTTGGATAGCTTGACCAACCTGGAATTCTGCAGGACATGTGTGGTCCGTCTTGCAGACGTATGAGTATCAGACTTGGATCTAGTGTTGGGTCTGCCCTGTGTATGTAATTGAGATGTGTTTGAGATTCATACTGGTCGGGAGACCAGGAGACCAGGAGACCAGGAGACGCTGAAGGGACTTGGGTTGGACTTTCCCGAAAGACGTGTAGTTCAGCCTAGTGGTAGGATTGGATTGACGGACTACACAAGTAAAACGTGACTGGTTGGTAGGCAGGTGTTAATCGGTGTCGGTACGAGGAAGTTTGTGTGCCCTGGAGATTTTACTGGAGGGTGACGGGTACACTGTGGTGTTGTTGGTTGGACTTTGGATGTCGTAGTGTGTGGCTGATGCCGCTGTGGTTGATTAGTGGACGTACCGTAAGATGACGTTGGAAGTACACGAGGATATACTCTATGAGCTATGTTTGAGGTATTCTAAAATATCTTTGTTTATTTCAAAATTCATAGGGTTGTCTTTGCGTGTGTTTGGTGGTATGCACCGTGGTTCTGGTTAGTGGTAATCGGTGCATGTACTTGAAGTGTGTACGTATTGGGTCTATAGTGGTTAGAACCTTGCTGATGTATCTTGGACGTGCAACGTGATGTTCTAGTAAAAGTGATGGTGATCAGCTTAGTGCCGAGAGATGTTGTGGATAGATGGATGATCGGCGTAGTTCCGATATGTTGGATTTTTTTCGGAGAATGTGGACTAGATCCGGGTGATCCAGAGTGATATGTTGGTTTTTGCTGACGAGCTGGATGCTCAGAGCCACGATTGGCTGGTGGGACCCTGATGTTGAGATATGTGATCGGCGCTGTGGGATCATGATGTATAGAACTTGATAGGGTCCAGTTTTAGAGAGATAGTATGGAATGTCGATGGTGTTTCCACAGGTTGACTGTGTTAATGGTTAGTGGAACCACAGACGAGTTGATTGATTAAGTTAGTGGTGTGAGTGAGTAAGTTGTGACCCCAGTGGGGTCGATGCGGATTTCTGTTGGAAGTAGTATGGATCATGGAGGTATTGAGGTCAGTTGATGCCATCTTGAGAATTGGTGTACTTGGACTTTGTGCCTATGACGACAAACTGACACGATGTACTGAAGTCTTGGTACAAGGTACGAACGACTTGAGACTGAGTTGAGGTTGATGTGACTAGGTAGTCGGAGTCACAACCGAGTGTTAGTTGAGTCGTGAGTGTCGGCTGGTGCATTGCTCGAAGTACCGTGGTTACGAGATGAACAGGTATTGACCTCGGAGAAAATCAATGGATTACGTGATGGACTGGAAGTTGGTTAAGTTGGCTTGCTTGGAAGAGATGTGGTGGCAGTCTGGGAACTTTCAGAATAAGACGGAGTGGCAGGTGCTGGATACCGGGTAGGAGACCCAAGTGTGAGACCAGTTAGATTTCCCCCAGTTAGTTACGGAAGTACGAGATTCGAAATTTCAGGGACGAAATTCTTTAAGGGGGTAGATTGTAACTACCCGTCCTGAAAATCGGGATTAGATTAGTTGTTAATGACGGATTAGTGAAGTTAATCGGTGATTAGTTGGATGTGTTCGGACGGACGGTGCAAAATGACGATTTTTCCCCTAGAATGGGTAAAAATGTTGACTTTTCGTTTGGACGGTCAAATGGACTTTGACCGATAACCGTGACGTATTTCGGGACGTCACGAGTTCATAGACAGGTGGCACGTCCGATTCCGACATCCGAGGAAAAAGTAATGACGTTCGGAAGTTTGAGGGTATTTTGGTAATTTCGTTAAAAAAGGTAATTTGTTGACTTTTCCTTTGACATGGAACTTTCATGAACTTTGAGGACCGTTAGTAAGGTCTCGATGCCCTGAGTACAACGACAGGCGGCACGCCGTCATCGGACGTCGGACGACAAAGTTACGGGTCAGGGAATACGAAGGGCAAAATGGTAATTTGTGGAATAAGGGTAAAATGGTCATTTGACTTGTATGGGGATTTGTGCCCAGTGGTCAGAGGACACTGGGCTGCATCAGGGTGTGTGGCCACAGGATTTAAGACACCTGGCCCCTTCTGGATGGTGGTAGAAGCCCTCACCGTCTCTCACACACGTTTTAAAAACAGAATTAAGTTTATGCACGATATTGGAATGAAAAACGTAGAAAAACAGGGACAGAGCTGATCATGGAATCCCAACCCTCCCAAATCTGATCAGATGATGTTGGGGTGTAAAGGAAAACTAGAAAGGAGACTTTGCTGAGACTCCTGGCGACCACGGCGAGGCATGACGGCGGTGGAAATAGAGAAAATCTGAGAAAGTCCCCTGTTTTATGGTTGAACTTGAAGATTGTATTCAAGGCCTAAGGATCAAATTGATTAATTAAGGAGTGTTTCTAATGTGGCTAGGAAGCTAGGGAGCTGGAAATTGAGACCTGTCGTGGACGGTAGCCAGAAAACCGAGCAGGGGTGAGTTTTGGAATCAAAATAGTAAGTCACATCCTGTTGTCTATTGCTGGATTGTGTTAATTGAAACAGTTTTTTGATGGTACCAGGGATCGATTACGATTGAAATCAAAGGTTTAAGTGGCCGGAATCGTGACAACTGAACGATGAACAAGGGACAGTTTCTTCTTTGATTTGGGAGGTAAGCTTGAGCCTCGAATTCCATGTTTTGATTAGGTGTTTTGGTTTGGAATGAAAGGACGAAACTAAAGGGACAAATAAGAGTGAAAAAGATGGAAAAATGAGAGAAAACCGTGACCGTCGGTTCGGTTGGACCGAACCGGTTCGAACTAGGTGAACCGGGTTCACCAGAGGTTGAAGGTGACACTGTAGCAGGCGCGTGAAGCCCACGTGCAGCCACTTTAGGCGGCACATGTGGGCGTGTGGCACGCCTTTTGAGGAAGGTTCCAACACGACTTTTAAAGTATTTGATGTAACGAACAATTTGGGATTAGTTTCGAGTCGATCAGACATCATCTCGATAGTTTTCGGGATGTTCGAAGGTTTTAGGGATCAGTATAAGCTTTATGAAGTAGTTAGTGACCTTATTATAGGATTTGGACAAGTTCGGGAAAACCGGTGATAGTGGATTGGCCGGGAACGGCATAGGTGCACGCGTATCGAGGTATCAGCGAAATGGTCTGTGAGTGGACTTTGCTTTCTAACTCTTGATGCATGCATATATGTTTTTCTATACGTGATTCTATGATTTGATTTATGATCTTGATGGTTTATGGTTTTACATGAATTTCGTGGTATTTACGGAATTTCACGTTTTACGAGAATACGATCTATCTTGTGATTTGACGATGGTTTCGATGATTTGGTTTTGGGATTTGGAATACGATTTGATTTCAAAGATTTTAAATGGATTTCGGAAAATTAATTTCGGACTTGAAGCCCAGTTCAGAAAAGTGGTTTTTAAAGAACGTAATGTCGGGGTTTTGAATCGGATTTCAGAATGATGATTTTGGATTCGATTTTGAAACTTGAAAGTGGATTTCCTGGTTTGGATTTGGAATGGTTATTCCGGATGCTAGCTTACAGAATGGTTATTCGGATGCTAACTTACGGAATGATGGTTTCGGACTCGGATTTGGAAACGAGTATGAATATGAGTTCTGGGTTTGGATTCGGGATCCTGATGAAATTGCGGATTCGGATTCGAAAATGATAAATAGTTTTGAAACGGTTTTGGATTGGATTTGCTGGATCTAGTTATTGGGTTTAAAGACCCGAATATGATTATGATGGGGGCAGGCCCGGATTGGGTTTAAAGACCTGGATTGAGTTTAAAGACTCGGGAGTTTAAAGACTCGGATTATATTGAGGCCTGGATTGAGTTTAAAGACTCGGGAGTTTAAAGACTCGGATAGATCCAGAAGGTTCGATGGATGGAAAAGTGGTTTCAAATGTGTTTTGGGATTTCACTGAGACTTGATAATAATGGTTTTCCGATGTTTTGGGCTATGCTCGGATGATACAGCTTTTAATGGTTTGGGCTGAGGCCCGAGATTTGAGAAAGGAAAATGTGTTCAGTTTTCTTAAATGGTTTGAATACCTTGAATATAGAATGATTTTATGACGTGGATTTTAATATGCATGCATGGTTTTTAAATGGAGGGTATAAATGTAATTGTGCTTTCTGATAACTGTTTTTGAACTTATACTTTATTTTTGTCCACTCATGGTCTTTTTGTATTTTCGATACCCTCCAGGTTATTGCGGTGCGGGCTGTTGGTTGAGAGGGAGACAGAGACGTCACATACGCGATCCACAGTAGAGTCTGCGCTCTCTCGGAAGTTCGGAAGTTTTGAGCGGTTCAGTCCAGAATCCCTTGTCGGACTTACGTGTCACATGAAGGTTGGACGTCAGTTTAGCCTTCATGTCACTCGTAAGTTAGATGGGAGCATGACTTAGCCCTTAATCCCCTGTGATTGGGGGTGGGTCGTGTCTTAACTGGTACGTTATGATGGAATATACTGACGACGTTATGATATTCTGTAAAAAATAATAATTTTAGAAAGGAACTCTAATGTCGTTAGTCAGGTGGAATATTCTGATTCTCTAAATGCGACGAAATATTTTGTTGTGGCTGTGTAGATAAGTGAGACACGTACGAGGGCGCGTGTGGGGCATAGCTGGTTGATGGCACATGTTCAGACCTTCCGCAGGGGCGTGGGGCGGCCGACGACTTTTACTTGTGCGTATGAGGCATGTGGGGCCATTTCCCAGCCCAAGATGGTGCGTGTCTTATGGCCCAATTTGAGTAAATTAAATTTGTATTATATGGTTATGGGGTGGGTTTTCTTTGGAGGGTCAAGGAGCTTGGTTTAGAGGGTGTTAATGGGCTACTTATTATTAAGGCTTCTTTTAGTTGGTACTTGGGATGTACACTGAGCAGACTGGTTTTTTGAGATTTCAAAACACGTGTATTTCTATGTATTTAATGTCACATTGAGGATTGTGAATTGTGGGAATTGAAAGGAATTGGGAGGAAATATATTATCATCCTTTTGAGGCTTGGAAACTAAGGATTAAGATTTTAATGGATTTATTAAATTTGATTGATTATTAACAAGGGTAATGATTTCAAATTTGGTATTGGACTTTGGCACGAGGTTATTTGGTTGGCTCGTAAGCCCAAATAACGATTGAGTTAAGGGTTTTAGACATGAATTATGGTTTAGGGTGTGACTTGATGAACTAGTATGAAGTATATCTTGGAGAATTCCACCATATGCCCTATAAAGGAAGAGCTCGGGCTCGAGAAGAGCGAGGATGTCGAGTATGGCTAGGAAAAAGCTGGGATATCGGGTATGGCTTAGGAAAAGCCAGAATATTAGGTTATGATAAAGTCATGATCATTGATTTGGATCAAATCATGGAGGCATGTATGGACTTCTAGGTAAGTTCAAGGAAATCGAAGCTTGAACCAATTAACATATTCAAGAGATGGTTTGATGCTAGTCAAAGGATTGTGTCAGCTCACGGTACGTAATGTGAAGACATGATAGCTAGATGTGATGTTAGCTGGGATAATTGACTATGACTATTAAGAGAACTTAGTCGGGATCAGATCACCTGCGAGGATGTACTCGTTACCATGGTTAGTGGGTGGTTTCAACAATGACCTGAAGTAACGAGCTATGGTTAATTAGCACGAGTGCGACTCTTCAGTTGTGGTGTTTGTCTTGAGAGGCGTGTTACTGAGTTTTGAACTCTTGAGGTAGTTCTCAAGGATAGTTTTGGTATCAGTATCATATTCTTCGTCCGACAGTTGACTAACGATCATCTAAATATGTTCAACCTGGTTTATAAGAGGCTTTTTTGTCTAGTGCACCATCAGTAGTGAGGGTATTTTGGATAGTAACTTGAAATATTAGCAATTTTCAGACGGGAGCAGTACCTTCCATATATTTCGTAAGGAAATTCAGGAAGGTCCTATCATTGAGACATTAAGAAACTGCCCGAAAAGAATAAAACAAATAAGATGATTATTCAACTCCATTATTTAAAATTATAATAGAATTTATTTTCCATCACTAGATTCCCTGAAGATGGGTGTAACCTGTTTTTGAGCCAATCCATTTGACAAAGGCACCGACAAATGATTCTAGGTGAATCCATTAATTCAGCTCTGTTTTATAATAAATTGCCTAGTTTGATGCTTGGTGAATCCACAATGCAGTATTGGACCAATATCCATGCACGTATCCATCTATTTACGTAGGAATACAATGACTACACTTACAGTTAGGGGTGGGCACGCTGCGGTTCGATACGGATATTTGCAATATTCAAATCCAAACCGTTAAAATCTTAACAGTTCGATATAGTTTGAATTTTCTAAAATTAGAAATAAAACTGTTTCGATCCAAACCTTTACTAACAGTTCGGTTTGGATCGAAACAGTTTAAAACCGTTAAGGAATAAAAAAAATTAAGTATATAGAAAAAAAAAAGATACAAAAAAATCAATACTCAATACTCAAAATTTTATATATTAAGCTTGTTAAGTATTGAGTTGCAAACATTATCACTATACAAAGATTTATCAAACAAACAAACTATTTAATAATCTTTTATTGAACGGTTTGGATTCTCAAACCGTTTGACTTTTATTCGGTCAAACCTAAACCGTTGGATAAATAACGGTTTGAAGCGGATCGGTTAGCGGTTTTAACAGATTCGTGCCCACCCCTACTTACAATCACAATTCTTAAGTCAAGGTCGTAAAATTAACCAATTTTTTTAAAACATAATACTAAATTAAAGGTCTCAACATCACCCTCCTCTCATTTAAGCATAATACTAAAACAAAAGTTTTAATTATTTTCTTATTAATTCAATCAAAAGTAATATATTGTATTCACACCGATATTTTTTAGGTGACATTTTTAAGAGGGTATCTTTTATCTTTTATCCTCAAATTATAAATATATTCAAGTGCTTTAAAACGACCATGTTTATAAAAGTATATTCACAATAAAGACTTCACTAAAACATCACCATTCCACACTTCCAACATCCCATCTACATTTTATTCATAACTATCGACATTTCAAACTTCCAACATTTAAAACTTCAACTATGGAAAGTTATGGATCAATATAGAATGATCGATATTAATGAATAAATAATATGAATAAATAATATAAATAAATAAATACTTTCACAGTTTGATTTCGATTTAAAAGAATTTTTGAAATCAAAATTGAAACGTTATGAACACTTCACTAGCAAATTGCCAATTCAACATATTTATAAAAGTATGAAAATTTAGAATCGAATCATTATTAGCAATTTATGTTCACTCGGAAAGGTTTGTTTTTGGACTGAAAATTCGTTTATAGAAAGCCGGAAGGGCAGAGACCTACAAACAGCGGCACCAAAATATCCCTCATGTGATACGCACGTGAAGAGACCAGTTCAGGCCGAAACTGAAAATGGCGGGAAAATGGCGCAGTTCATCTCTCTACTATATTTTCCCCACTAGCTTCTAGGGTTTGCAGCTTTTACCATCCCGACCGAAATACTCGTTTCTAGGGAAACATTTTACTCGTGTTCCGGTGACCAGCGCCGGTGGAAAACGATGCCGACGTACAACATCAGAGGCATCGATGTGGATTTCCCATTCGAGGCCTACGATTGCCAGCTCGTTTACATGGAGAAAGTCATCCAATCGCTCCAAGAAGTAAGTTCGATTTTGAAAGTTCATTCTGGCTGTTTAAACAAGTTGTTGCCTTTTTCAAATATTTTTATGTTCAGTTTGGCGCTGTCTAAGTCTCAATGTATTTGTTAGAGAGTCGTATATGTTTATATTCGCTCCAAGTTTGAGTGAAATTAAAGAATTAGTAACTGAGGGTATGTCTAAATCACGCAAGATGTTCCCGGTTTTTAAGCTTACATAGGTATACAGTTGGAGGATGTTGGAGTCAACTATGAGAATGTGGGTACTGGTAATCTGATTTGGCGCTCTAGCAGCATATAGCTCTGCGTGCTTGGTATGGGGTCTGGTCATGCATACTTATTATTTTATTTTGAAAATTTTAAAACTTCTAGACATCATTATCCTTGTTGTTGTGGGAAGGCTTTCTCCATTGGACCTGGTGGTTGGGGCAACCTATCTGGATATAGGGGCATGGCTGTGAAGGCTGTGAATTTCCTACCTTTTGTGGATTCCAAATTGGCAGGATCCTTGTTGTCAGATCATTTGCATAGTTTATGACATGCATGTACATGTAAAATGCTGCAGAGAAGTAATGCACTGCTGGAGAGTCCTACTGGAACTGGGAAAACCCTTTGTCTTCTTTGTGCCACATTGGCCTGGAGGAAGAGTTTGGGTGCCTTCTCCACTGGTCCTAATGTCAAGATGAGTCTGATCACAGGAGAAAAATCAGGTGGTCAATTGTCACAGTCTGCAACAAAAGATTTTCCTACCATAATTTACGCGTCCCGCACTCACAGCCAGATCCGTCAAGTAATTCAAGAGTTGAAAAGAAGCTCTTACAGGTACATCATGTTTTGATTTGAAAGTATTCAATATGGCCAAACCTTGGATATCGCTATTACTATTATTACATCTGTTTTTATTGCTCTTTATCTAATTCTTGTATCTATACCACCTATTGATCCATAGCTCCAGTTTGATCTCTTTTTATTGGAGTTCCATATAAAGGACCATACAATGTGCCTTTCTAGTTTTTTTACTCAAAAGGACGATGCCAGTTTAGCATGTACCTCACCTATTGCTATTTAGGACGTGTATTATTACCCTTTATTTTGTAGTTGCTATTATTGTATCTTTCATGCTTTAGTAGTTAGTGCAATGTCGACAGTTGTACATATAGTTTTGATGCTTTTCAAGGTTAATGGGCTTCATACACTGAAGCCTGCATTATCTAACACATGTGAGCTTCTGGGGCAAGTTAAACTTTCATTAACTGCATAAATTTTGTTATCCACCACCAATTAGTTGCCTTTATTGACGGGTACCTAGTGACTACATATGATTTCTTGTCCCAAAAGAGATAGCCTTGGGCTCAAGTTATGGATACTTTAGCATATTCATTAAATTTTGATTACTTAGATATAACAAATAATATTCTGAAATCTGGCTCGATACTGTAATTAGTTTAGTTGTTGGTGACTGAAAACTTGTTCAGTACAGTGATTATTGAACTCTAATCCTCAGCTGTCAAAGTCAGTTTTGACACATGAATTTTTCTTACTGATTTTTTGAGGAATAAATCTCTCTAGTACGGAATTGTTCTTCTTTTGCTCGTATATTTAGATTTCTACATTTGGTTTCCTTTTGAATTTTCAAAATATTAGAAACTGAACAAAATCTGCAGGCCAAAAATGGTAGTGCTGGGGTCTCGGGAACAATTATGCGTTAATGAGGAAGTGAGTTCACTTCGTGGAAGGACACAGACAAAGGCTTGCCGGTCCCTCTGCAGAAAGGGTGCAAAAGACACAAAAGACAAAAATCGTCATTGTGTTCATTATTCTCGCGGTTCTGGTAAATTTTGTGTTTGTTAGTTTACATAAACACATGTGTGATGTGTCGACATGACAGGAACATTGTTTTTTGTCCTTTCTAAAACCTATATTGTTTCAGTTTTAGTATAAGCTGAAAATTTTTTGTTGTAGATACATTGAGCATCGTAGCCATTTTGATATCATAATTTACAATTGAGTGCTTTTTGGTTCAACTGCAACATTAGGAGAATTCTAGAGACTGATACTCTGCCACTCTGCCCTAACAAAGATCTACATCTCTCTCTCTCTCTCTCTCTCACACAGATATGATCTGACCTTGATATTTCTCCCAAAATTAGCTAAATAAGATGATTTCATAACTACTCTTTCTTCGAACTAAAAAGAAACTGAAAGTGCAGATCTTTTCTACTTTTTTATGTCTAAAAATACATAGCATGGATTGGAATTTTTCAACCAGTAAAAAATCTTCTGATTTTTTTCTTTCCCCAACTTGACGAGTTGATTATGCTTTTTTATGGGCTTGAGTGATTGAGTGTGTGCATGTGCATGGAATTTTTGGAAGCAAATATGTAGATGAGTTTTGAGTTATGAAATTGCTTAGCCTGAATATGCTCAACTTGGTTATTTGAGGTTTAAACTCAGCAGTGTTATTGAGGATTGATCTGGTCAGGAAGATTGGAAACTTATTTGTGTCACATACTTCAGTGACTTGTCTGTTCTTTTGGACTTTAGTTTGGGTGATGAACATGTAAGAAAATCTAATTTTATTCATGTTGTTGCTTCTATTGTAGGTTACTTAAAGAATAATCCTCATCTTGGTGATGAACCTATTGATATCGAGGATTTGGTCAATACTGGAAGAAAATTAGGGCCGTAGGTTCTTATATCATTGTTCTTTCACTATCTTAATTGACAAACCCTTTACTATCCCTGGAAACCCCTTTTTATTGTTGCTTAATATGTTTAATTTGTATCCTTTTTAACTTGTTATTATTTTCTTGTAGGTGTCCTTATTATTTATCGAGGGACCTCCATAAGGTTGTTGATATTTTATTTGCACCTTATAACTACCTTATTGATCGTGGGTATAGAAAATCACTACAGGTTGATTGGAAAAACAGTATTCTCATATTTGACGAAGCTCACAACCTAGTAAGTGTTAATCCTTTATGTTATTTTCTTACAAAAGGAACTCCGAATTTTCTGACAGAAGGCTGTTTCTATTTGAGTCCTTGTTTTCTCATGATCTCATTCACTCTTGCGACTTAAGTCATCTATTCGTAATCTTGCAGAATTAGAAAGTGGAATCATTACACGATTTGTTTGCTTATGTAACCAACATACAATGCAGGAAAGCATATGTGCAGATGCAGCTTCTTTCGATCTGCCTTCTTGGCTTCTTACAAGTTGCATTTCTGAAGCAAAAAATTGTATTGACCTTTCTATAAATAGAAGGGAAGAATCAACTGATAGATCACAGAATCCAGAAGACTTTGCAATTCTCAGAGGTAAACCTATTTGATCTATTCATCAGTATAGAATGGTTACCGAATTGGCCATTTCTTGTCACCAATATCCCAGTGCACGGCACCTGTACTGGCGATATTTTGTTAAGGGAAAATTTACATTTGAAATCACGTTGCAGTGGTTTTTCTGTTTTGCTAGCCCCCTTACTTGACATTCTCTTTACCATTAATAGTTTGAGACAGCATACTTTTTAATTCCTTCAGTCTTTTCAATTGAAAACCTGCTGTTCCTCTCTATAAAACTTTATCGGGTCACTTTACAAGTTAATAATGCATATCTGACAGCGCTCCTTTTGAAGCTTGAGAAGCGTATTTCTGAAGTGCCTATAGAATCTAAGGAATTGGGATACACTAAGCCTGGGCCTTATATCTATGAACTCCTAGCTGATTTAAACATCACACAAGATACTGTCCCTAAGCTCATTAATATAATCGAGGACGCTACCGTACTTATTGAAGAAGAAAACCAGAACAAGGCAAATCGAAGTGTCTGTCGGCTTGAAAGCATTAGTGACATGCTTAATATGATTTTCAGCGATTCAGACAATAATCATGCAAAATCCTACCGTGTAAGTTTGGATGTTTCTTTGCTATTAATTTCAGATGTTAATTGTAGATGCTAGTTCATTACCCTCATTGTGCGTTAACTAATTTCTTGAGCATGGAACACCTTCCTGTTCACTTTAGGTTCATGTACAAGAAGTTGAAGCCAGTGCAATAGATGGTTTAAAGGGTAAGGGGGAACTTATTTCTGACTTTTTGGATAAAATTCATTGTGTAATGTAACTATAGTGGATTTATATATGTGTATATATTATTTTATTTTTATTTTTATTGTGTTATATAATTCCAAATCATGTATCTGTTATGAAATAAAATTATCAGATTCCTTATTCACAATTGTCGTGAACAGTCATTTAACTTGGAAAATAACAATATATTCTCTTGAACCTTACAGTATTATAATTTTGCAGATGAAGATTAACGATCCACCTCTTGTCATTTTTTTTTCCCATTTCCTCCCCTCTCCCCAAATTCAATGTTATAATGCATTCAAATTAAGGCCAGGTTGAATAGAGGGTGAGGACTTGAAAACCACTTAAATAAGGCCCCAGAATGGAAAGACAATGTATCATGCTTAGGCAATATTTTCAGTAAGGTGGGCATGGTATATTCAAGCATTCTTTAGTTAAAGAGCATTATGTACACTTTCTAGCTGCCTTGTTAGGAGAACCTTTTGAGCAGATTGTGACAACATGGGTTGAATATTACTGTCATGTGTTTCTCCAAGAAAGTACCCACGAGAGCTACATCTAAGATGGTAAAGCTAAATTAGATCTCAAAATGGGTGCCCAATGCCCTTCAGGGTTCGAGTTTTGGGTCATTTTGCAAGTCACGATAACAAGGTTATACGACATGATTTCTATAAATCAGTGTAGTATTATATCTCATTAAACTTGCAGTTTGAAAAGAGGAGCAATGGGAGTTCAGGGAAAACCAAATGGATGATGGTAAAGGGAAGAATTTTTTCAAGGATCTATTTTTACCCTCTTTTTGTCTTTTATTCCACCAATGCGACTTAGAGAGATTAGTATTGTATTATATATGTAAGTGGGAGAGACATAATTGAGCTGATGACTATGTGGGTCAGGCTTGCCCATTATTATTTGCATGAATTAGTTTACTTGTCATTCTTTGATTGTTCTTGGGATCTAACTTGTACTGGAGCCTTGTAGCTTGACCTTTTTACATTAAGCTTTTCAAATTCTTGACATATGTTTGATGACATTCTTTCCTCTAATAGTGACAATTGCATTCTTATTTTTCTGGTTCCAGGTAAGGCATCTAGGACTCTCAGTTGGTGGTGTTTTCATCCTGGAATTGCAATGGAAGAATTCACCAAGATGGATGTGGGATCTATTATACTGACATCTGGCACATTATCTCCCTTGGATTCATTTGCCCAGGAACTGAAGCTGTAAGCGATTTTTGTGCATCTTACTCTTTTTGGGTTCTGTGTGGCTGACTTAAGTTCTAAACATGAGATTTGTTTGTCTCAGAGAGTTTCCTGTGCGGTTGGAAAATCCTCATGTTATTACTCCGAATCAGATATGGGCTGGAGTTGTACCAGCTGGTCCTTCTGGCTTCTCTTTCAACTCCTCTTATAGAAATCGTGATTCTCTGGAGTACAAGCAGGACCTTGGAAATGCTATTGGTATGTAGCATAATTGCTGCTAAGAGTAATCTAAATTGGGATTCTGATTGCAATTTGAGATGCTGAGATGCCCCTGGTCTGGAACCTTGCTGCTGCCACTCTCGCACTTTCCTTCTAAATGCCTGAAGTTCACCACCATGATTAAGATCATAAAAAACATTTTACACCCACCACATGAATCTTTCACTCAACTAATCTTGATATATTATGGTGATGAATTTCAAACATTTTGTAGGAAAGTGCAAGTCTAGAGGCAGCAAGGCCCTACTCATATATTCCTCATATTACACCAAGCACATGAATCTTTCACTGAACTACCAAAATATGACACTTTTACAGAATTTTTGGATTTCGAAACTCCAATCTTACTTTCCACACAGCCACATTTTATGGATGTCCACATCAGCTATAGGCTATAGCCACACATTTATTAAAAATGTAGGGAGATTGTCGATAGAAAATGTCGGTTGGAGTGGTACTGGTGGTTGGAGGAAAAAGATGAATGGATGGGGGAGAGGCAGTGGTGGTTGGAGTTGTCTTCTCTCAAAGTGTTAAAATGCAACACCATTATTCTCTTGGCTTATGCAGAGACTGCACTGTCAGTTTCTTTTTAATTTTAAGAGATTCCATGGAAGTGGAAACCA
Source organism: Prinsepia uniflora (assembly GCA_032719365.1). Taxonomy (NCBI): domain Eukaryota; kingdom Viridiplantae; phylum Streptophyta; class Magnoliopsida; order Rosales; family Rosaceae; genus Prinsepia; species Prinsepia uniflora. The sequence continues at coordinate 60,773,921 of CM064876.1, forward strand.
CATCAACCATCCATGTTTGGGGGAAAACTACAAGGGCCTTTCTAGTTGCTCAAGAATCTAATGAATCAATAGACTGAATATGATCTCTATGCTTCCTAAATAATTTAAAAGGAGAATGGTATACTAATTTGCTGAAAGATATATGCCATTCGTAACTTTTAATGGGAAACTCTGGTATAATCGAAAAAAAAAAATACCTAGGCCCCTTAAATTTCGAACCCAAGCAACTAACTCGTAAGGAAAATGGAGTGTCCAAATAGTATCCTTTTCATTATTGGTTATGACTGAGCTAAGTTATAATTTTCTTTGACTTTCATGTTTCAGTAAATTTTGCTCGAATTGTTCCTGACGGATTGCTTGTATTCTTTCCTTCTTACTACATTTTGGACCAATGCATTGGCTGCTGGAAGAATATGGTAAAGAATCAATTAATTCCATGAAGAGGTTGAATTAATTTGTTTTCATATCATGACACTATGTTTTATTTATGTAGAGCCAAGCCAATTCAAGTACAATATGGGAGAGAATCTCCAAACATAAGAAACCTGTTATCGAGCCTAGACAATCTTCATTGTTTCTTTCGTCAATTGAGGTGACTTACATGACCTTCAAATTATTTGAATTTTTCTATTTGTAGGTATATAGTATGCCTTCACACGTTCTCTTGATTATATTTCTGGCAGGATTATATGGCTAAGCTGAAGGACTCTTCATCTTCTGGTGCAGTATTTTTTGCTGTTTGCCGTGGTAAGGTATGCCTGGTTCTGTCATTTCAGAAATACATACTCTTGGTGCTTCGGACGACTTCATCATCTTGTGCTGATTAATTAAGACCTGAAAGATATGTCATACAATAGGGGATTTTGAAAGCCTCGTACATTTTATACTTAATAAGATGTTTTCAAGTAAATCTTTGTGTATTTGTCCGGCATCAGCCTGATGCTTTTTTGGTAAGAGATTTTGAATTGCTTAAATTGCAATGGTCTGTGTTCAGTGGCTCCCAAGAAGGTTAGTAGAGACGAGCTGCCAAAACTATGAAAGTTTTGGAGAATCAAAATGTGGCATAGTTTTGAAGGGCTCTCATATAATTTGGATTCTAGTTCAAGAGCAATACAACTTTTGTGCCGAACTTATTCTTTTATGGCCTTAATTGCACTATACATATAATTTTTTTGAGACACTTGATAATGTGCTGACTATGAATGACATTGCTAACAATGATATTACAGACACTAGCCTAATCTAGGCAGCCTATGTGGGTAGAAAGTAGAAATTAAAATTTGGTGCCTATTAAGTTATTAATATTAAGGATTCTCCAGAATCAGCTCCAGGATTAGCAGCAGATCACAGAAGATTGAGGATCAATCTTCCTGATCTGCTGACCCTCCAAAGTTAACAAAATCACCTTTGATCCCTTCCTATTGTATAGCTAGTTAAGTGTAAAGATTCTTTCCTAGTTTATTTAGTCCTACTTAGACTCTCCCACTGCTCTATATATAGGACACTGCTGTACTCTTTATCAAATATGAAAAACCATTTGCACATGCATCTTATATGGTATCAGAGCTCTAAGCTTCTCTGAGCACTTCGATCCCCCCTCACTTTTTTTCCCTTCTCCATGGCTGCTGAGACACCCATCCCTACTGAAACACCCATGCCTCCTCCACCCACCGATAACACCCCACCTACCTTCATCAACTCTGTTGCCCTTGTCAAACTCACTGCCACCAACTTCTTTCCATGGCGTGCCCATTTTAATTCCCTGCTCATTGGGTATGATCTCATGGGCTATGTGGATGGCACTTGTCCCTGCCTTCCAGCCACTCAACCTGCGCAACGCACCTTCTGGATCCGTCAGGACCCACTTCTCCTTCATGCCAACTTGGCATCAGTCTCTCCTCAGGTTATAGCCTTGATTGCCATTGCCAAAACTTCCTCTGCAGCCTGGACCAAACTTACCCGTCTTTATCCGAGCACCACCAGGGCTCGTGTACTAGGCCTCAAGGAACACCTCACCTATCTTCGTCGTGATAATTGCAATGTATCCGACTATCTCCGGGATGTTCCTCTCATTTTTGACGAACTATCATCCATTGACACTCCCTCGGAGGATGGCCTGCTTCTACATGTTCTTAATAGTGTAGGATCAGAATTTAAAGAAATCACCGATGTTTTCCGATCCAGAAACACTTTAGTTTCCTTCGAGAATCTTCATGACATGCTCGTCCAGTATGAAGCTACCTTCAAGCGCCAGGAATTTGCTGCTCCTACCCCTATCGTGACAGCCCATGTGACTCAGGCCTACTGTGGCTACTCCAGTAACCGCCCTAACCGTGCCTCCCACGGTCAGCGCACTTCTACCCAACAATTTGGCCCCATGGCTCTGGCCAGCGCTACTTCAGTCAGTCTTGGGACGCTAACCGCCGCTCAAACACCACCCCTGGCAGTGGCTACTGCCAATGGTGGCACGCAGGGCCACAACACCAAGCGTTGCCCTCAATTGCAGCACACTTCCACCTCTCCACCCGTGGCCAATCCTGCCACGCCCAGCACATCCTCTTCCTAGCTTCTTGATTAAGGTGCCTCTCACCATGTCATCTCCCAAGCTCAACACCTGTCTGCTGCTACTTAGTACTGTGGTCCTGATGAATTTATCATAGGTAATGGTGAGGGCCTCCACATTACTCATGTTGGTTACTCTATTCTCCCTTTCCTTCCCCTAAACCCTTCTCTCTTCAACATGTATTTTGTGCTCCCTCCCGCAATCTTATTTCTATCTCCCAATTTACTAAACAAAATAACCTCAATTGAACTCTTTCCTACTTGTTTTCATGTGAAGGATCTAAGCACGGGGGCTGTTCTTCTTCAAGGCCTGAGTAAGGATGACGTGTACGAGTGGTCCCCTCACTCTGTCCAGCAGCCGCAAGCAATGGTGGGTGTGGTGGTTTCTCCCTCCCTTTGGCATCACCGCCTTGTTCATCCTAACTCCAAAGCCTTACACAGTGTCCTTCGTCTTTGTTCTATTAATATGTCTCCTAAAATCTCTGTCTGTTTGTCATTCTTGTCTATGCAATAAAAGTCATAAATTACCGTTTGGTGTCTTTACTTTTACAAGTACCTGTCCCCTACAACTAATCTACACCGACGTCTAGGGTCCTGCCCCTTACACATCCATTGACAACTTCTTCTACTACATCATCTTTGTTGACCACTATACTAAAAACACATGGCTTTACCCTCTTAAGAAAAAATCTGATGTTTTCTCAACCTTCATTGATTTAAAGAAACTGGTCGAAACTTATTTTCAAAACCCTATTCAAACCCTCTACATGGATGGTGGTGCGGAGTTCATCAAACTCAAACCCTTTCTCGCTACTCACAACATCAATCACCTCTTCACTCCCCAACACAACGGTGTCGTTGAACAACGGCACAGTCATGTTGTAGAAATTGGTCTTACACTCCTTCATCAAGCTTCCTTACGTCTCATATTGGACCTATGCATTTAAAACCACTGTCTACCTAATCAACCATCTACCCACCCCCATTCTCCAAAACCAGTCTCCATACACAACTCTTTTCCACCAACAACCCAACCACTCTCGTCTTCGCACTTTTGGTTGTCTATGCTTTCCCTGGCTTCGTCCCTACAATGCCAACAAAATGCTTCCTCGGTCTAAACCCTGCATCTTCCTAGGATACTCTTTTAATTAGAGTGCCTACCTCTGCTATAACTTCCTCACACAAACCCTTCATCTCTCGTCATGTCTAGTTTAATGAGTCCACCTTTCCCAGTGCCCACCTTCCGTTCCCAATCGCCACTGTCTCTTCAGATCACTTCACCACCTGATTGTCCACTCTTCCTCTAGTCTCCTACATTCCTGTACCTTCCACTGCCACCCCATCAACAGCAGCATCCCTTCCGGCTCCACGAATGGACTCACTGGACACTTTTTTCTTGCCTGACCCTGAAGCAGACTCACCTCCTCCGTAGCTCTAGCCCTTGCCGTTGCGTCCCATTGCCTCCAGCTGCTTTTCCACCACCCAAACCACTGTGGTTGCCCCACCAGCCACTGCCACTACCCCTACAGAGCTTCCCTCTGCCACTGCAGCTCCAGCCCCACCCACAACAGTCTTCCCCTCCGCCTCTCCGAACCTACACCAGACACTTATCACGCCCCCCGCCTCCTCCAATGCCACCACCACCCCCCACAACTGCCTGCCTCCATCCATCCCATGCTCTCCCGTACCAAAATAGGAATTGTTAAACCTATTCCTAGTTATGCCTTGACAACCACTTCTCACCCCCTTCTTCCCTTAGATGAACCCACTTGTGTATTTCAGGCTATGAAGGCCCCCCATTGGCGTCATGCCATGTTTGAGGAACTTAATGCCCTCATTCAGAATGGTACTTGGGCACTTGTTCATCCCCACTCTAGCCTGAATTTCGTCAGAAATAAGTGGGTGTTTCGCATCAAACGAACACCCACTGGTGCTGTAGACCGATACAAGGCTAGACTTGTCGCTAAGGGATACCACCAGCGTCCTGGTGTGGACTTTTCAGCCATCTTCAGCCCTGTGGTGAAACCCACCGCAATCCGCATTATCATGCGCCTTGCAGTCACTAATGGCTATCCCATTCGACAACACATTCCTACATGGCCTAACCCACTGGCTTTGTTAAACCCCAACATCCCACCTATGTCTGCAAATTGCAGAAAGCTCTCTATGGCCTGAAATAAGCCATTCGAGCATGGTAGAAGGAGCTCCACTCCTTACTTACTCAGGGCTTTGTAATTGCTCTATCAGATGCCTCCCTCTTCCTCCTCAGGCAAGGGTCTACAACTCTATACTTCCTTGTCTATGTTGATGATCCTATTGTCACAGGAAACGCCAGCTCTCATAACTAGGTTCATCACCACCTTAGCTGCTCGCTTCTCTTTCAAAGACCTAGGCAACCTACACTACTTTCTAGGTGTGGAAGTTCTTCCCATGGCCTAGGGTCGTTTTCTCATCCAGCACAAGTATTTCAATGATATACTCACCATGGCTTACATGGATGGAGCCAAACCCGTCTCCACACCTCTTGTAGTCTCCCCAACCCTAGTCCTCACAGATGGCTCCCTCCTCGCTGATGCCACTCTCTATCGACGCCTTATTGGGAGCCTGCAATACCTCAATCTCACCAGACCTGATGTCTCCTATGCAGTGAACAAACTCTCTCAGTTCATGCACGCCCCAACCGACACTCACTGGGAAGCCCTCAAACGGGTCCTTCGCTATCTCTAAGGCACCATCTTCCATGGCTTCCTCTTTCACTGCAAGACCACCAACCACCAACCACCTCCATGCCATCTCCTATTCCTTCCATACCCTCATTGCATTCTTGGATGCCGATTGGGTAGGTGATCCCACTGATCGTAAGTTAACCACTGCCTACCTCGTGTACTTAGGTAGCAATCTTATTTCTTGGAGTTCCCGCAAACAGAGAGCAGTTTCCAAGTCCTCCATTGAGGCCAAGTTTCGCGTTGTTGCATCCTCAACAGTTGAGCTCTTCTGGGTTTAGTCCTTCCTGTGGGAGCTTCATCTCACCTTACCTGGGCCACCCACCATCTCCTGTGACAACATTGGCACCACCTTCTACTGTGCCGACCTTGCTCTTCACTCCCGATTGAAGCTCGTGGAAATTGACTTTCAATTCATCCATGACTATGTTAGCCGCGACCTCTTGCAAGGCCAGCATTTTCCCACGGACGACCAGCTTGCTGATGCACTCACTGAGCCGCTGCCTCGCCCTCGCTTCCAGCTTCTCCGCTCCCAGATAGGTGTCGCTGATAGCTCCATCTTGTGGGGGCGTATTAAGGATTCTCCAAAACCAGCTCTAGGATAAGCAGCAGATCACAAAAGATATCAATCTTCCTGATCTGCGGACCCTCCAAAGTTCATAGAATCGCCTTTGATTCCTTCCTATTGTATAGCTAGTTAAGTGTAAAGATTCTTTCCTAGTTTAGTTAGTCCTACTTACTTAGTTAGACTCTCCCATTGCCGTATACATAGGGCACTTCTGTACTCTTTATCAAATACGAAAAACCATTTGCACATACCTCTTATAATTAACACTTTTATTCTATTTGATATGTTTTCTCCAGACTTTCCGCCGAAATCTTAGCCTAGTGATCATAATTGATTGTGTATAATTTTTCAGGTAAGCGAAGGACTAGATTTTGCTGATCATGCTGGAAGAGCTGTAGTCATTACTGGCTTACCATTTGCTCCAAGGAATGATCCTAAGGTTGATAATTCAACCCATTTCCTTCAAAATTACTTTTTATGTGTGTATTATCAAGTCTTGGCTGTTTTAACTAGTTGAAGCTCTGAAGCACCATACTTTTGATTCTATTATATTGATGATAATGATTAAACATAACGTGGAAATTAATGGAAGTGCTTTATATTAAGGATCCTCCACGGGTCCACCAGATCACAGAAGATTGATTATCCAATCTTCCTGATCTGCCAGGATTAATTAACAGGAATCAATACTGATTCCTTCCTGATGTATAAACTTCCTAGTCTAGATAGTCTTTATTTCTTTCCTAGTTAGGTCTAGTCTAGGTCTGTATAAAACACAACTACTGCTGTACATCTTAATTATTCAATAGAACAAAAAGCTTCTATACCTCTTTATGGTATCAGAGCTCTAAAAGCTCCACCGAGCAAACCCTAGAAAAAAAAACCCAAAAACACAAACCTTAATCCATGGCCGCTTAACCCACCGCTGCTGCTGCTCAAACCACTGCCGCCCCTGTCAATACCACCCTCCCACCAACCGCCGGTGAACCAAACCCTAATCTTCCCACCCTCGTCACTATCAACACTGCAGCCCAACTTCATGTCAAGCTTACTGCCACCACCTTCTTTCCGTGGCGAGCTCAATTCAATGCCTTGCTTCGAGGGTATGATCTAATGGGCTATGTTGATGGCTCTCGGCCCTGCCCACCCACCACAGAAACAGCCCTTCATGATTTTTGGGGTCGTCAGGATCAACTCCTGCTTCATGCCATTCTGGCTTCCGTCTCCCCTCAGGTGATTCAACTAATTGCCGCTGCACCAACTTCAGCCACTGCTTGGGCACGGCTCACTCACCTTTATGCCAGCAAAGCCTGGACCCGTGTCCTTGGCCTCAAGGAACGGCTGACCCTTCTGAGGCAAGATTCCCGCCCAGTTTCTGAATACCTGCAGGAAATTAGGGTTCTTGCTGATGAGCTGGCTCTTTACTTTACCTGAATCTACATTATGCGGACTGAGTAAAATTGTTGATATTTAGGCATTAGATGGAAATGTTCTGCACAAGTTTGTTTATTGAAAAATGTGTTCGGTGAACATTCAATGTGAATAAATTACATAGTATACATACATACATACATACATCCATGCATACATGCATACAAACATATCTAAACAGTAAACAAACATGCTAAAGTATGATTATGCACGCATAAACTTATGCTTCATGATACTGGTTAGTGATTGTCCAGATATTATTAGGTTGACATAATCTGATTGTATATTACAATTTGTTACTCGGGTTGGTCCGTAACTTCTTACTTTGGTATGGTGCTTGCTACGATAGGCATGTCCTTTAAATCTTATTTTTTCCATTTGTTGGTGTAGAACTGTGTATACCTAGGTCACATGACACCTATAGACCCGTGCATACTTAGGACACTGTTTATTTATTTATTTTCCTAGTCAGTTACTAGGAACAGTCAGATTAGGATAAGGACAAGGAGATAACTGTTTGGTGTTATCTCCTCACATCTCCGTATATATACACAGCCGTTTGGCATGAATGAATTCAAGACAATTCATATAACTTCTACATGGTATCAGAGCCTCTAAGTCTGACCACCATAAACCAATCTCTTCCTGCCATGGCCAGCGACTCCTGCTCCTCTCCTGTCCTTCAATTTCCCCAAATCATGTCTCAACCCTAGTTTCTGTAAAACTCAATGAAACTAATTATCTCCTATGGGAGAGTCAAATCAAACCCTTCCTAATTGGCCATAATTATTGACGTTTTATCGATGCAACACTCCCACCCCTTCTCTTATCATTCCCCAAATTGTCTCTACTGAGTCGTCTCCTCAATCTGATGCTTCTGCCTCTGCCCTAAATTTCCCCATTGCCCCTCTTCCCAATCCTGCCTATCACCAATGGTATCAAATTGATCAAACCCTAATTAGCATGCTTAGGGCCATCCTCACTGAACCTATCCTCTCCCAAGCTGTGGGCCTCAACACTTCACGTGAAATCTGGAACGGCCTCCGCCAAAACTTCTCACAACAGTCCTTAGCAAATGCCACCAATCTTTGTTTCCAACTCATGTCCCTTATAAAAGGATCGAAGACAATTTCTGAATACTTTTCCCATGCCAAAACTTTGGCTGACTCTCTGGCTGCGATCAATGAACCTTTCTCCTCCAACGATTTGGTAACAGCTGTCCTTCGTGATCTAGGACCAGATTATACCATGCTTGTCACCGCCATGTTAAACTTCCCACCACTCCCTACTGAGCCTATCCTCTCCCAAGTTATGGGCCTCAACACTTCACATGAAATCTGGAACTGCCTCCGCCAAAACTTCTCACAAGAGTCCTTAGAAAATGCCACCAATCTTCGTTTCCAACTCATGTCCCTTACAAAAGGATCGAAATTTCTGTATACCTGTCCCATGCCAAAACTTTGGTTGACTCTCTGGTTGCGATCAATGAACCTTTCTCCTCCGATGATTTGGTAACTGCTGTCCTTCGTGGTCTAGGACCAGATTATACCATGCTTGTCACCGTCATTCATGACTTCCTTAACCCGTGTATTTGCCCTAAAAGACTTGGGACCGCTTCACTACTTTCTTGGTGTTGAAGCTACATCCAATTCCAATGGCCTTCACCTCACCCAAAACAAGCACACTGTTGATATCTTAAAGCACAATGGCCTCACTGAATGCAAACCAGCCCTTACTCATGTTGCTGCCAAGCAAGTTCTGTCTACCTCTGTTGGTACTCCACTTCTTGATGCTACTGTTTATCAACAACTTGTTGGTGCCCTCCTTTATCTCACTCTCACAAGGCCAGACATTTCATTTGCCGTCTAAAATGTCGCACAGTTTATGAGCTCTCCAACAGCTGTTCACCTTACAGCAGTCAAACAGATCATACGTTACTTGAAAGGGACCCTAGGTACTGGCATCTAACTCCAGCGCTCTTCCTTTCCTCTCCAACTGCACGCCTTCTCGGATGCAGACTGGGCTGGTTGTTAGGACACCAGATGATCCGTCACTGGCTTCTGCATCTTTCTTGGTTCCAATCTCATCTCATGGTGTGCCAAGAAACAGAAAATTGTATCAGGGTCCAGTGCTGAAGCAGAGTATCGTGCTCTCGCCTACTCTTGTGCAGACACACTTTGGATTCTCAGCTTGCTTCGTGAGCTCCATGTTGTGCCCTCCTTGCCAATTCGCCTTCACTGTGACAACCTAAGTACAACCTACATGACTACTAATCCTGTTTTCCATGCTCGCACAAAGCACGTAGCTATTGACTATCATTTTCTTCGAGAAAGAGTTGCTTGTGGCACGCATCAAGTTCATTTTGTATCCTCTCTTCATCAGCTTGCAGATCTGTTGACAAAAGGCCTCCCTGTTGCTTGTCACTCCACTCTTGCCTCACATCTCTGTATATATACACAGCCGTTTGGCTATGAATGAATTCAAGACAATTCATATAACTTCTACATTTGGCACGTTTACTTTTATATTGCATTCTAATTTCGTCACTCTTGAAATGACAACATTAAACAGGTTCGTCTGAAACGTGAATACTTGAATCAGCAGGCACAATTTCAAAGGCAAGAATGTAAGGTAACGTCCAGTTGCCTCATGCAAGATTCTATTTGAGCAAGTAGGTATTTAATTTTTATTTTTCCAATCTTCCTACTAATTTTATCAAAACACTGAAGTTGTACGTTCTGACTGGAGAAGACTGGTACAATCAACAAGCATCGCGAGCTGTGAATCAGGCTGTTGGACGTGTAATCCGTCATCGTCATGATTATGGAGCAATTATTTTATGTGATGAAAGGTGTTTTTCCCCACTGCTATCTCATAACTTGTTGATAATTCTGTCATGTTATTTGCTCCTCAGGCATATTTAAATGCAGATATTCTTGTTTCATCTTAAAGAATGCATAATTTGAGTCAGTGTAAGATCACCTTTACCTTTGACCAAAAGAAAAAGAGATCAACTTCTTGTCAACCAGATGCTAGTTTCAAAATTTTGATGTGGTAAATAATTAACTTTCTGTTTCCCCTCATCCATCCCCGGAAAACAGGTTGAGAGAAACATAAACTTCTACTGCTAAATGTCTTCCTTGACGAAGCACAGTTCAAATATTAATTTTACTTTACAAAATTAGATTTTTCCAATTCTGATGTCCCAAAAAATTTTGAGCACTTTTTACAACCTGGTCTCTCTATGAAAATGTTAGCACTCATTTGAACTAGACTGGATTCTATCATCATTAATTATCTATTTTTTCAATTAATTATTTAAATATATCTTTAACAGCGATATGTAGCCTTTAAGGGTGATCTTTAATGTTATAGGACTTGCCCATTTTATGTTCACCTTTTTTTGTTCAATTCTAAATTGTTATCTAAAGCCATACTGGATTTAGACTCGCAAACTAGTAGAAAAAACTTTCGGCACTTAATCTGTATTCCTGTAGAACTTTTATTTTCTTTGCTTTGTAAAGTTTTCTGTGGTTTATTTAGCAATAATGACCTTTTGGCATGTATGTTTTATTAACAGGTTTTCACATGCAAATCGTCAATCTCAAATATCGCTCTGGATAAAACCTCATATTAAGGTGCTTTCTGTTTTGGAATAACCTCATGGCCTTTAAGAAAATATTTTACTTATATTATTTTTTTCAGTGTCACTCTACCTTTGGGGATGCAGTGTTCTCATTGACCCGTTTCTTTCGGGATGGAGGAGCTCGGCGTCGTACAAATCTGAAGTTAACTGAAAAATGGGGTAAGAATAGTGAGTTAAAGGAGAAATATCTATTAGCTTTTTTTCTCGATGTTGGGGATTTGACAGTATTGTTTATTGCTTTCCTATAAAAATCATGTTTGAATGGCACATCATATCCGAATTCGTATCTGCATTATAAGTACAAATTGAACCTCGCAAGTTTTCTGTGTTATGACCCGTGCTCTGATTGACTTTTTGTCATGATAGGAAAGCAAGTAGTTTATTAAATCATATATGTGGTTTTGAAGTTATAAAATTTCTGTTGATTGGTTTGCAATTTGTGGAAAATCCGGTAAATTATTACCATGGGCCTCATTTGAATGGAAAGATAAAATCTTAACCCCCTTCCTTTGGGTAGCCTTTCTAAATCCCTAATAAAGGAAGAAATCATCAAGCATTTGTGGAGACTTCCTCCTAGTTTTCACAATTAACTAGCTTTTATATTGTCTTAAATCATCAAGCACTAGTTTTCACAATTAACTAGCTTTTATATTGTCTTAAATCATCAAGCATTTGTGGAGACTGCCCCCTAGTTTTTACAATTAACTAGTTGAACATTTTTTATATTGGCTTAACGTATTCTTTCCTGCTTACTCATTCACCCCCATCATTTGTCAAACTTACCTATCTGTCATACTTTTTCCTACAGATGAAATTTCAACCTCAAAAACAGTACTTGGTGAGCAGATAAATGAAGCTCAAGCCCCATTTGATCGTAAACCATCTTCTTCAGGTTCATCAACTTCAGTTCATGGTAGGTCCTTTCTCTCGCCTGCATGTGCCACTTTTGGTCCCTTTCAAATCATTAATAATATTTTCAACAAAATAGACTCATGCACTGTCCTATTAGTAAATCAGCTTTGTTAACTATGAATTCTCTTCCAAATATTGCGGTGAAGATGGAGCCCGTGGAAGGGGGTGCCTTTGAGGTAGCAAAGGACCCTTTTGAGGGCCTGCCAATGGGTGTCAGTTAGGGCGTGCATGAAATTGGAGAGTTTGTTCACCGCATAGGAGACGTGAGGCCGGGTGAGACTGAGGTATTGGAGACTCCCAACTAGGCGACGACAGTGAGTTGCATCAGCGGGAGAGGATAAGGGTGGGGAGACAGCAAGAAGGGTGGAGACCAGTTTGGCGCCATCCATATGAGCCATGACGAGGACATCATGGACATACTTGTGCTGGGAGAGAAAGAGGCCCTGGGCCGTGAGAAGAACCTCCACACCAAGAAAGTAGTGGAGGTCGCCAAGGTCTTTAACGGAGAAACGAGCATCTAAGGCGGTGATGAATCGGTTGATGAGAGCGGGAGCATTTCCTATGATAATTAAATCATTAACAAAGACCAAAAAATACAGAGTTTGAGACCCTTGCTTGAGTATGAAGAGGGAGGTGTCCGAGAGGGCAGTTACAAAACCCTGAGTAAGCAAGAAGGAGTGGAGCTCCTTGTACCATGCTCAAGGGGCCTGCATCAGGCCATAGAGTGCCTTCTGGAGCTTGCAAACATAGCTGGGATGTTGCTGGTCCACAAAACCAGCAGGCCGTGTCATGTAGACATCTTCATGGAGCGTGCCATGGAGGAAGGCATTGTTGACATCAAGCTGCCGGATGGGCCAGCCACGGGTGACCGCAAGGTGGAGAATACTGCGGTTTGTGGTGGGTTTCACCACAGGACTATAGGTGTCTGAAAAATCCATACTCGAGCGTTAGTGGTACCCCTTACTGACAAGGCGAGCCTTATACTGGTCCACAGGTCGGTGTTCGTTTGATACAAAACACCCACTTGTTACCGACCACATTCTGGCTAGAGTGAGGGGGCACAAGCATCCACGTACCGTTGTGAATGAGGGCATTAAGTTCCTTAGACATGGCACGACGCTAGTGAGAAACCTTCATGGTGGAGGGGAGTGCTGGGGACGCGGGAGGCGTCTGGTGTAGGTGCGGAGGAGCGAAGGGGCAGGTTCTGAGGAGGCAGGATTTGTGGTGGCAGGGTCTGTGAGTGCTGGGGCAGGTTGGTTGTCTGTGGTGGCAGAGGCAGGAGGGTGATCTGTGGTGGGAGATGGAGGGGCTGTTGGGTCAGCCATGGTGGGTTAGGGGACGGAAAGGCTGCTGGAGGTAGGGAAAGGGGCGGTAGGGTGTGGAACTGAACCAGAGGCGAGTCTGTTGCAAGGGTGGGCAAGGAGGAAGTGTCTAGCGTTCCATCTGTGATGGCGACGGCGACTTTGCTGTTGATGGGTGATAATGGAGGAAACAGGAAGATAGGAAACAAGAGGAAGAGTGGACAACCACGAAGTGAAGAGATCAGAGGAGACAGTAGGGATGGAGGAGGGCAGATGAGCACTAGGAAAAATGGACTCATCAAACTAGACATGACGAGAGACGAGGAGTTTGTGAAAGGAAGAGTCATAGCAGAGGTAGGCACTCTGATTAAGAGAGTAACCGAGAAAGATGCAGGGCCTAGATCGTGGTTGCATTTTGTTGTAATTGTAGGGACGAAGCCAGGGAAAACATAGACAAACAAAAGTACGAAGGCAAGAGTAGTTTGGTTGTTGGTGGAAGAGAGAGGCGTAGGGGGACTGGTTTTGTAGAACGGGGGTGGGTAGGCGGTTGGTTAGGTAGACATCGGTTATAAAGGTATAGGGCCAATAGGAGAGAGGAAGGGAAGCTTGATGGAGTAGGGTTAGACCTGTTTCGACAACATGGCGGTGCCGCTCTTCGGCAACACCGTTGTGTTGGGTAGTGTGGGGAGGAGTAAGGAGGTGATTAATGCCGTGAGTGGCAAGGAAGGGTTTAAGTTTGAGAAACTCCCTACCACTATCTGTGTAGAAGGTTTTGATTATGTTCTAGAAATAGGACTCAACCAGTTTTTTACAATCAACGAAGGTGGAGAAAACATCAGATTTTTTTCTAAGAGGGTACATCCATGTGTACTTAGTGTAATGATCAACAAAAATGACATAATAAGAGTAATTATCAATGGATGTGTAGGGGGCAGGACCCCACACATCGGTGTAAATTAATTCGAGTGGACGAGACCTGTGAAGGGTTGAAACACCAAAGGGTAATTTATGACTTTTATTGAACAAACAAGAGTGACAAATAAAAGTAGATAATTTAGAAGACATATGAATAGAGGAAAGACGAAGAATACTTCGTAGTGCTTTGGAGTTGGGATGACCTAGGCAACGATGCCGAAGAGAGGGGGAAACTACCACACCTACCTTTGCTTGCGGCTGCCGGAGAGAAGGAGAAGACCACTGGTACACATCATCCTTACTCGGGCCTTGAAGAAGAACCGCCCCGTCCTAAGATCCTTCACATGAAAACAAGTAGGGAAAAACTCAATAGAGGTATTATTCTCTTTATTAAATTGTGAGATAGAAATTAGGTTACGGGTTATGGTGGGGGCACAGAGAACATTGTTTAGAGAGAAGGGTTTAGAGGAAGGAAAGGGGAGAATAGAGGAACCAACGTGAGTGATACTCAAGCCCTTACCGTTACCTATGATGATTTCATCGGGTCCACTGTACTCAGCAGCATTGGACAAGTGATGGGCTTGGTTGGTGACAAGGTGAAAGGCACCGGAGTCAAGAAGCCAAGATGAGGAGGTGCTAGGTGTGGCTGGATTGGCCACGGGTTGAGAGGAGGCAGTGTGCATAAGCTGAGGGCAGCGCTTGGCGCTATGGCCTACATGCCACACCATTGGCAGTAGCCACGGTAACCACTACTAGGAGCGGTGTTTGAGCGGTGGTTAGCATCCGAAGACGGACTGTATGGGCGCTAGCTAGAAGAGCCATGGGTGTCAGAAGGTGAAGCAGAGGAGTGTTGGCCTTGGGAGGCACAGTTGGAGCGGTTATTGGGGTAACCGTAGGAGGTCTGAGTCACGTGGACGGTGACAGCAGGCGTAGGCACAACAAAGGCTTGACGCTAGAAGGCAGCTTCATGCTGAACCAGTAGGTCATAAAGGTTTTCGAATGAGATGGGAGTGTCTCGGGATCGCACATCAGCTGTGATTTCTTTGAACTCTGGTCCAACACCATTAAGAACGTGTAGGAGCAGGTCATCCTCTAAAAGAGGAGTGTCTATGGAGGCAAGCTCGTCAGAAAGGATACGAACATCTTGGAGGTAGTCGGAGATAGGGCGGTTGTTCCGACGGAGGAGTTTGAGGCGCTCCTTGAGGCCAAGGACACGGGTCTTCTCCTTGCTGGCATAGAGGTGGGTAAGTCTGGTCCAAGCTGCGGAGGAAGTTTTGGTAGCGGCAATCAGGGTGATGACCCTGGAAGGAGACTCATGTCAAGATGGCAAAAAGGAGAAGCTGGTCTTGCTGGATCCAGAAGGCACGTTGCGCAGGTTGAGTAGTGAGAGGGTAGGGATGAATGCCATCCACATGACCCATGAGATCATACCCGAGGAGTAGGGCATTGTACCGAGCTCTCCATGGAAAGAAGTTGGTGGCGGCCAGTTTAACAGGGAGTTGGGCAGTGGAGTTCATGGTGATGAGGGCAGGTGGAGGGCGGGTGGGAATTGGAATACTCAGAAGAGCTTAAATTTCTGATACCATAAAAGATTTGGAAAATGTTTTGTTCATTTACTTGCAAATACAGTTGCAGTGGAGTCCTATTTATACAAGAGTTTAGAATAGACTATCTAGGTAAGTAAGACTAAGCTAGCTAACCTAGGAAAGTAATCACAGATTTAATATGCTATACAATGGGCATGGAATCAAGAAGATTCCGTTGACTTTGGACTAGGAGATCACCAGCAGATCAAAGAGATTGTTCCTCAATCTCCTGGGATCCTGGAGGATCATTAATAATATGTACTTCCATATTTTGATTGTTAGTTAAACGGAGGCAAAGATCTGGTTTCTTTGTTTCCTCCTCCTGTGGATAAGGAACCGAAATTGATTAGTTAAAGAAAAAAAAAGGAGAAATCAGAGGAAGGCATTTCAGTAGCCTGCCAACCTGAGAAAATCACAAAGGAAGGCATTTCCTGTAATTCTGCTGAGGCCAATCAGTTCATTTGTGTGATCTTGATTGCGACGAAGAATTTTTTTTCTTGAAGCTACTTGTATCTGGAACTCTGGACACAAGTTGTTTGTTATTATCTCTAGCCATTTCTTTCCATTTTTCTCTTCTGAATTTCCTTCTGTAATTTGAGCTGAACGCTACTGACACCAATTCCATTGCAGCTCTGTAAACATATTTTTCCCATGTTTTGCGATGTGACAACCTTTAATACTGCAGAAAATGTTTTATTTTTTTGGTGAATGCGACTGCTAATGTTGACTGCCTTTATCCATTTTGCAGGAACACTAGGGACAATACATGAATTGAAAACTGAGCAACCACCGGAAAGGCTTTATCTGGACGCATTTCTCCCTCTGGTAAATCTTTTATTGTTTCCTCTGAAGACACTCGCATATTTATGACATCCATTGTTTTATAGTGGGATCTACTTCTAAGATTTGTACTTGCAGGCAACAGCAGTCGGTCAGGATTGCCAAAAAAATAGAGGGGGTAAAATTTCAAGCCTTTTAGGGGAAGTCATTCCGGCCAATCGCTCATCTCTTACTTGCTGTAAGGATCAGTCTGTGTCATTGAAGTGTTCAAATGATCTACTACGAAATGGGAAAAAACTGCTTATTGGCAAGAGGGAAACTATGCAATGTCAAGATAGTAAAGTACTTGGCTTTCCTGGAAAAAATGAGAAAAGACGCGAAGAACTGATAATACCTTGTTCTGCAAAGAAGATTAAATTAAGCACAGAGGATGCTCAAGTGTATCATGTTGACAATTCTATTAGGCATTCATCTCTTGCAAAAGATTCTGATATTTATGGTCTTTTTTCAACTAATAATTCAATGAGAAGTGAGAGTTCCCATATATTTGACAGTGCAAGTGCACAGAATGCTCAAGTTAGTTCAGCACTGCTGCACAAAGAGAAGACGATTGTACAACAGGGAGAGGATGAGTTCCTGAGTAAGAAAAAGAAGAATGCAATATCCAGCCCTGAACCCTCTGGCGTTGGGGAAACCAGAGGATCTGAGTTTCTAGTTCAGGTGAGGTTCTGATGATGCATGTTCTTTTTCTCATGGCCGGAAAAAAGAAGTAACACTTATGTTGTGTTAATTTGTACTTTTTATTCAATGGACCATTGGAAGGAAATTGGCATAGGGATGGCAGATGGCTCATAATGTATTAAAGTCTGTTTAACATGTTTGCTAAAAATAAATTAAGCTGACATGCTTCTTGCTGCTCTAGACTTGTCCTGTTATATTTACAGGTCTGTGTGCCTGATGCTTAATTATGTCCTTTTATTGTTTTGGATAATTTAGGACTTTTAATCTCGTATGCGATGCGTAAGTTCTGTTTGGTTACTAACTTCAAAATTTTAAAGTACCAAGGAATTTCCTTCCAGGGCCGGTTGAATAGTTTTTATGGATCTTTTCACCAATTCGGACTAGATACTAAGCTAATGAATCTCCTTCTATTTGCCACTATGCATCACAAAACATTCAATAGGGGTATGCAAATGACTAGATGCAATGCACTTAGAGGGATTTTTAAGTAACTTCTTGGAAAACTATTGTTTAGTGGATTTGTTATGCTCATCTAGTTCATTTTCAATTCCTCTATTTGATTGTTTGTAGTAACCATGATACTTTGACGTTCCTCATCCAAAAGCACCCTTTATTATTTTCTTGTTTGATGTTGTTGAATGTTGAGGATATTTTCCTTCATACATTACAGGTTGAAGAAAAACTTAGTGCTTTGGAATATAGAGAATTTGTAAACTTGATGAAGGCACTCAAGTCCAAAGCTATGAAGATAAGTGAAGTTTTGCAAGCCATTGCAAGCTTGTTTTCTGGACGAGAGAGGCTTCCTCTTCTTAAGAGGTAATACTTTCTATGTATATTTCATACATAGTCATAATCTTCTGCTTGTGGGCATGAAAGTTTGTTCATCAAATTGTTGTTTCAAAATCCAATGGTTGCATTTATTCCGAAAGAATTGTATTTCATCCGAGTTGGAATATGGCTGTTGACTTTTGATCATTGGTTGGTGAGTTTTGCAACTCTTTAAGAATTTTAAAAGAACAAACAAAATTGTTTTGAAATATTTCTAAAGAAACAAAAAAATTGTCATGAGTTTTGTACTAACGATAAAAAAGATCAAAATTGCATATGTTTTAGTGTCTCATTGTCTCATAATTCAGGCTCTCACTCTGCCGCAATTGTTTACAGATTTAAGGATTTTATCCCTATAAAGTATCACTCTATGTATGAGCACTATTTTCAAACAAAGGAAGGATCTCTTGATATCCAAGGTAATTATATAAGACACTAAAGATTTCTTAAAAATATGAATGATGTCTCCGAATGAGATATATATATATATATATATATATATATATATATATCCTTTCTTTACATTTTGGGAGTGGGACCACACTACAATGTGGTGCATTAATCCAACCATCTCTTCCTTTTGGTTCATATCCTCAGTGTAGGAAGAAAACTTTTTGTATGCACATGAGTTGCATAAGGACCTAAGTTATGGGTTCTCTATGCATCGCAAGTGAGGATGAGGTTATATTATGCTACATCAAATTTAAATTTCAAAGTAATGGATTGTTTTAGATTTATCATGAGATAATTAATTTACATATTTGTTAGTTAAATTTAGATTTCAAATTCATATTCTCGCAAAATTTTCACATCCTGACAAGATCACCACAAAAACAAAAAGTATGCAAATGATTAATAATTTAGAAATAAACATACTTTTAGTTTAAAAGTTAATTCTACTTTGTTTTAGGCGTGATAAGGTGCTCTAATTTTATAGGTTGGTATTAAAGAGGTAGGAAATATTCCTTGTATTTTCTTGAATAATTACTTTACAGCAGAGAATGTTATTATATATTGATGCTAGGTTAACTAAGTAGGAAATACATGCTTAGACTAGGAAGGAAATCATAGACCTAGACTAGGAAAGTATCTACAGGATTGTATGTACAATTCTAGGAAGGAATCAGGGAGATTCCGTGGACTTAAGATAGCACAGAATCAAGGAGATTGATTTTCAATCTCCGTGGATTCTAGGGGATCTTTATTACGCCCCTGCAAGACGGTGGTGCCATCGGTGACGTCGATCTTGGTGGGGAGCAGTTGAAAACGCTGGCGGGGCAGCGGCTTGGGTGCATCTACTAGCTGGTCATCAGTGGGCATGTGATGGACTTGTAGGAAGCCACGAGTGACCTGGTCACGGACGAATTGGAAGTCTATGTTCACGTGCTTCATCCTGGAATGGAGAGCTGGGTTTGCGCAGTAGAAGGTGGTGCCAATATTGTCGCAGGAGATGGTGGGTTTCCCGGTGGCTTGCTGTTGGCTGTGGTGTTGTTGGGTGGCCAGTTGAGCAATGGGACGGTCTGGACCGTTGCTGGAGCAGTTGCTACGTCAAGACCTAGTGGGGAGGACGTGTCCGAGGGGCCTTCTGCTGATGGGGCAGCCTGTGTGGGCACTGGTGGGGTAGCAGAGACAGGGGCAGGGAGGAAGGTGACGGGGGGCAGGGAAGAGAGCCAGGTTTGGATGTTTTCTGGAGTGACAGGAGGGACTTAGGAAGACAGTTGGAGACCCGGATAGGTGGACTCGTCGAATTGGACATGGCGGGAGACATAGAGACGATGGGAAGAAGTGTCATTACACAAATATGCACTTTGGTTGAGAGAGTAACCAAGGAAAAGGCAGGGAGTGGAATGGGGTTGCATTTTGTTGGAGGTGTAAGGACGTAACCAGGGAAAACAGAGGCAGCCAAAGGGAGGCGGTGATAGTTAGGGGGAAGGTTAAAGAGAACCGTGTATAGGGATTGGTTTTTGAGAGTGGAAGTGGGGAGACGGTTGATGAGATAGGCTGCTGTTTTGAAAGCATAGGTCCAGTAGGAGAGGGGAAGGTTAGCTTGATGGAGGAGGGTGAGGCCGGTTTCAACAAGCTAGCGATGGCGACGTTCAACCATGCCATTGTGTTGGGGAGTGTGAGGTGAAATGAGGAGGTGATTAATACCATGAGTGGCAAGGAAAGGTTTGAGCTTTGTGAATTCTCCACCGCCGTCTGTATACAGTGTTTAAATTGGGTGCTGGAAGTATTTTTCAACGAGGGCTTTATAGTCCATGAAAGTGGAGAAAACATCTGATTTTTTCTTAAGAGGGTATAACCATGTATATTTAGTGAAATGGTCGACAAAGATGATATAATATGAAAAACCATCAATAGAATTGGAAGGGGCAGGCCCCCAAACATCAGTATATATCAATTGAAGGGAACGGTGACTCTTAAGAGAAGAGGTGCTAAACGGCAACCTGTGACTTTTGTTACATAGACATGACAGACACTTAGTTTCGGGGAGGGGGGAGGATAGTTTGATAATATGAAAAACCATCAATAGAATTGGAAGGGGCAGGCCCCCAAACATCAGTATATATCAATTGAAGGGAACGGTGACTCTTAAGAGAAGAGGTGCTAAACGGCCACCTGTGACTTTTGTTACATAGACATGACAGACACTTAGTTTCGGGGAGGGGGGAGGATAGTTTGATAATATGAAAAACCATCAATAGAATTGGAAGGGGCAGGCCCCCAAACATCAGTATATATCAATTGAAGGGAACGGTGACTCTTAAGAGAAGAGGTGCTAAACGGCCACCTGTGACTTTTGTTACATAGACATGACAGACACTTAGTTTCGGGGAGGGGGGAGGATAGTTTGATGGAGGATTGACGAAGAATGGTGTGGAGGACTTTGGAGTGAGGATGGCCGAGACGACGATGCTAGAGGTTGGGAGAGACCACTACGCCCACCGGTGCTTAAGGCTGCTGTAGGGTTGTAGACGACCACTCATAGACGCTATCCTTACTCGGGCCTTGAAGAAGAACCGCCCCCGTGCTCAGGTTCTTGACATGAAAACAAGTGGGAAAAAGTTCAATAGAAGTATTGTGAGCTTGATTAAACTTGGAAATAGAAAGGATGTTACGAGTTATTTTAGGTGTACACAACACATTAGTAAGAGAGAAAGTGTGAGAAGAGGGAGAGGGAAGAGTGGCAGAGCCGACATGGGTGATGTCAAGCCCTGTCCCATTACCAATCAGGATCTCATCTGGCCCCTTGTACTCACAAACAACAGAGAGGTTATGAGGGGAGGCAGTGACATGGTGGAAGCGCCTGAATCAAGGAGCCAGGGGGATGGGGAGGAGGAGGGGTCGGGAAAAGTGGGATTGGCCACGGGTGGAACAGCAAAGGGACGTTGCAGCTGGGGACAACGTTTGGCACTGTGCCCTTGGGTGCCACACCATTGACAAAAACCGCGTTAACCACCGCCCTGGGTGCTGTTGGTCCTGCGAGGGAAAGTCTGGGGCTGGCCTGAGCGCTAGGAAACAGAGCCACGACTTTCAAAGAACGGGGTGAAGGTGCGGTGGTCTGAAGAGCAGCGGGAAGGGCGTAAAGAGGTAGGAAATATTCCTTGTATTTCTTGAATAATAACTTTACAGTAGAGAGGGTTATTTATATTGATGCTAGGTTAAACTAAGTTGGAAATATATGCTTAGACTAGGAAGGAAATCAAAGGCCTAGACTAGGAAAGTATCTACAGGATTGTATGTACAATTCTAGGAAGGAATCAGGGAGATTCCGTGGACATAAGATAGCACAGGATCAAGGAGATTGATCCTCAATCTCTGTGGATTATGGGGAATCTTTATTACGCCCCCGCAAGAGGGTGGGGCCATCGGCGACACCTATCTTGGTGCAAAGCAGTTGAAAACTCTGGCGAGGCATTGGCTTGGTGAGTGCATTTGCTAGTTGGTCATCAGTGGGCACGTGATGGACTTGTAGGAGGCCACGGGTGACCTGGTCACGGACGAATTGGAAGTGTATGTCAGTGGTATGTAGAGCTAGGTTTGCGCAGTAGAAAGTGGTGCCGATATTGTCGCAGGAGATGGTGGGTTTCTTGGTGGCGTGGATGCCAAGTTCTTTCATGAGGGACTGAACCCAAAGGAGTTCTGCGGTTGTGGACGCGACGGCGCGATATTCGGCCTCCGTGGAAGAGTGGGAGACCGACCGTTGGTTCCGGGAGCTTCATGAAATCAGGTTGCCATCGAGGTAGACGAGGTAGGCTGTAGTAGATTTGCGGTCGTCTTGATCACCTACCCAATCCGCATCGAAAAGGCAATGAGGGTACTGAAGGAGTGGGCGACTGCATGAAGTTGGTTGGATGCTTGTCGGTGAAGGTGCAGGCCTAAGAGTAGGGTGCCTTTGAGGTAACGAAACACACGCTTCATGCCCTGAAAGTGGAGCTCTGTGGGAGCATGCATGAACTGAGAAAGGCGTTTAACTGCAAAGGAAATGTCGGGTCTGGTGAGTTTCAGATACTGCAGACTGCCCACAACTCTACGAAATAAGGTGGCATCAGCGGGAGGGGAGCTATCTTTGAGGTGGAGGGGTGGTGAAACAGCGAGGGGGGTGGAGATGGGTTTGGCTCCTTCCATGTGCACCAAGGTAAGGATATCCTGGTGGTACTGGTGCTGCGATAAGAAGAGGCCATCCGTGGTAGGGATGACTTCCACGCCAAGGAAGTAGTGCAAGGGGCCCATATCTTTGACTGAGAACCGGCTAGCCAGGGCAGTTATGAATCTGGAAATGAGAGCTGGGTTGCTGCCAGAAAATAAGTGGTGTGTGAACCTTGCCTGAGTAGGAAGAGGGAAGCATCAGAAAGGGCATTGACAAAGCCCTGGGCCATAAGAAATGAGTGCCGTTCCTGGTACCAGGCCTGTGGGGCCTGTTTGAGGCCGTATAGGGCTTTCCGGAGTTGACAGACATATGTTGGGTTATGGGGGTCCATGAACCCGGCTGGTTGGACCATGTAGACAGTTTCATGGAGCGTGCCCTGCAAGAAGGCATTATTCATGTCTAGCTGACGTATGGGCCAGCCCTGGGCCACAGCGAGATGTAGAATGATCCGGATGGTGGTGGGCTTCACCACGGGGCTGAAGGTGGCTGAGTAGTCCACTCCGGGGCGCTGGTGGTAACCCTTAGCCACCAGGCGGGCCTTGAACTTGTCCACGGTGCCATTGGGGTTTCGTTTGATTCGAAAGACCCATTTGTTGCCTATGATATTCTGGTTGGGCTGTGGAGGGACGAGGGTCCAGTTGCCATTGCGGATAAGAGCATTAAGCTCATCGGACATCGCTGCACGCCACTGTGGGTGTTTCACGGCTTGGGAGACAGGTGGGTTCAGCGAGGTCAGGGAGGGGATGAGCAGTGGCGGTGAGAGCATAGGTGGGCACAGGGGGGAGACAACCTGTTTTGCTGCGGGTGAGCATGGGATGTGTGGGGGCTGGGAGAGCTGGGACCGTGGGGGCAGGTGGTGTAGGGAGAGGCCAGCGGTGGTGGTGGGACTGATGTTGGAGGCAGCCGAGGGGGTCGCCGTGTGTATGTGCGAAGGGGAGGAGGTGGTGGTGCAGGGACAGAAGATGCAGCAGTGGTGGTGGCTAGCTGTGGCGGCAGGCTGGTTGCTGTGGGGGTGTTGGGTGGCCGGGTGAGCAATGGGACGGTTTGGACCGTTGCTGGAGCAGTTGCTGCGTCAAGACCTGGTGAGGAGGACGTGTCCGAGGGTCCTGCTGGTGATGGGGCAGCCGGTGTGGGCATTGGTGGGGCAGCAGAGACAAGGGCAGGGAGGAGGGTGACGGGGGGTAGGGAAAAGAGCCAGGTTTGGATATTGTTTGGGGTGACATGAGGGACTTGGGAAGACAGTTGGAGACCAGGATAGGTGGACTCGTCAAATTGGACATGACAGGAGGCATAGAGACTATGGGAAGAAGTGTCATAACACAAATATGCACTTTGGTTGAGAGAGTAACCAAGGAAGAGGCAGGGAGTGGACCGGGGTTGCATTTTGTTGGAGTTGTACGGAGGTAACCATGGAAAATAGAGGCAGCCAAAGGTACGAAAGCGGTGCTAGTTGGGGGGAAGGTTAAAGAGAGCCGTGTATGGGGACTGGTTGTTGAGAGTGGAAGTGGGGAGATGGTTGATGAGATAGGCTGCTGTTTTGAAGGCATAGGTCCAGTAGGAGAGGGGAAGGTTAGCTTGATGGAGGAGGGTGAGGCCGGTTTCAACAAGCTAGCGATGGCGACGTTCAACCATGCCATTGTGTTGGGGAGTGTGAGGTGAAGTGAGGAGGTGATTAATACCATGAGTGGCAAGGAAAGGTTTAAGCTTTGTGAATTCTCCACCGCCGTCTGTATAGAGTGTTTGAATTGGGTGCTGGAAGTATTTTTTAACGAGGGTTTTATAGTCCATGAAAGTGGAGAAAACATCTGATTTTTTCTTAAGAGGGTATAACCATGTATATTTAGTGAAATGGTCGACAAAGATGTTGTAATATGAAAAACCACCAACAGAATTGTAGGGGGCAGGGCCCCAAACATCAGTATATATCAATTGAAGGACGGCGACTCTTAAGGGAAGAGGTGCCAAACAGCAATCTGTGACTTTTGTTACATAGACATGACAGACACTTGGTTTCAGGGAGGTGGGAGGATAGTTTGATGGAGGATTGACGAAGAATGGTGTTGAGGACTTTGGAGTGAGGATGGCCAAGACGACGATGCCAGAGGTTGGGAGAGACCACTACGCCCACCAGTGCTTGGGGCTGCTGCAGGGTTGTAGACGACCACTCATAAACGCCATCTTTAATCGGGCCTTGAAGAACCGCCCCCGTGCTCAGGTCCTTGACATGAAAACAAGTGGGAAAAAGTTCAATAGAAGTATTATGAGCTTGATTAAAATTGGAAATAGAAAGGATATTACGAGTTATTTTAGGATCACACAACACATTAGTAAGAGAGAGTGTGAGAAGAGGGAGAGGGAAGAGTGGCAGAGTCGACATGGGTGATGTCAAGCCCTGTCCCATTACCAATCAGGATCTCATCTGGCCCTTGGTACTCAGAAATAGCAGAGAGGTTGTGGGGGGAGGCAGTGACATGGTGGGAAGCGCCGGAATCAAGGAGCCAAGGGGATGGGGAGGAGGAAGAGCCGGGAAAAGTGAGATTGGCCACGGGTGGAACAGCAGAGGGACGTTGCAGCTGGGGACAACGTTTGGCACTGTGCCCTTGGGTGCCATACCATTGGCAAAAACCACGGTAACCACCGCTCTGGTTGTTGCTGGTCCTGCGAAGGAAGGTTTGGGGTTGGCTCGAGCGTTGAGAAACAGAGCCACGGCTCTCAAAGTACGGGGTGAAGGTGCGGTGGTCAGAAGAGCCGCGTGGAGGGCGGTTGTAGGAGGAGCTGCGTGTGGCTTGGGCGGCATTGGCCGTGATGACAGAGAGGGGAAGCAGGGGCTTCACGGGAAATGGCTTCCTCATCCTGAACCAGCATGTCATGTAGGTTTTCAAACGAGACAGATGTGTCTCGAGAGCGAACTGTAGCTTAGATGTCCTCGAAGGCAGAGCCAACGCCGTTGAGGACATAGAGGAGGAGATCATCGTCTGAAAGTGGGGCATCAATGGCAGCGAGTTCGTCTGAAATGAGGCGAACCTCCTCCAAGTACTCAGTGAATGGCCGGTTGTCACGGCGAAGGAGAATCAACTTCTCTTTGAGGCCTAAAACACGGGCTCTAGCTTTGCTGACATAGAGCTGTGTGAGGCGGGTCCAGGCGGCTACAAAGGTTTTTGCAGCGGCGATCAGGGTAACAACCTGAGGGGAAACAGAGCCAAGAATGGCATGGAGGATCAGCTGATCCTGGCGGTACTAGAGGGCATGAGGCAGGGTTTCAGTGGGGGGTGGGCAGGGGCAGGTGCCGTCAACATATCCCATTAGGTCATAACCTTGCAGGAGAGCGTTGAACTGTGCTCTCCAAGGGAAAAAATTGGTTGTGAGTTTTAGTGTAAACTGAGCATTGTTAATGGAGATAAGAGAGGAAAAGGAGTTGGTGCTATCGGTGTTTGGTGGTGGAGTTTGGATGGCAGGTGGGGTTGGTTGAGTAGCCATTGAAGGAGGATTGGAAAAAAAAGGAAGGTTTTTCTGCTCGGTGGAGCCTAAGGCTTTGATACCATAAAGAGGCAGGAAATATTCCTTGTATTTCTTGAATAATAACTTTACAGTAGAGAGGGTTGTTTATACTGATGCTAGGTTTAACTAAGTAGGAAATATATGCTTAGACTAGGAAGGAAATCAAAGGCCTAGACTAGGAAAGTATCTACAGGATTGTATGTACAATTCTAGGAAGGAATCAGGGAGATTTCGTGGACATAAGATAGCACAGGATCAAGGAGATTGATCCTCAGTCACCGTGGATTCTGGGGAATCTTTATTAGGGCGGTTGTAGGGGGAACCACGGGTGGCTTAGGCGGCATTGGCCGTGATGACAGAGTGAGGGGAAGCAGGGGCTTCACGGGATGTGGTTGCCTCATGCTGAACCAGCATGTCGTGCAGGTTTTCGAACGAGACAGATGTGTCTCGAGAGTGAACTGCAGCTGAGATGTCCTTGAAGGTAGAGCCAACGCCGTTGAGGACATAGAGGAGGAGATCATCGTCTGAAAGTGGGGCATCAATGGCAGCGAGTTCGTCTGAAATGAGGCGAACCTCCTGTAAGTACTCAGTGATTGTATGGTTGTCACGGCGAAGGAAAGTCAGCTTCTCTTTGAGGCTTAGAACACGGGCTCTAGCTTTGTTGGCATAGAGCCGTATGAGGCAGGTCTAGGCGGATACAGAGGTTTTTGCAGCGGCGATTAGGGTAACAACCTGAGGGGAAACAAAGCCAAGAATGGCATGGAGGATCAGCTAATCCTGGCGGTACCAAAAGGCATCTGGCAGGGTTTCAGTGGGGAGTGGGCAGGGGCGGGTGCCGTCAACATATCCCATAAGGTCATAACCTTGCAGGAGAGCATTGAACTGTGCTCTCCAAGGGAAAAAATTGGTTGCAGTGAGTTTTAGTTTAAACTGAGCAGCGTTAATGGAGATAAGAGAGGAAAAGGGGTTGGTGGTGGAGGTTGGATGGCAGGTGGAGTAGGTTGAGCAGTCATTGAAGGAGGATAGTAAAAAAAAAAAGGTTTTTTTGCTCGGTGGAGCCTAAGGCTTTGATACCATAAAGAGGTAGGAAATATTTCTTGTATTTCTTGAATAATTATTTTACAGCAGAGAAGGTTATTATATACAAATGCTACGTTAACTAAGTAGGAAATACATGCTTAGACTAGGAAGGGAATCATAGACCTAGACTAGGAAAGTATTTACAGGATTGTATGTACAATTCTAGGAAGGAATTAGGGAGATTCTGTGGACTTAAGATAGCACAGGATCAAGGAGATTGATCCTTAATCTCCTTAATCTCCGTGGATTCTGGGGGATCTTTATTAGGTATCTCCTTACAGGTACATAAAACATATTATATATTAGACCCCTGAGCATTTTCAATTAGGTGGGCCAAATGTTCCTTTAGGCTATGTTTGGATGAGGAGCTTCAAACTACCTAGGGATTTATTATATATTACTAAGATATGCACCACAAAACATTAGATGGTTGGATTTCAAATGAATAGATGCAATGCACTTAGAGGGATTTTTAAGTAACTACGTGAGAGGCCACTAGGCGACCCCTGTTTATTGCTTTTGTTGTGCTCTTGTGTGCATTTGCAACCTCTCCATCTAATAGTTTGTAGTGCATTTCTTAGTAATTTTAGCGTAAGTCCAAACATACCCTAGGGGATTCCTCTCAAGCATTTGTTGTAACTTGCAAAAGAAAATTTATAAAGATCAGATGTTCCTAGCTATAATTTTCTCAATAAATTATTCAAATATATGCTTGTTATGCAGGAAAATAAACTCTTACGATTGGGATTTGCGCGTGTTTGGCCTGTAAAACAGCCTTCTTGGCCTTTTTCCTGGAGCAGTTGGGGAGCTGTAAATACTTTTATCACTCTGGATTCAGCATCTTCTTGAAATACTGAATTTATTAGTCATATCTTCTAAAGAGAAAAACCTGCTTTTTAAGGTAAAGCTACTCTGGATTATCTAAGTGCTACTGGCTTACTGTGGTTTAAGAAACAACCCTGTAAATTTTTGTGAGGTCTCCTCGGTGTAGGAGACTTTGATAAGTACTCGAGTCATGAAGCTACGGTTTTCTTTCTGGATGAATATAAAGCTACAGATCTTTTATAAATGGAGAGTTAATTCCAAAGGTAGCTTTCTCTATTGCTTATTGGCTTCTGCAGCCTTTCATGGTGAAGGGAACTCAGTTCAATATAGAATTGGCAAACTGCTAGAGTAACCTGGGTTTTGGTAATTATGGTGGTTTCCGTGATGATCCAAGATTCGAATGGGTGTATTTTGTAGTCTCATTCCTTCCCAATTTTGTTGTAGGCTGCTGCTGTTACAGTTCACACATGAGAGGTACTCCGTGTATTGTCAAAACCTCATGGATGCATTTTGCTTTTCAATACCTATGTGAAATTTAGGCTGTATAAAAATTCATTCTTGCCGGGGCGCAGTTCTGTCTCCAGTCGGACCCAAGATTTTCTCCACCACCTAAAAATATGTATTCTACTATGGATTGAAAGGGTAAAAAAGGTATTAGGAAAATAAAAAGAATGAGTGATACACGAGGAATCAAAGTGATGAAGAGTGCTGTTATTAATATTCTTTTTATACTATTTACATAAAAAGCTTTATATATTTAAAAAAAAATTAATTTTCATTTAAATTTAAGTCCGTTATTTCATAAATATTTAGTAACGTTAAAATTCTTTAACAAAATACACTGTAATTCTCTCCAAATGGATTTTGCATGATTCCACTTCACCAAATGGTTTTTGCATAAAGATAATCAGCTAATTATTACGTTGTCAATACAAGCGATTCTTGTAATATTTGTTAAATAAATTGAACTTCTAAATTTTTAAAAACGAATCATATTTACGTTGTCAATACCGCCTTATCAAATGTCCATAAAATCTCACCAACGACAAAATTACAAACTTAATTAAACCATAAAAAAAAAAAAATTCATTTTCGTGAAAACTACATCCGTCACGTTTAGTTTAATCATATAATACAAGCAACGGTCAATCTAATTTGTGTTACATTTTTTTTTCTGAAATTTATCCACGGTCGCCCTTCAAACTTTTTCCAGCGATTCATTATGATCTCTCGGAAACTGATCTGGCGGAATTCTGACGCAAATCGACGATTAAATCTGCGAAAGCGCTCAGTATGAACCTGTAAGACTTCTTCTCATTAAGATTAAGATAACAAAAGAGAAGCTCTTCCATGAAATTCCAATCAAGCTTTGCATGATTGTGGAGGCGGGATTCAACCATGTCATGCATTGAACGTCGAAAATCGTCATAGGGGGTCGGAGAGTAGGCCAAGACCGCAATGCAATCGCTCGGAAGCGCGACGTCTTTTGCATGATCATTATTATTATTAGAGTTCAACGCAGTAGCAGCTGACGAGTCATTATTTAGGCTTGGAGTTGAGATCGAGGTAGAGCTTGAGCCTACCTCCCCGGACGTGGTGGTTGTGCTTGTCCGAGCATCCTCAATATTGAATCTGTGAGATCCACAAGGATCCCCGGCCGGCGGATCAATATTGAATCTAGGGGATACAAACAAACCCCCACCTGACTTTTGGTCTGTCTCGTGGCTAGGACGACTTTCTTTCAGGTGGCGGTGTAAGGTTTTATCGCAAAAGGTCTCGTTATGACGACCTTCTTGATCGTCTAGGAGGACTTGATCATCATCTCTCAAGTATAGTGACCTGAAATTCTCAAACAGAAACTGATCAATATCGGAGAGGGAGGCTGCATCATCCTCGATTTTCGCTTCCTTTTGGTCACGATTGATGGCAAATGACAGGGTTTTGGGATGCTTGCAACCTGATCGGATCCATTTTCTGGAGGGGAATGGGATTTCTGGGGGTGGTTTCTTTACCTTGGAGAGGTAATCACGGAGATACTTTTGGAGTTTCTTGGGCATATTTTCTTTCTCGGGTGTTTGGCTACCTGGAAAGTGATAGGTTTGAGTGTGAAAAGTTTGGAGGCATGGAGTGATTTATAAATAAACCAGCGAGGAAAGTAACTTAAGCTACAAATGTTTTTGGGAAAACGTTTTCTTTTAATGCATTAATTTGGATGGGAACTTTCAGATTTTGGACAGAAATATGGACTAAATAAATTGGACGACATGGGGATTTCTTGACAATCTGTCCTAGATTTTGACCATTTCTGAGAATTTTGAACATGGTAACTTTTTACGACGGTTTTGGAAGCAAAATGATGGCATTTACTACCAATGCTACAAATATTTATATATCGTTATCGGTGTAATTATAATATTATGTGATATAATTTGTTTTTTTGTTTTTTTGTAATTATACAATACTACACGAGACATATATAGAATGCAATGTAATGAGACGTAGTTTTAGTTATTAAAAAATTAGCTGGTACGAGATTATTTTCAAAGATTACATCTCTATTATTATAAGGTGGAGGTGGTTTGGTCTTACAAGGTTTCATCAAACATTTCGGAAAATAACATACTTAACTTATAATATTTTATACAAAAATTAAATATAATAAATAGGAATAACATAATAAAAATAGATATTTTAAGAGTTATTTATATTCACACCCTATGAGATATTTTTTATTTTCAAAAACTCCCCCAGGGTTCTAGAAAACATGAGTTATTATTAAAAATAATTCTATTTGGACACACTATATTGACCGCATTTAGTGATCATGTTGATATGTCAATGTGAATGACCTAATATAAATATCAAATAATTTAACTTATTAAAATAACACCATTCATTAATTACCACATCAACATGGTGACTAAATGTGATTAATTTAGTGTGTTCAAATAACATTACCCTATTATTAATGAGGGTTTTCTAGTACCACTACAAAACACGTATTCAACCACTTGTTACTAGAACAATGTCATTTTTTATTTTATTGAAAGTATGATAATTCATTGAAATTGAACAAGATTAAGACAGTACATTAAGTGTGATCTCGTTAAAATTTTACCGAAGATTTCAATTCTATTCAAGAAAAAAGAATATTATGCATGTGCAAATTACAAATAACAATGTCATTTTATAAGATAAAAAAACTACTTGTAGTAATTAAAATAGATTAATTGGTAAACACAACCTCGAAATGTTACTTGATGTTACGACGAGACACAATAATTTCTCTTACACTATAATATTTATATGAAACCTGAATCTAATTAGACATTAATTAACGTCATTGTTAATGAGTCCGACTCATTAATTAGTTGGAGTTTTGGATTGAATCATGGTAATGAATTGGTAATTCATTAAGGGTTTATCTATTTACTTTTTAAGTCCTTTATTTAATCTTGTAAGTAAAAGCAGGTTCATTTTGTTATTTATTTATCTTTAATTAGGAATGTGTCTGCACATATCCTTCAAAATGTATATATTTATATAATTTCTAATAATGTGTTTTTACTTGGGAGAAAATGTACAAAGTTCTTTCGACCAAAGTGGAAAAGGATTTTATGTAATCATATTATTAATTTATTTCAAAAGGTGGATTTATTACGTGTTGGTGTGTATTGTAAAATTTGTACGTTTCAAAGTTCTTTTTTGGAAAAAATAAATAAGTTTGGAGATCGTTACTTTAGTCATTTATATGCATAAAAAAATTAATTGATAACTGTTAAAGGTTTGCAAGGCGAAATTTTCATTAAATTTACGCATATGATTAGCTACACATTCCTATTTGGTTCAATTTTAGCATAGAGATAATCACAAAATGATAATAGAAATTGAATGGTGTAAATTATAATATATGTACATGACAATTCAATAAAAAAAATAATGGAACGAGAATGTCCTTAAGACAGGATACAATTGTCGATAAAAACAAAACATGAAATTAGCTTACAAGTTAAGCTAGTCCCTTCCAATATGTCCCTCCTAAGTCCTGATTATCCCACCTACTAAATTCACCTTAGACTCGTTAGGTGAACGAGATTGGATTAAATTGAATAACTTAGCAAACTTAATAAATCTTGAATGTAAAAATGAATGTGTGTTTATGGTGAGGGGATTAGAAGGGGTAGACATAGATATAAACTTATCAAATATAACCAACTACTCAAAATAATTAGATTAGAAGATGTACGTTACATTTTATATCTCATTCTATCCAATTCTCTTGCAATCAAAACATGTCAATTTCACATTTAAAACATATTAAACTTGATAAGTTGTTCAAACCAATCCAATCTAGTTCACTAAACGTGATCATAGAGAATACAATTGAACCTTACTACAAGTTTGAGGTCTAAACGAAACTCGATCCTAATTTTGGCATTGACTTGGTGACGACTTAGTCGAACCAAACCAGGTCGCTCCCATGCAATGGATTCTAGAGAGAGAAATCTCATCCATCTCTCAAGAATATATTCTGCATGCTTCTCTTTTTGTAACGACCAGTCTTGGATTTTTGTGATTATCGAGATTAATTAAGGATTAATTGAGGATTATCAGGACTAATCGAAATTAGTCGAGGTAAAATGACGATTTTACCTCTGGAAGGGGGAAAATTTTAATTTTTGACTCAGGAGGTCAATTGCACATGGACTGAGGTCCATTAAGTAGAACGAGGGATTACGATACCGTAGACAGATGACACGTTGAATTTGGACGTCGTACTATGTCAGGACCCGACCCTCCTCGGTCCGGACCTGACTCATCTAGCACCATATTGTCCGCTTTGGGGCTCGCCCTCACGGTTTTGTTTTCTGGAGCTCATGGTGCAACTTCCCAGGGGGTCACCCATCATGGAATTGCATCAGCCTCAACTCGCTTAACTTTGGGGTTCCAATCCCCCCCAAAGCCACTTGAGCTCCCAAAAGGCCTAGTGCTAGATAGGTGTGTGCCTACACCTTTAAGGCACACCACCAACCTCTCCCAGACCATTCCCCCCTCGCATGAATGTGGGATTGTTCACCGTTCCCTCCAGGACACGGGTCTTACAATCCACCCCCCTTAGGCCCTAACGTCCTCGCTGGCACACTTCCCGGTTGAGGTATGACTCTGATACCAAATTGTTAGGACCCGACCCTCCTCGGTCCGGACCCGACTCATCTAGCACCATATTGTCTGCTTTGGGTCTCGCCCTCACGATTTTGTTTTCGGGAGCTCATGGTGCAACTTCCCAGGGGTCACCCATCATGAAATTGCACTATCCTCAACTAGCTTAACTTTGGGGTTCCAATCCCCCCCAAAGCCACTTGATCTCCCAAAAAGCCTAGTGCTAGATAGGTGTGTGCCTACACCTTTAAGGCACACCACCAACCTCTCCTAGACCATTCCCCCCTCGTGGGAATGTGGGATTGTTCACCGTTCCCTCCAAGACACGGGTCTTACATATGAGAAAATTACAGGTCTATAAATGTTTAATTGGATTTTACAATTACACGTTATTCGAGGAAGTTGACATTTAGTTTGTTTTTAGTGGGACCCAAAATATCTCATTTGGACCAATGGATGAGTGACAAGTGTCACTCATCCCATTAGCCCATCACCCCACATTCATGCATCTCTTTCTCTTCCTTTTCATTTTGAAACCACCCGAAACCCCATCCCCATTTCCTTCTCCATTTTTTTCTAGTTTGAGAGAAACAGAGAGTGAGAGGGTTTGAGGGTGAGTGGTTGAGAGAGGGAGAGTGACGGAGGAAGGCGGAGCCATGGTGGCTGTCCGGGAAACCCATAAAAACAGGTAAGCTCGTGTGTGTTGGATTTTTGGGCTTGGATTTTCGGGCTTTGTAGCCGTGTTCTCAGGACATGGTTATGTTTACTGAGCTTATACAAGCTTGTAGGGAAAAAAAAGAAGAGGAAAAGGATGTCGGGAGTGGCTAGGAAAAGGACTCAAAGTTTGGCCGAAACTTTGGAAGCTCGTATCGTGAAAACTAGGTACTTTCTCTCAATTCTGGGTTCAGATTTGGATTCTTTGGCTTGAGTAGATAGATTTCGATATAAAGAACGTAGGACTTGGTTGGGTTTTGAGAGAGTTAGGAAACTTTGAAATTACAACCATTAATGGCGGATTCCGGCCACTAGCTGGAAAACTGGCGACAC
Source organism: Prinsepia uniflora (assembly GCA_032719365.1). Taxonomy (NCBI): domain Eukaryota; kingdom Viridiplantae; phylum Streptophyta; class Magnoliopsida; order Rosales; family Rosaceae; genus Prinsepia; species Prinsepia uniflora. Next base: position 60,808,175 of record CM064876.1, read on the forward strand.
CAGTCGTCTTCTCTAGCGAGCGATAATGTCATCGAGTGACGTCACATGATGACATCATCATGTCATGCCACGTCATCAGATGACGTCATCATAGTCACATGTGGCAGTGCCACGTTAGCACTCCACGTGACAGGTGGTACCGTGTGGAAGAGGGTGTTAGTGACACATGGAAAGAGGTGCTACGTCAGCAGTTGACGTTAGTGTTGACCATCATTGACTTTTGTTGATCGAACTTTGACTAGTGCGTGAGGGCGCATGGGCATGAATTTTGAGGTCAAACCGATTTTTTTCGAAATGCTTCGACGTTCTAAATCCAATGGTGGTAATTTCAAGTCGATCAAAGACCGTTTAGTTAGTGTTTTGGAGGTTTTTTTTCTCGGGAAGCGTGTTTGACAGGACCCACCCCGGTTACCAACCCGTTAATCGGGACGAATCCTGCTCCCATCTGACAAACACACTCAAAGTACCAAACTCCGAAGAACTCTATGCCTCTTCTTCTGCCTCAGCGTTAGCCCCAGAGCTAGCACCACGACCTGGAGGGTATTTAAAACCAGAAAAGTGTGAGTGGACTAAAAATAAATAAGAGTTTCTAAAACAGTTTAATAAACAAATCAGGATTTTTGCCCTCCGTTTTAAAAACATGCATGCATAACTCAGTATCTGAAAACAAAGTTATAAACCATATAATAACCATGTATGAAAACGTCATCATAAAAACCTTAAATACAACATATCATCATCCGATCAAACCTGCTGGATCTATCCGAGTCTTTAAACTCCCGAGTCTTTAAACTCAATCCAGGCCTCAATATAATCTGAGTCTTTAAACTCCCGATTCTTTAAACTCAACAGGCCTACAGGGGAAAATATCATAATATCCGAGTCTTTAAACTCAATCCGAGTCTTTAAACCCAATCCGGGCCCGCCCTAGTCATATCATAATCCGGGTCTTTAAACCCAATAACCAGATCCAGCAAATCCAATCCAAAACCGTTTGAAAACCAATTCTAAATCCATATCCAAACCCGAATTCGAAATCACTATTTCGAAGCCGTTCCGGCGTCCAGAACCATCATTCCGAATCCAAATCCGGAAATCCCTTTTTCAAGCTTTAAAACTAAACCTCGATTTCTGAAATCCGATTCTAAAACCGAAAAACCTTGATTATCAATCATGTCCCAAAATCCATTTATAATCATTGAAAACCAATTTTTAGATTGAAATCCCCAAAAGCATAGTATCAAAGTCATAACTAAAGCATATTTCGTGAAACGTGCCGAAATACGTAAATGCCTCGAAAAACGTGCAATTATGTCAAACCGATATAGCATATTAAATAATCACGAAATCATATTTAAGAACATAAAACAAGTAGACAAAAGCAGTAATGCATGCTCAGTTAGGAAGAAAGAGTTCACTCACAGTTCCCGGACACGTCACTCGCGTCCCGTACGTTCCTCGGCTGCCTCAAGGATATCCCGACCTGTCAAAAGTCACCAATCCGGGTCACAAACACTTCAATTAGGCTTACCCTAATTTCCAAAATTTTTCCGGATTTTAAACGTAATTTAAACGAACCCCTAAACCGTCGAACACTTAAAACTAACCCGAGACGATGTCCGATCGTCTCGAAACTTATCCGAAAATGTTCATTACATCGATTAGAGTAAAAACCGTGTTTAACATTTCCCCAAAACCTGCCCCATGCGCCGCCCAAATGGGCTGCACGTGGGCTTCACGCGTCGCTACAGTAACTTACTATTCATCATCTTCTCTGGCAGTCAACCGGTCTGAACCGGCGAGGGCGGTTCTGCTCCGTTTTCAGGCCATTTTCCGTCCTTTTTAGCCCACTAGGATCGTCCTACTCTAAGCAGTCTTATCAACTACTTAAAACACGAAATAAAGCACGAAAACTTACCGTCCAAGGCTCGAACCAGTCCCCTGAAATTCCCAGTCACGGGTTTCCGGCACCCGTCGTCTTCTCAGCCACGGGTTCGACTCCTCAGGTCAAATACAACATCCTTCAACTAATAGAACCAATAAAACAGCTCGACTAAGCTCCTAAATCCACGATTTTCAATTTGAATTTAAACGGAAAACAGGGGACATCGAGATCTCACCCGCGTTCTGACCTCCGCCGTGCTCGTCGTCGTGTTCCTCTGGGTTCACAAGGCGGTCCTCAGCCTTCCTAGCACTCCTTCGAACCAGATTGGATCAAAATGATCGATTGTGGTTGCACTACGACCGTCGACTCCCTCTCTGTTTCACTAGTTTCCCACCTCACACACACACACGAGCACACTCCAGTTTCCACCCAACACGATCAACACTCACACTAGACCTCCTTTGAACACTCACTCAAGCCCAGAACACCCTCACACTGCATACTGATCGATTTTTCTCTTCACGGCCCTCAGTCTCTGTTTCTCCTTTTGCACGGTTACTCGACACAACCAAATAAATCAAAGCCGTGAAAGTGGCTAGAAGCCACTGGAAAACAGCCAGGTGTCAACCACCTGGTGGACCAGCCCCAAAATATCCAATAAACACTGCACACCTGTCCTTATCTGATTGGCACACTTCCCAAGGTGTAAAAAGACCAAAATACCCCTAATTGTTCTAATTACGATTTTACCCTTCACTTCCTAGACCCATATTTCACTCGTCCGATGTCTGATGAAGGCATGCTACCTGTCGTTGTACTCAGGACGTCGAGACCTATCTAACTGTCCTCGGTTTGCGTAAAGAAACTTTGTCGTGCAAAAATTCAACATTTTCCCTCTTTTTAACCCAATTACGAAAGTGCCCTCAACTTTCCGAACGTCATAACTTCCTCCTCGGATGTCGGAATTGGGCATGCCACCTGTCTACGGACTCGTGACGTCCCGAACTACGTCACGGTCATCGGTCAATGCCCAATTGACCGTCCGAACTAAAAGTCAACATTTTACCCGTTATAGGGGAAAAATCATCATTTTGCACCGACTGTCCAAAAGTGTCTAACTACTCACAGCTTCTCTTCTTTAATCCGTCAGTAAATTCTAATCTAATCCCGACTTCCGGGACGGGCCGTTACAATCTAGCCTCCTTAAAAAAAGTTTCGTCCCGAAATTCCACATCTCGTACCTCAGTAACTAACGGGGAGAAATCCAACGGTCCTTACACCTGGGTCTCCTACCCGGTGTCCAGCTCCTGCCAATCCAATTTATCCTAACAGTTCCCAACTTGTCATCTCAACTTAGTTAAACGAACCAAATCACCTAAGATCAACCCGAAGTACGCCACTACATCCCTATTACCAGTTTCGACACCTTCTCGAGTCGAACGTACCTCACCCTGGAGTTACAACGTACTCGCCTCTATCCTGAACTAGTCATTCGTTCTGGATCATCCTGATCTGATCCACACGTTCCTTCTAACAACATCCGTCTTGTGGGAACGACACCAATCGTCCGTCTAGCCACAACGTACCCTGGCACTAAACCGATCACCAACACTTCTACCCGAACTGTACGTCTAAAGCATCAGTCTGGTTCTGACCACGTAGAACTAGTATGTATCTTCCACGTACCTTCGTCCAATACTACAAACTAGAACTTCATTGCTTACGCAAGGGAAACTCTGCGAACTTAAAAGAAACAAAGGTATTTTAGAATACCTCAAACATAGTTCATAGAGTACATCCTCACGTACTTCCACCTACACTTTCCGGGAAATCCAACTCAAGTCCTTCCCTAAACTCCTGGTCTTCTGGTCGGTAGGAAATCCTAAGGTAACTCAACTACAAATCCGAAGTAGATCAACTCACCCCTTAAATAGGTCCTACCTACCGACACACTACTTCGCCTATACTTCCCACATCTGCTTAGATCACCCCGTCGAATCAATCGACAAAGTCCTTAACACAACTAAAGACACTCCTAGATTGTGGGTTCTCTTCAATAACCTCATATCGATCAATAACCTCATATCGATCAGTTATAGTCACTCATTTTCCAATTCCTTCCGTCATCCTTCCGTCATATCGACCAAGGATAGTAAATGTACCTATCACGGCGCCGGGTGCTGACTGAGCCTCCTGCTGGGTCATCGCAAAAACTCGGACCTGAGGTTTTCAAGATCGGCCGCGTCCACTCGACATACTAGTGGCACCACCACCTCCTCTAGTGCCTGCCACCCCTGAAACTGACGTCGTGCTCCGTCCTGGCTCCCCCGTACCTCGGCCTACGCTACCCTCCTGGGGTAACAACGGACACTCACGTCGGAAGTGGCCTCGCTCTCCACAGTAATAGAAAACATCCCAACTGGGTCCTCCACTTGGTCTCCCTGTGGACGCAACAGATGTCACGCTGGCTTGCGGAGTCTGCTGTGCTCGGTGTCCACGGAATCCTAAACTCTGGAAACTACCAGGTCTAGCAAAACGGTCGTCACCCCCCAGATAAAGTTCCACTATAATTGCCCCGCTTCGGGGTCCGCTGACTCGATGCTTTGGAAAAAGTATGCTCTCGGCGTCGTACTGGAAAACTAGCTTCCACCCTCACTACATCATCCGATAACTCTCTGAAGGTCGCAAACGATCCAGCCGTCACTATGGCTCGAATCTCACCTCGCAGGCCCAACTCAAACCTGCGGCACTTCTCGGCTTCCGTAGCCACAAACGCAGAAGAAAAACAGGACAACATCTGAAAGTTCTGCTCGTACTTAGCCACAGTCATGCCCCCCTGTTGGAGCTGCAGAAACTCAGTCTCCTTGGCATCACGGAATGAGCGAGGGTAGTACTGATCCAGAAACCGCTCCTTGAATGTCTCCCAGGTCACTGTGTGGGCGTCCCACCCTAACAACTCAAGAGTGTACCACCACTCATAAGCCGCACTGTCTAGTAAAAAGGTAGCTAGTAACACTCGATCCTCCGGTGGGCATCGCATCACTGCGAAGATCCGCTCGAGTCTCGTAATCCACCTGTGGGCTTCCTCAGGGTCTGCCCCACCACTAAACGTCATAGCCCCAAGCCGCTGGGCTCGCTCAATCGTAGCACTCTCCGTCTCTCTCGCCGCATCGACTGCAGGTCGTGGAGGGGGCTCACGTCTCGGAGGCATGGTCGATCGTACGCTGAAAGAGGCATAGAGTCAGTAAAACAACCTAAACACAACCTCGCAACAGACACACACCGTAAACCTATGCTCTGATACCAATTGACAGGACCCACTCCGGTTACCACCCAGATAACCGGAACGAACCCTGCTCCCGTCTGACAAACACACTCAAAGTACCAAAAAGAACCTCAAAGCAACCACAAGCATACATTGTCAGACCAGGGACAATTTAAAATCCAGCGAGTCAACAGTCATACAGTACAAGGTACGACAGAAATCCTACTGACGACATGCACAACGGAAAAGCACGCAACGAAAAACGCCGGAAAACTACGAAGAACTATATGCCTCTGCTTCTGCCTCAACGTTAGCCCCAACGCTAGCACCATGATCTGGAGGGTATTTAAAACCAGAAAAGTGTGAGTGGACTAAAAATAAATAAGAGTTTCTAAAACAGTTTAATAAAAAAACCAGGATTTTTGCCCTCCGTTTTAAAAACATGCATGCTTAACTCAGTATCTGAAAACAAAGTTATAAACCATATAATAACCATGTATGAAAACGTCATCATAAAAACCTTAAATACAACATATCATCATCCGATCAAACCTGCTGGATCTATCCGAGTCTTTAAACTCAATCCAGGCCTCAATATAATCCGAGTCTTTAAACTCCCGAGTCTTTAAACTCAATTCGGGTCTTTAAACCCAATCCGGGTCCGTCCCCGTCATATCATAATCCGGGTCTTTAAACCCAATAACCAGATCCAGAAAATCCAATCCAAAACCGTTTGAAAACCAATTCTAAATCCATATCCAAACCCAAATTCGAAATTACTATTCCGAAGCCGTTCCGTCGTCTAGAACCATCATTCCGAATCCAAATCCGGAAATCCCTTTTTCAAGCTTTAAAACCAAACCTCGATTTCTAAAATTCGATTCTAAAACCGAAAACTTTGATTATCAATCATGTCCCAAAATCCATTTATAATCATTGAAAACCAATTTTTAGATTGAAATCCCCAAAAGCATAGTATCAAAGTCATAACTAAAGCATATTTCGTAAAACGTGTCGAAATACGTAAACGCCTCGAAAAACGTGCAATTATGTCAAACCGATATAACATATTCAATAATCATGAAATCATATTTAAGAACATAAAAAAAGTAGACAAAAGCAGTTATGCATGCTCAGTTAGAAAGAAAGAGTCCACTCACAGTTCCCGGACAAGTCACTCGCGTCCCGTACGTTCCTCGGCTGCCTCAGGGATATCCCGACCTGTCAAAAGTCACCAATCCGGGTCACAAACACTTCAATTAGGCTTACCCTAATTTCCACAATTTTTCCGGATTTTAAACGTAATTTAAACGAACCCCTAAACCGTCGAACACTTAAAACTAACTCGAGACAATGTCCGATCGTCTCGAAACTTGTCCCAAAATGTTCGTTACATCGATTAGAGTAAAAACTGTGTTGAACGTTTCTCCAAAACCTGCCCCATGTGCCCTCACGCGCTGCCCAAATGGGCTGCGCGTGGGCTTCACGTGCCGCTACAGTAACTTACTATTCATCGTCTTCTCCGGCAGTCAACCGGTCTGAACCGGCGAGGGCGGTTCTGCTCCGTTTTCAGGCCATTTTCCTTCCTTTTTAGCCCACTAGGATCGTCCTACTCTAAGCAGTCTTATCAACTACTTAAAACACGAAATAAAGCACGAAAACTTACCGTCCAAGGCTCGAACCAGTCCCCTGAAATTCCCAGTCATGGGTTTCCGGCCACCCGTCGTCTTCTCAGCCACGGGTTCGACTCCTTAGGTCAAAGACAACATCCTTCAACTAATAGAACCAATAAAACAACTCGAATAAGCTCCTAAATCCATGATTTTCAATTTTGAATTTAAACGGAAAAACAGGGGACATCGAGAACTCACCCGCGTTCTAACCTCTGCCGTGCTCGCTGCCGTGTTCCTCTGGGTTCACAAGGCGGTCCTCAGCCTTCCTAGCACTCCTTCGAACCAGATTGGATCAAAATGATCGATTGTGGTTGCACCACGACCGTCGACTCCCTCTCTGTTTTCACTGGTTTCCCACCTCACACACACACACACACACACGAGCACACTCCAGTTTCCACCCAACACGATCAACACTTACACTAGACCTCCTTTAAACACTCACTCAAGCCCAGAACACCCTCACACTGCACACTGATCGATTTTTCTCTTCACAGCCCTCAGTCTCTGTTTCTCCTTTTGCACGGTTACTCGACACAACCAAATAAATCAAAGCCGTGAAAGTGGCTAGAAGCCACTGGAAAACAGCCAGGTGTAAACCACCTGGTGGACCAGCCCCAAAATATCCAATAACAACTGCACACCTGTCCTTATCTGATTGGCACACTTCCCAAGGTGTAAAAAGACCAAAATACCCCTAATTGTTCTAATTACGATTTTACCCTTCACTTCCTAGACCCATATCTCACTCGTCCGATGTCCGATGAAGGTGTGCCGCCTGTCGTTGTACTCAGGACGTCGAGACCTATCTAACGGTCCTCGGTTTGCATAAAGAAACTTTGTCGTGCAAAAAGTCAACATTTCCCTCCTTTTAACCAAATTACGAAAGTGCCATCAACCTTCCGAACGTCATAACTTCCTCCTCGGATGTCGGAATTAGGCGTGCCACCTGTCTACGGACTCGTGACGTCCCAAACTACATCACGGTCATCGGTCAATGCCCAATTGACCCTCCGAACTAAAAGTCAACATTTTGCCCATTCTATAGGCAAAATCGTCATTTTGCGCCGGCTGTCCAAAAGTGTCCAACTAATCACCGCTTCTCTTCGTTAATCCGTCAGTAAATTCTAATCTAATCCCGACTTCCGGGACGGGTCGTTACACTTTTCGGGTCACGTTTACTGTACCGGAGTTTAGGGGGTGTTTATATACGAATATATTTGGATTGTTATTGACCCCCGAGTGTGACCTTGACAGGTTAAGTGGTTCTCGAAGCTTCAGATTGGCTAATGGCGCGGGTTTTGAGCGCACAGCGTGGACTGTGTGTTAATGGGAATTGTTTTATAAATATGGTGCATGCATAAATGTTTTAAATGTCTTAAGATCAAGGTTTTAAATGTAATGATTGCACAATGATTTGAATGATGGTTTGGAAATGAAAGGTTTTCATTATGCTTTGAATGATGATTTATGGATTTGAATATTGGGATCTGAAATGGTTTTCAGATTTATGAAATGATGTTTCATGCTTGTGACCCTATTTGAAAGATGTTTGACTTAGAGTGTGAGTCCATGTGAATTTGAAAGAAAGATTTTGATTTCTGAAATGAGTTCTGGACAGTGTTTTATGATGGTTTTATGGAAACTGCTTTGTGAAAGCTATGCTTTGGGCAAAGGCCTATTGAGATGTTTGAAATAAATGTTGGTGAAATGATTTATGAGATTTGGTTTTGGACTGAGACCCTACGTGAAACGATTGATTTTATTTGAAATACAACTGTTTATGAAAGTGTATTTCAACTATTTTCACTAAGACCATCCTCTTGAGATTGATGTGACTCTGGTTGTGAATGTGTTTCCCTGGAGAGGGACTCCGATTGTGAATGTGTTTCCATGAAGCGGTCCCTATAATATGTTGCTCGCCTCCGAGATGCGTTGTGTCCCTCCCCTCGGAGAGGTCACGATGCACTTCCTATTGACGAGTGGCCGTGGGAGGCTCGACTCAGGAGTGGTTATGTATGGCATCGGTCGTTGATTTTTTCACGCCAATATGAACGTCGGCCGTAGATTTGTTCACGGCGACGTGCTCGGACGTGAGTTGTCCTGGAGCTTATTGAACACGTTGCACGGATGACGTGACTGATGATGATATAAGATGAGATTGATGATGGATACGAGGATTGGTCATGTTTTCGATTATTGTTTTGTGTCCAGATGTTTTCACCTATTTTGGTTTTGAAAAGAAATGTAACTTATTTAAGAAAGCATTTGTGATTACGTGTTTTTTGATGCATGCTTGCTTTTAATTTGAGGGTATAAATGTATTTTCCTGAAATATTTTTGAAACTGCTTATTTTTGTCCACTCACGATTTTTAAATAGTTTTTGATACCTTTCAGGTTGATCACGAATGCAGGCTGTAGTAGAGACTGAGGCATCACATAAAGCTACATACTCTGAAAACCCTGTTTGGGTCATGGTGTTATCTCTTATCTGACACGTGGTGTCAGACGGGAGTAGGTCATCCCACGATAATCCAAGGGGCCATAATATCCATAAGTCACATAATATCCAAATTGCCTCTGGTAATAACATTAACAGCTCACAGACATCCACACATTAAATAATATATTTACCAGCTGAATATATTATCTAATCGGGTTAAAATTTCAATTATATTAATATTCTTTTCAAAAATTAATTATCATTATTCTTAATAATGAACAGTTATTATTAATATTAAAATTATTATAATTGTCATCACTATCCCTAATAATGAAAAATTATTATAATTATAATATTATTAAATTATATCTATTATTAATTTAATAATTACAAAAATCAACTGACCAATCAGAACGCTCTGTGACTCATAAGGCTTTATAAATAATAGAGCTCATTTTACTTTCAAGGTAACTCGTCCTTCACTTTTGAAGTATTTCATATTCCTCTCTCAAAGCTTACTTATGCATTAGAGTGTTCTTGATTGAACAATCCCCCGGGGCTTCAACCTTAACTTCGATTGTCTCTTGTTTGCTGTTTGTTTGTGAAGACTTTTTCAGGTGTGTACGATTTCCGCTTCAACAAATGGTGTTTTCATTGAGAGTCGAATTGAGAAATACTCAAGAGGAGCTCTCTAAATTGTTTATCGTTCATCAACGTTGTTCATCATTCATCAACTTTGTTCATTGTTTGTTACGACCAGGAAATTCGAAAAAGGAAAAAAATAAAAAATAAAATTGGAAGGAAATGACGATTTTGGCCCTGGTTATAGGAGGCGAAAGTTGACTTTTTGATCAGGACCTTATTTGGATTTTCTGGAAGGACCGTTGGATAGGTCTCGGGACGCTGAATCCGCAGACATGCGACATGCGTCAATCGGAGTTCGGACTTAGAAGTTACGGGTATAGAACTATGAGGGGCATTTTGGTAATTTTGAAGGTAAGGGTAAAATGGTAATTTTGGTTGGGCTAAGATTTGATAATTCGGCCATTTTGATGAGTCAATGTTTGGTGACTCATTGTGTCCTTAAGTGACACATGTCACTTGGCTAAAGCTAATTAGTGGCCAAGAGATATGAGACGGTGGTGACGGTGGGAAAAATGGATTGAAATAGGAAACTCTGATGTGTGAAATTGCAGGAGGAAAAACAGAGAACAAAGTAGTGCCTAATCGATCTTCCCAGCAATCAATTGAGAAATTGGATGCAATTGAGAGACTTAGGACAGAAAGGAAAACACGAGGGATATAGAGGATAACCAAAAACCTATATTCGAAAAATGGAAGAACAAAGTGGGGTTTCGAATTCGGAGTTGTGGACCCTGAGGACCCGAATTGACCTTGAATCTATCCTTCTGGGATCATTCCGAGCTAATCCATCTCAAAATCGAAGAGGATTGCTATCGTTTTAGTCAAGAACCGCATCTCCCAACTCTTCGAAAACTCAAGCTTGGGTTCACATACTTAGAGGTAAGAAAAATTTAAATTGAGCTTGAAATCATGTTCATATGAGTCCTAGAATTACTTATTGGTTGATTGGATTTAATAGAGGGGTTGAAATTGGATGAAATTGGATGAAATTGGAAGTATGGCTGATCGGGAATGGACTTAGAAATCGACCTGTTTAAGACGTGATTTCATGAAATTGAGCATACAGATCCCTAATCAACATTAAATAGATGAAAATGAGTGAAAGAAACAAAGGAATTGAGGTGAATTGGCTGGGAACTGATCGGGTTGCAGACCCGTTTACCAGACGATCGGGTTGGGACGATGAATAGTAGTGGTACTGTTCATCAGCGTGTGAGTCCACGCGCAGCCAATGTAATCGGCTTGTGAGGGCGCGTGGTTGACCTTCTGGGGAAGTGTTCAACATACTTTTTCATGTAATTGATGTAACGAACATTTGGGCGTTGGTTTCGAGTCGATCGGACACCGTCTCGACAGTGTTTCGAGGGTCTAAAGGATTATGTTACGTTTTAAATATGTATTTAATTCCCGAAAACTTTGGGGGATGTTAATATGCTATTATCAGATTCATTAGTGACCCGTAATGATGTTGTTTGATAGGATTCAGAATTTTCGGAAGTTACAGAAAGGCGTGTAGCTCGGAATCGAGCGGTTTGGACGGTGTGTGAGTGGACGTTTGTTTTATAAACTGTTATGCATGCATAGTTAAATGTTTTACATGATTGATTACATGATTTGAGTTTCAATGATGTCATGGTGGTTTGGCATGATTAATTGTGATTTAATGATTATTTTAATCAGTCTTTCGGGTACGTTTTACGAGAAATGTGCAATTGATGTTTTGGGCTAGGCTCGAAGTCAAAATGGTTTCAAAAAGGATATTTTGACCTAATTGGTGAGTCGAGGATGATTTCTGGATTGTTTTAATGTTGTCAAATGAGATTTTACGGATTTTGATGGTTTGAAGTTAAGGATTTGATTGAAATGTTTTGGGATGGAATCCCGGAATGGTTTTCATTGTGATTGTGAGTGCCCAGACGGTCGAAGTTAGAGGTATTTCCCAGACGACTGAAGCTCGGGGGATATTGTAATTGTTCCCAGGCAACCGAAGCTCGGGGTGTTTCCCAGACGGCTGATGCTCGGGGTGATAAGTATTCCCAGGCAGTCGGAGCTCAGGGTGATTCCCAGACGACTGATGCTCGGGGTTATGCGTTCCTGGACATTCGGAGCTAGGGGTGGCTTCCCAGACGACTGAGGCACGGGATATGGCCTACGTGTAGTGCGGATGTGACAGTGTGATTGTTTGTGCACTTGTGAGTAGTGCGGATTGATGGATTAATCGATCAATTGTGCACTTGTGAATAGTGTCATTTTATGTTGATTGTGATTGCGTACTAGTATTGAGTATGGGTTTTGGTTATTCCTTGCGTACTGGTATTGAGTACGGGTTCTGGTCTTTGTGGCCAGGTGATTATGTGTTCATATGTTTTGGCTTGAAAGTCGGTGATTCATGTGTTTGACCCTATGCATGCATGGTTTGATGAACTGGAGGGGTAAATGGTCTATTTGAAATGTATTTTCAAATGATATTATTTTTGTCCACTCACACCTTTTCTTTTTTGATGACCCTTCAGGCCGTGGTACGACGTTTGGGGCTGATCGAGAGGAGGATGCATGAGTGGGAATCAGTGCAGTTATCCTTTGTCTGACAGGTGCTGAAGGGTAGTTTCGGGACTTCAGTTGACTTGTCAAACGGGAGCAGGACTGGACACGGTTATCAAAGTCCAGCTGGGACGGGTCCTGTCATTGTTCATCATACTTTGTTCGTCGTTCATCGACATTTTTTTTAAGTTTTTGAACTTTATTCATCTTTCATCAAAACTTTCCCTTCAATCTTCATGATTCAATATGGTTAGTGTACGACGATTCGTTCAATCATCTGAAGATGGTGTTTCAACCTCTACAGCTCAGACTGGGAATGGAGCTCACGCTGTGACTCCATAGTAACACCAAAGCAATTCCCCCCACGTGACTATCACAGCATCTATTGGGTCACATGGGTCGACTCAAACTTTTGATTTCAAAATTTTCCATGTCCCAACAACTTTTGCGCATGTATTAGAAGTAAGAACTATAAAATTTCAGCACATTAATAGGTGATTAGTGGGAGAATCATCAAGATAGAATCAACCCCCATGTAAACAGGGACCTAAGAATATTCCTGGATGGGCTCCATGATGTGCCAGAACAAAATCAAGCGCCGAAGAGACTTGGCATAGAACATCAAGTCCTAAATACAAGACGTGGTGACATGATACGCAACAAACACAAACACCTCGATGCCCACTCCCTCAAAACAACTTATCACAACAAGTTGAAAGGTTGAGCAATCAAGTCCATATGTAGTTAGAGCTTTTTTGGAAAATTCTAACAAACAACCAACAACGTCCAAGGCCGTCAGCGCACGAGCGAAAGTGCAGAGGCAACATCACTAGTTTAATATTCGTATATTCGTATAGAAGCCACATAGACATAAAAATGTACTCATGTGCAAGGTATTTCATGATTCCTTGCATGAGCAAGCGATGGCGTGGTTCAAACATCTCCTCCGGAAGAGCTCCATTGCTTCTTTCGAAGAGCCGATTTTTGCTTTTGTGAAGGAGTACTCCCATCTTCGTACTATAGAAGTAAAGGAAGACTATCTCTTTTCCATCAGAAAGAGATCAAAGGAAACCATCTAACAGTACATTCGAAGATACTGTAAGGAAAAATCTTGCATTGTTGGTTGTAGTGATCTTGTTGCAGTGAAGATATTCAAATAAGGAATTCTCCGAGATAGTCAATTTTATGGTGACATTATCATGAGCAATGCTCGTAGTCTCACCAAGACACTTTCTCTAGCATAGCGATATGCATGCTGGGAGGAAGAGAAAAATTCCATACAAACCAGGAAGCGCACCAATCCAAGTGAGGAAATACCTAAGACGTTGGTGTCACCCATTGATGACACCAATTCCACAACTAATCCAAGAAAGTCTAGAAAATGTAAAGCAGCCTCAAATCCAAACGTACAATGCTTAGCGCCAATTCATCAAATTTACAACCGAATCAATACGAACCTTGGTTCAAGGAGCCAACACCTATCTAAGAAAGAAAAGGCTGATAGAACAAGGTTGTGATGCTATCACAACTGTTATGGTCATGCCATTAGGACATGCAACACTTTAGATAGATATCTACAAAACCTCGCCAAAGAATCGTACCATTTTTTCAATTTATGAAATTATCTTTGTGCATATACCATAATTGGAATCATTCATTTTCTAACTCATCCAAGTGAAGGTCGTTTGATCATTCATATCAAGATTATTTCCGTAAAAAATCAATAAGATTGAAGGTCGTTTGATCATTCATATGTATAAATTAAATTAACAGTTTTGGTAAGCATTAAGATCCTCATGACGAACCATCCATAAAATATTTCTCATAATATGGGTTAATATTTGCATCCTACTTTCGGGGGTACCTTCTCATACAACCATTTTATTATACCGGATAATCTATATTAGTATCGGCACCATTCATTTCCCATATAATCATTGTAAGATCATCTCCTTAACAATCTAACAACATTAACGGTCGTTTAGTTATTCATCTATATCAAAAAAATCAACGGTATTGGTAAGATCGTCAGGGCCAGCGAACCATCCATTTTGTTTATACATATCAATAGCTAAATGATCTCTAATTTTATTAATTTTTTTTATAAATAATTTTAAAATTATAATTTATAAGTCGAACAATTTAGATTCTAATATATGAATCAGAATGATTTGATAAATCAAAATGGTGATACAATAAGATACCAAAATGTTAACGTTATCTCCAACTTAATTAGCGTTTTGAGCAAACATCATATTACACCCTAAGGTTTGGTCGTCAACATCAAAATGGACTACTAAATTTCAATTTCATCATTTTATTTCATATGATTTTGAGATCACATCAATTTACTCAATCGATCTATTTCACTTGTAAATTTTATCCATTTTATTTTCTTATTAAGTGATTAATTATTTTTGTTTAACTATTTTTTCTTTAACTTAGTTCATTTAACAAACTATGAGGGGATTACAATTACATTTACATTAAGTTTTATTGCTTATTTATTTATATACATTGATTGAAAGAGTAACTAAATCAAAATATTTAGTAAGTTAATGAAAAGTAAAGCCAATACGAATTTTTAATTAATACTAAGAATGTCTTTTAAGTCAATTGATGAATTGTTAAAAAATGTATATGTAGTAAATCAATGTGATCTCAAAATCACACAAGGTAAAATGATGAAATTAAAATCTAGTAGCTCATTCTGTTGTTAATCCCTAAATTTTAGGATGTAAAATGATGTTTGTCCTAATTTATATATATAGTAACTTTTTTTTTTCAACCATACTTTGTTATCAGAAAGTTAAACCATGAAATTGATCTTTGACAAAAATTGAGAGAGAGCTAGGTGTGAATTAGAAAAGCGTTTATCATGCCATCTTATATCTAATGTCTTAATCCCTTGCGCTGTGCATTGGTATACGTACAGAGAAACCGTTTGAGACCGGCAAAGCGTCAATCTTTTTCAGATGAATTTATGAGCTGGTGGGTCGGTTTTTTTTTGGTCTGCATTTATGAGCTGGTGGGTCGGTTTTGATGAGTGCAGTTGATGAGAAGTCAGACGGAAAATTCTATAATACATCGGGAATTATATATATATATATATATATATATAACTATGTATATATCCTAGTTTTTATAACCGTTAATTAGATAGAAGGAATAAGTAAATCCATCGTATGAAAATAAATGACTTCGGCGTATCACAGAAAATCTCTACATTTTTTTTTTCACCGTAGCACGAGAGTATCTCTATATTCGAAGGATGAAATTAATTTCTGTTTCCAGTGTTAACTTAGTTTTAAATCTAATCCGATGGCCAAAAGACTGCCAATAATCTCAAACTAGGCCTCCTTATTTTTCTTTGGGTTTTGGATGGAGCAATAAGCTTTGAGCATCTATCATTTTCATGCCTTTTAGCTGCTGGGGATGAGCTTGGTACCTACTGCCTTCCAAATCATTAAATGATGTCCTGTGTTGTTGTTAGAGACCAATTTAAATCGGTCCTTAAGATATTCTTTGGACTCTTGATTAAATATAAAAAAAAATTATCTGGTATTATAATTTAGTAATATTCTTTTTTACATGGTATAAGACAAGTTCAATTCTGACTCTTGACAAGGTCATGCTCAAAGTTTTTAACGACTCTAAAAATATGTAAGTTTTATTTGATTTTGAGATTTTTAAGGTGAGAGATATTTCAAATTGCATATTCGTGGTCAATCGATTTATAGATTTCTATTTATTATTATTTTTTATCTCGTTTTTCGGAAGCTAAATTCTAATGTATATATCCTCATGTTAGAGTGAGTAATTAAACCTTTCCAATTCAAATAGGGCCAAACATAAACCCTACTACGAAGAAGCACATGCATGTATTCATTAAATGGAATCGTGATAAAAAATATAAATTTTAAAACTAATTTAAAAAATTAATTTCTACTACTTATTCTATTAGATAAATACATATACCCAAAATTACCCCAAAGTCTTATATGCACCTACTTTTTATACAGCGATTTAGTCGGTGTTGGTGGTGGTTCCCCACATTCCAAGCAGGCACATTAAATGCTTTTGTGAACTTGTTGGTTGATTTTGAACCATTTCAAAAATAATTCTGTCAGCACTCAGCAGTCCAAAGAGCAGCAGTAGGTTTGCAATTGATTTGCACTACGCTATACTGCATTATGCGATTCCAGGCCAGGGTTACTGCTTAGCTGCTCAATTAATTATTTTCACCATGGTAATTTGCGCTTATTATATATATGTACATGTTCATGTCAGACAGGTAAATAAAAACGACTAGTTTCAAAGAAGATCAGGAGTATTTACTTAATTCTAATTAACAACAATTGCATTATATTTCTTATTACTTCTTTCTCAAACTAATACAGTGATTACTTAAAGAGAGAGAACTCAGAAATCAAACACATTCATTGATCATAATCAGCTGCTTGCTACAATATTCTGAGACGTTCTATGATGAAAAACTCTAGAAGGAACAGCAAACCTAGCTGAGAAAGATCGAGGGACGAAATCGGGGTCTGCCCACATGGATCCCTGATCGAAATTCTTCGAATACGAGTGAGGATCGTAATAAGGAACATGATGGTGATGAGGATGATGAACAACTTGAATACTTGTCGAGCAATCAAACAAGAACCTCTTCTTCTCCTTCTTTATTTTTCTCCACAGCATTCTCCACCTAATAATTGGCACATTAATCTTACCACCTGCTGCTTCATCAGAAGTAGGGGCAATATTGATGGACACCATTTTCATCACACAGCTGGTATGGAGGTTAGAGGTCACTGAATATATTGCACCAAATGTTAAGGTCCATGGAAATAGAAATACTAGTTAATGATAAGGAGAAGAGATGTGGAAGTTGGGGTCTTGGTCTTTTTATAGAAGGGTATTTAAGTGCATGTTCATCTCTGATGGGCTATTTATAGGGCCACTGGCAACAATTTTCTGACCCTTGTATTTATAATGTTGGGAAAATTATTGCTACAGTCCCTAAATTTTACCCTAATATTAGCAATGGTCCCTGAGCTTGAATTTTAGTTCCAAAGGTCCCTGAACTTTACCCCGTCAATACTAAACATCATTCCGTTATAATTTTCCCAATTTTCCATTAAAATTAAGTGTAAGATTGCTATTTGACTATTTAAAAAATTCTCTCATTTGAACTCTCCAAATTTCGCCCCCCCCCCCCCCCCCCCCCCCTCTTCAGCCATGAAAATAACAAAAATTGTAGGAGCAAGCTCCGAAGAAGAAAACTGTAGCAATTAGTAATCTTGGAGGCCGAAAATTGGAGGAAGACCCAACAACAATTAGCAATCTTGGAAGAAGAAGAAAATTGGATGAAATCCCAAAATTCCCAGCAACAAGATTGGAAGAAGATTACTGCAAATGCCCAGAATTCTAGCACCGTATGCCCAGGATTCCTTTCATCCTAGCCAAAATTTCAACTCAATTGGAGCATGTCAGCTCGTGAAAGGAACACGGCGATGTCACAGTCATCTTCATCAACTGTAGAAAGAAATTTCACAACATGGAAGCATTGTAGATGTGGTGGCTGGATTAGACCTCATACTTCATGGACAGATCGAAATCCTGGAAGAAGGTTTGAAACTTGTGAGAATAATCAGGTAAGAAATTTGTGAATTTAAAGATTTATTGTTGTTGTTAAGTTTTGTGGTGTTCACATTTCTTGGCTTAAAACCCAGAATAAGAAAGAAATGTGACATTATTGGGAGTGGCTAGACAAAGAGACTTGTCCAAGAGGAAAAGAAGTTCTTCCTGGGCTAGTTAGAAGACTAAGAGGAGTGAAGAATGAAATCAATACAATACAAGAAGAGAAGAACAAGTTAGAAACTAAAGTGACAATTTTAGAAGGAGAACGGAAGAAATTGGAGGGCATAAATGAAGAATTAAGAAAGAAAACAACCTTCCTGGGATCTCAGGCATTGGGTTATCAACAAAGAGAGAAAACAATGTGGGGAGCGTTGTTTATCTCATGGTTGCTGGTTATAATATTGTTGATAGTTTTGATGAAGTTGGTCATTAATATTCCTCAGCCAACTCGCTTTCAAGGAAAAATGATGATCAATTAAGGTTTTATGTATTGGGGTTTACGTATGCATCTCTTTTTTGTAAACGTTGGGTTTAATTTTGATGTTCTGTTTATTGGATTTGTATTTATGTTGCTCATTTTGTTCAATTTGGTAGGAGTGTATGCAAAACTATTTGGTATGGATTTGTGTTTGTGTCTAAGTTACTAATTTTGTTCATTTTGTTCTAACAAGTCCTATTTGGTATGGATTTTTTATTGTTCATTTTGTTCTAACAATTTTGTACCTATAGATACGGTTTTTGAAGGTCATGATTGTTCGAAGTGTTGTTTGGTATCCCATGAATGTGTACCATACCAGTTAGGGATTTGGATGCCATTAGAATGCCAGGTTGTGGCTTTGTAACATTAGCAAAAGCATTCTAATATAGCAGACAATGACCAACAAACAAGCATTCTAACAAACCAACCAACATTCTAATATACCAAACCTAGAAATTGAACGAACAAGCATTTTCCTTTTGGTGCCATCATCAGTAATAAGCAAGTTCTGCACATTTTTATTTGGTGCCATCATCAAATAGAGCAAAAAAATCTCCACATTTATATTTGGTGCCATCATCAAAATGCAGATTTCTAGAGTAATAAGCAAGTTCTGCACATTGCTATTTGGTGCCTAAATCTAATACAACAAAAAAAATCTGCACTTTCCTATTTGGTGCCATCATCAAAAAGCAGATTCTAGAGTAAACAAATTTTGCACATTTCTACTGAAATCATAGCCTAGCTGATGCATGGAGGGGCTGAAGATATTGGTGTAGCATTCTCTGTTTTGGTCTGTGAATGACTTTGTCCCTAATTGAAAAAATCACAACGATTATCAAAGAATGGCAACATAGAGAAAGTAGACAATGACCATTAATCTTGGAGAAAGTAGGAAAATTGGTGCATAAATATACCTGATATTGATGTTGGACTCCATGCCTTTTTTTATTATGTCCATGTTGGCCACAAACAGAGCATCTAATCTTCACAAAGATTCTTCTTAACTTGGCCGGTGGTGGATTGTAATTTGATGGCATAAGGTTTGGAGGAATTGGAGCTGGTACTTCAATCTCAGATGCGTCTCTTCTTCTAATGTTCTTGGGTCTTCCAGGCTGTTGCTTGTATACTGGATGTTGTATTGGAGGCACACTTGATTTATGTCATTGGTCTGTGGAAGGGACAGGGTACACCATAGGAGTATAAGCCTTCAAATAAGCCTCCTGCTTATAGCAATGATGAACATAGTCATATATATTGTGGTTTGCATCCAAAATGCAAGAAATTGCATGTGCGCAAGGGATTCCACACAAATCCCATCTTTTGCACGAACAAGTTCTATCTTTCAAATTCACAGAAAACTCAGAACCATACATATGAGCAACTTGGTAAATACCTTCCTCGGCCATCTTTGGAATACAATGACTATGTCCCAACTTATTGTTTTCGAGTATCTTGAATACCCTAGAACCAATAGGATGCCTCCAACTCCTCACTGCAAGTCTTCTGTTAGCCATCCTCAACATCACTGTAGTTCTAATCCTTTCAAGACATGTCAAAATTGCCTTCTCTCTTGCATCAAGTATGCACGAGTTAAAACTCTCACATAGATTATTAAGGAGCATGTCACACTTAAAATAGGTCTCAAAATGGGACCTGCTCCAATTCTTTGCAGGCCTCTGTACAAGCCACTTCCAAGCATTCTCATCAATTTTCTTCCTTTTCTGCATCTCGGCTTAATACCAAGGCAATGTAGTCGACCTAGTTGCAGCCCATAAAATCTCCTTCAACATTACCCCAGGGTGAAGACCTTTGAAATTGTTATAGAGATGCCTCACACACATCCTATGCTCAACATTTGGGATGACAAACTCAAGGGTAGGGATTAAACCTTTCTGCTTGTCACTTATGAAAACCCACGCCTTCCCATTATCAATTTTTAAATCATCCTTCAAAAGATGAAGAAACCAAACCCATGAACTCTTACTTTCAATCTCAATTATTTCATAAGCAATAGGGAACATTCTGTTGTTCCCATCTACACCAACAGCTATCAGAATTTGTCCTGGGTATGGCCCTTTCAAATGACACCCATCTAAACCAATCACTGGTCTACAACCCTCCAAAAAACCTTTCTTACAACCTGCCAAGCACACATACATCCTTTCAAATACTGGTTCTTCACCTTCCAACTTTGTTTTAATAACCACAATACTGTCTTTGTTTGTCCTCATCAAATTTTCAGCATAGTCCCTTAATCTAGCATACTGCTCTTTGTAGCTCCCTTCAATTACAACTTTGCACAACCTCTTAGCTCTGTATACCTGGTTCCTACTTACATTCATTATATACTGCTCCAACACCTCAGATTGAAATGCACTAACTCCTAAGTTAGGGTTCCTCTTAAATTTGCTAGCAAACCTTTGTGACAGCCATCTTGCATTAGCATAGCTCAACTTATCAACATTAGAACATTCATGGTGTAATTGTAGAGTCTTGATAGCAAAAGTCTCCTCATTTTTGTCAATCTTTGATGCAAATAAAACAAATGTGCAAGTTTTGTTCCCTCCACACTTTGTTTGTACTCAGATGTTATCATTTTTTGAAAATTTCACCACTTTCCCATGGACAATGGCATACTCTTTATTAGCTTCCTTCAATTTATTTTTATTAGCAAATTTCATTCCCAATCTAAATTGAGGATTTCTTAGTTCAGTATCTCTCATAAACTGCTTAATACTAGGAAATTTCCAATTTTTCTTTCTAGATCTCTTATTGCCTAATTTATCTTTCTCAATATCTTCCTCCTCGCTGCCAGAATAGAGATCATCACTGGCTTCAACATCACCCTCATTTGCATCTATCTCTTTTTCCTCTTCAACAAGACCCTCATTTGCATCTATCTCTTATTCCTCTTCAACAGTACCCTCATTTGCATCTATCTCTTCTTCCTCTTCCACATCACCCTCATTTGCATCTATCTCTTCTTCCTCTTCAACAAAACCATCATCCTCCAAATCAATTATGTTATGATCATTAGGATCATGGAAATACAAGACTATAGCCCCTTCATTAGAGATGCTGCCTACCAACCCAGAAATACAGCTATCATCTACAATCTCTTTCACTGCATCCTCACCACTCTTACCATGCACCATATAAAATACTTTCAAGCTACTGTCACTCTTAGTTATGTCCACAGTATACCCCAGCTCTACCCCATACTTCCTAAGATCTAACAATGACAAGTAGTTAAATATGCAGTTGTCAACAAAACATACCTTCCCGCCTTCGTTTACTCCATTTGAAGAGTGCAATGGTCATTATTTTCTGCCATATAAATAAAAAGTAATCAAAACTACATGTCAAAAACACTAAATATTAAATAGAGGGAAGCATTGTTCATTATTTGATTATGACATGGTTTGATTCCTTTTTATAATACTTTGTTTCTTATTCAACTGGATCCCAAATTCTTGGTCCCCCTACTTTGATTATGACATGGTCTGATTATTAGAAATTGGTTGCAACTAAACTGGTGGCAAACAGGTTGATTATGACAATTTCCTTTTAACCTTTCAAGTATTTTACATATTGCAAACAGAGGGAAACAAACCCTACACAATTCCCTTTTCTTACATCAATGCTATGCTAACAAAAAACTTAAGCTATAGAACACCATTCATGCATAATAATTCACCATTGTTATACATCATAAATGAATAGTAATATAAACACAAACAAGTCTCAATATCTGCAAAGATGAGGACTTACTATATTTAGGAGTTTTGTCTCTGGACCATCTAAATAGAGAAGCCATGAGAATGAGATACAACCCAATTTCTTCAAGCCTGACCCCAATTTCTTCAAACCCAACCTCAATTCAAACCCTTCACTTTCAGATGTAATAAAAACATTCAGTTCCAGCCATGGGAAAAAAGGTGCGAACTGATCCCCTTCCGACTTCAATTGTTTTGAACCCCTCCTCTCCAATTCGGATTTCAGTTGAAAGAAAAAAGAAATATTTTGAGGAAAGACTCTTTCACCCTTACTATTTAAAACATGTGCCTATCACATGATTGTTTTTCATGGAAAATTGGGAAAATTGTAACGGAAGGATGTTTAGTATTGACGGGGTAAATTTCAGGGACCTTTGGAACTAAAATTCAAGTTCAGGGACCATTGCTAATATTGGGGTAAAATTTAAGAACTGTAGCAACAATTTTCCCTTATAATGTTTTTGTGTTTGCACTTCCACTCGACCACCATTTTTGAGTTAATTTTTTTTATATACATTTGTTATAATTACGATTTTTTGTTAAATCATCATTTTTTTGTCAAAAAAATTAATCAAAATAAATATTTCAATTTTCATAAATATAAACAAAATAAAAAATTATTACCAAGATGTTTTTAATTGTTAAAAAAGAAAATCAAATTTTTAACATATAAATAAATAACTTAGTTAATTTTTTTACAAATAGAATATTAAAAATATAATTTAAAAATGAACAATTATCTGATTATATCATACATAGAGGACATACTAATCGAAAAAGATATTGCACGAGGAGCTTTCTCCTGTTGAAATATGTTTGTAATTTTCACCAAAAAAATAATAAATTAGGAATAATAAAAATTGGTAAACAAGTAAAAAAGTATTTTACCGTGTTTGCACATAAAGGGGTACCCTTTGATCAGAGCACATTAAAGGCACTTTGTTTCCTACCTCTTTGTAAAGTTTATTTTAAATAGGCCTCTAACATTTTTTCCCTTTCTGAAAGTTATGAGAAAGGACATTGAAGAAATGAAGAAAGAAGACCTAACCGCAGGTTGCCATGATCGCTAGCGGCCCACCTTCCATTATAGGTGGCAATGTTTGATATAATTTGATACTCAATTTAAAATCTACACAAAAATTATTTGAATGATTAAAATTTTTGGTCATTTATTAGGTCAATTTTTTGTAACACGGTGAATTTCGAGCCAACTTATTAACCCTTTTAAATAAAGGAGTAGATTTTTGATAAACTTGTTAACTCGTATTGTAACGCCCCGAAAATTCAAAGAAGGTAAAATATTAAAATAATGTGTAAAATGACGTTTTTACCCTTGGAGGGATGTGGCTAAAAGTTGACTTTTTGTTTGGAATATTTTTTTTACATTTTTCAAGGACCATTGTGTAGGTCTTGGGACGCTGAATCCGTAGACAGGTGGCACGTCGAAAACAGAGCTCAGATGAAAAAGTTATGGGTCTGGGAAGTTCAGGGGCAAAATGGAAAATTATTATATGAAGGGTAAAACGGTAATTTGGGCAATCACAATCTTTAACGGTGCAATTAGTTGATATTCAATGGTTTAATTGCTGATTCAACCCACTTTAGTTGAGAGTGTGACATCTGCCACTTGATTTGAGGTGATTAGTGGCACTTGGTTGCTTTGTTGTACAATTAATGAAATTAATTAAGCTGTTAGGATAAAGTATCATATGAACATCAGTATTCGATCAAAACAAAAACAGAGAACACATTCTTCCTTCACTTTGATAAATTCTTAGCAGAACAAAGGCAACAAGTGCAATTGATTGAGCAATTTAGTGTAATCTGGAGAGAAAAACGGAAAGGGAAACAAAGAAAACCCCAATTGCACTGTGCTGAAAACACCCGAAAAATCACCCAAAACCATAATTGTCGAATTTGATTTCTTAGACGGTTTCAATTGCAATTGACGCGATATTTAGCTTTCTGGGAGCTAGAAAACTCGAACCAAATCGATTGGAAGGAAATTGGTGGTGAATTGGTGAAGAACAGACTCTGCGATTTCTTTGGAATTTGGAGCTTGAGTTCGATTACTTGGAGGTAAGAAACCTTGAAATTTATTTCACAGTTGTGTTTAAAATGGACCTAGGATGCTTCCTGTATGATTAATTGAATGAAACTGGTTGAATTTGGGAAGAACCCGAGTTAGGACCCGTCGGGTATCTATGTTGAGTCGAGGGCTTTTGGGAATGGTTTCATCAAATTAAAGTTACAGATCCTTAACCTATATAGAATTGATGATAACGAGTGAAAGAATGAACAAAATCGGGGTCAAATTGAGGGAGATTTCACCGGGTCTGATCGCGGGTTCACAACCCGTTTAACAGGGAAACATGCGAGAGAGACGCACTGTAGCTGTACTGTTCACAGCGCGTGGCTGTCACGCGCAGCCGCTTGCGGCGGCTCGTGAGGGCGCGTGGCTGGGAATTTGATCGTGGGTCCAACATACTTTTTGATGTTCTCGATGATACGGACCTATTGGCATTGGTTTCAGGTCAATCAGATATGAATTTAGAGTAGTTTTGCGTACCCGAAGCTTGTTGGTTACGTTTAAATAATATTATTTTATTCCGACGATTAGGGAATTCGTACATGGGGTCATGTGATAACCTAGTAACCTGCTATTACTTTGTTTGACAGGACCGAATATTTCCAGTACGTCGGAAGAGAACGAACAGCTCGAAACTGAACAATCTGGACGGTGTGTGAGTGGACTTTTATTTTCTACCCTGAATGCATGCATATATGTTTTAAATGCTTTATGATATGATTTGAAATGATTTGGCATGATTGATGTTTCGATATGATGATTTCCAGATTTTGGGAATATTATATTATTTTATATGCTTTTGGGCACGATTTTCGAGAAACCCTTGATATTGTTGTTTTGGGCGAAGGCCCGAGATTTGAGCTTGATTTTGACTCGGATTATGAGTCTGGAAATGGATTTGATGGATTGTATTATGACTGAGATTGCGATTGCACAGATTTGCGTGAAACTGGTTTACGGATTTTGAAAAATGGTTTTGATATTAAATGTAACTGTTTTTCACTGATTTTCATGATGATGATGTATTGTGGATATTAGGGCTTTCGGTGTGGAATATGTTTCCCCCGAAGTGCACCCTGGAGATAACGCTCGCCTCCGGGATGAAAGTGTTTACCCCGGAGAGGTCACGTAGCACGGTCTGTTGTCGTGCAGCCGAGGGAGGCTCGACTCAGATCAGATGTGCTGGATGATATGGAGGTCGGTCAGTGATATGTTCACGACGACCTGGATTGTCGGCTGGTGATGTGTTCACAGCGGCAGATGCTCGGATTTTGAGCGGTCCTTGAGCCTATTGATTTGCACGCGTTGCAGGGATAACGTGACTATATATTGGACCTGGATTCTGTGGTTTTATTGATGTTTGAGATTTATATTTGTGCCTTGATTATTTAACTTATACTTTACGATATGCATGCATGTTTGTGAAACTGGAGGGTAAGACTATATTTTGATAAATGTATTTCTAAACGTTTCTTTTTGTCCACTCACACCTTTGATGTTTTTTGTATCCTCCAGGCCAGTGCACAGGTACTGAGGCTAGTATCGAGGCAGAGGAATAAACAGACCGTTGCGTACTCCGACACTTTGCAGCATAGGATTTTGATCCCTACTTGTAAATATTACCTATGCTCTGTAAACCTGTTGACTAGGTCAACGGTCTCGGAATACTGAATTATCCCTTGTCTGACAATGTTTATCGTTTGTTATGTTCTATATGTATATATGTTAAACTACTTTTAGTACTTTCGAGTTATTTTCAGACGGGAGCAGGATCTTTCACGATTATCGAGTGATAATCGGGATGAGTCCTGTCACGTATGATGACTTATATATTAATTCGTTTATGAACGCGTCAATGACTAACTCATGTATTTGCTCATTTACCTACCTATATATCTATTAAATCTTATAATTTAAATAAGTTAAACATATTAAACTGTTTAAATATGTCATAGGTTAATTCGGGCTAGACATTCTTAATATGATTATTAAACAGGGTCAGACTCAAATTGAGTATATTTCGATAAAACAGCGTTCATGACATGACATGACATATTTCTAGCTTTACCTTCAATGACAACTTACATATAAGGTTCTCATCAACTACAATTACAGTTAATGGTTGTACATGAATTTAGATTATTCATTGAGCTCCACTAATTAATATTGCGATTTGGACTAGTTCAGTTTAAAATTACACTTTTACAATAATATATGATTAGTTTATGAGTGTTAATCCAACTAAAAACCACTATTTTTAAGGAAAAAATGCATTAAACCAAAGAACAAACGCGAAGACAACCACAACTGGAAAATTAAATCTCCAAGCCCCAATAGCTTCCCATGACACACTTTTCTCCCATCTTTGATGAACTCCTTGGTGAAGACCCACATCAGCTATAGAGTCAGCCATAAAATTGGATTCACGAAACACATGGTGTGATGGCCCGACCCAAATATTAGACTGAGTTTGGAAATTTATTTGGCAAATGATGATTTTGCTCTCTACTTTAGAAGGGGGTTGAAAATCAACTTGAGTTTGGTAATCCCTTTGGAGGTTTTTCTTGAACCTTTGTGTAGGTCTCAAACTCACTAATTCGTAGACAGACGTCACACAAAAATTGGAGTTGGGATAATGAAGTTATAGGTCTAGAACCCTTAGGGGTATTTTGGTAATTTGGGCATGCCGATGTTTTAAAAACTCATTCCATAATCGCCCCCATCATTCTTCTCACTTTTAATCACTCTCTCCCTACCCGCATAGGTGTCATCCCACCACTACCATGATTATTCAACTTGGGCTATTTTACACCAAAATCGAGGCCCAGATGGAATCTACTTGACGTCACGATCTATTTGATGTCAATTTTGAGGTGTGGGCATGATAGGATCCATCAAAATTACCAAAATACTCTTGGTAATTTTTTACCCTTAACAAATCGGTCCAATCTCCGATTATGACATACCGTCTGTCTATAAGCTCATGATTTTGAAGCCTATGTAGCAATCCACGTGAAAATTCCAAAAAGTACCTCAAATGAAAAGTCAACCTTTAACTCCCAAGAGTAAAATCATCAATTTCCCTTTTAAATTTCAAAATTTCCTTTTCTTTAGAATTTTTGAGTCATTACAGGGCATCCCTGTAAACGGTTGATCGGGAAGTTAGAGTTAGCCAAATCTTCTTGACAGTTTTCTGACCAAGTACGATATCAAACTTTTGGAACCATTTTTCGAGTTCATGCGCTTGAGTAAATAATTTTAGGCTATTAGAACATTCAATTTAGTTGATATTTTAAGATATTAGAAAAGCTTGAAGAATCAGCCATTAATGAAGTTTTTTAGTGGTGACTACAATGTCGGCGATGGAATATTCATGTCATCAGAAGCGGTACCATCAGTGGACTAACACTATCAGTAATTGACGAAATATGCTGACACCATTAACATATTCCCCTAAATGATAATTATGCCATAATGAAACTCTAACGCATTTCAATGGATGACATATTCTGCCTCTGTCAGAATATTCTGTTACGATGCTGAAATATTCCATTAAGATGATAGGATATTCCATCATGATCATTCAAACGTGCGTGGAGGTGCGTGAGACGATCGACAGTCTCCCGTCGACGCGAGGCAACCTTTAGGACCATTCTCTAGCCCTCATCGGCATGTACCAAAGGTTTTGCATCATTTCAAATCTGTTTATGATGGTTTTGAGGCCATTGGAGTCCATTTAAGCCCTATTTGAGCAAGTGCATTTCATTGGGGCATTTTTTGGTTCGAGGGTCAAGGGAGTGAGATTCTAGAGACATCGGATGAGGACTCGAGGAGAGATAATGATATCATTTTAAGGATAAAAAAGTACTAATGAAATCATAGTTTAACGAGTCTCAGGTCAACCAAGTTTTGGATACTAGAATAAATGAGATCATTAACGAATGATATATGAGTTCATGGCTTATAGCAAAAAAAAAAAAATTGATTTGTTTGATACAATTATTTATATGGTGGTTAACAGTTGAGGTTTGAGTTATTAGACTAGGATTTACTTCGTCGCCAATGTAACGACCCGTCCCAAATTTCGGGATTAGATTAGTGATGAATTTTAGGATTAGCGTGACTAATCGAAGATTAGTCAAGAAATCGCTGACGAACGGTGTGAAATGACCGTTTTGTCCCTAGAGTTGGGCGAAAAGTTATTTTTTGACTGATGACCGTGACGTAGATCGGCATGTTACGAGTCCGTAGACATGAGCCACGTTGAAAACGAATGTTCGATAAGAAAGTTACGGGTCTAGGATGACACGACCCATCCCAATCCCCCCGGGATTACCACGGGATGTGACGTGCTCCCGTCTGACACAAAGTGTCAGACAAGGGATAACCCAACGCCACTGCCCCTACGGGCATCCAGAGTGCGCAAGGATCGATGTAGGAGGCATGCAATGTCCCGGTCCCCTGCTGCAGTCGCATCAGCGCTCAACCTGAAGGGCATTAAAAACCAAAAGCTGTGAGTGGAAGAAAATAAACAAGTCTGTTTAAAACATTTATAAAGACATTTATGCCCCTCAGTAAAAACATATGCATGCATCAAAAACCAATAATCACATATTTATGTAGAAATAACCATTAGGGCCTTAGCCCGGAAACCATAAACATAGTTTCAAATCCCAAAAGTCAATCCAAGAGTTATTTCATAAATCCAGTAATACACATTTATTATTTTTCCATCTCCGGCATCCCAGATGCCTAGCGTCCCAGACGCTTGACGTCCCAGACGTCATATCTCACCGTATAAGAGCGACGCGTGCTGCCTGGGGTCTCACCGGGTCCATATATCTGACATCCCAGATGTTTGACGTCCCAGACGTCTAATCATAGCAATTCTACTCCTGAGTCACTATACGGTCCGGCCGCTCCGTACAATGACCCCTCGCAGGCAATGCACCGTGACTTCTCCAGTGTCCCAGACACCTGGAGGAGACCATACATATCCTCGTATCGAGATTGTTTTATGGAAAACATTTTATCATTCATTTATTAAAATATCACAAGGGCCCTGCCCCGAATTTCCATAAAACCGTCATAAGTCCAATTAGTAGATCATTAAATCCGAAATCATTTATTCAATTCCATTTTAGGGTCCCTGACCCGAAATCACATATATAAATTAACTGGGCCCCTAACCCGATTTCATAAGTCAACTGGGCCCCTGTCCCGATTTCTTAAATCAACTGGGCCCCTGGCCCGAATTTACTTTATCAAATCCGTAACTGTTTCATAAAATCATATCCGAACCACAATTATGGAAATCAGTGCAAATCCGGAAATCTCGATTTACGCGCAAACTCGTAAATCTCCTCGAAATGCGTGAAATCATAAAAATTCACCGATATCCAAATCAAAGCATATAATAACAATTATAACAATCATCAAACAATTATGCATGCATAGAATTTATCAAAACCAATGTCCATTCACAGACCGTTTAACCGAGCGCCTCGATACGCGTGCCACCGGCCTTCCCGGGCCTAGTTACTAACACCGAGACTCCCGAACCTGTTCATAACACATTAGAGGGTAACTAACCTCCTCAATAACATCCTATTCAAGTCCCGTAATTTTCCCGAATTTTTAAGTATTTTTAAACCCGACTTAAAATCTTCGGACCTCCCGAACAGTATCGTAACGGGGTCCGATTGACACGAAACCAACACTAAAATGTTCGTTATAACGTATAGGATAAAAGTCATGTTGACCGTACCTCAGAATTCGTGCCCACGTTCCATCACACGCCGCTGTGATTGGCTGCGCGTGACAGCCCCGCGCCTGTTACAGTGATTGCACTGTTCATCATCGTCCTTGCCCGTTTCCTCTGCAAACGGGTCCTGCAACCCGCGTGACAACCCGGTTAGATAGCTATCAATTCGACCTCGATTTCATCTGATTTTGATCCTAAAACATTCTTTAACTATCTAATTGAAGTTCTATGTCCATAATTCATCAAAATAATCCCACAATCAGGCCCATAAACTCCGTGTTTACCAAACCATAATCCAATTAACATAACAGAAAGCTTATTGGGACTAATACGAACTCATTCACAACATTAATTGGACCAGAGGTTACCTCAAACACCACGACTCAAGCCTGGACTTTTTCCCGAAACTGGAACATGTGAGCATGGCCAAACCGTGATCGATTCCCTTGCCAATAGCTACGGTTGATCTCCAATGGTCCCAGAAGACGATTACTGTCCCTGGTTTCGTCCAATTCCTCACACAATTCAAATTCTGATTTTCCCTCAAATTTTTTATTTTTCCTCCGAACTCGATTTCCTCTCAACAACACTCTGTCTCACTTCATACTCCACCCCAAAATGAGTCTTCAACTCACTAGACACCCATCAAACAGTTCAAAATCGACGACAGCCCGTGGGAGACACCCTCAACCCCCACTGGGAATTGTTTCCCGTAAAACAGACCTCAGCCATTTTTTTACTCTTACCGTGGACTGCCAACGCCTCTCACGCACACATCCAAGAGTCCATTATCAATTAACTAACAATTTAGGCCATACCCCACTCCAATTTCAAGCTTAAACAATGCTCCCGTTCACTGGTCGTGTTCCCCATTCACGGTGCTACAGTAACATTCAAACAACCCCTGTGAAATTACCATTCTGCCCTTGTGCAGAAAATTACCAAAATGCCCCTCACGCATCCAGGCCCGTAACTCGGTCATCCGGACTCCGATTGATGTTCCATCTGTCTATAAACTCAGGGCATCGAGACCTTTCTAACGGTCCTTGTCCCTCGGCCATCGGACCTCCCGATAAAAAAGTCAACATTTTCCCTTATTTCGTCCAAATTATGAAAATGCCCCTGGATTTCCGAACGTCATAACTTCCACCATGAACGTCGGAATCGAACGTGCCGCCTGTCTATGAACCCGTGACGTCCCAAACTACGTCACGGTCATTGGTCAAAGTCCATTTGACCCTCCGAATAAAAAGTTAACGTTTTACCCACGACTAGGGGCAAAACAGTCATTTTGCACCGTTCGTCCGAGTTTGCCCAACTAATCACCGATTAACCCTTCTAATCATGATTAGTCAGTAATCTAATCCCAAATTCCAGGACGGGTCGTTACAACCTTCCCCCCTTAAATAATTTCGTCCTCGAAATTACCAAATACCCTTATTCCATATGCACCTCGTGGAAAAAAAACATTCCGGTCTCACCACACGTGTACACCCGTTGTAACGACCCGTCCCAGGAATTAGGATTAAGAAAGTGTTTAAAATGAGATTAGTGAGCTTAATTGGTGGTTAGTCAGTTACGATAGGTCCGGTAGCGTAGAATGACGATTTTGCCCCTAGGTTGGGCAAAATGTTGACTTTGAGTGTGGGCGGTCAAATGGACTTTGATCGATGATCGTGACGTAGTTCGAGACGTCACGAATCCGTAGACAGGTGGCACGCCCGATTCCGACATCCAAGGAGGAAGTTATGATGTTCGGAAGGTTGAGGGCATTACCGTAATTTGGCTAAAAAAGGGGGGAAAGTTGACTTTTCGTACAATCGGGTTTTGACACATTGACCTAGGACCGTTAGGTAGATCTCGTTGTTCTGAGTTCGATGACAGGCGGCACGTATTCATCGGAGTTAGGATATGTGCGGTACAGGTCTAGAAAGGTAGTGGCAAAATGGTAGTTTTGACTTAAAAGGAAGGGCAGTTTGGTCTTTTGCACATGGGACTTGGTGCAGCCGGATTTGGACAAGTGTCCAGGGTAGAGTGGGATTTTTGTGTGAGGCTTGAGGAGATGGTGACACGTGCTAGGAGTCTGGTTGGTTCTAGGAAGCACGGCTCCAATTATATAGGTATGTGTTCGTGTTTGTTCGAACCAGAGAGAAACAGAGACTGAGAGATTGGGAAAATTGGATGGTGGCCGTGAGTGTTGGTGTGTTCTGGTGAGTGAGGAGTGACCAGAGATCAAGAGGGAGACAGTGAGTGAGTTGGGGATTGCAGCCCGTGTGAGTCGAGTGTGTGAGGAGGGTGTGAGGTTCCAGAAAACAGAGAAGAGGTGAGAGATCGTGGTGGTGGTCTGGCTGTGTGCTGTTCAATTGGGCTCGACAGGGAGCGAGGACGACTCTATGGACTTCAGGGAGTGCGGCGGTGAGCACGGCGGCGGTCGACGACAGGTAATTTCTTCTTCTCGTTCTTTTGCTCTGTTTTGGCCGTGAACTTCAAACCAAAAATCGTGGATTTTGGGAATGAGTCGAGCATTTTGGTGAGTACTGGTAGGTTCAGTAGGGTTCTAGGAAGCGTCTAGTGTAGCCACCGTGACGGGGGAAGACTTGGGTGGCCGAAATGGGAAACAGGGGACTGTCGGGTTTTTGTTTCAAGCTTGAGTCAATGGGTTTTGGACTGTGTCGAGGTGTTTGAAATAGGGGAATGGGTTGCTTAGTATTGGACGATGAAGATGGTGAAGAAAGGAAGGGAAACGGAGATGGGACGGCGGAGAACCGGGAACGCTGGTTCAGACCGGTTCATGCGAGGTAGACGACGATGAACAGTACCCTGTGTGTAGGCGCGTGAGGCCACGCGCAACCACTTTGGGCGGCGTGTGAGGCCACGTGCAGCCACTTTGGGCGGCGCGTGGGGGCGTGTACGGCGGTGTTTGGGAAAACGGTCAACTGAGTTTTTGTTGTACATGTCATAAGGAATCCATTGGAATAGGTTTTGGGTTAATTGGAAGTCGTTTGAGCTTAGGTCCGCGAGGTTGAAGGTTTAGGGTTCCGGTTCATTACGTGTAGGACCCGGGGAGTTTTGGGGAAAATTAGGTGGACCTTTGTAGATGTGTTAGTAACGTACTTTGGTGATTGTTGATAGGATCGGGATTTCCCGAGGAAGCTGAGGAACGTACGGGACGTACGGGGCGCGAGTGACGTGCCGGTATCTGTGAGTGGACCCTTTCTCTAAACTTGAGCATGCATAACTGGTTTTAATTACTTGTTTTGTGGTTTTACATGTGATTTCATGATTGTTAAATGTGTGGTGTTGGTTTTCTATAATTGCACGTTTTTCGAGAAAATAACGTATTTGGCACATTTTACGATAAAAGACTGATTTCTGCTTATGATGTTATAGTTTCGGGATTTCAAATGATAAATGGTTTTTAATGATTATAAATGGCTTTGAGACATGATTTGATGATCAAAGTTTTCGGTTTTAGAATCGGATTTCGGTAAACGAGATTTGGTTTTAAAGTTGAAAAGTGGAATTCCGGATTTGGGTTCGGAATGACGGTTTTGGATGCTGGAAGGGCATCAGACCAGTGATTTCGAATTCGGGTTTGGATATGGATTTAGAATGGTTTTCAAATGGTTTTGGATTGGATTTGCTGGATCTGGATATTGTGTTTAAAGACCCGGATTATATGTGACGGGGGACGGGCCCGGATTGGGTTTAAAGACCCGGATTGAGTTTAAAGACTCGGGAGTTTAAAGACTCGGATATATATTGATATTTCCCCAGTAGGCGTGTTGAGTTTAAAGACTCGGGAGTTTAAAGACTCGGATATTATTGAGGCCTGGATTGAGTTTAAAGACTCGGGAGTTTAAAGACTCGGATAGATCCAGCAGATTTGATCGGATAATGATGGCTTGATATTTATGTTTTGTGATACGGTTTTATGATATTTATGATATGATTTTTATAACTGTTTTTATAATGATTCAGCAAATGTTTTATGACGATCCTTCTAGGATTTCTAACTGTTTTCAAAAATTGGGTTATGCATGTGATTTCAAAACGGAGGGCTAAAACCCTGGTTTTATTATGAAATGGTTTTCGGAAAGTATTTTATTATTTATGGTCCACTCACACCTTCTGTTTTAAATTGCCCTCCAGGTCGTGGAGCTAGCGCGGGGTTGTGACGTCGAGGCAGCGTCGGAGGCATAGAATTTTTCGAGAGTGACCCCGGAGTGCTTAAACTTTTCCGTTGTGCGTGTATCTTGATTATCGGTTTTCTTTCCTTTGTATTTGGTACTATGCTCTGTAAAACTTAACTTCGGGATGTTTAAAGTTTCTCCTGCGTCTGACTGTGTATTTTGGTAGTTTTTCGTGAGTTTATTTCGGTTTAGTGACGGGGTGTCAGACGTGAGCAGGATTTACCTCGGTTTTCGG
Source organism: Prinsepia uniflora (assembly GCA_032719365.1). Taxonomy (NCBI): domain Eukaryota; kingdom Viridiplantae; phylum Streptophyta; class Magnoliopsida; order Rosales; family Rosaceae; genus Prinsepia; species Prinsepia uniflora. The sequence goes on from CM064876.1 coordinate 60,842,812, forward strand.
GATGAAACCAGGGTGGGTCCTGACACCCGTACACCGACCAAACTTGTCTGTACTCAGACGTCCTATCACGGTCTCTTACCGTACCGACCACACTCGAATACTGCGAGTGAAATTGATCACCTGATCCGAGTTAATATCACTTGCCAATTTCACCATTTAGCTTACTCCTTCAGCTTGTCAGTTTCCATTCCCAATCATTAATATATCTGACGTCTGCTCCTCCCTGGGAGTCACCAAACCACACCTGTCAGTCCATGCTGATGCTACCAGTCAAACTGTCACCACTAAGCTTTACCACCCTAATAAAGCTCCAACCATCAGGCAATCGGTAACGACACCTCATACTGCTACTCGCTCAAGTAGCGTAAGATCAACCACGTGATCTCATCTCGCAGGGCAAACCCAATCCTGCGACATATATCCATCTCAATTCCATAACTGTCAACCCTCTCAGCGAACCAAAACGCTGGAAATATCTCGGCGTGATAACATCAAGCAGGGCCACACGTAGTGACGCAGTCACCAACTCACTTCTCCTGAGTGTACGTATACCGCAATCTTACTCACTCAGGTGGTGTAACTGTCACACATTGAATACTAGCCAATCAGTGATCACACATCTCCACACTAGGGTTCACTAGCCATCCGTGGCTAAGAGCGCCTGCTCATAAAATCACTGAACCCCACAAAAAATAATTTTGCCTAGTGCATAGTACTCAATGTCCAATTCACACTCACCACCAAATCCAATGGTGTCAGAGCTAAGCCGACCACCAACACGTATAACCATACGCCACTGGTACCTCACATGTACCGTCACCAGGCACCACACGGCCGGTCCAATACCGATCCTCGTACACCGTACAGGATACGTACGTCCATCCGCCAATAAGCCCACTACATAGCCCACAGTCAATCATAATCTGATACTGGGGTTATCTTGTCCAGTCCTAGACTAGACAAATCACTCATCCCAACTCATCACCCAGTCTCAAATCTAGTTCGACTCTGAATCCGCAATTCCATAAGAAATCCCGGATCCGAACCCAAACATCATATCCTTAACCCGTTTCCGAATCCGAATCCGAAATCATTATTCCGTAAGCTAGCATCTAGAATAATCATTCTGTACCCAAATCCAGAAATCCACTTTCAAGTTCCGAAATTGAATCCAGAATCGTCACCCAGAAATTCGATTCCAAAACCCAAAATCTCATCCACGTCTACCCAGACGTACCAAAACCGAACCTTTCGGTTAGCTGCTCAATCCATTCTATTGACTTCATAGGGAAGCCAATCCCACAATCCACATAGCCCAAAACTGACCAACTAGATTCCGTTGAGTAACCACTCATTCACAGGTCAAATCCTCAAGTCAATGCATAAGTATTCCGACTCGCCCGAGTACTGATTAACTTCGAGAAGAAGTTCAGTCTGACTATTCCCGTACCCAAACATGTGACAGAGCGATAAGCTCTTCACCTGACCTACCCCAAACGGTCACAATTTAAATCCATCACCACGTCATCCGACGGGTACCATTACGTTCCCAGATCGTCACCATATCCAATGTCCATTACAATCCAGATCCGCCTCGGATCCACACATGCTCACGTAGCTAGAACTCCACCCGGAATCCAATCGTAGGGTCCTACACCCTCATGAGTCCTTTATCAACCACACAACACTCTTCCAATTATTTCCACATCCAATCATACATTTACAATGGAACACATCAACATTGTGGGTCATATCCAATTACTTCGTCTCGATCCTTGTCGTTCCAGCCAGGAAGATGAAGGATAATCCAAATACATGAAATCATCATCCGTCCTATGTGAGTGCAAACACAACTCACAGCACTCACCATACCAAGTGATCCAACACCGTCTGCTACCAAGCGGAACATGAGAAATCTCATTCACCCAACTTCGAATTACGAAACTCCACCTGATGACCCAAACCACACATGGGTCCACCAACCAATACACATTCAACATACCGATAACCACAACAGCGTCTGCCAGGGCAGAAAATAAGAAGTCAATCCTAATGACTTCAGAGTACCTATTACCAATGCGAAAAGGAGCACTCCTCTCGTCCGCAATCACAACTCTTATCGAAACCAATGTTCCAACCATGTTGGGAACAGACATACTCCCAATGAGATGTGAAGTCCAACCACTGGACCTCCTACGTCCTCAACTCACTTGGACAACCACATGTTCGCAATCAATCCAAACTCAGACCTCACATCCGTTAATAACCATTTATGCACACATCCCGATTCTGAACGGGAATTTCTCAACTCTTTTTAGATGTGCATATACCACTGCCTTCGTCTCACATCACAACCTTTACAGGTTCAATCCTCAAGTCTCCACGTGATCCATAATCACAAAAATCCCATATCTATACCACCAATGGTTTTCCTCGTCTTTTCCAATTCCAGTAATTTCCTTGTACTTTCTGATGACATTAACAACACCCAATCATACCAATCTCGGAGTTGACAACAACTCCCCAAATTCACCAATTCTCATGACATAGGGAACATCATCCCTAGATTCCTCTTGTCTCAAACGCACCTTTATATCCATCCATCACTTGCCATCTCAACACTGTTGGGGGCCTATCCCAACACCTCACAATCTCCACTGGAGCATATCCAGTCCATGACTCAACCACCACTGAGTCGCAGATACCGATAATATGTCCTTCAGGACAGAGTCACATCCCAACTCGTGACTCATCACAATCTCAATCACCAACACCAGCACCAATGCTAGTATCATCAACACATGCCTCAACACACAGGCATCCATACATCCATACTAGTACACGAACATCCACACTAGAACACGAGCACACCGTGTGCAAGATTGATACCCTGGATCTCCGTTCATACCGAACGACGATCCCGTATCAACACTCGTACACCACCACTATGGGTACCTGCAATTTGACCATCCACATCAGGATAATGAACGTTCCCTGAACGTCCCCTTATTCACAACTACTACGACCACACCAATTACCCTCGATAGCCAGTCATCTCCACTGGACTATCGACCAATAATCATCACTATCGAGATCCGCATACACGCGTCACAAAATTATTCCGTCTAACTCGGAATTCCATATTTTATCTCATAACCGTACCCGTGGATCGAATCCCACCAATTCACTTCACATCTAATAATCAATCTCTATCGCTCTGGCTAGACTCACTGGAGTCATCCACATGCTCGTCCACGACCTTAGCCGCTCGTCGCAGCACAAGTTCCAATCCACTAGTCATAATCTGGGGTTCGCCTCAGCAAACCACCCGACATCCGAAAATCATCCAATCCTCAGAAATTACGAACTCACAATACTAGTCCATTAATCAAAACCAAGGTTCATCTTTTCCTAACCATCATCAACTAGGGTTCCAAAATCACACCCTAAGGTTCCACCGAACCCAACTGCCTTCTGCAGTAAAATCCACAACTGGACCGACCCCGCGGTCCTGACATCGTATAGACGTCAATTCCTATCCAATCATCAACTCAGCGTGGGTTCCACCATGAAGGTCATCGGCTAACTCTGATTCACCAACATCTCTTACCCTAGCCATCACCACCAGGGTCCACATTTTAGACCATTACTCAACTGAGTTTCGCATTTCCCAAAATTACTATTCAAATGGGGTTTCTTAAACCCAGTTGTGCCCAACAGCACAACAATCCATTACCATATGACCGAACCGACGGTACCACGTTATGAGTTCATCGTACACAACCCCACTTGGGTTGAATTGCATTAACGCACAGCGTATCAGGCCAATCGTACACTATCCACTGATCGGGATCCAATCCTGACAACCATCAATCCGACTACCCTAACTATCAGGTTGATGACGAACTGCAACTTACAAGGGACACCACATCCTCGATCTGCGCGCATAAAAAGAGCAACCCTGCTCTGATACCACGCTGACACGACCCATCCCAATCCCCCCGGGATTACCACGGGATGTGACGTGCTCCCGTCTGACACAAAGTTTCAGACAAGGGATAACCCAACGCCACTGCCCCTACGGGCATCCAGAGTGCGCAAGGATCGATGGAGGAGGCATGCAATGTCCCGGTCCCCTGCTGCAATCGCATCCGCGCTCAACCTGAAGGGCATTAAAAACCAAAAGCTGTGAGTGGAAGAAAATAAACAAGTCTGTTTAAAACATTTATAAAGACATTTATGCCCCTCAGTAAAAACATATGCAAGCATCAAAAACCAATAATCACATATTTATGTAGAAATAACCATTATGGCCTTAGCCCGGAAACCATAAACATAGTTTCAAATCCCAAAAGTCAATCCAAGAGTTATTTCATAAATCCAGTAATACACATTTATTATTTTTCCATCTCCGGCATCCCAGATGCCTAGCGTCCCAGACGCTTGACGTCCCAGACGTCATATCTCACCGTATAAGAGCGACGCGTGCTGCCTGGGGTCTCACCGGGTCCATATATCTGACATCCCAGATGTTTGACGTCCCAGACGTCTAATCATAGCAATTCTGCTCCTGAGTCACTATACGGTCCGGCCGCTCCGTACAATGACCCCTCGCAGGCAATGCACCGTGACTTCTCCAGTGTCCCAGACACCTGGAGGAGACCATACATATCCTCGTATCGATATTATTTTATGGAAAACATTTTATCATTCATTTATTAAAATATCACAAGGGCCCTGCCCCGAATTTCCATAAAACCGTCATAAGTCCAATTAGTAGATCATTAAATCCGAAATCATTTATTCAATTCCATTTTAGGGTCCCTGACCCGAAATCACATATATAAATTAACTGTGCCCCCTGACCCGATTTCATAAGTCAATTGGGCCCCTGTCCCGATTTCTTAAATCAACTGGGCCCCTGGCCCGAATTTACTTTATCAAATCCGTAATTTTTTCATAAAATCATATCCGAACCACAATTATGGAAATCAGTGCAAATCCGGAAATCTCGATTTACGCGCAAACTCGTAAATCTCCTCGAAATGCGTGAAATCATAAAAATTTACCGATATCCAAATCAAAGCATATAATAACAATTATAACAATCATCAAACAATTATGCATGCATAGAATTTATCAAAACCAATGTCCACTCACAGACCGTTTAACCGAGCGCTTCGATACGCGTGCCACCGGCCTTCCCGGGCCTCATTACTAACACCGAGACTCCCGAACCTGTTCATAACACATTAGAGGGTAACTAACCTCCTCAATAACATCCTATTCAAGTCCCGTAATTTTCCCGAATTTTTAAGTATTTTTAAACTCGACTTAAAATCTTCGGACCTCCCGAACAGTATCGTAACGGGGTCCGATTGGCACGAAACCAACACTAAAATGTTCGTTATAACGTATATGATAAAAGTCATGTTGACCGTACCTCAGAATTCGTGCCCACGTTCCGTCACACGCCGCTGTGATTGGCTGCGCGTGACAGCCCCGCGCCTGTTACAGTGACTGCACTGTTCATCATCGTCCTTGCCCGTTTCCTCTGCAAACGGGTCCTGCAACCCGCGTGACAACCTGGTTAGATAGCTATCAATTCGACCTCGATTTCATCTGATTTTGATCCTAAAACATTCTTTAACTATCTAATTGAAGTTCTATGTCCATAATTCATCAAAATAATCCCACAATCAGGCCCATAAACTCCGTGTTTACCAAACCATAATCCAATTAACATAACAGAAAGCTTATTGGGACTAATACGAAATCATTCACAACATTAATTGGACCAGAGGTTACCTCAAACACCACGACTCAAGCCTGGACTTTTTCCCGAAACTGGAACAAGTGAGCATGGCCAAACCGTGATCGATTCCCTTGCCAATAGCTACGGTTGATCTCCAATGGTCCCAGAAGAAGATTACTGTCCCTGGTTTCGTCCAATTCCTCACACAATTCAAATTCTGATTTTCCCTCAAATTTTTTATTTTTCCTCCGAACTCGATTTCCTCTCAACAGCACTCTGCCTCACTTCAGACTCCACCCCCAAAATGAGTCTTCAACTCACCAGACACCCATCAAACAGTTCAAAATCGACGACAGCCCGTGGGAGACACCCTCAACCCCCACTGGGAATTGTTTCCCGTAAAACAGACCTCAACCATTTTTTTACTCTTACCGTGGACTGCCAACGCCTCTCACGCACACATCCAACAGTCCAATATCAATTAACTAACAATTTAGGCCATACCCCACTCCAATTTCAAGCTTAAACAATGCTCCCGTGCACTGGTCGTGTTCCCCATTCACGGTGCTACATAACATTCAAACAACCCCTGTGAAATTACCATTCTGCCCTTGTGCAGAAAATTACCAAAATGCCCCTCACGCATCCAGGCCCGTAACTCGGTCATCCGGACTCCGATTGATGTTCCATCTGTCTACAAACTCAGGGCATCGAGACCTTTCTAACGGTCCTTGTCCCTCGGCCATCGGACCTCCCGATAAAAAAGTCAACATTTTCCCTTATTTCGTCCAAATTATGAAAATGCCCCTGGATTTCCGAACGTCATAACTTCCACCATGAACGTCGGAATCGAACGTGCCGCCTGTCTATGAACCCGTGACGTCCCAAACTACGTCATGGTCATTGGTCAAAGTCCATTTGACCCTCCGAATAAAAAGTCAACGTTTTTCCCATAACTAGGGGCAAAACGGTCATTTTGTACCGTTCGTCCAAGTTCGCCCAATTAATCACCGATTAACCCTACTAATCATGATTAGTCAGTAATCTAATCCCGAATTCCGGGACGGGTCGTTACATAGGAAGTACGACATTATTCACGTAAATCGAGGATTTCGACACATGGCATGATTTAGTTGAGAAAAAGTCTGGAAGGACCCACCAGATGAGTGACAAGTGTCACCCATCTGATAGGCCCAGAACCTAATATTTTGGGTTTTTCTTCATCTTCATCAGTCATCATCTTCTCTGTTTCTCATTTCCCGTACCTGTGAGACACCCACACCCGTATAACCCAATCCTACGCAAACACTCTTGACCTTAATCCTTTACGTGTGGGCCTTGAATGAAAATGGAAGGGGATGTCGAGACGATCGTGGTGGTGGCGACGGCAGAGCAATGACGACGAGGTAAGGAAAAAACCCGAAAGCCCAGTTTTGAGTTCAAAGATGGTGGATTTTGTTTCGATGATTTCTTATTGATTTAATGGTTTGGGTAAGGTTCTCAAGGTTGAGACGAGCTCATGAGACTTGGAATCGAGGGCTCAGGTGGCCGGAGCTAGCCGAAAAACTCATTTGAAATTCATGGCCACTGTTCATGAGTTCAAAGGTAAAATCTAGGTTTTATTTCATAGTTTTGAGTCCATAGATCGAAAAGGTAGACTATGACAAAGATAATGGAAGAAAAATGGGGTGGTTTGGTGATCGGACGGTGGAGAACCGGTTGGGTCACGATCGCGGGTCTGCGAGACCCAATTCAGGTAGTCGGGTTGACCCGATCGAGAGGTTGAAGATGAGATGACGTCATCATCTGATAGTTGTCCGACATGGACTAATAGCAGGGTGACACGTGTCACATGTTAGTGCATAGTCAGCACTGACATGTCAGTGATGTGGCCCAATCACGGGCTACCACGTGTTACTAACATGTCAGTGACGTGGACCAGTACGCAAGTGACATGTGGCACTAACAGATCTGACAGCTATCAGACTTATCAAGTGACGTCATGCTGACGTCAGAGATGACGTCAGCCGTTGACCGCTAACGTCAGTGTTGACTTTGTTGACGTCAGTGTTGACTTTGTTGACGTCAGCAGCGTTGACTTTTCCCAACGTTGATCATGTTATTCGAAGGGTTTCAACAATCCTGATCCAATAGTGGTGGTTTCGGGTCGATCGAAAATGGTTAGGTTGTCAAATTGAGGTTTTTTCATCTCGGGAAATGTGTCTAGGACACGTTGACTTTTCCGAGAGTTTTGGGAGTTTATCCTATAGACTTGTATAGATAGTTAGTGACCTTCGGGTATGTTTTGGACAGGCCCGGATGACCCAGAGAGATTGGATTAGCCTCGTGGAGGCTTACATCACGCGTATCGAGGCGACAGCTAGGACGGTCTGTGAGTGGACTTTTGTTTTCCAAATATGATGCATGCATAACTGTTTTATATGTTTTATATATGTGATTTCTATGATTATGATTGTGGTATTTATGATTTGCGTTGTTTTGTATGTGTGATTTCTATGATTATGATTGTGGTATTTATGATTTATGCATTTACACGTATTTCGAGGTTTATGATTTTATACTGTGTGTATACGTTCTTGTGTTTTCTATGGTGTTTTGATAAACTGATTTTGGATTTGAAAATATAGAATCGGCCATGGGACCCATTTGATTTGGAAACTATCGGACTTGGAATCCATTTGATTTAACTAGATATCAGGCTGGAGGCCCAGTTGATTTACATGATCGGGCTTGAGGCCTAGTTGGTTATGATATCGGGCATGAGTCTCATTTATGGTTTATAAATGTGATTTCAGGTTCGGAGACCCTAAAACGGATTTGGATTTGAGTACTTGGATTTCTGGATTTATGATGGTTTTATGGAAATTCCAAGCATGGCTCATTTGAAAGGTTTTGAGATGGTTTTATAAAAATGTTTTCCATATACCATCCTTATATGAGCATATGTGGATGGTCTCCTCCAGATGTCTGGAACACTGGGGAATTCATGGTGCATTGCCTGCGATGGGTTATTGCACGGAGCGACCAGACCGTATAGTGACTCAGGAGTACGATTGTTATGATTAGACGTTTGGGACGTCCGACATCTGGGATGTCAGATTGACTAGGAGAGACCCCACGCAGTACACATTGCTTAGACCGTGATATGATGTCTAGGACGTCAAGTGTCTGGGACGCTAGGCATCTGGGATGCCGAGGATGAGTATTTGGTAAACATGATTTATTGGATTTATGAAATGGTGTTTCTGTATTTGATAAATGGATTTGGGCAGTGGCCCACATGAATTTGGATTTACGGATTTCGGTGTTTTACAGTTTTGGGTTGAGCTCCCATACTTGGTGATTTTATGGTTTTGGAGTTAAGGCCCTAATGATTCGAGGAAAGAAATGGCTTTGGTTTCCTAAACGGTTTTTATGATATTTAAATTAACTGGTTTGCGAATGCATGCATAGTTCTTAAGTGAAGGGTATAAGTGTCTTCTTTTATGAAATATATTTTCTTAAATTATTTTTTTTCGTCCACTCACAGTTTTTATGGTTTTTAATGCCCTTTAGGTTGATTGTGGTGTGGGTTGTAGCGGTGACCGAGCCATCACACTTCGCCACTGTTTTGGGCGCTCTCTGGAAACCCGAATGGGCTGTTGGTTCAGGTTAACCCTTGTCTAGCCTTCGCATTACACGAGGGTTAGGTTGGGAGAAAGAAAGAGAGAAATAAAGAAAAAGAGAGGAAGAAAGAGAGAGAGAGAGAGAGAGAGAGAGAGAGAGAGAGAGAGAGAGAGAGAGAGAGAGAGAGAGAGAGAGAGAGAGAGAGAGAGAGAGAGAGAGAGAGAGAAAGAAAGAAAGAAAGAGAGAAAGAGAGAAAGATGGGAAAGAGGGAAAGAAAGAAAGAGAAAGAGATAGAAAAAGAGAGAAAGAAAGAAAGAAAGAGAAAGAAAGAAAGAAAGAAAGAAAGAAAGAGAAAGAAAGAAAGAAAGAAAGAAAGAAAGAGAAAGAAAGAAAGAAAGAAAGAAGAAAAAAAGAAAGAAAGAGAGAGGTGAAGCATAACCTGGACCATTTAGGTCGGACTTTGGATGGCGTACTCCAAGGTAGGAAAACTTTTGAGGGTTCATGTATCAAGCAAGTTTAGACGCTTGGAGATAAAATATTTCCGGGCAAGTTGAACTCAGATAGAGTAGATTTAATTCCCTAGGATGTTTAGGATACTGATTTCTGAATACAGGTGCTACAACTTTTGTGGAAACAATGTTTTGGGCTTATGCTGATTTTGGAAACGTTTTTATTTGGGCGAGGATTTTCTTTGAAAGGTAATGCTTTGGATTTATCACTATTTTCCATTGTAGTCATCCTTGTGAGATTGGATATTTTCCCAGACGTGAGTAAATCCTAGAGAGACGTTAGAATCTTCTCGGATGTGAGTAAATCTTAGGGAGACTCTCTCTTGGGGAAGACATGATATAGTATCTTCCCCGACGTGAGTAAATTTTAGGGATACTTGTGCCCAGGGAAGACATGATAAATTATCCTCCTGGACGTGAGTAAATCCCGAGGAGACTCATTCTTGGGGAAGGCATGTTATGATATCTTTCTGGGCATGAGTAAATCTTGGGAATACTCGGATGTTGACTCGTTCCTAGGGTGTCACTCAGACAATGCCAAAATTTTACTTAGTTCCCGATGTTGTCTAAGCCTAGCTTAGGTTTCTTAGGTGACGATGATTCAGGTTAATTCTTAGATAATTCCCCACTACGACTCGAGAAAGTCCCAGTTAGTCGGTATCTATAGCGAGAGGAAGCTTGAGAAATTTCCACTAATTCAGCTCGTAGAATGAGCTGTGCTTTTTAGTCCAAGACGTGCGAAACGGGAACAGAGCAAGGTTATTATGCCCGAGATTTACTAAGCAATTTTTAATGTCATTTTGAGTAGACATAAATGAGATCATAAGTATTGTTGGGAATGTATCCCCCACATAGGGTATAAAATAAGATCATAAGTATAAGCTACAACTCGAGATGATGCTATAACCGAAATGTCGAGGATTTAAGACGCGTCAAAAGAAATGCAAAAAGACCTGAAGGGTCATATGAGGTTAACTCTTCACCTAATTTGAGTAAATTTTTTGGAAATTTTTTTAAGGGGGAAGATTGTGACGACCCGACACAAGTGGGTTGAAAATAAATGTAAGCCTAAAACTCACGAGTTAAGAGGTAGGACATACATGGAAATTAGAGTCCAAATAATGAAGTTAAGGGTCTAGAATCCTCAAGGCTTTTTGGCAACTTTAGGTAGGCAGATATTTTAAAAAGCCCACATTCTAGAATTATCTCCTTTATTCTTCTCTTTCTTCAAGCATAGGTGATATCCTACCAGTACTATGATCGTTCAACCTGGGCCGTTTTACAGAAAAATGAGGCCAAGTATGGCATCTCCTTAACATCACGAGCCATTTGATGTCAACTTCGAGGTAGTGTGGTGTCAATGTAGATGGTAGATGATGAAGCTAAAGTGGGCAGGACCTTCTCTGCCAGTTTTTGGCCAAACAAGGTATGATCTCAAACTTTTGGACTCATTTTCGAGTTCTTAGGCTCGAGTAGATAATTTTAGGCTATTGATAAAAAATCAATTTGGCTATGATTTGAAGATACAAGAGAATCTTGAAGAATCGGTCACTAATGGCATTTTCATACAATGATGATTGTGATCACAACAGAATATTCCTTCGGTGATCAAATATTTTAGTCATAAGAAGTTGTGCTGTCAACGGATTAGCATATAATGTCAAATGCTAATGGCGTCATAGAGACTCGAACGATGTTGGATGGATGGATTATTATGTCCTCATCCTAATATTCTATTAAGATGACAAAATATTATGTCAAGATGACGGAATATCATGACGTGACCGTTCACGCTTGCGTAGGGGCGCATGAGATAACTATCAGCCTCAATTGGTGCATGGGGTGACCTTTTAACTCCCACCAGTACATGGAGGAGCGTGAGACAATCGCCAGCGTCCTACCAATGCGTGGGAGTGTATGGGTCAACCGCCGGTCTCTCACTGGCATGTGGAGGAACTGAGGCAACTGACAGACTTCTGCTAGAGAGTGTCGGTGCATGGGACCATTCTTCAACTAAGTAGCAGAAGTTATGCCTATAAGCCTAGCTAACTTGTTTCCATATAATTTTTAATATAATTGCTTGAGTGATCATCATATCGCCTTGTCGTTTGTAGCACTGAGTTTAGGTGGGTGAATCTTATTTATAGTCTTTACTTGTGAAAAATAGGATTACATATTACTTCTCAAAAATAATGTGGTGTCATGAAATTCCCTTAGCATTTCTTGCATTATCTAATGATAATAGACATTCTAGTTATATGCCCTCTCTAAAACATGCTAAGTATGAAGGAGTGAATGTGTCGAGTGAACTAATGCCAGGTCCTAGGCACATGAATCTAATTATGAGAGTGCATAGTAACTAGGTGTCAAGAAAGTCTAATAAGGAATTATAATTGATTAGAGTCGATATTAAGCTCTTATTCGCGTTAATAAACTAATCTTCAACCAATTCTCATTCTTGTGTTTAAATGCTGTTTGTTTATTTGGTTTCATGATTCTTCAACCTTCAAGCCCGTGTTTGTATTTGTTTTAATCTAAGTTTACTTGAATATGAACCTAAGGGGAATTATCATTGAACAACTACTCAAGGGATCGACCCTTGTGTGCTACTATATTGCCATATCTGATTTTGTGTACTTGCAAAATATAACTAGTAGAATTTGTGTCCATCTTAATTATGTTCAATAAATCTTATATCAAGTTTTTGACGTCGTTTCCAGGGACTTGTCCTCAATGGTGTCCATTGAGTTTGGATTATTAACTTAGTTGTTTTTTTTTTTCCTTTTATTTCAAGTTTAGTTTATGTCATTTGCAAGTTTTGTGGAGACATTGACTCATGGGTCCACTACTGCATCCTCGCGAAATTCTTCTGTTCACAGGAGCCCACCACCAAGCCCCCATAGAATGTCTAGAGCACAACAAGATTGTTCCCTTATACCACCTCGTGCCCCAAGATTCCTATGAGACCTTTCTACTCCACATATGCCCGAGGACTAGTTCCCTATCATTTTTCCAGCAAGCACCGTGGAGAATTTTGAGCTGAGATATGGTACCATTCACATGCTACTTATGCTCCATGGCCTCTCAGGCGAGGACCCTTGCCTTCACATAAAGAAGTTTTTCGAAGTCTGCTCTATTTTGCGTATTAGTTGAATGATCGAGGCTAAAATTCGACTACGGATGTTCCACTTTTCTCTCAAGTACCGTACCATGGATCTGTTCCTTTTCCTCACATCAATCAACACATGGAGGGGCTTGACTTCCAAGTTCCTTGCTCAGTATTATCCGGTGGAAAGGACCAATGAATGGAGGGCTAAAAATCATGAACCCATTGCAAGCAATTGATGAGGTGTTTTACGAATATTAGGAGATGTTCAATGAGATGTTGCAAGTGTGCCCTCACAACAGCATCGAGGGAGATCACATGATGCTGTACTTTTATGGAGGAAAAAAAAAACTAGTGATCATACCATGGTAAACTCCCAATCATAAGAAAGTTTGGATGGGACAGTTGTTGAGGCACGTACGGCCTTTGAGAACATTGCTCAAAGGGAGCAGAAGTTTAGCTGTAGAGGTGACTCCTCTAGAGCTTTGGCTGAGGTACAATGGGATGACAAGGATAGTACCATTTACCATTTAACGGTAATAGTCAAGCAACATTACATTGAGAAGGCCAAGGGTGTTCAAGTATGCGATGTATGTTTAGTTCAAGAACACAGCTCTCAAGCGTGCCTCCTCGTGGAAGATGCCAACTATGTTGGCGGTTTCAACTCGTCTCGGGCCCAGAATGGTCATATTCCAACTCTTATAATCCAGGGTGGAAAAACCATCCAAATTTTTGTTGACAAAACACTCAAAACACGGCTAACCATATCCCACTTCCTAGATTCCAGTAGCCACTCATAGCCCCTCCAATACACCATCAAGGATCTTCACCAGGTCAAGAAGCCACCAGCAAGTCTTGGAAAGATGCACTTAATGCCATGCCTCAACATAATCTGCAGTTCATTCATGAGAGCCATGGCCACCAAGCGAAAACTGAGAATGCCATTGCCAACTTGGATAGGCAACTAAGCCAAATTGTAGGCTAGCTCAATCATCAAAAGATACGCAAGTTTCCAAGTCAGGTCTTGGTAAATGCTAAAGGAGCCCAGAGTCCCGCAACCAGCGCCATCACTCTTCGAAGTGGCACCTAACCTCCGGGACCTTCGTATGCCTCCGATGAAGATGACTTCACCACGACCATAGAACAGCCCTACACAGTGCCTCTTCTTGAGTCCCAACCCATGGCTTTGCCTTACGCCATTCCTCAAGGATACCTAGACTTCCCAGCACCTTACTGTGCTCAGCTGTAACTCAAGGCTTTGAGTGTGCCCCTGGACGTGACATTGCTGCAGGAAGTGCCACAAGGCCAGCCACAAGCACATGCCACTCCTCTTGCCCATCCACAAACGTAGTCCAAGTCCATGCCCAGTGTACTTCCACAGATGCAGCGCAACTCTAGCACTGCTCAGAACTCAGTTTTACGGAATTTGTGCCAAGTATTTAGGAACTGGCCATGACAGCAGTTCCTACAACACACCCGCGACCTGCCTATCTTTCTAACTTTAAAACATCATGTTTTATTGTTAAACAATTAAAAAAGGTTTCCTTTGAGTTAGTAAATAATGTGCAATATCTTTTTCCTCGCATGTTCCAAAGCAAGGACGAGCATAAGGAGGAGTTCGAGAAGGAAATAATCATGCATGCTGCAGAAACTTCAAATCATGCAGCCCTTCCATCAGATTCTCACGCACGTACCCATCTTTGTTAAGCTTATCAAGAATCTAGTCGCATGGAGACATGGGTTTAGTTTCACTCATGTTGTCAAACTTCCGAAGGTTTGTGCCGCAGCACTCATGCACATTCCACTCAAAGTGCATGCTCTTGGGCCTCCCTCACTTCCTTGCGTAATCCAGTCCAAGTGTTTTGAGCGCTGCCTATGTGATACGGGGCCTTCCATCAACATAATGCCATTTGATATCTACAAGTACCACAACTTAGGTGAGCTCAAATCAATCCATTTATGCGTAAGATTAGCTAATGCTCCTATTACCAATCTTATTTCATTACAAGTTCTTTCATTTTAAATTATGTAAAAATACTACATTTATTTTTATAAATATTATTTTCATTTTCATATAATTCCCGTTATTATTTTAATTGTATTTATTTAAATATATATACTCATGTTAATTATATATAATTAATCAAATATTAAAAATATTAAAAATATATATAAAATATATATTATATACGTTTGCCCGGGAAAGACCTCCGTCAAGCAAACTTCAAAATTATTCATTCTAAACCTTCGTTGGGCAAAAGTAGATAGTGGCTATAAATTTATGGTTTTGGTCAGTGAGTCTATTCGTCGGGCAAATGATGTTGACTCTTGTCTTGCTCTATGAACGTGATTTTCCGTCGAGCGAATGCCTAGTCCGACGAGGCTTGGGTGTTAGAGGTCGACCACAGAGCTCTGCCAGGTTAAAATCTCGCATGACGGGATTGTTGGTGCTTCGCCAAGCTAACCTCCATTTCTTGTAGTGGTTCTAATGTGATAACCAAATTGTTCTACAAACAGCTACAAATATGGTTTTCCATGAAGGTGTACCAAATACATTGGGATTGATTGCCATGCATGTAGTAAGAGAAATTGGTGGCCAATCTTATGTTTCCTTCATATATTCCCTTCCACATTCAATTATCTCGTATTTTCACCAAAGCTTTGAAAGAGAATTTTTTTCATATCATTGAATTGAAAGGTGGGACATCATAATATTCAATTTCCAATTTGAAGGGGAGTGTGAAAAACAATTAAGGATTCTGAATCAGCTTGAGATATTATTTTATTTTCTCTTTATTTTTTTATTACTTGCCATAACTAGAAGATTGTGGAATTTGTAGTATTGTTGTACTATAAGGAGTTCATTTCACTAATTCCTTAGGGATTCTCTTTTAGAAAGAATAAATACAATAAAAAATATCTTCGTTTACTCCTAATAAATTAACTCTAGAATATTAATGGACGAGCTTTCGGTCTAAAAACCCTAAATTTATAACGTTCTCTAATTTATGAGAGAAAAAAAAAATCCGATCTCAACCTTGATGGTGGAAGATACATACACAATTTTGTTGAAATGAACAAAATTGTACACCATCAATTTCGATTTGGGTCGATTTAAAATGGGTCTTGAGATTTGAACTTTCTCCCATTACATTGATCACCTGATTAGCCGTACTGCCAAGTGTGGGATCCACGATTTCTATTCCAAGTCCTCAATCAAAATTCAGGAGCCACCACCAATTTACAATGAACACTCTCATTGCACTGTGACTTCACTACATTTTCCTTTTTTACATTTTTGGAGTTGGTGATATTAATTTGTTGACTTGGCTACGTACAGAATGAATCACACCCATTTGCATGCAGATATCCTTTGCTTTCGTCACCTTGTAAATTCCACCTGAAACTCATTATTATACGCACAAATAAAATAAAATAAATACCACCAGAGACGAACATTCATGGTTAACAAATTGAGTGTTCATTTTAATGTAATTCATTTTGATTGGTGGGTGCTCACCTTGTAGCAATTATGACGAAAAATGGTTTGACTCACCGTATTCACCATAACTTCACACGACACCCTTGCTTGATCCATCATTAATTGTGCCAACAAAACTTAAAGATTAAGACAAATTAAAAAAGAAACTTCATTATAACATATGCATGCTACAACTCTATAATTAAGTTGATCAATTTCTATAATTAATTAGCTACTATGAATCAATGGTTTAGTTGTAAATATGTAATATATATTGGAATTTGAGTATGATTGGATAGCTTGTGATCCAAGTATCATAAATGAATATAACTTAAAAGTTACTCGAGTTCAAAATGAATTAGAAATGTTTAATGAATCTATGTTGATTAAGTTAAGTAATAAGGGCCGGAGTTAACTTTTTGGTACTCTAAGTCATCTAAGTCTCCTAGTTGAAACGTGATAGGTATAAAATAGGAGATTAGATGCACATATAAAATATGTTGGTCTCTATTCTCACAAATACGAATAATGTTATGCCAAGATTCTATCTAAGCGTATAACCCTTTTGATCTGAAAGAGAGGAGAAGACTAATATACTCTGTGCTTTGCTCATCGATATGACTAGATCAGATTCTATCTAAACTTATGAATTCTTAATGTTGTTATATTGATTGATAAACTGTGTGTGTATATCTTAATGTTGGTGATCATTGATTTATGTTTAGATGTACGTTGTATGTGTAATATAGTTTACATGTGATATCAGAGCACTAAACATGCTCCTTGATCCAAGGGAACGTCTTCAATCTTGCAAAGCTATCTTGATTCAAAAGTTTTGAACCCTAAACCGTGATTAAAAACTTTGTTTATAAAATGATTTTGGGAAAATGAATTTATTCAACATTTTTGGCCGCGTGCTGTCAAAAACGAAGAACCGCCATCTATGGAAGCACAAAAAACATGTCGTTCTTATTAGGTTTTTTACTGTTGCTTCACAACGGACAAAACGATCATCACTTTCTCCTAAAACCTTCAAACCAACTTGATCGATGTTTTATTCCGTTGCAACTTCTGAACACACGCGTTTAAGACCCTTACTTGTTAGTTGTTGAAACCTCAAAGCCAAAAATCTATTTTCGCTTTTGAAATCCTCTGGCTGTCTTCTCCAGAATTGGGGCTTCTCAAAACCCTAATCGAGGTAAATAAGTTTTTCTCGAAATTAACTTCTGTGGTTCATTCAGATGCTTTGTTGATTTATGAATTTGAATTCAATACTTCTAATTATCTACTATGATTACATGATGATTAAAATGTTGATAATATCATTCTAATATAAAATTTTGAATTCATAGTAAAAAAGTTGTCTTAGGCGGCAAACACAATTTGTCGGTAAAAGTCAAAATTTGCCGCCTAAACTCTATCACGGCGAAATTATTTGTCGCCCCATTCGTCAGGAAAGCCTCGCCGCGAAAGCTCTATGACGACAAACTTTAAACTTTTGTAGGCACAGAATGACTTTTCGCGGCAAATCTTTCGCGGCAAAACATTTGTCACCTTGTACCGTCAAACACACTTTCGCCAGGAAAGAAAAGTTGAGCTGGCAAATATATTTGTCGCAAAAGAATGCCTATGGCGACAAATAAAGGCGCCGGGACATATGTGCTATGGTGGCAAATATATTTGTCGCGAAAGAAGGCGTATTGCGACAAATACATGCGTCGGAACAGATGTTCTATGGTGGCAAACTTTGTTTGTCGCGATAGGTTCTCTATCGCGACAAATTATCTTTGTCGCAATGTTACTCTCTGCCGACAAATATATTTGTCGTCTAAGGTTTATTTCACAACAAAAATATACATAATAATTATTACAAAGATTCAACTTCTAAATGCCACAATACACCATATTTGTAGAATAGTGACAATACAACAATTGTAGAACATTTTAATACTCATTATAATAATATAATATATACATTCAAAAGAGTTATAAGTTTTCAAGTGCAAGTTAGATATATAATGTATACATAAACCCGAAAAAAGACTACCCTAGTTGACTATCATCCTCATTGTGTGCTTCATCAGTCGATGGTACTTCCAAATCAATCGGTGGTAGTTTAAACCCGGACACTTTTGACATACTTTGTACTATTTGCTGGAGATACAACTGCATATGTTCAATTTTCTTGTCAGATGTATTTTTTGCTATCGTCAACTCATCTCTCAAATGATCGACTTCCTTGGTAGCTACCTCTTGAGCTGCCTTTGCTGCTGTCAACTCATCTTTCAAATTATCAACCTCTTTTTGTAAGTAATGAGTGGATGTTGAAGACCGAGAACTTCCAGCCTCACAAACACGTCCATATCCTAATCCACGTATCTGTGTTCCAGGCTTCTTTCCAAGTACATCCATCAAAATATTAAGGCCAACATTAGTATCAGATATAGGTATCTCATCTAATGGAGTACCCTCGGGATATTCCTTCGCTACCTCTTGGAGATAATTATTCTTTTTGTCCATCATTTCATCCTTCAAATGAAATCAACATAAAAAATATGTTACCATATCGCATGAAGATACACTAAGAAAAGATACAAACATGTTGCCTTAATGTCTGATGATAACTTTACCATTCATATTGTCCTTCATAATCAAATATATGAATGATAAAATAATATCAAACATAAAATCATTGAACAAGACCCCGGATTTGGGAAACAACCAATCAAATAAAGCATAAAGATAAATTCTCTAACAACCAAACAAATAAAGCATAAAAATAAATTCTCTAGCAAACAACCAATCTGTTCAGAAATCCAATAATCAAACCAAATCCTGGAACAAACTCATTCTCCATCAAGACAAGCAAACCAAGCAGTGTAAACAAACTCATTTGTATTAACGAATGAAAATTTATAGGCTTTTCCTCATTCAAAACCCACAAAATGAGGGTTTGTTGAAAGGAAAAAGAGAGTGTTAACAAACAACCAATAAAAATCCATTTGAACGGTAACAAAACTTTGAGTAGGCAACCCCATAGCAAATCAAGACAAGAAAAATCTCACCGATAACAAATCATGCACCAAACCAAGCAGTGTACTCAGTTTCAGTATCAATACATACTTGTAAAAGGCTGTTTGACTATACTTGTCAAGCCCACTTTACATGAAACGAAATGCCAAACAAAATGCCAGCAAGTGTACTTAGTGACCAAACATATAATTCAATAAATACTTACATATTTAGCTTTGGCCTTATCATTGTTCCATTGGTTGGTTTTCGTAGAATAAGTTTTCCCATAAGTGTCTATCTCCACAAATTTTGAACCCTCCTAATGTGGAATAATAGCGTATAAAAAATTAATAAATGTATTTTAATGCTCAATACTCAATAATATCTTTAATACAAAACTGTTATTTTACCTTAACACACTCCATTGTTATGTGTGCGAAAGATTTCGAACCAGCATGATGCTCTATCTCCTTTTCAGCTCGGTTCGCTATATTCGCCTTAGATGCTTTCTGCATAGTTGTATGACTAATGAGTTCGTTAGCATTAAGAGAGAATTTTTCTGTATAATTTTGCAAAATAATAAAATACCAAAAACTTCGGTGTCTGAAAATGGGCACACATAAATGCCCATTGGTCTTGAGCGTCTCTAAGTACCATCTCCAATGGTGGGTTGGCCAACGCTTCCCCAGCTGTTGGGAAAAGCTGAAAGTACTTGTGTAACTCATGCTTGAAGTCTCTAAACCTCCTAGCCATGACATCATTGACATATTTTTCACTCTTTGGATCTTTCAAGTCTATGTCAAAGTTGAGCTACAATTAATTTGAAAAAGTGTCAACGATATGTTTTGTGCAAATAAAAGATTTTCTACATAAAATATCAGCAAAAACTGTGAACCAAAATAAAATCTAATTCAAATATAAAAAGTTTGTTGAAGAGAAACAAACTAAATAAAGAGTAAGGAAACCCAATTATTCAAAAACCTAATTGCACAAGTAATGAAAAATGAAGTCGATGACAAGTAATTTACTCACAGTGATCTCATTCATAAGGGCACTCCTATCATTTTCCTCAATGTCGGTCCAGTATGCTTTATTCATGGCACAATTCCTTCGGATAATTGCTCCAAGGTCATGGGACAGCAAGCTCGAAATCCGCTGACTCACAGGTCTATTAAACAGAGGATCAAATTCAACATGAATCTTCTGCAAGGTGGTGCGAACAATCCGATTTGTCTTGATTGCCGCACATGCCCCCCTAACTCCCGGTTTAGGAATTGGGTGCTCTACATCTGCTTGAGTTGGAAGACGACCAGAACCTATCATTGTACAATAAGAATACATAAATACAATCATAGTTAGTCTTAGCACACCTTCCTAAAGTGAACAAAAAAAATCATTACAAAAGACTAAATACAAAAAAAATTGGGTTGCACTTTCTACAACCTACCATTAGATTCATTTCCACCCGTGGTTGAGTCAATCCTCTCATCATCTGTAACTTTACCATTAGTCATTTTATTGTTCTAAAAATGCAAATAATAAGTAAACATGAATTGATTTTATTACCAACTGATGAGGAGGTTGCAGTAATAGGCAGCCTACGGTTGCGTGAACGACAACTAGCCCTCATAGGTTGAGAGGGAGACTGCATTGGTGTAGAAGAAGCCTCCCTTGTACATTCAGTTCGAGGTGGAGAAGGCCTTCTTGTAGGTTGAGGTTGAGTCGGGGGGGGGGGGGGGGGGGGGGGGGAGGGCCTTCCTATAGGTTGAGGCTGAGTCGGCGGAGGCCGTCTTGTAGGTTGAGGCTGACTATCAACAAGAGTATTGCAAGACCTTTTGGTCGGTTGAGGTTGAGTCGGGGAGGGCCTTCTTGTAGGTTGAGGCTGACTATCAACAAGAGAAGTACAAGACCTTTTGGTCGGTTGAGGTTGAGTCGGCGAGGGCCTTCTTGTCGGTTGAGGACGACTATCAACAAGAGCAGTACAAGACCTTTTGGTAGGTTGAGGCTGAGTCCCAGACCCACAAGCTGTTTTAGGCTGAGCAGAAGCCTTAGGAGCAGATTGGCTGTGAGCATTGGATCGAGTCTGTAGCAATAGTTTTCTCCTTGAAATGAAACTCATCTGCAAATTAAAAAAACAGACATCATTTACTATATCAATCATAACTAAATATAAACATTATATGTAAAACGTTTACCAATTTGTATAAATCAATTTCTAAGTGTTTTTGGCATATTGCTTAGTGATCAAAGTCGTTGTCCTTAGCACTATCATAGCTGTCTTCCTCATCACTATCAATACTATTACCCTCATCACTTTGAAGACTATATTCCTCATCAAATGAACTATCATCTTCAACAATAAAATCCCCTCTATCAATTGGCCTGAGAGGGCCGAGATCAATATGTATAGCATCAATCTCTATTGGTGCGACATCTTCTCTATGTAACGGTGTAATGATGACATCATCATTATCAAGTTGAATCTGGCTATGTATCTCTGATGATATATTCTCTTGGTACGGCCCATCATCGTCACTGTCATCAACTTCAGAATTCTCCTTTTCTGGAATGTTCCAAATATTTCTGTGTTCAATATGCTCAACCACTTTCCAGCCACCACCAGCCTTAAGATCTTCCAAATAAAACACTTTTTTGGCTTGAGTTGCCAGGATATAAGGATCGTGTTCATATCATTGAGTACGTGTATCCACGGATATTAGCGTATAATCGCGCTTTAGACTTCCAACCCTTGTCGGGTCTGTGTTAAACCATCGACATTTAAACAACACGACCCTATAGCGTTGTCTATATAACACCTCAACTACACTTGTCAACTTGCCATAGAAATCAATCTCAGAAGTCTCATAGCTTCCTGGCACAAAAACTCCGCTATTCTGGGTAGTCAAATTATCATCACGTTCAGCAACCACAAACTTAACTCCATTTACAACACATCCTTGGTAAGTTTCAACTCTAACAGGGCCCCTCGATAACTCAAATAACTCATCACTAAACTTCGCAGAATTCTCCTTCTGTAAATTTCTCATCTGCCAAGGAAAACAATTGTTATTTGTTGTTTTCTAATTCGACAATTTTGAAGAGAAACTAGCCTACAATCAGGAAAAAAGAAAATGCAAAAATCAGTCTAAAATCACGATCTTTACTTACCTGACCCCGAAACCAAGCAGGAAATAATTTCTTATGCCTTTCTGCAATGTTCTCATCATTCTCACGTCGTATCAGTTCCTCATGCTCCCTGCATTATTAATTAGTGGATTTGTTATACATTGGACATATGTTGTCATACTTCAACTATTATGAACAATAAACCATAAATAGTTCACTTACATTAGGAATGGTGATACCTCTTCGTAATTGTTCAATATATACCAATGAGCTACTTCGTTATCAGTATTTGTCCATCCAATGCTTGCCTTACTCATAAACAGACGTGCATTTTGAGCAAAGACAGAAAGTTTCTCTTCTCGTGCACCACCGTCATTGTTTCTATCAGGCTTATTGAAATATGTCACCACATTACGAAGGTACATTGAACAATACATTAGGGATTCATTTGTAATGTATGCTTCAATTAATGACCCTTTCGGACGAGCCCTATTTCGGATAAAGCCTTTATACTTACCTAACATTCTGGAAGAAAAATATTATTGTGAGTTTTTCATGTAGCTAATCTATAAGCAACGTACACTACAATGAAATAGAATTAATTGAAAAGATCAATAGTTAGTACCTTTCAATAGGATACATCCATCGAGCTCCAACAGACCCACCAAGCTTTGCTTCATGAGGGAGATGCACCAAGTGAACCATGACATCAAAGAATGAGGGGGGGAAAATTTGTTCAAACTGGCATAGAATGTATACAATCTCACTTTCCAACCTATTCAAATCTGATTTGCACAATGTCTTAGAGCATAACTGTTGAAAAAACCTTGATAGATGAATGACAGGTTCAACCACACCAGCATGCAAATATTTTCTAATTCCCACAGGAAGTAGCCGCTGCAATAACACATGCCAATCATGGCATTTCAGGCCCGAAATGTTTCCCTTATCAAGTTTAATACTTCTGGATATGTTGGCTGCATATCCATCTGGATATTTTACAGACTTCAAAAATTGAAAAAATTCTTTCCGCTCATCTGGATTAACAGTAAAAGCTGCGTATTTCTTTTTATACTTGCTCCCCGTCCACTCTAACCACAGGTGTTTCCTAATGCCAAGGTCTTGTAAATCCTGGCGAGCCTTCGTTGTATCCTTAGATTTTCCCTCTATGCCTAGAATCGTCCCTACCAAACTATCACTTACATTCTTCTCTACGTGCATCACATCTAGCATATGCCTGATTTTAAGCTTGGACCAGTACTCTAACTCAAAAAAAATACTTTTTTTGTTCCAATTTAACGCATCTTGTGTCCTCTTTTTGTTCCTATCCTGGTTGTTGGGATGTTTACCAAACTGACTAAAGTGTAGATTGTTCAACTGATCCAAAAGGTTTTCACCTGAGAATTCTCTAGGTCTTGCATTTACCTCAATATTCCCATCAAAAGCATCTTCGTTCTGGCGCCATGGATGATCCCATGGCAAAAATCGTCGATGTCCCAAGTAACAAACTTTCCCACTGAACCATTGGGAACTTACATCCTCGTTACAAACCGGGCATGCCTTATAACCTTTCGTGCTCCATCCAGATAGATTCCCATATGCTGGGAAGTCGTTAATGGTCCACATCACTGCTGCACGGAGGTTAAATATTGAATTAGATGCTCTATCAAATGTCTGCACACCATATTCCCATAACTCCTTGAGCTCATCAATTAACGGTCTCAAATAAACATCAATATCCTTACCAGGCACACGAGGCCCAGGAATTAATAAAGTCAGCATTGAGAATTCCTTCCTCATGCACCTCCAAGGAGGAAGATTGTAAGGCATCACTATAACAGGCCACATGCTGTAAGATGTGGTCATATTCCCGAATGGATTAAATCCGTCGGTGGCAAGCCCTAACCTAACATTTCGTGACTCCATTGAAAAATCTGGGTACTTTCTATCAAACTCCTTCCAAGCTTCTCCATCCGCTGGATGCCTCATGATATCATCATCAACTCGGCCATCCTTGTGCCATCTTATAGCACTCGCAGTGTGCATAGACATGTACAGCCTCTGCAATCTGGGTTTAAGTGGTAAATAACACAATACCTTCTAAGGAATCTTTTTTTTCTTGTCTTCACCCTTGAATTTATACCTTGGCTCATTACACACAGGACATTTATCCAACCCTTCATTCTCCTTGTAGTACAAAACGCAATCATATTGACATGCGTGAATCTTTTCATACCCCATCCCTAGATTTTTCAAAACTTTTTGTGCTTGATGATGCGTCGAAGGTAGAAGATTCCCTTTAGGTAGCATCCTTTTCAATATTCCCATCAAGTGGTCATAACATCTATTGGACATCAAGTACATTACTTTACAATGCATTAACTCAACTACTGCTGTTAACACAGAGAATTCTTCACATCCAAGATACAGTTCCTGTTGAGCTTCTTCCAATAATCTTTCATATTTGGAAGAATCCTCCCATTGCATATTGCATGAGTGATCATCATCCAAATTATCATCTCTATCATCATTAACTGAGACGTTATCTTCTTGCAAGCCATCATGGCCATGATTTTGAGATGCGTATGGGTACAAATCGTTGATTATCCTCATTACATCATCATTACCACTACCTATGTCATCAGTAGATGGCACCACCGACTGAGCAATGAATGCGCTTGAACCAGATCCTACTTGTTCACCATGGTGAATCCATGTCGTATAACCATAGGACATCCCATATCTAATTAAGTGCATTCGAACTTCATCAATTGACTTCCAATATCTGTTACTACATGTTTGGCATGGACATCTAGTTTGATTACGACTATTGACATGATTCCTTGCAACTTTGATAAATGCCTTAATCCCGTCCATGTATTCCCTACTCAATTTTTGAGAACTTTGTATCCATTGCTTGTCCATGGAACAACCAAATCCTATTCAAACAATGAGTCCAAAACATACTTCTCATAAGGATCAAATAATTAAATTCCAAATATACTAACCTACTATTAAGCAATCAAATCTAATAAATAATAACAAGGATTCAGTAAGCTAAGATTCCAAATATACTTAACATCCTGGTTTGCCACTCCATTAAGCATCAACTAAACCTACAATTCATTTATACTCAATAATTTCTTCATTCTCCTGTAAGGTTCCAGAAGTAACTAATTAGATTGAAGTCTAAACTAAGATCAGGTTTGAAGCTTACTAAAGCGAAAAAGGTTTCTAATTATTGTGTAGTTTAGAAGTTTACCTTTCTTGGAAGACTTCCTTCAGCTTTGACCCGAAAATCTTCTCCCACTTGCCAATCTAGGCCTGCCCCTCCTCGGAAATGAACCTTTCGTCTTAAGCTTGTTAGTGATAGGATTCTACAAGAGGATGTATACATAAATCAATGAGGCTAGCATAGCATGTGCTAAGCTTCTAAGTAAAGCAAATACCAAAATTAAAGGAATATATATATATATATATTTATGATATGACTGCAGTTAAAGTTGTCTTTTAACTGTCTGGTATAGATGTAATTAAATAAATGGTTAAATGGAACTAAATCTGTCTCCCAAGGTCTCAATAAGTGACCAAATCTTTTGTTACAGGACCAAATGCTAGTTAACCCATTTACGGGCAGATATAATTAAACTATGAGGAATGGTTTAAAGATCTTTTTATTAGAATGTTTGGTTCTCACGGAGCAATATAAAATTAACCTTTATGGAAGGAAAAATTAGGCACCAAATGATTCTTAATGTAGCCCAAAGCCTTAACTACTGATCATAATGTAGCTATCAACTAGCATCTGCGCAGAGGAATAAGAATTTGGTACATGCATAAAATCAACATAAGAGTTCTCTACTTATTTGACTTGTACAAACTTAAAAAAAAAAAAAACTGATCTCAAATACTTTTGTTTAAATATTGAGATCATTTCAACTTTAAGTTAAAAATCTGGTACCATCTAGCTAGTAGAGAGTAGCCAAATACGCCACCTAAGGTCTATATATAGTCAAGTACAATCTGAATTAAAGCTTCATCTTTTTATTTTGTTCGATTCCCTTTTCTAATCCTTTGATTTTCCTTTTTTTAAAACCGATACTCAATAATTTATATATTTATGTGTGTTATATGAGAGTGAATATATAGATCAATTAATATTGTGTGTTTTATACACACAAATTTGCTAATTTTTTTGGTATAAATATTGTTTTGTTCTTTCATTTAGAAGGATATTCTAACATAAATTTCTGATTTCGTCACTAGAATCCAAATCTAAATATTTGTTAATAACCATGCATTATTGATACAATAAGTAGATGGATAGATATCTGAAATTTTCTCATCGATCTTGAGTACTATTCATGCATAATTAATGGCTGTGATCGAGCTAGTGGTCCAAACCTTCCTCATCCAACAATTAAAGGAAGAGTTAGAAGAGGGCCAACAGGCCAGTTATAGTCCATGCATGTAGGATTGTAGGGTCATACCTTAGACATGAATCTAAATTACTCCAATTAAACACATGCCTAGTAATAAAGAACGAAAGAAAAAAAAGAATAAATGATATGCACTCACTAATCACAATGAGTAATTGATGATGTAGCAAATTATATGTGATTTAGCAATATTTCATTGATAATGTGATGAAATTAATTGAAACACAAATAAGACTAGATTAGCCTCTGCATATATGCAGTATAGATTTCAAATTCATATCTCATGACCATCTAAGATTCAAATTTAAGAAACCCAAGCCACTTTCGATTTAAACATGTGAGTGGAAGGTGTTGAATAGAATTTTTATGCAAAATAATATATGTGTATATATATATATATACACAAACATATTTAGAATATGAGATTACAATCCTATAATTAGAAAGGATACAACCATAAATTAAAGTGAAATATTTTTTGTTATTGTATATAAATATACAAGTAAGGACAAAACTAGAGCAAAGATATATTGCCATACAAATTAAGTGTGAAGGAGTTTTAATATCTATGTTAGAAAAATAAAAGGAATTCATAGCATTGTAAGCTAGTTGTATAACTTGGAAAGAGAATGAAGAGTTGTGTGATAAGCAGGTCGTCAATGGATTCTTTTGGGCAGGAAAACCTGTTACTAATCACAACAGAGAGGCCACCCATTCAACTGCACTCGGAGTAAGTGACTACCTTGAGAGTCTAGGAATCTGTTCAAGTAACTTATTGTTATATGTAATTTCTGAAGGGAAGATGTAATTTATTTCATGGTTTCTACAGCTTATTCCTTTGGGGACTAGGTCCGATTTTGCCAGCTCATTTGGCTGGCTGGTTAGTCATGCATTTCAATCTGGTATCATTGATGTAGTTGTCTATGTTTACTCTAGCTCTAGATTATTGAATATCTGATGTTTTAATAGGAAAAATGATCCTCGTGAAGCTATTGAATATCTGTTGTTTTAATAGGAAAAATGATCCTCGTGAAGCTATTGACCACAATAGAAGAATTTCAATTGACTCATTGTTATTGAAAAATCATCAATCCATTCTAATTTTGAGTCAACGAAATAAAAAACACAACAATCATCTATTCCTAAACCATTCGAGCTAGTCTCGATTCTTTCAGCTAAGAGGTTGTAAGAAAGGAGATACCTGAGCAACAATCGCAGTGGTCTTCGACCTTTGCTGCACCCAAGTGAGAAGATAATCAGACCTGAATCGGAGCATCAAGAAGTTTGAGTTTAGGAGATACCTGTGATTAAGAAGACGGATCTACAAGTCCTCACTCTGCCATCGCAGTGGTTACTTTCAGGATCATAGACTTCAGGTTTCCAGGCTTAGACGAAATCTTAGACAGATGATACAAGTTCTAAAGCTTTGAGATGAGCCACATGCAAATCCACACCAGAGAGTTCTGTTAGATGATGGATTTCCCCCATCAATTTCAACTGAACAAGGTATGAGGAATTTGAATTGCTATGAGTCTAAATCAAATTGCAGAAACCAAATGTAACCAGATGTAACACATTGTAGTCAGACTCTAACCAAATGTTACACTCCACATGTGTAAAACAACAGATTCGTGCTAATAATTGAAATTGAAAATGTTAAGATAGAAGGGATGCAGATCTTTCCATCCTGAATCATGACTCTGCCCAGCGAGTGTGTCACCAAAATAAGCAATAAAGGTGCAAACTTTCAACTTTTCCAATATCTTAGTCTTTAATAACTAGAACTAACATATCACATGATCAGGGACCTTTAACCAAACCTAAACTGAGAGCATTACAATAACATCACACCAGATTACACACACCAGAATTCCTTGCAGGCAAATCATACTCACGGAAACAATAACTTTCAAAATTGACAACGGTTGAAGAATGAAAATATGGAGCCAGCTAATGTCACGTAGCAAAGGTACTCCAATATAATGACCAATTTATAAAATTGAATGAAATACAACTCAAAGCTGAATTACAACTAAAAAAACAAAAACCAATGAAACCTAGATCCACCACATTCACTTCAAAACAGAAACAAGGAATTGAGTTAACAATTATCCATATACCAAAGGAGTTAGAAAACAAAAACAAAAACTGTCTCTTTGGAGGATTTGAAGTCAAGCTTATGACTTAGGGATAGGTCTCTAATCCAAAAACTCGATCGAGTCCTACTTATCCCTAAATCATAAGAAATTAACTTGATATTTTGATAATATATAGCATACTTAAAATGATAATCATAAGAACATATCTAGCAATAATCTCCATTTTTGTTTGTTAAATGTTAGCTATAAATTATAATAGCTAGAAAGTATATATGTTGACAAAGCATACATATTTTACCTATTAAATACTTTTGTAAATTTAGGATTTTTTGCCACCTTTCCCCGATATGTTTTGAAAATATTGCTTCTTGTGGTTTGGATCTTTTGGCGATGATGTGCTTCTCTGTCCTCCTTTCTTCATATAACAACTCATTTTTTGTTTTTCTAAACTAGTGATCTATATAAGCATGGAGACCATAATTGGAGTCTTTTTTAAAAACTTTCTAGCAAAATTAGAAGAAACATACCACTAATCAATCTCCACTTGCGCAGCCCTTACACCCACAATGCACACTCTATGACCTTTTCCTCCCTCAGATGCTTGGGCATTCAACAATCACAGGTTGTCGCAAAGTTATGATCTCGAGGTTCACCTAAAACAGCAGAGGCGTTCATAACCAGGCTGCATTCCAAACACAACCCATATGTAATCATATTAGACTTTGATAATCGACACAAGGAAAATGAAGTTACAATATCAGTTTCAATATCCTAGATTAACTGCCACCCAAGATTTTTACATAAACCTGCAAATGTAGTATAAAAGTTAGAACTTTGAAGTTTCTTGGCAGTCCAATTATTAGATTTAACTGTACGGATACTTATTTGGCTAATATATTTTCCTCATCAACTTAATTGGGGGTTTCTCGTAAATATGAAATTAAACATATTTTGAAATTTGTATCATCAAAATGTTAATTCTTGGTCTCTTTTAACTTTATAAGTTTTGTACATTCCTAAGTTCTACCTCAAATTTCCCTGTCCAAACACACTTAAATGTACTAACCTCACAACTAAAGATCCAATTCCAACACATGTATCATGAGAACTTCAAAATAATTTCACTCACTGTTAAAGATATGAAGAAGCTGAGGGAGCTTTCAAGGGCAAGCTTTTTAGGGGTTTTTGTTCTCGGAGAAGGTAGTTACTAGCTATGGTGAGCCTTCACTGCAAACTCCTCAAGCCTCTACTTTTAGAGCAAGATACTGAAGCACACAAATTGTAGGGGGTGGGTGACATTGACACTGACACAAGGCATTTTGCTTAATCCTTGATCTGATAAAACCCAATTTTTTTCCTTCTCTTTTCCTTTGCAAATCATATTAATTATTAAATAACTGCTTTGATTCAAATCAAATATCTGTTCTATTAATTTGTTTATCTGAGATTGAAACAGCAAAAAAACCATTAACAAGTCAGCTCTGATTGACATCATATTTACATTCAACTCTCGATAGCACCATCCCCATGATTGAAATATCCATGAAATAGCGATGGATAGGTAAGTATCAGACTATTTCACTCTGATTCTATAATTTGAATACTTTGCAAATCGAGTGTGACCCTCCTACCCAAAGGTTCTCCTCACATGACATCTCTCCCATAGTACAAATGAAGGCAGAAATAAAGAAACAAACTATACAGGTGAAAAATTTCATGTTATGGACTAAGATTTATTAAATTCCAAACCTAAATCACCACAACATTTTTCTGTGAGAAAACACACCAAAGAGCGACGCACCTGTATGTCTTCGTCTCAGAATCGAAGAAGGAGAAAGCAGAGAAACCTGAAGATCGATCTACAGCGGTCGAGATTGGGGTCTTCTGTCTGACTAAATATGTAAAAGACTAAAGATTGAGATGCAGAGAAGCAAAATGAAGTAGAAGTCGCGCAGGACAAATTTTCTCCTCAACAAATGAAATAGAACGACACCGTTTGGA
This sequence comes from Prinsepia uniflora, assembly GCA_032719365.1. NCBI lineage: Eukaryota > Viridiplantae > Streptophyta > Magnoliopsida > Rosales > Rosaceae > Prinsepia > Prinsepia uniflora. The sequence goes on from CM064876.1 coordinate 60,873,967, forward strand.
CACTACTACAATGCCTACGCCGACAAACCAAGTTCCCAAGCTGTGACCACAATTTTTATGGCGGGAACACATCCCGCCTATTTTTTCCTGAGAGAATTGCAAGCAGATAAATTATTTTTGGAAAAAAAAATCACGAGGAAAAACTTTGTCGTCATAGCCTCCTTGTTTGTCGCACAAAGTTTCCCGCCATAATAAAAAGGTCCTGCTGAAAGTTTGACAACAAATTGTAATCTTTGTCGTGATAGATAACCTATCACGACAAATTTAGATTTTGCCGGGATAGTTTTTGCCGCAAAAGCTATAAATTCTACTAGTGATATGAACTGTCAAATGTTTATAAGAAAATGTTTTTGTTGATCATGTGGAACTCTGAATGCTTATGTTCTCAGTTAGATTCTACACGAGGTTCATCCTACTGTGATCGATGAGTCATGTCAATTTCCTTGATATTGATAGACATCATTAGTCATGACCAATTAAATATTCACCAGAGTGGACTTTAGTTGTTCTTGGCTAATGATGGAATCATAATCTACAAATCCTATTGTGGTGGAGAATCAAGGAGAATGATTCTTGTCGATGATTATGTAATTGATTGGCAGGTTAGGAGCAATTCAGTACATCCACATACATGTGGGTCTATTGTGTTGTTCAAAATTTGGCAATCTGATCACTGTGGAAAAGAGAGTGACACCCATAGGAGTCACAAGTCTCACACATTCATGCTGATTTTATGCATACTCAGTAAAACTAAATATTGGTGTCAACTATAATTAGGGTGCTTGAAAACCAACTTTAATGAGATAAAAATATTGATTGGAAACAATTACAAGAAGTGGAGATCAGACCTCGAATTTCACCTAGGATATGCTGGACTGGGCCTAGCACTTATGGAACCTATACTAGGTGACCTCACAACCATGAGCACTAAGGAAGACATGGACTACTTCAAGGATTGGAAATTTGGAACCACTCAAACAAATTTTCCCTACTGTGCATTAAGAAGTCTATGTAGGACAATGTGAGAAGTGCCATCAAAGTGGAAGGCAACTCTACTAAGGAGTACTTGGATGTCATAGCTGCCAAGTATTAGACTTCAAATAAGGCGGATGCTAACACTCACTTGGCTGAATTAGTGAGTATGAGTTTTGATAGAATAGGCAACATTTGAGACCACCTTATAAAGATGGTGGAGATGGCATCCAAACTTGGAGACCTTAAAATTCCTATCAATGACCAGTTCTTAGTACACTTGGCTTGAACTCCCTGCCACCAGAATTTGGTACTCTCACCATGCCATACGATTTTCAGAAGGACAAGTCGGATGTTATTGAGCTGATTACATAGTGTGTGCAAGAAGAGTTACGACAAGGAAAAAGCTGTTGTTGTGCATATGGTGCACTCCTCCAAGAATAGAAAGCACTTTCCAGTTGGTAAGCAAGGTAAAACCTTTAACAGCTCTACTAAATTTACTAATGAGACTCACAACCCCCTTAATGCACCATGATCTCGAATTCATAAAAGGGAAAAGTTCAACCTCAAGTGCTTCTTTTGTCAACAACCTGGCCATGTTCGAAAAGATTGCAATGATTTCAAAGAATGGGTTGCACAAAAGGGTATTTTATCAAAACCCTTACATGTTTTGTTTGTTTTGAAGCAAGCTTACTTTTTACTCCTTAAGATTCTTGGTGGTTTGATAGTGATTGTTTTGTGCATATTACAGGGGTTCACAAAACTGACAAATCCAAATAGAATGATCTACAAAGTGTTTGTTGTAAAGAGATCAAAAGTAGCAGTTGAGTTTGTTGGAAGTGTCGAGTTAAAACTTTTATCTAGTTTTGTTTTAGAACTTAAAGAAGTACTTTTTGTACCTTTTATGAGAAGGAATTTAATTTCAGCATCCTAAATTGTTAGGGACGGTTTTTTTTAATTGGAAATTCAAATACAATTTCATTTTTTAAATCAAGTAAGATGAATGATTTGCTTGGCACTGCCTCTTTGATTGGTGATATATGGAAACTAAATTACTCTATTGTGAATGAATGTTTCTCTGTTAGTCTTGTTGGTTATAAGAAAATGCTTGTTGATGATAAATCATTCATGCTATGGCATAAAAAGCTAGGGCATATCTCTACGGAAAGAATCATGAGGCTAATGAAATCAAACTTCTGCCTAAGTTATCTCCAATAGACTTAACTGATTGTATAGACTGCATTAAGGATAAAACCACTAACCCTAGAAAGAAAAATGCCTCTCGAAGCCATACACTACTTGAATCATTCACACTAACGTTTGTTGTCCATTTACATACAAAACTATTTGTGGTAGTTCATATTTTGTCACATTCATTGATGATTTTTCACATTTAACCTATGTTTATCTCATTGCTGAAAAAGATGTTTTAAAATGTTTTGAGATTTTTAAAGATGAGGTTGAAAACCAATTGAATAAAAATATTAATATTGTGAAATCTAATTGGGGATGTGAGTATTATGCTAGATTTACTGAAGTAGGTTAGCAGAAAAAAAGTCCTTTTGCACTTTACTTGCAACAACATGGAATTTTGGTTCAACACACAACTCCCTACACACCCCAGCATGATGGGGTGGCCGAGAGAAAGAATAGGACCCTGATCAATGTGATTAGGAGTATGAAATGCAGAGCTGGTTTACCAGAATTTCTGTGGGGAGAGGCACTTGAAACTGCTAATTATATGTTTAACTGAGTACTTGGAACATCTATCCCCAAAACCCCTTTTGAGCTATGGAAAGGTTGGAAGCCTAGCCTAAGTCACCTGCACATTTGGGGATGTGGGGAAAAAGCCAGATTCCTAAATCCCAATGAGAGGAAGTTGGATAGTAGGACTCAATCCTGATACTTCGTAGGATACCTTGAGAAATCCAAAGGTTACAAGTTCTACTGCACTGGCCTTCACACTAAAATCTAGGAAACAGATAATGCTAGATTTTTGGAAGATTTTGAGACTAAATACACGACAGTGGACAACTCAGATTTTAATGAGTTACAAGAACCACTGCCTAATACCCCAGTAAGTATAATACCTACCCCTATTGTTCCAACAACCACTTAAACCCAAATGCCACTCCTTGTGACCACTGATGTACTTGAACCTGCAGTTGGAAATATGATTCATCCACCACCCCAACAACCTGAGATCATTGAAGAAGATTCCACTGATCTTAATGCTCCTAGGAGATCCTCACGGCCTATGAGATCTGCCATTGCACCAGATTACATGGTATATCGTCAAGAAATATTTTTTTACCTTGGTGATGAGGAAGATCCTATCACCTTCAAATAAGTAATGCTGCCTTGTGGCAGAAGGCAATGACTAAAGATTTGGCATCAATTGCAACCAATGAAGTCTAGGATCTCATTGAAAACCAATATGGAGTGAGACCTATTGGATGTAAGTCTGTGTTTAAGACTAAAAGGTACTCATAAGGTCATATTGAAAAGCACAAAGCTAGACTTGTAGCTAAGGGGTTCACTCAGAGGGAATGGTAGACTACTCAAACACTTTTTCTCCTATATCATTCAAGGAATCCCTAAGAATCATCATGGCACTCACTACTCACTTTGACGTAGAACTTCACCAAATGGATCTGAAGACTGCATTCCTTAATGACAGTCTCAATGAGCAGATATTCATGCAACATCCACCTGGATTTATTGAAAAGGGGAAAGAGTTTATGGTTCGCAAGCTGAACAAGTCAATCTATGGGCTAAATTAGGCCTCAGTACCTCAAATTCGGCCAGGTAGTCACTGGTTTTTGATTTTCTGAAAATAGGCTTGATGACTACATTTATCTCAAGATCAGTGGATCCAAGTTTATCTTTCTAATTATGCACATTGATGACATCTTGTTAGCTAGTTCTGATTTGCAACTACTAGTAGACAATAAGGGCATGTTGTCTGCAAACTTTGATATGAAAGATCTTGGAACTACACATTATATTCTAGGCATTGAAATCATTAGAGGTAGAAGAGCTAGAATCCTAGGACTATCTCAAAAAGATTACATTGAATGGATACTCAAAAGGTTCAGTATGGATAAATGCTCAAAGAATGAAATTCTTGTTAAGAAGGGTGACAAGCTGAGTTCTGAATAATGTTCCCAAACTAAATTTGAAAAGGAAAGTATGACAGACAAGCCTTATGTGCCTTTGGGTGGGAGTGTCATTTATGCTCAGGTTTGTACAAGATCAGAGTTGGCCTTAGCCGTTATCTTGCTTATAAGGTCTCAATCAAATCTAGTTGAAGCTCACTAGACTACTAGGAAGAAAGTAATGAGATACTTACGAAAAAAAGAAGAAGTTAGGCATAGATGGTTGTTTATGGAAAGTTCAATGATCTGGAGTTAGTAGCCTATTTTGACTCAGACTTGGCTGGATATCCTGGAAAACTATCAAGCAAACCAACATAGCTATATCGACAATGCAAGCTGAATTCATTTATCTATATAAGGAAACCAAACAAGCTATGTGGCACAAGGATTTCATGGAACAACTAGTGGTAATAGAATTTGTTCAGAGTCCAATTAGGGGGTACTGTGACAACACTTCAACTGTGTTCTTTTCTAAGAACAATAGAAAAAAATGCAATGAGGTTGATGGAAGTGATAAATGCAAGAAAATGTAAAATAAGTTGTGATTGATGTGGTGCATATAGGCACCAAGCTAATGCTTGTTGATCCAATGACTAAGCTTCTACCCATGAAGGAGTTCCAAACTCATGTTGCAAACATGGGACTCACTGACTATTTTGATTCAGTTCATCAGTGGGAGTAAGGTTTGTAGTTCGTTTATTTTCTAAGTCAATTGTTGAGAATTATGATTTGTTAATCATGTTTTGTTTCAGAATTCCGAATATTCCTCTTAAAGAAAACTACAAGTGTTATATTTACGAGAAGTTAATGAATGCATTATATTTTGATTATTGTGCCTTGTTCTCTGAGAACTTGTATTTTGGTAAGTACAAACACTATGTGTGACGCCCCGGAAATTCAAGAAATGTAAATTTGAAAGTTTGAATGTAAAATGATGATTTTGCCCTTGGTTATGTGGGTAAAAGTTGACTTTTTGTTCGAGACACTTTTTGGATGTTCCGGAAGGACTATTGGGTAGGTCCCGAGACACTGAGTCCGTAGACAAGCGACATGCCAAAATTGGAGTTCGGATGTGAAAGTTATGGACCTTGAATAGTGAGGGGCAATTTGGTAATTTTTCAAAGAAAGGAAAAATGGTAATTTGGGACAGGGCTTGGTTGATTCAGCCAAGGTTGGTGACTCATCTGCCTGTTGAGCGACACTTGTCGCTTAGAAAATGAGATTGGTGGCAATGGTTGCCATTTGAAATCAAAGAAAGATAACCGTAAGAAAAATAAACGTAAGAATACATATCTATAGCTGATCATAGTTGATCAATTTAACCCCAGACGTTGAGAGACTTAACAGAGAGAATAGAAGTGAAGAACGAGAAGGAAGAGGAGAGAAAATATAAAGGAAACCATAAAACCCGAAACTTGTTTTTAGGAATTGAGATTCAATTTTTGGGTTTTAGACCAACCCAAGTCGAATTAAGGTTAGAGAAAGCTTTCTGGAATCATTTCGCATCGAACCACCTCAAAATTGGAATGAATTGACGGAGAAAAGGACAAGAACTGAAGCCTCAAATCTCTTAAAAATTTAAGATTGAGTTCGAGTTACAGGAAGCATTGAATGATGAAATTGAAGTTGCAAGACTATTTAAAATGATGCTACGATGCTCTTTGATGAATCAATTGAAAGAAAACAACTAGAATTGATTGAGATTGAAGGAGGAACAGTGCCCGCAACAGAGTGTAAAACATGAGGTTGAATTTGATTGTTCAAGGTAAGAGTTTATGTAATTAAGGATACAGACCTTTAATTAGAATTATAACGATGCTAATTGATGGAATAAATATGGAAATCGATTGAGAATTGGGCAGGATTGGATCGAGTTGCATCGTAGGACCCATTTGTAGGGAAATTGGGTAGAAGAGATGATGAAGAGTACTGGTACTGTAGCAGGCGCGTGGATTTCACGCGCAGCCACTTGCGGTGACGCGTGAAGGCGTGTAGAGCTGATTTCCAAGGTGAGGTCAACATGACTTTTACTCTATTCAATGTAACGAACATTTTAGAATTGGTTTCGAGTCGATCGGACACCATCTCAATATTGTTTCGAGGGTCCGAAGTGTTATATGATATTTTAATTCGTATTTAATTCCCGTAAAATTATGGGAAGTTAATATGATATGAATTGAGTCATTAGTGACCCTTAATGATAATTTTGGACAGGATTTGGGATTCCTAGAAAGTGTCAGAAAATATGGAAAAGCGTGCAGCTCGGAATTGAGCGGTTTGGATGGTGTGTGAGTGGACGTTTGTTTTCTAAATTATGCTGCAAGCATAGTTAGATGTTTTACATGATTTATTGCATGATTTGATGTGCAATAATTTCTTGATGATTTGATACGATTATTTATTGGATTTATGGATTATTTAATCAATCTTTCGGGCACGTTTTACGAAAAAAGTGCAATTGATGTTTTAGGCTAGGCCCGGGATTTTAAAATGATGTTTTGACTTGGATTGTGAGTTAATGATGATTTTATGGAATATTTAATGATTTATGGATATGATTTATGGATATGATTTTATGGATTTACGTGAAATGAGATTTTGGGCTTGAGACCCTGTTGTAAATGGTTTTGACTTGGTTTTAAAGATAATTTTGAAATAAAGATTTTGATTGGATTTATGTTCAGTGCCCCCAGATGTGTAATTCATGGGTAGACTCTGGATGTGTAATTCCCGATGAGGCTGGATGTGTAATTCCCAACAGATCTGGATGTGTAATTCCCAGAGACTCTGGATGTGTAATTCCCAGAGACTCTGAATGTGTAATTCCCAGAGGAACCTTAGATGTGTAATTCCCGAGTTATATAATTTGTTTTATGATAAAATGGTTTTATGAAATGATTTTCATGTGTTTTGGTGTAACGACCCGTCCTGGGAGTCAGGATTAGCAAAGTGATTAGTGACGGATTAGTACGTTAATCGGTGATTAGTTGGTTACTTTTGGACAGTTAGCGCAAAATGACGATTTTGCCCCTAGAATGGGCAAAAAGTTGGCTTTCAGTTTGGGCGGTCAATTGGGCATTGACCGATGATCATGACGTAATTCGGGACGTCACGAGTCCGTAGACAGGTGGCACGTCCGATTAGGACAATCGGAGAAAAAGTTATGGTGTTCGGAAGGTTAAGGGCATTACCGTAATTTGGTTAAATAGAGGGAAAATGTTGACTTTTTGCTGGAGTCTTAGTTTTCATGTAGAGCGAGGACCGTTAGCTAGGTCTCGACGTCCTGAGTACAACAACAGGCGGCACGCTGTCATCGGACGTCGGACGGTTAAGTTGTGACTCTAGGAAGTTGACGGGTAAAATGGTAAATTGGATTTCCAGGGGCATTTTGGTCTTTTCAGACTTGGGCCAATCAGATAAGGCCATGTGGGGAAGTGTGATTGGATATTTTAATTTCTGTCCATAGGATGATGGACACGTGGGGGACACCTAGAAGTTTCTAGTTGGTTTTGGGTGTGCACGGCTACAAATTGCACGGCTGTGCAATCGTCCAACCGTTCACAGAGAGGGGAAAAACAGGGTGATTGATTGTTGATCGATTCCCAGCCATTAAGGACGTTGAGTTTTAGTGAGTGATCAAAGGAGGTTCAGTGTGAGTGTGTGTTTGTGTTGAGGTGAACCGGAGTGAGGATTGTGTGGGTGCGAGGTGTGCAGAACTCAGAAAAACAGAGAGAAGTCGAGAGTTGTGGTGCAACCACAGTCGATCAATTGGATTCAATTTGGTTCGAAGGAGTGTTGGTAAGGCTGAGGACAGCCTTGTGAACCCGGATGATCACGGCAGCGAGCACGGCGGAGGCCAGAGTAAGGGTAAGTGTTCACTGTCCCCTGTTTTTCCAGATTTCTTTAAATTGAAAGTCATGAGGTTTGGGTGATTTTTGAGGTATTATAGGGATCCTATTAGCTCTAGGAGGGTGAGAGTGACCTTAGGATGTGAACTGGAGCTTCACGGTGGCCATGGGTGGCCGGAGACAGAAACTCAGATTTTCTGAGTTTTCTTCGAGCTTTGGACGATGGGATTTGGTTCTTTATTTCACGAATTAATTAAGGGAATCAATTACCTAGACTGGGACGAAGCTATTAGGATTTTTTGGACGAAAAATGAACGGAAGACGGTGAGGAACCGGTCACGCCGGTTCAGACCGGGTGACCTTCGAAGAAGACGATGAACAGTAGCCCTGTTGCAGGAGCGTAAAGCCCACGCGCATCCCCTTTGGCCAGCGCGTGAGGGCGCGTGGAGACTGTTCAGGGGAAGTGTCCAACTTGGTTTTTAGTCTAATCGTTGTAACGAACATTTTGGCGTTGATTTCGAGTCAATCGGACATCGTCTCGATATGTTTCGGGATGTCCAAACGGTTTAGAGCTCGGTTAAAAATAGCTAAAAATACGAAAAAATTATGGGGCTTAAGTATGATCTTTGTGAAGTAGTTAGTGACCTTAATATGGGATTTGGATAGGTTCAGGAAAGCCGAGGATAGCGGAATGGCCGGGAACGGCGTAAGTGCGCGCGTATCGAGGCAACATCGGAATGGTCTGTGAGTGGACTTTATTTTCTAACTCTTGATGCATGCATATATGTTTTTATATGTTTTCATACGTGATTCTATGATTTGATTTATGATCTTGATGGTTCACGATTTTGCACGTTTTTCGAGGAAATTACGGAATTTCAAGTTTTACGAGATTTTGATGGATGTTGTGATTTAAACCGGGTTTAAATGATTTGATGTCGGGATTTAAAATATGAGTTAAAATCAATGATTTAAAAGAATTTCGGAAAAAGGGTTTTCGGGCTTGAAGCCCAGTTCAAAAAGTGGTTTTGAGAAACGTGATTTCGGGTTTTGAATCGGAATTCCAGATGACGATTCGGGATTCAATTTGGGACTTGGAAATGGATTCCGGGTTTGGGTTCGGAATGATTATTCCGGATGTCGGCTTACGGAATGATGGTTGCGGACTCGAATCTGGAAAGGAGATGGATATGGGTTCTGGGTTTGGATTCGGGGATCCTGGTGAGATTGCGGATTCAGATTCGGAAATGGAAAAAGGTTTTCAACGATTTGGATTGGATTTGCTGGATCTGGTTATTGGGTTTAAAGACCCGGATTATGTTTGACGAGGGACGGGCCCGGATTGGGTTTAAAGACCCGGATTGAGTTTAAAGACTCAGATATTGATATTTCCCTCGTAGGCCTATTGAGTTTAAAGACTCGGGAGTTTAAAGACTCGAGAGTTTAATGACTCGGGAGTTTAAAGACTCGGATTATATTGAGACCTGGATTGAGTTTAAAGACTCGAGAGTTTAAAGACTCGGATAGATCCAGCAGGTTCGATGAATGGAAATGTGATATGGTTTGCAATAATGGTTTTCCGAGGTTTTGGGATATGCCCAGATGAAATGGTTTTCGATGGTTTTGTGCTGAGACCCGGGATTTGGAAAAAGAAACTGTGTTTGGTTTTTCTTACATGGTTTTATGACATGAATTGGATATGCATGCATTGGTTTTTGCGTGGAGGGTAAAAATGTGCCTGTTTTATGAACTATTTTCTAACTTGTATTTATTTTTGTCCACTCACAGTCTTTTCGTGTTTTTGATACCCTACAGGTTGTTGCGGCAGGGGTTGTTGGTCGAGAGAGAGAGAGAGAGAGAGAGAGAGAGAGAGAGAGAGACAGAGACATCACACCTGCGATCCACGGTAGTTCGGTATACTCTGGGAGGACCGGTACCTTTTCGGATGGTTGGTTCGAGAATCCCTTGTCCGACTTACGTGTCACATGCAGGTTGGACGTCAGTTTAACCTTCGTGTCATGCGTAATTTAGACGGGATCGGGATTTAGCCCTTAATCCCGGGGGATTAGGGGTGGGTCCTGACATTTGGCTTGGAAGCCGGTGATTCATGTGTTCGACCCTTTTTATGCATGGTTTGATAAACTGGAGGGTAAATAATGTATTTTGAAATGTGTTTTCAAATGATATTATTTTTGTCTACTCATACCTTTTCTGTTTTGATGATCTTCCAAGTCGTGGCACGACGTTCGGGGCTGATCGAGAGGCGGAGGCATGAGCGGGAATCAGTGCAATTATCACTTGTTTGACAGGTGCTGAGGGGTAGTTTCGGGACTTCAGTTGATTTTTCAGATGGGAGCAGGACTAGACGCGGTTATCAAAGTCCAGTTAGGAAGGGTCTTGTCACTATGAATGTTCTGGTTGATATATGAATAAGTTCTATTATAGAACTCAACATGTTTGTGTGTGCTGAGTTGATGACGAATGTGATATGACCAAAATGTGGGAGCTTCGTAATTTTGATGCTCGCTAGTTTTCATTTATGAAACCAAGAATGCAGAATTGTGTTACTAGTTCATTTTTCTTGTGACTGTAGGACAATATTGCTATGCTACATTGGACATTCTGCAATCCTAGACTTGTGAGACAATAGTGACAGATGTGAATGGATTTGATTCCTAATATAAGAGGACTCGGTGATCACCTTTTAGTTTCTAAGTTATCAGTGATCACCTTTTAGTTTCTAAGTTATGTATGCACTTATTGGATTGTTCATTATACTCAAGTGGGAGAATGTTGGAATTTGAGTATAATTGGATAACTTATGATGCAAGTATCATCAATGAACATAAACTTAATTTACTACAACATGCATGTTTGTTTACAAATCATCAAAATGTTCTATATATAGAAAATTAAAGCAAACAAAATAAAAGAAATGGTAATTATTCTCCATCCTTTTTTCTAGAATAATGTTATTTGGACCATCTAAATTGACCACATTTGGTGACCATGTTGATGTAGCAATCAATGAATGATATTATTTTAATAAATGAAATTATTCTATATTTATATTAGACCATTCATTGATTGACACATCAACATAGTCACTAAATGTAGTCAATTTAAAGGGTCCAAATAGCATTGCCCTTTTTTTTAACATACACTCACTATGTACTCACTATAAATGAAATAGTGTCATAAGTTTTCATTAATTAGTTATCAAGTATAGCTAGTCGGAGTCGGATTAAAAAGTAAATAAACATGTATTTTTGCCATTGTTAAAGCAAAATTTAACACTATATTACTCGACTGTAATATGCGAAATTGGAAGGTGGGGCAAAAAACAATGTTATATATGAAAATGAATCAATTATGAAAGCTTAGACTACAAAATAAGCAATGTCGATCCGTACCCTACGAGCGTACCTTCAAAGGGAACTGAAAGGATAGGAAGCCGAGGCGCCCGCGGACCTCCGTGACGGTGTCGAATGGCACCGTCCCTTTTGCCAAGTCCTCCAGCAGGAGCACCACGTCAGAAAACACCCCGACCCCAGTGAATTCTACCTGGGCGTCCACGTAGGACGAACCAAACGCCAGCACGTGACCCCGCTGGAACGTGACGTTCCCCAGCCTCCTCCCTCTGTACCCAACCGCCACCCCCAGCTCCTCGTAGTCCATGGTATAAACGTCGCCGTTGCTCACCCTAATCGTCACGAACATGGCCACGTCGATGGTCACGTGCGGCCGCCTGTGTACCTGGACTTTCAGGAGCTTCAGCCGTACGATCTTGAGGGAGGGTTCGGATGGCCAGAAGAGAAAGGCGGAGCAGCTGGCGGCGGTTAATAGGAGGGTGATGAGGAGGCACACTTTTCGGTTGGAGTAATGAGAAGACAATGATTGCGGGACTACGTCGTTTTGACCTTCGTGTAATGGGATGGTGTGGGGTGGTGATGATAATGGTGGTTCTGCCTGGGAGGTGGCCATGGGGCGGGGTGGCGTGAGGTGGAGTTATTTCAAGTAGGAGTCATGTGAAGTTGGGTTTGGGTTTTGTTTGGTTGCTTTTTGTTTGAATGTGGGGAAACTCATGTGGGGTAGAGTTGTTGCTTCCTACGCTATTTCTTGTAAGTATCCTACATACTAAATTCCTTCATAATCATCCCCCAATCATAGAGTACAAACTAATTTTCATCCATTAATTATTTTTTTTTTTTTTCTAATTGGGGATCTTCATTAAAACTCTGAGTCATCCTGATTTGTGTCACTAGGTGTGAGCAGGGTCCGTCCTAGCGGGTGCATGAGTCCAGTATATATATATATATATATACATATATATATATATATATAATCTAAATAATTAAAGCAAAAATCTAATGTAATGTAATTCACTACATAATAGTTAGGTAATTATGTGATTTAATCTAAATGCATACTCTTCAATATATCATTGTAATAAAGAAAAAAAATTTAAAAATACCCATTCCAACCACAACATGTTGGCCCAGTGGTTAGGGCGTATCCAGGCTCGGTATACTCCCGGCTAGTCCTAAGTTCGATTCCACTTGGGTTATATCCTGATTGTGGCCTAGGGTACGCTGTAACGCGTGCGTGAGTCTTCCTAGCCCCCGGTGCAGATTAGTCCTTAGTTGTCAGATTTGGAATACTGCATGTCAATGGAAAAAAAAAATCCCATCCCCATCCATAGAAAGAAGGCCACTTGAGAACATGGAAACAAGGAGAAGTCGGCTTTGAAGAGAGTGCCATTTTTAACAGAAAGAAAAGGGGGTATTCGAAGAAAAGCAACTGCAACAGTGAGTTCCGTGGAGAAGTTCACTTATCAAATCAACTCACAAACCGCCTAGAAAAACAAAAGAAGTCTTCTTCTCAGAGGATATCAAATTAATTAAATGAACAAATAATTTATCAAACCAATTAATTTCAAAACAAAGCAAACTCTAAAATTTTTCATTGTTCAAAGTCTGGCTTGAAAAGGCACAAGCTGTTTGTCCGACTTGAAAATCAAGATTCAATTTTTTGTTCACTTCCCTCATCCTGATTGTTGTGTATCTCAGTCCTTGAGGCACCCAAACACTCAACCCTTGGCATCTCATTGTTGTTTAAATTCTCTACCATCCAATGGTATGATTCCAACTAATGTTCATTTCAGTTAATGTAACACCCTGGAAATTCGTAGATTGTAATATTGTAAAATATTGAATGAAATGACATTTTTACCCCTGCGAATGGTTGGGTCAAATTGTAGACTTTTTGATTGGTGGGTCAAACGGACCTTGACCGATGGCCGTGACGTAGTTCGGGACGTCACGAGTCTATTGACAGGTGGCACGTCCAATTCGGACGAACAGGGGAGAAGTTGCGACGTTCGGAAGTTCAGGGGCATTACCGTAATTTGGACGAAATAAGGGAAAAAGTTGACTTTTTGAAATACCGTGAATTTTCACATGACCCGAAGACCGTTGGATTCGTCTCGATGCCCTGAGTACAACGACAGGCGGCACGCGTGAAACGGACATCAGATGACCGAGTTACGGGTCACGAAAGTTGGAGGGCAGTTTGGTAATTATTGCACTAAGGGGCAATTTGGTCTTTTTCACCACGGGTTACTGTAGCAACCGTGGGGGACATTGGCTGCACCACCGTGTGCGGTGGTTCTGAGTATCCCTATTTGATTAATCAGTAGTGGGCTGGTTAGTGGGTATTGTTTATGTGGTTTGAGATATTGGGAGTGTGGATTGAGGCTGTTCAGAGCACGGGTAGACTTTAAAATTTGGTTATGGGCTCTGTGTGCGGGAAGCAGGTTTCAGTGAAGTCTGAGGGTGTCTCCCGCGGGTGTTGGCCATTCTGATCGTTTAACCGAGTAGTGGAGGAGAAAAGGGTTCATTTTGCATCAGTCTGAAGTTGAGGGATTGAGAGAGACGGAGAGAAAACCGCGAAGAACATTTTCAGGTTTTTGGGGGGAAAATATAAGTTTAATTTCTACGGCCTATTGGACAAAACTAATCACTGATTGAGCCTTCTGGGAGCATTTGGAACTCGTCCATATCGAAATCGACGGCAACCAGCCACAGAGGAGCTGGGACGATGACCGCCGTGTGCAGAGGAAATCGCAGCGTTTGGACGGCTACTTCCAGGTAATGTATCGTTCAATTGATGGTTCCATTTTGTTAGTCTAGGTCCTCTTATGCTCCTATATGAGTTAATTGAACATTGGAGCTAGTTTGGGGGAGTTCTGGGAATTGACCCGTGTGGCTATTCGGGTTTGGATAGGACGGTTTATTGCTTGTCGAGGTGATTAGAGGACTCAGAACTGTAATTGAATGATGATAGAACATGTTAGGATCAAGAATAAATGAAATTAAGTAGGAATGGAAGGTTAATCAATCGGGTCACACCGCGGGTTGATATATATATATATATATTTATATATGCATGTGGATATGGATGACTATCTCAGGTACTACACTGTATAATCCACTGTATGATACTGTCTCCTCCGGATGTCGTACCCCGGAGCGGTCACGGTGCATTGCCTGCGAGGGGTCATGCTACGGAGGTGCCGGACCGTAGGATGACTCAGGAGCAGGATTGCTATGATTGGACGTCTGGGATGCTAGGCATCTGGGATGCCGTAACCGAACTGGGTTCGGAGTTTGGACTCGGGATTTGAGACCCCGGGTGGCACGCGTAGCCTTGGGACTGTGACCATTATTGGACGTCAGGGACGTCGGACATCTGGGATGTCGTTATCGGAGTGTATAGTGCAGTAGCTGTGTTTATATTACATTTCTGGCTTAGTATAATGCTTGTGGTATATTATATGTATTTATGGTTTTTAAATGCTTGCATGCATGTTTGGAAAACGGAGGGGTAAATTGTATATTTTACTTATTAAACTGTTTTATAAACCTGAGTTTCGACCCACTCACCCTTCATGTTTTGGTAACCCCTCCAGGTCGTGCTGTTGAGGTTGGTGAGGACCCCGAGGCTGAGGCATAGATTTCGTACTGCGCACCTGAACCCCTGTCGGGTCGAATTACCCGCAGGATTTTTCTAGAGTCGTGCTCGCATTTTATATTTTGGACGTATCCCTTGTCTGACATCTGTTAAATTTGGTTTTTGTATGACTTTATATTTCGGACATGTATGCATTTA
Organism: Prinsepia uniflora; assembly: GCA_032719365.1. Taxonomy (NCBI): domain Eukaryota; kingdom Viridiplantae; phylum Streptophyta; class Magnoliopsida; order Rosales; family Rosaceae; genus Prinsepia; species Prinsepia uniflora. Next base: position 60,889,115 of record CM064876.1, read on the forward strand.
AGATTTTAAGGTTAAAATTGGAATTTTGGTTCGGGTGTCAGACGGGAGCAGGGCACGTCCCCTTGTGGTCCCCGGTGGATCGGGGCGGGTCCCTGTCAGCTTGGTATCAGAGCACTAGGTTGTGGTCAGCATGTTAGACTACCGGTTAGTACTAGGTACTTTTCGAGTCTAAGAATTATGTTAACTAATCTATGCCTCTTAACAGCTGGTTATGCCTCCGAGGAGAATCCCTCCAGCACGGACCGTCGAGGAACTTGAGAGAGAGATGGAATGCGCCAGTATTGAGCGGGCTCAACGGTTGGGAGCCACACCTTTCAACGGGGGATCTGAGCCCGAGGATGCCTATGAGTGGATTGATAAATGGGAAAGAATCTTTGCAGTGATGCATTGCCCACCATGCGAGCGGGTGACTTTGGCGGCCTTCTTACTGGAAGGCGGAGCTTACCGGTGGTGGCCAGGGTCTTGAGATGTCAGGGTGGTCTGTCCACACCACCACATGGGAGGTCTTTCGTGCTCGGTTCTTAGATCAGTACTACCCGCGATCTTTTCGCGCGGCACGAGAGGCAGAGTTCCTGCGACTGGAGCAGGGGGATATGTCCGTGGCAGACTATGAGCAGGCTTTCTGGAAGCTTTCCCGTTTTGCTGCAGCTTTTGTGAGTACTAAGGAGGACAAATGTCAGAGGTTTGAGTTGGGGCTCCGAGGAGAGATACGGGCAGGTGTGACGGCTGCCATTTATGCGACTATGAGGGACATGGTCGATGCTACAGTTCGTGTCAAGGCTAGTTTGGCGGCACACCAGGCGCGACAATCATCAAGCGAGGGGCGGCGCCGGGATCGTCCCCATCCGGGACCAACCGGTCGGAAGATCTCTAAGGGGGGAAGTTATCGAGGAACACCCTCATCATTGCGGGGTCGTGGCTGGTCAGGTCGATCAAGGGTTTCTCAGAGGAGCGGGTCGAGATTCAGTTCCGGGCAGCATCAGGCTTGGAGTGGTGCATCAGGAGGGTCTTGGGATGGACCGAGGACAGTTAGTTGTTTTGCTTGTGGAGGAACGGGCCACTATGCCCGAGATTGCCCATTTTTGTCGAGGAACAACGATACTGGAGGTGCTAGTGATGCACAGAGTTCGGCTTCCAACACTGCCGGAGGCCGAGGACAGGGTGCTGAGCGTGGCGCGCGTGGGGGCGGACAGACTACGGGGCCCATGGCTCGTGTTTTTGCAGTAACTCAGCAGTAGGCGAGGTCAGCCCCAGACGTGATTACAGGTACACTTCATATCTCGAACCTTATTGTACGAGTATTGATAGATGCGGGGGCTACACATTCTTTTATTTCGAGGAGTTGTGCTGGTATGTTAGATTGTGAGGTATCAGCGTTAGATAGTGAGATGGGTGTTGGCACACCTATGGGCATCGTGTACTTAGTAAATCAGGTGATTCGGAGGTGCCCGATGAGAATTGAGGATGTGGATCTACCAGCAGACTTGATTATTATGGACATCCATGACTTCGATGTGATTCTAGGAATGGATTGGTTATCGAAGCATGGGTCGCTTATTGATTGCTGTAGTCGGCAAGTGTTTCTGCGGAGTCCGGGTTTGCCGAAAGTTACCTTCCAGGGGGAGCGGGATGGTTCGCTTCCTGAAGTGATCTCTTCATTTGTTGTTACTAAACTTCTACGGAAAGGATACCAGGGCTATCTGGCGCATGCTGTGTCGGAGCGGGTTGATACTCCGAGCATCGAGGAGATACCAGTGTTGCGGGAGTTTCCGGATGTGTTCCCGGAAGATCTACCTGGATTACCACCACCGCGGGAGATTGAGTTTACCATTGAACTACTCCCCGGTACCCGACCTATATCCCAGGCACCGTACCGGATGGTGCCGACAGAATTAAGGGAACTCAAAACACAGTTGCAGGAATTGGTTGATTTGGGATTCATCCGACCGAGTACTTCACTGTGGGGAGCACCAGTGTTGTTTGTGAAGAAGAAGGAGGGGAGTCTCCGTTTGTGTGTGGATTACCGACAGCTGAATAAGGTGACGCTGAGGAACCAGTATCCTTTACCCAGGATCGACGACTTATTCGACCAGTTGCGGGGAGCACAGTGCTTCTCGAAGATTGATTTGCGATCTGGGTATCATCAGCTGAGGATTGCGGAAGGGGATATTTCGAAAACGGCATTTCGAACCTGTTACGCTCACTATGAATTCCTTGTGATGCCTTTTGATTTGACGAATGCTCCAGCAGCATTCATGGATCTGATGAACAGAGTTTTCCGACCCTACCTGGATAAGTTTGTGATTGTGTTCATCGATGACATCTTGGTGTATTCGAGGAGTGCCTAAGCACATGAGGAACACCTACGGTTGGTGTTAGGGAAGCTGAGACAAGAACTGTTGTACGCCAAACTGAGTAAGTGCCAGTTTTGGCTGAGCAGCATTGGTTTTCTGGGACATGTGATTTCGACTGATGGGATCAGCGTGGATCCCCAGAAAACGGAAGCGGTGACTAACTGGGCCAGACCGACGATAGTGACAGAGGTGCGGAGTTTTGTCGGATTGGCAGGCTACTATCGGAGATTCGTGGAAGGTTTCTCCAAGATTGCTGCACCGTTGACTCGTTTGACCAGGAAAGGAGTGAAGTTCATCTGGGACGAGCAGTGTGAGCAGAGTTTCCAGGAATTGAAGTATCGCTTGACCACTGCTCCTATCCTTGCATTGCCCGACAACAGTGGAGAGTTTGTAGTCTTTAGTGATGCCTCACTACAGGGTTTGGGATGCGTGTTAATGCAGAATGGTAGGGTGATCGCCTACGCATCACGGCAGCTAAAGACTCATGAGTTGAACTACCCTACCCATGACTTAGAGTTGGCGGCGGTAGTTCATGCCTTGAAGATCTGGAGACATTACCTTTTCGGTGCAATGTGCAGGATATACACCGACCACCAAAGCCTAAAGTATCTATTTACCCAGAAGGAACTCAACTTGAGGCAACGGAGATGGTTGGAATTGATCAAGGATTATGACTGTACGATCGAGTACCATCCGGGTAAGGCTAATGTGGTGGCAGATGCGCTCAGTAGGAAATCAGCAAGGTCAGTTGCACACTTGAGGATGGTGTATCTTCCTTTACTGGTGGAACTCCGGAAGGTGAGAGTTATTTTAGATACGAATGAGCATGGAGCTTTATTGGCCAGTTTCCATGTACGGCCAGTGTTGGTTGATCGGATCATTGAGGCGCAACTTCAGGATCCGATATTGTGCATCTACAGGATAGAGGTTGAAGATGGAGAACGGCAGGACTTTACCATCCGAGATGATGGGGCACTTGTGAAATTGGACCGTTTGTGTGTGGCCAGCAGAGACAGAGTTACGGGCCGAGATTTTGGAGGAGGCCCACAGTTCAGCGTATGCCATGCATCCGGGAGGTACAAAGATGTACCGTACCTTCCTGAACTATTATTGGTGGCCATGAATGAAGAGGGACATTGCTGAGTTTGTAAGCAGATGCTTAACCTGTCAGTAGGTTAAGTCGGAGCGGCAGAGACCGTATGGGGTTATGCAGCCACTTCCGATTCCCGAGTGGAAGTGGGACCACATCACCATGGACTTCGTCTTTAAGTTACCAAGGACCCGGAGTGGATTTGCCGGAGTATGGGTGATTGTAGACCGGTTAACGAAGTCAGCACATTTTCTGCCAGTACAAGAGACTTACAAACCCAACCGACTGGCTCAACTGTTTGTAAAGGAGATCATTCGACTTCATGGTACACCGGAGTCGATCGTGTCTGATCGCGATCCTCATTTCACTTCCAGGTTCTGGCGGAGTTTGCAGGCTACCTTGGGAATGAATCTGTATTTCAGTACTGCTTTCCATCCACAGACCGATGGACAGTCTGAGAGGACTATTCAGACCCTAGAGGACATGATGAGGTCTTGTGTGCTGCAATTTCAGGATTCGTGGGATGCTCACTTGCCTTTGATGGAATTTGCTTACAACAACAGCTACCAGGCAAGTATCGGGATGGCACCCTACGAGGCACTGTATGGTCGACAGTGCAGGACACCTATCTGCTGGATGGAGATTGGGGAGCGAGCGGCCATAGGGCCGGAATTGATGGATATCACCCAGGAAACTATATGTGTTATCAGGGAGAGGTTGAAGGCGGCACAGGATCGCCAAAAGAGTTATGCTGATAGACGGATTCGATATTTGGAATTCGAGGTTGGAGATTTTGTCTTCCTGAGGTTATCCCCGTGGAAAGGGATTATTCGCTTTGGTCGACGGGGAAAATTGAGTCCACGTTTTATTGGACCCTATGAGATCGTGGAGAGGATTGGCCGGGTTGTGTCAGGACCCACCCCGGTTTCACCCCGAAACCCGAGGTAAATCCTGCTCCCGTCTGACACCTCGACCCCAAAAACAGTCAGACGCAGGAGAAAGCACTCAATAAATCCCAAAGTTAAAGTTTTACAGAGCATAGTACGAATTACAAGGAAATAAAAACCGATGATAATTACACTCACGGGGAAGAAAACTTAAACACTCTGGGATCCCGCTCGTCACTTCTATGCCTCAGACACTGCCTCGACGTCAAGACCCCACGCTAGCTCCACAACCTGGAGGGCAATTTAAAACAGAAGGTGTGAGTGGACCAGAATAAAAGAAAGTTCGAAAAACCTTTTAATGAGAAAACCGAGTTTTACCCTACGTTTTGAAACCACATGCATAACCCAGTTATCGAAACAGTTATGACGCAATCACCATAAAACATCATAAGAAACAGAAACACTAAAAAACAGTTATAGAAACTACAGCATGTGAATCATAAAACCGTGTCAGAAACCATGAACGTCAATCATCATTTCCCGATCAAACCTGCTGGACCTATCCGAGTCTTTAAACTCCCGAGTCTCTAAACTCAATTCAGGCCTCAATAATATCCGAGTCTTTAAACTCCCGAGTCTTTAAACTCAATAGGCCTACGGGGGTTAATATCGTAAATATCCGAGTCTTTAAACTCCCGAGTCTTTAAACTCAATCCGGGCCCGTCCCCCATCAATCAATATCCGGGTCTTTAAACCCATATCCAGATCCAGCAAATCCAATCCAACTTCTAAGTAAAAACCAATTCGAAATCCATCGCCAAACTCGAATTCGAAATCCCCGGTCCGAAGCCCTTCCGGCGTTCAGAACCGACATTCCGAATCCAAATCCGGAAATCCATTTTCCAACTTTAAAATCAAATCTCGTTTCCCGAAATCCGATTTTAAAACCGAAAACCTTTAATCATCGAGATTATGTTCCAAAATCCCTTATAACCATTAGAAATCATTTATCATTTGAAATCCTGAAACTATAACATTATAATCAGAAATCAACCTTTTATCATAAAACGTACTGAAAATCGAACATTCTCGAAAAACATGCAATTAAGTAAAACAGTTTTAGCATATTCAAATGACCATGAAATCACATATAAAACCATAAAACAAGTAATTAAAAGCAGTTATGAATGCTCAGTTATAGAGAAGGGGTCCACTCACAGTACCGAGCCCTCACTCGCGTCCTGAACGTCCAACACGTTCCTCGGCTTCCTCGGGAAGTCCCGATCCTGTCAACAACCATTAAAGTACGTTACTAACGCGTCTACCAAGACTCTCCTAATTTCCGCCAAAAATCCCCGGGTCCTGAACGTAACGAATCGGAACCCTAAACCTTCATCCTCGCGGAACTAACTTCAAACGACGTCCGAACAACCCGAAACCAATTCCATTAGACTTGTCATAATACCCAGATCAAAAACCATGTTGACCGTTTTCCCCAGAACCGCCGATCGCGCCCCCACGCGCCGCCCAAAGTGGCTGTGCGTGGCCCTCACACGCCTGCTACAGTGCACCTTCAACCTCGAGCAGACCCGGTTCAGCACAGTAGCCTGCAACTTGAACCGGCGTCAGCGGTTCACCGCCGTGCCTGTACCAAAACTGCTCCTTTCTTCACTCACAGCATCGTCCAATTCCCAACTATCCATTCCTACAATCCAATCACCTCGACATAGCCTAATACTCATCAATTCAAACTCGAACAAAAACCTGTACACTGCCCTGTTTCCTTCTCCGGCCACCCAGGTCTTCCCCCTTCACGGTGGCTATCCCAAACGCTTCCTAGGACCTCTCTGAACTTCACACCACTCACCATAACCGTCGTCTCTACCCCAACCTTCACGACTTTCCGTTTGAACATCACAGCAAAACAGAGCGCACTGGTACCCTCCGTCGTGCCAACCGCCACCGTGCACCTCCCATCACGGCAGCACAACCAGTCGACTTTTGAGACCTCCAGGAGTCTCACTCTAACATCTAATTCCCTCGACTCTCGCCCTAGGTCCACGACTTAGCTTCTGAATCCAAACGACAAAACAGAGTAAAGAAACGGGGGTGAGAATTTACCTGTCCTCCTGTCGTCGTCGTGAGCTCAGCCGTGAGGTAGTAGCTCCTCCTGTCTTCTTCCGTCCTCTGAGCACTTCCGCTGACCTCGAGTGATCGTTCATGGCTGCACCACCACCCAACTTCTCTGTTTTCCCCCCTGAGTTTCCTCCCTGGTTCCCGTGATTCACTCCTCTCACACACACGGCCACCGTACCTCCCTGTCTCCTCCCAAGCTCTCTTCCACTCTCCGGTCACTCCTCACCCTTCAATTCACACAACCACACACAATCACCGTCCAATTTCTCACAATCTCCCCTCTCTGTTTTCTGTCTTCCTCTGCGAACAACACACACACACAGCACGGTTGCACCCCAATTATTTGGACCGCACACACAGGAGAACTCCCCAGAAGCCACTACACACCTGCCACATGTCACCATCCACTCCATACTCTCCCACATGGCTCAATCCTAGCCGTCCATCTGCCCTCTCTCTCTGCACAATTTCCAGAGCACAAAAGACCAAATTGCCCTTCCTTTTTACCCAATTTTACCATTTTGCCACTAACTTCCTAGACCTGTAACTCCCACATCGTAAGTCCGATGAATACGTGCCGCCTGTCATCGAACTCAGGACGATGAAATCTATTTAACTATCCTCGGTCAACGTACCAAAACCAAATCATACAAAAAGTCAACGTACGGTTATGCCCTCAACCTTCCGAACATCATAACTTCCACCTCGGATGTCGGAATCAGGTGTGCTACCTGCCTATGGATTCGTGACTTCCTAAACTACGTCCTGGTCACCTGTCAAAGTCCATCGGACCACCCGAACTAAAAGTCAACTTTTTGTCGTAACTAGGGGAAAAATCGTAATTCTAGGTTCACGGACCTATCGGGACCACCTAACCACGGAGTAAGCTTACTAATCCTATCTTAATCACACTACTAATCCCGGCTCTCGGGACGGGTTGTTACAATCTACCCACCTAAAAAGAATTTTGTCCCCGAAATTCCACAGCTAGTTCCCGACACCTAGGGTCTCCTACCCGGTAATCAATACTAGGTCAACGACAACTTCGCCTAGGTTTCCTGTCTATCATCTCCACCTTGGGTATTTCACTCCATCCCCAACTACCAGTGTACCACGTCACAGTACCACGAAAACTTTATGGGGTACGCAAGGGAAACCCTATGAACAGTAAACAATGATATTTTAAAATACCTCATATGGAGTACCCGATAGAATTAACAGAGTACATCCTCACGTACAACCACCTTACTTCCAGAAACAGGAAGCCTACTTACTGGCTGGCTCCTCCCTCGGCTGCTACCTCGGCCACTATCGGAATAATTCTACCAAGTCCTAAAGGCAAACTCTAGCTTGTGGGTTCTCTCCTTCAATCACCTCATATTGATCAGTTACATCCTTCTCCCACGGAACTCACCATAATACTCGAGGTCACCTAGGACACTCCTAGACTCTACCCCAAAGAAAACTAGGTACAACACAATCAAGGGTAATACGAGTACCTGTCCCCACATCTGGTGCCGACTGAGCCTCCTGCTGAGTCATCGAGAACACTCAGGCCTGAGCTCCCGACGCTCGACCACGTCCCCTCGAACTGCTAATGGCACCACCACCTCCTCTAGTGCCTGCTGTCCCTGACGCTGTACTCTGTCCCGGTTCCGCTGCTCCTTGGCCGACACCACCTTCCTGTGGCAACAGTGGACACTCACGTCGGAAGTGACCACGCTCTTCGCAATAAAAACAAACATCCCGACCGGAAAGACCTAGTCGCCCTGTCGACGCAACAGACGTCGCACTAGCTTGCGGAGTCGGCTGTGCTCGATAACCATGAAATCCTGAACTCTGGAAACTACCAGGTCTACCGAAACGATCATCACCCGACGACGACGCTCCACCGAAGTTACCTCTTTTCGGTGTCCTCTGACTCGAAGCTCCAGAAAAATATGGCTCCCGGCGTCGCACCGGCAAACTCGCCTCAACCCTCACCGCAGCATCCGACAACTCCCGGAGGGTAGCAAACGATCCAGCCGTCACTATGGCTCGAATCTCACCTCGCAGGCCCAACTCAAACCTATGACACTTTTCGGCTTCAGTAGCCACAAACGCAGGAGCAAACCGAGACAACATCTGGAATTTCCGTTCATACTCAGCCACTGTCAGATTCCCTTGTTGAAGCTGCAGAAACTCAGCCTCCTTGGCATCTCGGAAAGAACGAGGATAATACTGATCTAGGAACCGTTCCCTGAACGTTTCCCAAGTCACCGTATGGGCATCCCAACCAGACAACTCGAGGGTATACCACCACTCGTACGCCGCACCATCCAGTAAAAACGTAGCCAACAACACTCGCTCCTCCGGCGGGCAATACATCACTGCAAAAATCCGCTCAAGTCTCGTGATCCACCTCTGGGCTTCCTCAGGATCAACCCCGCCACTAAAAGTAGTAGCTCCGAGCCGCTGGGCTCGCTCAATCGTGGTACTCTCAGTTCCCATCGCCGTTTCTTCTTCAGGTCGTGGAGAGGGTCCACGTCTCGGAGGCATCGTCAACCGCACACTGAAAGAGGCATAGAAGTAGTCAAACAACTTAAACACAAGCTAACAAACCAACAAACCCAACAAACTCGACAAACCTATGCTCTGATACCAATTGTCAGGACCCACCCCGGTTTCACCCCGAAACCCGAGGTAAATCCTGCTCCCGTCTGACACCCCGACCCCAAAAACAGTCAGACGCAGGAGAAAGCACTCAATAAATCCCAAAGTTAAAGTTTTACAGAGCATAGTACGAATTACAAGGAAATAAAAACCGATGATAATTACACGCACGGGGAAGAAAACTTAAACACTATGGGATCCCGCTCGTCACTTCTATGCCTCAGACACTGCCTCGACGTCAAGACCCCGCGCTAGCTACACAACCTGGAGGGCAATTTAAAATAGAAGGTGTGAGTGGACCAGAATAAAAGAAAGTTCGAAAAACCTTTTAATGAGAAAACCGAGTTTTACCCTCCGTTTTGAAACCACATGCATAACCCAGTTATCGAAACAGTTATGAAGCAATCACCATAAAACATCATAAGAAACAGAAACACTATAAAACAGTTATAGAAACCACAACATGTGAATCATAAAACCGTGTCAGAAACCATGAATGTCAATCATCATTTCCCGATCAAACCTGCTGGACATATCCGAGTCTTTAAACTCCCGAGTCTTTAAACTCAATCCAGGCCTCAATAATATCCGAGTCTTTAAACTCCCGAGTCTTTAAACTCAATAGGCCTACGGGGGTTAATATCGTAAATATCCGAGTCTTTAAACTCCCGAGTCTTTAAACTCAATCCGGGCCCGTCCCCCATCAATCAATATCCGGGTCTTTAAACCCATATCCAGATCCAGCAAATCCAATCCAACTTCTAAGTAAAAATCAATTCGAAATCCATCGCCAAACTCGAATTCGAAATCCCCGGTCTGAAGCCCTTCCGGCGTTCAGAACCGACATTCCGAACCCAAATCCGGAAATCCATTTTCCAACTTTAAAATCAAATCTCGTTTCCCGAAATCCGATTTTAAAATCGAAAACCTTTAATCATCGAGATCATGTTCCAAAATCCCTTATACCCATTAGAAATCATTTATCATTTGAAATCCTGAAACTATAACATTATAATCAGAAATCAACCTTTTATCGTAAAACTTACTGAAAATCGAACTTTCTCGAAAAACGTGCAATTAAGTAAAACAGTTTTAGCATATTCAAATGACCATGAAATCACATATAAAACCATAAAACAAGTAATTAAAAGCAGTTATGCATGCTCAGTTATAGAGAAGGGGTCCACTCACAGTACCGAGCCCTCACTCGCGTCCTGAACGTCCAACACGTTCCTTGGCTTCCTCGGGAAGTCCCGATCCTGTCAACAACCATTAAAGTACGTTACTAACGCGTCTACCAAGACTCTCCTAATTTCCCCCAAAAATCTCCGGGTCCTGAACGTAACGAATCGGAACCCTAAACCTTCACCCTCACGGAACTAACTTCAAACGACGTCCAAACAACCCGAAACCAATTCCATTAGACTTGTCATAATACCCAGATCAAAAACCATGTTGACCGTTTTCCCCAGAACCGCCGCACGCGCCCCCACGTGCCGCCCAAAGTGGCTGCGCGTGGCCCTCACGCGCCTGCTACAGTGCACCTTCAACCTCGAGCAGACCCAGTTCAGCACAGTAACCTGCAACTTGAACCGGCGTCAGCGGTTCACCGCCGTGCCTGTACCAAAACTGCTCCTTTCTTCACTCACAGCATCGTCCAATTCCCAACTATCCATTCCTACAATCCAATCACCTCGGCACATCTTAATACTCATCAATTCAAACTCGAACAAAAACCTGTACACTGCCCTGTTTCCTTCTCCGGCCACCCAGGTCTTCCCCCTTCACGGTGGCTATCCCAAACGCTTCCTAGGACCTCTCTGAACTTCACACCACTCACCATAACCGTCGTCTCTACACCAACCTTCACGACTTTCCGTTTGAACATCACGACAAAACAGAGCGCACAGGTACCCTCCGTCGTGCCAACCGCCACCGTGCACCTCCCGTCACGGCAGCACAACCAGTCGACTCTTGAGACCTCCAGGAGTCTCACTCTAACATCTAATTCCCTCGACTCTCGCCCTAGGTCCACGACTTAGCTTCTGAATCCAAACGACAAAACAGAGTAAAGAAACGAGGGTGAGAATTTACCAGTCCTCATGTCGCCGTCGTGAGCTCAGCCGTGTGGTAGTAGCTCCTTCTGTCTTCTTCCGTCCTCTGAGCACTTCCGCTGACCTCGAGTGATCGTTCACGGCTGCACCACCACCCAACTCCTCTGTTTTCCCCCCTGAGTTTCCTCCCTGGTTCCCGTGATTCACTCTTCTCACACACACGGCCACTGTACCTCCTGTCTCCTCCCAAGCTCTCTTCCACTCTCCGGTCACTCCTCACCCTTCAATTCACACAACCACACACAATCACCGTCCAATTTCTCACAATCTCCCCTCTCTGTTTTCTGTCTTCCTCTGCGAACAACACACACACACAGCACGGTTGCACCCCAATTATTTGGACCGCACACACAGGAGAACTCCCCAGAAGCCACTACACACCTGCCACATGTCACCATCCACTCCATACTCTCCCACATGGCTCAATCCTAGCCGTCCATCTGCCCTCTCTCTCTGCACAATTTCCAGAGCACAAAAGACCAAATTGCCCTTCCTTTTTACCCAATTTTACCATTTTGCCACTAACTTCCTAGACCTGTAACTCCCACATCGTAAGTCCGATGAATACGTGCCGCTTGTCATCGAACTCAGGACGATGAAATCTATTTAACTATCCTCGGTCAACGTACCAAAACCAAATCATACAAAAAGTCAACGTACGGTTATGCCCTCAACCTTCCGAACATCATAACTTCCACCTCGGATGTCGGAATCAGGTGTGCTACCTGCCTATGGATTCGTGACGTCCTAAACTACGTCCTGGTCACCTGTCAAAGTCCATCGGACCACCCGAACTAAAAGTCAACTTTTTGTCCGAACTAGGGGCAAAATCGTCATTCTAGGTTCACGGACCTATCGGGACCACCTAACCACGGAGTAAGCTTACTAATCCTATCTTAATCACACTACTAATCCCGGCACCCGGGACGGGTTGTTACAGGTTGCGTATAGATTGGCTTTACCCCCAGAACTTTCTAAAGTTCACGATGTTTTCCACGTATCTATGTTACGGAAGTACGTACGTGACGCCTCTCATGTATTGGAGGAGCAACCTATCGAACTTCGAGAGGATTTGAGCTTTGAGGAACAACCAATACAGATTTTGGACCGGAAGGACAAGGTACTACGGCAGAAGACGATTCCTCTCGTGAAAGTTCTCTGGAGAAATCAGAACGTGGAGGAAGCCACATGAGAGCCCGAGGCTCAGATGCGGGAGGAGTTTCCCTATTTCTTTCCTTAAATTTCGGGACGAAATTCCTTATGGGGGGAAGGTTGTAACACCCCGGAAATTCGTAGATTGTAATATTGTAAAATATTGAATGAAATGACATTTTTACCCCTGCGAATGGTTGGGTCAAATTGTAGACTTTTGATTGGTGGGTCAAACGGACCTTGACCGATGGCTATGACGTAGTTTGGGACGTCACGAGTCCATTGACAGGTGGCACGTCCAATTCGGACGAACAGGGGAGAAGTTGCGACGTTCGGAGGTTCAGAGGCATTACCGTAATTTGGATGAAATAAGGGAAAAAGTTGACTTTTTGAAATACCGTGAATTTTCACACGACCCGAAGACCGTTGGATTCGTCTCGATGCCCTGAGTACAACAACAGGAGGCACGCGTGAAACGGACATCGGATGACCGAGTTACGGGTCACGGAAGTTGGAAGGCAGTTTGGTAATTATTGCACTAAGGGGCAATTTGGTCTTTTTCACCACAAGTTACTGTAGCAACCGTGGGGGACGTTGGCTGCACCACCGTGTGTGGTGGTTCTGAGTATCCATATTTGATTAATCAGTAGTGGGCTGGTTAGTGGGTATTGTTTATGTGGTTTGAGATATTGGGAGTGTGGATTGAGGCTGTTTAGAGCACGGGGAGGCATTAAAATTTGGTTATGGGCTCTGTGTGCGGGAAGCAGGTTTCAGTGAAGTCTGAGGGTGTCTCCCGCGGGTGTTGGCCATTCTGATCGTTTAACCGAGTAGTGGAGGAGAAAAGGGTTCATTTTGCATCAGTCTGAAGTTGAGGGATTGAGAGAGACGGAGAGAAAACCGTGAAGAACATTTTCGGGTTTTTGGGGGGAAAATCTAAGTTTAATTTCTACGGCCTATTGGACAAAACTAATCACTGATTGAGCCTTCTGGGAGCATTTGGAACTCGTCCATATCGGAATCGACGGCAACCAGCCACAGAGGAGCTGGGACGGTGACCGCCATGTGCAGAGGAAATCGCAGCGTTTGGACGGCTACTTCCAGGTAATGTATCGTTCAATTGATGGTTCCATTTTGTTAGTCTAGGTCCTCTTATGCTCCTGTATGAGTTAATTGGACAATGGAGCTAGTTTGGGGGGGTTCTGGGAATTGACCCGTGTGGCTATTCGGGTTTGGATAGGACGGTTTATTGCTTGTCGAGGTGATTAGAGGACTCAAAACTATAATTGAATGATGATAGAACATGTTAGGATCAAGAATAAATTAAATTAAGTAGAAATGGAAGGTTAATCAATCGGGTCACACCGCGGGTTGAAGACCCAAATAATAGTGAATCGGGCAGGGACGACGACACTGTAGCAGTGTCACTGTAGCAGCGCGTGACTTTCACGCGCAGCCACTTTGGGCGTTGAGCACTATCTCGGTTCACGGTCAACATGACTTTTAATCCTCTCATCATTTTGAACATTTTCTGTGAAATAACCATGATGATCTGAGATAGTGAGGAAGGTCAGTTTAGGGCCGGATGTCTCGGGAAACGTGTTGGACTGCTTTCCCTAACCGGTTTCTGTTTCGGACTTTTGAGAGTATATTAAGGACCTATAATGACACTTGCATGTGATTTGAAATGACAGGAAACCTACGTTAATCCCGGAGACAAGTTCGTACGCGCATTATTCGCAGCGGGAACGTACTGTGAGTGGGCCCGTTTTTATAAACACTTGCATGCATAACCGTTTTCATTTCCGTATATCTATATGTGTGTGTGAATCAAATAATGGATTTTGATTACCTCGATTTACGGTTGCGACACGTTTTACGGTGTTGGGCTTGAGACCCATTTTACGGAAATTGAACACTGTTTTGGGTGATATATATATATATATATATATATATATATATATATGCATGTGGATATGGATGACTATCTCAGGTACTGCACTGTATAATCCACCGTATTATACTGTCTCCTCCGGATGTGGTACCCCGGAGAGGTCACGGTGCATTGCTTGCGAGGGGTCATGCTACGGAGGTGCCGGACCGTAGGATGACTCAGGAGCAGGATTGCTATGATTGGACGTCTGGGACGCTAGGCATCTGGGATGCCATAACCGAACTGGGTTCGGAGTTTGGACTCGGGATTTGAGACCCCGGGTGGCACGCGTAGCCTTGGGACTGTGACCATTATTGGACGTCAGGGACATCGGACATCTGGGATGTCGTTATCGGAGTGTATAGTGCAGTAGCTGTGTTTATATTACATTTCTGGCTTAGTATAATGCTTGTGGTATATTATATGTATTTATGGTTTTTAAATGCTTGCATGCATGTTTGGAAAACGGAGGGGTAAATTGTATATTTTACTTATTAAACTGTTTTATAAACCTGAGTTTCGGCCCACTCACCCTTCATGTTTTGGTAACCCCTCCAGGTCGTGCTGCTGAGGTTGGTGAAGACCCCGAGGCTGAGGCATAGATTTCGTACTGCGCACCTGAACCACTGTCGGGTCGGATTACCCGCAGGATTTTTCTAGAGTCGTGCTCGGATTTTATATTTTGGACTGTATCCCTTGTCTAACATGTGTTAAATTTGGTTTTTGTATGACTTTATATTTCGGACATTTATGCATTTAAGATTTTAAGGTTAAAATTGGAATTTTGGTTCGGGTGTCAGACGGGAGCAGGGCACGTCCCCTTGTGGTCCCCGGTGGATCGGGGCGGGTCCCTATCAGTTAAAGATTTCTAGAAGATCTTGCCGCTCAATTAGGTTTGATTCCAAAGAAATATTTATTTTCAGCACTTGTATTTTAATATTGCATTTAATACTTGCACATTTATCTTTTAGTATTTGGATTTCTTTTCTTTTTTTCATTTCAACAAATTTTCTTAAGAAAATTCATAAGTATTTTGGGATATAAAAAATGTATGCATTTTACGGCTGCTTCGAGTCATAAAATTGCTTATATATTTTGGTCCGATATTATCATCCCGACTTAAGGAAACCCACACACCTACCTGTTTCTGACCAATAACAAACTGCTAATATGAGCATGTCAGACTTAATTTGACAAAGTTGGACTAGACTGAAATAAATTATTAAGTCCTTAGAAAGAACAGTGCGAGAAATTTGCCTACTTGTCTCACAATTAATTGATTAAAGACAGGTTCTTATGCCACAATAGAACTCATTCTAAAACTGTCTAATAGTAGTTTGTACTAATGACACGCCTACTTTAAAGGCTGCTAAGGTCCGCCCGCCCGCGTACTTTCTAGTCAGCCCATCTAAAGAAAAACTGCAGTATCATAATGTCTCTTACTTAACCCACCGCTTTTAATCCAAATCCAATTTCCAAATAGTCGTACACCCAAACACACTTGAGATAACAAGAGCCCGCTTCTTTGACGCTTGATTTCAGCCCATCTAGGGAAGGAGTGCAGTATCACAACGCCTCTTAACCTTTTTAATCCAAATCCAATCTCCAAATAGTCATGCACCCAAACACACTAGAGATAACAAGAGCCTCCTTTTTTGACACTTGATTTTAGTTGAGATCGACCGAAGACGACCTCAGATAATAAAAAAAAAAAGACATGAGTTCGGATACATAAAGAGAGAGAGAGAGAGAGAGAGAATTGTCCGGAAAAAAAAAGAGAAAGAGAGAAACACATTTTTTTTAAATTAATATAAATATGATCATATCTAGTCTATACTCACTAGTTAAATAGAGTAAACCCCACAATTTTGCTGGTTGTATATTTTCAAGAGCTATCTGATAAAAAATATATATTTTCAAGAGCTAAACTCATCTATCATTATTAATTTGTTTAGTCCAGTAGAATTCATTTCATTCAAATAGAAAGGCATCCATCATTGTTTTTTCAAATACGTAAACACATCAAAACAAAGAAAAATACCTACTATAACTCAGGTTCAAAACGGCGCTAGTCGCTCCTAGGGTGGTTGATAAGGGCCTAGCGCCAGACGATTAGGTGAAGCCTAGACGGTTTTTTTTAAAGACAAAAATCAACAAATTAATAATATAATGAATAATATCAAATAATTTTAGAACAAAAATTAGTTATCTAGATAAATAAATTGAGTTGGAAATCATAAATGTTAACAATGTAAGCTTTTTTATTAATTTTATTATACAACATTATATATTTTTTAATTTATTATTTTTATTTTAATTAATACTTATATTATTAACTAAGTATTTAATAAATAAAATAACGTATATAACTAAATATATAAGAACTTATATAACTAAATATGTATAAAGATGTACATGCAAATCCAACTAGGTGCTAAATCATTAAGCGGGGCAGTTTCCCACCTTCGAGGGCCTAGGCTTTGCCTAGGCGGACTAGGCGGCCGCCGTTTTGAATAGTGACTATAACCACATATAGGGACAAACACTTTTTCACTGAGGCTCTCTTCTCTCTCTTGCACTTAACAAAAACCAAAACCAACAAAGCAGTTTTGCCGCCGGCCCTGGCTTTGGCTGGGTCGGTGGCTCCCTCTTTAGCCTTTCCTCCCTTTTTCTTTCTCCTACTTCTTTCTTTCTCTTCCTCTTACTCTCATCTCTTTTGCCTTCTCCTCTTCCCACACCCACCTTTTCCCATTCAGGTTTTTTTTCCTTGTTTTTTTCTTTTCCATGGCAGCCATGGTTTTGGCTTCTTACTCCGTCTTTCGTGGCGTCTATCTCGACTCCTTCTTTGTGTAGGCTTTTCCTTCATCTTTGTTGGTGAAATCTGATATTTTTCCAGATCTGAACTCTCATCACCATCTCAAGTTTCATCCACAAAACTTCAAGTCTCTATCTCTTCCTTACCAGATGCTCTTTACCACAACCCGTTTTGAATTTTCCATCATCGGTTTCCACCATTTGACCCACTTGAATTCACCTCTGATATTTTTCAATTGGTTGTATTTACGGGTTAACTTTAAAGTGCTTGATGCACCATTTGAATGAATTATGGGAGCGTTATATGCACAGGTGGCCTGTTCACCCCCATTTTCTGAATGGTTCTTCAGTTTCACCTTCTTTATTTTCGGTGGTGGTGGATTTTGCAACATTCTGGTGGCTATGGTGGTGATGAAGATGTAGAGTTTTTTCAATTGTGAGTTTCTATTAGATTATTTTATTTTATTTTATTTTAAATTTTGGATTTATTTTAAGTTTATGGGCCATTTGATTTTCAAGTCTTTGTATTTGTTTGCTCAATTTAATGAATACAGGGACATCAAACTTCCACGCTCTAGAGGCCTCACGTGGAAGGAACCTAGTTTACCTTTGATCCAAATTACAATTATGCTCATATTCCAAAGAATCCGCTACAAAATTAGCTAAGTGTAGAACACGAGTGAATTGGATAGGTTGAAACCTTCTTTTCAATCTTTTAAAATTGGAGTACAATACTTAATATCCTCCATGGTAGCTTGAGCACTCCATTGATAGCATCAATAAATACATTAGAATCACCTTCAACTAGAATCTTTTGACAACCAAGTTAGTAAGCGGTCCTCAAGCCGTCAAGCATAGCCACTCCTACAGCAAGAAGGCTATTCGTAAGCCAATATTTGTAGCAACCTCGATAAAAGGAAGTACAAAATGATCACGAATGATAAAACCATCAGCAGCATTTTAACTTGATTTAACCTAGGCATCAAGGTTCCGCTTACACCAACTAACATCCGGAAGAATCCATTTAATAGACCCACATGAATTGAATTGAGATGAGACCACATCCTAAGATTGAAAAAAAGTTCCCCAAAAATTTGAGCCATATTGATGATTCTAGCAGGATGAGAAGTCATAATATCAGGGAGGATAGCTTTGTTCCTAGTATCCCAAATTATCCAACAAACCAAAAGACATCGATTCAACTGAGAAAGCTTCGATTTTTCCACAGTACGTGTGAAGGGAAGACAACCAATGTATTAGGGGGCCTCAAATCAGAAGGAACTCAACTCCAAACCTGCTGGGGAAAAGGACAAACTCTGAAGAGGTACTCCACCAATTCTCCATAACCACCACAAATGCCGCAAGATAGAACTATATCTTGAAATGGGCGGTTCTGTAGCCGCTCTCTAGTATTCAGCCAATTTTTGAGGAGAAATCAGCTGAAAAATTTAACCTTTTAAGGGATCTTGAGACCTTTGGAGATACGATTTAGAAGCTTCGCTTGCGGATAATTTGTTTGTAAGCGTAGGTTTTTTATCACATAAAAATATGATTCAATAACCGTACTTCGAAGTAAATGGGAAAAAAAAATATTCTTTGAAGTAAGGTAAAAGCTTAAAACAGTAGGGGCTAACACAACGCTTTCAGCTTATCAATTTTGTGCACAAATCAACCATTGCAGGTCCCATACCATTCAGCGAACTATATCAAGGCCCAACAGAAGGTATATGGGCCCCAACATAAGAAACCTCCTTCTGGGAGACCGAAGAAAGAGTTGCACAACAATTTAAACTACCAGTCAACGGAAGAACTATCAGTCTTCTGCTGGGAGAGATGGAGTTTCTTTCTGCGTCCATTTTGCAAGTCCCCTTTGACATACTAGTTTCTTGTCCCTTTGACAACAAGTTCTGCCTCTTCTTTCCAAAGCTTTGTCTTTTCCTCAGCCCCTTCAAATTTTGATCAAAGGGGTCCAATGGCCAGGCCTGGCAACAAGATCATCCAAGCCAAACTGGTGGGTATGTCTTACCCTTTCTTATTTCCAATTCATTAATTTTTTTTTCTATTTAGTCTTATCAATTTTTTTTCAATGGAAATGGTGGCCTATGTAGGGTTTGGTTTATTTTTATGAGAGCATGGTTAATTCTATGCAAGAATCATTCAGCACATTTTGCTATTAGGTGGCTAGTATAATCAATTCCAATTGCTTAACAGAAGAACACTAATATCGTATATTTTCCAGAATTCAAAATGGGATGTAAATTGTAGATAGCGCGCTTGCCGATATATATCCACATTTTTTTTTCCCAACTGGTTACTGGAAAATTAGACCCTGCAAAAATGCTGATTTGATGCTCTGCCATTTTGAAATAACCCAATTCATGATCTTACATATAGGCCATGTTTTTATGAGGAACTTCAAAGTTCAAATGGATTTGGGCTAAATTAGTTAGAAATGTATCGCAAAGCAATAGACGGACGGATTGGCAAATGACTAGATGCAATGCATTAGAGGGATTTGTAAGTAACCACTTGATAGGAGTTGCTTGGAATCCTTTGCTATGCTCATGTAGTGCATTTCAATTCCTCGTGCATTTCATTGTAATATTCCTGAAGTCCTAGTTCTACATCCAAGCAGTGTTTGATGATTATGATGCTTCTAATACATGTCAAACATTATCTCTGTTGGCTGCATCGGATTTAAGAGATTTTGAGTTTCTATTACTCTAGAATGCTAAGTAGTTTTGTAGGAGCTGTTCTTTAACCTGCATTTTACTATACTAGTTTGGAATATGATTCCTGAGATTTTAGTCCTAGTAAGGATGAAAATATGTTTTTCACGGAGATATCAACAGCTAAATTTATAGAAATATCCATTGATATTTCGATATTGATATCGATATCCTTCACGCTCAACAAAAAAATGCAAGTGTTGGTCCAATAATATTTATATAAGACTAATACCTATATCATGGAAATTTAGGGGAGACTTTTCCCCCTAGTTTTATGCCAAGACCCTTAAATACGGGTATATTGATGGAAATTTCATGGATATTGCGAATATTTTCATCTATGCCAGTATGGTATGGAGCGAAATAGAAGAATCGTATGAACTGCATATATTTGAGCTCCATCATAGCATAGGATGAGTTTATTTCAACAGCTTAATAGGAGAGATGGTTTTTCTTTCTTGTATATCTTCCTTGATGAGTGCAATTATTAAAAGTTACGGATTATGAAATATAATGTTGATCATCATTAGTCGAATTGTCTTACAAAGACACGTCTCATTCCTATATTTTGTAAATATTTTTGTTTCAGGTCCTTCTAGGGGACATGGGAACTGGGAAAACCAGCTTGGTATTGAGATTTGTCAAAGGCCAGTTCTTTGATCACCAGGTTTTTGTTGATCCTCTTGTATTTTCTACAACACCTTTCCTTTTTTCTTGTTTATGTGTTTCACAATTGAGGACCTTGGTGTTTGTGTTCATGTAGGAGCCAACCATAGGAGCTGCATTTTTCACTCAGATACTGTCTTTAAGTGAAGCCACTGTGAAGTTTGATATATGGGACACAGCAGGACAAGAACGATATCATAGCTTGGCTCCTATGTACTATCGTGGTGCAGCAGCAGCTGTAGTCGTCTATGACATCTCAAGCATGGTACCTATCAATATCAAGCAAACTTCTTATCTTATTTATTTGCGAGTTCAATTATGGATTCAACTCACTAGCTAGTCACTTGGTTTTTTAAAGTTTCCCAATGCCTGAATTCAAAGGTATGTATGCTGCGCCTGAATTTCAAAAGCAATTATGATGCGATTTCTGATTTGAGGGAACTTCTTTATGTATATCCAATTGAACAAGCAGTTTAATATACCCGATTTTACTCTTCTCTGATTAGTATGTTCTTTGGCCCCAGGATACATTCACTCGAGCCAAACAATGGGTTCAAGAATTGCAAAGACAAGGTGAGACCATAAAATTTCAAAAGTAGTGCTCTTACCATGTTTTTTTCCTTATGATAGTTGCATTTTACTTTTTCTTGATACTAAAAGATTAGCAACCTGATATCCAAATATGCTTTAGTTAAACTTGACCTCTGTGGTTTGCAAATACTTCATCAACTAAGTTATCACACATTATTAAGTAGTGTTCCAATAGCTGCATATATATATATATATATATATATATATATATGCCATGTAGAAAGGCTTGAGCTTTCTAACCTTAGTTTTTAGGGCAACTGGTGACTTTTTCTGGGTTGACATTGTATCGGTTGCATATTTATTATGTGGCAGGCCCCTGATACATCTCTTTTGCTACCCCTTCTGTCAAATTTTGATTGATATTCTTGGATGGCTAGTACAATTATAGCCCTGTTTCTCTCTTTTCTTGAATACATAAATCTGTTGACCCAGTGCTGTATACTAAAGTAGTGAACATGTTTTAGGATGATAGTTCAGATGTTCTTGAAGCGTGGTTCTGATCATCACTGCATTCTTATTTTGGAATGATTTCCAGCTGTTCTATTATACATCTTTTTTAATTACATTTTGCAGGGAATTTAAACTTGGTGATGGCGTTAGTTGCGAATAAATGTGACTTGGAGGCGAAAAGGGAGGTGGATAATGAGGTATTTGCAACTTCGTCTCTGCACTCTTTTGTTATTAGTTGGATTCCACCTGGGATTTAAAATATTACTGTTTTGTTTTGACTTCAATTGAATTGCAGGAAGGGGAGCAATTTGCCCAAGAAAATGGGATGTTTTTCTTGGAAACATCAGCCAAAACTTCACAGAATATTAACGAGCTTTTCCACGAAATAGGTACATTGCATATTTTATTAACGAAATGAAAATATAGCTGAATTAGGACAGTGACCTAGGATAGAAACTCATATGAGGCATGAACGCAGACTGTCTGCATAAAGTTGCATTAATCATTCTGTCTTAGGATCATGTAGAATTGTTGGCTCTGTTTTCCGTTTATCATTCTAACTTTCGGAATAAGTTTAGAATTTGGAAATGCAATGCTTAGACAGTTAATTTGTATTCGTTTTACTTTTCACGAGTGCAGCGAAGAGATTAGCGAGAGTTTTCCCTGCAAAGCCTGCCGGAGTGAATCTAAACAGCGAAACACGAGACAGAAGAAGAAAGTCATTTTGTTGCTTGGGGTGAATACTTAAAATTGGTTCAGACATGCGCTTGGATAGCCTGTTTTGAATAAAGTTTTTACTTTCAACGCAACAATAACATCTGTAAATAAAGCTCTGCTGAATTATTACATAATATTACTTCTTGTAAAGTTGTTCCTCTTTGCAGGTTATTTATTCCACTCCAGCTAAATATCGATAGTAGAAACCAACTTGATTCCACCACTATTTGACATTGGTCTGTAGATGATTTGGTTGGACTTGGATTGATCACCTCATCTCTAAAGCAGTCCTCTTTCTGTAAGGATTCCCAAATTGTCCAGTTTTCTTTTCTTTTTCCACTCTTTTCTTTGGCGGGAAGGAAGGTATATATATGGTACAGCTTCCATATATGATTCCACAATTGCAATATTTGTATGAAATGCTTTATACTGAGAGCATACATAATTCTTGAAAGATGAAGCACCAAGTTTAAAGCACATCTAGAATTTAGGCGTCCATCTCTCAAAAAATTTCTTCAAGAAAGCGAATATGATCCCAAGAAGGCAAACAGAATAGGCAAATTTCTCTCAATATATTGTATACAGATTTCTGTATACGATTTTCAGGGCTTGTCCCATATGGGAATTGCACAAAATTTATACAATATATTGTATACAAATAAACACTATAATGAGTAAAACAAAATAGGATATGAAAACAAAATAGGATATGAAAACAAAATAGGATATGAAAACAAAAACGAGTGAGCAAATTATACGTGCATACTTATTCTCTGGGTGAGCTCACACTTGGATTGCGGGGTGTTCTGGGCGTCAAACCTCTGTACATTTCTGAACATGAAAATGAGAAATCTGACAATGCCCTAAAGAGTTCTGGCAGTCGAGATTTTAGACTTGCTATCGACTTCTCTCTTACCTGAAGGCACAGCCGTTCGTACTCTTCCTCCTCCTCTTCTAACCTCTTTTTCACTGTCTCCACTGCAAACTGCTTTTCTGCAACCAATTCATTTTGAGTGCTGCCTTCTGGCCTGTCTGCATCAGCTTCGTCTGGAATGGTCTTGTGCATATTTTTATTGTACCAGTCTTCAAAATGTCTCATCTTCCGAGCAAGCTCTTTCTGGGTTTCTTCACATTTGTTCTTCATTTTAATTTCTTCCTCTTGGTGAACCATTATAGTATTGATCACAGCAGCAAAGTTATGTATGGCGGTTCTTGCCAGATCATCAGGAAGTTTCTCTAGATGATCATGCCACGCAAGGAGGAGACTCTGGATAGGGGGGCGTTGAATTCTTGGCGGGGAAGAAACTTTTTCCTTCAAGCTGCTCTCAATAGGGATAAGATTAAGTTTTAACCAATTGCTGAGGGCCTTTATGTACTCCTTTTGGTTGCTCACAAGCTTCACAAACTCGGAATGCCATCCTTGCACAACACCAAACAGCTGGATTGTCCGCTCATGGTGGTGCTGACTTGTGTGCTTCGGACATTGGGATATGTCAAAAGACCTGAGGGCTGTCACAAGCTTTGATTGCATATCGTGGTGAGCTCGCATTGTTTCCCACATAGTAGCCATCCTGCAATCCGTTAATTATTTACTAATGGTTCAAATTTCATGTTTGAAGATAGAAGCAGTAGAACCGATCAAACACTAAAGATCTAAATTCCCACCACCATTCAGTGCTACTGTCCACTCATGATGAGAGGAAAGGAAATTTGAACTGATTAGTGCCCAAAGCCACACTTCTATATAACAAGCATATCAAATAGAAAGGAGCTAATGTTCTTGTTCTCATTATTCATTATTGTTATTAAGACCACCTATTTGAGAAGAAAAAGCAGAAATATGCCAACAAGTACAAAACACAGAAAAACTGAAGCTGCTCATAAATAAACTAAGTTACCAAGCAAAAATGAAGAGAACTCCAATAAACAAACAAAAAATCACAGCGAAAGAATCTCATTTAAAAGTAAATTGTAAACTCACCCTTCGACAAGCTGAACAAGTTTTGGGTACAACTGGTCGTCCCGTAATGAGTTTATCTCTGCTACGGTTGAATCCATAGATTGCATGTCAACAATGTATCTTGTATGCAGATGACTTACGGCTGCTTTTGCTTTCTCCAATGCATCTGAGTTAGTACCCCGTTTCTTCAGCCTGTTGAGCGATGAAACCTTCTTTTGGTACTCAAATTTCATAAGCTCACCTGCCTGTCCAACAATAGTCAATCCCAAAATATGATTCAGTAGACACCTAATGAATATTGATATAAGGGCAAGCAGAACAAAGCTCACCCATACAACAAGAGCAAACAACCAAGTTACAAATTCGAAGTTATGTGGAATGAACAGTCTATCTACTTGTTTCTCATTCAGTCTCGTATCACATTGACAGAAGAAGAAAATAATTGGAAGTCTTTTAATACCTTGACTTCATCATATAGCTTCTTCTCCCATGCCAGCAACTTATCTAAGACTGTAGCATGAGTTTCATTCTCTGCAGAGTCGAAATCATCCTTGGCATCATCGACATTCGGAATTCCTCTGAAAGACCGGTTCCATGTAATAACACGCATCACTCTAGCAGAGTGATCAATATGCCCTGCAAATGGAGTCATAATAATCAAAAACCATTCATCAAATCATTCAAACAATAAAGGCGATTACTTGGTTCATTGATTACCCCGATTATCAGCAAAATTGGAGTGATAGTGAAGCCGGGTGGCCTCCAACATCTTGGAAACGTCATGGGCACTCTCTGAAGCTTTTAGAAAATGGTCATCAAGTTCTACAAATATCTGGAGCAAATTTACACTCCCCTTGGGCCCCGATGCCTTAGGCTTGAAAGATCCATTGGCAGCCTCCTCCACCACCGGAGGAGGCGGCGCCACCACTACCTCCTCCACTTTCGGGTTCCTTTCCACCTCCTCCTCCTCTTCCTCATCTTTCTCTACTCTCTTCGGACTTTCCTCGAACACCTCCTCTTCTTCCCGATTCTCTACTCTAGTCGGCCTTTCATCATATACCTTCGGATCAATCTCCTCAGCATCGGCTAGCGTTGGAGCCGTCATGTTCACGGAGAAAAAGAAGTCGTAAGGCGTGTCACGATGTTCCGGGACCGGCGGCACTGCCCGACTCTCCACCGAGACTGGCGGCGGCGGAGATGGAATCTGCGGCGGATCATCCAAATCATGACGACCGTTCTCCACAACCCCTCGCTTGCTCCGGCTGCTCTTGCTCCTCCGCCTCAAGCTCTCGCTACTCTCAATCACCTCATCTTCGTCGTCCTCGTCTACCTCTATAATAGGCTTGGGCTTGGACTTGGGTCGCGTCTTCGGCTCGGGTTTGATCTCAGGCATGCTGGCGGCACGCTGGAGAGGGGCTGTGGAGAAGTTGGGTAGAGGCGGAGGTGGAAGAGGAAGACTGTCGACAAAAGGAGGTGGAGGAGGCACACCAACGGCGGCTGCGGCGGCGGCGGATGCTGAATTAGGCTGGACTTGGATATGGGCCTGGTGTGGAGCGAGAACCTCGCCTTGAGCATAATCGCTGAGGGCTGCACCAGTATTTTTCAAGTAGATAGCATAAGAGGAATGGGCAGCCGCGAAGGCGTTGCGAAAAGACACTGCTTCTTTCATGAACATCTTCCGATCTTTGCATCGGGACACCGCTTCTTCATTCTCGATCTTCGACTGAGTACAACCCATGTCCGCTACTCAGCTCAAAACGGCGAATTGGACACCCAAACAACCAAAGATTCTGATTTGAGGTTTTGCGGAGATATAGTTGAAGGCTTCCAGCTTTTTTTTACTTTCGGCTTTCAGACTCGGCGTCTCTCTCTCTCTCTCTCTCTGTCGTTTTCTTTTTGCGTTGGAATTGGAAAGAATAATGAGAAAAGAGAATGCGAACACCGTAGAGGATTCGGCTCCCACGACAAGTAAAACGGTGTCGTATGCTGTTTTTATTTTTTTATTTAATTTTGTTTTAATATTGGTGATTTTGGGAGGGAAAGAAATCAAGAATCCAAGGGGAGACAAGTGGACAAGGGAGGGGTGTAGTCACTAGTGCAAATAGTGTCGCGATTGGAGTTGGGATTTTTAGGGATGTAGCACCTGAAAATAGGCCTTGTCATTGGGCCGAGTCGGGCAAGCCCGGCCCAAAATTTTTGGGTTTGGGCCGGGCCGGGCCTATTTCATAATTTAAAAAATATCAGGTTGGGTTAGACAGGCTTGATCATAAATATGAAAGTACATGTCCTTTATCGGGCCGGATTTGGGCCGGGCTTTTATCGGGCTTGATGGGTCGGGCCTACTAAGTCCACTTGGTCCGGGCCTACTAAGCCCATTTGTACCTAACTAATTGTAAAAAAAAAAAAGTGAGTTGAACTTAAATATTATTATCGAATATTGAAATAAGCTAAGGAGGGGTACTATTGGATTTGGAGAATTGACTTAACTTTTCGATCATAAAGCCGAGATAGGATAAGTAGATCGCTAAGAAAGTCAGAGACCTAGTGAGTTTTTTTGAATTTAGAGTTAGAGTTTGGTTTGGGCATTGGGCTTTTAAATGACACTAGGTTGAGATTTGGTTGGAGTTTTGGATTTTGGCTATGATAGTAGTAACAAGATTGGACTGGGTATCAATTCTTAATTTATAAATATTTTATATTTTCGGGCTTATGGGTCGGGTTTACCTGGGCGGGTCGGGCTGGGCTTACAGGATTTTATCGGGCTCGGGCCTATCGGGCCTAGCGGGCTTGAATACCCTAAGCCCAAGTTCAGTCCGTCAACATGCGGGTCGGGCCAGCCCACGGCTCATATCGGGCATCGGGCCTATCGGGTACCCATAAGCCCGTGGGCTTCTGGGCCAAATGATGAGGGCTACCTGAAAATAAGGGGTCAAGAAAAGCACATTTACTTTTACAAAATTACAAACCAGCCGGACTATAAAACTTGCAAATGAGACAAAGGAACATTTTTTTTTTTTTACTTTAACCAAGTATTTTTATTGTAATAGAAATTATTTATTTTTTAAAATTGCTATCTAAAATATTTATGTATTAATTAAATTTAAAATCAATTAATTATTTATATACATAAATAAAAATTTCTACATATATATATTTATATATAATAAGAGATCTTAAATTCATTTTTTTGTAAAAGATAATGCTGACCATTGATTGGAGTACGAAACCAAGAAACCTAAACTAGGGCATATACCATCAAACTCATGTCACAAGACAATTGTGGGCATATACTATCAGTCATGTGAGAAGACAATGGATTGGAGTACGGAACCAACAAACCAGAATCTACTTTGGGGTAAAAGTAGTACATGCTTGTATATAAACTCGTACCTGTATAGACTAAACTATAGCTTAAGTTGTTCATCCCATAGGGTCTTTACATTTAACTACCTTCGTTAAGTTTTTCATGTTTTTGACCGTTAAAATGAAAATTCGTCAAAAAAATTGGTCAGCCAACGACAGATATGGCATAAAACAGATAGGCATTTTCGGGTTTTCATAATAACAGTAAAAACTCAAATCCACTATTGTTTGAAGCCTTAATTCTTCGTCTCTTCCCCAAATACAAAATCGATTTCCCAACCCCCCAAATCGAATTTACAGCCCCAAAATTAAACCCTAAATTAGAAATTGAAAGACTTGTAGTCGCTCGCACCCAGTCGCGCTTGGTGTCGAAGTGGAAATCGCGTTCCAAGTCGAAGGTGCGTTCTAAGGGCAAATTTGCACACAATGTCCAAATTGAGTTTTGAAAGTTCGACTGCAATAAAGGAATGGTGTTTGAGGAAGCATGGACGAAGGGCTCCAAGATATGGTAAGAATCCCCAGCTGTCTTTTTGAATTTGTAATAGGATTGTTTGTACAAAAAATGCATTTGTTAGGTGTTAGTGTTTATTGTTTATTGTTTAGTGTGTTTGTGAAATGGACGTTTTCTTTGTTTGTAGTGTAGTAGAACAACGTGTTTTTTCTGTTATTTGCAAATGAGATGCTTTGTGTGTGATGTGGATCATGTGCTTTGTCTGTTATCTCCCGATTGGGATGCTTTGTGTATGCTAGGTCACCATTTTCTTTGTGTGTGTTGGGGATCGTACACTAGGACAGAGTGTTATGTCACATTTTGTTGCCTTTCGGTTGTTGGTGGGGTAGTAGGGGATATTTGTGTTGGCTGCTGTAGCGGATAAATGTGCAGGGATAAATATGTTTGATGCTCTAGTGTAAGGGATAATTATAATGTTTCTTGTTGTAAGGGATAAATATGTTTCCTGCACTAGTGTGGCCATAAAATCATATTTCTTATTCAATTGTAGGGAATTTGGATTATTTTACAATCAAAATGTTCCATGGGGGAACGTGGGATGTCGATAAGTATAAAATATAGAGATGTTGACCATTTTGATTATTGGCAGAAGGACATGATGTCCATGTTTGAGATAGATAAGATGGTAAAAACAATAGACTATAAATATAGCATCATCGTATACTGTTATAAGATTGAAGAAGGAGTGGGTGGAAAACTATTAGAAGACACTAATCTGATTAAGATGTGTGAGGTTGTGCCATGTGTGACTACTAAGATAGAAATTTTCTTAACACATATTAACGTGGAGAGCCCTAAGACATTCTTAAAAGATGTTAGAAAGAGGGAGAAAAAAATAGCAAGATAATTGCTGGAGAGAACAAAGTTAACGGTTATGATTGAGGAGTTAGAAGACCAACTCGAAGAAACAGCATCTCAAAAGATTGAAAAAGGAAAAGGCAAATAGAAAAACAGAGGCTAGAGGGAAAAACAAGTGTTGGTGACTACAAAGTCATCTATTGTGGTTGAGAAAGGAAACGGTAAGCAGAAAAATAAAGGGTAGGGAAAATTGACAATCAAAGGTGGGGATTTTAGTGGTGAGGATGGGTTGGTCGATGAGTTGTGGATGAGTTGGTAGATGCCGAAGCATTTAACGGTTCTGGATTTGAGGATAGTGGGGATGAAGGTATTCAGGCACATGAGAAATTAGTGGATCAGAAAATTCTTGAGGGATTGGTTGAAGAAACAGATCAATTACAAGACTTCTTCACTGATTTTGGTGGAGAAACAGGTGTCCTAAACCTGGTTGGATGCCTTGTAGAGGATGCTGGAAATGGTGAAGCTGGAAGCTCATGAGCTGTTGTTGAGTCTTCAAGTGCAGCTAAGCCTTCATGTGCAGGCTTCTGAGCCTTCGGGTGCAGCTGAGCCTTCATGTGCTGATCAGCCTTCATGTGATGTTGAGCGTTCATGTGCTGCCCAGCCTTCTGATCAGCATTCTGATCAACCTCCTTAGCCTTCTCCCAACCTTCATCAAGTGCTCAGTTTGCTCAACCACCTGCCCAACCTTCATCTCAGCCTTCATCAAGTGCCCAACCTGCTCAGCCTTCATCAGATGCAGTTGAGCCATCAAATACTGAAGCAGCATGGAAGTCCACATTCACACGAGACATTTCAGATTTATTTGTTGAGGGGATGAATTATGAACATTTTGAAGAGGGTGATCAAACAAAAGAAGATCAGGAGATCAATTACAAGACTTCTTCACTGATTTTGGTGGACAAACAGGTGTCCCAGACCTGGTTGGATGCCTTGCAGAAGATGCTGGAAATGGTGAAACTGGAAGCTCAAGCGCTGCAGTTGAGCCTTCATGTGCAGGCTCCTGAGCCTTCATGTGCTGCTGAGCCTTCATGTGCTAATCAACCTTCATGTGATGCTCAACGTTCATGTGATGCCCATCCTTCTAATCAGCATTCTGATCAGCCTGCTTAGCCTTCTCCCAACCTTCATCAAGTACTCAGCCTGCTCAACCACCTGCCCAACGTTCATCCCAGCCTTCATCAAGTCCCCAGCCTACTCAGCCTTCATCAGATGCAGCTGAACCATCAACTACTAAAGCAGCATGGGAGTCCACATTCACACGAGACATTTCAGATTTATTTGTTGGGGAGATAAATGATGAACTTGAAGAGGGTGATCAAACACAAAAAGATGAGTTAAGACCAGTTGTGTCAGATGATGAATGTGAGGTGAATGTCCAGAAAGTGCCACGTGGGAAGAAGTTTACAAAGTATAATTCGGAAACTGACAGACTCAGGCCTTACTTTGATACTAGGTTATTATTCAATGATTGTAAAATGTTTAGGAAAGCTGATACGAGCTACTACTTATATGAGGGTAGGGTTGCGAGGTACAAAAGTACAAGAAAAATGAAAAATTCAAGCTCAAATGTCAATGTAGATCAACAAATTGTAGTTGAGAGATTTATGATACTAGGGAGGGTAAGCACAAGTAACAATACTTTGGTTGTGAAATACTATGACTCTACACACACATGTACATGGGGTTCGTCACAATAAACAAGCCACGACTTCTTGGGTCTCTCGAACATTCATGGCAAGAATTCAGGAAAACCCAAAGATTCCCATTTCTATAATAATTGAGGCTGCTTCTAGAGAATTTTCGATTAGAATAAGCAATATGATGACGTATAGAGCTAAGCAGAAAGAAATTGAATTAATAGATGGATCATTAGCAAGGTAGTATGGAATGTTATAGGATTACTATCATGAGTTGAAGCGTACGAATCCTGGTACAACCACTTCCTTGGCATGTGATTTTGCAAATGGTGAACAACTATTTAAGTAGTTCTACCTCTACTCAAAGGCATGAAAAAAAGGTTTAAAGAGTGTTGTCATCATTTTATTGGCTTGAATGGTAGTCATCTCAAAGAAGTGTATGGTGGCAAGTTATTGACTGCGATTGGTATAGATGGCAATAATGAGATTTGGGTGATTGCTTTGGCCCTGGTAGAAATGGGATTGTGCTAGAGCATCAAAAGTTCATGATTTTAATGAGGAGATGAAGAAACTAATATGCTTAGATGAAGCTACTTGGAGCTGGTTGAAGGAAAAACTAGCAAAGCAATGGTCTCAGTCCCATTTTCAGACATGGTCCAAGACATACATGCTCCAAAATAACTACTGTGAGACCTTCAACAATACCATTATGCTGCCCAGAGATAAACCAATCATCACTATGTTTGAGATGATTAGATTTCTCTTGATGAAGAGGATAGTATATAAAAGGGATAAGATGGCTACGTGGCCTCAGAGAGTTTGTCAAAATGTTTTCAACCAAGTTCAAAGGCTGAAAGTTGAGTCTGGGCACTATAGTGTTAGATGGCCTAGTGGACCCAATTACGAGATTCACTAATGTAAAGGAGAGTAGTGTGTGGTGAATTTGGAAGTTCATACGTGTCCTTATAGACAATGGGACCTCATAGGAATCTCTTGTGTGCATGGTATTGCAGCAATCCATTACAAAGGTGGGGCATCAGTGAAGGAATATGTTAACCCCATTTATTCCAAGAAGACCTACATGAAGTGTTACATCAATCTCATTCCGGCCATAAATGGCCCAAAACTGTGGGAAAAAACCAACCAGGAACCAATTAAGCCTCATGCAAATAAGAGACAACTGGGAAAGCCTAGAAAGGTCAGAGTAAAGGAGCCACAAGAAACCATCGACAAAAGTGGGAAGAAGATAGTGGACAAACAGGGCATTCCTATGAAGTGCAGTCTTTGTGCGTCACAAACCCATAATGTACGTACCCACCATCGAAACTTACCTCCTAAGGAGAAGACAACACCAAGGTGAAGATGAGCAACCCGTAAGAGACATGCACCCACCCAGGTATATGGAAGACACTTGTGCTTATTATGGGTTTCTTGTCTTAGTTAATGTTGTCACTTTATTGTTCACACATGTGCTTATTATATCTAAAATTGTAGGACCCAAGTCAACCCTCCACAAGCGTTGGTAGTGAGACTCCGAGACGAAGCAAAAGGATAAGACAAAATAGACTTAGCTAGATATTACTCGAATCTTGTTGAAATAGCTAGTTTTGTAAACATGCTTAGTTTGGATAGCTATTGAATGAAGCTTTGATAGGTTATGAATGGAACATGTCTAGTTTTGTAGATATGTTTAGTTTGGATAGTCATTGAATGAAGTTTTGACATGTTATGAATGAAACATGTTTAGTTTGGATTGCTATTTGATAGGTTATGAATGGAAAATGTTTAGTTTTGTGGACAACTTTAGTTTGGACAACTTGCTCTTTAGTGGACATGTTTAGTTTGGATAGCAAATTCTGCATTGATATTGAATTTGCAAGTGAAAAATAGGTTATTGCACATTCTGTCTTGATATTGGATTTGCAAATGAAATTTTGCCATTTGACACAGGTTATTGCAAATGACACAAATCATATCATTCAATTCATATTACAACCATTCATATTACATTCACACCATACCATTTCATCCACAAATCACTGTTGATATTACAAACACGAAGTCTTAACGACATACTACAACTAAAACTACTACAACTAAAACTCCAAAGTCAGGTTTACATTCTTATTTGACCCTATTTCAAGTGCCCCTCCTCCACCGATTATCATTCCAATCAACAAACAAACCAAAAACCATGAAAGGACAATAACAAATAACATACACCTCTACCTTTTCTCACATTCTTTAATCCACTTCTTCAAACACAAGATTTCCTCATTCTTCTGCTTCAATTTTGTCAACAGACTAGGAATGGGACCATGAGACTTCTAATTCGGCTTTGGGTCGCACCATTAATAGAAATTGCACTCACTTTCTCCTCCTCTTATACGATTTCTCTGCTACCCAGTTTCAAAGAAATAAAATTTTGAGACCTAGCTAGAATATCCATATAATCTTGTTAAATCTAAAAATCAAGGAATCAACATACATCATATTCTTACCCCATACCCAGAACATCCCCAAAATCTTCGCCCAAGATTTTCATCGGCGAGGGACGCCATAAATTTTGATTGCTTACGGCAATAGCAAATGGGGGCTTCTACTTCAATTGTAGTCTTTTCCATCCTCGCAGCACAAATTCGAAGTCCTTGCAAAAGGGATGAAATCATCGCAGCTGCGACAAAGTCCTCGTCGAAGATGAAACAAGAGGGTCGATGACGGCTAGATTTGGGAGCTGCGAATTGAATTTTGGTGGAGGGGACCTGCGAATTCAATTTGGGTCAATTCAATACGAGTAGAGGTGAGGTGGATTTACGATTTAGGGTGGTGGGGAGCTGTGAATTTAATTTGGGTGGATTCGATATGGGTGGAGGTGAAGAGGATTTGCGATTTAGGGTGGAGCAGTTGCTGCAAATTCGATTTGGGTGGTATCAGTGAGGAGGATTTGCGATATGGGTGGTATCTGAGACAAATTGGGATTTTCTATTATTATGAAAACTCGAAAAATACCCCTCTGTTTTATGCCATATCAATTGCTGGCTGGGTAATTTTTTTGACACGTGGTATTTTAACGGTCAGAAAGATAGAAAACCTAATAAAAGTAGTTAAATGTGAGTGGTCAAATAGGTTTGATAGTGATTTGAAAATTTTGATAATTTGGATATCAATTTGTTTTGATCCTATAGTTTGTGGTCTTTTATATAGTTTTTCCTAAAATTTAAAAGTTGGTAAAGTTTCGTACATTGCAACCAATGATAGCTCTGTGTTATAATATTATTGTAAGGGATTTTAAGCTCAAAATCCGCCATCCTCAATAATTCGAAGATTTAAAGGTAATTAATTTGCTGGAAGGTAGTTTATTGGTGAAGGAATATTTTGTTATTAATAGAAAGTATAACAAGGAAGTCCCCAAAAGAAGGTATACTAAGATGGAACAAGAAGATCGTTCTAAGAAATTCACAAGTAACGAAATTTAAAATAGCGTTCAAGATTTTATGAAGTTTTTTATTTAACCTCTAATTTCACCCTTTTCTCGGCAATTGGAGAAGTTGAAAGGCTTTGTAAGGTACGCGTTGAAGTTTCAACGGCACATTTTAAATTCAACTTAGCGATGATATGCCATCATATTCATATCCACATATGGTCGGCCTCCTTACTTATCTTCGAAGGATCATAATTACTTATAGTTATTATCCCTTTTTGTCCCTTGTAATACAGTAAGCAAACTTAGATCACCACCGTCAATTATAATATTGAAAATGAGTGGACGGCATCTAACCTATTTGATGACAACATAGGGATGGGTTTGACTAAGCTAATCCCATGCTTTATAAATAGCTTCTGCTTCCATGTCTTCTACCCATTCACAACCAAATTTACATACCAATCATATCATCATACATCCTTCCTCCATTCCTTCTACCCATCACCAAAAATGGTAAGATTCTCAGTCTCGAACCCCAATGTATAAATTTCTTCTTTAAGCTTTTATTTTTTATTTGGCTGGTAAAGTTATAATTTATAGCTAAGCGGGGTATTAAAGTTATAGCTAACCGGGGTATTAAAGTAATTAGAGTTCTAATAGTTACTAAAGCTGAAAGTTAGGAGGGCATGTTAGGAGGGTACCCTACACGCAAGCTCACTTCGTACATACCATATTTACGAAATTTCAATGAAATTTGGGGATTATTGTTATAAAAAAAAATTGCATAAAAATTAGTTAATGATCATTCTGAATGGTAGGGACATGTCCCAAACATTATCATCACCTTCTCTCCTAATCTTGTCTAAGATGCCCTTCGAAAAGATCCAAAAAATCATTACATACTTTATTTTTTATCATGCAACCTAGTCATTAAATTTTTTTGGCTAACAATCAGATTTCAAGCTCATTTTAATTTGTAATACTGTCGGACCTGGACTCACAAACTTTTATTTTTTCTTTGTTTCTATTTCTGCAATACTTGTTGGGAAGCAGTCTCTTTCACTAGCCATTGAGGTATGGCTATTCTTCTTCTTTTGTAATTATTTGTTTGTTTTTATCCTTATCTTCTTTATTAATTACATGAAAATTATTGTCTTCTGTGTTTCGGTATTTGATTTCGAACTTTTTATGTTCAATCTTCTGAACTAGAAAGTATTTGCTCAAAACTCAGAAAAAGTTAAAGCTGTGGATCTTCACCCAACTGAGCCATGGTAATTCAACTATGCCTTTGATATCTCCAAACTTCGATTTTCATATTCTGATCATGTCATTATCAAGCTGTTCAATACAAATGTAAATGCAAGATAATATTTTGAACATGTCATTATCAAGTTGTTCAATATAAATGTAAATGCAAGATAAGCTACTTTGGTTTTCTATGCAGGATTCTAGTTAGTTTGTATTCAGGAATTGTTAACATATGGAATTACAAGTCACAGGTAAAACCATTTTTCACCCAGCAAAATATCGCAGTTTGAATTCTCATTCAAAAGAATTTTCATCCTTGAGAAGGCTAATTTAAAGTTTTTGTTGTGTAGGCAATGGAGAGATCCATCAAGGTCGCAGAGTCACCGGGTACATATGATCTTGCCTACTGATCACATAAATTTTCACATTGACAAAATATCTGCATTTTGTTCTTAACATGTGTTTGTGTGTTTCCAGTCAGGTCAGCAAAGTTTGTAGCACGCAAACACTGGATTGTAACCGCTTCTGATGACAAGTTTATTCGTGTCTACAACTATGATACAATGGATGAGATCAAAAAATACGAAGCACATACTGACTTTATCAGAAGTGTCTCTGTTCATCCAAGTCTATCATATCTCTTGTCATGTTCTGATGACAAAGTTATAAAGCTTTGGGATTGGGACAAGGATTGGGAATGTGCTCAAATCTTTGAAGGCCATTCTCACTATGTGATGCAAGTGGCATTTAACCCCAACAACACCAATAGTTTCGCTTCTGCATCTCTTGATGGCACCATTAAGGTGTTGTACAAGTTGTTAATTTGTTTCAAAATTAATTAACTGAATTATACGTTTAAATCTTTACCTCTGTCAAGCTGCTTTTACAATGTTTGCTTTGGTTGTAGCTATGGAACATCAGCTCCTCTGTGCCGGAGTTCACATTAGATGGCCACTCGAAAGGAGTGAACTGTGTGGATTACTTTGTTCACGCCGATAAACCATATCTTCTGAGTGGTTCTGATGATTTTATTGTCAAGGTTTGTTGCATTTTCTGGTTAATCATCAGTCTTCTAATTAGAGTGTTTTGATTAAATTTGTGACATAAACAGGTATGGGACTGTGAAACCAAAAGTTGTGTGCAGAGCCTAGAAGGTCATGAGCACAATGTAACAAGTGTATGTGCTCATTCTGAGCTTCCGATAATAATTACAGCTTCTGAAGATGGAAAAGCTCAAATATGGAATGCAACCACATTTAGGTAACATTCTTTATGTTTCATAATATTTATGCATTATAAATGCAATTACTCAGTCTTCTGTTCATTTTTTATCAGACACTGATTTTGTGAACAATTCTCACTTCTTACAGGCTAGAGAAGAAACTGAACTATGATCTCGAAAGAGTTTGGGCAATCGGTTACTTGAAAGGATCAGACAAGTAAGTTTCATTTTTGTTTTCTTGTGTGTCAAGTACGGTTTTTTTTTTCTTTTGTTACAATGAATTGAACACTTATTTGATTCGTGCAGGGTTGTGTTTGTCTTCGACAAAGGAACGGTTGTGGTTACAATGACTGGTTCTGTTGAATTCCAAGCTTAGAAGTAGAATTTGAAGGAACAAAGGCATTGAATGTTTCAAGTTTGTACGACAGTTGTACTTGTATGTTATGTATCACTGCTATAATATAAAGGAATAATATGTCTCCACTGACTGAGATTAAACATGCTTACCTGATTACTTCCACCGAGTTGAGGTTAGTTATTTGAGTTTAATCTGCAGCTTTATTCCTCAGCAAAACCTTCACTTCTTTTGTTGTATTTAATCTGCCAAAGCTCAACATCATTTCCTCTATCATACGCTCTCACATACTGAGGAATCTGTGTAATGTCTATGCATTTGCCCACAAAGCAGGGTATTGAATTGCACTCAAGGACTTCGGAATCTGCACCATTCATCGAGAATCCAAATTATACGCCGTGAAAAATACAAATAATAATAACAAAGACAAGAAATGCATGGATGAACAAGCTTACCCCCTTCTAACTGGAAAAAACTTCGGAAAGGTAAATAACCATTTGCAACAACATCAAGATCATCGAGACTGAAGTTGTACCGCTTTTCCAATGCTAAGTATAACACCTGAAAAACAAAAAACTAACATCTGATCAGTATATGGTGAATGAAAAGGAGTTTCTAAAACAGGCTAAAGTCTCAGAATTCTGTTCATTCCCCAATTCTCAACAACTCTAACATGTTGGTTTGTCTGTACCTTTTCTGAACCAAGAGACATTAATCTCTCTAAAGTTCTGAACAATGCATCAGTCAGATCATCACTGTATATTACATCTGCAGCTAAAAGCAAAGAAGCTTTTTGGGCTTCTTCGACTTCTGAAATGGTCCAAGAATACCTAGGTAACATCATTTAGAATTTATTTACGTTTCCAATTATATGATGTTTGGATATAACTAAAAGTGTTTAGTTGTTTACGCTTCAGCTACATAACTGAGATAACACCAGCAAAGGGAATACATTTGAAAGGTAAGTAGAACAAATTTTTGAAAATGAGTATGTTCTTAGTATTAAAAATATTAACTAAACTATTTGCAAGAGAGAATCAAAGCACATACTCAATTCACCTTTTAGCAGGGGGTGATTCTTCTAGGGTTATTCTTGGGGGCCATGGATTCATCCAATCAAGTTCACGTACATGAACCGTAGCTTGACGACTGAAGAGTTGAGAATTAAGGTCGACATTCTTAGCACAGTTGTCAAGGACCTCATTCCCATGGTCTGACACAAAGGGAAACCTTATTTAAGCAGCAGTTTGAATTTTATGACTCAAATAAGCAAATCCATGATAACTACTCATGGAGCTCACTAAGAAAAAATGTATAATTTATTCAGACTTCAATTTCAAAAAAAAATTGGTACCATACACTAATCTCATCAAGCATCCAATTCAAAAGACATGGCTTCAGATATTTGTTTGAGGACACAATTATAAAAAATCTTAAGCTTTCAAAGGTAGAAAAGGAAATGTTTAACATACAATATTTAGTAAGTGCAAGATCACTATACCTGTTATAAACACTGTTTTAGCTACACGTGCAAGTAATACGCCCACCAATCCTGGTAAACACAATGAATTCAAATTCCTGTCATCCAACATACAGTGATCTCTTAACTTAAGGTCGTAAAAAACTCGAATTTATAATGAACTGGTTGTTACGATTCCCAAAATTGCATATATTTTGAGAAACAGTCTTGGTCTGGATTCTAACATTAGAATACTTTCCTGTTTAAACTTTCTATGCTTAAGTTCAGCTGCCCAATATTTGAGGTATAAATGATCTCTCAAATTCATGAAAGCATTGATTTGATTTAGAATGAATGTTAATGAACCATTGATTAACCCAATAATGTCCACAATATACAAAGCCAATGCCAGGACTGGCATGATTTATATACCTGTACCAGCACCAAGCTCTAATGAAACAATTCCATCAAGTTCAGATGATGTAAACATCTTATGCAGCAAAAAATCAGCTAATACAAGTTCTGCCCTCCACACCTGAGGGGAAAAACAAGACCAGGTAAGAATAAATCGAAAACTTAAAGACATAAAACCAAGAGCAACAATAGCTACCTGCAAACCAACACTTGGAATGGATGATGTGATATTATGCCGGATGGTCACAGTACAACTGTGAGTAGATAATTCTGCACAAATTTTGTGGAAAAGATTGAAGCAAAAAAAAAAAAAATCACCGAATGATCTTCAAAAACGAAAGGTCCATCTTTTCTTTGATCACGAAATGAATATCAAACGCCAAATATGATCTTCAAAAATGAAATATGGCCTTTCTTTGACAAGAATTGCTGATTTTTTTTTATTAGGGGTAAAATTCAATACAAAGCAACCAGAACATATGAGCAGCCATACAACCAATCAATTCTATCGGAAGACTAACCCAAACAATCCCAAAATGCTCATTGGGTTAAAAAGCAAAGTCTTTAATATCATAAATGGAAACAAACATAACATTACCACGGAAACACCTTAAAGCCCAAAATACGTAATAAAATAAATGCAATAATTTCTCATCAAAATACGTAATAAAATAAATGCAATAATTTCTCTTACTGTTGCGTCTAGGAAGAAGAAGATCACCATCTTCATCCAAGCTAATCATTTTGTCTTCAATTTTCGAAGTTTCATTGTATCTTTTTGGCTCACATTCTATAAGTAAGTGATTGTGTTAGAGGCTTAAAGAATATTTTTTTTAATTGAATAAAATTAAATTATAAAAATGAAGAGAGCAGAGGTTAGGGGAGATTGAATTCAGTACCATGTGGGATGGAGAAGGCGAAGTGGGAAATGTGGGGTCCAGAGAAACCAGGTGGACATCCCAAGTGCACTTCACTCATAACCTGATCTTCCTCCGCTGAATCTGCGCCTTTCACTTTCCCCATCGTCTCCACCGACCCTTCTTCCATTGACACAAATCTTGCTAAGAAGTCAAAACCGTAAACCCTAATTTGAAATTTGCAATGCTCCTTTCTTTTGAGAAGGCGGTTCAAATTCTATGCCGGAACGCTGCGTTTTACTTTACAACCATGACCGCTGCCCATCCGGAAAATGGATTTATATCTTTAAACAAAGTTGACAAACTAACGGATTTGCTTTGCTAAAAAAAAAAGGTAAAAATTAATGCATTGGTCCTTCAAAATTGAGAAATAACCTTCTTTTTTGTGGAAAAAAAAAATGCTAAACTACCCACAAAATGACTTTTCTATACAAATCATTTTTTTCATTTATTAAGTAATGAAAATTAATACTAAACACTTTGATACATTCACTTTAACTAATATAAGGATACGTTTGGTACACCGTATAAATAACTTATTGATGCAGAAATCATCCGGTTCTATAAAATTCCTTCTCGATCCCTAAACACAAGAATGAAAATCAAATGGAGTTAAAGTCGAATCCTGGAGGAGTGGTTCAACCATAAACGCTCTGATACTTAAGTCAGTTTTTTGAGAGAGAATAATATAACAGAGTGTTTGTAGAAGTTTTTTATTATTTTTACAAGTGAGATAAGACCTTCTATTTATAGTGAAGTCTTGAGAGCCACCAGAGTGTCTGATTGGTTGAAAGGGAAAGTATTAAATAAGTCATTGTACCGAGTGTAATTACTTATTTATTATTGAATAAATAATTCACTGAGAAATTATTTATTATCGGCATTGATCTGATTAATTAATATATTTAGATGGTAAATATATTGAATTAATGCGAAGATTGTAACATGTCAGTATCGATTTTACCAAGGATAATATTGGCATTATGGGAATTGTTGGCCACGTGGCAGCTCCA
The DNA here is from genome assembly GCA_032719365.1 of Prinsepia uniflora. Classification (NCBI taxonomy): domain Eukaryota; kingdom Viridiplantae; phylum Streptophyta; class Magnoliopsida; order Rosales; family Rosaceae; genus Prinsepia; species Prinsepia uniflora. The sequence goes on from CM064876.1 coordinate 60,929,778, forward strand.
AAATATCCAGGTAATTTATGGTTCCACAAATGCCCCCACATCGCTTAGGAATTCGAGGAATCCTAAGATATGTAATTTCCTTGTGGTTCTAGTAAACTACATCTTAATATTTTTGCGGGGGAGTAAGACTCCTCTTTCTTGGATGTAACTTGAGATTGACCTTGACCTTGTCCCAAAAGGAATTCTTTGGGCTTGTAGTCCTGCTTTGAGTTGACTTTGCGAGCTCGATTAACCACTAGGGTTTGCTTAATTTTCTTTATTTAAACGAGAACATGTGGCTCTTATTTTTATAAAGAAAAACAAACCCTAATACTGTTTTATTGCTGAGGGTGGCTGGCTGACAACACTAGCTGGTGTGGTGAAGGAACTCTGCCCCGTCGTTTGTCAAGGTAGAGCCCCATTTTTCTTCTTTTTTATTTTTTTGTCTATGTTACTCTTAATTTTCACAGGTTCAAGAAGATGAGTGCTCATGTTGATTTGAGGAAGGAAAGAGAAAATTATTGGACAACAAGGTTGTGTCACGCTCGCTAAGGAAGTCTTGTGGCTGAGAAGAGGCGTGAAGGTCCACGGGAGAGCAGGTTATGCCGTTTGGCAAGTGAAGCAGCAGGTGCACAGGAGGCAACGTTAGGTGACGTCAGTGAAGGAGCAGCTGATCTCGAGTACGTGCGCGCCACGCCCAGGCTAGCGCGCGGCTGTGCAGGTTCAGACATGTGTGCTGACGGCGAGCTCCACGCGTCAAGAGGGCTGTCGACTTTTGGTTTGTAGTGAGCTCGCTGCAAGGTCGGGCATGATGAGCTCCGTACAATTTTTGCTGCAGCGGTAGCTATCAAAGACAGGGCAGGCGCGGGCCCATGCGGCAAGGTTGTTGCAAAGGTGGGGCAGGCAGGCCCCATGCGGAAAACTACTGCTTTCTTTTTTCCTATTGCTTTGTTTCTTTCATATATTTTTTACTGCAACATTTTCTTTGTTTAAAACATGTAAGTAAGTATGTATTAATTAACAAAATACATACTTACCTTTTTCTACTTACGTACATATATGTAAGTAAATATATACTAAAATATAAAATAAATATTTAGCTTTTTTGTATATGTTCATATATGTAAGTAGGTACGTACTAAGTATACAGTACGTATTTACCTATTTTGTTATAGGTAATAGGTAAATATTTTTTATATTCTTGTAAACTAACTAATTTTGTTCCTTTTTCAGCTGTGCTGCTTTTGGACGTTCCAAAGATTTGAAGTTCTCGACCACAACGATTTTAGAGACACCGGCAACTCTTCTCTGGATGTCAAGCGGGAAGTAAGTAGTGAAGTCGAGGAAGGTGCACTTGTGGGAACGGGGAGGCTTGCGTAGTGGGCGTCCGTTCGTAAGGGAGAAAATCGAGCTACTCGACCTTGACGAGTTTGAAAAGTGGAAGAGCATCCATGAAGATGCTTTCCCTGAAGGTGTGGTTGTTGCGCTTGGCAACGCGTGCACAGCTACGAAAACCCTGAGTGGAGCTGTTTCTAGAAGCATGAATGCAAAGCTTCTCCGATGGATCCAATTTCACCTTCTGATCACCAACTGGGGTTTCAAGTTTCCGTTTTCGAAGCTCTTCACCAAGATCATCTGTCAGATGGGGTGTTGTCCTTCCCAGCTGCATGTCGACGCTTACCGCCACATCATGTGCTTTGAGAAGCTGAATGAGTTCTTCAACTTAGAGCTCACTGAAGATGAGTTCTGTCATTGCTACTTGGTGAAGCACAAGCCGATCCCCTGCACGCGGAGTTCACACGTGGTCCCAAAGGTTGAGCTTTTTGTGGGCACGTTATTTGATGACGAATTGTACCAGACTTCTTGCATTGAAGTTGGAAATGAGTGGGATCGTAACTGCGTCAGTGGTCTGAATATTGTCTCGCGCTATCGTGGCCTATCAAACTTGTACACCATCACCAAGTTCCATGTTGACACCAAGAAGGTTGACAGAGTCTTCATGGTTCATCTGCAGTTTCGTGAGATGAGCTGGTTACTTAGTCCTCGCAGGTGCATGACTGGCAGGCGTCCTCCCGCGAACTTGATCATAAGCTGGTTCATTGCCCCGAGGCATAGGAAGCAAGGAGTCCAATCAGTGTGCACATTCCAAGACAAGTTGGGCGCCCCTCCAACGAAGGTGCTCAACCAACCCGTACCCCCAAACGGCGCTCCCCAGATCGCGTCTTGCCCTTCGAGCTCAGCGGGATTATCCAGCAAGCGCAAGTCTTCAGGCGAGCCTCAGAAAAGTCTAGTGAAAGGTTCAGTCAAGTCCCCAAAGAAGGTAAAGGTTGTTCATGCTCCTCCTAAAGTTCGGGTGGTGCCCCCTACCCAGGTGTTGGCTGTATGTTCCCTTTTGAAGAAACCAACTTTAGATCCCTCGAAGAGAACTTGTGGTAAGGTCTTGGGCGCTGATCATGGAGGAGTCGGAGTTGCTTCCGCGAAGGCGGGGAGCTCTCATGTCCGTGAATCCGAGATGCCCTCGAAGTGCGCCAAGAGTGGAGTAGCGCAAGAAGTTCATGACAAGGTCGTCAAAGAGCTCGAGATTGCAAAGGTAGGGGCTCGTAAGCTTACGGGTATGCTGCGTCTCTGGGTCAATATCCAGGTTGACCTTGAAAAACTTAAGTCTGAGTGCACCATGCTTCAAGAATCTCACGCCCAGCTTCAACGAAAAAATGAAGATTTTGAGAAGGATGTGGGTTTTCTAGAAGCCAGTTTGGATGAATTGAGGAGCGTCCAAGCCGTGAAGTTGTTGGCAGAGAGTGAGCGGGACGTCGCTCTCGACGAGTCTGAGCTGCTGTGAGGCTCTCTTCTAGACTTTCGGGAGAAGATTGGGCTCCTGGAGGTTGAGGCAGAGCGAGCTCGTGCTGAGATTGAATATTTGAACTCTGAGTCGTACTCTCCTCCTTGTGCTCCCCATGCCTCACGTCAGAATTTAAAAGGGCTCAAAAATTTTGTGGAGGATTTGAAGTTGAAGTTGTTCGTAGCGGGTTGCAGTGAGTCCAAGATGGAGACGCGTCTTGCTCGTGAATATGTCGAGGGGTATCTTGATTGTCAGAACAACATGTCCCCCAAGTACGCAATTCAGGAAGGGGACATTGAAGATGCGTCCCGGCGGGCTGCAAACTCAGTGTGAGGAGTGCAACATGGAGAGGCGACCCCACCTGAGGTGCCAGGTCATGCGCCGCTGTGTTTCCCAGAGCAGTTAGGTGATGACCCTATCCCAAACATTGGCAACCAGTTCTACGATGGGATTCCTGAGTTATCGAGCGAGGACTGGGCCCATTTTCAATGTTCAATGGGTATAGAAGACGCGTTTTTGGACTTGCCTTAGACTTATAGAGTAGGCTTCTCCATTTTTTAGATGTTTTATCAAATAAGTTGTTGAGCAGTCGATTTGTGACTCGCCAACCTTTTCTTTTGTTTTGCTAGTTCAAGTGGTTGAGCAATCGATATGTGGTTTGCCAATCTAGCTTTCTTAACATTATCAATATGAAGTCTTCCTTTGTTTTCCGTCAAATTTTGTAGAATTCTAACCTTTATAGGATTGTTTTGAGATGTCGAAATTTGAGAGATGTCGAAACTTGATCTTTGTAGAACCAAGTGCAACTTGGGCTCGCGTGCTGTTCGGCGAGGGTGAACTTTGTGTATAGAAATGCTCGCTAGGAACTCAAGATAAATCGGAATTGAGTGAGGTTGATAGGTTTGGAAGTCTGAGTTCCATACCTTTCTACTGTCATCATGCTTGTTCCAAGGCGACCCGAATTGAGCTTTGTAGGATCGGTCGAATCTTGTGCTCGTGCCATGGTACTTACAATCGACCTTCGTGTACAAAAACGTTCGCTGGGAACTCTTCACAACTCGGAATTGAGTGAGATCAACGGTGTTGGAAATTTTACTTCCATATCTTTCTAGTTCCATCAATCTTGTTTCCAGACGATCCAAATTGAACTTTTTAGGGCCAGACAAATCTTGTACTCGTGTGCTGGTACGTGCAGTTGACCTTTGTGTACAAAAAAGTTCGATGGGAACTCGTCACAACTCAAAATTGAGGGAGATCAACGGCGTTGGAAAGCTGACTTCCGTACCTTTTTAGGACCATCAAGCTCATGTCAAGGTGATCCAAATTGAGCGATCTACTATCAAATGAATCTCGATCCTATGCACTGAAATGCAGAATTGGACTTCGCATGTTAAAAAATTTGCCCAATGTTTTTCATGGCCTGGTGGTTGCCCCTCTTGGCGGGGTTGGAAGCATTTTTTAGTAACTTTCCGACTCCAACAAGTTGAGGTTTTGGATGGTTTCATGTGCTTCGTTGGGGCGAGCTTTGAGCGTTTCGCGTGGCGAAGACTTGGCGTGCTTCACATGGCTAAGACTTGGTACGCTTTGTGTGGCAAAAGCTTAGTATTCTTCGTGTACCGAAGATGTGGCGTGCTTCACATGGCGAAATCTTGAGTGCTTCGCATGGCAAAAGCTTTAGTGCTTCGCATGGCGAAAGCTTTAGTGCTTCGCATGGCGAAAGCTTGAGTGCTTCGCATGGCGAAAGCTTGAGTGCTTCGTGTGGCGAAGGCTTGAGGTGTTTCGCGTGGTAAAGGCTTGTTGTGCTTCACGTGGCAAAAGCTTGATGTATTTTACATGGTAAAGGCTTGGATGCTTCGTGTGTCGAAGGCTTGATGTGTTTTGCATGGCGAAGGCTCGATGTGCTTTGTGTTGCAAAGACTTTGAGTGCTTCGTGTGGCGAAGGCTTGATGTGCTTTACGTGGCAAATGCTTGGTGTGCTTTGTGTGGCAAAGGCTTTGAGTGTTTCGCATGGCGAATGCTTTGAGTACCCCGCGTGGCGAAGGCTTGGTGTGCTTTGCATGGCAAAGGCTTATTTTTTTCTAAACAAAAGTGTAGGCGATAAGACAATTTCATTAGACGTTGAAACGAAACATCTTGAATCATATTAGAAGATACTATGTGGTCGAAGTAGGCATTGAGCCAAATTTTTAACCACAGATTTTGTGTCTTTGATGATGACTTGGTCACTGATTCAGTTTTCTAGACGTAGTACTTCCGAAGGTGATGGGCATTCAGCGCTCCGCTTACAAGTTTTCAGTCCATGGTCTCCAAGGTGTAGCTCTCATTCCCGCCTACTTGGTGGACACGGTAAGAAACTTTCTAAGAGGACTTCAGCTTTTGGGACCATGGGCGGTTTGGTGTTGCAAATTTTTTCTTGAGGACCAGATCGCTAGGAAGAAATTGTTGAATCTTTGCCTTCTTATTGTAGAAACTTCTAACTTGCTGCTGGTAATTGCAGATACATTTAATGAACTGTTCCCTCAACTCCTCGCTTAAGTCAAGGGATGTTCTTAAGGCCACAGAGTTGACGGTATGGTCATCGAGCTCCATGAAATGTGCTGGAACGACGACGTGTGGTAGGATGATATCATTGGTTCCAAATGCAAGTGTAAATGGGGAATCACTTGTCGCTCGCCGTGAGGTCGTGCGGTCGGCCCAAAGTGCACCGTCTAGCTCTTCTTCCCATTGTCCTTTCTTGTCATTGAGCCTTTTCTTGATGCAATCAAGGATGGCCTTTTTTGAAGCTTCGGCCTGGCCGTTGCCCTTAGGGTAATATGCAGTGAAGGTGAAATGCTTTATTTTCTATGTTTCGAAGAACTCCTTGATTGATGCGCTAGTGAATTGCGTTCCATTGCCGGTCAGTATGATTTTCGATATTCCAAACCGACAGATGATTTGGCTCCAGAAAAATTTTTGCACATCCAATTGAGTGATGGTCTCTAACGCTTTGGCTTCCACCCACTTGGTAAAGTAATTGGTGGAGACAATCAGGTACTTCTTATTGGGTGTCGGTGTAGTCGACAATGGTCTGACAATGTCAATGCCCCCACTACATGAATGGCCACGAGCTAACCAGAGAGTGCAACTCTTCAGGGGGCACCAGGTGGTTGGGCTTGTAACTTTGGCACTTATCGCATGCTCGGGCATATCTGAGTGCATCTTGATTCAAAGTTGGCTAGTAGAATCCTGCGCTAAGAGTCTTTTGTGTAAGCGATCTTCCTCCGGAGTGGTTTCCACATTGCCCCACGTGAATCTCGGCCAAGACCTTCAATGTCTAGAGGTGCCTTAAGCATTGTAAGTTTTCCCCTGTGAAGCTCCGACGAAAAGTTGGCCATTGTCGAGCGTCTGAAGCGATAGTCTAGTGCTGATGCTAAGTTTGCAAGTGCACCAGCTTGTGCATTTTCGGCTCTGGGGAGTTGGTGAAAGGTGAAGACTGTGAAGAAAGCGAGCAACTTTTGCACCTTGTTGTTGTATTGAAGCATCCTCGCATCCCTTGTAGTGTACTCCCCAATGGATTGGTTGGTGATCAACTGAGAGTCAGAGTGCACGACGATCTTCTTAATTCCTAGTTCATTGGCAAGGCCTTGGCTGCAAATCAATGCCTCGTATTCTGCTTCTTCGTTGGAGGCCTTAAATCCGAACTGGACTACTTGCTCCATCATCGAACCATCTGGGGTTATAAGGACGATGTCTGCTCCTAGGCTTGGTGGATTTGACGAGCTATCCACGAAGAGCTTCCAAAGTGGGTCGGTCGTGGGCGTGAGGAGGATTGTCCGGGCGCTTGTTCCTGTTGTGGAGGAAGCTTGGCCATGAGGGAGACTTTCTCTAGTTCCATGCCTCGACTTTCTTCTGGTGATGCTGGCGTGAACTCCACAATGAAGTCTGCTAAGGCTTGGCCTTTTATCGCAGTCCTTGGTCGATAAAGCATGTCGTGTTGACTTAACTCTATTGCCCACTTCACGACCCTTGTTGAGGCGTCAAGTGCATGGAGAAGTGACCACAGGGGATACTCCGTCATGACAATCACCCGGTGAGCTTGAAAATAGAGCCTCAACTTCTTAGTGGTAACCAGTAGTGCCAGAATTAGCTTCTCAAGCTTTGGATACCTCGTTTCAATGTCGAGGAGAGCCTTTGATGTGTAGAATATTGGGAGTTGGACTCCGTTTTCTTCTCTGATTAGAGCGGAACTTACGACTACATTAGAAACTCCCAAGTATAGGAACATGTCCTCGTTGTCCTTCGGCTTTGACAGCAATGGCGGAGATGTCAAGTAGCTTTTGAGATCATGGAAGCCCTTCTCGCACTTCTCATCCTATTTCTCCCTGGATGCTCTCTTCATCGCTTTGAAGAAAGGTTGACATCGATCCGTGGCCTTGGAAAAAATCGATTTAGAACAGCTGCGCGACCTGTGAGACTCTGTATCTCCTTCAGACTTGATGGTGACTTAATGCCCTGGATTGCTTGATCTGTTTCGGGTTTGCCTCGATTCCTCGCTGGGTTACAAGGTACCCCAGGAACTTTCCGGCAGCCACCCTGAAGGTACACTTGAGAGGGTTAAGCTTCATCTTGTATTTCCTCAGCAACTCGAAAGTTTGTTTCAAGTTTGCAATATGGTCACCACGCTTCTCCCCCTTGATCATGATGTCGTCGACGTAGACCTCCATCGTTTTTCCGATAAGATCCTTGAAGATGCGATTGACAAGTCGTTGATAGGTAGCGCCTACGTTCATGATGTAACGACCCGTCCCAAATTCCTAGATTAGATTAGTGACTAATCACGATTAATGAGGTTAATCGGTGATTAGTAGAGCGAAATCGGACGAACGGTGCGAAATGACCGTTTTGCCCCTTATCGTGGCAAAACATTAACTTTTCAATCGGGCGGTCAAATGGACTTTGACCGATGACCGTGACGTAGTTCGTGACGTCACGAGTTCATAGACAGGTGGCACGTTCAATTCCGACATTCGAGGAGGAAGTTATGACGTTCGGAAGTTTAGGGGCATTTTGGTAATTTTGGTTAAATGGGGTCAAATGTTGACTTTTTGACCAAGAGGTCTGATGGCCGAGGGCCGAAGACCGTTACGTAGATAAGGACGATACGAATCCATAGGCAGGTGGCACACTGAAATCGGACTTCGAACGGGAGAGTTATAGGTCACGGAAGTTCGATTTCAGTATGCACGAACTTCGAGACGGGACGATTTGGCGAAATCTGATTGGGCAGATATTTTGGTGGGTCCCATGGATGAGTGACAAGTGTCACTCATCCTATTGGCTAAATCCCCCAAAATGTGGATCTACTTAATAAAATAATATTATAATTATTATTATATAATTCATCTATCCTACCATTAATCCTAACCATCCATTATCAATTAACCTTTTAATCCTTACCCTTCATCTCTCATTCTCTCATCTGATCATCTTCATTCTCTTCATTTTCATTTCCCTCAAACCCGAAACCCCCCCCCCCCCCCCCTCTCCATATTCCTTCATTTTTCAAACACAACCCACACCCCACCTCACCTTCCCTTATCTGAGTCATAAGTGACCGTGGGAGGAGTGTGAGGGGCTGAGGACGGAGAGGCTGGACGGTGGCCCACGGTGGAGGCCACGGCGGAACGAACCCGTGAGGTAAGGAAATATTTCAAATTTTGAAATTTAGTTTTGTTAGTGGTTATTCGATTCTAAGGGTTAAGTTAGGTTGCTAGTGGTCCTAAGAGGAGTTTAGGATTGGTTTTAGGGCTTGGGGTGGCCTGTAACGGCCGTGAACGGCGGAGGTAGTCACGGCAGCCATTGATGAACTTGGAAGGTATAGTTTTTGAGGTTGTTCTTAATTTTTAGGGCCATAGAACTCTAGGTTGGGATGAGACGAAGAGAATGGGACAAACGGGGAGTGTTTTGGTGGCCAGAGTGAGGAGAATCGGTCGCCGGTCTAGGTTGGGATAAGTCGCGGGTCACGGCGACCCGGTTTCAGACATTCGGGTCGACCCGCGAGAAGACGGGGATGACTGATGACGTCATCCTGTTGACGTCATCATGTCAGGGATGACGTCAGCATTGTCAGATCTGACAATGTTAGCTGACATGTCAGACAGTGGACCAATGGGAGCGTGACACGTGGCACCTGTCAGAGTCTGACATGTCAGACCTGACAGCTGTCAGATGACATCAGCATGACGTCATACTGACGTCAGCAGTGACGTCAGCGATGACGTTAGCAGGTACTGTAGCTGGCGCGTGAAGCCCACGCGCAGCCACTTCAGGCGGCGCGTGTGGGCGCGTGGGGAGGAATTTGGGGATGGTTTCAACATACGAAATCTTCTATTCGATGTAACGAACATTTTGGGACTGGTTTCGAGTCGATCGGACACCGTCTCGATATGTTTCGGGGCATCAGAAGGTTTAGGGTCGGTTTAAAAATAGTTAAAAATACAGGAAAATTACGGGGCCTTGGTAGGAGGTTAATAAGGTAGTTAGTAACCTTCTATTACGATTTGGACAGGTTCGGGAGTCCCGGTGATGGCAATCGGCTCGGGAGAGCCTATGGCACGTAAATCGAGGCGGCAGCTCGGACGGTCTGTGAGTGGACCTTGTTTTCTAAATTGGTGCATACATAAATGTTTATTATATGTTTTATTACTTGTTTGATGATGCCATGGGTGCATTTGTATGTGGTTACGTATAAGCACGTATTTCGAGGTTTCGGCCCTATACGGTGCTTATACGGGTCTGTATTTCTTTATCGGTCTAAATGAAATGATTTTGGATTTCAAAAGGATAAACTCGGGTATGAGACCCATTTGGTTTTGTCTCGGGCATATGACCTCAGATATCGGGCACGGTGCCCAGCTGATGTCCTATATTCGGGCACGAGACACAGGTTACTTTACGGTTTTGATTTCAGGTCAGGGAACCTTAAATGGATTTCTCGGTTCATGACGGTTTATAGGAACCGGCATGAACCCTTATTATGGTATCATGGTTCATGACGTGGTTTATGGGAACCGGCATGAACCCTTGTTGGTCATTATGGTACATGACGGTTTATGGGAACCGGCATGTTACCCTGGTTATGTTGTTATGGATCATGATGGTTTATGGGAACCGGGCATGAATGTTTATGTTATGTATATATATGTTCATCTACCTTCCTTTACTTCTATTATCTCATCCGGGGAGGGTCGTTGGCCTGGGTGGACCCCAGAGTAGTCACGGAGCACCGACTGAGTGGAGTCACCCCCCAGTTGGGTTCCTTACTCTCAGGAAGGCTATGATTACTATTACCTCGGGAAGGGTCAGTGGTCTGCGGATATTGATCTTGACTTTGAGAAGACTCGGATTGAGACCTGAGTAGCACGCGCGTAGCTTTGGAAACCGTGACAGGATTGGTTGTGTGAATTATATGTGTATATGATATAAATATGATATATGATATGTGATGTGTGTTTACATAAGGTTCTGGGCAGTGGCTCGTATGGTCATTTTCATTATGGTTTTTCTGGATAAATGGTTTTCGAATGCATGCATGCTTTTTAGTGAAGGGTACATGTAACGACCCGTCCCGAATATCGGGATTTAATAATATTTAATTGTGATTTACTAATCTGGGATTAGTTGGGCGATTTCGGACGAATTGTGCAAAATGACCGTTTTGCCCCTGGGCGTGGGCAAAACGTTGACTTTTAATTCTGATGGTCAAATGGACTTTGACCGATGACCGTGACGTAGTTCAGGACGACACGAGTTCATAGACAGGTATCACGTTCGATTCCGACGTTCGTGGTGAAAGTTATGATGTACGGAAGTTCTTGGGCGTTTTCGTAATTTAAACATAATAAGGGGGAAATGTTGACTTTTTGATCGGGTGGTCCGATGGCCGAGGACCAAGGACCGTTAGGAAGGCCTCGATGCCTGAGTTCGTAGACAGGCGGCACGCATCAATCGGAGTCCGTATGACCGAGTTACGGGTCAGGATGCGTGAGGGGCATTTTGGTAATTTTTTGCACAAGGGCAGAATTGTAATTTCACACGGGGGGTACTGTTTCATTGAACAGCCGTGATGGTGGATGCTTTGTGCGATCGATCCCGTGATTGTTTATCAATTTAATTGAGTTAATTGGGTCAGTTTGAGGTGGAATCGCACATATGTTGGTGCTGGCAATCAATCAAATGAACATGGGCACTGTTTTATCATGTTTTCGGGTCAGTGCAAGGATTTTACACAGTGGACTGAGGGGCACTTTAGGATGATTTTAATGGTTCTTTTAGATCGATAGAATGGAGATTGAGTTGAGAGGATGACTCTGAGATTGAGAATGAGAGGATTGGAGTGAGAATGGTGGAGGAATGCTCAAAAACCCGAAACTGGGTTGTGGGAAATTCAAATTCGAACTTCCAGTTTTAGGCCAGCCCAAGCCTAATTGATGATGGATTGAGCTTTCTAGAACTTCAACGTGTCGAACCAGATCAAATGGAGCAAGCTTTGGGGCTCCTAGGGCCGTGAACGGACGAGGTGGACGGCCGGAGAACTCGAGCTTGAGTTGTGGTGATTGAGGTAATGTCATGTTCAATTAATCATGCTAATTGGTCCGTGTTAATCCTTATATGCTTCATATGAAGTTAATTTGACAATGGTTGAGGATTGATGGAGTTTTGGTGATTGACCCGTTTTGGGTGATCACGGGTTGATGGCTTGATTAGGGAATGGTTGATGTTGATCGATGTCACAGAACTGAAATTCATATGCTAATGATTGTTTTAGGATCAAGAACGGATTGAATTGATGTCGAATTGGGTGTGATTGAACCGGATCCTATCGCGGGTAATCAGACCCGTTTACCAGACAAACGGGTGAAGATGGTGACTGTAGCAGTCACTGTAGCAGGCGCGTGGCTTTCACGCGCAGCCACTCACGGCGGCGCGTGACGGCACGTGGGCACGAACTTCGAGGATTGGGAGTCCCGGTGATAGTGGTGTGGCCCGGGAAGGCCTATGGCACGCGTATCGAGGCATTCGGTTAAACGGTCTGTGAGTGGACATTGGTTTTATAAATTCGATGCATGCATAACTGTTTCATGATTGTTATAATTGGGATTATATGATTTATTTTGGATATCAGTGAATTTATATGTTTTCACGCCTTTCGAGGCGATTTATGTGTTTGCACGTGAATCGAGGTTTTCTGGATTTGCACTGATTTCCATAAATAGGGATGGATATGATTTCATGAAACGGTTACGGATTTGATAAAGTAAAATCGGGCCAGGGGCCCAGTTAATTTGTTGAATCGGGCCAGGGGCCCAGTTAACTTGTTAATCGGGCCAGGGCCCAATTAAATTGAAATCGGGCCAGGGGCCCAGTTAACTTATGAATCGGGCCAGGGGCCCAGTTGACTTGTATAAGTGATTTCGGGTCGGGGACCCTAAAATGGAATTGAATAAACTATTTCGGATTTGATTCAACTATTTGGACTTATGACGGTTTTATGGAAATTCGGGGCAGGGCCTTGTGATATTTTGGAAATGAATAATAAAATGTGTTCCATAAAACCATCTCGATATGAGGATATTTATATCCTAGTCTCCTCCAAGTGTCGGGGACACTGGAGAAGTCACGGTGCATTGCCTGCGAGGGCTCATTGTACGGAGCTACCGAACCGTATAGTGATCTAGGAGCAGGATTGCTGGACGTCATGGACGTCAGACATCGGGGATGTCAGAGATATGGACCCGGTGAGACCCCGGGCAGCACGCGTTGCTTAATACCGTGAGATATGACGTCTGGAACGTCAAGCGTCTAGGACGCTAGGCATCGGGGATGCCGGAGATGGAAAAATAATAAATGAATATTACCGGATTGATGAAATAACTCTTGGATTGACTTTTGGAATTTGAAACTATGCTTTGGTTTCCGGGCTAAGGCCCTAATGGTTATTTCTAAATAAATATGGGATTATTGGTTTTTGGTGCATGCATATGATTTTACTGAGGGGCATAAATGTCTTATAAATGTTTTTAACAGACTTGTTTATTTTCGTCCACTCACAGCTTTTGTTTTCAATGCCCTTCAGGTTGATTCCAGATACGACTGCAGCAGAGACTTGAGCATCACACACCTCCTCCATCGATCCTTACGCACTCTGGAAGCCCGTTTGGGTAATGGCAATCGGTTATCCCTTGTCTGACGCCTCTTGTCAGACGGGAGCATGACACATTCCATGGTAATCCCGGCGGGATTGGGATGGGTCGTGTCAAGTGGTATCAGAGCAGGTTTTGCTCTTTTGTGCGCGAAGGACGAGGGTGTGATGTCTCTTTGGGCTGCAGTTCCGTTGTCAACCTGATAGATAGTTTTGATGGATTGGGTGTGTTTGGCCCGATACGCCGTGCATTGTTGCGTTTCAACCCAAGTGGGGTTGTATACGATTAACTGGTAATGTGGGACCGTCGGTTCGGTCACGTGATGATGGATTGTTGTGCCACTGGGCACAGCCGGGTTCGGGGAACCCCATTGGAATAATATTATGGAAATGCGAAACTCAGTTGAGTATTGGTCTGAGTTGTGGACCCTGGTAGTGTTGGCTAGTGTACGGGGTGTTGGTGCATCGGAGTTAGCTGATGACCTTCGTGGTGGAACCCACGATGGAACCCACGTTGAGTTGACAATTGGATTGGATTGGACGTCTATACGATGTCAGGACCGCGGGGTCGGTCAGGTTGTGGATTTTACTACAGAGGGTAGTTGGGTTCGGTGGAACCCTAGGGTGTGATTTTGGAACCCTAAATTATAATTGATGGACCGAAAGGTGAACCTGAAGTGAGAACTTGTGCTGCGACGAGCGGCTGAGGTCATGGATGACCATGTGGATGACTCTAGTGAGTCTTGTGGGTTTCGATCTACGGATACGGTTATGAGAAAATATGGAATTCCATGTTGGATCGAATATTAGTGCGATGCGTGGATATGGATCTTGACAACGATGACTGTTGGTCGACAGTTGTGTCGAGATGACTGGCTATCGAGGGTATTTAGTGTGGCTTTCACACTTGAGGATCAGGGGATGTTCAGGGAACGTCCATTATCCTGATGTGCCAGTGGTCAAATTGGAGGTACCCATAGTTGTGGGGTACGAGTGGTGTTACGGGATCGTCGTTCGGAATGAACGGAGATCCAGGGTAACAAATTTGCACACTATGTGCTAGCATGGATGTTCGTGTGCTATGTATGGATGTTGGTATGGTGATACCTATATGCCAATACTAGTATGGATGCCTGTGTGCTGATACTGGTATTGATGATGGTGCGTTGGTGCTGGTACTAGCGCTGGTGCTGGTGACAGTAATTGTGATGACGATGAGCCACCAGTTGGGGTGTGACTCTGTCATGATGAACAGATGATTGGTATCTGCGACTCAGTGGTGGTTGAGTCTTGGACTGGATAGGATCCAGTGGAGGTTGTGTCGTGTTGGGATGAGTTCCGACGGATATACGATGACTTGTGATGAACGGATAAAATGGTATGATTGAAACTTGGGGAATCTAGGGACGATGTTCCCTACGTCATGAGAATCAGTGGATTTGGGGAGTTGTTGTCAACTCCGAGATTGGTAAGATTGTTTACCTCTAATATCCTCAGAGGGTGCAAGGGAATTATTGAAATTTGGAAAGTCGGGGAAACCATTCGTGGTATTGATGTGTGATGTTGTGATTGTGAATCACTTGGAATCTGAGGATTGAACCTGTAAAGGTTGAGATGAGAGACGAAGGCAGTATGGTATGCACATCCAGGCAAAGTTGAGGAAATTTCCGTTCGGAATCGGGATGTGTGCATACATGAGTATTGGCGGACGTGAGGTCCGAGTAATGAATTGATTTTGGACAAGTGGTGGTCCAAGTGAGGTAAGGACGTGGGCAGTCCAGTGGTTGGACTTGACATCTCATTGGGAGCATGTCTGCTTCCAACATGGTTGGAACTCCCGTTTCGGGGAGAGTTGTGATTGGGAGACGAGAGGAGTGCTCGTTTCCACACCGGTGATTGGTATTCCGAAGTCTTTGGGGTTGACTTCTTATTTCCTGCCATGGCAGATGATGATTGTTGCTACCAGTACGTTGAGTGTGTATTGGTTGGTGGACCCATGTTTGGCTTGGGGTCATTGGACACAAGCAGTTGTGTATGATTTTGGATTTGGTGGTGAAATGCGGGGTCATCTTTCCACCAAGGGAAATTTGGCGAATGATTCAATGAGGGTGTAAGACCCTACGATCAGCTTTCAGATGGATTGCTTGCTATGTGAGCATGTGTGGATCCTAGGTGGATCTGATTTGTGATGTTGTCGACTTTGGTCGATGTGACGATCTAGGATCGTGATGTTACTTGTCGGGTGACGTAGCGATGGATATGGATTGTGATCGTGATGATCCAGATTGGGTGAGAGTTTATCACTCTTACCTTGGTATGAGTCGTAAATGACGGGACTGAACTTCTTTTCGGAGTGAGTCCATATGGTTTACTACTCGGTTGAGTAGGTTGCCGATGTGGTCGGATTTTTGTCAACCTTTGACGTGTGAATATTGGGATTGGTTTCCCTATGAAGTCAATCGAGTGTTTTGGACAGGCAACCGATAGATTCGGTTATGTTACGTCTTGATGGACGTGAACGAGATTTTGGGTTTTGGAATCGAATTTCTGGGTGACGATTCAGAATTCGATTGCGAAGCTCAAAAATGGATTACTGGATTTGGGTGCGGAATGATTATTCCAATGCTAGCTTACGGAATAATGATTTCGGATTCGGATTTGGACATGGATTAAAAATATGATGTTTGGGTTCGAATTCGGGATTTCTTACGAAATTGCGAATTCGGATTCGGAATTGGAACTAGATGACGGGTGGAGTTCGTTTTGTCTCATGTTGGTTTGGGCAAATGTACTCCATTTTTGGAACGTGTTTGGCTACGACCTAGGTGGTTGTAGGCGGATTGATGGATTGATGTACGTACAGGGTACGTTGTGCGAGGATTGTTACGGGTTAGGCTGAGTGATGCCTAATGGCGGTACATGGGATGTACCGGTGGTGTATGATGAAACGTGTTGGTAATCGGCTTGGTTCCGATATCATTTGTTTGGTTGTGATTGTGGACTGGACATTGGATACTGTGCGCTGTGCAGATTGATTTTGTCGGGTTCAGTGATTGTATGAGCAGGTGCTCTTAGCCATGGTTGGCTAGTTGAACCCTAGTATTGAGATGTGTGATCACTGCTGGGCTGGTATTCAATGTGTTCCAGTTACACCACTTGATGTTGACGGTATACGTACACTCAGGATGAGTGAGTTGGTGGTCTGAGTAACCACGAGTAGCCTTGTGTGACTTGATCACACCGTGATTTCCTAGCGTTTTGGTTCGCTGACGGAGTCGGCAATTAAGGACATTGAGAGTATTTTGTGTCGCAGGATTGGGCTTGCCCTGCGAATTGAGATCATGTGGTTGATCTTGCGCTGCATCGAGAGTGATGTAGTACGTGGTGTTGTCACTGACTGGCTGATGGTTGGAGCCTTACCTGGGTGGTAAAGTTTTGTGATGACAGTTTGACTGATGGTGTCAGCATGGACTGACAAATGAGATTTGGTGACTCCCAGCAGGAGCAAATGTAAGGATATATTGACAATGGAAAGGAACCACCTAGCTGAAGGAGTCAGCTAAATGGTTAGGCGATTTTATCGCGGATCAGGTGATCATTTCCACTCGAGGTGGTCGAGTGTTGTTGCTATTATGACGTATGACTGTGATGGGATGTCTGGGTACAGACGAGGCTGGTGTTGTCCCAGTATGTGGGTGTACAAGGGTACACATGGTTTGAGGTCGAAATGTTTTCCACGAGGTGGTTGTGGAATAAGGAGATTGGTAATTTCGAGGACGAAATTCTTTAAGGAGGGAAGGTTGTAACGACCGGTCCCGAATATCGGGATTTAATAATATTTAATTGTGATTTACTAATCTGGGATTAGTTGGGCGATTTCGGACGAATTGTGCAAAATGACCGTTTTGCCCCTGGGCGTGGGCAAAACGTTGACTTTTAATTCGGATGGTCAAATGGACTTTGACCGATGACCGTGACGTAGTTCGGGACGTCACGAGTTCATAGACAGGTGGCACGTTCGATTCCGACGTTCGTGGTGAAAGTTATGATGTACGGAAGTTCTTGGGCGTTTTCGTAATTTAAACATAATAAGGGGGAAATGTTGACTTTTTGATCGGGTGGTCTGATGGTCGAGGACCGAGGACCGTTAGGAAGGCCTCGATGCCCTGAGTTCGTAGACAGGCGGCACGCATCAATCGGAGTCCGTATGACCGAGTTACGGGTCAGGATGCGTGAGGGGCATTTTGGTAATTTTTTGCACAAGGGCAGAATTGTAATTTCACACGGGGGGTACTGTTTCATTGAACAGTCGTGATGGTGGATGCTTTGTGCGATCGATCCCGTGATTGTTTATCAATTTAATTGAGTTAATTGGGTCAGTTTGAGGTGGAATCGCACATATGTTGGTGCTGGCAATCAATCAAATGAACATGGGCACTGTTTTATCATGTTTTCGGGTCAGTGCAGGGATTTTACACAGTGGACTGAGGGGCACTTTAGGATGCTTTTAATGGTTCTTTTAGATCGATAGAATGGAGAGTGAGTCGAGAGGATGACTCTGAGATTGAGAATGAGAGGATTGGAGTGAGAATGGTGGAGGAATGCTCAAAAACCCGAAACTGGGTTGTGGGAAATTCAAATTCGAACTTCCAGTTTTAGGCCAGCCCAAGCCTAATTGATGATGGATTGAGCTTTCTGGAACTTCAACGTGTCGAACCAGATCAAATGGAGCAAGCTTTGGGGCTCCTAGGGCCGTGAACGGACGAGGTGGACGGCCGGAGAACTCGAGCTTGAGTTGTGGTGATTGAGGTAATGTCGTGTTCAATTAATCATGCTAATTGGTTCGTGTTAATCCTTATATGCTTCATATGAAGTTAATTTGACAATGGTTGAGGATTGATGGAGTTTTGGTGATTGACCCGTTTTGGGTGATCACGGGTTGATGGCTTGATTAGGGAATGGTTGATGTTGATCGATGTCACTGAACTGAAATTCATATGCTAATAATTGTTTTAGGATCAAGAACGGATTGAATTGATGTCGAATTGGGTGTGATTGAACCGGATCCTATCGCGGGTAATCAGACCCGTTTACCAGACAAACGGGTGAAGATGGTGACTGTAGCAGTCACTGTAGCAGGCGCGTGGTTTTCACGCGCAGCCACTCACGGCGGCGCGTGACGGCGCGTGGGCACGAACTTCGAGGATTGGGAGTCCCGGTGATAGTGGTGTGGCCCGGGAAGGCCTATGGCACGCGTATCGAGGCGTTCTGTTAAACGGTCTGTGAGTGGACATTGGTTTTATAAATTCAATGCATGCATAACTGTTTCATGATTGTTATAATTGGGATTATATGATTTATTTTGGATATCAGTGAATTTATATGTTTTCACGCCTTTCGAGGCGATTTATGTGTTTGCACGTGAATCGAGGTTTTCTGGATTTGCACTGATTTCCATAAATAGGGATGGATATGATTTCATGAAACGGTTACGTATTTGATAAAGTAAAATCGGGCCAGGGGCCCAGTTAATTTGTTGAATCGGGCCAGGGGCCCAGTTAACTTGTTAATCGGGCCAGGGCCCAATTAAATTGAAATCGGGCCAGGGGCCCAGTTAACTTATGAATCGGGCCAGGGGCCCAGTTGACTTGTATAAGTGATTTCGGGTCGGGGACCCTAAAATGGAATTGAATAAACTATTTCGGATTTGATTCAACTATTCGGACTTATGACGGTTTTATGGAAATTCGGGGCAGGGCCTTGTGATATTTTGGAAATGAATAATAAAATGTGTTCCATAAAACCATCTCGATATGAGGATATTTATATCCTGGTCTCCTCCAAGTGTCGGGGACACTGGAGAAGTCACGGTGCATTGCCTGCGAGGGCTCATTGTACGGAGCTACCGGACCGTATAGTGATCCAGGAGCAGGATTGCTGGACGTCATGGACGTCAGACATCGGGGATGTCAGAGATATGGACCCGGTGAGACCCCGGGCAGCACGCGTTGCTTAATACCGTGAGATATGACGTCTGGAACGTCAAGCGTCTAGGACGCTAGGCATCGGGGATGCCGGAGATGGAAAAATAATAAATGAATATTACCGGATTGATGAAATAACTCTTGGATTGACTTTTGGAATTTGAAACTATGTTTTGGTTTCCGGGCTAAGGCCCTAATGATTATTTCTAAATAAATATGGGATTATTGGTTTTTGGTGCATGCATATGATTTTACTGAGGGGTATAAATGTCTTATAAATGTTTTTAACAGACTTGTTTATTTTCGTCCACTCACAGCTTTTGTTTTCAATGCCCTTCAGGTTGATTCCGGATACGACTGCAGCAGAGACTTGAGCATCGCACACCTCCTCCATCGATCCTTACGCATTCTGGAAGCCCGTTTGGGTAATGGCAATCGGTTATCCCTTGTCTGACGCCTCTTGTCAGACGGGAGCATGACACATTCCATGGTAATCCCGGGGGGATTGGGATGGGTCGTGTCAGTACAAATGTCTTATAAAATGTTTTATAAACTGTTATTTTGTCCACTCACAACTTTTAATGTTTTGACTGCCCTTCAGGTTGACAACGGATGTGGATTGTAGCAGAGACCGAGATATCACATGCCTCCTCCGGATCCTGGCGTACTCTGATAGCCGGGGAGGGCAAAGGTCGGAAATATCCCTTGTCTGACACTCCGTGTCAGACGGGAGCAGGGTCATCCCGCACTAATCCCGGCGGGATTGGGATGTGTCCTGTCACATGAGGCAAAAGGGCATGACCTTGTAGCAGTAAACTCCTCTTTCGAAGACGAAAGCAGTTTTGTCTTTGTCGATTTCATGCATGAATATCTGGTTGTAGCCGGAGTGTGCGTCAAGGAAGCTAAGAAGCTCGTTGCCAACTGTGGAGTCCACCAGGAGGTCGATCCTTGGTAGGGGATAGTTGTGTTTCGGGCATGCCAGGTTGAGGTCTGTGTAGTCAACACAAACTCTTCATCGTCCTTCCTCTTTCTTTTTCACGAGTACGACGTTGGCTAGCCATTCTAAGTACGGGACTTCCTCAATGGAGCTAGCTTTGAGTAGCTTGTCAATCTCAGCCTGAATGATTGCGACTTTCTCCAGGGAGAAGTTACGCTTTCTCTGCTTGACTAGCTTGTAGCTTGGGTTGACGTGCAACCTGTGGCAAGCGAATATGGGATTTATCACGGGTATGTCCGACGGCGTCCATGTAAATACATCTTTGTGCTTGCGTAAGAAAAGGGTGAGTTCTTCATTTTCTTCGTGGTTTAGGTGCGCCCCAATGCATGCATACCTCTTAGGAAACTGCGGATCAAGTCATACGAGGGTGACATCGTCTTCTGGCTGCCATCCTTCAGGCACAGAAGGCTCTTAACGGATGTTAGGATCTTGACCTGTTGTTAGCTGGTATGCGGGAGCTGAAGGTGTGGGTTTGACCCCGGTGGTCTCGATTGTCCGGGGAACGAATTCAGCTTCCTTGATTTCTTTTAGCCCCTCAGTGAGGCATTTGCGCGACATGGCTTGATCTCCTTTTATCTCTCCGACTCCTCCTCCAGGAATTGGGAACCGGATTCTTTGGTACAAGCTTGAGGTGTTGGCCAGTATCTTGTTCATCCACGGCCTCCCCAGTATGCCATTGTAATGTGAGTACTCGTCGAGGAAGTAGAAACTCTGTTTTGTGACAACCGGGGGAGGGGGGAGGGGGAGAGGAGTGGACATTGAGCTGGATCGTATCGATGGACATGTTCATCGATTCGTTGAAGCCTCTTAGCGGGACCTTTCTCCCCGTTGTGAAAGATTCAAGTCCCATCTTCCGAACCGCTTCAATGTTAAGGATGTTTGAGGCACTTCCCTTATCCACGTGGATTCGATTGACATGCACTTGGGCGATCTGGATTGAGATGACGAGGGCGTCGTCATGCGGCCAATCAAGCCCGACTTTGTCCTGAGCGGAGAAACCAATGATTGGGTCATCAATACCTTGGGCTACAACGACATATGAGACTTGGGTCACAGCCAGTGCCTCGCGGATCTTCCTCTTCCTTTGCTTTCTAGTTGTTCCCTACAACTGGGATTCAGCAATAATGGTGTCTACGCGAATCATTTTTTGTGCGGGCTCTTGGGGGCCTTTTTCTATGAGACGTTCTGTTTCATTTTTCTTGACGTACTCGGTGTAGTGTCCTTCCTTCAAGAGGTCTCGGAGGTATCTTTCGAAGGTCTAAAAAGAGTTTATGTCATTCCCATAGCAATTGTGATAGGCGCATCACTTTGTCTTGTCGGCCCTTTCCTAGTCGCCTTTGGCTGGAGCTGGTCTTTTGAACCACGACTTTTCCTTTATCTAATTGTATATTGGGAGAACGGGTACCAAAAACTGCGTGTTCGGCTTTGCACCAGCAAATGTATTAGATGATGGGTTCCCTTTGTGCTTGTTGGCTTTCCTAACTGAGCTCCTGTGGTGGGCACCGTCCTTTGGCTGCTCAAACACCTTTGTGGGATGTCCACCTTCCTCGATGTGGTTGGTGGCATGTGTGGTGTTTTTATCTTCCTCCCAGCATGCATGTCGCTCTGCCAGGGACAACATCTTAGTGAGACTTCGGGCGTTGCTCATGATGATGTCTCCGTAGAGCTGGCTCTCCCGCGGTAGGCCTTGCTTAAATGTCATGGCTACAACGAGATCGCTACATCCTACAATGCGGGACATTTCTTCACAATACCTCTGGATGTATTGCCGCAAGGTTTCCTTAGACCTCTTTCGGATAGTGAATAGGTGGTCATCCTTAACTTCGACGGTGCGAAACTGCGAGTACTCCTTCACGTAGGAAAGGGCCAACTCTTTGAAGGAAACGATTGCTCTCCGGGGGAGATGGTTGAACCATGTCGTCGCCTGACCATGCAGCGAGGCATGTAAAACTTTGTACATGAGCACGTCGTTGTGCATGTGAGGTACCATGACCCCCCGATAGTAATTGATGTGTTTTACTGGATCAGAGGTTCCTTTGTATTGATTGAAGTTAGGAGTTGAAAATCGATGCAGGAATGGCTCCTCCTTAATGTCCCTCACGAACGACAAAGATGATGACGTCTGAATCTGACGCCAAAGGTCATCCTTTAAGTCTCCGTCGCGCTGAACTCCCTGTAGGAGTCGATCTAGCATCCTTCAGACGTCTTCAGCGGGCAATGGACCTTCGTGACGAGGGTTCCCGCGCCGGGTCAAATGGTGTCAACTCCCCCGAGTTGCAGCGGGCTTGGCTCTCTAGCGTGCTGGCGAGTAAGTCTCGTCTTCCTCACTGTGATCATCCATGCTTTTAAAGTCATGGTGGATTCCTCCATTCGAGTAAGTGCCTGACGCATATGAGACTGCTTGCTGCTGTCGGCTATTGCGTGGGTACTCAATGCATGAAAGTGCCCCAGGGCATCCTCCGAGTCGCTCTCGAGCCGAAGGCCTCAGTCGATCTTGGCCTCCTGCTCTGGGGGTGCAGTTTTCTTCCCCTGAGTCGTTCAGTGATGTGTCTCGAGAAATTGTCTGGTAGTAGACATGCTCTTTTCCAGCACGTCTCGGGACGTTCCTTGGTGCCATGCGAGGTTCATTGCATTTTTCAGAGGTTCTAGATGTCCCGACGTCCCCCAACAGCTGTTGCAGGAGCTCCGATTGGGCCCAAACTTGGTTGCTCAGCTGCTCGACCTGCTGTGTCAGTCCAAGTCGCTGGGGTGATCCCCTAGGTGCTTGCTCGTGACGAGTAGCATGTCCAGGTTCACGTCGAGCGCCTTCAGACAGATGCGACGAACCATATCTCCCTGGTACCTAGGTGTTGGCCTGCAGGTTGCACAGGGCATCCAAGTGCCTCCTTAGGTTCCTTAGGTTTAAGTCGGCAGGGAGCTGAGTCGAGGCTCTTAGAGATGTTTCTCCCGCCAGCAGTCCATCTGTTTGTTGAAGAAACGCCACACTTACCATCGTCGCAGGTGGAGGATTTATAGTAGCAGCAAACATAGGGAACGTTCCGAAACTGAACGTAGGTGTCCAATCCGGCATTTCGAATGGTAGGTGAATTGATGCATTGAGCGAGTCGTGCATGATACAAGAGAGTGGTTCCTCGGGAATCTTAGGGAGTGTTTCGCTCACGGTAGCGATTGCTACAGCGGATGTGGCAGCCTCGGAGGCTCGTGCAGATTGGTGTGTTCTAGCCATTTGAGGAATGGTAAGTGTCGAAAATAGAATGGAGTTTTTCGAGGAAAACTAAGGAACACGCTTTGAATATTTTTCAAATCGGCTCTCAATGAAAGCACCAGTTGTTGATGCAGAAATCGTCCAGTTCTGTGAAATTCCTTCTTGATCCCTACACACAAGAACGAAAATCAAATGGGGTTAAGGTTGAATCTCGAGGGGGTGGTTCAACCATAAACGCTCTGATACTTAAGTCAATTTTCTGAGAGAGAATAATCTGACAGAGTATTTGTAGAAGTTTTTGATTACCTTTAGAAGTGAGATGAGACCTTCTATTTATAGTGAAGCCTTGACAGCCACCGGAGCGTCTGATTGGTTGGAAGGGAAAGTATTAAATAAGTCATTATACTAAGTGTAATTACTTATTTATTAGTGAATAAATAATTCGCTGGGAAGTTATTTATTATCGGCATTGATCTGATTAATTAATATATTTAGATGGTAAATATATTGAATTAATGCAAAGATCGTAATATGTCGATGTCGATTTTACCAAGGGTAATATTGACATTATGGGAATTGTTGGCCACGTGGCAGCTCCAAAGTATCCCGGTAATTTATGGTTCAACATAACTAGATAGGTAATATAATATGAAACTAGTGTTTGCTACCATTTGTATTAATTAGTCACCGTATAAATTAATACGATTGAATGCCTTTATACAGTCCAAACACGCTAAAATAATACTTTCCAAATTTTTCGTATTAAATAATCGGATGACTAATAATCTTGAAAAGTATAAGAAGAAGAAGAAGAAGAAGAAGAAGAAGAATATAAATAATAATATACCAATCATCAATTAAAATAAATAATAAAAATAAAATAATAATGTACATAATTAATATTTATATATAAATATTTCTTATCAACTACTATAACATAATTTGTCTAATATAATTTAATCAGCACTTTAATCCGGTTGAGCACTAAACGCCTGATTAAATTGTCAATCTATCTGATGGACAAATTAGTCTATCCGAGTTAAATTGTCAATACAATACAGCGTACCAAACGAGGCGTAAGAGTTTTATTTGGCTCACTTTCGCCCCTCAACTGTGATTAGCAGGTCAATCCATTAAAATTATTAACCAAACAACTTCAAACTAATATTTATCTAACAATTTGATTTTTACCAGATAAAAAGCAAACGGTTTGAAAATTCAAACCGATCTGTTAGTATCGGTTTGATTTTGAAATTTTATTTTAAAAAATCATTAAATTTAAACTGGATCATTAAAGAATATATTAAATTTATTAATTTTTAAATCTATAATATACTCTTACATACATAATAAGTACACCACAGTTATTGTATTTTGTTGATTTCATTTATAATGCTGCTTTGTTTTTTTTTTTTATATATTTTGATTGGAATATTTGAAACAAATTTGCTAGTTGCTATGTTTTTTTGGTTTGAAAGACTTCAAAAATTACTGTGTTTTATTCGTTTCATTTCTAATATTTTTTTGTCTTTTATATTTTGGATGGAATGTTTAAAGAAAATTTGATTGGAATATTTGAAATTTTGATTCTACAAATTGTGAACATAAAAGAATCTTAAGATATTTTGGTTGGGACTGTGATGGTGAGTTTGTATATTCTACATATACTACAACTTTTTTATTATACCTAAACTGTCTGTATCGATTCAAACCAAACTGTTATTAACCGTTTGATTTAAAACGGTTTCATTTCTAAGTTTAAAAAATTCAAATCATAACAAACTGTTAAATTTTTTACGGCTTGAATTTAGATATTGTCAATATTCGCACCAAACCCCACTATACCCACTTGTAACTTTGACAAAGTCGAATATAATCTAGTTGCCCTTGCAATATGCATTTCTTATCAAAATATATAGATTTTTTTTACTGTAATTGCACCAAGAACGTGCCAACGAGTATAAAAATGCACCAAAGAACGCTGGCATCAAAATGCACCAAGAACTGCAATCGCCTCACTATGCCTTAAGAACTGGTGCAACGTTAAAAATGTTGCACCATTTAACTGATAGCCTCCTTGACGACATTTATGTTGTAGATGTGGCATCTCCGTGTCATCTAGATGTATCTTGCGAGTGGATATTCCAGACATTTTGTGCAGAAGAAGATTGGAAGATATTTGGGGAGCAAACATCATTCCCAAATCTATCGATTTTCAACAATCTTGCGCATCGAACACTATGTCATTTATAGGATTAGATGACATTAAAAAGATGATAATTTATGTTAAAACTGTCATCTTATTTGAATATATGACAGTTTAAACTAAAACTGGCATCTATAATAATCATATGTAACAAGTGAAATGTGCAAAGGCAACAACTTTTTAGAAAAGTGTCGTCTGTTATGAATCTAGGAAGAAAGAATTTCCTTCAAACCGAAAGCGGCAAAGGCAAAACAAAAGAAACACACGAGGTATGGGGTTATAGTAAAAAAATTCTAAAACTTGTAACCAGACCAAATCTCACAAACAATCAAGAATGGTTGAAGGGGAAACTGATAGCTCAGCTAGGGTTTGATTTTCAACTCAACCGACGATGAAACCAGCAACCAAATCCCCTTCAACTTGTAACCAGTAACCAAATCCCCTTCAACTTGTTATCTTGAAGTTTCTCCGAACGCCTGATTTTTGAACATGCAAGGCAACTAATGAAATTCAAGAACGTAAGCTCATCAAGATGTTTTCTTTGTATTCCTTTTTCACAATAAGATTTGTCCCTTGATTTGTATGATAAGGCTGACTTGATTTATTGGCCTTAACGTAAATGATTAATGTCAATGGTTATCGAATCCTCCTTTCACTAGTGTGCTAACTTGATGTATTTGTACTTTATATTAATGATTATATAATTTATTATCCTTAAAACTCACTTTCATTTAGTTTCTTTGTTTGCTAACCAATTCTAGAATTTTGTTAGCATATTGCCCCAATGGAATTTCACCATCTTTATGGTGAGACATCTATTTGGCTCATCTTAATTTCGACATTAGAATCTAAGGTTTCTAATCATGTAACTAGACGACTATTGTATACATTATAGAAAAAATGTCATCTATTAGGTTCTTAGATGACAATTTTTTCTAAAAAAAGTGTTGATTGATGGTGCATCAGACAACACTATTTTAGTACAACTGTCGTCTAAGAGCCTATAGACGACAATTTTTCAGAAAAAAGTGTTGTCTGTTGGTGCATCAAACAACATTTTTTCTGAAAAAGTGTTGTCTGATGGTGCATCAGAAAATAGTTTTTCAGTAAAACTGCTGTCTGATGTTATTAGAGGACAGTTAATAAGTATCCTCTAATATTATTCAAATAGGTGACACTCATATAGACAACACTTTTTTTTGTAATTAGATGACAGTTTTTCACTGTCGTCTAAAAACAAAAATGGCATAGTGGAAGATTGAGAAATGGAGGAGAGTGGAGCATGGGAGCAGCAACAAATATGCTTATGTGGGAAGGTTGAAAGGCTAAAGACATCATAGATCGATAATAACCCAGGAAGAAGGATTATTGTTTGTCCAAATGGTCGATTAAGTAACTATTGAACTATAGAGATTTTGATTTGAAAGAAAATCCCGGGTTTGGATGAAAATTCAAAAAACAAAATTCTGGGTAAGACAACTTTTGTCAATTTTGGAAGAAATTGTAGTAGGATTTTTGCTATGTGTGATATTCGTAATGGGTAGGACGAATTTGTTCAATTTTGGAAGAATTTGTGGTAGGATTTTTGCTATGTGTGATACCATAGGTAGGACGGATTTGTTCAATTTTGGAAATATTTTCAATTTCATTACCATGTAAGCAATTGCTAATTGTTTTGATAACACTAGTTAAGGTTTAGAGAGTTCATGGCAAAGGATGTGGCTACTGGGAGTGGTCAGATCCAAAGATGTGTAAAAAGTCAACGACAATAAATCTGTGGTTGCTCATGAAGCTTGCCATTGAAGAAAAGTAAATATCATAAGGTTTTTAAGCTTAGGATTTCACTTATGTTGACTTGGGTTGTATTGATTGGAATTGCGTATATGTATGTTGCACAAGCAAGTTGAAAGCTTGAAGTAAGTTGTTAAGATACGTAAAGTAGGATGTTATGAATGATGTAAGCTTTGAGCCTAGATATTAGAATGAAGACTTTGAGCATAGAACTTGACCAAAAAAGAAGCTTGTCGCACTGAGCATAAAAAATTAACACTTTGAAGTTACAAAATGACCGTAAAAAAAGCATAATATCGTGATTCAAATTTGGGCCATTATAAAAGGAAGCATTGCTTCTCTATCCAAAGCACCATTACGAAACCTACAATACAATTAGGTTGAAAAGTTTGGGCTATCAAAAGGTGCATTGGACTTGAAAAGTTTGGATTACAATACAATTAGGTTGTGCAAACTACAAAAGCAATAAGCATCAATTGGTTCCAAATGAATCCAAAGTAGGTTAACAAAGCAGTAGTAATAGGTACTAGGTATCTAATAATGGTGGGTGCTAATGAGGAAGCATTCCATTTGACCTCTTGATCCAATCCTTATTGTTTGTATTTGGTTTTTTATTTAGTTTTGCCTTTGCTGGTGACTTGTTCCTCTTTGTAAATGACTTTATCCTCTGTTTTTTGGAACTACCAATTATTCTTTCTTCTTGTGGCTAGTCTTGTGAGACTTCTAGGTCGAGAACCATGAATTGGTTGTGGCTTTGTTTGAGACTCTGGTAAATTTTGAGAGGACTTTATTCTCCTTGCTGGCATTTTCTGTCTAGTTCTCTTGAGGTAGTTTGGGATGTGGAGGTGGTGGTTGTTGTGATGAGTCAATTTGAGAGGTGATGGTTGCTGTGATGAGTCAGTTTAGGGAAGTGGAGGTAGTGGTTGCTATAATGACTCAATTTTGGGGACGTAGAGATGGTGGTTAGTGTGATGACTCAGTTTTGGGAGCTGGAGGTGGTGATTAGTGGACTGTGGTGTTTCAGTTTGGGCAAATGGTGGGTTTTGAATGGGCAGCATATCAACAGTGCTTGATGATGAACCTGTTTTCTTCCATGACACGACCCACCCCCAATCCCTCGGAATTAAGGGATAAGTCATGCTCCCTTCTAACCCACGTGCGACATGAAGGCTAAACACCCGTCTAACCCTCATGGAACACGCAAGCCAGACAAGGGATACCCAAGTCAAGGTACCAAAAACAACGTCTAGTTTCCCAAAGTGCGCAGGAACCACTGTGGATCGTGTGTGTGATGTCTCCATCTCACTAACAATAGCCCACAACGCAACAACAATGTCAGGACCCATCCCAAATCCCTGGGATTAACATGTGACGTGCCTGCTCCCGTCTGATACGAAGTGTCAGACCAGGGATAATTCTGTCCTTAGCCCAACCGGGACTATAAGAGAGCGCTAGGATCCAGAGGAGGAGTGTGATGTCTCGGTCTTTGCTACAGCCCGCATCCGCTATCAACCTGAAGGGCATTAAAAACATCAAAGCTGTGAGTGGACAAAACAATAAGTTATAAAAGCATTTTCATAAAAAGACATTCATGCCCTTCACTAAAAAAACATGCATGCATTCAAACCATTTTCTCAAAACATTTATTGGGGTCGTCGCCCAAAATCCAAATTAAGGAAACCCAGAACGATTCTCTTTTCAAATCATGAAACACAGGGTCTCAGTGACAGGACCCACCCCTAATCCCCCAGGATTAAGGGCTAAATCCTGCTCCCGTCTAACTTACGCATGACACGAAGGATAAACCGATGTCCAACCCCCATGTGACACGTAAGTCGGACAAAAGATTCTCGATTCGACCGTCCAACAGCATCCGGACTTTCCAGAGTGCACAGAATCTACTGTGGATCGTACGTGTGATGTCTCTGTCTCTAACGACCAACAGCCTGCACCGCAACAACCTGGAGGGTATCGAAAACACAAAAGACTGTGAGTGGACAAAAATAAAGTATAAGTTCAAAAACAGTTATCAGAAAACATAATTACATTTATACCCTCCATTTAAAAACCAATGCATGCATATCCAACAATTCCATAAAACCATTCATATCCAAGATAAGAAAATCATTATTGAAAACCAGAATCCTTTCCTTTTCACAAATCCGTAATTCAAATCCAAGGCCTCAGCCCAAAATCATAAGTCAATCTTAAAACACGGAAACTCAGTCCCAAAACTCATCAAAACATATACCGAGTCTTTAAACTCAAAACATATCAATCCAGGGCCCTCCCCACGTCAATCAACCGAGTCTTTAAACTCAAAACCAGATCCAGCGGTTTTTCTTTTCTTTTCCTGGTCTTTAAACCCAAAACCAATTTCTCAATCAACAGGGAAAACCATAGAAAATCCACATTCAAATTCGCAACAATGATTCCGTAAGCCGGCATCCGGAACCATCATCCCGAACCCAAATCCAGATTTCCTTTCCGAAATCCAGTTTCAAAACTGAAAACTCGTTTATCGAAATATCAGAAACAGAGCTTTAAGCCCGAAATCACTTTTTCGAAATCCATTTCAAACCCTTGAAATCAAATCATATTTCAAATCCCGAAATCAAATCATTAAAACCAGGATCAAATCACAAGATCATTCAAAATCTCGTAAAACGTGAAATTTTGTAAATATCTCGAAAATTGTGCAAAACAGTAAACCATCAAGATCATAAATGTAACGACCCGTTCCGGGAGTCGGGATTAGTGAAGTGATTAGTGACGGATTCGGTGTTTCGTGGGTTACTTTGGACATTCGGCGTAGAATGACAATTTTGCCCCTAGTTTGGGGAAATTGTTGACTTTTAGTTCAGACGGTCAATTGGGCATTGACCGATGACTGTGGCGTAGTTCGGGACGTCACGAGTACGTAGACAGGTGGCACGTCCGATTTGGACAATCGGCGGAAAAGTTATGGTGTTCGGAAGGTTAAGGGCATTACCGTAATTTTTGTTAAATAGAGGGAAATTGTTGACTTTTTGCTGGACTTTTGGTTTTCACGTAGACCAAGGACCGTTAGATAGGTCTCGACGTCCTGAGTATAACGACAGACGGCATTCTTTCATCGGACGTCGAACGAGCGAGATAAGGGTCTAGAACGGCGAAGGGCAAAATGGTAATTTGGACTCACAAGGGGCATTTTGGTCTTTTGGTGCCTTGGGATTTGTGCAAAGGAGATGAGGACAAGTGTGCAGTGTGTGATTGGATATTTTGAGATGGGACCATGGGATTGTGGACACGTGGGGTATGTGTAGTGGGTTCTAGGGTGCACGAGCAAATTACTTAGCCGTGTGTGTGTATTAGTCGTGTTCGAAGATGGAGAAACAGAGAGTAAGACTGAGGGAAGAATTGATCGTTTTGCAGTGTATGTTTGTGTGTTCTGGTGATCAAGAGAGTGAACAGAGACTGAGTGAGAGCTAGTGAGTGAGTTGTGAGTGCAAGGTGTGTGAGGGAACCTGTGTGTGTGTGTGAGTGTGAGTGTCTGTGGAAAACAGAGAAGAATCGAGGTGGTGGTGTTGCTGTGTTGTGATCAAACCCGTGAATTGAAGTCGTGGTGGTGTCGAGAGGCCTGAGGGGAGTCGAGTAGGCACGGTGGAGCTCACGGTGGCGGCCGGGAGGCAGGTAATTTCTCTTCTTCCTCTATATGCGCTGTTTTGACGTTTTGGTTCAAACGTTAAGTCGTGGCGTTTGGGGTCGAGTCGAGGTGTTTAGTGAGTGCTAGTCGACTAAGTAGGTTCCTAGGGAGCTTCTGGTTGTGAAGCCGTGACGGGGGGAATCCCTGGTGGTCGGGAACCGAAACAGAGGTTTTCGGGTGGTTTTAGTTCGAGCTTGGGACGTTGAGATGTAGGCTGTGTTGTCTTGTATGGAGTAGGGGAATGGATTTCTTAGGGTAGGACGAAGCTAGGGGAGTTGAAAGGGACAGAAATGGATGGAAGATGGCGGAGAACCGGTCACGCCGGTTCAGACCGGTTTGACCATCGAAGAAGACGATGAACAGTACTCTGTGTGTAGGCGCGTGAGGGCGCATGGTGGCTGTTCTGGGGAACCTTCCAACATAGCTTTTGGTCTATTCGTTGTAACAAATATCTTGGGACAAGTTTTGGGACAATCGGACGACGTCTCATGTTAGTTCTAAGAGGTTGATGGTTTAGGGTCCCGTTTAGCTATGTTTAGAATCCGAAAAAAATTGGGGAAATTAAGTATAAGTTTAATAAAGTAGTTAGTAACCTCGTTATGGGCTTTGGACAGGTTTGGGAAAGCCGAGGATAGCGGAATGGCCGGGGACGGCATAAGTGTACGCGTATCTAGGCGACGTCGGAATGGTCTGTGAGTGGATTTTGCTTTCTAACTCTTGATGCATGCATATATGTTTTAATATGTTTTCATACGTGATTCTATGATTTTCTTTATGATCTTGATGGTTTATGGTTTTGTACGATTTTTGAGGTATTTTACGGAATTTCACGT
The DNA here is from genome assembly GCA_032719365.1 of Prinsepia uniflora. Taxonomy (NCBI): domain Eukaryota; kingdom Viridiplantae; phylum Streptophyta; class Magnoliopsida; order Rosales; family Rosaceae; genus Prinsepia; species Prinsepia uniflora. The sequence continues at coordinate 60,961,477 of CM064876.1, forward strand.
TTTACGAGGTTTCGATTTCTCTTGTGATTGGACGATGGTTTTAATGGTCTGATTTCGGCATTTGAAATATGGTTTAAAATCAATGATTAAAATGGATTTCGGAAAAGTGTTTTCAGGCTTGAAGCCCCATTCAGAAAAGGGATTTTAAGAAACGTGATTTCGGGTTTTGGAATCGGATTTCCGGATGACGATTCGGAATTCGGTTTGGAACTTGAAAGTGGATTCCGGATTTGGGTTCCGAATGATTATTCCGGATGCTAGCTTACGGAATGATGGTTGCGGACTCGGATCTGGAAAGGTGGTGAATAAGAGTTCTGGGTTTGGATTCGAGATCTTGATGAGATTGCGGATTCGGATTCGGAAATGGAAAAAGGTTTTCAAATGGTTTGGATTGGATTTGCTGGATCTGGTTATTGGGTTTAAAGACCCGGATTATGTTTGACGGGGGACGGGCCCAGATTGGGTTTAAAGACCCGGATTGAGTTTAAAGACTCGGATATTGATATTTTCCTCCGTAGGCTTGTTGAGTTTAAAGACTCGGGAGTTTAAAGACTCGGATTATATTGAGGCCTGGATTGAGTTTAAAGACTGGGGAGTTTAAAGACTCGGATAGATCCAGCAGGTTCGGTGAATGGAAATATGAGATGGTTTTCAACAAGGTTTTCCGATGTTTTGGGTAGTGGCCCAGATGAAATGGTTTTTGATGGCTTTGGGACTGAGTTCCCGGATTTGAGATTTATTTGAGGCTGAGGCCTGGATTTGAATAACGGGTTTGACACGATTTGATAAACAAGGTTTTCGTTGATGGTTTTTTATATAAATGGTTTCATAACTTGAATCGATATGCATGCATTGGTTTTTACGTGGAGGGTAAAAATGTAATTGTTTTATTGAACTGTTTTCTACATTATACTTTATTTTTGTCCACTCACAGTCTTTTCGTGTTTTCGATACCCTCCAGGTTGTTGTGGCACGGGCTGTCTATTGATGTATCCTCGCTTATACACTACTATTGTAGTAATAGTAATGCACAAGTAGGGGTGTCGAACCACATAGACTGATTAGGCTTCACAATTACCTCTAAATAACCCTATAATGACTCAATTAACTAGTGGAATTAAAATAACTGAAAATAAAACAGAATTGTGTTTTGATTTGTGATATGTAAGGACGTTAAACTGAAATTAAAACTTTAAGTAAATGAAGATAGATAGAAAAGATTGAGAAAAGTATGGAGATGGAAGCTAGGGTTTTGACTTCACCTATGTAACCTTGATTCTATGAATACGGTGACTAAAGTACCTGATCTTCCAAACCTGCTCTAAGGATCGTTTTCACTTAAGTAAGATAGGCCATGGCATGTGAAACACTATCTAGTCCTTCTAATTGCAACCTAAGTATGGCATGTACTTTAGATTACTCCTAGAAAGCCTTTAAGTATGAGAAAAGAAATAAATATGACCAAACAGATTCAGTGGCATGTCATGTACTCACTAACCCTATTCTTTCATTCATAAATCAATTAAACTTAGGCATGGCATGTGCTCTAAATCTAACTAGGCATATGGAACCCTAATGGTGATCAAGCACTAGAATCACATATGAATCAATAATCAAAATGAATGAAACAAAGAAGAGTTTGCAGAAATCAAAATACTTCAATCATAACATAGACTGAGTTTACATGGTTACATCAAGAACCCTAGATGAGAAATTAGCTACACATGTATCTAATCAACATAAAAGCATTAATTAAAGACATGGATGCAGAAAACTCTAAGTAGAAGGCAGTCTTCTTCTCCAGAACTGAAAAGGGCTTCTTCTTCACACACAAAGATGATGGATGACGAATTTGATGAAGGAATTTTGGAGCTTTTATGATGAGAGATTGAGGTACATGGGAAAGAGATGCAAAAGGATGGAAGAGGGAAGATGGTTATGGAATTCTTGAGGTTTTCTCACTGGAAGAGAAGGGGAATGAAAAAGAAGAGCATATCTGATTTCTTTGTTGTGTGGAGGCTCCCCTATTTGGAGAGCGAAGAGGGCTTAAATGGGCAAGAAAGCATGAGGGAAAATAAGGAAAGACATGTAATCTGCTACTAGTAACGTGAATAGTGTCAGGCGTGCATAGTGATTCCTGAATAGTGACAGCTTTTTGTTTTCCACATTATTTTTCCTTGCTCCATAAGTAAGCTCTTTCAACTCCGAATTTCCTCCTTTTACACCGAAAACTTTCTAATTCGACATAATGTCCAATCCTGCACAACTCTCACAAAAATTATCATTTTCTCCTATGTGATGAAAGATATTAGTAGTACATCAAAGATAATAATGCATGGAAAAATGCATAAAATATGACCTAACAAAGACCCCCAAACCTATCATTTGCTAGTCCTCAAGCAAAACAAATTACATAAGCACAATTAAATTAATGACTCGATCTTCCTATGATAAACCATTTAAACCCCTAGGTGTGCCTAGTAGGAGGAGTTTTGTCTCTTGAGGGTTTAACAGATGTGACACCCACAAACACCATCAAGACTATTGAAAAAACAAGGGTTAAAACATTACGGAAACAAAGTAAGGTGAACCAATGAAACCTTAGTCATACCTTCACCTTCTTGAATTCACCATGCCAGCAATTAATTAGTGTGCAAGTGAACACTTTTACTCTAAGTTTCAAGGCTTCATAGGTATCATTTTCAAACCCGAAGATAGAATTCGTCTCAACTCTAAGTCTCACAGATTCACTCAATCACTCGAACCTAAGGTTTAATCTCTCCATCAAACATATGTGAGTGAAGTTATGTAATATGAAAGCAAGTATTCTCACATATGAAGTATAAGAAAAAATGGCACAATTTCAGGATAGATCTCATGAGAGAATCGAAAACTAAGAATTAGATAGAGCACATACCTCCCAGCATTCATGTCATTGCCCAAATGATCAACATAGGTCTTAATCTAAATAGGTTGTAATGAGGCTTGCCCAAGTAACTTAGAATCATACCACGGGCTCTTGAAAAATTCCTTTGCACAGCTTGATGTTATTCCCAGCATCTGCTCACTTTAAGTTGAATGGAAAGAACTTTTCTCAGATCATACTTGAACTTTTTCTTTTGCTTTTTTTTTCTCATCTTTTTTTTCCCTTGAAGTTTTACTTCATTTAAGTTTTCTTTTCTTTTGATATGAACTTCTTTTAACCTGAGCTACTTTTGATTTTTCATAAACTTTTGATTTAACAGTGGCCATACTTTTCCTTGCATCGAATTTCCACTTTCAGCAACCTTGGCAGATTCCAAGCTATAGGGTAGGGTCACAATTAAGCTAGGTACCTCAAAGAGAGATACAAAAGGGAAGGAGTGATGTAGGTTATGAAAGAAATGGCTACATGTGGTTGGCTACAAAATGGCTAATGGAGCACACAAAGGTCGGGTTTAGAGAAGGCTTTTAGAAGGTTATGCACACAAAGCCTAGCATCACTTCAAAAGGGCTACTCCACAAATGAAGGGCATGTGATATCTGAAATTATGATAAATTCTTAGTAATCAACCAAAAATGATAATGAGATCAGATTAGAGTGAATTAGAAAGAAAGAATTGGAGCAGAAACAAATTAAACCCTCTCAAGAAAGCAAGTAGGCTCAAAACATCACAAGGGTAGTCTCCACTATTCTTCTTCATTTGTTTGATCAAGTACATTATTCACCATGATTCTAAGAGCAAAAGAGGTCAGAAAGAACACCTAATCAGAAGACTAATCAAGGATTCCTTCTAACTGACGATTGTATGCCTTAGTTTGGATAAAGATTCCATTACAATGTTTCAATAATGATCTAACAGACTGACTCTTTAGCACACAAATATTTGCATTTCCTTACCCCCAAACCTAAACTAAACATTGTCCTCAATGTATAAAATAGAAAAAATGCATGCAATGCAAAGGGAGTATCAAAGCAGAGAAAGAAAAGAAGTAATTAAGTTAAAAGGCTTAAAAGATAGAACCTGGTTGGGTTGCCTCCCAACAAGCGCTGTATTTAATGTCTAGGCAAGACGTGGTTGCAAATGGGCTTAATGGAATGGAAGAGTATCCACCATATGTGCAATGGGAAAACCCATATCAGACATCAAGTACGGCTTTAATCTGTGGCCATTAACTTTGAAACTGTTACCATTGCTGAGATTCTTTATTTCAACTGCTCCATGAGGATACACTTTGATCACTTTGAAAGGTCCAACCCATCTAGACTTAAGTTTACCTGGAAAGAGACGTAAACGAGAGTCATATAATAAAACATTTTGATCAGGGAAGAATACCTTTCTCGTAAGAGCTTTATCATGGTAAAGCTTGGTCATTTCTTTGTAAATCTTTGCACTTTCATAAGCCTCATTCCTTAGCTCCTCAAGCTCATTGAGTTGCAGCTTTCTTGACATTCCAGCTTTTGTAAAGTCCATGTTAAGCTTCTTGATTGCCCACAAAGCATGGTGCTCCAACTCCATTGGCAAATGGCAAGCTTTCCCAAAAACAATTCTGTAAGGGCTCATCCCAATAGGAGTCTTATAAGCTGTTCTATAGGCCCAAAGTGCATCATGTAACTTTGTGGACCAGTCTTTCCTTGTCGAATTCATAGTCTTCATTAGAATATTCTTGATCTCCCTATTGCTTATCTCCACTTGGCCAGAAGTTTGGGGATGATATGGTGTGCTCACTCTATGTGTGATTCCATACTTCTTCATCAAGGCTTCAAATGGCTTGTTGCAGAAGTGAGTTCCTCCATCACTGATGATAGCTCTTGGCATTCCGAACCTTGAAAAAATGATGTCCTTGAGGAAGTTAATCACCACTCTATGATCATTGGTCTTTGAAGCAATTGCTTCCACCCATTTAGACACGTAGTCTACTGCCACCAGGATGTAATTGTAGCCAAAAGAGGGTGGGAATGGTCCCATGAAATCGATGCCCCAAACGTCAAAGATCTCCACAACCAAAATGTTATGCAAAGGCATCTGATTTCTGCTGCTGATGTTGCCCACTCTTTGGCACCTATCACACTTAGCACAAAATTTAAAAGCATCTTTAAACAAAGTTGGCCAAAAGAAACCAGATTGAAGAACCTTGGCTGCTGTCTTCTTGGCACCAAAATGACCCCCACATGCGAACTCATGACTGAAATTGAGTATGCTTTCTTGCTCAACCTCGGGAACACATCTTCTAATAATCTGATCAGGTCCATATTTGAAAAGGTAGGGCTCATCCCACATGTAGTGCTTCACTTGCGAAAAGAACCTTTTCTTCTCCTAAAGGTTAGATCATCTCTAATAATACCACAAGCAAGAAAATTAACAAAATCAGCATACCATGGTTCATCATCTTGGATGGCAAGAAGTTGTTCATCAGGGAATGATTCATTCAAGGGCAACTGTGCATTTCTGTCAATTGCTTCACTTTTCAAACGTGATAAGTGGTCAGCAACTACATTCTCTTTGCCGCTCTTGTCTCTTATTTCCAAATCAAATTCTTGTAATAAGAGAATCCATCTAATGAGTCTTGGCTTGGCATCCTTTTTGGTCATTAGGTATCGTAGAGCTGAATGGTCTGAGTAGACAATGACTTTTGATCCTACAAGATAAGATCTGAACTTCTCTAGAGCAAAGACAACAGCAAGTAACTCTTTTTCTGTTGTGGAATAGTTTAGCTGAGCATCATTCAATGTCCTGCTTGCATAATAAATAACATGAGAGAGTTTTCCAATTCTTTGGCCTAGTACTGCACCAATAGCAAAATCAGATGCATCACACATCAATTCAAAGGGTAAAGACCAATCTGGAGCCATGATAATTGGAGCAGAAGTTAGTTTCTTCTTAAGCATTTGAAAGGCCTGCAAACATTCGTCATTAAAGTCAAAAGAAGTGTCCTTAGCTAACAAGTTACATAACGGACGAGTTATTTTTGAAAAATCCTTAATAAAACGTCTATAAAAACCTGCATGACCTAGGAAGCTTTGAATTCCCTTAACAGATGCTGGGGGAGGTAGTTTAGAGATCAAGTCAATTTTTGCTTTATCTACCTCTATACCCTTGCTTGAAATTACATGACCTAGCATTATACCCTTCTTAACCATAAAATGGCATTTCTCCCAATTCAAAATCAGATTGGTGTCTTGGCAACGTTTTGGAACTAATGCAAGATGATCAAGACATATATCAAATGAGGAACCAAACACATAAAAATCATCCATAAAAACCTCGATGAACCTCTCAACCATGTCAGAGAAAATGGCCATCATGCATCTTTGAAATGTAGCTGGTGCATTACACAAACCGAATGGCATCCTCCGATAAGCAAACGTGCCAAATGGGCAGGTAAAGGTCGTCTTCACTTGGTCCTCAGGTGCAATTGGGATTTGGTTATAACCTGAATAACCATCAAGAAAACAGTAGTGTGAGTAACCAGCTAATCTTTCAAGCATTTGATCAATAAAAGGAAGGGGAGAATGATCTTTTCTAGTCATAGCATTTAACTTCCTGTAATCAATGCACACCCTCCATCCTGTCATGACTCTTGTTGGGACAAGTTCATCCTGATCATTTTTTACGACAGTCATGCCACTCTTCTTTGGTACAACTTGAGTAGGACTAACCCACTTGCTGTCAGAAATAGGATAGATGATCCCAGTGTCAAGTAGCTTAAGTACTTCAGCTCTAACCACTTCTTTCATGTTGGGATTGAGTCTTCGTTAGGGTTCACAGCTGGGTTGGCTATCCTCCTCCAAAAGTATCCTATGCATGCACATAGAGGGACTGATTCCTTTGATATCTGCTATAGACCATCCAATGGTGGATTTGAACTCTCTCAAAACTCTTACTAGCCTTTCTTCCTGTAAAGAGGTCAGATCAGAAGCTATGATAACTGGAAGTGAATTTTGGTCACCCAGAAAGATATACTTAAGATGAGAGGGAAGTAATTTAAGCTCAAGCTTTGGTGGTTTGATGATTGAGGGTATGAGATGATCAGTGGATGGCTCGAGTGGCTCAAGGGGGACTAAATAGGTGTTGGGATATGACTTCAAAGCCTCCAAAGCAGAAACTTCCTCTTCCAACTCCCATTCATCTTCGAAGTCATCCAGAACATTGGTCAAGACAATCTCTAGTGGGTCTTTAGGGGGGCCTTGAGAAAATTTGGTGAACACAAAAGAGTCCAATATATCAATAGAGAAACAATCTAAAGAAGAATAAGGATGAGTTAAAGATTCAAACACTCTAAATTGGATAGTTTCTCCAAGAACTGTCATTGTGAGCACTCCATCATGCACATTTATGATTGTCCTTGCTGTGGCCATGAATGGCCTCCCAAGAAGAATAGGTAACTCACGATCTTTGATTGGTGATTCTTCCATGTCAAGCACTACAAAATCAACAGGTATGATCAATTTATCAACTTGAACTAGAATGTCTTCAACTATACCTCTTGGATACTTTACTGAACGATCAGCAAGTTGTAAAGAAACTGTGGTCGGTTTCAACTCTCCCAAACCTAGATGCAAGTAAACCGTGTATGGCATAAGATGATACTTGCACCCAAGTCTAGCATACCCTTCTCAATCTTCTTGTCCCCAATGGTAATAGGTATGGAGAAGCTGCCAGGATCTTTAAGTTTGGGTGGAAGCTTTCTTTGAAGCACGGCAGAGACATTCTCGGAGACTAAAACCTTCTCATGTGGTTCATATTTCCTCTTGTACTTGTTCAATTCTTTAAAGAACTTGCCATAGGCTGGAACATCATCAATTAAATCAAGTAAAGGCAGATTAATATTAACTTTACTGAGAATGTCATAAAGTTCTTTGAAGGCCTTATCCTTGTTGCATTGAGCAAGTCTTCTTGGAAAAGGAATGGGTGGAACGTAGGGCTCGGGAGCCTTGTGTAAAACAGGTTTATCTTTGTTAGTCCTAAGAGATACATCAGTAGCTTTCTTGGGTGCTTGTTCCGCCTCTCCTTCCTCCCCACCTGCATTCACAATTTCAGAAGTATTAGGAAGATCGTAGTTAATACCATTATCAATAACCTTACCACTTCTAAGTGTTGTTATGGCTTTTGCTTGCTCCTGATTCTTTTGCAGCAACTGAGTTTGACTTGGAAGCTTCCCAAGTTCTCTCTGGTTAAGAGCAGTAGCAAGTTGTCCAACTTGGGTCTCAAGCTTTTGAATGGTGGCAGCTTGGTTTTGGAACAAAGTGGAAGTGGTTTGCATGAACTTCTGTAATGTCTCCTCCACAGGATTGCTTGGGAGAACTTGGTAGTTGTTAGGCTGCTGCTGAGCATGGCTTTGATTCTGATTTCCACCCCAAGAAAAGTTAGGGTGGTTCCTCCATCCGGGGTTGTAAGTGTTTGAGTATGGATCATTCCTTTGCCTTGAATTATAGCAATTCATCATATTGGCTTGCTCTTGATCGTAATCAGCATATGTAGCACCTTGAGAGGCATGAGATGAGCCTAACTTTGAAAGCACAGCGTCAAGTTTCCTTTCCAAGTTGTCAACCTTGAAAGAAACGTCATTAGTTGAATGAACTTCATATGCACCACTTCTCTTCCCTCTTGATTGATGCATACTAGAACCTAGCATCTCAAAGAGTTCTTGAGACTCCTCTGGACTCTTTTTCTTTAGAGCACCACCAGATGCATTATCACACATTGATTGACATGTAGGGGTTAATCCGTCAAAGAAAATTTGCATTTGAAGGTAAAGAGGTAACCCATGGTGTGGACACTGCAGCAATAGTCCTCTAAATCTTTCCCAGCATTCACTAAATGTTTCAGTATCATCTTGTCTTAAATTGAAAATTTGAGCTCTTAGGGTTGCTGTCTTTTGGGGGGAAAAGAACTTGTCCATAAACTTCTTTACAACCTCATCCCATGTCTCCAAGGACTTAGGCTTCAAAGTCATGAGCCAAGCCTTGGCCCGTTCCTTCAATGTGTAGGGAAAAATCCTACACCTCAAATCATTCTCCGAAAGTCCCTGCAAGGGCAATGAATTAACAACTATGTAAAACTCTTTAATATGAGCCAATGGATCCTCATTAGGCAAACCAAAGAATGAAGGAAACATAGAAAAATATGAAGATTTAAGTTCATAGTTCCTTGCTGTTTGGGACAGTACTACGCATGAAGGCGAATCAGGGATTATTGGTTGAGCATAGAACTCCAAAGCATGGGTTGCAGCCTCAGCCATATTTTCTTCAATTTCTTCATCAAACTCTTCTGACTCTCCTGAATGAATTGAGACAGAAGTCTTATCCTTGATGATTTCTTGAAATGCTCTTTTAGCTACAATTTTTGTAGTAAGATTTCCTCTTGTTTCCCTGGATTTCCTTATCGCTGCTGCAACGGAGTCTAGCAAAGGCGAACTGGACATTCCAAACCTGACACACAAAGATATGAATAACTCAAGCTGTAAACAAACTAAAACAGAAAACAGATTATAGGGCTAAGTTGGTAACCAATTGCAAAGGACTTAAATCAGTCCCCGGCAACGGCGCCAAAATTGTTGATGTATCCTAGCTTATACACTACTATTGTAGTAATGGTAATGCACAAGTAAGGGTGTCGAACCACAGAGACTGATTAGGCTTCACAATTACCTCTAAATAACCCTATAATGACTCAATTAACTAGTGGAATTAAAATAACTGAAAATAAAACAGAATTGTGTTTTGATTTGTGATATGTAAGGACGTTAAACTGAAATTAAAACTTTAAGTAAATGAAGATAGATAGAAAAGATTGAGAAAAGTATGGAGATGGAAGCTAAGGTTTTGACTTCACCTATGTAACCTTGATTCTATGAATACAGTGAATAAAGTACCTGATCTTCCAAACCTGCTCTAAGGATCGTTTTCACTTAAGTAAGATAGGCCATGGCATGTGAAACACTATCTAGTCCTTCTAATTGCAACCTAAGTATGGCATGTACTTTAGATTACTCCTAGAAAGCCTTTAAGTATGAGAAAAGAAATAAATATGACCAAACAGATTCAGTGGCATGGCATGTACTCACTAACCCTATTCTTTCATTCATAAATCAATTAAACTTAGGCATGGCATGTGCTCTAAATCTAACTAGTCATATGGAACCCTAATGGTGATCAAGCACTAGAATCACATATGAATCAATAATTAAAATGAAAGAAACAAAGAAGAGTTTGCAGAAATCAGAATACTTCAATCATAACATAGACTGAGTTTACATGGTTACATCAAGAATCCTAGATGAGAAATTAGCTACACATGTATCTAATCAACATAAAAGCATTAATTAAAGACATGGATGCAGCAAACTCTAAGTAGAAGGTAGTCTTCTTCTCCAGAACTGAAAAGGGCTTCTTCTTCACACACAAAGATGATGGATGACGAATTTGATGAAGGAATTTTGGAGCTTTTATGATGAGAGATTGAGGTACATGGGAAAGAGATGCAAAAGGATGGAAGAGGGAAGATGGTTATGGAATTCTTGAGGTTTTCTCACTGGAAGAGAAGGGGAATGAAAAAGAAGAGCATATCTGATTTCTTTGTTGTGTGGAGGCTCCCCTATTTTGAGAGTGAAGAGGGCTTAAATAGGCAAGAAAGCATGAGGGCAAATAAGGAAAGACATGTAATCTGCTACTAGTCACGTGAATAGTGTCAGGCGTGCATAGTGATTCCTGAATAGTGTCTGGCCTGCATAGTGATTTCTGAATAGTGTCTGGCGTGCATCGTGATTCCTGAATAGTATCTGGCGTGCATAGTGATTCCTGAATAGTGACAGCTTTTTTTTTCCCACATTATTTTTCCTTGCTCCATAAGTAAGCTCTTTCAACTCCGAATTTCCTCCGTTTACACCGAAAACTTTCTAATTCGACATAATGTCCAATCCTGCACAACTCTCACAAAAATTATCATTTTCTCCTATGTGATGAAAGATATTAGTAGTACATCAAAGATAATAATGCATGGAAAAATGCATAAAATATGACCTAACACTGTCTGTCGAGAGAGACGGAGACATCACACCCGAGATCCACAGTAGTTTCGGCGCACTCTGTGAAGTCCGGATACTTTGAGGATGGTTCGATAAAAAATCCCTTGTCCGACTTACATGTCACATGGAGGTTGGACGTCTGTTTAACCTTCGTGTCATGCGTAAGTTAGACGGGAGCAGGGTTTATCCATTAATCCCGGGGGATTAGGGGTGGGCCCTGATAATAAAAAAAATCACAGAATCACGTATAGAAAACATATAAAAACATATATGCACACATCATAAGTTTGAAAGCAAAATCCACTCACAGATAGTTACGCCGATGCCTCTATACGCGCACACTTATGCCATTCCCGGCTAATCCGCTATCACCGATTTTCCCGAACCTGTCAAAATCCCATAATAAGGTCACTAACTACCTCGCAATGATCATACATAAGCCCCGTAATTTTCCTGAATTTTTAACTATTTTTAACCGAGCCTTAAAACCTTCGGACCCCCCAAAACATATCGAGACAATATCTGATCGACTCGAAACCAGTGCCAAAATGTTCGTCACATCGAATACTTTAAAAGTCATGTTGGAAACTTCCCCAAACTACCCTTCAGGCACCCCCACGCATATCTAGAAGCCCTACGCGTTAAACCCACCCGCGTGAACAGTGTCACCAGCAACCTTTGGTCGACTCGGTTCAAACCGGGTCAGACACGTCTCTGCAACTCGAACCGGCGTGGGCAGTTTTCGTCCAATTCTAACCCTTTTTTGGTTCTAATTATCCCATTAGTTCGTCCTTTCATTCCTAACCAAATAACCTAATCAAATCATAGAATTTGAGACTCGAGCTTACCTCCCAAATCGAAGGAGAAACTGTCCCCTGTTCATCGTTCAGTTGTCATGATTTCGGCCCCTTAAACCCTTGATTTCAATCGTAATCGATCACTGGCACCATCAGAAAACTGTTTCAATTAACACAATCGAGCAATAGACAACAGAACATGACTTACCATTTTTGATTTCAAAACTCATCCCTGCTCGGTTTCCCAGCCACCGTCTACGGAAGGCCTTCCTTCCTAGCTCCTCAGCCTCGTTTGACCCTCAGAATCAGGTTTCAATCCATAGAAATGATCAAAACTCCTTACAGGTAAGCTCACAATTTTTGAATTCAAAACAGAACTTCCATGGGTACTTACCTATAGACGCCGTCGTGCACTGCCGTGACCACCACCGGCCTCAGTTCGCCTTCCTTTCTCATTCTCTTTCACACATCACTGATCAGGAATGGCCTTGATTCATGGTTTCACACTCATTCTCTCTGTTTACACTCTGTTCCCTCTCAAAAACCGTATAACACCAATATACTCGTGTATCAATTGTGTGAGGCGGCTGTACACACTTCTACAACTATCCAGAGAAGGACATGTGTCCAAATTCTGATGGTCACTTTACCCAAAAATAACCAAGTGTCCTGATCTCACCGGGCACACATTCCAAGACAGCCAAATGACCATTTTACCACTGCCTTGCAAAATTACCATTTTGCCCTTCGTATTCCTAGACCCGTAACTCCGTCATCGGAACTTCAATTGTCTCATGCCGCCTGTCGTTGTATTCAGGGCATCGAGATCTATCTAACGGTTCTCGAAATACGTGGGAATTCCTTGTCGTCCAAAAAGTCAACCTCTTGCCCCTATTTGATCGAATTACCAAAATACCCTCAAACTTCCAAACGTCATAACTTTCTCCTCGGATGTTGGAATCGGACATGCCACCTGTTTATGAACTCGTGACGTCCCGAACTACGTCACGGTCATCGGTCAAAGTCTATTTGACTGTCCGATCGAAAAGTCAACATTTTACCCAATTCCAAGGGCAAAATTGTCATTTTGTACTGTCCGTCTGGAAGCATCCAACTAATCACCAATTATCTTCACTAATCTGTTATTAACGCTTAATCTAATCCCGATTTCTGGAACGGGTCATTACACTCAGCCCAAATCAAACTCACGTAGGTCTCAGCCCAACGCCGTCTTAGTGAAAACTCATACAACCATATATATATATATATATAACCCATCCTTGGTATCTCAATGCCCAATCAATAACCTATCACGATATATCTATCAGTGTGCACACTACTCGGGGTCTCACTTCGAGTCTACCACGGGATCTACGACGTTTAGGAGGAATAGTCCAAAATCCAAGCTCTACGACGTCTGGAGGACGGTCTGCGGACCCAGTCCGAGACTATACCATATCTCTCACTCCTGGAATGTGCTCCCTCTTAGAGTCACTCATTCCAAGCAGTGGATCGTGACTCTCCAGGATCAACGATGTCTAGAGGAGACCAATATGCTCATAAAGGAGGGTATATACATACTAGTATGAAAAACTACAATTGGGACTCACGCTCGATACTTTAAGTCAACTGGGCCTTAAACTTGAACTCATGACTCAACTGGGCGTCAAGCCCGATACCTCAGGTTCATTCACGATTTCGATCATAGTGATACGTGTAACCATCAGTCCATGACCGCTCTCAATCTTGGTATGTCGTCGTGAACATATCAACTGCCGCGACCAACTCTAGATCATGGTGCACACATCCCCAATCGATCTTCTATACTGTCAGCACTCCGAAGTCAAGCCTACAGTGGCTGCTCGACCACGGGACGTGCATCGTGACCTCTCCGGAAGGAACACATCCTCAGTCCGGAGGTGAGCATCATGTCGTCCGTCGCCGTACACACAACACTCGTCGCGACTATGACTCAGACCCCGTAGGCCATCAATAGGGCCACATGCCCGAGACAAAACCAAAACCAAATGGGTCTCATGCCCAGTTTTACCTTTTCAAAATCATTTCATTTAAACCGACACCACAAACGCGTATAAGCACGTATAAAATAGAAAACCTCGAAATACGTACTAATACGTAAAAATACACACAAATGCACTCATGGAATCAAAAAACATGTTCTAAAACATTTATGCATGCAACAATTTAGAAATAAAGGTCCACTCATAGACCGTCCGAGCTGCAGCCTCAATATGAGCGTCGTACGCCTTCCCGGGCTAATCACCGTCTCTAAGACTCCCAAACCTGTCCAAATCACTTTATAGGGTTACTAACTACTTAATTAGCCCTCATAAAAGCTCCCTAATTTTCTGAGATTTTTAACTATTTTTAAACCCGATCCTAAACCTTCGGCACCCTAAACTATATCGAGACAATATCCGATCGACTCGAAACCAGTAGTAAATTGTTCGTTACGTTGAATAGATGAAATTAGATGTTGGAAGTTTCCCCAAATACCTCCCCACGCGCCACCTAAAGGCCCTGCGCGTGGGCTTCACGTGCTTGCACAGGGTCATCCCTGACCTCCAACCGATCGGCCGGTCCAGTCAGGTCTTTACAATCCAGTCCAGTCGAACTGACGGAGCCGGTTTAGGCTCCCACCTTCCTCAATTTTCGTCCTTTTTCTTCCAATCCAATTCCAATCTTCCTATCTTGATCATAGAAACCTATTTATGCAATTAGAACCACGAAAAACCCATAAAACCTCATCGGTTCAAATCCTTCCTCACAGTTCAATTTTCCAACTTCCCCCTTGTCTCCTCAGCCATCATCCACCACCCAAAATCATCCCTAAACCTTCCTAACAACCTATTAAACCTGTCCTAATCAACTAAAACCAGCCTTAACGTTCAAATCACAAAAATATGAATTTTTGAACATAATCGGGTTTTGGGTTTTACCTTTGCACAGGGTTCCTCCACCGTCCACGGCGGCGTTGTCCTTGACCAGCCACCGTCCTCCTACCCTCACCTCGCTCTCTTGGCCTCACACATGATCAGATAGGGAAGGGATTGGATTGGGGTCGAAAGAGTTGCTCGGGTTGGTGGGGAAATGATCGAACAAAAGGGAAATGATCGAACAAAGGGGAAGTGATATACATGTGTCTGTTTTAGATGGGCAATGGATGGGTGACACTTGGCACTCATCCATTGGGTTTGTCTAAAATATATGGGCCCCACCGAATGACAAAAGTCCATCATCTCGTAAAACGTGTAATAGTTCCCTTAACCTTCCGTGAACCGTAATTTTTTCGTCGAACGTCCGAATTCGATGTGCCGCCTGTCTACGAACTCGTATCGACTCGATCTATGTAACGATCCTCAGCCCTCGGTCATCAGACCTCCCGGGTCAAAATTTAACTTTTTGCTTTTGTTTAGAGGCAAAATCGTAATTTCGCCCTGAACGTTCGTTAATCCTCAGCTAATCTCCGATTAGCCTCGCTAATTCGTCATTAATCTTTAATTAATCCCGGTAATTAAGGACGGGTTGTTACAAACAACCTGGAAGATATAAAAAAACATAAAAGACTGTGAGTGGACAAAAATAAAGGATAAGTTTAGAAAACAATTATAAGACAAAACGTTTATACCCTCCACATAACTCAATGCATGCATTCGAAAACCTGTTTATTTCCAGCATAAGAAAACCATTTCATTTCTAAGATAATAAAACCATTTATTAAAACTGAAATCATTTCCTTTTCTCAAATCTCGGGCCTCAGCCCAAAACCATTAATCAAATCCAAGTACAGGAACTCAGCCCAAAAATCCACAAATTCAAATCATCCGGGCCACAGCCCAAAAGGTTTGAAAACCATGTGAAAATCATCGGATAAAACATGTAAAACATTTATGCATGCATCATAATTTAGAAAGCAAAGTCCACTCACAGACCATTCCCGCTGTCGCCTAGATACGCGTGCAATTAAGCTTTCCCAGCTAATCCACTATCATCGGACTTCCCGAACCTGTCCATATCACAAAATAATGTCACTAACCACTCCAATGTGCTTGTACTAAATCCCCGTAATTTTCTCGAATTTTTATCTATTTTTAAACTCTATCCTAAACCTTCGTACATCTAGAATCCTATCAAAACGATGTCCGATCGACTCGAAACCAGTCTCAAAATGTTCGTTACGTTGATTAGATAAAATCACGTGTTGAACATTTCCCCAGGAACAGTACCACGAGCCCTCACGCGCCGCCCAAATGGGCTGCACGTGGGCTTCACGTGCGGCTGCATAGTTATCTTCATCCTCGGTCAAACTCGGTCTAAACTGGTTCTGCAAATCCGGTCCAGACCAGTTCAACTCCCATTTCTTCTCCGTTTTCGATTCTGTTCAATCCTATAGCTTCGTCTAACTATCTCCTATCCTTCTATTTCCTCAAAACAATGGAACCAAAGCTGAAACTCACATTCCCGATTCGTGATTAAACTGTCGAGTTCCCCCCGTCTTGTTCTACATATTCCAGCCACCTCCAGCCTTGGTTCTGGTTCCAATATACTCCTAGGACCTCTAGCAACGGCATCCAAACAACCAATTTAAGTAACCATCACGAAAGTACGGTTTTCCATTTTCAAACAAAAACAGAACAGTTCACGGGTTCCTGCCTTACCTCGCTGTCGCAAGTGCCGCCATGGACAAAAGACCACATTTGAGGGTGCTTGGATGGAAAAAGTGCACAGTTGCTCTGTTTTACGGGTTGTCTCACGGGTTCAGGGCCACTATCCACGACGACTCATCACGGTGGCACCACCATGCTCCTCATCTTCCCCTCTTTCTGTTTCATTCTCAGGTCATAGGCAAATGAGGATGATCGAGGGAATTGGGTTTCACAATCACACACAACACTCTGTTTCTTTGTTTTCCAAACATCGTGCAACACCATTATTTTAAAACCGCGTGACAATTGTGAAAGACGGTGAGGAGGCTTCCACAACCATCCAGAGAAGGACAGATGTCCTAATTCCACTGGGCACAATTCCCAAGGAAACAGAAATAACCAAAATATCCTTAATGCCAAATTACCAAAATGCCCCTCAACTTCCGAACGTCATAACTTCTTCCTCGAATGTCGGAATCGGACGTGCCGCCTGTCTAGGAACTCGTGACGTCCTGAACTACGTCACAATCATCGACCAAAGTCCATTTAACCGCCTAAATCAAAAGTCAACGTTTCGCCCAATTTTAGGGGTAAAACTGTCATTTTGTACTGTCCATCTGAAAGTACGCAACTAATCACCGATTAATCTCACTAATCTGTCGTTAATCACTAATATAATCCCAGTTTCCGAGACGGGTCATTGCATTCCATCTCTTCACCTAATCATAATACAACAAACCGAGCATGACACATTACAATGCCATTGTTGCACATCTCAAACATAATTAAATAGCATAACAAACTCATTGAAAGCAATACTACACATCACATGACCATTAAATCTGTCTCAAACAAGACAGTGCACTACTAAATTTGTCTCAAATAGCGCTGAGCACCACTAAATCTGTCTCAAAATGCATAGCTTTACACTTTATCTGTCTCAAACAGCAACAGTCTACACATATTGATGTCTCAAGATGCACAACTCTACACTTAATCTGTCTCAAATAGCACAACTCTACACATATTGATGTCTCAAACAACACAACTATGCATATATTGATCACACACATATTGATCGATAAACTGGTTCATATGGGCAGGTTCTTACGAAACCGGTTCATCATGGAAAAGCTCTTGAGTAATCGTCTCTTGATTAACTGGATCTTAAGTAACCGTTTCATGTGTAACTGGTTTATCAACAAAAGGTTCATGAATAACAGGCTCTTCTTCATGATAGACATTATCTGGTTGAGAAATGGGTTCTTCTTCATGTATGCTTGACCCAAATTCTTTAGTTGCAGGCATCTCTTCAATACTAATCATTTCCAAAACATATATACAGCATACATTTAGACTTTTAGCCTTCGTTTGGGCTAACCTTCTAACCAAGCCCAAAAGTTAATGATTAATAACAACTTTAAAGAACTTCCCTCTCACCTTGAAGTGGAATTCGACCTTCTGCAAAAACTTGTTTCTTGACACGATGCATCCTAATCCCCTAGATTATCGTGGGATGCGTCATGCTCTCGTCTAACACCATGTGACCAAGGATAAAATCATAATCCGCTCGGGGTTACCCTAGTGCGCAATGGCTTGTGGAGTATGCAGCGGCATGTGATGTCTTTGTCTCTGCTACAGCCCGCATCCGCGATCAAACTGAAGGGTATCAAAAACCATAAAAATTGGTGAGTAGACAAAAATAAACAGTTGGAAAACAATTTTCAAAAATGAAATTTGTACCCTTCAATTAAAAGCATGCATGCATAAAAATTTAAAACCATTTCTTTCCACAAAAAAGTAATAATAAAACTAATGCAATCATCGGAAAACCATCACATGTTAAAAACAACTTAACGCAAATAAATCAATTTGTGTTTCTCATCAATCAATAGTGAAATCACCCATGTATAAAGCACACATCGAAAACATAACCATTCCACGTATCCAACATCTATCTCATCTTAATCATCATCAGTCATCATCAGTCACGATATCCAAGTGACATGTGCACATAAGCTCCAGAACTGCTCACGTCCGAGAATGTCACCGTGAGCACATTACCAGCTGACGTTACACATATCGTCGCGAACATATCAACGAATGATCTCATATAACATCAGCACTTTTGAATCGAGCCTCCATCGACTGCACGAGAAGAGGCAGTGCATTGTGACCTCTCTAGGATCACACATCACACATGATGGTTGACGTCCGGATGTTATCACCACATTCTCTCCAGGATCACACATCACACAAGATGGTCGACATCTGGAGGCTATCATCATATGCTCTCTAGGATCACACATCATACATAATGGTCGATGTCCGGAGGTTATTACCATATCTTCTCCAACTTCACACATCACACATGATGGTCGACATCCAAAGGCTATCTTCATATCGTCTCCAGGATCACACATCACACATGATGGTCGACGTACGAAATAACAATCTCATCATAGGGTCATCTCTAGGGAAACACATTCCTACCGGAGGCCCTCTCCGGGGACACATAGTTACGCTGGATTCATATCAATCTCAAAAGGATGGTCTCAGTGAAAACATCTCAAATCATGTAGGGTCTAGCACAACTCGAATCAGTGAAACTTCCCCCTGTTGGATAGATGTGCGCCCACACATATAAGGCATATCCTCTAGATCCCTTTCGGCGATGTGGGATTGTTAACCATGCTAGCAAGGCATGGGTCCTCACAATCCACCCCCCTTGGAGCCCAGCGTCCTCCCTGGCACACTCAATTCCGGCCGGGTTTGGGCTCTGATAATAAATTGGCACGACCCGACCTTCTCCAGTAAGATATTGTCCGCTTTGGGCCAAACCCTCACGGTTTTGTTCTAGGGAGCTCACGTGTAATTTCCCAGTGGGTCACCTATCCTGAGATTGCACCTGCCCCTACTCGCTTAACTTTGGAGTTCCCTAGGAATCCAAAGCTAGTGAGCTCCCAAAAGGCCTCCTGTTGGATAGATGAGCGCCCACACATATAAGGCACATCCCCTGGATCCCCCGGGCGATGTGGGATTGCTAACCATGCCACCAAGGTACAGGTCCTCATAGGGTCTCAGTCCAAAATCAATCTCATAGGGTCTCCACCCAAAAATTAATCTCAAAAATCATCTCAATAGGGCTCTCGCCCGAAACATGGTTTTCAAATACACATAGACTCATTCTCGGAGTCCAATGTCTTTCCTATAGGGTCGCAAGCCCGAAATATCATTTCTAAATTAAAACATTGTTCAGTTTCACGGTTGACTATACTCTAAGTCAAACCTTAAATTAACTGGGTCTCAAGCCCGAAATATCGATTTCACGCATCCCCATGAAATCGTTCAAAACACCTAATCAAAAGATCATTCAAATCATGATCCAACCAAAATATAAAACTTTTATGCATATCGTCAATCCAACCATATACAAACATCACATTTCAAACCATATTCATAAAACATTAAAACACACACACACATATATATATATATATATATGTATATATGCATGCATCGTTTAGAAATCAAACTCTACTCACAGTTTTTTTTTATGATTTTTGATACCCTTCAGATTGATTACGGATGCGGGCTATTGTAGAAACCTAGACATCACATGTCGATGCGTACTCCACAAGTCACTGCGCACTTGAGTAACCCCGAGCATGTTATGATTTTATCCCTGGTCTGGCACGTGGTGTCAGACAAGAGTATGGCGTATCCCACGATAATCTAGGGGGATTGGGATGGGTCGTGTTAGTTTTGTATCAGAGCCCTAGGTTGCTCTTGAGGTGTTGCACATGTGTCGGATGTGATGTCTTTAGGCTGTTGTTATCCCGACATCAACCTGGTAGTGAGGGTAAATTTAAGTGGGAATGAACCCCGGGTAGATTCTGTTAGGCATATTATGCCGTGTTTTAGTGAGGTCTAACCCCGAGTAGGGCCGAGTAGACCTTGAGTAGGGCCGAGAAAACCCCGAGGAGGGCCAAGTATGACGACTTTTCTAAGTTGTGATTGATGATTGGTATGAAACTAGGGTTATCTAGTTTGAAATTGGTTGGAAAAGTTACCAGGAGAGTGGTACTTGTGGATCGGATCCCGGAGTAGACGGATTAGTGGATCACACGCTGTTAAGGGGATTGTACGGGCGGTAGGGCCCGCATGAGTGCTTGATCTCGATATCAAAGTTTTCTTGGAGTGGTCTACATGAGGTTCATGGAAGACATTGCTATCGACGCACATGGATGAGACTATCAAGAGTTGGGCAACGTTCGAGGAACGCTATTACATTATTTTTGTCCAGTCATATTGAGATAAAAAAGAGGTAGTGTTCCTCTGACATGAGCAGGAAATTTTACGGATGTTCGGTACAAGCAGAGGGTTGTGACCTTATCATGGTATGTTCATGTTCTAGTGACGATTGAGACGATGATGATTCATCAGTCGTTTCGGGTTTCGGATAGGTGAGGTTCATGCATTTGGTGTAGAGGTATGTGATTTTTGCTTTGTACGAGTAGAGACTTGGTATTTTGTCACGATGTGCTCATGGTTCAGGGACGATAAAGACGATGAGCCTTTGTCGGTAGTGATTATGTCAGGTCTTGGGAGTAAGACTCGAGTGACAGTGTGACATCCCAGTGGGGATGATTGAGATGAGTTGGAGGGAATCCAACAGCAATTGAGACGAGTCTGACGGAATCTAGCAGAGATCGGATAATTCTGGATGACGTCGAATTTTTCTAGAGGATGTTTGTTAGGGAGCTTGGACGAGGGCTGTCTCTAGCTCTGAGATCGCTGAGTGGAAAACGTACGATTTCGGTGATCGTTGAGCGGACATAGAGGATCTCGAGTGGCCTAATGAGATCACAGTATCGTCCTTATTCGGTTGGATTACTGGAGGCACGGGGTATGCCTATATTGGTGACAGGTACCCTAGTAAACTTTGGACGGATTGCACGAGTGTTGTGTGCAACAGAAGTTAATCCCATAGAGTTGGGACATGCGAGCTAGTACTCCGATTAGTACTACGTGGGTTATATTTGGTAAACCGAGACTGTTCGGGCGGAATAAGGTGGTAAGACAGATTGGTTCCCAAGACATGTGGTTGATCTCTAAGTGAGTGACGACTTGGAGGTTGGAAATATGCTATAGGATGACTGGTTGGGATATGGGACACATGTTGTGACGTCCTCAGTTAGCTCAGTGAGCTTAGAGAGAGTTGGTTGTGTCGAGTTCCCTCCTATGACACAAGATGTACATGGTTGCCGGATTTTGATGGTTTCCATCAAGAGGAGTTTTTCCGACTAAGTCCTATAGCTGAACTTAATGGATTTTGGGTTCAGTTGGCTTGGAATGTCACTGTCAGGAGACCCAATGTTCTTTGTCGAAATTCGATGGAATTTCGGGAGTTGGTTTTAACTAGGCAGCTAGACAATGTGAACAGAAATCCTTACCTGGAATTTCTTAGTGAACTTTCTGCATCACTTCTGGGTTTCATGGAGATGTCACCCAGGTAGAAGCCAAATTGGATGTGGGTCAAATTTGAATGATTTGAGGAGCGGAAGGTGCTTGGTGTCACCTATCGTGATGAGTGAGTATCAGTTTTGGTGGGCCCGTGTTGGTGTTATGGGTCAAGTTAAGTAAGTTGAGAGAGCGAGTGTGGATCCTCCGAGGATCGAGTGAGATGGTCGAGGATCAGGAGTTAAGGACAGCTTTGGATTATGGATCCGGATGATCGAAAGGATAGAAATAGTGTTGGATTGATGTCGGCCAACCATGATAGTTGAGATTAGATTCACTCGGACTGGATGAGTTTCATTGATTATCGGGTGGAGGTTATCTCCGTGTTTGCAGTCTGCGATAGGATTGACTCGGAAGGGAGTCAATCAGATGTGAGTTTCCCACGGTGGCGTTTGGGCATGAAAGTTGGATTCATTATCTCCTTGAGAGATGTGTAGGGTCTTAGAGATCATGGAGCCTTATGTGTTGGTACTCCCTCGGAGTGTAACGCAAGGCAGAGGAAACAGTTGGAGTTGATTGGCAGATGTTTAGGATACATTGAGTTTCATTCGCGAAAAGATGAGTCAAGAAGCTGATGCCTCGAGTAGGATGTGTGCAGGCTCGTTATTGCTGGTTTGTGGTTAGAGGTATTCTGCTGGTAATGGACGACTAGGAAATGTTATTGGACGGTATTCCAGTAAGACACATAGGCTGGATTAAAGGTTGACAGCACGACTTCTGGACCCGACGCTTTGCATCGTCAGGATGGGGGTCGAGGTCTGGATTGGCACTTCTTGGTAGACGTAAGTTGGTTGGTCTTGGAGTGTCTCTAGAGTTAGTTAGGTGACCACGAGAACTTAGGAAGGACCTTGTGTGTTGGTATGTGATCTGTCCAAGTAGAGATCAGAAAGACAGGGTTCCATGTTGGCTCTTGATTGGTATGTCATCCATGTAATAGACGGATTAGGCCCGAGATCGTTGTGGTATGTGGATATTGGTATGTGGCTCGGACGTTGCGTGAGTACAGTCCTTGAGCAGACTTAGGAGTAGTATCGATATGATTGATGTGATGTGGATGCACCTATGAGTAGTGCATGTTGGATAGTGTGATTGTTGAGTATTGATCAGTCCGACTGATGTGGTACGATCATCAGATTGAGTCCGAGATGGAGCTGGTATGGTAATCGGACGAGGTCTGATGTTGATTATACAGTACGAGGATCGGACATTGAATACTGTGAGCTAGTGCATAGTGGCTTTAGAGGGTTCAAAGATTAGTCGAACATAGAGCTCATGGCCACGATGGGCCAGAGAAACCCTTGCTATTGTGTATGTCATTATCTCTACTAGAGAAAGTATTCGATGAGGTCCAGATACATCCTGAGTGTATCGACATGATGAGTGAGATGTTGGTTTGTGTATCGACAGGATGAGTGAGATGTCAGTTTTTGTATCAACAAGATGAGTGAGATGTCGGTTTTTGTATCAACAAGATAAGTGAGATGACAATTGAGACTCCTTTTGAGTCAGGATCACAGCGTTAGTCGCTGAGTGACATGAGGTACGGTGTTGGGACTCGAGAGCGAGTCGAGTGTGTCGTTAGTGACTCGAGTAGTCATAATGGATCCGTGAGATACTGGCTGGACACGACAACACTTCATGAGTGTGAATTACGATTAGTGACCATTGAGTGGGACAGAAGACTTGTGGTGCTCAGTACGAGCAGGATTGTCAAATTGGATGCTGAGCAGGATGTCAGCTTGGTGTAGCAGGATTGTCAGCGGAGCAAGACGGTTAGATTGTCTGTTAGCTTGGATTATGAGTACACCTGCGTGAGTGACGGGTGAGATCGACGAGTGTCAAAGTCTCATTCGAGACTTGAGATTGAGCATTGGAGGTTTCCAGTGACGATAAATCACTCTTGGATACGAACACGAAGGATGAGTTGAGTTTCAGAATTAACCGTTGGATTGTGATAGACGTCAAGTGGTGTTTGGTTCTGTGGTGAGATGCTGGACGTGTACCTCAAATTGGAGGAAAGATTATATTTCTGTAGTTTTGGCACGGATTAGAGACAATTGGAATTTCGAGGATGAAATTATTTTAAGGAGGGTAGATTGTATCAACCGGTCTCGGATTTCATGACTAACAAGAATTAATTAAGGATTAATCAGGAATTAATCGAGGATTATCGAACGATTGGGGTAAAATGACGATTGTACCCGTTGAAGGGTGAAAAAGTTGACTTTTAACCTGAAAAGGCAAATGCACGTAGATCGAGGACTATTATGTAGATCGAGACGAAACAAGTCCGTAGATAGGCAGCATGTCAAAATCAGACATCGTATGGGAAAGTTACGGGGTCAAAGATGATTTTAGGAACTATTCATAACTACACAAGAACCAAGGCAATTGACTTTTGGGTTTGTTTATTAGTGGGCCCAAAAGATTTGGCCTAGGCCAATAGATGAGTGACAAGTGTCACTCATCCTTTAGCCCCAAACCATACATACATGCATAACTATTTTCCCTTCATCCATTTCAAACCAACCTGAAAACCCACCCTTCCCCTTCCTTATTCCTTACATGTTACCTGAGAGAGAAAAAGAGAGAGAGAGAGAGAGAGAGAGAAGAGAGAGAGAAAGAGAGAGAAAGAGAGAGAGAGAGAGAGAGAGAGAGAGAGAGAGAAGGGAGAGAGAGAGAGAGAAAGACAAAGTGAGATAGATGACTGGAGAGATTGAGAAGGACGCTAGTGGTGGCGGAGCCACAGCAGTGGCTGGCTGATCGTGAAAAACAGGTAAACCCGTGGGTTTTAAAAATTGGATTTAGGATTTCAGATGTTTGGGCCTGGTTCTAATGATATGGGCGTGTTTGTTGAGTCCTTACGAGGTTGAGGAACCAAAAATGGAAGGCTGAGAACGTTGGAACATGCCAATGGACAAGCTTGAAGTTTGTCCGTGGGAGTTTGAGATTAACAAGTCCGGACGTCCCGAAGATTGTAGATTAGCCTCGAAGTGGCTTACAGCACGAATTATGAGTGCGCAGCACGGACGATCTGTGAGTGGATTTTAATTTCTAAATGATGCATGCATATATATGTGTGTGTGTGTGTGTGTGTGTGTGTGTGTGTGTGTGTGTGTGTGTGTGTGTGTGTGTGTGTGTGTGTGTGTGTGTGTGTGTGTGTGTGTGTGTGTGTGTGTGTGTGTGTGTGTGTGTGTGTGTGTTATTGGTTTATGAATATGGTTTGAAATGCGATGTTTTCATATGGTTGGATTGACGATATGCAAAAATGTTTTATATGTTGGTTGGATCTCATTTGAATGATGTTTATTTCACGGGGATGAGAGAAATTGGTATTTCGGGTTTGAGACCACTGTTTAAGGTTTGACTTAGAGTATAGTCAAACGTGAAATTGAACAATTTTTTGATTTGGAAATGAAATTTCGGGCTTGTGACCCTATTGGAAAGACATTGGACTTCGAGAGTGAGTCCATGTGTATTTGAAAACTATGTTTCCGGCGAAGGCCCTATCGAGATGATTTATGAGATTGATTTTGGGGCGGAGACCTTATGAGATTGATTTTGGGCTGAAACCCTACGTGATTTGAGATGTTTTCACTAAGACCATCTTCTTGAGATTGATATGACTCCGGCGTGACTATGTGTCCCTAGAGAAGGCCTCTGGTAGGAATGTGTTTCCCTAGAGAGGACCCTATGATGAGATTGTTACTCCGGACATCGACTATCCTGTGTGATGTGTGATCCTGGAGAGGATATGATGATAACCTCCCGACGTCGACCATCCTATGTGATGTGTGATTCTGGAAAGGATGTGGGGATAACCTTCGAACGTCGACCATCCTGTATAATATGTGATCCTAGAGAGGATATGATGATAGCCACCGGACGTCGACCATTATGTGTGATGTGTGATCCTGGAAAGGATGTGGTGATAACCTCCTGACGTCAACCATCATGTATGATGTGTGATCCTGGAGAGGTCACGATGCACTGCCTATTGTCGTGCAACCGAGGGAGGCTCGACTCAGGAGTCCTGATGTTATATGAAATCGATCGTTGATATGTTCATGACGATATGTGGAACGTCGGCTGGTGATGTATTCACGGCGACGTGCTCGGACGTGAGTAGTCCTGGAGTTTATGTGCACGTGTTGCTTAGATATCATGGCTGATGATGACTGATGATGATTGAGATGAGACAGATGTTGGACACGAAGATTGGTCATGTTATCGATGAGTTCTTTATACACGGATGATTTCACTATTGATTGATGAGAAACGCAAATTGATTGATTTGCGTTAATATGCTTTTAACATGTGATGGTTTTCCGATGATTTTATCGGTTTTATTATTACTTTGTTGTGGAAAGAAATTGTTTTAAATTGTTATGCATGCATACTTTTAATTGAAGGGTATAAATGTCATTTTCGGAAATTGTTTTCCAACTGTTTATTTTTGTCCACTCACAACTTTTTTTTATGGTTTTTGATATCATTCAGGTTGATCCCATGCGGGCTGTAGCAGACACCGTGATATCACATGCCGATGTGTACTCCACAAATCACTGCGCATTCAGGTAACCCCGAGCGAGTTACGGTTTTATCCCTAGTCTGACATATGGTGTTAGATGGGAGCATGGCGCATCCCTTGATAATCCAGGGGGATTGGGATGGGTCGTGTCATCTCCAACATAATGTTGGTATTTCACCAGCCCATTTAACTCTAGCAAAGATAAGTAGTCCTAAGAGCTAGCACACCAATAATACCAAGTCAGGCCCCTACCATCATATGTCCACTTTCCCCATGTGGTTAAGAACCTTCCGCAATGATGTAACCCAATGGACACTACATCATCAACTCTACCTAAACCATAAAACCAAATTCAAAACATTATAAACACCTATTCATACTCATAGTCTTGTTACACCAATTCACTTAGTCAAGTCATAGCCATGTCAAACCCTAAACAAACCCTAAAGTCATAGCCATGTCAAACCCTAAACAAACCCTAAATTTTAACCTTAGCTTAACAAAAGCCACATAACCGCATCATCACAGCTAAAACACAGCCTAAACTAAAGTTTCTTTCCCCAAAAGATAGCCATCAAATACCACATTTAGATCAGAACTTTTTAAGACTTTTTCACCCTTTCTAGAGACAAATTGACACACTCCACTACTGCCACACTATGACCACTTACCATCTCACTACAAAACACCCCATTGACAATTCCAACATTATTCAATTCACGTCCACATTAAAATCACCACAAAATGGCATTAATATAAGACAAATTCAATTATTATTCTAATCACACGACACTTAACTTCAATATTAGTAAACCATTGGACAACTACTATCTTTATACCAACAAAACAGAAGTAAACCATAGACCAATTACTATCTTTGTATCTATATCATAAACAAGTACTACATCTATGCCATATTCAATTACTATCTTTGTATCTAACCACACTAGAAACACAAACTTTCATTTTCCAACTTACTAAAATTGGGTTGCACCCCATCATGTTGTTTGTAAATCTGTATCCTCCAACTCCAACCTCTTTAAGGTTGCCTACCCACATGATTGAAACCCCTAAAAGTCCCACGATATTTCGCATATGTCTTCTATCTTTCCCTCGAATTCTAGGAAACCCTATTAGTCGAATTTTTTGATTTCCTCTCAAACTCTAGATTTTGATTTCCTCTCAAGCTCTAGATTTTGATTTTGACCTCACTACGCATGCTCACTACTAATGAGTCCCACTTTTGTCACATTGCTGCCACATCTGCAATATTAGACAAAAATACCCTTCCCATAAATGTTGCCATCAGTTAAATAGTGCAGCGTTTTTAACGTTAACCAGTTTCTAATGCATAGTGAGACAAATTGCGGTTCTTGATGCATTTTGAGACTCACTGGTGCGTTTTTTGTGTATTTGAGACTCGTTGACCCATTCTTAATGCATCTACAATAAAAAGACTCAATATATATGACACGCGTTTTTAATGGAAATTATGTGTGATTGCGCATTTCTTATCGATTGATCAGTAAGTACGAACTTACGTTTTCTACTTAGCATAGCATAGATTGGGTACAAACGTAGAATTTACTAAGAAATCACCAATTTTAATTTAAAAGGTAACATTTATTAAAAAATAAATAAATCAAAATCCTTAGCTCGTTAAAAAAAAAAAAAAAAAAAAACTACCCCAAATTGGCTACGGTAGTCTGATGGTTATATTCTGTTAATAATCTAGGCTAAAATTGAGCTTCTTTCATGATTTAAAATGCTCTTCGTTCTCTGTGGAATTCCTGCTCTTACTCTAGTTTTCTGCTAAATTATAGCTAAATTCTTACTCTTGTTCTTCGCTCTTTATCCAACATCTCCAGCAAAATTCTCAAACTTAAACTAAATTCTAACTAAAATAGTTAGAAACTGTTATTTTAAAACTACTTTAAAAGAGTTTATTTCAGCAGTATTCTCTATTTGGAACATTTTTAAATTTTTTATTATTTGTTTCAAATGAAACATTTGAATATACTCAATTTATTATTTATGTAATTACGAGGGGATATGTAATTCTTACTTTCTCAATCTTTTTTGTTAAATTTAGGAATTCAAAACCCTCAAAATAACAAAGTTCTAAAGTGTAGAGTGAGATAGGGACCCTGCTAGAGCTAGTTTTTATTTGAAAATCTCTAAGATACCAAAGAAGAAATTAAAGTAGGATACCAAAGAATTTGGGACTTACAACAACAGTGAAGGTGAACAGTTCATTTTTCTCAGAACGCTTTCTGTTGTGAGATACTAGTGGCCCAAATGAGAGGTGATTCTGTAATATTGTTCAATTATTTATTAGAAAAAAAAAAAAGTACAACATGCAAGCAACACAAGTGCAAAAGATAAACTCAAAAAGAAGAAAATAAAAATAAAAATAGAAAACGAATATGAATGTGAATTAATCAATGCTGCTTTTAGCCATGAAACTCAAAACATGATCACGAAAAACAGAATTAGCCATGAAACATAAAGACGGAGAAAACCAAAGAAAAACAACATGATCTAGATTTATATATCCAAGTAGTACATTGTTAGATTTTGAACACTGTAGTTAAATTCAGGCTTGAAACTTAGGATTTTTACAATGGAATATGACCAGTAGTCACAACTAATGAATGAATGTTGATAGAGATATCAAACTAATAATCTTTTCGTATAAGCAGAGATGAGAAGGATTTCTAATGTTGCTGCGCTGAGTGCTGACTCTGTCTTCTTCTTGTTCTATAATCCTCTAAGAGCTGCAATCCGAGCTGCCAGGTCATCATACTCGGGTAGTTTCGGGTGCACATGAGCCTCTGGTTGCAAGGAAAGTGCTCGTTCATGCCGCCTTGGTTCCTCCACTGGTGAGGTTGG
This sequence comes from Prinsepia uniflora, assembly GCA_032719365.1. NCBI lineage: Eukaryota > Viridiplantae > Streptophyta > Magnoliopsida > Rosales > Rosaceae > Prinsepia > Prinsepia uniflora. The sequence goes on from CM064876.1 coordinate 60,990,894, forward strand.
CTCTGGTGGGAGAGATGACGCTCTTGCTGATGGGCCCTCTCTCTGAGATCTTCTGCTACGGTGCCTCGCGGATTCCCCATCATCATCATCATCTGCTTGATTTCTCTTCATGTGGCTCTTTTCGTAGGGCGGCTGTTTTTTACTGTAATGCATCAAAAGTCCATCCATGATCCTCTCTTCTTCATCTCTATTGTCGCGACCGGGTGGTGGTTTCAGCACGTTTCTCCTCCTAACTGATCTTGGCTTTGCATCATCTTTGCCTACCGCAACATTATTATGGTGGTGATCTGTTTCCTTCTCAAGAATGCTTCCCTTTTTCTCGGGTCTTGGTTTGTAGTAAGGGGGTGGAGCAAATTTGGAGCGGAAGGGAACCTTGTTTTCTGCCTCGTCCCCAGATGTACTGGCAACCGAACTTGAACAATACTTGGCGGCATCTTGGGATACATCCGTTGTCGATTCATCTTCACTACTGCTATGCCCCTTGTATCTATCATTCAACCAGACATCTTTCTTTTTATTTGATTTCTGTATATCATCATCACGGGGAACCGGAGACGCATACTTGACATGTCCCTGCAAAAAGGTCATGTTGCAAAGGCACCAGTAAGAAACTAACAACAGAAAAACAAGATAGAGGAAATCTTCAACAAGATATAGGCTTACTTGGTCAGGTTGGGGTGGAGTATACAGCTTCTGTTCCAAAGTCTTTGAGTCCCATTCAACTGAGAACTCTTGTGCTATGTCATGCATTAACTGAATCTTCATCTCCTTCGTAGGAGACATTCCCTTCAACCGCTCCACAAGCTAAGCATAAACGATTCACTAGGTCACACTAAAATCTTCGGATTACGCAATTAACTGTGAAATTATAGAGCAAGTTTACCTCTTTGTTCAGAAATGGTTCAAGGGAATTCCCATACTTTTCAGTAAACATATTTCTGAGGTCACGCAGTTCTGGCAAATCAGCAAATCTTGCTGCAGCATACATCAAAGACGGAACAGCTACCTTGCAATCCTCAGGACATTCCCTGTAAAACAAAGCACCGTGAGTAAAGAGTAAACAAAGCCTATCAAGCAAAGATCGTATCAATAAAATCGTGGTTTGTTGCACGTAGTGTTATAATGTCGGAAGTGATTTGCACCTCTGCTTTTCCATGACAGAAATGTAATTTGAGATGCATCCCAGAAAGTCCTCAGTTAACTGATAGCAGGTAGACATATTTTGCTCAACCAAAAGCCCCTCAGCCTGTTTCACCAATTATCAATCAATTTAAGAGCTGAATAACATCTTTTTCACCAATTATAGTGTCTGGAATACGTTGCCTTTCAACCATTTCAATTGGCCAATTGTCATAAGATTTGGAATCTTGACCATGAAATGCAAGATCAACGTGAGGATACATGTCAAGCATGGATGAAACTTGTGAGGGCAAGCCATAGTGACAACATAACGAGCCCCACAACCAGTTGTTTTAGCTTATGCATCAAGCCATATGATATGATATATCACACATGTATACAATGCATGATGCATGTGCATATGATGTGCATGTATCATAAGGAAGCAGTAATCACATGCCTCCCATGATGACAAAATTCAGCTAAATGTTACGGAAAAATTAAAACTAAAAAACACAAAGTTTTCACTGTAGAGGCAGGGCATGAAAAAAACCCCTATATTTCAGGCTACATAAGACCATAATAGAAAGAACATATTTTTAAAATAAAATTAACTTGCAAAAACAACATTAATCATAACCGCACAATATTAAAATTATTTTAATCCAAATTAACCAGAAACTTACCCTGCCATAGGCATTGATGTCAAGGCCGCTCCTGAGCAGATCAGCAATGTCATTCTTCAAAAACTTCTGCACGGCGTTCCTTTTCTTCCTTATCGTCTCTAGCCTCAGCTTCATCATCTTTATATCAGATTTGCTGCATTAAAAACACCCAAAATCAGAAGCCCAAAAAAAAAAAAAAGAATAAATAACGAAAAAATTGCAGAAACACGGGCTGGTTTTATGCCCAAGTACCTTTTTGTAACGAATTTGGGCTTTCTGAACCCCCTCAACATCTTGAGATTCTGAGAAAAACGAAAACCTGCAAACCAGCTTTATAGGTGATATGGGTTTCGGTGAAAAACTGCAACAAGAAGGTAAAGAATGAGTATGTGGTAGAAAACAGGGGGGGTCAAAAGGTCACGCCAAGAATCGCATTCAAGGAAACCCAGAAGGAAGGCAAGTGGGTCGGGTTGGAATTGGAAGAAATTTGCAGCAAGAAACGGAGAAAAACAAGCCGGGTTTGGGGAAATGGGTTTAGATTTTAGAATGCTGAGGAAACGGCTGACGAAGAAGCCTCTAAATTGGGATCAGCATGAAGAACAGAGCTCCAAATCCCAGAAATGCAACTGTTATATACACACACATATATAAAAACAAAAACTTATTATATATGTGTATGTAGTGTATATCTACTTTTTATTTTTTCGTCAAGTAACTCAACAGAGAAAGAGACGAAGCCTCAATGAAGAACACATAATATATACTGAAAATTCGAGCTCTGAAACAAAGAAGTAAGGGACGTGAATTAAGTGGCCTGGCACTAAAAATAAAAAACAAAATTAGCGGTTTTTTTACAAAAGTGGATATACTAAAAGCGAGAATTACCTGGATTGCCCGATGGGATTAACGAAGCGATGAAGGGGTAAGGGTTACGGTTTTCGTGCAGGCCTGTCGGTTATGGTTATTGGTTAATATAACAAGGATCGCGGGAAACCAACCGTTAAGAATTTAGCGGCTTTTTAACGAATTAGATTTTCATGGATTTTTGGCTAACTTAAATCTTAAATTAAACATTCTTAATTTAGTCACCAAATAAATGCGTAGCATTTGAGTTTTCAGTTCAGATATTTAGCTACCAAATTCATGCGAGCTAGCATTACCGTGCCTTGGGCATTATTGTTTGAGTAGCACTGTAATTTTTTTTATTTAAAACTTTAAGACCTCGTTTGGTATGCTGTACTATACTGATTATTTCAATCGGATAGACTAATCTGTCCACCGGATAGACTGATTATTTAGTCGGGCGTTTGGTACTTTTCCGGATTAGAATGCCGACTATATTATACTGACCGGATTATATTATAGTAATTGACGAAATACTTAAATCTTAAATATTAATTATGTATGTCATTATTTTTATTATTATTTATTTTAATAATAATTATTATTACTATTTATTATATTTTTATTAATTAATTATTTTTAATTTTTTCATTATTATTTATTAAAATATCATTATTTATTATTATTAGTATTTATTACTTTATTACTTTTTATTATTAATATTTACTAAATTAATATTTTATTTTTATTATATTACTATTTATTATTATTATTATTATTATTATTATATTTTACAAGATTACTAGTTATCCGACTATTTAATACGGATAATTTCAAACGTATTATTTTAGCATGTCTGGACCGTATAAAAATATTCAACCGTATTAACTTATACGGTGACTAATTAATACGACTGGTACCAAACACAGGTTTCAGATTATTTAGCCTATACGGACCGTAATACGGCGTACCAAACACACCCTTAATGTTTATATATTACACAAAATAAGATCTTCTCTCAATTTTTTGTTTTTACCAATTCAAACTTTTTTTATTCAAAAATCCCTAAATAGAATTTGTAAATAATAAATCTCACATCTACCCTTTTATATCTCAATACAGATTATGAATGAATTATTGAGAAGCCTTTTAAAAAATTAAAAACAACATTACCTTTTTTAGCTTTCTTTGCCCCATATGCCCCTTAGTGTTTGGCCTCTTCGGCCCTTTCTTAAATTATGCATATAATATGTAACGACCCGTTCCGAATTAACGGGATTAATTAAGGATTAATGACGGATTAGCGAGACTAATCGGGGATTAGACGATTATTATCGAACATTTAGGGCGAAATGACGATTTTGCCCATAGAATGGGCAAAACGTTGACTTTTCGTTCGAACGGTCAAATGGACTTTGAACGATGACCGTGACGTAGTTCGGGACGTCACGAGTTCATAGACAGGTGACACGTTCGATTCCGACATCCGTGAAAGAAGTTGTGATGATCGGAAGATCGGGGGCATTTTGGTAATTAGGGTGAATAGTGGCCAATGGTTGACTTTTGACCCGGGAGGTCAGATGGGCGAGGCCTGAGGACCGTGACGTAGATCACAACGATACGAATCTGTAGATAGGCGGCACGTCGAATTCGGACGTTCGACGACGAAGTTACGGTTCACGGAAGTTCGAACGTACTATTGCACGTTTTTCGAGATGGACGCTTATTTGGCTTTTAGTGGGCCCAGATTTTTGGACTGGCCCAATGGATGAGTGACAAGTGTCACCCATCCATTGCCCAGCCCTAATAGCTCATGCATATCTACCCATTCCCTTCATCGTTCATTCATTTTCTTCAATCCAAAACCCAAACCCGAGCACCCATTTTCAATCCAATCCAAACCCTTCAACCCTAAACCCATTTGTGAGAGGACAGAGAGTGAGAAGAAGAGCTGAGGAAGGTGGTGGGTGGCTCAGGGAGCGCCGCCCTGGACGACGGCGGAGGCCAACCCGTGCAGGTATCGGCTTTAACCAATTTTCATCCATTTTCAATTTCTTGTATTATGGGTCGATTTGGATGGTTTTAATGAATTAAATAGATTGTTAGGAGGTTATTAAGAAGGTTTTGAGAGAGATTAGACGTTGAGGAACCCTGGGGAAGGTTTTGGAAAACTGGACCGTGAGAGCAAGGATTGGACCGGTCGGTTTTGAGTGTTTTAGATGTTTTGGTTAATTGGTTTAGGTTCCTAGGAAAAAATAGGAAGGATAGGATCGATTAGGGAGGAAAACGGTGAAGATTGGACCGTGTAGGAGCCTGGACCGGTCACGCCGGTCCAGTTGCAGGGAAAACTAGACCGGACCGGTCTGACCGAGGTTGAAAATGCACTATAGCTAGGCGCGTGGCTTCCACGCGCAGCCACTTCAGGCGGTGCGTGTAAGACCCGTGTCCTGGAGGGAACGGTGAACAATCCCACATTCCTACGAGGGGAGAATGGTCTGGGAGTGGATCGTGGTGTGCCTTAAAAGTGTAGGCACACACCTATCTAGCACTAGGCCTTCTGGGAGCTCACTGGTTTTGGATTCTGGGGGAACTCCAAAGTTAAGCGAGTGGAGGCTGGTGCAATCCCATGATGGGTGACCCACTGAGAAGTTGCACCGTGAGCTCCCATAAACAAAACCTTGCGGGCGCAGGTGTGCCCAAAGTGGACAATATGGTGCTAGATGAGTCGGGTCCTGACCGAGGAGGGTCTAGTTGGACCAGTCTGACCGAGGTTGAAAATGCACTATAGCTAGGCGCGTGGCTTCCACACACCTTGGACTTAAGCTTTAACCTCATTTGTCTATTCTTCTATGTGTAAGGATAACCCACCAATGACTTTAAGCAATTGACAACACATATAATGCATGCTAGATATACATTAGCAAAATAATTGGTCTTATACTTATTACTTGTCCGTTAAGGAATGAAAGTTAAAGAAAGAAAAAGCAAAAAAAAAAAAGTGGATCTCGTCGACGAAAGGAGAAAAGTTGATGAAAAAAGGCAAGCTTTTTTTTTTTTTTTTTTTTTGGTGGTAGGAGATCGAAAGCCAAAAATTCCGGTTTTTAGCCATGATTGTCAAAAGAAACGAATAATGCTCGATGAATGAGTGACATGCAGTTCGCGTTAGGGCTGCAAAAAGTTGTGAAAATGATGCCCAATCATTTTGGTAAAGGCATGCTTCGTTACTTACCTCAATTAAAGGCCGCTTCTAATGAGAAATAAATAAAATAAAATCATATGCATATTTCATAGTAATTCATATTTACCCATGTAAATTTATGTTTATTTTTTCGTTTAAAGCTTATTCAGTTTAAATGGTTTAAACCGTCCTTAATTTTATTATAATTTTAACAGTCGCCCTTATATTTTAATATTAATGTCTACCATCTCCGAACTTTACCAAAAATGTATGTTTCCATTAGTCCCTCGATCTATTTTCTTAACTATTTTTGAATTGTACCTAAATAGCTAGCATAAGTACATACATCTGTTTTCTCCTTAATACATCTGAATTCAAATTTGTATAATTGTAGTTAAATTGAATTACACAAATGATCACTTCTATACTTGGGAAACCTATTTTCTCCTTTTATATTTTAATATTAATGTCTGGAATTATTTGGATGGAACCCGGCCCATGCAAAAAGGATCTTACGGGTCTATGCATATGGACCAAGACCTCCATCATCAACTTCCATAGTTCCATCACATAATCACATCCCATTTTTTTCAATCATATGGAGACATCCATGATAAGAAAATGGGGGTGCATGTAGAAGACCATATACCAACTTTGCAGAAAAATTAAAAACTTAAAAATCGAAGAGCATATATGCTGGAAGTGAGTTGGCTGTGACTTGTGAGATTACGTAATAGCGTTGTGATTAATTTGTGGATAGAAAGAAAACATGGATTCTCAGAATTAGCAGCTGGCACTTTTTAATATTGAGTTGGTACTTGGTTAGGGATTGCCACATCACACTTTTCGACAGTAATCCTAGGAAGTACCTTGAAAATTAAGTTGTTTTTTTTCCCCCAACATATTACTTAGAAGTGGCATTCCACAATATAAATATTAATTAAAAACATAAAATAATGTATAATTAAATTAATAAAAAACTTTCATTTTCAATATTTATGATTTCTAACTTAATTTATTTATCTAGATAATTGATTTTTGCTCCAAAATTATTTAATAATATTCAATATATTATTAATTTGTTAAATTTTGTCCTTAAAAAAATCGTCTTGGCCCCTGCCTAGATCCCACCTAACCACATAGACTCTTGCTCCCTATGGACTGCCCTAGGAGCGCCTAACGCCGCCGTTTTGAACATTGACTAGACATACCATGAAGCTAGGCGGGATTTTAAATGTTTTTATTTATTTTGAAGTCCTTACAAACATTTTCATTTTGCATGTTAATGTTCGTTGTAAGACTTTAATTTTCATTCTCAATTCAATTTATTAGTCTTTGAAATGAATTTTTAATTTTTTTTAGTAATATTGATTGTATTAAAAGTTTATTGATTTTTTTCATTAAAAAAAACCGCTTATGCCCCCGCTTAATCACCTACGTAAGGATGACAATTTCCAACATAAATTGACATGCGACTCAAAACCTGCACGATTAAAAATTTTGGGTCATTTTCAGATTTAACTTGTTATGACACGTTTGATAACTCGAAGGAAGGGGGTCTTCAGTCATCCCATTAATCCATGCAATAACATATTAATCCATTTAATAAATACATTGGTCACTAACCCATATATATACACATTTACTTACTTATATACCTATTTTTTTCTTCATAATTTCAAGAATATTTAGAGACGAATTCATAATATATTCATCACGTATGCTATAGTATATTGAATTTTTAAGGCTTATAACTTAAATTCATAAAGTTAGTAGGTGAATAGTGTAAACGAGTTAAACACATCATAAGTTAATCAGTTTCCAATACGACATATTTATTAAATAGGTTGCATGATTTATTTAGTTCATTAATATGTTAGATTAGGGTTGACAATCCTTAATACGTCTGTTATATGGATCAGGTTTGATTTAGGCATATTTGATAAATAAGAATTTATGACACGACATAAACCTGACACGACTACACCCGCTTTGTACCCTAAACCTAGTTGCCTACCCGCCGTCCTACGAATGTCTAGCGTCCATCCAAACATTGCTTAGAGCAGATGCAAATCTATGCTCAGCGTCAAAAATTACATTTAACTTCAATGAAGATGGGCGATACAAAACCAAATAGCAAAAGAAATCCATCCGAATTGCATAAATCTGCTAGACCCATCCATTAGCATAGCAACTCAAGTTAACAACGTCGGCATCATCGATCCAGATCGAATCCATCCACCATCGTGTCCATATTAAACTTACTAGATTTGGTCGTCCTGCCCAAATTGGAATAACTTTCGATCGAATAAGATGATTGATATTATTATTACACACAGAAGATATCTGTTCCAAAACATCATTTTAGGCGCGAGCGAGGGAGCGAGTGCATAAAAAACTCGGCTCGTTTCAATGTATAGTTTTCCTTGGATCGCTTGCTGGTACTCATTCTCTCTTTTAATTAGTATTTTTCCTTGGTAACGAGAATATAAACGTATTAGATATTGAATCCTTGATTACAAAAATTCAAATTTGTACCGAAAATTTGGGGTACCATTTCAAAATATTTAAACTCATGAGCTGAGCAACATTAATGTATGGTCAGGTACTATGGTGTAAATTTGTGAGGATGTTATACAAAAGAAAAATCGTAGTAATTAATCACATGATCATCTCATTGTGGCCAACCCTTGCTTAGCTCGAAAGGTGGCTAGCTAAGTAAGAGTACGTTTTAGGTATCACCATAGGTATGGAGCCAGACAATACTCGATAGAGCACCGTCTTCTTAATCTGCATTTTCAATCTGGCACGACCGCCTTCCAGTAGATGTACAATTCAGGAGCTACCAAAAACATCTCAAAACGTTGATGAGAGAGTTGAAAAGGCAATTTTCTTGAACAAGAAGGTACTCTCGTTGTACCAGTCGCTCTAGTCGCTCCGAGTAGAAATTCCGAGGGAGAAGATTGCTGTAGTACAGTAAGGTTGTCATGGTGGCTGCCGGCCGATCAATGAGTGATGTCACAAGCCTCATCAGTGATCCCAGCATCCATTGCATTATAGCCTGTATCATCAATATAAATCTAACTTCATATTTATATATATTATATATATATATATATAAATGCATTAATGCAATTACATAAACCTACTAAACAAAGTGGATTTGAAATCGGTTAGCGAATGTATAGGGAGAATATACATATATTCTAATCAATGTGATTAACTACGAAAAAATCTACATAAACCTCCTAATTAACAATCAATAAACAATACTCATATGTATTTTAATTACTAATTAGGAGGGAAAATCAATGTAAAAATATATTTCTCCAAAGAAACTATTTGGAGCAGAAAATTACTAATTAGGGTGGAATTAATCTCCGTCCGGATTTTCATTCTATCAATGAATTTCGTATTTCTCTCATAATAACCGAATTAAATTAGGAAAGAATAAAGGCAGCATGAAAATTATATTTACATATGTGAGAAGAGAATAATGTACCATGGAGATCGAAAAAGGTGGGTTGATGGAGGAGGAAGAATCTCGTTGGAGAGGAGAGAATCTTGATGCTAAAATAAAAGATTTCACCCAGTCGAAAAGAAAGTTGTTAGATTTGGATTGTACAATATTATAAAAACTGTCACTCTTATGCTGATGTCCAGATCTGCTCTTCGTTGTGTTTCTTTCTCTTTCGAAACAAGGTCGGAAATATAATAAACAGGGTGCATACGTGTGACCTAGTTCGCCGACGGATGCGCCAAATGTCGAAAGTTCAGAAATCAGGGCAAGTGATTGGCCTTTGTTGATGTTAATGCAAAGCACTTAAGCACATGCATAGGGCTTATCGACGCCCCAATATTTCATTTATATTTCATGTAAAGCCAGCAAATTCAGAACATAAAAGAAAGAGCCAACAGATTCAATAGCTTTTGTTTTTCGGTCTACCTCATAAGACAAGGAGATATATATATCTAGGTTTTTTCTTTTAGCTTGGGAAATAATTTAGAAAGATCATCAAAGGGAACTTGGATAACAAGAATTGGGGAAAAAAAAAACTTGGATACCAAGGAAACCATTAAAATACATGCTAAAGTCTTGAGGCGGGATTTAGTTTCCTCATATGATATGTTGGTTAATAAAAGCTATGGGCCAATAAATTACCAATAGAAAATTACTTCAACACATAGTGTAACCATCGTGAATTTAATTAGCGATTTTTCAAAAAATATTTTAGGAATGATAAATTCACCATTATTTTTATAACAAGTTCAAAATCATTTTTTATTTGGGGTCACTTTTGTGAGTTTTTTTTGGGACTGTTCTGTAAATTTTGAACTCACAAATTTATAAATAAGTTATATGTGGAAATCGAAGTTTGTACGAAAAAATTACGAGTTTGAAATGAAACGTTTTATAAATGTATTGTTGCATGGGCGTTTTGAACTTTTTACATAGAAGCGACCCAGCTTTTTCTTTTGCATGATTTTCTGATGTGTCACACACACCGCTTGCCTGGCTATTTTAAAAGCCACATCGCCACACCCTTAATTCTTTATCCTCTCTCTCTCGGCCAAAAGGAAGAAAACACCTAAAGCTCACAAATTGATTTTTGACTTAGTTTTGATTTAGACCAAACCCTCACGAACTAATCACATCATCATCTTCCTCTCTTTCCCATGAATAAAATCATATCCTCCTTGAGGTGAGGACTTCGGTGGACGGAGAAACAAAGCCTAAAGTTTGTTCAAAACTTCAAGCTCAATTTCCAGCCAACCAAGGGGAGATTTTTCGCTTTTGATTTCATATTTGAAATCCTGATTTGAGTAGATTAATTTTCATTATTAGAAAATTATATTTGATTGAGAAATGTTGGAAGTTTAGGGTGGTTACGAAGTTTCTGGGATGAACAGTAACTCATACTAAGGTTTAGGACGAGTACTAGGAACAGTCACGGTTGTAGGCACGTGAGGGAGGGGTTTTGGACGTCCACCAGCGCATGGTGGCACGTGGAGCTCTTCTTTACGCTCCTGCAAATATGAGTTTATAAGTTCTCGATGTCACGAACATTTTTATGTATATTTTTGGGTCAATCAGACATTATTTATGGATAGTTTTGGGAATCTCAAGTGGCTGCGCTTTATTTAGGATGCATGTGGATCATCCAGTGTTTTGAGAGTTTGAATTGATGAGTTATTCCTCCATTAAGTGAAGGGGAAATTGATGGATTATTCCCTCCATTTAGTGGGGGAGAATTTGATGAGATAATCCCTCCATTAAGTGGAGGATAATTAATATGATCTTTGGAGTTCCCCAAATGAAGACCTTTGATATCCCAATGCACATGTTATGGTTTGTGCATATATGTGATTTTGGGTGAGTTCATTCATGTGCTTGAAAATAAAGAAGACTTTTGATCTCCCAACTTATTGTGGGAAATTACTATACTCATGAGAGTTACCATGAGATTAATTGGAGCTAAATCTTATGCATGACTATGCATTGATGACTTCTTCCATCCATCCCTATATAAAGGAGAGGGATTGAGCATTCTCAATCATCCTTCAAGCAACAAGTTATCCACCAAAGGTGAGAGTGAGAAGAGAGTTCCTCCTTGTGTGAGAAATAGGAAGATATCTTCATTTGTGAGAAAAAAAAGAGAAAGTGAGATCCTGTTGCGTGAATCCAAGAGAGAGTTGTGTATCCACCATTGAGTGAGATTGTACTTGTAAACCCATTATTCATAATGAAGAATTTTGGAGCTTCTGTCAGAGAACGTAGGCACATTGCCGAATTTCGTTAAATTTTGGTGTTCTATTTTACCTCTTTTTACTTCCGCTTTATTTCTGCCAATTTATTTACTCAATTTATTTTGAGGGTGAGAAATATTTAATCCTGGTGATTATAATTATCTATTTAATTTGTGCATCTTTCCCAACAAGTGGTATCAGAGCAACACATGCTTGTTGTTCGTGATGGCAAAATCGTCGAACTCATCATCCTCAACGATAATCAAACTCACTTCTTCAAACTATTCTATATGGAGACCACGGATGGAGGACATCCTCTATTGCAAGGATTTGTACAAGGTATTGCTGTGCAATGGAGAGAAACCAGAAGAAAAATCTGACAAAGATTGGACCATTCTGAACCGGAAAGCTATTGGAGAAGTTCGTCCATGGATCGACCAAAGTGTTTTTCATCACATTTCAAAGGAGACCGATGCCTTCTAAATGCTGACAAAATTGGCGTCGATGTACGAAAAGGAGACTCCTTAAAACAAAGCTTCGCTCATTCGTCGATTGGTGAACTTGAAGTACAAAGACGGTAGAAGTGTTTCTGAACATTTGAGCGATTTCCAAGAATTGGTGAATCAACTATCAACCATGAAGCTAGTGCTTGAAGATGAGTTGTTAGCACTTTTGCTGCTTAGCTCTCTACCGGATACTTGGAACACACTCATGGTTTCCCTTAGCAACTCTGCTCCTCAAGGTGTCCTTACTCTGCCATTGGTGAAGGACAGTTTATTAAATGAAGAAGCGAGGAGGAAAGAATAAGGGATATCAACTGAGTCAGAGGCTCTAGTTACAGAGAATTGTGGAAGAAATTTTCAAAGAAAATCCCACAACCGTGACCGTTCTAGAGGCAAGTCAAGAGACCATTCCAGGGGCATCTACAGGCCAAAGAAGGAGATAGAATGTTACCATTGTGGTCAAAAGGGTCACATGAAGAGAGAATGTAGAAGGCTAAAAAAAGAGCAAAGAAATGGAGCCAATGAGAAGAATGAAACCAAGGATACAACCGCTACTGCTTCTAAAGGCGATGAGGTCATCATTATTTGTGATGATGGTTTTATTAATCTAACTTCTCAAGATTCATGCTAGATTGTAGATTCTGGCGCATCATTCCATGTTACTTCCCGAAAGGAATTCTTCACATCCTACCCAAGCGGAGACTTCGGAAATGTGAGGATGGGAAATGACAAAATGTCTAAGATTGTGGGAAGAGGAGAAATAGCTCTTGAGACCAACACAGGCTGCCCCTTGGTTCTCAAGAATGTGAGACATGTTCCAAACATGCGCCTCAATTTGATCTCTCCTGGCTTGCTAGATGATGAAGGCTACACCAATATGTTTAGTTGTGGAAAATGGAAGCTCATCAAAGGCTCTTTAGTGCTAGCAAGGGGAAAGAAGGAGAATACACTATATATGACACATGCCAAGATCAGCAATCAACATGTCAATGCAGCAGCCAGCCAATCAGATTCAGCGATTGGGCTATGGCATAGGCGTTTGGGGTCATATGAGTGAGAAGGGATTGCAAACCCTCGCTAAGAAATAGGTATTAACCGGATTGAAATCAAAAGGTACACCTCTAGATCAATGCACTGATTGTTTGGCTAGAAAACAACATAGAGCTTCATTTCATTATAAAGTTGCACCTAGAAAACCCAATATATTAGATGTTGTTTATTCTGATGTTTGTGGGCCTATGACTACAAACACTCTCGGTGGTGCAAGATACTTTGTTACCTTCATTGATGATAATTCCAGGAAGGTGTGGGCCTTTGCAATCAAATCCAAAGATCAAGTCTTTGAAGTATTCAAGCAGTTCCATGCTACTGTTGAACGTGAGACATGCATGACACTGAAGTGTATCTGTTCTGATAATGGTGGAGAGTACATGGGAGCCTTCAGAGCCCATTGCAAGAATAATGGGATCGGGCATGAAAGATCAGTTCCAAAGACCCTTCAACACAATGTGCTGGCCGAGAGGATGAACAGAACGATCGTTGAGCAAATAAGAAGTATGTTATCTCATTCCAAGTTACCAAAGAGTTTCTGGGGTGAAGCATTGATGACTGCAGTACACTTGATCAATTTATCTCCATCAGCTCCACTAGATAGCGATGTACCAAACATGTTTTGGAGTGATAAATGTAACGCCCCGGAAATTCCAGAAATGTAAATCTGTAAAATAAAAAATGAAATGACGTTTTTACCCCTGTGAATAGTATGGTCAAATTGTTGACTTTTTTATTGGTAGGTCAAACGGAAGTTGACCGATGACGGTGACGTAGTTCGGGACGTCACGAGTCCATAGACGGGTGGCATGTCAAATTCCGACGATCGGGGAAAAAGTTATGACGTTCGGAAGTCCAAGGGCATTTTCATAATTTGGACGAAAGAGGGGAAAATGTTGACTTTTTGATTTACAACTGATTTTCACACGACTCGAGGACTGTTGGGTAGGTCTCAATGCCCTGAGTCCGTAGACAGGCGACACGCTGAAAACGGACATCGGACGGTTGAGTTACGGGTCTAGAAAGTGAAGAGAATTTTGGTAATTTTTGAACAGAAGGGCAAAATGGTAATTTTTGCAGGGGTTACTGTTTGAAACCGTGGAAAACAGAGACTGCACAACCATACCGTGAGTGCTCTGATCAGGCTATTGTTTAAACTGGTTAGTGGATTGGTAAGGGCGATTGTTTAATGGTTTTGAGGCAGTGAAGTGGACTGAACCAAGCACCAGGCACAGACACCATTGTTTAATCGATTTGGGTCTGTTTTGCGGGAAACAATTCCAGAGTGGGACTGAGAGGATTCCCACGGGTGTTGGCTCACGGTTCAGTTAACTGAGAGTTGGGAGGTGAGAGGAGATCATTTTTCGTGTTGGAGAGTCTGGAAACTGAGAGAAAACAGAGAGTTGGAAAATCTGAAAAATTGGAGGGAAAAATCGAGTTTCATTTGTGAGGCTAGTTGGACGAAACCAAGGACCTAAACGGCTTTCTGGGACCAATTGGAGTTCAACCATATCATCTCTGAGGTGATTCGACCACGGCTTGGTCAGGAACTCAAGTTCCAGTTTTGAAGAAATTTCAGAGTTGTGGACGACGACTTCCAGGTGAGTATCCGTTCAATTGTTTGTGTGTTTTGGTTCGTATTGGTCCTAGCAAGCTTCCTGTTAAGTTAATTCGAAAATGGGATTAAAACCAGTGAGTTATGATGATCGACCCGTTTGGTTGATCACGGGTCGAAGGGTCGATTTAGGACCTGTTAAGCTTAGTTAATAACTCAGAACTGAAATTAAAAGGTTAAGGAAGATCTTAGGTTTAAAAACGAAGGAAATCGAGTGGGAATTGGTGGTTATTTGGCCGGGTCGAGTCACGGGTTGAGGACCCGTTTAGCAGACACGCGGGTAAAGAAGATGACACTGTAGCTACAGTGCCAGGCGCGTGGCTTTCACGAGCAGCCACTTTGGGCGGCGCGTGAGGGCGCGTGAAGCCTCATCTCCGATCACGGTCAACTAGAGTTTTCATCCTTTCAGTATTTTGAACATTTTGAGTTTAATAATCGAGTCAATCAGGGATCGTTAAGTTGGTCAGAATAGGGTTGGTTGCCTCGGGAAGCGTGTTCGGGCGATTTTCCCGAGCCGGTTTCAATTTAGGACTTCTTGGATAAATGTTAAGGACTTGTAGTGACCCTTACGTGTGATTTGGACTGACAGGAATCGTACGGTAGTTCCGAGACAGGGTTTTACGCACAGTTTTGCAGCAGGATTGTACTGTGAGTGGGCCCGATTTCATTAAACCCTTGCATGCATAACTGTTTTCACTTTATATATATATATATGCTCGAATCAAGTAATGGTTTTGATTATCTTGAAATTATGTTATGGCACGATTTACGATGTTTGGGCTTGAGACCCGTCTGGTGGAATTGAAGCATTGTTTTGGATTTCATATATACATATATATATATATGCATGTGGATATCGATGACTGTCTTTGGTACTGCACTGTATAGATCCACCCGTGTGATACTGTCTCCTCCGGATGTGGTACCAGACCGTAGGATGACTCAGGAGCAGGATTGCTATGATTGGACGTCTAGGACGTCGAGCGTCTGGGACACTAGGCAACTGGGATGCCGTACCCGGACTGGGTCCGGGGATTGGACTTGGGATTGAGACCCCGAGTGGCACGCGTAGCCTTGGGACTGTGACCTTATTGGACGTCAGGGACGTCGGACATCTCGGATGTCAGGATTGGAGTGTATAGTGCAGTGATTGTGGTTATATTTATGGTTTTATTATATGACTTGTGATATCTTATATGATTTTATGGTTTAAATACTAATGCATGTATGTTTGAAAAACAGAGGGGTAAAAGTATATGTTTTAATTATTAAACTGTTTTATAAACTTTGAGTTTCGCCCCACTCACCCTTAATGTTTTGGTGACCCCTTCAGGCTGTGCTACTGAGGTAGAAGAGGATCCTGAGGCGGAGGCATAGATCTACACTGCGCACCTGAACCCCTGTTGGGTAGGTTAACCCGTAGGATAACTTAGAGTCGTGCTCGGAATTTGTATTTTGGACATTATCCCTTGTCTGAAATCTTTTGAATTCGGATCGTATGTATAACTTTATTTTGGATATTTATGCATTTGAACTTTTAAGGTTAAATTTGGAATGTTGATTCGAGTGTCAGACGGGAGCAGGGCACGTCCCCTTGTGGTCCCCGGGAGATTGGGGCGGGTCCTGTCAGCTTGGTATCAGAGCACTAGGTTGTGGTCAGCATGCTAGACTAGCGTTCAGAACTAGGTACTTTTCAAGTTTAAGGATAATGTTATCTAATATATGCCTCTTAATAGTTGGTTATGCCTCCAAGGAGAATTCCTCAAGCACGGACTGACGAGGAACTAGAGAGGGAAATGGAATGCGCAAGTATCGAACGGGCTCAGCGTTTGGGAGCCACTCCTTTCAGCAGAGGATCAAACCCCGAGGATGCCTACGAATGGATCGCTAAGTGGGAAAGGATTTTCACGGTGATTGTCAGGACCCGACCCTCTTCTGTCAGGTCCCGATTCTTCTAGCACGATATTGTCCGCTTTGGGCCTCGCCCTCACGGTTTTGTTTTCGGGAGCTCACGGTGCAACTTCCCAGGGGGTCACCCATCTGGAATTGCACCAGCCTCAACTCGCTTAACTTTGGGGTTCCAATCCCCCCCAAAGCCACTGAGCTCCCAAAAGGCCTCATGCTAGATAGGTGTGTGCCTACACCTTTAAGGCACACCACCATCCTCTCCCAGACCATTCCCCCCTCGCAGGAATGTGGGATTGTTCACCGTTCCCTCCAGGACACGGGTCTTACAATCCACCCCCCTTAGGGCCCAGCGTCCTCGCTAGCGAACTTCCCGGTTGGGGTCTGGCTCTGATACCAAATTGTCAGGACCCGACCCTCTTCTGTCAGGTCCCGATTCTTCTAGCACGATATTGTCCGCTTTGGGCCTCGCCCTCACGGTTTTGTTTTCGGGAGCTCACGGTGCAACTTCCCAGGGGGTCACCCATCTGGAATTGCACCAGCCTCAACTCGCTTAATTTTGGGGTTCCAATCCCCCCCAAAGCCACTGAGCTCCCAAAAGGCCTCATGCTAGATAGGTGTGTGCCTACACCTTTAAGGCACACCACCATCCTCTCCCAGACCATTCCCCCCTCGCAGGAATGTGGGATTGTTCACCGTTCCCTCCAGGACACGGGTCTTACAGTGATGCACTGCCGACCGAGCGAGGGGGTGGCATTGGCGGCCTTCCTACTGGAGGGCGGAGCTTATCAGTGGTAGCATGGTCTACAACTGTTAGGATGGTCTGTCCACACCACTACCTGGGAGGTCTTCCGTGCCCGATTCTTGGATCAGTACTACCCACGATCGTTTCGCGCTGCACAGGAGGCAGAGTTCCTGCGGCTGGAGCAGGAAGATATGTCTGTTGTGGACTATGAACAAACTTTTGGGAAACTTTCTCGGTTCGCGGCAGTATTTGTGAGCACTGAGGAAGACAAGTGTCAGAGGTTTGAACTGGGACTCCGAGGGGAGATTCGGGCAGGTGTGACAGCTGCCAGTCACGCTACTCTGAGAGACATGGTCGACGCAGCGGTTCGTGTCGAGGCCAGTCTGGCGGCACACCAGGCACGACAGCCTTCAGACGAGGGGCGACATCGGGATCGTCCATACCTTGGACCAATGGGCCAGAGGAACACCAAGGGAGGAAGTTACAGAGGAGCACCTTCATCTTTGCGAGGTCGTGGCTGGTCGGGTCGACATGGGAGCTCTCAGAGGACAGGATCGACATTCAGCTCAGGGCAACATTCATCTTGGAGTGGTGCATCTGGTCGGTCTTCGGACAGGCCGAGGACAGTCAGCTGCTTTGCTTGTGGAGGAGCGGGCCACTATGCCCGAGATTGCCCACTGTTGTCTAGGAGCAACGATGCAGGGGGCTCTAGTGCTGTACAGAGTTCGGCTTCCAACACTGTCGGAGGTCGAGGACAGGGAGGTGACCTTGGTGCTGAGCGTGGCGCGCGTGAGCGCGGACAGACTGCGGGGCCCAAGGCTCGCGTGTTTGTAGTGACTCAGCAGCAGGCTAGGACAGCCCCAGGTGTGGTTACAAGTACTCTTCATATCTCAAACCTTCTTGTACGTGTATTGATGGATGCGGGGGCTACTCACTCTTTTATTTCGAGGAGCTGTTCGGGTATGCTAGATTGTGAGGTATCAGGTTTAGATAGCGAGATGGGCGTCGGCACGCCGATGGGAATCGTGTACTTGGTGAATCAGGTGATTCAGAGGTGCCCGGTGAGAGTAGAGGATGTGGATCTACCAGCGGATTTAATCATTTTGGATATCCATGACTTCGATGTGATTTTAGGGATGGATTGGTTATCGGAGCATGGGTCACTCATTGATTATTGATTGCTGTAGTAGGCAAGTGATTCTGCGAAGTCCGGGTTTTCTGGAAGTTGTCTTTCAGGGGGAGTGTGACGTTTCGCTTCCTGAAGTGATTTCTTCAATTTCCTCTACCAAACTTCTACGGAAGGGATGCTAGGGTTATCTGGCGCATGTTGTGACGGAGCAGGTTGATACTCCGAGTATCGATGAGATACCAGTGGTGCGAGAGTTTTCGGATGTGTTCCCGGAAGATCTACCTGGATTACCACCACAGCGGGAGATCGAGTATACGATTGAACTACTCCCCGGTACCCGACCTATATCCCAAGCACCATACCGGATGGCGCTGGCCGAGTTACGAGAACTCAAGACTCAGTTGCAGGAGTTGGTGGATTTGGGATTCATCCGATCGAGTACTTCACCATGGGGAGCACCGGTGTTATTCGTGAAGAAGAATGAGGGGAGCCTCCGATTGTGTGTAGATTACCGGTAACTCAACAAAGTGACACTGAGGAACAAGTACCCTTTACCCAGGATTGATGATCTATTCGACCAGTTGCGAGGAGCGCAGTACTTCTCGAAGATTGATTTACGGTCGGGGTATCACCAGCTGAGAATTGCGGAGGAGGATGTTCCGAAGACGGCATTTCGGACCCGATATGGACATTACGAGTTCCTAGTGATGCCTTTCGGCTTGACGAATGCTCCAACATCATTCATGGATCTGATGAACAGGGTCTTCCGATCTTACTTGGATAAATTTGTGATTGTGTTCATTGACGACATCCTGGTGTACTCAAGGAGTGCCAGAGCACATGAGAAACACCTACGGTTGGTGTTAGGGAAACTGAGACAGGAACAGTTGTACGCCAAGCTGAGCAAGTGCCAGTTTTGGTTGAGTAGTATTGGTTTTCTGGGACATGTGATATCAGCTGATGGGATTAGTGTGGATCCCCAGAAGACATAAGCGGTGACTAACTGGGCCAGACCGACAACAGTGATAGAGGTGCAGAGTTTTTTCGGGTTAGCGGGTTACTATCGGAGATTCGTGGAGGATTTCTCCAAGATTGCCTCACCGTTGACTCGGTTGACTCGAAAAGGGGTGAAGTTCATTTAGGACGAGCAATGTGAACAAAGTTTTCAGGAATTGAAGTATCGATTGACCACTGTACCTATCCTCGCATTGCCAGATAACAGTGGAGAGTTCATGATCTTTAGTGATGCATCGCTACAAGGTTTGGGCTGTGTGTTAATGCAGAATGGTAAGGTCATCGCTTACGCATCACGGCAGCTAAAGACTCATCAATTGAACTACCCTACCTATGATTTGGAGTTGGCAGCGGTGGTTCATGCCTTAAAAATCTGGAGACACTACCTATTCGGTGCGACGTGCAGGATATACACCGACCACCAGAGCCTAAAGTATCTATTCACCTAGAAAGAACTTAACATGAGGCAGCGAAGATGGTTGGAGCTAATAAAGGATTATGACTGTACGATTGAGTACCATCCGGGTAAGGCAAATGTGGTGGCAGATGCACTCAGCAGGAAATCAGCGGGATCAGTTGCACACTTGAGGATGGTGTATCTCCCTTTGTTAGTGGAACTCCGGAAGGCTGGAGTTATACTGGGGACGGATGAGCATGGAGCTCTGTTAGGCAGTTTCCATGTACGACCAGTGTTGATCGATCGGATCATCGAAGCACAACTTCAGGATCCGATACTCTGTATCTACAGGATTGAGGTCGAAGTAGGTAAGAGACAGGATTTTACCATCCGAGGTGATGGAGCACTAGTGAAGTTGGGCCGATTGTTTGTACCTACAGTGGCAGAGTTACGGGCCGAGATTCTGGAGGAAGCCCATAGTTCGGCTTATGCTATGCATCCGGGAGGTACAAAGATGTACCTTACTCTCCGGAGCCATTATTGGTGGCTAGGGATGAAAAAGGAAATTGTAGAGTTCGTGAGCAGATACTTGACTTGCCAGCAGGTTAAGGCGGAGCGATAGAGACCTTATGGGGCTATGCAGCCACTTCGATTCCCGAGTGGAAGTGGGACCACATCACCATGGACTTCGTCTTTAAGTTGCCAAGGACCCGGAGTGGATTCGACGGAGTATGGGTGATTGTAGACCAGTTAACCAAGTCAGCCCATTTTCTGCCGGTACGGGAGACTTATAAACCCAACCGACTGGCTCAACTATTCGTGAAGGAAATCATTCGACTTCATGGTATGCCGGAGTCGATCGTGTCTGATCGCGATCCGCATTTCACTTTCAGGTTCTGGCGGAGTTTACAAACCACCTTGGGTACCAATCTACATTTCAGTACTGCTTTCCACCCACAGACCGATGGACAGTCAGAGAGGACCATTCAGACCCTAGAGGACATGAGAGGTCTTGTGTGCTACAGTTTCAGGATTCGTGGGATACTCACTTGCCGTTAATGGAATTCGCATACAACAACAGTTATCTGGTAAGTATCGGGATGACACCCTACGAGGCACTGTATGGTCGGCAGTGCAGAACACCTATCTGTTGGATGGAGATAGGAGAGTGAGCAGCAGTAGGGCCGGAGTTGATGGACATAACCCAAGAAATAGTCCGTATTATCCGAGAAAGATTGAAGGCGCCGCAGGATCGCCAAAAGAGTTATGCTGATCGACGGGTTCGAGACTTGGAATTGGAGGTTGGAGATTTTGTTTTCCTGAAGCTATCTCCGTGGAAAGGGATTATCCATTTTGGTAGACGGGGGAAACTGAGTCCACGTTTTATCAGACCATACGAGATTGTTGAGAGGATTAGCCGGGTTGCTTACAGATTAGCACTACCTCCAGAACTTTCTAAAGTCCACGATGTATTCCACGTGTCGATGCTACGGAAGTATGTGTATGATGCATCTCATTTACTGGAGGAGCAACCCACCAAACTCCGAGAAGACTTAAGCTTTGAAGAACAGCCGGTACAGATTTTGGATCGGAAAGATAAGGTACTACGTCAGAAGACCATTCCCCTAGTGAAGGTTCTCTGGAGAAACTAGAATGTGGAGGAAGCCACATGGGAACCCGAGGCGCAGATGCGAGAGCAGTTTCCTTACTTGTTTCCTTAAAATTTCGGGACGAAATTTCTTAAGGGGGGAGGTTGTAACGCCCCGAAAATTCGAGAAATGTAAAATTGTAAAATAATAAATGAAATGACGTTTTTACCCCTATGAATAGTATGGACCGGTTTGACCGAGGTTAATGGTGCGTGAACAGTGGGCGCGTGAGCCACACGTGCAACCCCTTTGGGCGGTACGTGACAGCGCGTGGTAGGGAGTTTGGGGAAGGTTCCAACATGTAATTTCATCTATTTGATGTAACGAACATTTTGGGACTGGTTTCGAGTCGATCGGACATCGTTTCGATATAGTTCGGGAAGTCCGAAGGTTTAGGATCGACTTTAAAAATAGTTAAAAATTTCCGGAAAATTACGGGGCTTTAGTGAGGGGTTATTTAAGTAGTTAGTAACCCTATAAATTAATTTGGACAGGTTCGGGAACCCCGAAGGCTATGATTGACCCAGGAGAGGCTTATGGCGCGCGTATCGAGGCGCGGCTTCGGACGATTTGTGAGTGAACCTTTCTTTTGAAACCAATGCATGTATAAATGTTTATAAATTCTTTAAATACATGTTTTATGATTCCATGAGTGCATTTATTTATGGTAGCTTAGGATTTACGTATTTGCACGCTTTTCGAGGTTTTCGACTTTATGTCGTGCCTATACTTATTCTTTTTTCAACGAGGATTTAATGAATGGGTTTTGGATTTGGAAATATGAACTTGGGCATGAAACCCATTTGATTTACGAACCCTCGGACTTATAGACCATTTGATTTGACGGGAAATCGAGCTGAAAGCCCCTTTGAGTTATACGATCAGGCCGAGGGCCTTGTTGGTTTACGAATTTGGGCTTGAGGCCCAGTTGATTGTAATATCGGGCTTGAGGCCCCTTTGAATGTGGTATTGGGCTTAAAGCCCCGTTGATTGTGAAATTGGGCTCGAAGCCCCGTTGATTTATGGTTTTGGGCTTGAGGCCCCATTAGTCGTGATATCAGGCTAGAGGCCCAGTTGATGGTGAAATCGGGCTTAAGTCCCAGTTCAGTTTATGAAATGAGAATTCGGGCATGAGACCCTGTTGAACTGTGGATTTAGGCCGAGGCCTATGAAATTGATTTGAATCGGATTCGAGGAATCATGTTGAGATGAATCGGGTATGAGACCCAGTTGAAATATGTTTTGAGAAAGAAAGTGTTTTGAAAATGTAGATATACCCTCCATATGATTTATTTGGCCTCCTCCTGACGTCGACCTGGAGAGTCACGATCCACTGACCAGAATGGGTATCCCCATAGGGAGCCCATTCCAGGAGTGGAAGTTATGATGTGGTCCCAGACCAGATTTCAGAGAGAGGCTAAGACTAGATCAGGAGATAGAGCTCGAACTAGATCCAGATATAGAGCCTCCCAGACAAAGAATTCCTGGGGGTAGACTTGGAGTGAGACCCCGAGTAGTATGCACACTTAGATAGAGATGAATCGTGACATATATCGGGGATGTGTTCCCTAGGGGCTGTGTGCCCCGAGTTGGCATCTTCTTGGAAGTGCCGCAGATAGGTTATACGTATGTGTATACATATGAGGTTCAAGGAAAGTGATTTGGGGCGAGGGTTTATATTCGTATACGTATGCGTATACATATGCGTATACATATGATGGTGCCCTCCACTTAAGTCGGAAATGGGGAAATTGATGAGTTATTCCTCCATTAAGTGGATGGGTAGTGGGGGAGAATTTGATGGGATAATCCCTCCATTAAGTGGAGGAGAATTAATATGATCTTTGGAGTTCCCCAAATAAAGACCTTTAATATTCCAATGCATATGTTATGGTTTGTGCATGGATGTGATTTTTGGGTAGGTTCATTCATGTGCTTGAAAACAAAGAAGACTTTTGATCTCCCAACTTATTGTGGGAAATTACTATACTCATGAGAGTTACCATGAGATTAATTGGAGCTAAATCTTATGCATGACTATGAATTGATGACTTCCTTCCATCCATCCCTATATAAAGGAGAGGGATTGAGCATTCTCAATCATCCTTCAAGCAACAAGTTATCCACCAAAGGTGAAAGTGAGAAGAGAGTTCATCTTTGTGTGAGAAATAGGAAGATAGCTTCATTTGTGAGAAAAAGAGAGAAAGTGAGATCCTATTGAGTGAATCCAATAGAGAGTTGTGTATCTACCATTGAGTGAGATTGTACTTGTAATCCCATTATTCATAGTGAAGAATTTTGAAGCTGCTGTCCGAGAACGTAGGCACATTGCCGAACCTCGTTAAATTTTGGTGTTCTCTTTTACCTCTTTTTACTTTTGCTTTATTTCTGCCAATTTATTTACTCAATTTATTTTGAGGGTAGGAAAAGTTTAATCCTGGTGATTATAATTATCTATTTAATTTGTGCATCTTTTCCAACACGAATATAGGTTTTTAATTATCGTTGGTAACTCCGGTTGTCACTTTTGACAGACGATACAATGCTAGGAACTTCAGAGGAGCTTATAGCTCCGGATTGAGTTTAATTGGATGTTCGGTGAGTGGACTTTGAATTTAAAAATTATAATACATGGATAAAAGTATATTTTAATTAACTTAGCAAACATAAAAATATATTTTAATTAATTTATTGTTAAGTATGAGTTTTTATAAATTAGAATAATCATTTAAAATGATTATTAATTTCTAATAATTTTAAGAATTTAGAATCATTATTCAAGGAAATTATTTTCTGGCATGGATTTCGAAATAAACAATTGTAGGTATTTTGGGTTTACACCCTGATGATTTTGGCTTATTCCAAGAAATAGGAATTTCAAAAATGGATTTTGGATTTACTCTAGGGGTTTGTTTTTACTATATTTCTTTGATGATGGCATCAAAGAATATTTCTTTGTCGGATCATTGAGACTATATGTAATACAGGGTCACTAATATGCTCAATTCTAGGTATTATCGTGTGTGTGGAGGGTGGGTTTCTGGGCCAGTCAACTTGAATAACGAGTAGGACTATTACTGGTTTTGTCTACTCATACTACAATTTTTAAATGTTTGTTTTTATTCATTCACAATATTACCGGTTTTCAACTTCCTCTAAGCCATTGGGTTGACAGAGGCATATCTAGAGTCAAATACACTAAATTTCACCTGCGTTCTTATCTAGGAACATCAAGTAGGAATCATAAATTTCCTATATCTACATTTTCAACCTTTTGATAAACCACTTGGACTTACTATAAAACATTGGTGCTTATTAGTGGCAATGGGATTTGAACAACTTGAGTTTGAGATTGGTATCCCTTGTCTGACAGGTGAGAAGACGGTTTAATTATTTTATAGGGGTGGTTATGTTGGATTTTTGTGACAGGACCCTTCTCGAAATCACTTTAATAACTGTGCTAGGCCCTACTCACGTCTAAAAACTAAACTAAAGTTCCAAAAATACCTTAGGATCTTAATTCATAATAGAGAATTTGATAACGCCCAAACTACGCATTAAATTAAACACGTAATTCGGGTGTTATGCAATTTAAACCCTTTTTGTGTAATTGTAGTATTGATAAATAGGGATCGTTCTTAACCGGGGAAATTAGGAAACATTAATAATATGTTAGTTAAAAAGAATAATGAATAATCAAAGAATAAAGAATTAAAGAATTAAAGAATTAAATAATTAAATAATTAAATAATAAAGAATTAAAGAATAAATGAATAAAAGAATAAAAGAATAAAAGAATTATTGAATTAGTGAAATAAAGAATAAAAAAATAAAGAAATAAAAAAATAAAGAATTAAATGGGGGAATTGAAAGATTGTAATCATAGAATAAAAAAAATAAGTAAAAATAATTAAGAACTTAATTTTACTTCTATTTTAAGTTTTGTGCAAGTGAACTTTTCTTCAAACACATATTTTTACCAACACTCTAACATCATGCTCATATTGAACCAATCACGAAATTCTACCTTAATCATCTCAAATACATGCATACATTTTTCAATATTATAAATGCACCGAACATCGGTCATAAACACTTATAATACGATTCACCTTACGTTATTGATTTCAATGCCTGTCAAACATTTAAATCTCTTCAATTTTCTACTAAGTGCACCGAACAGCGGTCATAAACACTTAACGTAGAATTGAAGTTTAAGCACTAAAACATATGAAGTAAATGAAATTCAAAAAGTAAAACACATGAAGATTGTATTCACATTTACAAATATTAGAGAGAAAATACCAACACATATATTGAAATATAAGTAAACCGAAACAATAACAAGAATTTAAGTAAGGGAAATAAAGTTACACTTTTGGAACCCAAGAACAGCTTGTGATTCCGAAAGCGGATGGAAACAATGAAATGTTATTTATAAGGAATACCGAACCGCAGCTAGAACCTTATGAAGATGGAGGATAAAACATAAGAATGCGGACTTAAATTCTAGAATTATTTCGGAAATACTTGGCCTAGGTATTTCTTAAGGAAAACATAAAAATGTATTTAAGATGTCTCAAAGAAAAATCACAAGAACAAAGTAAAGAAGAAATGAAATTAAGAAATAATATAAATTATAACATAAATTAAGAACAATAATTGAAAGAAAACTAATTAATAAGAAAATCTACAAGAAGTTAAAATGGTCCCCAAAAATAAAGAATAAAAAGAAAGAATAAAAAGAAAGAAGATGAACTAAAAGGAGAGAAGAACTAGAGAGAAACTACAAAATGAGAAATAAAATGAGAGAAAATGGGGACCCTTGGGGACATGAGAAGAACCCCTATTTATAGGGAGAAAAAAGCTACTAAATAAAATAAAGTAAAATAAAAAGAAATAAAAGTGAAATGATGAATAATGAAGAATTATGATGAAATTAGGTTTGATTTTTGGGGAAAATAACTTTGAAGATCAGCAAGGGGAGCTCCAAGAATCGGCCAAAATGATGGGGCATGTTGGTACATGGGTTGTATGGGCTGGGTTGGTGAGTGCTGTAGCTGGGCTCTGGTGTGATGGGCTGGATTGGACTGTTAGTGTAGGGGGGTAGTTGGGCTGCTGAACCTTGCAGGCGGGTTGGTGGGCTGGCGCAGTGGAGCGGGTGTACGGCTGGCGCAGTGGGCTCACGTGAAGGAGAAGGTGGTTCGCGCGGGTCAAGGACTGGAGCGGAGCAGGGTAGCGGGCCAGGCGGGTCAATCACGAGCCTTCTGGGCTGGAACAGAAGGCTGGGCTTGGGCCTGGCGTGAAGTTAGGCTGCGGCTTGGGCTCATCATAATCTGGGTTAGATCGCTGCTGCATTTTATGGCTGGGCTGGATTCGTAATTAAAATGGATTTGGGCTGCAATAAAATGATTTTTGGGCTGGATTTACAAAATTAATATTAATTAATATATGTAATTCAATTGAATTTCGTCCATAATTTATTCGTTATAATTCCGATTGGGATGATTCTTTCGCCAAAATACTCCAAATTATAAACTTTATTTATTTAAATAAAAATATCATAAAATAAATTATTTTATCTAATTATTTATTATTTTAATATTAAAAGTCAAGTATAAAGGGTTTAAAATAATATAAAATAATGCTTATTTGATGACCTATCAGAATTCTACCAGACAAGGGATGTATAACCAAACATGTTTTGTCCACCTGGGGTCACCGTCCTCATCATACCACTAAAATCGATGAAAGGTATCATCTTGTTTGATAACTCATACCTCGATTGTTAACCACAACATGAACCATAAAGTCTCATATCCTGAATGATAACATAATATCATGGCTTTTCCTATCCTAATATCCTGGCTCGTTTGGAGTCCACATCTGATATCTCAATTTGTCATAAGTCCTATCTTGATATCTCGACTCGACTAGCATCTTCATCTGAGATCCTAATACTTACTCCTCATCAAAATTGTCATAAACAGATCCGAGACAATGTAAAACCTCATATGCGCACTACTGTGGGTCAGAGAATGATCCCATGTGTCACCACGCCCCGATAGAAGGCCGACCGCCACCTTACGCATTTCCATGCATCGAGAGAAGACCGACTCCCACCTTGACAGGACCCATCACAATCCCCCTAGATTATCGTGGGACGTGCCTGTTCCCGTCTGACACTGTGTGTTAGATCAGGGATAAACTCGTCACTCGCTCGGGGTTAGCCAGAGTACGCCAGGATCGGTGGTGGCAAGTGATGTCTCGATCTCTGCTACAGCCCGCATTCGCTATCAACCTGAAGGGTATTAAAACCATAAAAGTTGTGAGTGGACAAAAC
This sequence comes from Prinsepia uniflora, assembly GCA_032719365.1. Lineage (NCBI taxonomy): Eukaryota > Viridiplantae > Streptophyta > Magnoliopsida > Rosales > Rosaceae > Prinsepia > Prinsepia uniflora. The sequence goes on from CM064876.1 coordinate 61,018,797, forward strand.
AACAGTTTATAAAAATTATTTATCGAAAAGACATTTATACCCCTAACGTAAAAGCATGCATGCATCATAAAACAGTTATTTCAAGTACTTTCTCGGAAGCAAGACGTATTGCTTCCCAAATCATCGTGAACAAATCACCCGCCGCGACCATCTCTAGATCATCGTGAACACATCATCGATGAATCTCAGAGGATAACATCAGTACTCCTAAGTCGAGCCTCCCTCTGGTATTAGAGCCTCCAGCGGCTACTTGACAAGAGGCAGTGCATCGTGACCTCTCTGGAAGGACATCCGCAGTCTAGAGGTAAGCGCCATAACACCTGGGACTCGAACCCGAATTTTATCATTATCGACCGGGACTCTAACCCGATCGTCCGGGATTAACCTGTAATATCACACATAGGGCCATCTGCCCGAAATATCATTAAATGGGTCACAGCCCGAAATATCACCAATTGGGTCATAGCCCGAAAATCTAGTGTCCAACGACACTTAATATCCCATGATTTCTCAAATCCTATAAAATCCACATTTGGGTCTCATGCCCGAAATATCTTTCGTAAAACTCATAATTGGGTCACACCCCGACTTATCTCGCGTTTGACAATACTCTAAATCAAACCTCAAATCAACTGAGTCATATGCCCAAAAGATATTTCCAAATCTGAAAATAATTTCTCATTTCCAAAGCACTTTCAAATCATTCATGACTTTATGCTAAGTCAGGGTCTTTCAAATGGGTCTCGTGCCCGAATCTCGATTTCATGCATCCCTGTGAAATCCTCCAAAATCGTAAATCAGTTTCTCGATTTCACACCTCTCCGTGAAACCTTCGGAATCACATAAAATACAAGTACGTGGTACACTCGGCCGAAGCTCAAACATCATATACAACAAAAATATCGAACTACGTGCAATAACGCATTTTCCTCCAAAAAATTCATATTCAAATCACATGCACTCATGACATCTAAAATCATGTTCATAAACACATATAAAAAATTTATGCAGGCATCATATTCATAAAATAAAGTCCACTCATAGATCTTCCAAGCTGCACCTCGATACGCGTGCCATAAGCCTCTCCTGGCTAATCCTTTCTGGGTCATTCAGACTTGTCCAAAACATACTCAAAGGTTACTAATAACCTATACAAGTCCATATCAAGAACCCCCAACATTCCCGGAAAAGTCAACGTGTCCCGTACATGCTTCCCTAGGCTTTAAACCTCAATTTGACCAACCTAACGATCTCTGATCGACTTGAAACCACCACCATTGGATTCATATTGTTGAAACCTTTAAAATAGTTCTGGTCCCACCTCGAAATACGTGCCCACGCGCCCCCACGCATGGGTGAAAGGTGGCTGGTCAAATGTTAACGCTAACAACAGCAAAGTCAATAGCCAAAGTCAACACTGACATCATCGCTGACGTCAGCAGTGACGTCATCACTGACATCTGACACGTGTCAGCTAGCATGTCAGGTCTGACATGATGACGTCATCTGATGACAAAAATTTTAGGGAAATGTGAGTCACATGTATTCATTTTATGTTTTGTATTTTGTCAGTCCATGGTTTATGATTAGGATTTATACCTGAAATTTGGGTATCTTATAATTTTCAATATGGATATTTTCATTATATGCGTGCATATTTTATATTCGGAGGGTAAACGACATTTTCCACCAAAATTTTATTTCAAGTGTTTATTTTTGTTCACTCACACATTTACGGTTTTAAAAATCCCTCGAGGCTGTTGATTAGTGTTGGCGGCTACCTCTTGAGGCGGAGGCATTTACTCACTAGTGTGCGCTCGTTGGAAACTATGGAATAGGGATCGTACCCCTGTCCTTACTATTATTCTAGTTGCTCTGGCTGTCCACTGGTATGTTGTAACTGTTTGCTTGCATGGTTTGTTTGAGTGGGACTTGGAAGGTTATCCATTGTCTGACACGTGTTATGGTTATTTTGGGAATTTAGTTTAATTTGTCAAATAGAAGTAGAATTGGGCATAATTTTCTAGACATTTTCGAGACGGGTCCTGTCAAAGAATACATCAGTTAATGTCAAAATATACCATGAATAAAAATTTGCCTCAGCTTATATTAGGAATAGTGTCAATGCCGAAAACATTGCACCATTTAACCGATACTCTTAAAATGGCATTTATGGTGCGTATATGGCATCTAGAGATGGGTACCTGAGTAATTTGATATGGAAGGAGATGAGATTGTGAAAATTGCCCGCAAGTGTGTCCAACAAAGCTGCCACACCGGACACAAAAGAGTGTCCTGCAAACACCATATCATAACAAGTCCCATGCTCAAGTGATAGCTGCCTCAAAGTCTCACCTCCTTTGTTCAGCAATCGAATTGCAGACTTCAATAGATCGTGATGCACATAGCCACCATCGAACATCTGCATTCCACGCTTGTTATGGGGCAAGTGCTTTTAGTCGCTTTGTTTGAGATCGAGCAAGAAGCCCCAATTCTGACCAAAGATACTCTAATTGAGAGTGATGAAGCCCAAGTTCAAAGCAACGATGCCCCGACTGAGACCAACTATGACCTAATTGAGGCCGAAAATCTCCCAATTGAGACCAGAAATATCCCAATCGAGAATGATGAAGCATCGCCTGTGACCTAACAGCGAAGAAGCTTCGCTTGAGATCGACGAAGCCCCAATTGAGACTAACGAATCAGCTAGTCTTTCCAGTGAAGCACCAGCTGGTTTTTTACCACAACGAACGGCATTGGTCGCACAAGCTTTGTTGATCGAGACGTTCTGAGTTGAATAGTGCTGGTGGTGTCCTTAGGTGATGACTAGTCGCTGTCCATTTAGAGGCTGAAGGAAAACCTGACGCAGTGGTCATTCCTACCATCAAGAAGTTAGAGCTTGGGATGAGAGAATGGGGGCTTTCAAAGTTATGTGTTTGTCAAAGATGGGTGATGGTATCTCATAAAAGCAACAAGAAGCTATTTACGATCTTAGCATGGGAACAGTGAACAAACTTCTGCATGGTCCAATGCAGGACCTCAAATGTGAGGGAAATGGCAATCGTAATACTAAAGACGCTGCTTGCCTTAAACTAACTGTTTGTTTTCGAGACAGATATATTGGAAGAAAAGATTTGAGCCAAGGTGGAAGAATAAAGAGGTAAGATATTTGTAGCTGGTTTTTTTTTATTGCTCTCGTTGTAGTTACATTTGAATCCCACGTTAGAAAGTTAGTAGTTTGAAGGGTCTTTATTGATCGATATTCCCGGGGGAGAATTAAATTTGCCCTGCTTATAGTAACATATATTCAATGTAGTTGACAAGAAGTCAAGGTAATCTGCGAAAAGATTCTTTTACACATTGCATTAGCTTTAGTTTCGTTTAGGCAAATCTCAATGTAATCTTTTTGGTGATATCTGGACGTTCCTTAGCCTCTGTGCATGTTGATGTAAAATAATTGGTCCCCGGTCTCTCCAATTTCTTTGGCCCTTTCTTGGCTCTTGCACAAGCCACTATCTTCGGTTTATATTGTGCAACCCAATAAGGTTTCTCTCTGACTCCCTGGATTCGATCAGATAGGTTTAGGTTTGATTTAATTTTCTGGGTTTGCTCAATTCTTCATTTTTTAGTCTTGATTTTTATCCAGTTTTGAGATTGGGAAAAGTGTGAGGAAACCTAGAAGGATTCTTATAGATTTCATTAGGTTCGTCTTGGAATTTGTTTGAGATGAATGGATGAAGGGGCTAACAACTAAAATAATTAAAATACCTTATTACATAACTATCTTTATCGGCGTTAGTAACCGTTAAATAGTGCAAGAGTTTCGACAAAAATAGCAAATTTCCATTCATAATACATTTTAGAATTAATGAGTGTGTTCTCTATATATTTTAAGTAATAAGCCGAAAAGAAATATATATCTCTTAGTTTAAAACATATGGATATTTATTTCCCTTTTTTAGCTAACAAAGGCACTATGCCCAAAAAAAGCAAAAAACTAGCTATAAGAATTAAGGTGAAGTGGTATCCTTTTATTTGTGAATATCCTGAGTTGTTCTCATATGTAAAGGCTAAAACTAATCTCCACTTGGGATAATTACTTTCTTATGATCGTGTTCTATGGGAGATCGATATTTAACCTATAGATATATTATTTTATTTAGTCTTTTATGAAATTTTATTTTATTTAGTTTAACATTTCAGCTTTTTTTTTTTTTATATTTCAACAAAATCATTAGTTTATATTTTTTTTATCACTGTAGTTTTAAGTCAAAATCAATTTTAGTAATTATGATTTTAATTCTACAAATTTGGTCACTGGGATTTCAATTGTTAACAAATCCAAGTCATTTAGTCAAATTCTATTAACTATGAAAGGGCATTTTGGAACTTTCATCTCAAAACCCGAGCAACATGTTCTTCCCTTTTGACCCAACCCTCAACCTCCAGCCACAACACATCATTGTTGAATCTGGAGAGTGTGGCATCTATCATTCGACTGGTTGTGCAGTTTCCAACAAAATACCTTCAACGCCTCGAGGAATCCGATTGAGGATAGAAAAGAACCAACTCATCCATGGACAAGGTAAACAAGGTGGCTGCAGGATGAGTTTAGGATGGCAAACATCAACCCAAATCTTACCCGATAAAGTTTCTCTTTGGCATTTTGCTTCAGGATATTGATTGGAAAGATGAAAAAGGCTCTTGTCATCAATCTTTTTCCATTCAAACATTAGTGTCCCCTTTTTCTATTCTGCATACAAGTTTCATTTCCTCCGAAATTTTCATCTTTTGTTTTTTTTTTCTTCCCTTTTCAATTATGGAGTTGTTGATTTAACAACAATCTCATCTTTATTTTCATTTTATCTTTACACTGTTTTTATTGCAGATTTTTCAGAATCTTATCATAGATCCAGGAGCAACTGGGCTTCCAAAATGTTGTTTATGTTGACCAGAGCCGGTCTAAACATTTAGAGGCTTAGGGCAAAAATAAAAAATGAGCCATCAATTCGCATATTTAATTATTGAAATTTAAGTTTTATAAATTGATTATATTATATTTTTATTAAGAAGTATCGTTACAATTTTTGCTATGAGAAAACTCATAAATTAGGACAAAACCCCAAACAAAGAAAAAAGAGTACATCATATCCAAAAAATTACATTTAATTTTTTTAAACAAATCTTATACTTTTTTTGTAAAATCAGTAAGCAATTTGCAATTATATACAAACTTTTATATTCAAAACAAGAATGTAATTAAATATTGTTAAACTAAGAACTTTTGTAGCAATGACCTTATCAATTTAGGTGAGTTTCTTGAAATTTTCCTGGAATGCGAAAAATACGTAATTAAAGATTCAAAAGGCACACAAAAAAAAAAAAAACTAAAGAGGCATAATTTCTAATTTCTAACAACGAGTAAGAATTGACATGTCATTTGTAATGTTAGATTCGTGGTTTAGACCCATAACATTGATCCTTTGATTATATGAGGGGGCCTTCCTGTCGTAAAAAACTACAACATCCATAAGGGAAAGTTGCCAAATGGAAGTATTCAATTAGGGAAACTGTAATAGGAATTCTGTTAAATTAAATTACTTATTTTTTAGGTTTATAACTTAGAAATATCTCGGATAGGGCTTTCAGAAGGGGAGGCGAAAATGTCTAGATGTTTTCCACTAGAAAAGAAAATTGTTGAGAAATTGAGGTTAGGGTTTGAGAGTTTGAATGAGATTGCAAAAACTTAAAAATTTAGAACAATTGAGAATTTGAGATTGAAAGATTGATATTTAACCTTAGAACATTGAATTAGAATATTAAAACACTGCGTTTTCTTTTTGGAATTTTGAAGGAGACTTTCTTTTCGTTTCTTGTTCACTCGTATCCCCCATATAAATTATTATACATCGTACTATTTTTTTTAATATAACAAAAAAAAACTTAATTTTGGGCCCTTTAATATTTTTGGGCCCGGGGCCTAGGCCCCTCCTGCCCTCCCTCTTAGCCGGCCCTGATGTTGACGTATTCAACCTTGTCTTCTTAACTAATTGTCATCTGGTTATCATTTTGTTTATGAATTTCACATTCTTCTGCAGTCATTTCCAATTCGATAGGGAAGTCCAGTGTTCTTTAGTTGGCCAATTTTCTTATTAAATCATAGCTTCCATTTTCTGTTATTCAGAATATGATAACTGGAAGATAAATCTATGATGAAGATTCTTCTCCCATCGGTGGCTTTCGCCAAATTTCAGGTGTCCAATAATCGTCTTTTCTGAGATGTGAATCAAGCTATCAATCCATGTTGTTCAGGACTGAGGTTTGTACAATTTTTTTTTTTGTTCCAGTAAGTGGTTATTGTGGAACGTCTTTTTTAATAGTCTAAGTTAGCATCCATATCCGATAAGACCAAAAGAATTTTGCTCTTTATCTTTAACCCAATGTACTGATTATAGAGAATATAAGATACTTGTTCCATTTAAAATTTCTTGTCCACTAATCATCTTTTCTGAGATGTGAATCAAGCTATCAATCCATGTTGTGTAGGACTGAGGTTTGTGACAATTATTTTTTTGTTCCAGTAAGTGGTTATTGTGGAACGTCTTTTTCAATAGACTAAGTTAGCATCCATATCTGATAAGACTAAAAGAATTTCGCTCTTTATCTTTAACCCAATGTACTGATTATAGAGAATATAAGATACTTGTTCCATTTAAAATTTCTTGTTACTTCATACACCGTAACCTTTATCAAACATGGAAAGTCTTTGAACTCATGAAAATTGAGGCTTTGGAGTACTATCTTGCTACTAATACCTTATTCAATTGTTTCCACAACTTTACTTTCTTGTTCATTGCGTAGAACAAAAAAGAGTAGGAATTCTGTCTGACAAATTGGCATTCTCGTGGTTTCGAGAATACTTGTGTTTGAGTTTCTTTTGGTGATCATGGATTCTTTCTTTTATATCCTCAAATATAAAACTGGGTAAGACTGATCTTGCTCTTTAAAAAATGAAAATCTTTTTAATTCTTTTAAAAACTAGATCATAATAAGTAGTTCCCATTATATTCGTGAGTTAAAGAAAGTTATCAATTTTTTCATAACTGAAATCTTCATCCCAATTCATTTGCTGAATGATCTTGATACAAAGTTTTTTAATCAAAAAATTTTCATTTGTGATAAAAGAAATTTCTTTTTCATTTTCACAACTGTTTTTTTCAAACATAGCCGTTTCTTCAACTAGTTGAGAGAAAATGTTGTCATATGTTTACACAAACCTTTTTTTTCTTTTTGGATATGAGTTTACCATATTCCATTAATGTCTTCATAAATATGATATTTTAATCGAGGATTATAGAAGTTTTTTAGTTCTGAGCTGTAATCTTCCATCATTTTTTTTGGAAGAATAAACAAACTCATTGAAGGCGTTGGTTGTGTCTTCAATGTTATCAAATTCTTGGTACGATCCTCCACGGTATTTGATTACCTGAGCTTAGCAAAGTGCCCAATTTTTATAGATTCCTGGTTGGAATCCTTAGAACACTATATAAACCTTTCGTGTGGAGGGTTTTTCCTCACAACCATAGTCCAGGGCTGTTTACCTTTATCCATTCCTACAAAAATAAATCACTTATTATAGTGATCTTCTCGATTGAGAAAATCTGCAAGAAAATTGTTAGTTCCCTTAATATGTTAAACATCAAAAGTATATTGGGAGTTAACTTGGTACCATTTTAATCTGCAACAATCAGTTATGGCCTTTTTATTGATAAAGAAATCTCGAACTACTCGGTTATCAGTTATGAGTATGAAAACCTCAGGGGCCAAATAAATATAAAATCTTTTGATAGCAAGTTTTATTGCCAAAAATTCTTTTTCAAAGGTAATGTATTTTACCTCATTTGGTTTGAACTTACCTGAATTATATCCACAAATCAACTCTTCTTTTTGAACCTTTTTTTTGGAATTGTGGATTTCAAAGATTTAATATCATTTTCTTTTAATGACACACCCCGATCATTCCAATATTCTTTGTAATGTCCTTTAGAACACGTCCCCAACAATAATATGAGGCATCCATTTTTTTAAATGAGTTTATCTCTTATTTTAGAAATAAACCTATGGAATCTGTTTTAAATTTTCCTTAATATCTCTTATTATTTTCGAATCCTCTTTAGATCGGTAGAATTTTAAAATCATTTTCTAATTTTTCTTGGAGAGGTAATTCTTTATGAGGTAAGTTTTTGATAAAACTTTGTCCATAGTTTATGACTTCTAAGAAAATATGCAACTGTTTTTTATCTTGTAATTATTTAGGAAATTCTTTTATTTTAGAGATTATATGTTCCTGTAATTTTATCCCCGAGAAATGTAGGATTATTCCTAGAAAATTTATTGACTCCTTTTCTACCTCTATCTTTTAGGGGAAATGATTATTCCATGGTTTTGGAATGTTTTGCATAAAATTTGAAGATGATGCTTATGTTCTTCCCTCGTTTTGGAGAAGAATAAGATATCATCTATGTAGACAACACAAAAATCTTTATAGTCTTTAAAGATTTTGCCCATCCATCTTTAGTGCATTTGTGGTGCTATGTTTAGGCCAAAGGCATCACGGTCTAGTAGTAATGGCCTCTTGGAGTACTGAAATTCGTTAAACTTTTTGGCTCATCAGTTAATTTGATTTGCCAAAAACCTAAGTTACAGTCAAATTGACTAAAAAAATTTGTGCCCTTAGTTTGATTTGCCAAAAACCTAACTTACAGTCAAGTTGTTCATTCATCCTTTTATAGTTGATGACCATCCTATTTTTTTCTCTTTTAATCTCTGCATGGTTTCTTACCATGAATGTAGAACTAGAGTGAAGACTCAAAGTTTCTTCTATGAGTTTTTTCTCAAAAACTTCATTGATCTGAGCATCGAATTCATCAATGTCTATTCGAGTGCAAACAATTAGCTTAACTCTGATTATTACATTTGGGTCTCTAAGTTTTAGAGAACCATATCTAGGGCTTCTAGACCAGTGATTGGTTTCTAATTGGAAATTTTCTTCTACTTGTTGTAAGATGGGTGTTGGGTCACCACGTTGGGCTGGGCTAAATCTTGCTACACACCTATATTTATGTTGTCGAAGAAGTGAAATTTCTACAAACTCTTTGTTTTGAGTCAGAAACACTAAATTGTGATTTATAATCATGGGAAAATATGTAGAGAGAAAATAATTAATTCTCATATAAATAGAAGTTTACATTAAATTTTACAAGGAGAAGGTTTCCAAAATATTTATGAAATCTAATTAAAAACCTTTCCTACAAGTAAAAGGAGTGAAAATAATCATCCAAAAGGAAATATGATTGAAATCCCTATACAATATAGAGAAGGTGAGCTTGGGATCGTGTTCTTTGGACCCTCACAAGCAAAACCAACCCACATTTGAAGGTAGAAACACGTGGATACCGCCATACTTGAGGAGGAAGAAAATTGAAACTTTCGAGGCTTATATCGTGAAATCCAAGTATTGTTTTCTTGACTTTTACCTTGGAATTGAATTCTCGAGGATGAGTAAATGAACTTTCATATTTGGTTTGTCCAATTTGGTTGAGAAATGATGGATATATGGATTTTTGAAGATTTAGGCATCAATGGAGGTTTCTGGCCGACAAGGAGGCGGCGGTGACAGTGGCGTACAGTGGCCAGGTCACCTTCTCAGATGGACGGTGATGTTAGCAGTCACGTCAGCATGCCATGTCAATAAGGATGACATCAACATGCCACGTCAACATGGGTGACGTTAGCATGCCAGGTTAGCATGTGTGGGGCAGCATGTAGGAAACACCACCAGCCTTTCACCGACGCATAGGGGCACATAGGTGCAATTCCTGAGATACAAAGGAGCAAGTCTTATAGTTTTCGATAGACTGGATCCAATGGTGGTAGTTTCGGGTCAATCAGAGTTCATTTTGGGGTAGTTTGGGCATTCAAAATGGCGAGTTTTTTATTTGGGACACGAGTGCTGTCCCGGGGTTTAGGAGGAATTACGTACAAGGTTATATTGATTGTTGATGCCCCCCTACTTTGGCAGGCTAGGACACTCTAGGTGTAACGACCCGTCCCAAATTCCTAGATTAGATTAGTGACTAATCACGATTAGTGAGGCTAATCGGTGATTAGTTGAGCGAAATCGGATGAACGATGCGAAATGACCGTTTTACCCCTAGTCGTGGGCAAAACCTTGAATTTTCACTCGAGTGGTCAAATGGACTTTGGCTGATGACCGTGACGTAGTTTAGGACGTCACGAGTTCATAGACAGGTGGCACGTTCAATTCCGACATTCGAGGAGGAAGTTATACGTTCGGAAGTTTAGGGGTATTTTGGTAATTATGGTTAAAAAGGGAAAATAGTTGACTTTTGGACCAGGAGGTCCGATGGCCGAGGGCCGAGGACCATTACGTAGATCGGGACGATACGAATACGTAGACAGGTGGCACGTCGAATTCGGACGTTCGACGACTAAGTTACGGTTCAAGGAAGTTTCAGGGTACTATTGCACGAATTACGAAACGAGTTAACTTTTGGACTCTAGTGGGGCCCAAATATTTAGTTCCTGCCCTATGGATGAGTGAAAAGTGTCACCCATCCACTGGCCATTCCTTCACATACATGCATCGATCATTCTTTCTTCCATTAAAAAACACAACCCGATCTCACACCCACCATTCTCCATCTCTGTGCAACCCAAACCAATCCAACCCTTCCCATTCGACCATGACTGAGGACAGAGTGAAGTGAGGATGTTGAGGAGGTTTCTGGGCGGCCAAAACCACCGTGGACGGCGACAGGAAGGAGAAACCCGAGCGGATTTCACGGTTAGGCCATTTTCTCCCTTTAAATCGATTTGTGCATTATGGTTGGTTTTTGATGGTTTTTGATGGTTTTAATGAATTAAATGGGTTCTTAGGATTGTGTTAGGATGCTTTTAGGAAGCTTAGAACGGCTGTGAAGCCGTGGGAGGAAGTTAGGAACATTGAACCGTTTGGTTCAAAATCAAACCATGGGATTTAGATGTTTTTGGTTGAGTTTAAAGATTGGAATTGATAGAAAACATAAAATTAGGAGGAAAGGAATCGAAAAGGAAGAAGTATGATAAAAAATGGGGAGTCTAGAGTCGTGAACGGTCACGCCGGTCCAACTGAACCGGCCAAACCAGGTGAACCGGCCGGACCGGTCGGCTGTGTGGGGAAGATGATGAATAGTGCACCAGGACTTCTTGGGGCTCGTGAGGGCGCGTGAACAGTAATTTGGGGAAGTGTTCAACATATGAAATCTTCTATTCGATGTAACGAACATTTTGGGACTGGTCTTGTGTCAATCGGACATCGTTTCGATAGGTTTTGGGGTGTCCGAAGGTTTAGGTTCGGTTTTAAAAATAGTTAAAAATATCAGAAAATTACGGGGATTTGGTAGGAGGTTAATTAAGTAGTTAGTAACCTTCGATTATATTTTGGATAGGTTTGGGAGTCCCGGTGATGGTGATTGATCCGGGAGACGATTATGGCACGCGTATCGAGGCGCGGGTTCAGACGATCTGTGGGTGGACTTTGATTTCTAAACTGTGATGACAGGACCCGCCCCGATCCCACAGGGACCACAAGGGGACGTGCCCTGCTCCCGTCTGACACCCAATAATTCATACCAATTTTAACCTCAAAACATCAAATGCATAAATAACCAAATTAAAGTCATACATCAAATCCGAATTAAACGAATGTCAGACAAGGGATGAAATTCAAAATTACAAGTTGCGAGCACGACTCTATAGTAAACCTGCGGGTACGCCACCCAACAGGGGTTCAGGTACGCAGAAGTAGATCTATGCCTCAGCCTCAGGTTCCTCCTCTACCTCAGTATCACGACCTGGAGGGGTTACCAAAAACATTAAGGGTGAGTGGACCGAACTCAAGTTTATAAAATCATTTGATAAGTAAAACATATAATTTACCCCTCCGTTTTCCAAACATGCATGCAGCATCCTTTAAAATCATAAATAATATAATATGAATCATAAGACATGTAATAAAACCATAACCATAATTTTAGCCACTGCACTATACACTCCAATCCGACATCCCTGATGTCTGACGTCCCTGACGTCCAATAAGGTCACAATCACAAGGCTACGCGTGCCACTCGGGTCTCAATTCCGAGTTCAATCCCCGAACCCTGTTCGGTTACAGCATCCCCGATGCTTAGCGTCGTAGACGCTGGACGTTCTAGACGTCCGTGACCTCTCCGGGGTACCTCATCCGGAGGGGACAATATAATATGGAAGGATCTATACAGTGCAGTACCAAATACATTTATTGATATCCACATGCAAACATATATGTATACATAGGTAAAATCTGAACCGATCGTTACGTTTCATCAAACGGGTCTCATGCCCAAATACCGTCAAACGTGCCATAACTGAAATCTCAATATCATCAAAACCATTTATAGATTCCAGCATGTGAACATATAAGTAAATCAGAAAACATTTAAGCATGCAAGGGTTTAATGAAAACGGGCCCACTCACTGTACGATTCCGCTGCGAATCTGCGCGTACGGACCTGTACCGAGATTATCGTACAATTCCTGTCAGTTCAAATCACATGTAAGGGTCACTACAAGTCTTAAACGTTTAACCACAAAGTCCAAAATAGAAACCGGCTCGGGGAAACCGTACAACACGTTTCCCGAGGCAACCGACCCTAAACTGACCCATCAAAGCTTATCTCAGATCAACATGGTTAAATCACCAAAAATGTTCAGAATGATGAGAGGAACAAAAGTCATGTTGATCGTGATCGGAGATAAGGTCCAACGCGCCCTCACGCGCCGCCCAAAGTGGCTGCGCGTGAAAGTCACGCGCCTGACACTGTAGCTACAGTGTCACCTCCTTCACCCGTTTGTCTGTACTACGGGTCTGCCACCCGCTGCTTGACCCGGTTGAATACCCATCAATTCCAACTCGATTTCAATCCCATTTGATCCTAACATGTTCATTAACTATCCAATTTAGGTCCTGTGACAAAAATCAACCTCGACACATCCCCAAACGACCCATCGACCCGCGATCAACCAATCGGGTCAATTACCAGAACTTCCTGGTTTCAAACCCATTGTCCAATTAACTTCACAGGAAGCATAACAGGATCAAAACGAACCAAAATGAACAATCAATTGTGTCTGAAAGTACCTGTAGGTTGTCGTCCCAAGCTCTGCAACTTCCCTGAAAACAGCAGCCTCCGTCCCAGCTCAACCGTGACTGTTAGCCCTCAATTTCGATGTGGTTGAGTTCCAAATACTCCCAGAAGACTAAACCAGGCCTTGGTTTGGTCCAACAAGCACCATAAATTAAACTCCGAAATTCCCTCCAATTTTCCAGAAACTGAATTCTCTGGTTTTCCTCTCCAATTCTCAGCCCTCACTGCAACAGAGTGAAGCACACTTAAATCCCACTCAGTTTAAACCATCCTTGCTAGCCAACAGCTCGTGGAAGCCTCACTGTCCACTGAGAAATGTTTCCCGCAAAAGTTCGAATCTTGAATTAACAATTGGTGTCCATGATCAGCCACGTTCTGATGTTTATAAGGTTTTAAACAATCCCAACTTTCCAACTCACACACTGATTTAACAATTGAGACCCCGAACCACCGCACACGGTGGTGCAGCAATTGGTCCCCCCGCGGTTGCTACAGTGACCAGGGGTGAAATGACCAAAATGCCCCTAGTTTAGAAATTACCAAAATGCCCTTCACCTCCTAGGCCCGTAACTCAGCCATACGAAGTCCGATTTTGGCGTGCCGCCTGTCTACGGACTCAGGACGTCGAGACCTACCCAACGGTCCTGGAGTCGTGTGAAACTTAATTGTTAAACGAAAAGTCAACATTTTCGCCCGTGAAGTCCAACTTACGGTAATGCCCCTGAACTTCCGATAGTCATAACTTTTTCCCTGATCGTCCGAAATGGACGTGCCACCTGTCTATGAACTCGTGACGTCCCGTACTACGTCACAGTCATAGGTCAAAGTTCATTTAACTTACCAATCAAAAAGTCAACAATTTGGCCATACCAATCACAAGGGTAAAAGCGTCAATTCACACATTAAATTGAAATATTAAAATCCCCGAATATCCGGGGTGTTACATGTGATGCATGCATAAATGTTTTATATGGATTATGAATGTGATTTGATGATGTTGATTTGGATGATTGTGAATTATATGGTTTCACGCATTACCAGGCGATTTACGTGCTTGCACGTAAATCGAGGTTTTCTGGTTTTACTCTGATTTTCCATTCTTATGGTTTTGGAAATAGTTTAAGGAAATGATTTTGGATTTGAAAAGGTAAACTCGGGTTCGAAACCCATTTGATTTACGAAATCGGGCACGAGGCCTAGTTGGTTTACGAATCGGACTTGAGGTCCAGATTGTATGTGGATTGGGGCCTAGGTCCCAGTTATGTGTTATGATGGTGATTTCGGGTCAGGGACCCTAGAAATGGTTTTTACGGGTCATGACGGTTTATGGGAACCGGCATAAACCCTTGAAATGGTTTTACGGGTCATGAAGGTTTATGAGAACTGGCATGAACCTTTGAAAGGTTTTATGGTTCATGACGGCTAGTGAGGGCCGGGAATGAATTCTGGAAAGGTTTAAAGAATGATTTCAAAAGGTTTTTCATATTCTATCCTTTATATATGATTGTCTCCTCCGGGGAGGGTCGTTGGCCTGGGTGGACCCCGGAGTAGTCACGGAGCACTGACTGAGTGGAGTCGCCCCCCAGTTGGGTTCCTTACTCTCAGGATGGGCATGGTTCGTTACCTCCAGGGAGGGTCATTGATCTACGGACATTGACCTGGGTGGTCCCTGGAGAGACTTGGGGTTTGAGACCCCGGTTAGCACGCGCGTAGCTCTATTTTATCGTGACAGGTTCTTGGATATGAAATATAATGGATAAACATGATTTCAATTGGTTGGGAAATTATGTTTTATGATGATAAATGGATTTGGGCTGAGATCCTACATATGTTTACTATGTTATGGTTTTCTGTAAACGGTTTTGGGCAGGAGCCCGTGTAACTTGTATTTCCGAAATTTGGGGCTGAGACCCTAATGATGGTTGTTTAAACATTTGTGTTTGGATAAATGGTTTTACTATGCATGCATGCTTTTTAGTGAAGGGTATAAAGGTCTTTATGAAATATGTTTTTATAAACTCTTTATTTTTGTCCACTCACAGTCTTTATGTTTTTAATACCCTTCAGGTTGGACACCGTGTGGATTGTAGCAGAGACCGAGATATCACATACCTCCTCCGGATCCTGGCGTGCTCTGATAGCCCGGGAGGGCAAAGGTCGGAAATATCCCTTGTCTGACACTCCGTGTCAGATGGGAGCAGGGTCATTCCGCATTAATCGCGGGGGGATTGGGATGGATCATGCCACTAGGAACTTCTAAGAAGGCACAACTCAAGGGTGACCAGTTTGACTGTGAGTGGACTGTTTATTTATTAAATTGAGATGCATGCATATTTATATATTTCTATGGTTTTATTGCATGGTATGGATTGCACTGGTTTGAATATATGATTCTAAATTATTTTTGGGTAATTTCCTAATTCTTGAATATATATTCAAGATGTTGATTTCTGGACATAGATTATGACGAATTTTAGGAAAAATCGAATTTTGGACTCCGTAGATTTCCTGACACGGACTCAGATGTTTTCGAGGTTAGACTCCACACGTTCTGACAGAGTTGGACTCCGTAGTTTTCGAACCTGTCTACGCGTAGTACGGGTTGATTAGTTGGCTGGGCCAGCAAAGCTCGAGGTTTGACTATTATTGGTTCCGCGATTTATTTATTTAATTATTTATCCGCAATCAAGTGTTTATTTACATATGCATGCATGTTTTTATAAACCGAAGGGTAAAAAAGGATTATTACGAAAATGTTTTCCAAAGGTTTTTATTTTGTCCATTCACTGTTTCATGGTTTTCTTGCCCTCTAGGCTATACTTTGTGACAAGGGCTATCTTGCGGTTGAGATTTGTAACTTTGGAATGCACACTCTCGTTAACCAAAATAGGATTATGATTATTTTATCTTTTATCTAGTTCCTTTGGATAACCGTTAATTACTGAACTTTTATTTGACGGTTGACAAGTGAGTTTTATCCCTTGTTTGACATCACTTTTCGTATTTATCTTTGGATTGAGGGTACTTTTGAGAATTTTCAGTTTTGTGTCAGACGGGAGTATGCACTTTCACAAGTATCTAGGTGGATTCGAGAAGGGTCATGTAAGATGTTTTCACTAAACTCTTGTCTCGTGCTTGGATTGTTGTACTTGTCTCCAACCATGTTGCCCCAGCGATGCACCGGTTGCCGGGAGTGTTGATCATGTAGATAGGACTTCAATTTGAAAGCATTATTGTATTTGCATTTTGTATTTATGCATATCTGTTCGTCTCATCTTCCTAGAGTTTAGGGATATATATAATCCTTGTTATTTGAAAGTCTCGGACTTCTATATATGTTGTGTAAACGTCCAATTGAATTACTATACTAGAATTATCCACATTTATTTCCCTTGAAAAAAAACCTTTAAGGGTCAAAAGCGAATTTCATGAAGGTTAAAATAAAATAAAATAAATAGGGGAAAGAAAAGCTCCTCGTGAACGTAGTTCTCAAACGAAATAAATACCCATGGCAAAACAAAATTTAATTGTAGAAATATGAAGCATAAACATATGCAATTACACTAAACTAATTGTGTCATGGAAGCGATTAAACGTTTGGTGTCTCCTTTCCAAACCTTCTTAATATGCTTGGGCATGAACTTGCTCGATTTTCTTTAAAACATATTTTTTTTACTACTTGTCATAGAATATCTCAAAACTGACAATTAAATACTAATTTTCATGAGAGGTCACTTTGGCCACAATCAATCAGGATATAATATAAAGGAATCTAATCTACACTAAGGACCACCTTCGCCATAATCAAGATATAGTCTAAGAGAATCTAATCTACACTATAGGGACTACCCTTGCTATAATTATCAGAATATAATTTAGGGTACAATCAAGATATAACCTTGAAGAATCTAATCTGCATTAGGACTATCCTCATAACAATCATGATATAATCTGGGGGGAATCAAACCCTGGAGTGGTCAAAAGCACACCGAACCTTGAGAAGGCTCTAACTATTGGGAAAACCGGTTGTTATTTTTAAAACATAATATTTTCATTTTTATTATTGTGAGTGATACTCTCTGTTTTTTTTTTGGGTGCAATCGGATCAGAATTTTCGGAAATATTCAATAAGACTACATTATGCACCTTATCCTTTTTCAATGATTTTCTCTTTACCGATACTCGCATTTCTAATAGAAATCAAACAAGACATGAAGACAATTTTAAGGCTTATTAAGCAAGAAGATAAACTTGGCTTGGTGCGTTGGCTCATTAATGAGCTGACCTAACTTGTCAGTTGGAAGTCACATACAGTGTGGTGTGTTTAGTTCGTTTAAACAAGGACAAGATCATTTACAAATCCTCTGAAAACTGCACAATGGATTAGTTACTGTCAGTATGGAGAAAAGGGAGGTTTGGTTTGGTTTTAAAACCTTGCAATTGTGAGAAAGTGACTTGAGTATCCACAAGTCCAAAATACACCTTATCCTCCTATCACGACAACATCGCACCAACCTTACACTTATATATATATATATATAACCACCTCATGCATCACAATTTTGAGTATGAGACCAATAATTAACAGACTCTTTGATAGCCATTTTATATACACTATCTAATTTTCATTTTTTATACTTGAGATATGGGGAAATAAGTGAAGGGAGAAGGGCAGAAAGGGATGTGGTAGAAGAGTTGAAGAACAATAAAGAAGAAAGGAAAAAAGGGAGCAATAGTCACTCAAGTTAACTTTAATATTTGATTTCATCCCTAAAATTGAATGTTAGCTTTTTTGGTCTCTTAACTTTACCAGATTCACTAAGTATCCTTCCGTTCAATCTCACTAACACAGTTAAATTTAGGGGCATATTTTCCGATTTTCAGTATGACATCCTCCAATACAGCATCGTCCTGCGATATTCCCCAATGTCCACACAGCCAGATCGATAAGCTCATCGATCAGAGAACATGCAATCATGTTTACAAGGATTGGGATTTCCCCTTACTCAATCACCGTCTTAGTATGCTCTGAAGACCTAGGACTAGCTCATGTTTACAAAGAACTTTGAGATGAAAAACCTAGGAGTAGCTCATTATGTCGTAGGGATAGAGAGTATCTGAGATAGATAAAACAGGCTTTTAGGTTCATCTCAAAAGGGCTAACATTAAAGTGTACATAGTAGATTCAATATGGAGAATTGTTCTTCTAGAGAGGTGCATGTGAACAAAAGAGACAAGTTCAACCATTCACAGTGTCCTAAGAGTGATTTTGAGAAGCAAAGGATGAAGGAAAAGTCGTATGCTTCATTGGTTGGTAGTTTGATGTATGACAACATCTGCACTAGACCACACATTGCCTTTATCGTGGGAATGCTGGGAAGGTTTCAATCCGATCCAGTAGAAGCCCATTTGGTAGCTGCAAAGAAGGTTTTGAGGTATTTGCAAGGCACCAAGTCGTATATGTTGGTTTATGGCCAAGCTGACAAGTTAAAAGTCACTGGTTACACAGATTCTGATTTGGGAGGAGACTTGGATGAGAGGAAGCCCACGAGAGGCTATATTTCCATGCTTGGGGGAGGGGCAATCTCATGGAAGAGTGCTAAACAAGCAATCATATCCTCCTCCACTATGGAAGTAGAATTTGTGGCCTGTTTTGAAGAAACTAAGTAGGCTATATGGTTGAAGAACTTCATTTTTGAATTAAAGATTGTTGATTTGATTCGGGAACCTTTGGAGATGTTCTGTGACATCACCTTTGTAGTTTTCTTCTCGAAGAATAATAGGAGGACTTCATCATCAAGGCTAATAGATGTGAAGTTTTTCGTGGTTCGTGACGAGGTAAGAGACAGAGTTATCACAGTTCAGCATTTGAGCGCTGATCTGATGATTGTGGATCCATTGACTAAGGCCTTGACAATTGGGACATTCAAGCGACATGTGAACATAATGGGACTGATCAAAAACTTTGATCAATGGGAGTAAGATGGCATTCGTGTGCTTGTTTTGAACTTTTGACAGAAGCATGGCTTAGTTTTACTTCTTATGATGTTTTTCTTTTTTAAGTTTATAAACAACAACAAAAGGAAATTTTATAAACTTATTAAAAACTCTTATATACATGCATTGAATGTTTTCGTGTTAAAAATTTGGTTGAATTCATTTCAAGCTTATTGATGTTCATTCTTTTAGGGATTGTGCGATATTGTTAAGATTGATGTCCTATTTTCATGCGCATACTGTGTTAAGCTTGAGACTGTTGTACTGCAACTATTTGGCTGTATGTTTTGAGTGTGGATGGATAAGTGGGAGTGATTCTTTGTTTAAGAATCACGGGCCCTCAACAGTAAAGTCACAATGTTGGAAAGTGCAAATTAGATACTTGTGGATTATGAGTTTTTTTTGCTGGAAGTTAACATCGTTATTCATAGTTCCAAGTGTTTTGAAATGTATAGCAGGTTGTTTGTGATTGTTCCTTGCGTGTTAAGGCTTGGTGCACACCCTTGTGTGTTGATTTGAGAAACATTGTGTTTACCTATTAATTAATG
The DNA here is from genome assembly GCA_032719365.1 of Prinsepia uniflora. Taxonomy (NCBI): domain Eukaryota; kingdom Viridiplantae; phylum Streptophyta; class Magnoliopsida; order Rosales; family Rosaceae; genus Prinsepia; species Prinsepia uniflora. The sequence continues at coordinate 61,038,589 of CM064876.1, forward strand.
TAATGCTCAAGTGGGAGAATGTAAAAATTTGAATGTTACATCAATTGTGTAAAGTTTGACTTAGACTCAAATTAGGATAAGAGAAGTCTTAATAATAAAGGATTGCTAATTCTATTTTGATTAGGATTGGCATTGTACTTTACTTATTGGAGACTAATTAGAAGTCTAAGTATTCTAATAGGAGAGTGCTTAGACGGATTGTGTATATAATGAGACAACTTCTTCTCTCACAAGGTTCGCTTGATCTTTTGGACTATTGTCTATTGATAGTTTTTTTTAGCATTGTGGTTCTTGACAGAGAGAAGAAGCTTTGCTCCTACGATTTGTTGTTATACGTGAAATCGATCATGGACTCATCCCCTATCTCCAAAGGTTCGTGTTCGTATCTTCTTGTTACATTGTTTGTTTGATGTCTTAGTATTAACATGATTAAAACACTTGAATTGTGATCTTGGTTGTGTTGTTCAACGTCTTACAAGCACCCCTAAAACAATTATAGGACTACTCTTGTTTCAAACAATCTAGCTCAACCAGATAAGGATTGCTAAAATAAAGTTGTGAATCTTGATCACTACACGATTCTATAGAGTAAGATGTTGTGGTAACTATGTGGCAAACTATCGGTGAAGATTCTATAGTCTTGATCAAAATAGATTCCAGTGAAACATCTCATTTTAACTTCATATTTCCTGTTAAGATTATTCAACACGGTCTGACGTTTCAAAAGCAACTCCTTGACCTCTATATGCTGCTTCATTGTTTCATGGCGCCAAACATCCCAAAAGGACAATTTTGTCCCTGGAATTTTTTTTTAACGATGGGACTAAATTAACAATTTTGGTAAAATTAATGGATCAAAAAAGTCAACATTCAATTTTAAGAATGAAACCAAACATTAAGTTTAACTTGAAGAACCATTGCTCTAATTTTTCCAAGAAAAATGGACAAATTGAAAACTACAAACTTAATTCTGAACCTATTTTTTGTGAGTTTCAGTTTTTGTTTTCCCTTTTTATTTCTTCCTCTCCATATCAATAGTCTTCTTCGTCCGTTTTATTTTTCCTTTATTTTCTAGTTTCTACATATTTTATGCCTAAAAAGTAAAAATTGAAAATCAAAATGAAATAAGAATATCAAATGAATCCAATGCTTATCAGTTTCTATAAATTGCTAATGGAATTTGACTTTTTTTTTTTGGGTCAAATTATTATTATGTAAAGTAAAACTTTTGAGTAAGTTCCATTAACATTTATGAGAACTTTTAAAAGGGACGTAATCTCAAATGATTTTGGTAATCAGATGAGGGTTTGTCACCACAGTTTCATGTGGTGTTATGACACTGGGCCATTCCACAGTAATGATCAATCAGGACCATTTGGGGCATCACATGGTTCAAAAATTTGGGTAATAAACTAACAATAATGAAAATATTTTATGCATTTCTCACCAACCCATTTACCTTTAAACTTATTAACAGCATCACTAAATTTAGGCTTTAGCTTTGCATCTTAATCAATGCCACTGCGCTTTATACAGCAAGTAGTCAAAAACAAAAACAAAAACAAAAAATTCATGATATGATTGGGACCCCAAAGTCTCCATTCTTGTAATCCTACTTTTTTGTTTCCTTCTTTGCCTTTTGAATAAGTTGAAATATGTCCATATTATGCATTTAAACCTCCACCAAATCAATCCACAGACTCTAAATTTTCTCAAATCCCTTGGAACTTGGTAGTAATATGAGAAGAAGGAAAAACAGATGAGAGTTTCGTCTTTAGACCCAGAAATGGTGCTTAAAAAAAGCATTCATGAAACAAGAAACTTTCTTCACAAAACTCTTGGAGATTTCAAGTCCTTCTTCCATGGGCGGTACAAGAAAATATCCAAACCCATTTTCCTAAATCCCTTTTGTTGTGGCAGGAAGCTGGAAAAATATCACCAAACAGATCAGTTCTACGATGATTTCTATCAAGAATGGGAGTCCAATCTGAAAATTAAAGACAGCCTTTCAAGGGACTCAGCAATCGAGAAAGAAAACGCATCAAGTGAGAGCTTCGTCAAATTTTCGAAGCAGATTCCGAAGCAGAGCAAGCCAGAAGAAGAGTGTGGCTTGAAGGGCAAGAAACCGGGTGAAAGTTACAGCTTGAGACAAGAAGAAATGCAGTCGTCGTGTTTAGCAAGAAGGATGAGGGAGTTTGAAATGGTGGATTCCGGCGATGTGGAACAAAAGTTGGATGTAGAAGAGGCACTTCATTACTACTCAAGGCTCAAAAGTCCGGCGTATGTTGACATTGTTGATAAGTTCTTTATGGATATGTATTCCGATTTCTCGATTCCGGTAGCGGCAGCTGTCAATAATCATCATTCGAAGCGGCGGCTTGGATCGCAGAGACTTGGCGCAATTAAATTGTAGATGAATCAATAAATCAATGAATGTGTTTGGTTTTTTTTGTTTTTTCTTTGTTTTGTTTTGTTTTGTTTTTTTTTTATATTTTCTTCTTCTTCTGAATTTGTGTTTGTATGGAGTTTTATTTTGTTTTTGAATGAGTTTTTTTTTATAATTTTTTCTTCTGAATTTGTGTTTGTATTGAGTCTTTTTTTGTTTTTGTTTTACTCATTCAAAGATCGCTTGATTGAATTCTTTTTTTTTAATTAAAAAGGAATCTTTATTGATATGAGAAAAAGAAAGATTATAGACATTGGGTGTATCACAGACGGTATATGGAGTCTCATTAAAACCCTCATCATAAAACCCAGTTAGTACGGGAGAAATCCAATGAGGGAAAAAAAGTATTCTTTCAAAAAACAATCTCAAAAGCACCACCAAGTAGCTAACCATCAATATCACCCGTTAAAACGGGTGCCAACCAAGGGGGAAACATAGGCCCCCGTCCAGAACGAACCTGAGTGCGACACCCGTTCTGGGCCAAACAATGAGCCACCGAGTTTGCCGACTTAGGAACACAAACAAGAGCGCCCAAAATGAAAGTGGAGAACGTCCATCAAACCTCTAACTTCCTGAGCAAGAAGGCCCACTAGTGTCCACAAGTGAGGGGCCACCTTAATCTTGCTAACCGCCTCCACACAATCAGTCTCAACAATCACATCCTGCACACCCAACCGTTGCACCTGCAGAAGGCCACTCAGAGTGACCTCGAGTTCAACAGCAACCACCTACCCTCCCAAAGCCCCTGGGCCTGAAAAACCAGCCACCAACACTCCACCTGAATCCCATAGCACTCCGCCCACCCCACGTTGACGAGTGTCCTTTCCAACCGCAGTATCACAATTTAGTTTCAGAACCGCTTCAGCAGGTTTGGCCCACCTAGGCTCACGCTGAAGCGGTGTCCCCATAGAAATTCGCTGTAACCCTGAAAAATCATAGTAAGCAGCCATGGCTGATTCATAAACATATGCAAACTTCTTGACCAACAATACATGTACTAGTTTATTCCTCCTATTACAAACAGTCCAACAAATATAAACAAATTGATCTAACTGGGAAGAGGATAAATGAGACACAACATAAGCAAAGAGATAAAAAAAAAAGTCCCTGAAGTAGGGAACCCCGTCAGAGGGAAATCAGCATAGCTCCAGACTTTTTGGCTCTGTTTGCAGCTCCACAAGGCATGTAAGGCATCCTCGCAGCGTTTTCCACATCGACTACATAGACTCGAGTCCACCAGCTTCCTAGCAACCAGGTTGTGGTCCATCGGAAAAAAAATCAAAATAAGCCCTCCAACGAAAAATCTCCAGCATACTAGGGACCCTTAGTTTCCATAAGTGCTTCAAAATCCGTACATTTTGACCACCCGTGGAGCACTCCCCCCCATCAACATCAACCTGACCCAAGGTGAAGGCTAAATGGTACCCCGATTTCAACGTATACTTCCCATCCTTAGAATAAAACTAGTATCGTCCATATGAACGGACTGCATGAGCCGAGAGCGCAATACTGTAAATATCGTGAATATCCTCATCACATAAAATTGACTCTGGTAAGTCCACATCCTAACTACCAAAGGGGAGAAGAATAGAGGAAACCATAACATTCACCAGGAGTCCTTCTATCCAGTATACGCCGAAACGTTCGTGCCCATGGAATCTACCTATCACAGAACACACCAACTGAGGTACCATTGCCCACCTTACGAACTAAACCCTACTTGACCACCTCACGACCCCAAAGTGTGGACCGCCAACCTAGAGACGAAAGGGACCCAATATCGGCTTCCATAAAATCATGCTGAGGATAATAACGGGCTTTCATAATCTGGGGAACCAACGATCCCGGTTCTTCCAACATTCCCCAAGACTGTTTTGCGACCATAGCTTGATAAACGCACTCAAAATTCTTGAACCCCAAGCCGCCCATAGTCTTAGGTCGATAGAGTTTATCCCAATGCATCTAATGGATACTACATTTCCCTGCTCTCCCCACCAAAATCTAGCAACCTCAGTAGAGAGTTCATAATAGAGAGATTTGGGAAGCTAGAACACACACATTGAGCAAGTGGGAAATGCTTGGGCCACCGCCTTCACCAAAACCTCCTTACCCGCGGTAGATAGTAACTTCGAGTTTCAAGTAGTTAATCTAGTCTGGAGGGTATCTCTAACTTTCCCAAACATTCTTTTCTTATTACAGCAAGTGATAGTAGGAAGGCCAAAATATTTCTCATGACAATCAACAATTCTAGTACCCAGCAAGTTCAAAATTAACCTTTTCGTCACGGGATCCGTATCAGAACTAAAACAAGCCGCAGACTTGACAAAATTAATCAACTGACCTGAGACTCGCTCATACTTTTTCAATACTCTGCAAAATTTAGAGCACTCCTCCAACCAAGCGTAGCAAAAAAGAAGGCTATCATCTGCAAAGAAGAGGTGAGAGATTGAGGGGGGGCCATGGCTACAGTCACCCAATGAATTTTCCTAGCTCCCTGGGCCCGAGATAATAAAGCAGAAAAATCTCTTGCACAAATAAGGAACAAGTAAGGTAATAAGGGATCCCCCTGCCGAAGCCCCTGGGTAGGGATAATATGTCTAATTGCCTGCCCCCGAACCTACACTGCATAATTAACTGTAGAAACAAAATTCATAAGCAGACTAACCAGACGGTCACTGAAACCCAACTTTCGAAGCATACCCTCCAAATATGGCCATTCAACCATGTCATAAGCCTTAGACATATCCAGCTTTAAAACAATTTTTTTAGCTTACTATTCCCCCATCTCCGTATAGCATAAATGGACTCAAAGGCAACCAAAATATTATTAGTTATGAGTCGGGACGGAACAAAGCACTCTGAAACTTAGAAATGACCAAGGGCACCACACCCTTCAATCTGTTCACAATAGTTTTGATAATGATTTTATAGATTACCCTACATAAAGCAATATGTTAAAAATCATATACCCTAGTAGGGTTGTCCACGTTTGGAATGAGATAAATGAGCGTATGATTGATAGGCTGCATACTTGCACCATCATTGAGCACGGATAGCCAAAACCGGAGACATAATCTCCCACCACATCCTATAATTTATGATAGAACAAAGTTGGCATCCCATCCACCCTAGGAGCCTTCGTCGGAAGCATCCCCGCCAAGGCCGCCTCTAGCTCCGAAAGTTCAAAAGGTCGGTCAAGTTCAGAATTGCCTACTTGTCCCAAAATAGGTTCGACCACCCCAAGCACACTAGTCAAGTCAGCCCCCGCCCCCCGAGAAGTTGAAAATAACCCATGAAAATAGTCTACAAACTCCCTTCCCAAGGCTCGGTCCGATGTCTTCCACTCCCCCCTCGCATCCAAAGTTCCTTGAATATAATTCCTCCACCCCCTCTCCTTAGCAAACTGGTGATAAAACTTTGTATTCCTATCCCCCGCTATAAGCCAGTTAACCCGCGACCGCTGGTGCCAAATAATCTCCTCATGAGCACTTAACCTATCAAGTTCCCTATCCAACCCTTCAGCCACCAGCTGATCATGAACTGAAGGGGAAAAAGGAGTGAAATCCTCCACGACTCCAAGGAATATTGCCTACATGTTCACGACTCCAACTTCGTAGGACCCCATCCACCCTCTGAATCCTTCCAAACACATCACCCCCCCGGATGGCGCCCCACCCTTCCTGAATAGCATCCTTACAACAGTCAGTAGACACCCAAGCCTCCTTAAAAAAGAACTGCATCCGACCCGTTAAACGAGGAACCATAGAGTTAAGATGAAGCCAGATAGGAAAATGATTTGGTGCCCAATAGTTCACATGCTGGGATAACATAGTTGGGTAGCAAGGTAGAAAAGCCTGATTAGCCACTACTCTATCAAGTTGGGCCTCAACCCGTCCCTCGCCCTCCCATCTATTACTTCGGGTATGCGTATAGCCCCGAAAAGGTATGGTACAGAGGCCACAATCTTCCAAAGTGTCATAGAAGTCCCTCGTCTGAGCGTAAGGCCTGGACCTGCGACCCAACTATTCCCCCGAGCTCTCTATCTCATTAAAATCCCCTCCAACAAACCACAGATTACCACTTTCATAGTTAATCCGATGCAAAATTTCTCAAGAGCCCTTTCGTAAATTTACCACTGGATTACCATAAAAACCAGTAAATCGAAAGGGAAACCCTCCTACACCTTCAACCAAAGCATCAATATGACCCACCGAATGATTGAATATAAACTTTAACCCCATGGGCCCATAACAGAGCTAAATTGGAATCAAGGCTGAATATTTGTTCGAATAATATGATTATCTGTCTGCATTAACTCAAAATTAAAGGATGATTAGAGAAACCCTGCATTTATTTTCCCTCAACTAGAAATATGGGGTGCAATTCAGGGAGGTCAACTTAACCATGATTCATATTTTACAAAAGGGGTTAATGTTAAGTTGGGTTAATTCAAGAGTAAATTGTTTCACGTAAGTGCACAATTAAGTAAATACTTATCAACAGCTCTGAATTTTATCTAAAATTTATACCGTCCTTATGGAACCCAAATCACCCATAATTCTCAAAATGTCCAAATTTCCCTTGGTAATGATATTAAAGGCTTACATATATCCACATGCTAAATAATATATTTACCCATTGAATATATTATTTAATCACATTAAAATTTCAACTATATTAATATTTTCCCTGAGAATTAATTGTCATTATTCTTAATAATGGACAAATATTATTAATATTAAATCACTATAATTATCATCATAATGAGAAATTATTATAATTATTCAATAATATATTATATTAAAAATATATTATATTAAAAATATATTATTTATTAATTACAAATTTAACCGACACATCAGAGCGCTCCAAGATTTCCAAGGCTTCTCTATAAATAGCAGAGCACATTTCACTATTAAAGTAATTCGTTTCTTCACTTCGTAGTATTTCCTATTCCTATCTCAAAGCTAATTTAAGCATCGGATCATTTTTAGTTGAGCAACCCCCTGGGGTTTCAACCTTAATTTCGATTGTCTTTTGTGCTTGTAGGGATTGTGAAATTTTTTTGCGCAGAATACAATTTCTGCTTCATCAATTGGTGCTTTCATTGAGAGCCGAATTGAGACATACTCAAGTGGAACTCTCACATTCATTCATTGTTCATCAACGTTATTCAACGTTCATCAACTTTATTCATCATTCATCATACTTAATTCGTCTTCAACGACACTATTCGAAGTTCTTGAACGTTATTCATCGATGGTCAAAATTTCCCATCCAGTCCTCGCATTCAACATGGTTAGAACTCATTGATCCATTCGATCAATTGAGGATGGTGTTTCAGCTTCTGCAGCCCAAATTTGGAACAAAGTGCACATTGTGACTCCAGAAGAACACCAAAGCGATACTCAACGCTCGACTATCAAGGGGATAATGGAGACGCAAGGACTTATTCCAACTTTTGGATTCAGAACTTTCCCTGTCCTAATAACTCCGAAACCTGCATTAGGAGAATGAGCTACATAATTTCAACAAACTGATGGGAGATTGTGGGTGAAGCATCAAGGAAAAGTTATTGTTATGGCAACAGGGATCTGCGAAAATTTCTTGATGGATGTCATGACATATCAGGGCTAAATCGAGTACAAGTTGGATTTGATACAGACCAGCAACTCCTAGAGCGTATACCTTGATGTGATACATGCTAATCGCGAGCATCTTGATGCCAACCTCCTCAAGACAACTTATCTCGACAAGTTGAAAGATTGAGCACCTAATCCCAAATGTAGTCAGATTTTCTGCATTGGCTCTTAATAGAACGAACCACTCAAGAGTTTGGGAGACACTCCATATCACGTGGAAGACAAGCAGATGTTCCAAGATGCTATGGAAAAGAAACAGTTCGATGTCAAACAATGTCTCATGGAACTTCGCTAAGTGATTCCAGAGAGGTAAGTTACACCTACACAAGGAAAAACCAACATCGTCCAGGGATGTCAGTGCATGAGAGACTTGGAGAACATGTACATACATCATCTCGAATTGGACATTCCTATGGGAGCATGAGGTAACACAAAGCTTCTTGAAATACTCCATGACATACTAACCATCACAGCGAGGAAGGGACGAGACATACTCACCCACACGATCTGAGAAATAAAAAACTGAGACTCGAGAAGGTCACCGATGATTGGAGTGTAATGACTCTCCATTACATTGAGGCACACTGCAAGCTGATGATGTCCAAAAAATATTGGATCGACAACTCAACATCCAACACGGCGGAAATCTGGAAGATGATCTACGTCGCCAAATTCAATCGTCCTCATTTTTTGTGAGAGACATCTATGAGGAATCATTCCCTCAAAGGTTCATAGCTCCGAGCATTAACACTTCAAAGGAACTCTCGACATTGTGTAGCTTATTGACTATTACTGAAGAGCCATGGTTCCCCATAGACACAATGATGCACTCATGGGAAAAATGTTCCAAGCTTTTTTGTAAGGCTAAGAAATGACATGGTTCATCCATCTCCATCAAAGGTCCATCACTTGATTTGAAGAACTAGCTTCAGCATTTGTGAAGAAATACTCGTAACATTGCACAGTCGAAGTAAAAGAGGATCATTTCTTCACTATAACAAAGAGATCAATTGAGACACTCTGAAAATACATCTGAAGGTAGTGCGGGGAAAAATCTCGTATAGTCGGATGTAGTGACCTTGTTGCTGCAATGGAATTCAAGCAAGGGCTTCCCTGGGATAGCCAGCTTTATAGGGACATTGTGATGAACAATACTCGCAACCTCACCAAAATGTTTCTCTGGTAGAGTGGCATGCATGCTGAGTGGATGAGAAGAATGCCTCCTATGTGCTAGATCTTGCAAGTATAGACAAAAAAAACCTCCAAACCATCATCACCACGCAAAGAAAATGTCAACAACAAACTTTCATATATGGGGTCCAACAAGCGCAAGGCGAACCAAACTTCCAATACATCAACCACTAGGAGGCCTAATTTGGAATTCTTAGTATCAGCCACCAAATTTATAATGAGATCAAGGACAAGACTTGGTTCAAGAAACTAGGACCTATCAAAGGCAATCAAGAGAAAGGCGATAAAACTAAATGGTGTGCCTATCAACTTGTGGGGTTTCAAATACTTAGATGTGTAGGCAATAATCTTGTCATGTAGAACCAAAACGTACCCAAACCTTGCAAATATGCACCACCAAAACCTCGAAATCCCCACCATTATCCGGATGATTGAAAACCGGAGTAAAAATCACTTTCCATTTAAGTTCCTTGAACCTATGCTCACAACTGTCAACCCAGTCAAATTTTCCTCCCTTCCTAGTCAACCCAGTCAAAAGAAAATAAATCATAGAAAAACTATTCACAAACCATCTATAGTACCTTTCTAAACCCAAGAAACACCGAAGCTCACATACTATCCTTATTTGTCCCCAGTTTGTCACTTCCTAAATCTTCTACTACTCAACACAAATCCCCTCAGCACTGGTAAACCAAAATCCACACTTGAAGGAAGTACTCTAGGATCCCATAAAACATGAGCTCAAGCAAATCTTAACTTCGTAAGATAGCCTTCTTCTCAAAACACTCAATAGAAGCACAATAAATATGATCCACCCCTAGGAACACATAAAAACCTGGCATCAAATCCAAAAGTAGAAAATGTGCCTGTTGCCACCTTCGGTGCAACTCAAGCTTCTAGTTGAGTAAGCGCACTAGATGTTAATACCACCCTTTGTCCTTGATCAGCACCATCCCACACTATACCATTACTGTAGTCAATACAAGCAGTCCCTTTCGAAAGTCCTTATAGGAAAACAAGTGGCTTTTCTAGACCATGCATATTGGCAACCTACCCACTAGTTAAATGAACATAAGCCTATTAAACCGTACTAATGTCTGTGGTTGGAAACCTTCTCGACCAGCTCCACTGCTACCACGAGTAACCTCAAAGATCTAGTGCTAAAGTTATCCTTCTTTGTGGTTCCCCTGCCTGAATGTCCAAAAGATAAATACTCCCAACGTCGACCAGAACCTTCATACTACTAATTAACTAGTGACCTTAGCTCAACTCTAGTGGTAGTGTCCAATAAGTCTCTAAGAGAAGCATATGACCACATTGTCCCTGAAACTCTGATCTCATATCGCAGATCCTGCTCAAAGCATCAACACTTTTCAAACTCATTTGCTACCAATGCCGATGTAAAACATGAAAAATCTTGGAATCACTGCTCATACAGAGCAATCATCATGCCTAATTTCTAAAACCGTATACATTACACCTCTTGTGGTGTTTTGGTCGAAACAAAGATAGCCTAAGAATACCCTGGAAAAACCTCATAGGAAACTACATAGACGTCTTAGCCCGTCAGCCATAGCTCGTGCCACCACAACGCTCAACCAAAATATGGCTAGATTCTCCTATTCCTCGGGAAGTGTAAGACTTGTGTCCGAATTTTTGGGAGATCACTAGGTTTGGATTCCTTTGGAACTCCAAAGTTAAGCAAGATTGGGCTAGAGAAATCCCATGATCGGTGACCTACTGGAAAGTTGCGCGTGAGTTCTCAGAAGCAAAGTCGTGAGGGCTTGGGCCCAAGTGGATAATATCATGCTAGGGGAGTTAAGTCATGATAGGAAGGGCTACATCTCACCACATGAATACTTGTTCTAGTCTAGAAATCCACTATTCTGTTACGTCTGTGTTCCCATTTCTAGTAAAAACTGTGGCTCTGAGCCTCTAAACTCGCTCGAAAACTGAACCCTCTATAGTTCCTATTCTCTAAGCATAGTGTCCACTGCCCGATTTAAGTAATCCTATGGTCAGTGCCAATTCTAAATCCAATATGGTTTCATGTATCTCACTAGTATCTATCTCACCCTCATTCCTAGGATGTCGAAGGGGCTCATATCTTGTAGGCATTCGTCCTAGTCAGTACCAAAATACTGGGCACACTGAGTGTGTTGAGTGATAAGGCCCAAACTACGTATTAAATTTAACACGTAATTCGAGTATTAAGCAATTTATAAACCCTTTTTTGTGTAGTTTTAGTATTGATAAATAGGGATCGTTCATAATCAGGGAAATTAGGGAACATTATTAATTTGTTAGTGAGAAAGAATAATGAATAAAAGAATAATGAACTAATGAATAAATGAATAAAAGAATTAATGAATAAAGAATAAAAGATAAAAGAATAAAAGAATAAAAGAATAAAGAATTAAATGGGGGGTTTGAAAAGATTGTAATCATAGAATAAAAAAAAACAAGTAAAAATAATTAAGTACTTAATTCTGCTTCTACTTTAACCTTTGTACAAGTGGATTTTCTTCAAACACATATTTTTACCAACACTCTAACATCATGTTCGTATAAACCAATCACGAAATCCTACCTTAATCATCTCAAATACATACATACATTTTTTATAATATAAATGCACCGAACAACGGATTATTGCCTACAATATGATTCACCTTAAATTCGTGATTTAATGTGCCGAACAATAGTCAAACATTAAATCTCTTCAACTCTATTCTAAATGCCATCGAACAACGGATCAACAATTTAGTTTTGAATTGAAGTTTAAGTACTAAAACGTATGAAGTAAAAAAAATTCAAAAAGTAAAACACATGGAGATTGCATTCTTACTTACAAATGTTAGAAAGAAAATACCAACACATATATTGAATTATGAGTAAAACCAATAACAATAACAAGAATCTTAAGTAGAAAAAATATGGATTTTCACAAGAATCACCAAATAGTGGCAGGAAACTTGCGAAGATGGAAGAAGAAAATATGAGGAATTCGGTTTTAAAACTCTTGAATTGCCTTAGAATTACTTGTCCTAGGTATTTCTTAAGGAAAACATAAAAATGTGTTTAAGAAGTCTCAAAGAAAAATCACAAGAACAAAGTAAAGAAGAAATTAAATTAAGAAATAACATAAAAATAACATAAATTAAGAACAAGAATTAAAATAAATCTAATTAATAAGAAAACCTACAAGAAGTTAAAATGGTCCCCAAAATAACTCTACAATGTAAAGGGAAAACAACTAAAATAAAAACTACAAAAGTGAAGAAAAAATAGACAAAGGGGACTCATGTTACATGAAATGACCTCCCTATTTATAGAGGGAGTGCCAAAAATTCAAATATATAAAATACAAAATTAAAATATAAAAATAAGTACAATGGGCCTCCCTACTGATTTTCGGCCAGAAGCAGGTGGGCGTGCGCGTGCGGTTCGGCCATTGTCCACTGAACAGAGGGAAAGGCTGAGTGGGAAGGCTGCAGAAAATGCAGACTGTAAACTCTGTAGAAGCTGGCAGGAGAAGCAGGTGGGAGTAGCGCAGTGGGCACTGACAGGTGGAAGGATGTTTCGACGCACGCGTGCCGAATTCACTGAAGCAACTTCGGCTAGCGCGCGTCGAGGAGGACGATGGTCTGTCAGAGGTGATTGCAGTGCTAGTTTGGGCCGGATTTTAGGCTAGACTTGGGCTGAAGTCTTCTGGGCTGCAACAGAAAATGGGCTGCAGCTGTGAGTTTGGATTGGGCTGCAAAGAATAGATTTTCAATTTAATATAAGTCCACCAAAATTCGTCCATAATTTCTTCGTCTATAATTTTGATCAGGACGATTCTTTCGCCAAAACGCTCCAAATTACAAGCTTGATTTAATTCTACCAAAAATCCCACAAATATATTATTTTCTCCAATTATTTATCATTTTAATATTAAAAGTAAAGTATAAAGGATATAAAATAATTATAAAATAATGCTTAAATTAACGACCTATCATTGTGTACAGAAGTTAAATTGATGCTCTAATACCAAATTAACATGACCTGCCAAAAAAAAAAACCTTGAAAACAACAACTGGTCCTGCTCACATTTGAAAACTAAGCGAAGTTCCTAACATACTCTAGGACTTGGCTAATAATACAAAATCCGTGAGACAATGGATATAACCAAAAAAAAACTCGCTCTCATGGGTCGTTACGCACAACCACCCATTGACCCTAGAGGCAAGGTAGACCCAACTCGGTAACCCTGACCTCAGTCATAACCTCTAGCATTATCTATATCCTAATCACTCAATATCTGACACGACCCATCCTAATCCCCCTGAGATTAACAAGGGATGTACCATGCTCTCGTCTGACACGAAGTGTCAGACAAGGGATAACCTAAAACCTCAGTCCGTTCGGGGCTTCCAGAGTGCGCGAGGATCAGTGGACGGAAAGATGTCTCGGTATCTACTACACGCCCGCATCCGCGATAAACCTAAAGGGCATTAAAACCATTGAAAGCTATGAGTGGACGAAACCAATAATTTAATAAAAACTCATTTCATCAAAGACTTTTATGCGCTTCACTAAAAAGCATGCATGCATGCGAAAACCAGTAATCAAACCATTTATCATTACTTAAAGCATTAGGGCCTTAGCCCAAAACCGTAAACCAGAGTATAGGGGAACTTAGCCCAAAACCGATCATGTGGGAACTCAGCCCAAAACCAATCGTATGGGAGCTCAGTCCAAAACAAGTATATGGGATACTCAGCCCCAAAACCATTCATATGGGACGCTCAGCCCAAAACCAAGTATATGGGAACTCAGCCCAAAACCAATCCTCGGCATCCCTGATGCCTAACATCCCAGATGTCACAATTAATACCATCATGGTTCCAAAGCTACCCGTGTTACTCGGGGTCTCAATCCCAAGTCTCCCCAGGGTCTACCAGGTCAATGACCCGCAGATCAATGACCCTCCATGGGGGAGGTTTTAACCTTTATCAATCTTGCTTTTGAGTCACTATACGAACCGGTTGCTCCGTGTAATGACCCTTCGCAGGCAACTGCTCCGTGACTACTTAGGATACTACGAGACGTCTGGAGTAGAAAACTACCATTCCAGGATACTACGGGACGTTTTGGGGGCAACCACTAGTGAGGATGGGATATGGAAACCCATTTCATAATCATCTCAAAAACCGTTCAATGGGACCTATGCCTGGGATTTCCATAAAACCATCGTAAATCCACAAATCCAATTTCTCAAATTCAAATTCTAATTTAGGGTCTCCGAACCCGAAATCACATTTATAAAACATTATGGGACTCATGCCCAAAATCATAACTAACTGAGCCTCAAGCCCAATCATGTAAATCAAATGGGCCTCCAGCCCGATATCTCATTTAATCAAATGGACTTCAAGTCCATAGTTTCCGAATCAAATGGGTCTCACGCCTGATTCCATCTTTCCAAATTTAAGACCATTCCATCAAATCATCATAGAAATACCTGATCGTATAAGCACAGTATAAAAATCGGCCTAAGCCCAAGGTATCACATAAAATAGGAAATCTCGAAATACGTGCAAATATGTAAATCACCAATACCACAATTGTAACGTCCCATCCCGGAAAATGGGATTAGATTAGTGGTTAATGACGGATTAGTGAAGGTAATTGGTGATTAGTTGAATAATGTCGGAGGGATGGTGAAGAATAACGATTTTGCCCCTAGAATGGGCAAAAATGTTGACTTTTCGTTCAAGTAGTCAAATGGACTTTGATCGTGACCGTGACATAGTTCGGGGACGTCACGAGTTCATAGACAGGTGGCACGTCTGATTCCGACATTCGGAGAAAAAGTTATGATGTGCGGAAGTTCAAGGGCATTTTGGTCATTTATGTGCCTAGGGATCTGTGCCCAGTTAGTGTAGGACACTTGGATTCTTGGGAGATTGTACCCATCAGATTGAGGGCACTTGGCCTATACTGGAAGGTTGTGGAACCGTTTGTAACCGCCTAACAAATTGCACCCGGGGGGGGGGGGGGGGGGGGGGGGTTTAAAGTTTTATACGGTTTTGAGAGAAAATCATAAAACGAGAAACAGGGAGACAGAGAAGAAGAGTTGTGAGACAATTACCTTTGATTCCTCATCAATTGATGTTAGCTGAGGATTGGAGGGAAGAGAGTGGTGGCTGAAGAGTTGGTTGGCACCGACCACAGAGGGCAGTCGTGCACGGTAGGAGGTAAGACCGTGATTCTTAGTTTTAAACCCAATTTTGATTAGCTTATTTTAGTGGTCAAAGCAGCTATTTAATTAGTTGGATGACGTTTTGGAGATTGTTATGAGTGGATCAAGCCTAGTTTTGGAGCTTGTCGTGGCTAGGTAACCGTGAAACCCGAAAAAGGGTAAGTTTGAATTCGAAAATGGCAATCGATGTTTTGATGCTTGAACTTTAAATTAGTTAATATAGTGAGGTTATGGATGATGTTAGGAATCTTTTGGGCTTGAAAGGGAGGCTTGAGCTATCTGGAAACGTGGAACCAGAGAGGAGGCAGAGATCGAGTTCTACACATCATTTGGGAGCTAAGAGTTTCTACTTAATTCTCATATTTTCATAGGTAGATCACTTGTAGAATGTAGGACGAAGTTTTTGGGATTAAAACGAATTAAAAAGATGGAAAAACGGACGAGAACCGCCTGCGCCAGTTCGGTCGAACCAGGCCGGCTCGAACCGGTATGAACCTGGCTTAACAGAGGTTGAATATGAACAGTGTATGGCGCGTGAGGCCCACACGCAGCCTTTTTGGGCAGCGCGTGGCATGCCTTTTGAGGAAGGTTCCAACACGACTTTTAAATTATTCGATGTAACGAACAATTTGGTATTGGTTTCGAGTCGATCGGACATCGTCTCGATAGGTTTCAGGATGACCGAAGGTTTTAGGGCTCGATTAAAAATAGTTAAAAATTCGGGAAAATTACGGGGCTTTAGTTGAAGCTAAATAAAGTAGTTAGTGACCTTATTATGGGATTTGGACAGGTTCGGGGAAGTCGATGATAGTAGATTGGCCAGAAAAGCGTAATTGCACGCTATCGAGGCTGCAGCGAAATGTTCTGTGAGTGGACTTTGCTTTCTAACCTATGATGCATGCATATATGTTTTTATATGTTTTTCTATACGTGATTCTATGATTCTGAGTATGATATTGATCATTTACGGTTTTGTACATATTTCGAGATATTGACGTATTTGCACGTTTTACGAGTTTCTGATTTATGTTGAGATTTGAGCATGGTTTCGATGATTTGATTTCGGGATTTGAAATATGATTTTGATTTCAAGAATTTAAAATGGATTTCATAAAAGTGATTTCAGGCTTGGAGCCTTGTTATGAGATTTCGATAATTTAGCTTTCGGCTTTGAAACTGGATTTTGGAAATGAGATTTCAGATTTGGTTTTGAGACTAAAAGGAAATTCTGAATTTGGGTTCGGGATGATGGTTCCGGATGCCAGCTTACGGAATCATTGTTGTGAATACGAATGTGGATTTTCTATGGATTTCGAATGAAAAATGGTTTTGGGTTAAAGACCCGGAAAAAGAAAAGAAAATCTGGTTTTGAGTTTAAAGACTCGGTTGATTGACGGGCGGGAGGGCCCTGGATTGATATGTTTTGAGTTTAAAGACTCGGTATATGTTTTGAGTTTAAAGACTCGGTTATGATACCCCCTAGGCATGTGATTGTGTTTTGAGTTTAAAAACTCGTTGATATCCCGGGAAGGCCTGATTATTGCACATGGTTTTGAATTTAAAGACTTGGGCGCACTTAAGATCCAGCAAACTCGCATGATTGATGTTTTTCACTGGTTTTCCGATGTCTTGGGTAGTGGCCAGGATGAATTGGATTTGATGACTTTTGGGGCTGAGCTCCCGTACTTTGAGATTGAATTGTGGTTTTGGGCTGAGGCCCTGGATTTGAATTGCGGATTTGAAGAATGAAATGATTCTGGTTTTGGATATGAAATGATGTCATGACATGAATTGTATGTGCATGCATTGGTTTTAAATGGACGGTATAAATGTAATTGTGTTTTCTGGTAAATGTTTTTGAACTATTACTTTATTTTTGTCTACTCACAGTCTTTTCATGTTTTGGATACCCTCCAAGTTGTTGCGGTGTAGGCTGTTGGTCGAGAGAGAGTCAGAGACAAAACATACGCGATCCACAGTAGAGTCTGCGCGCTCTGGGAAGTCCGGAAGTTTTGAGCGGTTCAGTCAATAATCCCTTGTCCAACCTACATGTCACATGGAGGTTGGACGTCAGTTTAGCCTTCGTGTCACTCGTAAGTTAGACGGGAGCATGACTTAGCCCTTAATCCCGAGGGATTGAGGGCGGGTCGTGTCAATAATCAAATCCAACATAAATCACATAATATGCCTATAAAATATATATGCATGCATCAACTTAGAAATCAATGTCCACTCACAAACCGTCCAAGCTGCGCCTCGATACGCGCTCAATTACCCTCTTCAGCTCAATCACCATCTCTAGGACTCCCGGACCTATCCAAACCACACCCGAGGGTCACTAACTACCTCAAATAGGTTAACATTAAATCCCCCAATCTTTTGGGATTTTTAAACGTATTTAAAATAAACCCTAAACCTTCGGACACTCAAAATTACCCTGAAACGGTGACCGATTGACTCGAAACTTGTGCCAAAATATTCGTTAAAACGAAAGGATGAAAACAAATACCGTGACCCCCAACTCTGCCCCACGCGCCCCCATGCGCCATCACAAGCGACTGCGCTTGAAGCCCACACGCTAAGCACCGGGTCGTCTTCAACCTCGCGTGAACCGGGTTTAGATCGGTTCTTTGGTTTCCAGTTTGACCGGACTGGCGAGACCGGTTTTCCCAACTCCAGCCACCATTCTCGACGAGGTTTCTTCCTACACCTTTGTCTGGACCTAACTAGAAGCTCTATGGATTTAAAAACATGAAACAAGGTCTAGATTCATACCTTCAATGTCAAACCCATAGCCCAGTTTTCCTCCTCAGTTTCTGGCCACCACAGACCACCACCAGCCACGATTTCAATCCGCATCAGCTCCTAGGATCACCAGAAACCATTCCTAATCATTAGAACCAATCAACAACCCCTAAAAATCGACCTTCGAATTTGAACCAAAACTTACTGTTTTCAGGTTCTCCAGCCACCGCCCACGACGGTCGACGCCGTTAGCTCCTTCTTCATCGTCTTACATCACTCTCTCTTTTCCCTTCACACACCCAACACAGAGGATGAGGTTTGAGGATGGTGGGTTTTAGTTTTGGGGTGGGTTGTACATGGGTTTTGGGTTTGGTTTGAATGGAATAGATGAGGATGGATGATGCATGAATGTGGGGTGATAAGCAATGGATGAGTGATACTTGTCACTCATCCATTGGGCCTGTTCAAAATATCTGGGCCCACATGAGGACAAAAGTCAACTCGTCTCCTAAAACGTGGAATAGTGCCTCGGAACATCCGTCATCGTAACTTTCTCGTCGAACATCCGATTTCGACGTGCTGCCTGTCTATGGACTCGTATCAACTCGATCTACGTAATGGTCCTCAGTCTATGGGCATTGGACCTCCCGGGTCAAAAGTTAAATTTTAGCCCTTTTCTAGGGGCTAAATCGTAATTTCATCCTGAACGTCCGATAATCCTCGACTAATCCCCGATTAGCCTTACTAATCCATAATTAATTCTTAATTAATCCCAAGAATTTGGTACGGGTCGTTACAATATCACCCTTAGGCATCTTCCATAATTAATCGGTAACCTACCAGATTTGCTGACTCCATCTGAGTCCAAAACTGATATTCCTCGAGCATCTACCATATATAATCCATCCTCGAGACGTCTGAAATAGTGGTAGTTTATACTTGTTTCGGAGCATAACCATGAGTTAAAACGCATCAACAAACATCTAAAAATTCTAATCAAAGGAGCACCTAACCCAGAAACCCTTAAATACACCATTACCTAGCTCCCTTAACCCTCGAACCAAACCCCCCTCACAAAATTGACAGGACCCATCCCCGAAGGACATAGATAACCGTGCCCGGTCCTGCTCCCGTCTGACAAGTCAACTGAAGTCCCAAATTTACCCTCAGCACTTGCCAAACAAGGGATAACTGTACATGTGCCCACTCATGCCTTCACCTCTCGAACAGCCTCGATCATCGCGCCACGACCTGGAGGGTCAATAAAACAGAAAAGGTGTGAGTGGACAAAAATAAGGTTTTAGAAATACATTTAGCAAAATACATTCTTACCCTCCAGTAGCACAAACATGCATGCATATCATAAAACATGAGTCATAGTGTGAACTAAATCAAGTATGAACAGTGGACCAATAAAATCAAAATATGTTTTCCTATGGTCCATAAAACTCATGTTTCTCAAATCAGTGCACAACATCAAACACATGTTTCTCAAATCAGTGCACAATATAACGTATCTGGACACAAATATTAATAAATCATCAATACCACCAATCCTCAATATCCAATCTCAATATCCAAGTAACCCGTCACGATATCAATGCAACGCGTGCAAACTCGGGTGTCTCATTTCCGAGTACCTCCTCAGGATCTACGATGTCTGGGGTGATATCATCTCCAGGATCTACAACGTCTGGAGGATATCATCATAATCTCACACTCCTAAGACTGAGCCTCCCTCAGAGCTACTCATCTCCAGGCAGTGGATCGTGACTACTCCAGGATCTATGATGTCTGGAGGAGACCATCAAATCACAGAGGATGGTATATGTGCAACAGTCATCAAATCCAGAAATCTCATTTTAAAACCATTCAACAGGGCCTCTGCCCGAAACATAGCTTTCACAAAGCAAGTTCCACAAATCCATCATGAAAACAGTGTCGAGAATTTAGTTTATAAATCAAAATCATCAATTTCATTATACTCGCATGTAACTCCAAATCCGAGTCAAAATCACTATCCAATTGGGTCTAAAGCCCAAAATATCATTTTCACGCAAATACGTGCAATTGCAACCTCAGTTGCCAATTTCACATAAATCCATAAAGTATATCCAAAAAAATTACAATTTCACCAAATCAATTTCCGACTCATAATCTGAGTCAAAACCAATCTCAAATCCCGGGCCTTCGCCCAAAATGGCAATATCATGGTTTTCTCGAAAATCGTGCCCAAAATCATATAAAATAATATAATATTCCCAAAATCCAGAAATCATCACATCGAAACATCAATCATACCAAATCATTTCAAATCATATCATAAAGAATTTAAAACATATATGCTTGCATTCAGGGTAGAAAACAAAAGTCCACTCACACACCGTCCTTATCGCTCGTTTTCCGAGCTGCACGTTTTTCCGTAAATTCTGGAAGTCACCATTATTGTCCAAAATCATTATCGAGGGTTACTAACATCTCAATATACCTCATATAATTTTCCCCAATTTTTCTGGGATTTAAATACGTATTTGAAACGTAACATAAACCTTCGGACCCTCGAAACAATATCGAAACGGTGTCCGATTTCCTTGAAACCAACGCCAAAATGTTTGTTACATTAAATAGGACAAAAGTCATGTTGACCTCGTCTCGGACAAAAGTCAAAATGTTCGGCGGCGTATTACGGCGCGTGAGTGGCCGCGCTTGAAATCCACGCGCCTGCTATAGTGCATCGTCCCAACCCGTTTATCTGTAAAACGGGTCCTACGACCCGCAAGGTGACCCGGCTCAATTCCTATCAATCCTGCATCATTTCTTTCAATTCAATCATCTAACAGCATCGTTAGGAGTCTAATTAGGGTTCTGTGAATTCAATGACATCAAACCTTACCTTAATCCATCGAATTGAACTCGAATTCTCGAAGAACACAGAACATTGTTCATCGTCCAATCTCCACAAATTCACGTTGTTTTCTTTCAATTGATGCATCAGGGAGCATCGTGGGGTCCTATGGAACACATTTCCAAGTCGAATTTCATCATTCCATATCTCAAATTCCTCGACTCAAGCTCGAAAATTCGAAGTCTTCCCCTTCTCTGTTCTAGTCCAAAACAACCCCAATTTCTTTCATTTTTAATCTGGTCCTGGTCAAAATGATCTCAGAAGACATAATTGAACCCCAATTTGAATCATCTCGAGCTCAAAATTCAAATTCGAATTTTTGGAAAAGTATAGTTTCACGGGATTGGGTCTTCGGGTTCAGGTACCTAGTTTCCTCAGTTCTCCCCTACTTCTCACTTGTTAATCTTTATACATTTATCCCACCGTCTAAGGTTTTATCCTTGGCCTGATCCATCCGTCAATTGTGATCAATTTTAAACAAGGAATGGGCGGCTATTTGTTGTCCTCATCCTTGTTCATACACGATAATCCATAACTATTTCATCTGAATAACGATTGACACATGTCACCTGTAATGACCCGGAAATTAGAAAAAGGAAAAATTGGAAACTTTGGGGAAAATGACGATTTTGCCCCTGGACTTGGGCGGACGGTTGACTTTTTATTCGAGCGGTCAAATGGACTTTGACCGATGACCGTGACGTAGTTCGGGACGTCACAAGTTCATAGACAGGTGGCACGCCCGATTTCGACATTCGAGGAGAAAGTTATGACGTGCGGAAGTTGGTAAAAAGGGTCGAAAATTGACTTTTTGATCGGGACCATGTTTGGACTTTCCGGGAGTACCGTTGGATAGGTCTCGGGACGCTGAAGCCGTAGACAGGCGACATGCGTCAATCAGAGTGCGAACGAGAAAGTTATGGGTCTAGAACAAAGAGGGGTATTTTGGTAATTTGTTACGATAAGGGTAAAACAGTAATTGTCTTTAACGGGTGAACTTAATTGATAAATTATATCTTAATTTGGCTGAATCAGCCTATTTGGATTGAGATTAATTCCTAAGTGACATGTGTCACTTGCTCATGTTCATTAGTGGCATATTTGAATGCCTTATACGGACAAACAACCTCCAAATATCCTTGTTTAAATTCTAAACAAATCCTAACACTGATTGATCAAGGATGACCGTGGAAACACTGGGAGATTTAGAGGAAACATTTAAGTGAAAAACAGAAGGAAAATAGGAGAGAAAAACGGGGAAGGACACCGTGAACCCGAGAGGAAAAACCCGAAAATACCAACCACAAACACAAATCTCGAATTCGATCTTTCAGACATTAAAGAGTGAAATTGACAATGGATTAAGCTTTCTGGGACTGAGACGAGTCGAGCCATATCAAAACGGAAGCCAATTGATGTGGAAATCAATAAGAACAGACTTTGCGACTCCTATGGAATTTGGAGCTTGGGTTCGATAACTTGGAGGTAGTAATCCTTGAAATTGATTTCAATTTCGTGTTTAAAAGAACTGTTATATGTTTCTGGTGTAAACAATTGAAAGATACAGGTTGAGTTTGAGTGAAACCCGAGTTGGGACCCGTCGGGTTTCGATGTTGAGTCGTGGGTTTTAGGACATGTTTTCATTAAATTGAGGTCACAGATCGGTTAGAAATATGGAATAGATGAGAATAAATGAAAGAACCGAAGAAATTGGGTTTAAATTGATAGAAAGATAACCGGGTTGCACCGCGGGTTGCAGACCCGAATACCAGTAAAACGGGTAGCAGGGACGACTGTAGCAGTCACTGTTCATGGCGCGTGGGCTCACGCGCAGCCGCTTGCGGCGGCGCGTGAGGGCGCGTGGGTTGATTTCTGAGAAAGTGTCCAACAGGTGTTTTACTCTGAATAGTGTAACGAACATTTTGGTTTTGGTTTCGAGTCGATCGGACACCGTCTCGCTAATGTTCCCGGGATCGAACGGTTTAGGTTACGTATTTAAATATTATTTAAATCCCAGAAAATTATGGGGGATTGATATGATGTAATTTGAGTTGTTAGTAACCCTGCATAATGATTTGGCACAGGATTCGGGATTCCGAGCAAGTGTCAGAAATTACAGAAACGCGTGCAGCGCGGGAAACGAGCAGTTGGACGGTGTGTGAGTGGACGTTTGTTTTATAAATTGATATGCATGCATAGTTAAATGTTTTATATGATTTATGGTATGATTTGAATTGCAATGATTTGACATGATTATTTTGAGATTTAATGATTATTTTAATTGGTGCTTCGGGCACGTTTTTCGAGAAAATGTGAAATGACTGTTTTGGGCGAAGGCCCAGGATTTGTGATTGGTTTTGTCTTGAATTATGAGTTGGGAAATTGATTTAATGGATTTGTGATGTTTTCGGATATGATTTTACGGATTTGCGTGTATTGAATTATTTAATGATTTTACGGATTGACGAGAAATGAGATTTGGGCATATGGCCCCGTGATGATGGTTTTTTATATGGTTTTGATACTTGATTTCAAATAATGCTTTTGGTTGTGTATTGATGTTTGATGACTCTAGATGTGTAATTCCTGGAGGGACTCCAGATGTGTAATTCCTGGAGAGACCGGATGTGTAATTCTCGGTGAGGCTGGATGTGTAATTCCCAGCAATGGATGACGACTCTGGATGTTTAATTCCCAGAGGATCCTCGGATGTGTAATTCCCGAGTTATATGCTTTATTATATGGTGAACTGAGTTTATAAAATGATTTAAATGATTCATGTGTTTTTCCCTATGCATGCATGATTTGATAAACTGGAGGGTAAGGGATGTGTTTCAAATGTGTTTTACATGATATTATTTTTGTCCACTCACACCTTTGTTTTTAATGACCCTCCAGGCCGTGGCACGACACTCGGGGCGGATTACGAGGCGGAGGCATGAGCAGAAATAAGTGCAGTTATCCCTGGTCTGACGGGTGCTGAAGAGTACTTTCGGGATTTCAGTTGACTTGTCAGACGGGAGCAGGACCAGGCACAATTATCGAGGTCCAGTTGGGACAGGTCCTGTCATCACCTGTCTACGGATTCAGCGTCTCGAGACCTGTCCAACGGTACTTACGGAAAATCGAAACACGGTCCCGATCAAAAAGTCAACAATTGGCCCCTTTGACCAATTTACCAAACTACCCTTAAACTTCTGAACATCATAACTTTCTCCTCGAATGTCGGAATCGGGCGTGCCACCTGTGTCAGGGCCCACCCCTAATCCCCC
The DNA here is from genome assembly GCA_032719365.1 of Prinsepia uniflora. Lineage (NCBI taxonomy): Eukaryota > Viridiplantae > Streptophyta > Magnoliopsida > Rosales > Rosaceae > Prinsepia > Prinsepia uniflora. The sequence continues at coordinate 61,063,037 of CM064876.1, forward strand.
AGGATTATGGACTAAACCCTGCGCCCGTTTGACTTACGCATGACACGAAGGCATTACAACATGTCTATGAACTCGTGACGGGTCGTTACAACCTGTCTATGAACTCGTGACGTCCCGAAATACGTCACAGTCATCGGTCAAAGTCTATTTGTCCGCTCGAACCAAAAGTCAACCGTTTGCCCAAGTCCTGGGGAAAAATCGTCATTTTCTTCAAATTTTCCAAATTTTCCTTTTCTTTTTTTTTTGAATTTCCGGGTCGTTACAACCTACCCCCCTTAAAGAATTTCATCCTCGAAATTCCAATCTGTAGTACCATGATAGTCCTATCCATGATTGATCACATATGTATATGAACCAGAAACACAATCAGTCGCATACCCTTCTGGTTCAACCGAATATAATTCATAACCAAACGTATGGAAACTCAACAATCTGGTCCCCGTCACTGGGTCAACATCGGGACATATCTCTTTGTAAACCTTTGCCCCATGGGCAGTCATATCTATGCCTACTCAAAATACGGAGCCTCGCTCAACGTCCGAGTATATACAATCCAAAAATCACAATTACCAGTATCATTATCCCAATCACATGTCATCCACTCATGACATGGTACAATGGTTTAGCGTACCACACATATGCCACTTACGCTACCAAGCCAAGAACCTCATCAGGTCCAATAAATCGAGAACTCATTCTCCTCATGAAGTCAATCACTCCATACCCCTTTTTCTAGGGTCACATCATATCGTAAATTAAATTTTTCCTTTTGTTGTTTTATCATCATAGGTCTCACTGACGCCTACCCCTGCCAATACCTGGCATTCAATACAATTATTCATACGATATCACAAATCATATCCATTCCTTAACCTCAGTTCTATTCAACATCATGCACCAACATCATACACCAAGTACGATCCTGTAGTTGGACTCCAGTAGTCCAAATGATCAAAATCATATACCACTACAATCATATGGAGTTCCACCAATACTAGGATTTTACCGATCCTTACGTTATCAAACATGTAAATTCTCGATCTGCTATTTTATTAGCTTCCCCACGAATGATACTTGACCTGTCAATGCGATCATAACTTCAATGTATCCCGACCATCGCCTCATCATACATTAAGCCGTTCTGTTTAGTAATCATTATCAATCCTGATGGTCGATACAGTACTCGTACACTCCTTTTCCAGAGGTATGACCTCTGCATACTCGATTCATGGGTCACTATGGCCAATCCCAAATCATGCAAGAAAAGTAAAACTCCAGAGGGTTCAGTTAGCATCGGCAATCTCAGCCCCATGCTACCAAAGCACACCTCACCAACTCCCTCATCTCATAGTGATATATCACTATGCACACGGAAAGGGTCACATCGAACAGAAGTCACGGTTTCTCCACTTGTAATCATTCTATTTCAGTTTTCATTTCCAATAACTCTGACCTCCTTCCTGGTCAATCATCATAACTAGCAACACATTGTAGAGAACCCCTCTATAATCCTCTGTGATATTCATCCAATCTCAATCAACTCATATTTTCCCCTGACAGTTTCCATTGGCCAATATATCTGTTTATCCTGAGATTCACACTAATCTCAACTGTTCTTAGCATATGTTCCACAAACCTACTCTGGTCGACCAGACGTAACACTTATTCCACCATATAGTTTTCTCTCTGAGGGTATTCAATATAGTATATCACACGCCCATCTGTACATGTAAGTACATCAATCAATCATCAATCATGGTACCATACACCATCCAAATATGGTTAGAATACCTGACTTATCATCTCACAAACATAACCGGTCCATTTGCCCATCCAAAGGCATCACCATTAGCTAACCTTAGCCACAATAATCCGGACATCATATTTATCTCTTTTATTCACGACTGTTGGTCATTACCCTGTTGGCCACTCTCATGAGGCCCCATAATCACATATTTTCAACATAATCACAGATTGTTAGCTCATGATAAGGGATACTTATCCCATACTGTTACCGTAGGAAGTTGTCCATAATCAACATGTAATCTAGGACCATCATCCCTTTTTCCTTTTTAATACCACTAGGTTCCCCACGGAAACAATGAGCCGAATGAACCCGTGTCTATCAAGTCCTGTGCTTGCACCTTCAGTCCTTATGGCTCCATGGGTGCCACATACCAAAGTGTTCGAGAAACAACTCGTATCTCGACATGATTTCCATCATAACTCAATCTCTCATCCTGGCAAAACCTCAGGGAACATATTCCAAAATCTGTACATCTCCAGCCATCACGAGGCATCTCATATACTAATCACATATACTACACATCTGACCAGCGAACTTTGATTACCTCATACCAACAGTCCATCGATTGTGAGGTTCAATATCACCCTAGAGAGAGGGTAATATCCTCGAGTCTCCCTGAGCTGACATACAGCCTCTAGTAATCTTGGACTCCACATATCACTCTCTAATCGACATACGTGATAGGGGTATCATGGGTCATCAATCAATCCATCCAAAGGGTTACATTCAAATCATCCAAGTCTAAGAATACCCTAGATCAACCACTAGGCGAATGACGCCAGTCATCCTGGGTAGCCTCACATCGATAGGTCTACCCCCCTTAGATCTTACCAATTTCACCATATATAATTACCTTACCAAGGTTACCACATAAATATCATCACTTTTATCACATCTGTAGCTCCAGTCGGCTCACTAACTTCCATACCTTAACCACTCATGGACATCTCTGTATCCGTCCAATGTAAAATCTCAAAACATGGAAGAGTGGATAGATCGGGACTTACCAAATACATACGTCATGACCACAAGTAATGTCATCGCTCAAGGGGCTACTCAGGCCTCCTGCTAAGTAACTGTAATCCTCAGGCATGTGGTCCCAATTCGACCACGTCCCCTACGGTCCATCACGGGCCTACCAACTTTTCCCTCGCCTGTCACATCAACCATAATCACAGGAGCCAATCCCTGCTTCATTGCACCCCAAATGGTGCCTCTATCACTTTGTCAATCGATATAACCATTTCTTTATGATGTGATCAGACGACTTACAATTACGAGCAACAATTAACCTTAACATTTTATCACCCAGTGGACCCAACTGGCGTCCCACTGCACTGAACCATCTTCTAAATCCAAGTCTCTGTGTACTACGGGTCTCCGCCCAAACTTTCAAGCATTAAGTGGAATTGACATGACCCACAGGGTTAAACCATACTCATCCATCAATTCATAATCCATTCGTATCTGACCCTATCCCAATCCTTGGCATTCCAGGTGCCAAACATGTCTCAATCAAAGGGTCAATCGTTTCAGAAACCATAGTTATATGTCAACCTTTACCGCTCATCCCGAGCCCTCATACGTTACCATGACTCATCTCGAGTCCAATCTTGACTCCTTTTGAGTCCAATCTCATAACAATCATCCATGCCATCATTGGCATACCCGATCACTGAGCAAATTCCGTTGTTGAATCACATCTGATACGACCTCTAAGGCCTAAGGGATATCCCATCATCTTCTAAACTCGTTAGACACACATTCCACTTAAGGAAGCCACGAAGAATCATCTCATCCCGGGTCCAATCTACCCAATTGTGCTACCTTTCTAGCCTCTGAGCTCTGTCACGCTTGGGACCCACACAAATTCGTGTTTAACAAATAGTATTTTATAATGTACACTGATTAACATCTGACCCCTAATCCAGGGTCAATCTCATTCCGAGATCAATCACGAGGTCTCATATACCCTCGTATACCCGTCTCACTACCAGGTCGCGCACGAGGCTTACGTTTCGGAGGCATGATGTGGCAATAGAATCAACAACCTAGTGCTTTGATACCAATTTGACATGACCCGTCCTCGAAGGACATAGATAACTGTGCCCGGTCCTGCTCCCATCTGACAAGTCAACTGAAGTCCCGAATTTACCCCCAGCACTTGCCAAACAAGGGATAACCATACCTGTGCCCACTCATGCCTCTACCTCTCGAACATCCTCGATCATTGCGCCACGACCTGGAAGGTCAATAAAACAGAAAAGGTGTGAGTGGACAAAAATAAGGTTTTAGAAATACATTTAGCAAAATACATTCTTACCCTCTAGTAGCACAAATATGCATGCATATCATAAAACATGAGTCATAGTGTGAACTAAATCAAGTATGAGCAGTGGGCCAATAAAATCAAAACATGCTTTCCCATGGTCCATAAAACTCATGTTTCTCAAATCAGTGCACAACATCAAACACATGTTTCTCAAATCAGTGTACAATATAACGTATCTGGACACAAATATCAATAAATCATCAATACCACCAATCCTCAATATCCAATCTCAATATCCAAGTAACCCATCACGATATCAATGCAACGCGTGCAAACTCGGGTGTCTCATGTTCGTGTACCTCCCCAGGATCTACGACGTCTGGGTGATAACATCTCCAGGATCTACGACGTCTGGAGGATATCATCATAATCTCACACTCCTGAGATTGAGCCTCCCTCGAAGCTACTCTTCTCCAGGCAGTAGATCGTGACTACCCATAATTCGAGTCAAAACCAATCTCAAATCCCGGGTTTTCGCCCAAAACGGCAATATCATTATTTTCTCGAAAATTCCGGAAGTCACAATTCTTGTCCAAAATCATTATCGAGGGTTACTAACATCTCAATACACCTCATATAATTTTCCCCAATTTTTCTGGTTTTTAAATACGTATTTTAAACGTAACATAAACCTTCGGACCCTCGAAGGTTGACCTCACCTCGGGATTCCCACTCACGCGCCGTCATGCGCCGCCGTGAGTGGCTGCACGTGAAACCCACGAGCCTGCTACAGTGCATAGTCCCAACCCGTTTATCTGTAAAACGGGTCATGCGACTCGCGAGGTAACCCGGCTCAATTCCTATCAATCCTGCATCATTTCTTTCAATTCAATCATCTAACAACATCATTAGGAGTCTAATTAGGGTTCTGTGAATTCAATGACATCAAACCTTACCTTAATCCATCGAATTGAACTCGAATTCTCGAAGAACACAGAACATTGTTCATCCTCCAATCTCCACAAATTCAAGTTGTTTTCTTTCAATTGATGCATCAGGAAGCATTGTGGGGTCCTATGGAACACATTTCCAAGTCCAATTTCATCATTCCATATCTCAAATTCCTCGACTCAAGCTCGAAAATTCGAAGTCTTCCCCTTCTCTGTTCTAGTCCAAAACAACCCCAATTTCTTTCATTTTTAATCTGGTCCTGGTCGAAATGATCTCAGAAGACATAATTGAACCCCAATTTGAATCATCTCGAGCTCAAAATTCAAATTCAAATTTTTGGAAAAGTATAGTTTCACAGGTTTGGGTCTTCTAGTTCAGGGACCTAGTTTCCTCAGTTCTCCCTTACTTCTCACTTGTTAATCTCTGTACATTTATCCCACCGTCTCAGGTTTTATCCTTGGCCTGATCCATCCGTCAATTGTGATCAATTTTAAACAAGGAATGGGCGGCTATTTGTTGTCCTCATCCTTGTTCATACACGATATCATCAGCCAGGGCTACTAATCACCCAATTCCTTGTGACATGTGTCACATAGGAAGGTAAATGAGTCATCAATTAGCTGATTAATCAACCTGGCCATTAAAATTACCATTTTACCCTTCTATATACATATGACCAAAATGCCCCTAGCATTCCTCAATCCATAACTTTTTCATCCGAACCCCGATTGACGCAGGGCGCCTATCTACAGATTCAGCGTCTCGAGACCTATCCAACGGTACTTACGGAAAATCCAAATACGGTGCCGATCAAAAAGTCAACATATGGCCCCTTTGACCAATTTACCAAACTACCTTTAAACTTCCGAACATCATAACTTTCTCCTCGAATGTCGGAATCGGGCGTGCCACCTGTCTATGAACTCGTAACGTCCCGAAATACGTCACAGTCATCGGTAAAAGTACATTTGACCGCTCAAACCAAAAGTCAACCGTTCGCCCAAGTCCAGGGGTAAAATCGTCATTTTCTTCAAATTTTCAAAATTTTCCTTTTCCTTTTTTTTTTTGAATTTCCGGGTTGTTACAAAATAGCCCAAAAGGATCGGGAATTACTCAAACGAGGCTCTAAATGGATGAAAAAGGCCTCAATACCATCAAAAATAGGTTTGGAAAGGTAAAAAACACACGGTGTCAAGCCAATAAGTAAAGGCATTTACCCAAAATAAACTCTCCATCAAATATTAAAAAAAAACTATATGATGTAAAAATATCAAATGTAATAAAAAGGGTGTCAAGCCAAAATAAAACCCTCCACAACCTACAACTAGCTAAACACAACCCGGCCTCTATAACCTACAACTAGTTATAACAGCTATTAATTTAAAAAAAAAAAAAGACAGTTGAGCCACATCAAGCTATTCTCTCAATTTACACTTAAAGCCACTATACCAAAGTGGAGACGGGGAGCCTCAACAACTGATTAAAGCACATACATAGCTCACACCTAATGGAGAAAATTACATATGGAGGGGTAGCTTAGACTGAAAGTAGACGAAAATCGTTCTTCTTCTACCTTGGAGTTAAACTTCTTTGTTGGTTGTCCCCCGAAATTACAAAGAGATGGGAAGCTATTCTCTCTTACTTATCAGAAAAAAAAGTTATTCTGCTCTCTCTCCAATCTCATAGCCCTTCCATTTAAGGGATATTTAGATACATGTCTACTAGTAAATTTGAACCTGGATATGCAAAACTTTAGGAAAAAAAAAGAGAAAAAATAATTCAGTTTGAAAAAAGGAGCTCCTGATATGTTTGTTCTTATAAATAAATAAAGAAACACTAAATGTAGAGGAAAATGTGGTAGTGGAAAATATGATTGCTGATGTAGTTGAAAATAAAAATGTTGATTTACCTAATGTTGATGTTGTTGAGAATATGGTTGAAAGAATCTAGTGAAAATAGTGCAAATGAGATGATTCATCAAAATGAAGAAAATGAAACTAATATTGAAAAAGTGGGAAAAAATCCACATTGATAATGTTGATGATCTTAGGCAATGGAGGAACATAGACAGTATAATTTTAGTTTTCCTACATATGAGAATTCTAGACATTTCTCTACAACCCATTACAATAAGCAATTACTAAATGAAGAAACTCGTAATAGAAAATGACTAATTTATTCAAAAGATTTGGATAGTGTATTTTGTTGTTGTTGCAAATTATTCAATTTAAAAATTAATAGAAGTCAATTTGCTCATGATGGATTTGAAGATTGGAAAAATCTAAGTGACAAGCTTAGAAGCCATGACCAGAATATTGAGTGACAGGACCCACCCCGATTATCACCTCGATAACCGAGGTGAACCCTGCTCCCGTCTGACAACCACAACTAAAGACCAAAACAACCTTACTAAAACCACAAATTTACATTGCCAGACAAGGGAGAAAAGTTATATCATTTACAGAGCATAGTATAGTAGTAAAACAAAACAAGCCCTACGGTAAGCTAAGCGCGCAACGGATGACTTTATGCCTCGACTTCTGCCTCAACGGTATCCCCAACGCTCGCACCACGATCTGGAGGGTGTTAAAAACATTAAAAATGTGAGTGTACTAAAAGAAATAAGAGTTCTAAAAGCAGTTTCATAAAGAAATCAAGGTTACACCCTCCTTTTTGAAAACATGCATGCATAACCCAGTAACTTAAAATAACAGTAGTACGAAAAGAAACAACGTGCAGAAATCATCAGAAATCAAAACCAAAGTTCAGGCCCTCGGCCCTAAATCCATCAAATAAGTAATTCACGTCACAGCCCAAAACTTTTGCAAAATCAGTGAAAACCAGTGAAAACATCGATCATACAAGTTTACTGGATCTCAAGTGCGCCCGAGTCTTTAAACTCAAAACACAATTCGCAATTACCAGGCCTTCCCGGGATATCCACGAGTCTTTAAACTCAAAACGCAATCATAGGCCTTGGGGGGTATCATTATCACCGAGTCTTTAAACTCAAAGCCATACCGAGTCTTTAAACTCAAAACACATCAGTCTAGGGCCTCGCCCCGTAAATCAATCCGAGTCTTTAAACTCAAAACCAGATCCAGTGGATTTTTCCTAGTGTTTAAACTCAAAACCATTTTCCATGTATAAGAAAATCCATCAAAATCCGAAAACCAAAGAAAAACTGGAAATCTTCGAAAACCAACACTTCGTTTGATAAAAAAGGGAACTTCCTCCCGAATTTCATTTCCAATCTCAAATTAAGTCCACAAATCATAACAAAACAGAGTGCATAGAAACATATTCATTCGTCCAAAACCATACCCCAAAGCATCACAAAAATCATATTCTCGAAATACGTGCAATCCGATAAGTAAACAAGTTATAGAAAAACATAATTAAATAAAGCAAGAATATGGAGACATAATTCATGAAATCATATACCGAAAGCACAAAAGCATGATCGAAACATAATTAAATAAGTAAAAATAGGTATGCATGCTCGGTTAGAAAACAAACAGTCCACTCACAACTTCCGTGCCCGTCAATCGCGTCCCGTGCGAACCTCAGCTGTCTCAGGCAAATCCAGACCTGTCAAAGTCTCCAAAACGGGTCATAAACATCTCACGTAAGCTTATCCTAATTTCCCTACTTTTCCCGAACTTCTAAACGTACGTAAACGGGACCCTAAACCTTCGACCACTTAAAACTAACCCGAGACATTGCCCAATTGTCCTGAAACCTATCCCAAAAGATTCGTCACAAAGAGTCGACTAAAAACCTAGTTGGAAGGTTCCTCAGAACAGCTGCCACGTACCCCCACGCGCCGCCCAAAGTGGCTGCACGTGGGCCTCACGCGCCTGCACACAGAGTCATCTTCAACCTCTGTCCAGCCGGTTCAGACAGGGCTGGCCGAACTGAACCGGCGTGACCGGTTCTCAGCCGTTCGTCAGCCGTTTCGGTTCCTTTTTCCACCAAACTCTTCGTCCTCATCCTAGCAACTAATCCCACTCACTAAAACACAACAACACAGCCTAAATCTCAGCTCCCAAACTCGAACTTAAACCCGTCCCAAACCCCTGTCTCTAAATCCGGCCACCCGTGCATCCCCCCGTCACGGCTTCTCAACTGGAGGTTCCTAGGGACTTCCTAAACCTAGTAGAACCCACAAAATCCTTCGACTCAGTCCCAACCTTCATGACCTAAACGTTGAATCAAAACTTCCAAACAGAGGAAACAGAAAAACCTCACCTGTCTGTGCGCTGCCATGAACGCCGCTGTATCCCAGCCCGTCCAACGTCTCGTCTCTGCCTTCTGATCACTCCCTCACTCTGAATTTGAACGGTTTGATCGAACACAGCAACACCACCACCTCGATTCTTCTCTGTTTTCCTGAAAACTTTACCCGCACACCCATAAGTTTTCCTCATCCTCCTCACAACTCATTCATCAGTTCTCACTTAATCTCTACTCACTCTCACCAGGTCACAAAGTCTCACACTTCCCTGCAATTCGATCGATTTCCCCCTTACTCTCAGTCTCTGTTTCTCTCTAGCACGACTCACACACACGACCAAATTAATTTGAACCGTGCAACTAGCCTAGAACCCACTAGACACAGTGCACATGTCAAACTCCTGTGGTCCCCAAACTCAAAATATCCAATTACTCATGTACACTTGGCCTTATCAGATTGGCCCCATTCTCAAGGTACAAAAAGACCAAAATACCCCTAATCTCCAAATTACGATTCTACCCTTAACCGTTCTAGACCCGTGTCTCACTCGTCCAACGTCCGATGAAGGCATGCCGCCTGTCGTTGTACTCAGGACGACGAGACCTACCTAACGATCCTCGGTCTACGTGTAAAAACTCTGTCGTGTGAAAAGTCAACTTTTTCCCCTTCGTTTACCCAAATTACGGTAATGCCCTCAACCTTCCGAACATCATAACTTCCTCCTCGGATGTCGGAATCGGGCGTGCCACCTGTCTACGGACTCGTGACGTCCCAAACTACGTCACGGTCATCGGTCAATACCCAATTGACCGCCCGAACTCAAAGTCAACCTTTTGCCCAAACTAGGGGCAAAATCGTCCTTCTACGCCAAACGTCCAACAGTACCCAACTAAACACCGATTAAGCCCACTAATCCGTCACTAAGCACTTCCTTAATCCCGACTCCCAGGACGGGTCCTTACATTGAGCATGTGACTAATATGAATAGTTGAATTGATTTAGAAACCAGATTATCAACAAATAATACAGTTGATACGAAATTAATAAAACAAATTAACAAAGAGAAAAAAATTTGGAAAGAACTATAAGAATAATATCAACTATTAAAACTCTTGTAAAACTCTTGTTAAATAATTTGACTTTCCATTGAACAAATATTAAGCTTCCTCGGCCAAGAAAACAATGGGATTTTTAAGCTTTATTGAAGCTACTAGACGATTGATCCAACATTTAAAGATCAATTGCGACACATAGATGAAGGATCTTGGTCCAATAACAATAGAAGAACACTTATTCATAGTCTTAACCCCTGGACCAAAATGATGAGATAAAGGCCCAAGTCGCTAAGCTGCTTAACCTCTTGTGTGATTGTGGGCTACATGAGCTTTTGTCAAAGCCTCAGCCCTTGGTCCAACAGCCCGCCTAGAACCCCAATGATAAGTTTTGAATTAAGCATCATTTTATACCCTTTATTCTTATATTTTAATGTTTAAATACCAAACAATAGGAGAAAATAACTTATTTTGTGAGAAATGTGCAGAATTAGATTAAGCTCAAAAATTACAAGAATTTAGGCAAAAAAATCACCTCAATTGGAGTTGTAACGAAGAAATTATGATCGAATGAAAGGAGGCCACCAAAAACCACTCAGGAATTCGGTAGGGGGCTACCGAACCCATTTAACCAGCCGAAAAGTGTATTTGGCAGGCGCTTACCAATTCGCAGGCGTGACCTTCGGCGCACGTGTACCGACGACGAACACCTTGCTTCAACTCGCGTCTACCGAAGGACTTCTATTTTCTTCGGCGCGCACCTACCGAACCTCCTTGCAAGCGTTCAACGGGCGTCCACCGATTGCCCTTCCAGCCCTTCCTTGTGTCGTTGACCTTGCGTTGACCACCTCATTCTAGCCCAAATTTTGGTGAGCTTCTATTGAATCGTTTCCTGTTAAATTCCAGCTCTTTTTTCCTTCATTTTTGAGGAAAATTGTTCAACCATTTTCGAGGAAAATTGTTCAATCCAAGCTTAGATTTGTTTCCTTTTTATCTAGAAAACCTTTTTAATTAGGATTTTTTTTTACCTTTTACCTTTAGAACTTTAATTTAATTAGTTTAATCCTTTTCCTTTTAGAATTTGAATTGTTAACTCCTATTTATTTGAGGATTAATTTTCTCCTATAAATAAGGAGCTTTAGGTTATTTGTAAGGGTCGCCCATTTTTGTACCAAAGCTCTACTTAACCAAATTTCCCTCTTCAATAATTCGAGATTTCCTTATAAAAATCCAATCACACCATATTCCATCATAAACACCGTCACCCGCGACATATAGGGCAGTTCCTAAGTGTCTCACCAAGGAGTGTCGACCACTTAGCATCCATAGGACAGTTCCCAAAGAGAAAAAGTGTAACACGACCTCTTTACCTTATGATTTTCTTTTGTTATTGAATGATCGTTTTGTTGAATTGATCTTTAATATAATTATTGTTTTATATTTTATAAAAATTTCAATAATCTTCCATGTGTTTAAATATCTTGGTTTTTGTTATACTGGTATGTTGTGCTTAATGCTTGATTAGATATAGGGTAATTCCCAAGTCTTAGATCATTGAAAGTGTACAGGGTAGTTCCCGAGCACGTATTTGAAATAATATGCTTGTATTTCGTAGAACTAAGGTTATGGAATTTCGTAGATTTTGGAATTGGCATAAGTTGTAAGACCCGTGTCCTGGAGGGAACTGTGAACGATCTCACATTCCTGCGAGGGGGGAATGGTCTGGGAAGGGAATGGTGGTGTGCCTTAAAGGTGTAGGCACACACCTATCTAACACGAGGCCTTTTGAGAGCTCAAGTGGCTTTGGGGAAGATTGGAACCCCAAAGTTAAGCGAGTTGAGACTGGTGCAATTCCATGATGAGTAACCCCCTGGGAAGTTGCACCGTGAGCTCCCGAAAACAAAACCGTGAGGGCAAGGGCAAGGAGGCCCAAAGCGGAAAATATCGTGCTAGATGAGTTGGGTCCTGACCGAGGAGGGTTGGGTCCTGACAGAATGGTATCAGAGCCAGACCCCGATCGGGAAGTGTACCAGCGAGGACGCTGGGCCTTAAAGGGGGTGGATTGTAAGACCCGTGTCCTGGAGGGAACTGTGAACGATCCCACATTCCTGCGAGGGGGGATTTGTCTGGGAAGGAAATGGTGGTGTGCCTAAATGGTGTAGGCACACACCTATCTAGCACGAGGCCTTTTGGGAGCTCAAGTGGCTTTGGGGAAGATTGGAACCCCAAAGTTAAGCGAGTTGAGACTAGTGCAATTTCATGATGGGTGACCCCCTGGGAAGTTGCACCGTGAGCTCCCGAAAACAAAACCGTGAGGGCAAGGGTAAGGAGGCCCAAAACGGAAAATATCGTGCTAGATGAGTCGGGTCCTGACCGAGGAGGGTTGGGTCATGACATAATTTATGAATGAGTTAGGTTTAAAGATGAGTTGACCATGTATAAATAATAGATTAAGTTAGTTTAGATTATTAATCATGTAGGATAATAGAAACAATCAACTACCCGCTAATTAATTAATCAAACGATAATCATGCTTAGTTACCCTCAATCCCCGATTAAGAACGATCCCTACTTATCAATGTTACATCTACACAAAAGGGTTTTAAATTGCATGTATTTTCAATAAGTGTTAATTTAATGCTTAGTTTTTGCGTATCAATTTTTGCTACCGTTGCCAGGGAGTGAAAAATCTCTTGTGTGATTTCGTTTGTGTAAATATGTTTATAATGTAAATATTTTAGTTGTGCATAAACACCATACTTGTTTGTACATACCATCTTGTTTGTAAATACCATATTTGACTTCCCTTACTTGTCAATATTCTCAATAATATTTCTTATGTATATTCTTTTCTATATCTCATCTTCTTTTTATGTACATATTCACACCTAACGCTCTTGAAGGAACACTCTATATGCAATTAACTTAATCTAAGACCCATGAGCTAGACTTGGGGACGCCCTTGTCAAGGAGATTACACATGAATTTGACCCTCGACTTCAAGATAGATTGACGCCTTACCTAAAGGTAATGGGAGAGCACTATGTGGAGTTCGAAAGAGTGCATAGATCTCGCATCGAATGAGTTTATTGAAGCACTTCGTCTAGGCTGAAGTCGTTAAAATCAAGCGCTTGTTGGGAGGCAACCCAATGGAGGAGTCTACAACAGATTTTCATTCTCTTCCCTTTTCTTTTATTTTTGTTTGTTTTTATTTTTTTTATTGTTGTAAAACTCTATCTCCTACTTGATTCTATGCTTTTTCCTTTGATATATTGAGGTTGATGCCAAATTTAAGTGTGAGGGACGGGTTTACAACTTTGTGAGTCTTACTTTGCAAAAAAAAAAAAAAAATCAAAAGGTTGTCACATTTTTTTTAGTTGTTTTCTACACAATCGTGCAGGAAAGCTAAAGCTAGGTTATGATGATCCCACTTTGACATTGAAAGGTTGATGAAGAAAGACTTTTAATCTAACAATAAAAAATAGTACACTGCTTCTTAAGATGGAGCCTGCTCAAAGTGATGACTCACGTGGAAGGTTTCAAATATATGGGACCAGATAGTTTGATACCTTGGCAACACGTAGATAAGGTATAGAAGGGTAACTGTGGAGACAGATTCAGAGTTTGGTAAAGCTGTTAAATCAGAAGGGTAGTGATGTGTCCATTGCTAATATCCTTCATGATACTTTGTTTTATGTGAGTCCTTTGAGTCTGTTTTAATTTTGTCTCTAGGGATTGTAACATGAAAGCTCATGGTGTGCCTAATCTTGAGTATTAGCATAGAGTGCCCACTTACAAATGTGGGATCCACATTCCACATTTTACTTCAGAAACTAAAGGAAGGGTTCAAGTTAGGCAGAGTAATTTTCTTACATCTTTGGATACAAAAAGCTCAATCAGCCCTCCTGCAGTCGGAACCAAAACTCTGGTGCCATCTCTTTCCTGAAAAATGTAATTACTAATTAGGATTGCACAAGTATAGATTTGGGTTATGTTGAATCATAATTAGATTACACATATTTGCATGCTAAATGATGAGGGTTGGACTCACTGTGTTCAACCAAATGGGCTGGTTTGATATAAAGGCATGTGCATATATCATGTCCATAAAAAATAAACACTTGGCAATTCTTATTTTTGTAACCAAAACAAAAAGAAAGGATATATATATATATATCTCTGTATATAAGTGCCCAGAGGCTAAGGGCAGAGAAGAAGGAAGTTGGGCAAGGAGATCACAAGAATTGGTTTTTGAGTGGTGCATTGTGTCCCTGCAGCATGGAGGGTCTAGATAAACTGGGAAAACAGGTTCTTGTCCTCCATTTATAATTTGAGCGTTTTCATCACTCCCAGAACAACAACAGTTCATCCACTCAATAAACCTAGAAATTTAATTAAATATTAGTCACAAAGGGTAGTGACCTTTGACTCTATGTTGTTTGACAAAATATGACAAAATATCCTTTGACTCTACGTTGTTTGACAAAATGACCTTCTGAATCCGTCTCCACAGTTACAAAATGAACTTTGACTCTATGTTGTTTGACAAAATATTTATTTTTCCTTTTCCTAATATTGGGACAGATCTGAAGTTGTGCTGCAAACTCGGATAAATACAGAGATAGGTTATCAATTGGAGACTAAATCTGGTGGAGAGGCTAGGGCATTTGTGTCAAATTACAAGGGGAGTAGATTAGAGAAGTAATCAATAAAATTGCCAGTAAATGCTATACAAATAATATTATTATCATTAGACGAATATTATTCAATTTGCTCCGTTTGTGAAACTCATTTGGGTCCTTGATATTTTTTTTGTTGAGTTGGAATTTCACTAGGAAAACAGCAGCCAATGAATTAGAATGGGGTGAATGAAAGAGGAAACGTTGCTAATATTAGTAAGATTACTGAAATTTAATTTATTCGGATGTATCAAAGTGTATACGCATACAAGATTAGCTCGATCAATAGTAATAATAATAAGGAATATTCAACTCAACAATAACAAGATTAGCTCGATCACTAGAGATCAATGATTCATAGATCTATAATATATAAATATTCAACTCAATAATTTTAGATTCAGCCTGTTTTCAAGTAGATCAAGAACCGAACACCAAAGCCAACATTTAAAGAATATCAAATGCACTTGATAGAAAATGTGAGGCATACCTTATTGGTGTATATACTCCAGTTAGTAAGAAGCTCAGATAAAAGATGTCTAAAAAGTCCAATTGCCCGCATGTAGTGCAAATGCATCTAGTTCCTGGGAAGCTACATGAATAAAAAAGAAAATGTAATTAACCAGAAATGCTGCATCCATCAGTTTTCATTGCTACAATTTGATATCTTTCACCATAAGAGGAAGAGGGAGGGAGAAAAGATCATCAGAGTAGCAAACAATGTCTTTATCGTGCTTATAAATCACTGATTTACTTTCAGTTCAAGTTCATTACTCTTTTATCACATTATATTTAATTGATTCAAATTTCAAAAGTATAAAATTTGTTCTCCCAAGTAAAACTACTTAAAAGGGTGAAATATTCTCCTACTTAAAACCATCTTGTAATCATAATAGTCTAATATGAAACTAAAGGCCTTATAGTCTACTGGAACTTATCGTCGAAGGCTGCACTCTATGAAATTGCATTTTGATATAACGGAAGAAAAATAAAATGGAGCCTCAACAAGAAAGACAGTTCTTTTGTTAAATATTAACATAAGCATAATTATATATTATTGTGGAGTAATTTTGTATTTGCACATCAGTCGTGCCTAAATGATGAACAACTATCTAACACCTTTCCCCTTTTACAAATCCCTCTATTCAATTGTTTGTAGTGCCTTTCTTAGGAATATAGCCGAAGATGGATGGTGACAAAATCCATGGAAGTAGAGTCTAAAAAAATGAAGAGAGAAGCAGTGGTTAGAGAAAAAGAAGCTGCAACAGCCAAGATGGATGGTGACAAAAACAACAGGACTGTGAACTCCTCTAAACGGTGGGTGACAAATTTTGAAGAGTCTCAGTTTTCATTTTTTGTATCCTTTTTCAGCTTTTATTCCAACATAATGATAAATTTCTAACTTAATTGACTTATATGCAGGGTAACAAAAGCATCTTGAAAGCTTACAAGGGAGATTATTGAAGATCGTACAGAGATTTATTCTTTATTACCCATGTTTTATGATTTTTTTCATGTAAATATAGAAAGCACAGTTTACCAGTGAGATAGGTACTTGCAATAAAATGCTGAAGGCAAAATAGGAGCTGCGTGTGAAATAAAGTGGGTGACAAATCTTAGGTCTGGTGTTTATTTGCCTTTCCCTATGGTTGAAATCATGCAGTTATCAGTACTAGTTATGATTAAGTGTGCTTTAGTTTGGGAATGGAATCAAATAAATATTGGAAAATGAAAGTGAAGAGTGCAGCTTACCAAGATATATGAAATATAGGGGAAATGAGTTTTCTAAATTTCTAATCCCAAGATATTAAATAAAAATGCAGTAAATGGCACATTAGCAAACTACATGTTTTGAAATTTGATGACTTGTCCATTAATACTAGGAAGCAAGTCTTCACACTTGTAATCACATTTTGCAACATGAACTAATCGGAACCAGAAGAACAATTACATTGAAATATTAAATCATGAATACTCCATTCTAGTCACCTAGAACATCTACTATTCTACTGTTTTAAGTGTCCAATTACCATGACAGTAAAAGGAAGATAAAAGACCAAAATCCTATTATTCACAAATTGTACACCTCCTGAACGGTGGACAAAGATGGCCTCCATAATATAGGTAGTTTTCAGACTGATCAGAACGATCAATCAGGTGCAAAATTTTTAAACATGCAACAGTTATTCACTGTCTGCAACATTGAAAGATAGGGGCAATGGATTATAAGTGGATAGATCAGAAGGTGGATTTTGAACGTGACAGTCATGCATATAAGACAGCCGACAAACTTTTCTTTGGGGACAACTATTGTCATAGTCAACCATGTAGAAAATGGAGACAACAATTGATGGAGATATAACGAGGAAAGAACATGAAGAAAACCCCCTTAAATTCATTAACACCCAACATTTTTTTTAGTATGATTGATTTTAGTAAATAAAATGATAATAATTAAATTCTCCTTTTCTACGTGGCCAATAATAATAAAATTCTCCCTTTTGACGTTGCTAGTACAATTGTTCAGTCCATTTGGGCACATTAGTATGAAAATGAAGATGACTCGAATGGAAAAGAGGATGACTCAATCTGACTACCATACCCATCTACTTTAAATTTTAAATCCAATCCAATAAGAAGCCAGAAGAAAGTTGAATAAAAACAAACAATGGAAATTTATCTCGAAACAGCTTCCATCTGAAGGTTACTCGTCTTATAATGAATCTCATCTCCAAGTTTTGAATTTGAATGAACATAGAAGGAGTGCTACAAGAAGAGGAAGAACAACATTAACATAGGTGGTGTTAGTTACGAAAGTCATCATAGAATATGACTTAAATGAAAACATAACTAATTCTAGGATAGGACGAAGGATTAGAATTCATATAGCCAACCCCCAATAGTTCGGACAAGGCTTAAATTCTATTTTACGAGCATGCATCTCTTAACTTTTGATTGAGAACTGCAGAACCATCTAATAACCTTATACCAGTAAAGTGTTTCATATTAATTTAATTTAAACCCAGCAAACACATGCATTGCTAAAACGAAAAGGAGTGATCATACCTGTGGGAATACAATTGCCAGGTTCAACACACCCACTGATAATCCTACAAAAACCAAGCTTCAATGTAAAAAGTCATGTAACTAGAAATCCAATGTCAATTTTGTAACCACACCACCCTCTATTAAAGAAATGTCCACCTTGTCCAAGTCTCAAAGACTCGATACGAGAAGAAACCAAAGCATATGGAACACTATGTGCAAAATTCTTAAGTGGACTTATAACAAGATGCTATTCTTAAGTGGACTATCATACAACACGTTACAAAATATTCTAAATTGAGTGAGTGTTGTAGGAAATGCATCCATCTAATATCATGTGGCCCATTTCTAATTACGTTAGCCTAAATTCCTCATACAAACATAGCCCAAGGGTGTAATTTGTATGCAATGTGGGATTGTAGAATCTATGCCTTGGTTCATATGCACTCTTAAACGGAAGCCCAGCAAGACAAAAAGCATATGTAAAGGGAGTGATCAAAGTTCCACGATGATAGCATGATACTTACACCACAAAGAGGCACAGAAGCAGTACCAGCATGAGGTCCTGCTAAAGAGATAAAATTCTCGACCTGTTTTAATAATTTAAAAAGTAAGAACTTTCATGTTTTTAAGTCCAAATACATTAGGAAACTTATAAAAGAAATTCCCATGAAGCAAATGAAACAATGATATGTAAGAAAGATCTGTAAATCTAATGGAGCATATGCCTATAAAGAACAAAAAAATGTGAATAAAATTCTCTTAAGTCAATGAGACCCACAGATAGATCTGATGGGCCATTATAACATATTAAAATGATTTCATAAAATCCTGAAGAACTTCTAATTGTTCCTTATGGATTGGGTACAATTAAGCACCATATGAGTTTGATAACTGAAGTTCCATTTTAATAATGAAAGGAAGTAGAGAAAACTTAGAAGTAGCAGAGTTTGGTAAACTTAATCTTATAGGATCACTGCAGAATTCTTTCACACTATGTGATCTGCAACAAAGTTTCAGTAATTAAAATTCGATGCATAAACCAAGTTTGTACACAAATCATAGATGAGCATAATATTTGTGCAGTGAAATGTCCTTCTCCAAAAACTATACACCTTTCACAGTGCTCTGCTCACGAAAAATGAGTCAATTTGGAATATAAGTACTTCCCATGTTTTTTCCCACAAGTGATTTTGTAGCAGCAAAGGAAAAGGGTGCCTATTTATTAAAAACTATAATTATTTGTTATGTGTATCAGTAAATATGTAATTTACCTTGCAGAATCTTCCTTGAGGACCTTTGTTGGCTGTCTGTCCAAAAGCACGAAGAGTTCTCCACCAGGGTAGTAATCAGTAATCAAGCAAACATGTGTTTTGGTCTGCAAACATATTTATACATCACGCCGAAGTTTGACGAGATCCATTTATAGCGTGAGACTTAACCAAGCATTGGATCCAGTGGAAGACTCCAAAGACTTAACGAAACAATATCTGCCAGTTATCAGTAATGTAAAACTATCTTTTACTGATAATAGAGTTTGGTAAACTTAGAATTAAGCACCATCACTGCAGAACTTGGTTTGGGGCTTCAGTGGGTTCGAATACGGTCTGGGGCTTTGGTGGGTATCGGTGGGATTTGGGGCTGGTTTATGAGGATGAATTGGTATGGTGGGTAAGTGGGATTTTGGGTTGGGTGGGTGAGATTTGGAGGGTACGTATGAGAGAGGCGTGGGTTGTTGGCGACAGAATTTAGGGGTTGGCAGTGTGGCGCGGTGGCTGTAGGTTGGAGGAGATGTGGGTTAGTGAAGACTGAAGAGAATGAGGCGAGAACTGATAAAGGATTTGTAACTATAGAGGTGGAGACGCGAGATTGAGGATTTGGGTTTCTTTTCTTTGAGAAACAATTCAAGTGCGAACAAATGAGAAGGAATTGAGCGTTGGCGCCTTTAGAACTTAAGTGCAGGAACTGAAAATTTTGGGTTAAAAGAAATTTCTTTGTTTTAAGGGCGTGCAAATGCACGCCATAAAAGTTAATTTCTTTAGGGCACACAATGCACGCCTTAAAAACCTTATTTTTAGGGCACACATTCAAAGCACGCCCTGAATAGCTATAAACGAAGGCGCACACATAATGTGCACCCTAAATAGTCTAAGAATACCCTCTATTAGGGCGTGCAAAAATGCGCGCCCTAATTTGAGCGCCCTAAAAGCCTTCTTTTGGTGTAGTGTGTGTGTTTTATGGTTTTTTTTTTCAAGAATCTTATGATTCCCTTAACTAGTCAATGATGAATTGGAACAAAATAAGAATATTATGGCATTTGCATGTCACATTGTTGGAATTCTTGTGCTAATTGATATATTTTGATTATTGTGACTTGTAGTATATATGGTTTGTAAAACTTGGTACAGAATTCACATATATGTTAGAATTATGTTTTGAATTGCATAAACCCTTTTGAGATTTTGAGCTATATATTCTTTTTTTTCTTGAGTGTAAATCATTTATAGCTTATACATGTCTTATATGATTACTTGCAATAGTTTTAATGAACTAGAGATTGCTAGAAGAGGACCGGTGGACAAATACGTACACATCCGTATTTATATCTTCTCTGAGCTGGAGACGCTTTCTTCAACATTAAATTGAATGATTTTCTAGGAAGGGTGAGAGTTAAAAAGAACTTATTCATCCGCCCGCCCTCTCTCATCTTCTCTGCTCTTCATTATCGAAGGGATTCAAGTCTATTCTAAGCTTTGTATCGGCTGAGGAGGAAATAATAAAGATATAAGAGAAGTAGCTAAGTGAGTGTAAAGCTACTTCTCTTCTCTATTTATATTGGGACAGATTTTGTATTAACCCAAAATCATTTTCTTGTTTCCGCAACAAATTTCGAAATAGGGTATCGACTCGTTTTCATACTCTAAACCAGGTATCCATAATAATTCCTGCATATAATATTGAATTTCTTACTCAAAACAATATTCCACAAAGAGAATATTACATATTGCATAAGCCAGTTGCAACCATTTTATTCTTCGATTAAAATTAATAGATAATAATAATTTTTGAGAATAGTAACTAATTCATTTGTACTTTTATTATCAAATTGTTTACATCATATGAAGTGGAAGAATGTAAAGGCATTCAACACGTGAGATTTCATTTCTTAAATTCTGTCAAATTTACGTGAACAAAAGTGGGCCAACACAAACACGATCATGGTGAAATTTACAGGCCAAATTTTCTTCACGTCCGTTCTCAGAATTGTTATTGAGATGGTTTATCTACAAGAAGTCATATATACCAAATTATGAGTATGTCTTTTATTAGATTTGGTCCACAAGTCATAGAAGTTTCTAATTTGCACAGTAAATAGTTGACATTATGTCCCAACTAGCCTCACTATAGGCGTCTCCGTGCCTGCGTGAGGCTTTTCAGCGCGCTTCGCACGTCCTCTTGCATTATCCGATATTACGTTATTTTCTATTTATAATTCTCAAGTAGAAAAATGACCAAATCATATAATAAAACTGAATAACGTACAAACTAAATTTTACATAACAAATTTGCCTAGACTGGGAGATTTTGAATTTTCCTTTACATTAAAAAAATGCCTACATAAAAAATGAAAATTCAAAATCTCGTTAGCTAGGCATATTTCTTATGTAAAATTTAGTTTGTATATTATTCAGTTTTATTATTTGATTTGGCCATTTTTAAACTTGAGAATTGTAAATAGGAAATAACGTAATCTCGGATAACGCAAAAGGGCACGCGGAGCGTGCGAAAAAGCCTCACACATGCGTGGAGCAGCCTGCTATGAGGCTAGTTTAATTAAAAACATTTTTATATTATTTGTATGATTAAATAAATTATTAAAACTATGTTTTTTTAAGTACTGAACTTTTACCCTACCAACAAGCTCATTTGTCATGTAAATCCAAAGTAGGACGTTTATTGCTGAGAGTTTTTATCAATTTAGTCAGCAAAATGTCTTCATCGGGCAAAAGTTATTGACTTTTTGCTAATATTACTCGATGAACTTTAGGCAACGGAGTCGTGCACTGAGAAACTTTATGTTACCCATCGAATGCCCTATTTTCATCGTGCAACCTCAAAGCATATAATATTGAATTTTATACTCAAAACAATACTCCACAAACTAAGGGAAGAAGAGAATATTAATTGCATATTGCATATGCCAGTTGCAACCATCTTATTCTTCAATTAATATTAATAGATAATAGTAAATTTTTAGAATCGTAACTAATTAATGAAAAGCAGCTTAGTTACATGGTCGATCATCAATCTGCTTTCAAAAAATACATGTATAATAGATAGGCTGTTTAATTGTTATCGTACCAGAACTGTTTCTGAAGATTGTCAGCCTGCTTTTCATCAATCTGGAATGCCTTGGCTAGAACATCGGGGTTGATGGGAGGGTTGGACCCGAAGACGGCATTGGCGATGGTGATGACTCCAGGGTTCTGGCTGCTAAGAGCAGCAAGGGCTAGGGCGTTGGAGTGTCCCACATTGAGTTGGAAGTGAATGAGACCCTCTGGGAACACAAACACGTCTCCCTTATACAACACTTTGGTGAATAGCTTGTTCTTTTGGCCATTAATGTTGGAGGTCACGAAGCCAACATAGAGTGAGCCTTCGAGGACGACGAGGATTTCCGTGGCACGAGGGTGGGTGTGAGGAGGGTTGAGGCCGTTGGGTGCAAAGTCTACACGAGCCGCTGATATCCCGAGAGTGTTGAGTCCTCCTATTTGCTCCACATTCGCCGGTGTCACTATTGAACCCAGTGGATTTGAAGTGTTTCCCGCGTTTCGGAGTCCATCGAAGAAGAAATCATTTGCTGACACCAGCATCGGGTCTTTGCAGAATTTTCCATTCACAAACACTGCTTAATCACAAAGAAATCAATCATATATCCAACATTTACTACATAATTAAATTATATAACACGTGCATGGAATGGATAATTAATAATGCATGATCAGCAATGCGCGCAATATGAAACACATAATAATTAAGCTATGCATGCATGTACGTACGAGCATTTTGGGTGTTCTTAACTGCGACGCAGAAGTCCTGAAGGGGACTGGGGTCTGAGGCAGAGACAAGGAGGAGGGTGGCCAGTGCTAACATGGCAACACCAGTTGCAGGGAAATGGGCACCTTTCATGATCATCATAATATCCGGAATTTCGAAACCTAATTAATAAAAATTAGATTATGATTCTTGGTTGAGCTAGAGAATAAGAGATGATTGAAATTGTTGCTGGAACTTGTGTATTTATAGACATATATAGAGAGACTGATGAACTGGTCTTGGATTTCCATGTCAATTGCGGCAGGTAAAGACTAAGGATTAATACTGGAAGCAGGTAACGACTAATTATTTATCTTATATATAGGTAGGATTGATATTTAGACCGAATAGCAGGTAAAGACTCGGTTGCTAAGGTCTATAAAGTGTGTATATATATAGTAATAGTTATGAAGAAGGTGGAACTGTGTTGGACTTGGACCGATACAAAGAGAGAGAGATCTAGAAAATGAAACTAATATTAATATATTACAATTGAAGTATTCCAATGTGTTATGGATTCAATTATTCAAAATTAGAGAATGAGGATCACATTCTATTTTTTGAATCATTCTCATCATCAAATTAATTAATTAATTAATATATATGCTGCCAATGTACCGGGCAGAATCCACACTTTGCCAAAACAGTCATTAGACGACCATAAAAAAATTGTCTTATGAAAAGAATAAGCAATATTTATGTGTAAGTGACATTTATTTGAAACGTATCAGACGATAGTTTTTTTTTTCGTATAAAATCAAATCAGGTGATGGTTGTTCAAAAAATTGTCGTAAAAATTTAAAAAGTGTCATCTAAAATATAATCAGACGACCCTTTTTAATAGATATTATCACCTGATTATATCATAGAAGAGAGTTTTTTATTCTTGCCTAATTTTTAAAAACTGTTGTCTAAAATGTAATCAGACGGAGGTTTTTAATAAAAACCATCATCATATTATGTCAAACGGAGGGTTAAACTGTATGTATATATGTATGTGTATGATTTGACCTTTTTCATACGATTTATCTGAAATGCATGCATGTTTACAAACGGAGGGTTAAACTATATATGTTTTCAAAATGAGTTTATAACTTATTGATTTTTGGTCCACTCACATTTTTACTGCTTTATTGACCCTGCAGGCCTTGATACAGAGATAGGGGCGGATACTGAGGCTGAGAAATAGATAGTACTGTTGCGTACCTGACACCCTACGTGGTCGGTTTTTAGTACTTGTATTGTACTGACATATATATATGCTCGATCATGTATAATAGATACGTATCCCTTGTCTGACAATGTGGTAGTGTAATTTGTATGTTTATATTTGAACCCTTAAAGGGTATTTTCGGTCTTATGAGTATGATTGTCAGACGGGAGCATGACACATTCCCCTATGATTCCTGGGGGATCGGGACGGGTCCTGTCATATGGCACTATAAGCAGGTATTTGGAGTTTTCTTAGGGTGCTTATTTCATTGTTTATTTGTGTGATTTTCATAAATAATTTGGATTCAGCCCAATAATCGGGTATTTGTTGTTTTCTTGCTTGGGTCATCTGTAAAATGTATATCAATGGTACCATACTATTTAATTTCTTCATTTTTAACTGTATATTTCATTATGGATGAAAATTTGAAACTTTATGATACATGGATATCAAAGGTACCAGACGGTTTAGGAAAAGGAGGGAAAAAGGTTGGCTTCCTGTACTAAGGAATTATTATTTTTACTCTATACTCCCATCACATATATATATATATATATATATATATGTACGGTACAACCATGCCATTTTTCTTGGTCATAATATATCTTCTACACTTCAAAAAACTGAAGATATCTGCTCGGCTATTAAAAAATTTCCTTTTCTCAGTCTTATATTCTCTGCGCTCATAACAAATCTTTGAGGCTTTAGTTTTCCCTCTCTCTTTAGTTTGTTTGTTCATATTCACTTATTTCATATGGGGCTTTCAATGTGTAATATACAAATGGTTCATGTGAGGGAAATATTACTGTATTATACTTCTTGGGGCACGGATCAAAGGAAGAAGCATGAGTAAGTTGTAGGAAATGACGTATGTACATTATTATGTGAGGGAAATTTCCTTTACATTAAAAAAATGCCTACATAAAAAATGAAAATTCAAAATCTCTCTAACTAGGCATATTTGTTATGTAAAATTTAGTTTGTATATTATTCAGTTTTATTAGTTGATTTGGTCATTTTTATACTTGAGAATTGTAAATAGTAAATAACGTAATCTCGGATAACGCAACAGGGCATGCGGAGCGCGCCGAAAAGCCTCACACATGCGCAGAGCCGCCTGCTTGTTAGGACAGTTAGGTTAGTTATGCAGTTTGTTATGGAGGTTAACTTCCAGCTATTAATGAGCTGTGAAGAAAAGCCAGGTGTCACAAGCTCATTTGCTATGATTGTTTTCTGTTTTTCAGTCTCTTTAACATGTATATACTGCTACCTTTTGTAAGAACGATGGACGATTCATTTTCTCATCAATACAACAGTGTCTTTCTTCCTTCTTCTTCATATCTTCTTCTGGTTTTCACTATTCTCTCCTAGGTTTTGATGGTATCAGAGCTTCGGCTCGATCCTCAATCTCATCTTGACGGGGTCCTCTGCGCGGTAACGTTTCGGAGTCGTGATCATCCGTCAATCTTGAGCTGACTATCAATTCTGAGCTTGTTCATCAATCCTGAGCTCATCTCCGTCATAGCTAAGTTCCTCTCAAATTGTGTTCTTTCTTCTGGTTTCTGTATATTTGTCAATCGAAGTCTTGTTTCTCCTATTGATCAAACGTCATTGTTGTAGTTAAAAAAAGGTTGTTGTTGCTTGAATTCCAGTAGTAATCTTGATATTGATAAATTGTTCGATGTGTTGTTACACTAAGTCATCTGTTGAAGTATGGTGATGATTGTGCAAGTTATGGTTAATTGAGTGGAGTGTGATCAGTGTCTCAGTCCAAGTAGCAGTACGAAATCCTAAGAAGTTGTAGTCAAATTCAGGTTGTGTGAAATTGATTACAGTGAAGAAGTGTACGCAGTTCAAGAATGTCTAGTTCCCAGTCTCAAGTTCTTGGATCTAGTTCTCAGAATGCTCCCATTTTCCTCCCAAATATCATGCTTGATGAGTCCAATTACTCTACCTAGCTTTTTCGAATGGAATCATTTTGGGGAGGTTTACACTTGCTTAGCTTTGTTGATGGTACCACTAAGTGTCCCCCAGAGTATGTATTAGCTGAAGATGGTGTCACCAAGATCTTAAATGATGCTTTTGTCAAATGGAAGGGTCAAGATCAGAATATTATCAATATGATAGGGCAAACCCTGAGTCCTAGAGCCATGTCCTGTGCTATGGGAAGCCTGTCTGCTGCAGCCATGTGGTCAGGACTAAAGTCAAAGTTTGCTGATTCAAATAAGCAAAACATTCTTCAACTCAAGGCCAACCTGCAAAGGATTAAGAAAGGGCATGACTCTATTGAAATCTATTTGGAAAAAATCAAAACTGCAAGAGATGCTCTTGCAACAGTGGGGGTACTCTTAGATGATGATGATGTTGTTGTCACTGTTCTTGAAGGTCTTCCACCAAAATTTACTGCCATCAAAACTATCATTAGGACTCCGACCACATGTTCTATGATTAACCTCAAAACCTTGCTCAAGGAAGCAGAATATGACCTGGAGCAGGCCTCTCAGTTTACTACCATGCATAATCTGACTGCTATGGTTGCCAACATTTCACTGACTTCTCAGGCTGCATCTGGTCCCTCAAGTACTTTCAGTGTGTCCCCTGGTCCATCAGCCCTTTTTTTGGGAATGCCCACCTCTCAATCTACTGGGTCTGCTTATCAGCTTTCTCAGCATATGCAGCCTATTTCTTCAACACCCTTGTCCTCCCAATCACAGTTCACTCACATGCCTCCATACTCCATGAATTCCCCTGCCTATACAGGTGATGGCTTTGGGAGTCAAATTTTTCCAACATACTTTGATGGTAGAGTAAACCAAAGTCTCCCAGCATTTTTTGCTACTGGAAGAGGTGATGGAGGTTAAATTGAGGGAAGAGAAAATAGTGTAGGAGGAAGAGGAGGCTATGGTTTTCAATATTCTAGTGCCTGTCAGTTGTGCAATAAGATATGGCATTGTGCCAAGACCTGTAATAAACTGCAAGCCTTTGATGTCACTGGTAGGAGTGCTGGAACAAGTAGAGGTAATAGTGGTGTTGAATGTCAGTACTATGACAAGAAATATCACACAGCAGACAGATATTATCATCTGATTGGTTTTCCAAATTCACGTGGTGGTGCCTCTACTCCAAGAAGTTAGTCTGGTTTCTTCACAAACAGGCCTAGTTTCAACCCCACAAATCATCACAGTTTCCACAACATAAACAACACTAATGGTACTCAGTTTGGTTCATCTGGTACTATTTTTGGCTCTTCTGATCTGACTGGGTTGCCTACAAATCACAATTCTCCTACACTAAGCAACACTACAACAGATGGTAACAGTGTTTCTTTTGCTGGTAACAATGCAATGGTGGCCTCTGGCAATATCAGTTCTTCTGGTAGGCCAACTGTGCCCTATTGGATTGCAGATTCTGGGGCTTCTAATCACATGACCAGTGACATCCAGTTGCTTCATAATGTCACATCTTACCCTACTACTGATACTGTGACTATTGGGAATGGTGAGAATTTGTCTATTACACACAGTGGTAACTTTTCTTTGGGAGTATTAGCCTTGTCTAATATCTTGCTAATTCCTAAACTCAAAGCAAATCTGCTATCTGTTCATCTGCTCTGTAAACACAACAACTACAGGGTTATCCTTGATGAGTTTGAGTGCATTGTGCAGGACAAACTGCAGGGCAAAGTTCTGTTCAGTGGGTTGAGTAGAGGAGGGCTATATCCACTTCCATGTCTTCAACAAAATGCTTCATAGCACGTTAAGTTCCAATTGCAGCATTCTGCTTTTCTTGGGAAACAGGTTCAGCATGAGCTTTGGCATAAACGGTTGGGACATCCATCTAATGATATTACTAGGTCTATGTTGCAGAAAGCCTATCTCTTAAACAAAAATAAGTCCTGTACACCTTCTCCCTTGTGTCAAGCCTGTATCAAAGGCAAGTTCACTAAGCTTCCTTTTCCAGTGTCTACATCTAGAGCTACTGAACCTTTTGCTTTAGTACACTCTGATGTTTGGGGTCCTGCACCTCAAGCTTCTATAGAGGGATTCAGGTATTTTGTACTTTTCATTGATGATTGTACAAGGTATACATGGATGTTTCCTATGATCAATAAAAGTGAGGTGTTTAGTTTCATTTCAAGAATTTATTTGCCTATGTGTTACATCAATTCCATGTCTCTATTAAGTGCTTAAGATCAGATGATGGTGCATAGTTCATGAGCTTAGCATTTAAGAATTTCCTAAATGAGAAGGGTGTTCTTCATCATATTTCTTGTCCCTATACCCCTCAACAAAATGGGATTTCAGAGAGAAAGAATAGGCATATCAGAGAAACAGCAGTCAGCATGATCAAGCAAGCCTCCCTACCAGACAAGTTTTGGTACCATGCCTGTGCTTTGGCCATTTTTCTGATCAACAGGATGCCAACTGACACACTGAAGATGCAATCTCCCTATGAGGAACTATATAAGGTACTTCCTGGGTTAGATGCTATCAAGGTGTTTGGTTGTGATTGTTATCCACTTCTAACTCAATACAATTCTCACAAATTTATGGCAAAGTCAGATCAATGTGTTTTTGCTGGGTTTTCTCTAAGGTACAAAGGTTTATCTGCTATCATCCACAATCAGGAAGGCTGATTATTTCTAGATATGTTGTCTTTGATGAAACCTGTTTTCCATATGCTCTTTCATCCTCAAAAACACCTTCTCAACACCTCAGTTCTATGGTTTAATCTCAGCCTCCATATTTTTCTCTTTTTCCTCCCCCTTCAGTGTTCCCAACACCTACATAGGTTTCTTCTGAGAACTATGAATCAGTACATTCTGAGGTCCCTTCTGACCCTGTTGATGCCCCCATTATTGGGATCACTGGAACTTCTTTTCGTAGAACAGTGGTGCCAGTTTCATCTTCCTCTCATCCTTCCTCTGAGGATTCTGCATCCTTGGCTGCTGAGTTCCTTTCTACTCGTGTTACTACCACATCAGCTGTTTCTGTTCACACTCCCATTCCTTCTTCTGTATCTGATCCGGGAGTCCCTTCATCTGCTGTTGATAGGACCCACCCCTAATCCCCTGGGATTAATGGCTAAATCCTGCTCCCGTCTAACTTACGCATGACACGAAGTCTAAACTAACGTCCAACCTCGATGTAACACGTAAGTCTGACAAGGGATTCTCGATCCAACCATCCCAAAAGTGACTGGACTTCCCAGAGTGCATCGAACTACTGTGGATCGTGGGTGTGATGTCTCCGTCTCTCTCGACCAACAGCCCGTACCGCAACAACCTGGAGGGTATCGAAAACATGAAAAGATTGTGAGTGGACAAAAATAAATCATAAGTTCAAAAACAGTTATCAAGAAAATATAAGTACATTTGTAGCCTCCACGCAAAAACCAATGCATGCATATCAATTCATGTTAGAAAACCATTAACGAAAACCATTTGAAAACCCAAATCACATCCGCTATTCAAATCCAGGCCTTAGCCTAAAATCACAAATCAGTCTCCAATACGGAAACTCAGTCCCAAAACTCGTCAAATCCAATTCATCCGGTCCACTGCCCAAAACATCGAAAAACCAATGAAAAACATCAATCATACAAGTTACTGAATCTCAAGTGCGCCTGAGTCTTTAAACTCAAAACCATGCGCAATAACCAGGCCTTCCTGGGATATCAACGAGTCTTTAAACTCAAAACATAATCACAGGCCTCGGGGGGTATCACAATAACCGAGTCTTTAAACTCAAAACATATCAATCCAGAGCCCTCCCCCCGTCAATCAATTCGAGTCTTTAAACTCAAAACCAGATCTAGCGGGTTTTCTTTTCATTTTCCGGGTCTTTAAACCCAAAACCATTTTTCATTCGAAAACCATAGAAAATCCATCTCCGAATTCGCAACAATGATTCCGTAAGCTAGCATCCGGAATCATCATCCCGAACCCAAATCCAGATTTCCTTTCCAAACCTCAAAACCAAATCCGAAATCTCAATTTCTAAATCCAATTTCAAAACCAAAAGCTCATGAACAGGGCTCAAAGCCCAAAATCTCTTTTCCAAAATCCATTTCAAATCCTTGAAATCAAATCATTAAAACCACAGTCAAATCACAAGATTATTCAGAATCTCGTAAAACGTGCAAAACCGTAAATACCTCGAAAATTGTGCAAAACCGTAAACCATCAAGATCATAAATCAAATCATAGAATCACGTATAGAACAACATATAAAAACATTTATGCATGCATCAAGAGTTAGAAAGCAAAGTCCACTCACAGACCATAGCGTCGTCGTCTCGATACGCGGGCACTTACGCCGTTCCCGGCCGTTCCACTAACCTCGGCTTCGCTGAGCCTGTCCAAATCCCATAATACGGTTACTAACTACTTCACAAAGATCATACTAAAGCCCCGTAATTTTGCCAAATTTTTAACTATTTTTAATCGAGGCCTAAATCCTTCGGGCATCCTGAAATATATCGAGACGATGTCCGATCGACTCGTAACTAGTCTTAAAATGTTCGTTACATCGATACGATAAAAAGTCGTGTTGACAACTTCCCCATGAACAGTGCCAATTTCCCTCACGTGCCGCTCAAAGGGGCTGCGCGTGGAAGCCATGCGCATGCACTGTTCATCGTCTCATTCCTCTCGCCGACTCGGTCCAGGCCGGTTCGAACCGATCTTGTTCGACCGAACCGGCATCCACGGTTTTCCACTATTTCTTGTCCAATTTCAGTCCTTTCTAATCCATTTAATTATTCCTTCTATTCCTACTTGATCCTTCTCATTAAAACACAAATTAAAGGCTCGAACGTACCTCCCAATTTGAAGGACGATTTGCAGAAAAAAACAGCTCCCTGTTCCCAGCCACTGTAGTGTCCTCCGGCCACGGGTTTAGGTCCCTGAGTTCAGGAACATTATTTTAAGAGTCTTATACACATTACAGACGCACAACAACTAACGAAAACCCTTGATTTTCGTTTTACCCGAATTCAGAAAAACAGGGCAGACAAGAGGCTTACCTTCCTTTTGTCTTCCGTCGTGGCTTCCACCGTGTTCTCTTCACGACTTAGGTTCAAACCCTACTTGCTGAACCCTACCACAGACACGGTTTTATTGTGTTTGATCAATTGAAGCCCACGGCCTTCACGGCTTGACTTCTCTGTTTTCTGGTTTTCTTACCTCGTACAGTCCCCCCCCCCCCCCCCCCACCACCTTTTACTCAGTCTTTCACAATTTACACCGACAAGAGATCACACACGCCTCTAAACTTTCACTCGTTACTTCTGAGTTCACCCCCACACTCACTCGAATGAGGAAACTATCTATGTTCCTCAGAACCCGAGCAACTACAATTCTCACTTGTCGATTTTGACACCAAGTAAGACGGTGACAATATTTTCCATAAACCTCTAGACCCAGGACACGTGTTCCAATCTGATGAAGCAACCATCCCAAGGCAGCCACATGGCCAATTGTAGCTAGGCTCAAATCCCAAGGCATCTCAATGACCAAAATACCCATGCCTTCCAAAATTACCATTTTGCCCTACGTATTCCCTGACTCGTAACTTTGTTAGTCGACGTCCGATAACGGCGTGCCACCTGTCGTTATACTCAATACATCGAGACCTATCTAATGGTCTTCGAAGTGCGTAAAAATTCCATGTCATTTGAAAAGTCAACAACTTGCCCCTTTTAACCAAATTACTGAATTTCCCCTGAACTTCCGAATGTCGTAACTTCCTCCTCGAACGTCGGAATCGGACGTGCCACCTGTCTATGAACTCGTGACGTCCCAAACTACGTCATGGTAATCGTGCAAACTCCATTTGACCACCCGAACAAAAAGTCAACTGGTGGCCCAATTCCAAGGGTAAAATCGTCATTTCGCACCGTCCGTCCGAACGCATTCCATTAATCACTGATTAACTTTACTAATCCATCATTAAACACTGATCTAATCCCAATTTCTGGGAAGGGTCGTTACAATCTACCCCCCTTAAAGCATTTCGTCCCCGAAATTCCGCATCTCGTACTTCTGTAACTATCGGGGGGAAAATCCACTATTCTCACACCTGGGACTCCTACCCAGTGTCCATCATTTGTAAATCTAAATTAGCTGGACAGTCCCTAAACTGTCACCCCAACTTGGTCAAATGAACCATTCCTACGTTTCAGTCCATCTGATAATCAACCCTATCTCATCGGGGTCAACACTTTCCAGCTTGTACCCAAGGTATCTTTAACATCACACAAGCCGACACTCAAGATTCAACCAACACTGGGTACGCCACCACCCCACTGTTACTCGTTCCAACATTTTCGACTCCTTCTCACGTACCAATATCCCAGTACCGCTTGCGAGTTCGCCATCGTGGAACACAAATCTCAAGTACACCCATCTACAAGACGGCATCTACGGATCTCGGTGCTCCTATGTATCAAGATTCTTACAATGTTCCATATAATTTCTATCAGCGGCTCACGTCGACCTCATCGGAGTCACTACGTACTCGTCTATGCCCCTAATTCAGTCAATCATCTCACCCGTGGTTCTACTAACCACTAACACTGTCAACTCGTGGGATCACCATCCACAGTCTATACTATCTTTCTAAAACTGGACCCTATCAAGTTCTGTCCATCGTGATCCCACATCGTTAATCACACATCTCAGCATCGGGGTCCCACTAGCCAATCGTGGCTTTGAGCATCCAGCTCTTCAACAATAGCCAACAGTTCACTCTGGATCACCCGGATCCAGTCCACATGCTTCCACAGAAAATCTAACATATCGGAACTACGCCGATCATCCATCTATCCATAGGGTATCTCTTGGTACAAAACATCCTTGTAACGTTACTGAACCCTTCCTTCCTACGCGTCTAAGTACATCACTTCTATCAGAACATCACGCTGCACGTCTAGATTATGGTTTCCCTTCAATAACTTCAAATCCATCAGTTACAGTCACTCATTCTCAGCTTCCTTCCGTTGTCCTTCGACGGAACACATAATGGTCCACAAATATCACAAGTCATTATGTCTTAATCCAACTTAGCACGATCCCAAAACGTTCGCCTTACAGGCCTCACTCGGTGTCGCCAATTACGCTTTCTACTCCTAAACACATCCACAAGTGTCCATAATCAAGAGGGGGTCACAACTCCTGAAGTTCTTTTGAGTCGTCTGAATCGACTCCAGGGTACCTACCACACAACCTAATCACCACCTCGGAACTAGACACAATATCTCATCGCCTCAAGCTCAACATATCCTGATTCCGAAATTCCAACTACGATTCTTCATCCTCAAATATACCACCTCCGAACTTCCTGTCCAAATGTCTGTTTACTTACTACACTGAGGCAGTCCACAACTCCTACGGGGCCTACCCACGTATCCAAGATCAAGTCAACTCACCGACCACCCGCCTGTCGGTTATCTCTATTTATACACATCCAAACGGGTATCAATCATCACTCCTTCTGATGATCACATTCCAACCTTCCCGAGGTTCAACTACAAGCACCACTATCACACTCGTAATCGACTTTCGGGATCAAAATTAGCAGTTACTCACCTCGGTCTCCTGAGTCACGATCCATGCTCAGGAAATTAACCAGTATGGGCCTCAACATCACCCAAATGCCAACCTCGACGTTTCTAGCACAACAGGATGAGCCCCCGAAAATCAACCTCACAACTGGTCAAACCCAACCATACCAACCTAGCTCGAGGCTTCGGTCCTCTGCGCTTCCGCTGCGCCACTCTGATCAATTAACGGCATCCTGACTGCTCGTACCGATACATGACCTTCCAATGGTTATCACATATCCCTACTCGGTTT
The DNA here is from genome assembly GCA_032719365.1 of Prinsepia uniflora. Lineage (NCBI taxonomy): Eukaryota > Viridiplantae > Streptophyta > Magnoliopsida > Rosales > Rosaceae > Prinsepia > Prinsepia uniflora. The sequence continues at coordinate 61,097,246 of CM064876.1, forward strand.
AAGTTCCTTCCAGACACCGGCATTTCATGCCTGGTCACAACCTCAACTCGATGTGCCCATCCGACCATTCACAAGCATCCCAGCTTGTGGCACATCATTCCGATCTAGTGATCACAGCACACTAATCCCGAGCCTTTGCTCCTACCGAGCCAAAACCCTCCGTCTACGCTCGGGTCGGAAAACTGACCTCCCTTGTACTCCACACCGCTAGGCAACACAATGCTCAATCAAACACCATCATCTCACTGGACAAGTCCAGAGTCATCCACTAACCATTCACTACCTCGGCTGCACCTAGCAGCACCAACTCCAATCCAGCCGTAAATCGGCCCAACTACAACAATCATCTAATCACAAACCCCAACTCACAGTTTTCGGCTAAAGACTTACTCTGGGATTCCCCACTCGGGTACTGACAATCCAAACCAATCGTCCTACGGGGTTCCTCAAGTCATCCTCGTCTCACGGGTTATCCAAACCCTCGCTAGGGGGAAGTCTCAATGTAGTTCCTAATCCCTGCCACTCAAAGCATCGGGCTACTTGTAGCCACACAAGTCCATACTGTCATCTAATTGCCATCTGACCCAAGAGGCCACCGTCAACCGGCCTACGTAAACCACTAGCTCAATAGACTACTATCGGCCCCATAGACCGACCATCCCACTTAAATGTAGCTCGCCAGCTACCATCCAGGTTAAACTTGCTGACATAACTCCGACTCTATGGTCCAAGCATCAAGAAAAACCCAGCGCCACTTATGCTAACTACTCTGGCTCTACACCGACATACGTCATACCTTACACAGCGTATCGTGCGACTATCACCCTAGAACTAACAATCGCTGCTAACTAACCACAACGAACATACTATCACTATCGCATCTAGGTTGCTGAAGGGCTGTTTCGCGTCGAGACATCACATCCATATTAGTATCATAACACCCACGTCGTCGAACCAACGACTCTGGGAACCAAACCTCGCGCAGAGCGCACAAAACCTGCTCTGATACCAATTGACAGGGCCCACCCCTAATCCCCCGGGATTAAGGGCTAAATCCTGCTCCCGTTTAACTTACGCATGACACGAAGGCTAAACTGACGTCCAACCTCCATGTAACATGTAAGTCGGACAAGGGATTCTCGATCCAACCATCCCAAAAGTAACAGGACTTCCCAGAGTGCACCGAACTACTGTGGATCGTTGGCGTGATGTCTCCGACTCTCTCGACCAACAGCCCGTACCGCAACAACCTGGAGGGTATCGAAAATATGAAAAGACTGTGAGTGGACAAAAATAAAGCATAAGTTCAAAAACAGTTATCAGGAAAATATAAGTACATTTCTACCCTCCATGCAAAAACCAATGCATGCATATCAATTCATGTTAGAAAACCATTAACGAAAACCATTTGAAAACCCAAATCACATCCGCTATTCAAATCCAGGGCTCAGCCTCAAATCACAAATCAGTCTCCAATACGGGAACTCAGTCCCAAAACTCGTCAAATCCAATTAATCCGGGCCACTGCCCAAAACATCGGAAAACCAGTTAAAAACATCAATCATACAAGTTGCTGGATCTCAAGTGCGCGGGAGTCTTCAAACTCAAAACCATGCGCAATAACCCGGCTTTCCCGGGATATCAACGAGTATTTAAGCTCAAAACACAATCATAGGCCTCGAGGGGTATCACAATAACCGAGTCTTTAACTCAAAACATATACCGAGTATTTAAACTCAAAACATATCAATCCAGAGCCCTCCCCCCGTCAATCAATCCGAGTCTTTAAACTCAAAACCAGATCCAGTGGGTTTTTTTTTCTTTTTCCTGGTCTTTAAACCCAAAACCATTTTTCATTCAAAAACCATAGAAAATCCATCTCCAAATTCGCAACAATGATTCCGTAAGCTAGCATCCTAAACCATCATCTCAAACCCAAATCCAGATTTCCTTTCCAAACCTCAAAACCAAATACGAAATCTCATTTCCAAAATCCAGTTTTAAAATCGAAAGCCCATGAACAGGGCTCCAAGCCCGAAATCACTTTTCCGAAATCCAGTTCAAATCCTTGAAATCAAATCATTAAAACCACAGTCAAATCACAAGATTATTCGGAATCTCGTAAAACGTGCAAAATCGTGAATACCTCGAAAATTGTGCAAAACCGTAAACCATCAAGATCATAAATCAAATCATAGAATCACGTATAGAAAAACATATAAAAACATATATGCATGCATCAAGAGTTAGAAAGCAAAGTCCACTCACAGACCATAGCGTCGTCGCCTCGATACGCGCGCACTTACACCGTTCCCAACCGTTCCACTAACCTCGGCTTCCCCGAACCTGTCCAAATCCCATAATACGGTTACTAACTACTTCACAAAGATCATACTAAAGCCCCGTAATTTTTTTGAATTTTTAACTATTTTTAATCGAGGCCTAAAACCTTCGGGCATCCCGAAATATATCGAGACGATGTCCGATTGACTCAAAACTAGTCTTAAGAAGTTCGATACATCTATACGATAAAAAGTCGTGTTGACAACTTCCCAATGAACAGTGCCATGCACCCTCACACGCCGTCCAAAGGGGCTGCGCGTGGAAGCCACGCGCCTGCACTATTCATCATCTCCTTACTCTCGTTGACCCGGTACAGGCCGGTTCGAACCAGTCCGGTTCGATCGAACTGGCGTCCACGGTTTTCCACTATTTCTGGTCCAATTTCAGTCCTTTCTAATCCATTTAATTCGTCCGTCTATTCCTACTTGATCCCTCTCATCAAAACACAAATTAAAGGCTCGAAGTTACCTCCCAATTCGAAGGATGATTTGCAAAAAAAAAAACAGCTCCCTATTCCAGGCCACTGTAGTGTCCTCCGGCCACGGGTTTAGGTCCTTGAGTTCAGGAACATTCTTTTACGAGTCTTATACACATTATAGACGCACAACAACTAACAAAACCTTTGATTTCCATTTTACACGAATTCAGAAAAATAGGGAAGTCGAGAGGCTTACCTGCCTTCTGTCTTCCGTCGTGGCTTTCACCGTGTTCTCTTCACGACTTAGGTTCAAATCCTACTTACTGAACCCTACCATAGACACAGTTTTAGTGTGTTTGATCAATTCAAGCCCACGGTCTTCACGGCTTGACTTCTCTGTTTTTTGGTTTTCTTACCTTGCACAGTCCCCTCCTTTACTCAGTCTTTCACAATTTACACCTACAAGAGATCACACACGCCTCTAAAATTTCACTCACTACTTCTGAGTTCACCCCCACACTCACTCGAATGAGGAAACTGTCTCTGTTTCTCATAACCCGAGCAACCACAATTCTCACATGTCGATTTTGAAACCAAGTAAGACGATGACAATATTTTCCACAAACCTCTAGACCCAGGACACGTGTTCCAATCTGATGAAGCAACCATCCCAAGGCAGCCACATGGCCAATTGTAGCTGGGTACGAATCCCAAGGCATCTCAATGACCAAAATACCCCTGCCTTCCAAAATTACCATTTTGCCCTTCGTATTCCCTAACTCGTAACTTTGTTTTCCGACGTCCGATGACGGCGTACCGCCTGTCGTTATACTCAGGACATAGAGACCTATCTAACGGTCCTCGAAGTGCATAAAAATTCCATGTCATTTGAAAAGTCAAACAACTTGCCCCCTTTTAACCAAATTACTGAATTGCCCCTGAACTTCCGAATGTCGTAACTTCCTCCTCGAACGTCGAAATCGGACGTGCTACCTGTCTATGAACTCGTGATGTCCCAAACTACGTCATGGTCATCGGTCAAAGTCCATTACACTGAGGTTTGTTGCCTCTAAAGTTCAAACCTGCAGATTTGTTCACAAAAATCTTGTGTTCTCCTCAGCATAACTTTTTCTGCAGTAGCTTGATGCTGTGTTCTCCCCCATCAAGCTGAAGGCGGGTGTTAGGACAGTTAGGTTAGTTATACAGTTTGTTATGGAGGTTAACTTCCAGCTGTTAATGAGCTGTGAAGAAAAGCCAGGTGTCACAAGCTCATTTGCTATGATTGTTTTTTGTTTTTCAGTCTCTATAACATGTATATACTGCGACCTTTTGTAAGAACGATGGACGATTCATTTTATCATCAATACAACAGTGTCTTTCTTCCTTCTTCTTCATATCTTCTTCTGGTTTTCACTGTATTCTCCTAGGTTTTGATATGAGGCTAGTTTAATTAAAAACATTTTTTTATATTATTTATATATGATTAATTAATTAAATAAATTATTAAAACTATGTTTTTTTAAATACTGAACTTTTACCCTACCATCAAGCTCATTCGTCATGTAAATCCAAAGTAGGACATTTATTGCTGAGCGTTTTTATCAATTTAGTCAGCGAAATGTCTTCATCGGGCAAAAGTTATTGACTTTTTGCTAATATTACTCGATGAACTTTAGGCAACAGAGTCGTGCATTGAGAAACTTTATGTTACCCATCGAATGCCCTATTTTCATCGTGCAACCTCAAAGCATATAATATTGAATTTCATACTCAAAACAATATTCCACAAACTAAGGGAAGAAGAAAATATTAATTGCAGATTGCATATGCCAGTTGCAACCATCTTATTCTTCAATTAATATTAATAGATAATAGTAAATTTTTAGAATCGTAACTAATTAATGAAAAGCAGCTTAGTTACATGGTCGATCATCAATCTGCTTTCAAAAAATACATGTATAATAGATAGGCTGTTTAATTGTTATCGTACCAGAACTGTTTCTGAAGATTGTCAACCTGCTTTTCATCAATCTGGAATGCCTTGGCTAGAACATCGGGGTTGATGGGAGGGTTGGACCCGAAGACGGCATTGGCGATGGTGATGACTCCAGGGTTCTGGCTGCTAAGAGCAGCAAGGGCTAGGGCGTTGGAGTGTCCCACATTGAGTTGGAAGTGAATGAGACCCTCTGGGAACACAAACACGTCTCCCTTATACAACACTTTGGTGAATAGCTTGTTCTTTTGGCCATTAATGTTGGAGGTCACGAAGCCAACATAGAGTGAGCCTTCGAGGACGACGAGGATTTCCGTGGCACGAGGGTGGGTGTGAGGAGGGTTGAGGCCGTTGGGTGCAAAGTCTACACGAGCCGCTGATATCCCGAGAGTGTTGAGTCCTCCTATTTGCTCCACATTCGCCGGTGTCACTATTGAACCCAGTGGATTTGAAGTGTTTCCCGCGTTTCGGAGTCCATCGAAGAAGAAATCATTTGCTGACACCAGCATCGGGTCTTTGCAGAATTTTCCATTCACAAACACTGCTTAATCACAAAGAAATCAATCATATATCCAACATTTACTACATAATTAAATTATATAACACGTGCATGGAATGGATAATTAATAATGCATGATCAGCAATGCGCGCAATATGAAACACATAATAATTAAGCTATGCATGCATGTACGTACGAGCATTTTGGGTGTTCTTAACTGCGACGCAGAAGTCCTGAAGGGGACTGGGGTCTGAGGCAGAGACAAGGAGGAGGGTGGCCAGTGCTAACATGGCAACACCAGTTGCAGGGAAATGGGCACCTTTCATGATCATCATAATATCCGGAATTTCGAAACCTAATTAATAAAAATTAGATTATGATTCTTGGTTGAGCTAGAGAATAAGAGATGATTGAAATTGTTGCTGGAACTTGTGTATTTATAGACATATATAGAGAGACTGATGAACTGGTCTTGGATTTCCATGTCAATTGCGGCAGGTAAAGACTAAGGATTAATACTGGAAGCAGGTAACGACTAATTATTTATCTTATATATAGGTAGGATTGATATTTAGATCGAATAGCAGGTAATAAAGACTCGGTTGCACTTGAATTTCATTAGAAGCTAATAATTACTTATATATTGTGACAGAATATATTATTTTGCAAGAGCATAATTTGTTTGACTCAGTCTTGATTTTATATATGGTGTTTACTTTTTCAATATCGTGCTTGAAAATAAGTTTTAGTGTTGGATTATAATATCTGCTTAATTAAAAGGTACATTTTGCCGAAGGTCTATAAAGTGTGTATATATATAATAAGAGTTATGAAGAAGGTGGAACTGTGTTGGACTTGGACGGATACAAAGAGAGAGATCCAGAAAATGAAGGCAATATTAGTATATTATGTATAGTTGAAGTATTCCAATGTGTTATGGATTCAATTATTCAAAATTAGCGAAGGAGGATCACATATATAATGTGTATCATTCTCTTCATCAAATTAATTAATATATATGCTGACAATGTACCGAGTGCAATCCACATTATGCAAAAACAGTCATTAGTCGATACTAAAAAAGCTATCGTTTGAAATTAATAAGCAATATTTATGTAAGTGACGTCTATTTGAAATGTATCAGACGACAGTTTTTTTTTTTTTTGTCGTTTAAAATCTATCAGACGACGGTTGTTCGAAAAACTATCGTAAAAATTTAAAATCTGTCATCTAAAATGTAATCAGATGAAAACTTTTAATAGAAATTGTCACCTGATTATATAATATACAAGAGTGTTTTTTACTGTTGCCTAAAATTTAAAAATTGTTGTCTAAAATGTAATCAGACGACGGTTTTTAATAAAAACTATCGTCGGATTAAGTCAAAGATGACGGTTTTTAGTTGTTGCCTATAATGTAAAAACTATCGTCTAGAATATAATCATATGACGTTTTTAAATTGTTGAATCAATGATTGAACTCGTCGCGAAAAGTCCTCACAATTCCTGCAAACAGTAAACAATTAGCTATCGTTGCTTCGATCGATTTACCCGGGGGGTTGTTCGACCAAGAACACTCCGATGCTTAAGTTAGCTTTGAGAGAAGAAAAAGATATACTTCGAAACGAAGAATCAACGTACTTGGAAATGAAATGTGTCTTGCTATTTATAGGAAAATCTTGGGAGCCTTGGAGCGTTCTGATTGGTCGGTTGAATATTTAATTAATAAAAAATATATTATTAATTAAATATACTATTTAATAATTTTAATGATGGTTCATCATGATAGTAATGACAATTATTGTATTTTAATATCAATATTAATTATCCATTATTAAGAATAACGACAATTAATTCTCGGGGAAAATATTGATATTACGGAGATTTTAACCCCATCAAATAACGTATTTAACTGGTAAATAGATTATTTAATATACGGGTGTTTTCAAATGATCAGCGTTATTACCAGGGGCAATTTAGTCATTTTTGGGAATTACGGGTCACATGGCAGCTCCATAATTTTCGGATGATTTTGGGTTCCACATAAATAAAATCGTTTTCCACGATAATTGTAGGCGACAGATTTTCAACATCGTCAAGGAAAAGACTCGATGTGTACCTATTATCATATATCATAATTTGATTTATATCTATACATATAAAGCCAATTGCTTAAAATGGTTAAATTTTCAATAATCCCTAAAATATCCTCACTTTATTAATTTTTCTAAAGAAGGGGTGATTTAATAATTGAGGGTTAAATGATAATAGTCTAAAAGTAATTTACTTACAATGTCAAAAAAGTCCTTCCTTAATTAATTTTTTAAAGCAAGACATGATTTATTAATTGGGGGCAAATTAGTAACATTCCAATTCCTTAAATTTCTTATAATTCCAAGAACAACCTTTCTTATAATTCCACACAAATTGAAACTCCCATCTCTTCTGAAAACGTAAAGCGAGCCACGAATAAACACGGCTCCATCTCTATCCCAAGAATAGTAACCGCTACATCTCCATCCAAAAAATTGCTAGATATTTGTGCCGTCGGCCGTATCTAGAGGAGATCCAAGAGTTCTTGAAAGCAAATGAGGATTGGGCACCAATCCGGAGTAGACCAAAGAGCTGTTGAAGAATTCCTTCGTGTCTCTCAGATCAACGACGAAGTCAATTCCCTCGGTGATATTGATTTTTTTTTTCAGGATTTAATTCAATTGAGTTGAGGTACACCACTAAAAAAACTAGACTAAAAAAATGAATATTATTCATGCTTTAAACCAACAAAAGGCACAAATATTAGTTAATATATATATATATATATATATATGTTGGCAATAAAAATACCCACAATGCAACAACATTGAAAGGTTCATTTGGATGTTACAGTAGTTTCAACTGCTTATACGACACATTTTTCATGTTTGTGTCTTAGTTATAGGGCACATTTTGAAGACTTTTCGTCTCCATTTTGTCTGACATGACTGTCCATGTGTAAGTTTACAAAGAGCACATTTTTTCTGTTTGTGGTATACTTATAGGGCACATATTTTGTTTTTTGTGCCTTGTGTGTCTGCAACATGTGTTAAACAACAAAGCTCATAATTTTATTATTCAAGGGTTTGGAATAGTATTTGAATATTTTAATAAAATTTAAGTTAGAGCACAAAAGAAAATTTTGTGCTCAATATTCATTTATTAAAAAAATTTTAAAATTTGAATTAGGTCAATTATAAAAACTCAGTTAATCTTTATACATGAAATTAAAATCCCTACTCATATTTATACTAACATACTACACTTTATACACAAATAAAACGCATGTTTACGATGCACTATTATAAATTTAGTCTACAACAATAGAACTGATGCTCATCCGATTCTAACATTACACACTTTTAATACCATCTTAGTATGGAAACAAAGAAGGGGCAACTATATGGATTTAAATCAAAATATAAAATCAATAAGCTAGTAATATACATAAGTAATAATAAATAATAATAACTAAATTACGAACATCACAAAATTAACCTAGTGTAAGATTAATTTTGCATGGCAGCCAACCTTGTCATACAATCTATTTTAAGCATATTTTCACATCACAACCAACAAAATCATAAAACATTATCATAATAACTAAGTTATCATCTCATAACCAAATAGCAATAATGTCAAGTAAACTTAAAAATTCTACTAACATCCAAATACATAATTTACTTCATATAGCAGTCTTCATTCCATAGATGCCAAAGTAACAACATCTAACAATTACATGAATCTGCAAACTTAAGACCTGCACATCCTACAAAATACGCTTCCTCCATATTCTAACTGTAGTTGGCTACTAGAAGTGGTGAGATTCGCCCAATTTTCTTGTTAAAAGATCAATCTGATCAGTCTGCAAACTCAAGACCTGCACATCCTACAAAATACATTGCCATCTTCTTACTATAGTTAGCAACTAGAAGTTGTGAGATTCACCCCACTTTCTTGTCAAAAGATAAATCTGACTTCTTATGCAGACTTTCCAAAATACCAACTTTTCAAAATTCCAAACTACTCTGCTAATGAACCTTTGAGGCTACACCATATATGATCAAATAAAAAACACAAAAAGATGTCAATGGAAAGGTTACTAACTATAATTTTCACTATGGCAATCAGTAGTACTTGCGGCTGGGCCATTTGCCAGAGTCTGGCTTCCAATATTTTCGCCAGACATGCAGGTTGTTCTTTGAGTATCATAACTTCCGGATTGCTACTGTGTCATGGAAATTGAAGGGGTCAGTGCATTCATATTTACTGGTATTCCCACACTAGCCAATAATCCTTTCAATTGCTCAGCCATTTGGAGTTTTGCTTGCCTCAGATTTTTAGCTTGCTCTTCCCTAAGCTTTTCTATATTCATTTATTGGTCTCATTTTTTTGGGCTGCCTCTTCCTTAATGCGCTCCATCACTTGTTGTGTTTCCAATGTAGCTTTATTTTGCTTTTCATACGCCTATTTAAGTGCATGAACTTTCTTCAAAATTCTTCTTCGCTCCGTCAAAACTCCAGGTACATCTTTCCATCGAACACCTATTCCATAACCACGAACAACATTTCGCTTCTATGGACCCATTGCAGCAGTTAAAATCTCATTTCGTACCTCATGTGTTATCGATTCGCCTCGTTCCCTAACCTCATTCTCTCTTCTATCGAACTCCATCTGCATTTTAGAATATCAAAAAAAAAAAGACAAAGGCCAAGTAAGAATACCTAACTATGCAACGATACCATGATTAATTTAGATGAAAGTGATACATGGTTAATGATGTGGGCTTCAACTTCAGATACAGCTTTTTATTATGACTTTAGTCCACATTAAACCTACCTAAAAAAATTTCTACCTTACCATCATCTCCTTTGAAGCTTCGTCTATAGGTTGTCAATTATTTCCCTTTCCACTAATATGTGTGATCTTAAAGAACTCCCCGCAATATGGTTCATGTCCATGCTCTTTAACTTGCCAAACCATATTACGCCTTATTCAAAATATGAAAATTTTAAGATCTAACATGACAGGACTCGTCCCTAACTACGACGAAAAATGGACTAGTCCTACTACCATCCGAAAATCTTTTATCGGACAAGGGATTTTATAGTTTTCTTCTCAACTCAAAACCGTTTAAAAATAAACCAAATTGATTCCACTGTGCGGGGTTTACCGCCCACATCCAACCCACTAAACCCCGTCAAATAGTGGAAGATACTTATTTAACCATAATCGGAGTTTCCTTGTTCAACCATGTTTACCATATGTACAAGTATAGCTATCAGGTCAGCTAAATAATCCCAATCCTTCTAATCATCCATTTCTCCTACCATAATTACTCAATATTTATTTATGTGACAACAATCATTGCTTGACTATGTTCCTTATTTCTTTCGCTAAATTGCCATTTATAGTATCATTTCGTCATTAATGAACCAAATAACACATAAATAACAAATAAATAACTTAAAACTTGATTAACCAACATAAATTCCTTGAAACATAACTCCATCATAAGTTCTAATTTCATATTATGATTCCATATTCAATTATAACACCAAATCAATCATAAGGATTATATAAATAAATCACCATATATCCAACATTTGATATGTAAATATTCACACGTATTGACTAATTATCAACATAATCAGCATATAAGCACTTAATAAAATGCTATTATTCCAGCATTATATTTTTCTATTCCCTAATTCATGCTTACTCAAATTCATCATATTATAGGATCAATTAAAGACATTTAACATAAAGAACTAATACTTCAAATGATCATAACTAACTCATAAAGCGTCCATTTAAATCCATTCATGAAGCATTGAACTCAGAGCACAAAGAGGGACAAGTTTTGTGTTGGCCGCATTCCTAGAAAACAACCCCCTCCATTCATGCAGCCACACAGATTACTACAATAATTTACACAGGATCCTCACAACAATCATCATGAGAAACACTTAGGATACCCACATACTATTAATCCCATATAGCAATCATCAACACACTGCATATACTCATATAATCAATTCATTACCAATGCACAAATACCATGATATCACCTTACAAGTTCGCTTGCTAATAGGTATGCCATATACTTACTCATGAATCGGAACCCCAAACTCAACATCCAAGTCATCATAGATCACACAACTATCTTAATGTTTTTTCCTTGGGGGTCACATTCATTCTACTGATAGATACATCACTCAGAAATTACGGAGCTTTACCTCGATGTCCGAGTGTGAATAGGCTCAAAAACTATGGAGCTTTACCTCGATGTCTGAGCCACGGCCCCAGTCTTAAGAACTACAGAGCATTACCTTGACGTTTGAGACTGCCCACAAGTCTCGGGAACTACAGAGTATTACCTCGACGTCCAAGACTATCCACCACAATACCGGTCTCGGGAACTACGGAGCATTACCTCGACGTCCGAGACCATCGACAACCTGTCCAAAACACAAGAATACCATGCCAAGTAGCATATACCAATTCACAATCACAATATCATTCATGACATGAACCATACATCCACTGAGAACATAATTTTATAACACACATATATTTCCTCAACTCACGAACATCCATATCCTCTTTACTCATATCAACTTCAAAAATCCAATTTACCATTCAAAACCTGGGCCTAAGCCTGAAACACATTTACACCATTCCAATATAACAATTTACCAGATTCTCAAAATTCTTTTAAATTTCTAAATCATAAAACAATTTAAAATTCCCAAAAACCTTCAATAGTTAAACGAAAATTAAATTCAATTTATTGTCAAAAACCTACTTTCAAGTCATATAAAGTATACCATATCTTTTTGTTTCCAAATCCAAATCGTCAACCGAACATTTATTCCAAAATGCATCATTAATCATTGAATTCTCATAATGCGTCAATAATCATTCCAATTTTCAAATTTTAACATCAACACCCATTTCATAAAATCTCATAAAACATGCAAGCCTAATATATATTCGAGATTCATTTAATATTTTCAAAAATCATAGACATTCATCATTAGAAACTACATTTAAATTATATTTATAACCCTTTAATACTATTGACTCTCATTTCCAATCAAAAATTTAAAAACAAATTTTGAACAAACATCATTTGTAAAATCTCATAAAACGTACATTGCAGTGATTATGTCAAAGTTCATTAAAATAATCAAATCGTTAATCACATATCACATAAATTACGTAAAAATACTTAAATTACCAATATCATATTTCAAGAATAAAATATCCAATATCCAGGCTCTGATATCAAATTGACATAACCTGTCCCTAACTACCACGAAAATTGGACCAGTCCTGCTCCCGTTCGACCATCTTTTGTAGGACAAGGGACTTTATAGTTTTCTTCTCAACTCGAAACCGTTTAAAAATAAACTAAATTGATTCCACCGTGCAGGGTTTACCGCCCACATCCAACTCACTAAACCCTGTCAAATAGTGGAAGATACTTATTTAACCCTAATTGGAGTTTCCTTGTTCAACCATAATTACCATATGTACATGTATAGCTATTAAGTCAGCTAAATAATCCAAATCCTTCTAATCGTCCATTTCTCTTACCATAATTACTCATTATTTATTTATGTGACAACAATCATTGCTTGACTATGTTCCTTATTTCTTTTGTTAAATTACCATTTATAGTATCATATTGTCATTAATGAATCAAATAACACATCAATAACAAATAAATAACTTAAAACTTGATTAACCAACATAAATTCCTTGAAACATAAATCCATCATAAGTTCTAATTTCATACTATCATTCCATATTCAATTATAACACCAAATCAATCATAAGGATTATATAAATAAATCACCATATATCCAACATTTTATATGTAAATATTCACAAGTATTGACTAATTATCGACATAATCATCATATAAGCACTTAATAAAATGTTATTATTTACATTTAACATAACATATTAATACTTCAAAAGATCATAACTAACTCATAAAACGTCCATTTAAATCCATTCTTGAAGCATTGAACTCAGAACACAAAGAGGGACAAGTTTTGTGTTGGCTGCTTTCCCATAAAATAGCCCATACACCCCCACGCATTCCCCAAGTGGCTTCACGTGAAAGCCTCGTGCTGCTACAGGGTTTTACTAAAAACATTGTGCATCAACCCCTCTGCCCGATTTTCACTGTGTTCGGGCTGCCATACCCGACGACTTGACCCGGTTTTTCTCTCTCATTACACGCCCAATTTCAACATTCTAAACATCCAAATTCATCTAATCCAGCTAAAGAGATGATCTATTTGGTCAGAAGAGAGACATGCTTACTAAAAACTCTCTCTATGACCTCCAGCCCTTCTATCATGGCTTCCAGCCATGTCCTCGATGGTTCCAACGGTTTCCTTCTTTTCTTTCCATCTCGAAATGTTTGCAGGACCTCCAGGAGATGACTAGTGCATCCCTATTCGAGTTCCTTGGTCTTTAATTGGAACCCCGAAAGAAGGTTTCACGGGGTCTACTTCTTCCTTTCTTTTCCCTGGGTTTCCTCCATCATTCCTCCTGATTTTCTTATCTACTCACTCTCATATCTCTTCATGTGTTCTCACTTCTTCCTTTCCTTCATGGCAGATGCCCTCCTCGCAGTTTCCACTATTTCTCTTTTTTTTTTCTTTCTTTTTCGGTTGCTAAGCACTGAACTACTATCTCCAATACACACCCACAAATATAGAGTTGAATATGGCGGTGGATGAATTTTGAAGAAAATGGGAAAAGTTTCTAGGTAGAAACATATGAATCACATGCTTAAAATTTTAAATTACCATTTTACTTTTCATCACATAATTACCATTTTACCCTACATCACTTAATTACCAAAATACCCTTGCACATTTTAGACCTTTATCGGACTTATTTAAAATCTGATTTTTGCTTGTCGCCTTTCTACATATTCAGACGCTTGAGACCTTCATAACAGTACCCTCGGTATAGTCATAAGATGTCCTGATCAAAAAATCAACATTTTGACTTCTTAAGGGAAAACTGGTCATTTCTTATCTTTGTACGTTCGGGGCGTTACATAGCATATTAAAATTTGATACTTACATATTCATGTGGTTTCTGTGCAAATGTGACAGTTCCAGTTATGTGGCTCATGTTCAATTCCTTCCTGTTTTTTTTTTTGTTTCACTCCGTTTCTAGTTCAGTATATAATCACAAAGGTTATTATTTCATTAGAATTTTATATATTGGAGATATTATCCTAACAACTCCAATCACAAGTAGACGAAACTGCTTGTTGGAGCTTAACATGACACTAAACTAGAAGCAGACGCATCATGCAAACAAATATGATTTAACTTATGAAAACAACTAAATAAATTAGCCCTATTTGGCAGTACAATGTATGACAGAAAAAAAAAACCACAGATCAAATATGCTTAACTTATGGAAATAAGTAAATAAAATACTCCTACATGGATTGGACATTATTCTATTGTTATTAATTGTAATTAATACATTTAACTGCAATGACACATTCAATTTGATTTGTCACTTTTTCATAATAAGAAAATGTGTCATTTTGTATACCTGAAATTTATTATCACCATCCCAACGCTTGACTAAATTCGCCCATTGATCAGATGAGACACAAGCATCAGGACAATGAAACCTCTCATCCTGGACAATAAAAGGAGTGTAAAAATCTCTAATTACACTTGCCCTAAACGATATATATTGATCAATTAGCTTGCTTGTGACTACATCCTTTATTATTGCCTCTTTCTTCACCATCTCAGGATCTTGCCAATCTCGGGTATCCTATAATCACAATTTCTTATTATTTATATAAGAGGAATTGATAATATTATAAAAATATTAAGAGAAATTTGAACTCAATTGTAAATTGTTATGCCATACCTTAATCGCTTCCCATCCTTTGTCCATATGATCAACGTCCTCTAAGTGACACCAGGTTTTAGTGTTCAGCGGAAAATATGAACTGTCATGTGCTAACATTCCTAAGTACTGAGATCATTTGGGAACTTGCTCAGCTGGTTCTAAGGCCTGACCAACTTCGTTGAAGTGCGACATTTATTTTTTGTCCCTTCCCCAACGTGGTCTACTGAATCCTCTCCCCTTCTTTTTTCTTTCTCTTGGCAGATGTCGAACCAATTGCATCTTCGACTGCTACTTCTTGTTGACTTTCACAGCCTTGTGAAACATTACGATTCATTGTAGGTGCATCAGTTTTTACACCCCTTTGGTCACCTAATGCTCCAATACCTTGCGGATTAGTTCCTTGGCCAGTACTAGTTGGATTTCCATTATCTTGAAATCCATCTAATGGTGTCTGATGTAGTGTATCTAACCAATCCCCATATCTGTCATTATCCAAATGCAATAGATTACTACCGCAAGCATATTAATATGCTTAATATTGCCTAAAATCACAATTATTAACATAGTAATCCCATCAAGACAAAAATTTCCAAGCAACCAAAGCTTATAAACTAGTTACAAATTCCAATTAGTGATTTCAACAAGCTAAAATCCAAACAAGTAATTATGCTACCTAATCAAGCAGATCTCAAACACAATTGAAAAAACAAAAATATATATACAACGTAAGTAAATAAATAAGATAGAGACTAACAGTGGCTTAAAGTAGTTGCCAAAAGTTTTTTTTGGGGAATTTTATCATACAAATTGCATGCATCAAAATACAAAGTTTCTCATAAGAATCATTGAATAAGGCATCATCCACATTCAATCAATTACAAAATTGAATATATATATATATATGGAGAAAAAAAATAAAAAAAAATACCTGATTTCAGATTTTTCGAAAAGATCTTAGAGATATAGTTTCATCTATGTGAGGAAAAAAATATGAGGGGAAGAAGGAGAGAGACAGTGGAAAGGGAAGGATCCAGACGAGTGAGAGGGGCGGTGAAGAGAGACGGATGGAAGGAGTGCTTGCTGAGAATGTAGAAGTTTCACAATGATATTTTGTATTGAGATGAAGTGCACTGTTTTGTCCACCTGCAGAGAGTGAAAAAAATAATTAAATAATTTTTTTAAACTAATATATACTTATGGCCTACACTAAACTACCACAACCAATATCTATCAATTCCAAGACTAGGTCAACTTTTTGGAGAGAATTGAAACAAAATCCCGATCAATATTTTGTCTCGTTCTTCTAATGATGATTAGAAAAGGACTTCATTGATGTTGTATTTTAAAATAATTATATCTATATGAAATTTCAACATATAAATGAACTAAAGACATAATCACAAGAAGACATAAAATTGGAGATAGACATTATTAAAAATAACAAAAATTCGACTATTTTGGAAATTTAATAAATAAAATATAATTATAAGGTTTTTTAAACTTATTATTATTTGTTTATTACTTCATTTATCAAGTATTTTAAAAATAATTATATCTATATAAAAATTCAATAAATAAACTATGGGAGACAAGCACAAGAAGACCAAAAATTAGAGATATTCACTATTAAAATTCAAAAGAGATCAAGTAAAACTCATTCACAGAATCACAAACATATATTTTGAGGCTCTTCAAACATAATCAATTTGCTATGTTTGCCTCCTTGAATTTTTGCACGCACCTTTAATCATTTTTCTATTCATCTGCTTCGACTATAATTGGTTCAACGTCTTCTCTAGTTTCAACTTGATCATTGTCCTTGTTTGAATCTTGAAAATCTTGAGGCGCTTTTGGTTCTAAGGATTCCAATATACTCATGTCAAAAAGATCATGTGGTCTGGTCTTAAGAGCAACATGCCAATTATAGTTAATAGGATCTTCAACATAAAAGCATTGCATGGCTTGTGATCCAAATACAAACAGATCGGTTGGGGTGACAACCTATCAAAATTCAATAAAATGAAACCATAGTGATCATTTCTTACCCCACGAATAGAAGATCTTTCATCTACTCTATCACATTCAAACAAAATTAATGTCCTACCAAGATGGTAGTCAAACTCTATTATTTCTTTCAATACCCCATAATAGTCCATTGTTCCAACAGACAGATTTCTATCACTTCTACTAGAGTAATGCACACCCTCCGCAACCACATATACACTACTATTTTGATTTTCCCACGGTTATTAATGTATTTTACCCCAAATCGAAAACCATTCGTTATGTACTTGCTATAACGGCTTGCCCAACAACTGGGACCAGCAGCCAATGCACGAAGATCATCCTGTATAGATTGTTCAACATCCAACCCAATCAATTTTATATCGCAGAGACTTACATTTTTCCTACACCAATCTCCAAAAGATGCAAAGGCCTCTCGTCGTGCTTGATACAACGTTTGTCTTCTAGATCGATTTCCTATCACATCTTCCTCCTGAATTCTGTCAACCATATCAAGTGAGAAACAATTACTATATTATCTATTAAGGTGGCATAGAATGAAGTCGGTGTAATAAAACCATATTTGGCCTTGGCACATACCAAAAATATGGTTGCATTTCATCATAATTGATAAGAACGTAGCGATGTGCACACTCCCAACGAGTATGATCCATGTCAAATACATCAGCCGTGCTTAATGGCTTCCCATGTCTGCTAATATTGGTATTCCTCCTCGTTCATTACCTTATGCACCTTCAAAATTACGACCAGGTATATTTCGACGTGTCTTCATTTAGTCCTTGCGATACATTGAGCCAAACAACAAATAATCTTCTAAGTTACATCCTTCTGCAATGCATCCTTGGACAATTCTTATTTCGTACGAACCCCTTCAATGTCCGAAGGTACCTGCACATACAAATGATATTTTGAGTAACCCTCCCAAATGAAAATATATCATAGATTTAGTAATATCATTGACTTAACATATGCATAACTACCTCTCAATAGGATACGTCCACCTGAAGTGAACTAGACTAGCTACTGCAGCTTCCTCAGTAAGATGAATTGCTAAGTGTACCGAAATGTCAAAGAATGTCGGGAGCATTATCTTTTCAATCTTGCATAACGTAATAGAAATTTGAATTGACAAACACTTAAAAGACTCCACAGTTCCATGTTTTGAACATAATTTCCTAAAGAAGGAACTTAGCTCTAAAAGGACTTCAACAATAGCTTTCAGTAGACTTCGACGTACAGCCAATGGAAGCAAAATTTCCATAAGCACATGATAGTCATGGATTTTCAAACCATTTAGCTTTCTTGTTTCCACATTAACACAATTAGCCACGCTGGAAGAATACTTGTTTAGTAATCTAACATATTTCAAAACTGTACAAAAAGTTTGCTTCTCAATAACTATCATACGAAGCCAGTCTCATCTTCTGTCTACCATTTTCACCACAAGTAGGACATGCCAATTTCCCCTTCGTACTCCATCCTGAGAGCATAGCATACGCTGGAAAATTATTAATGGTATATAAAAGAGCAGCTCGCATGGTAAATGTTTGTTGTTTAAACCCGTCGCAGGGTCCATAAAATCCCCGATTTTCCATTTCTTGGTTTACCCATTTCTGGGTTTCTTTTTCCATACCCATATTTTCTACCGAAGCTCCCATTCACTTCATACCCAGATTTGTACATGGAAGGTGAAGGCTAGGGTTTGCAGGACTCAATCCACCACTCACTCTCTATCACAAACTACGATTGTCATTTCAATTAGGTCAAAAAGAAAGAAGATGAAACAAAGATTCACCCCGATTCACTACTAATTGTTCATATTTCTTTTTAATATTTTGTTTTTAGAAATTTTAATCTTAATTTTTTTATAAATAGTTAAATAACCAATCACGTATTGACACGTAAGCATTCTTAACGTAGTTACTAACTGTGCTAATGTGGCAGTACATTGGAACTTAATCCGTTTCTAGTAACAAAGTAATATTTAATGTCTGGTTAGGGAGAAAAGTGAATAATAAGCCTTCTTATCTAGGGTTTCAGAATTTGGGAACTCAAAGCACAAAAAGAAAATAAAAGAACTATCCCGCTTTGATTTCTTGGTATTTTTTCTTAGGGCTTATAGGTAGGGTCTCTGTGTGTTAGTTTTTATTTTATTTAGTTTTGCTCTTTCTCTGAAATGGGTTTTCAACAAAGAGATTTGATTATATGGTTATTAACTTGGGTATTATAATCTAATATGGATTGGGTATGGTGTAATGCCCATAACTTTTCATTAATTGTAAAATCGGAAAAATTCATGTGAAATGACCATTTTGCCCCTATGTAGGAAAAAATATTGACTTTTGACCCGAGATACTATTTGGACTTTGATCGAGGCCCGTTACGTAGATCGAGATGTCATGAGTCCGTAAACAAACGGCACGTCTACTATTCATGCATACCGAGGACATGTACAGTTAGTAGGATTTAATCGGTTCAAATATCTGAATTGGACCAATTGATGAGTGACAAGTGTCACTCATCTAATTGGCCCATGCCGCTAAATTATGGGTTCATTGTATCATCTTCATTCATCCTTTTTGTTTCATTCCACCCGAAAGCCAAAACCCACACAAACCAAACCGAACCATCAATCCAACATTTTCTGTGTTTGCTTCAGAGAGTGAGAGTGAAAGCAAGGCTGAGAGATGACGGAGACAAGACTGAGCACAGCGGACGAACGAAAGCCCAGGTAAAAATCCAAAACCCAATTTTGGTTCAAAATGAGAATTCAATTTCTAGGGTTTGTTAGGCTATTTTGATGATCAAAAAATGTTCCTAGGGACTAGACGAATTCATGGGGACCATTTTTGTGGATTGTGGTGGCTGGAACTGCGCAGAAAACAAGGTTGAAGCTTGCCTGAATTGCATCAAGCTTGGAAGGTACTTTATAGACCTCATTAGCTCATTTTGAGTCCATGGATCTCTTCCTTGGATCATTACGATCATTTAGGAACCAAAATGGTAAAAAATGGTTGAGAGATGAGTGAGATAGGTCCGGGTCGGGTCGCGGTTCAAGTCAACCCGTTATAGAGAAACGGCTCTACCCGACTCAAGGTTGACGATGATGACATGGCAGTCCACATCATCTTCTATCAGAAACTATTAGTCCACGTGGCCAATTAGGTGGTGCCACATGGCAAGCTGTCAGACACAGTCAGCAGCTAACGTGTCACCACGTGGACCAATCGGGTGGTGCCACGTGCCAGGATGTCAGAGGTGTCAGGGGACACGTGATAGGACATATAGACCAATCAGAGAGTGACAAGTGTCATGTGTCAAACCTGTCAAGTTGACGTCATGCATCAGGTTGACGTCTGCATGACGTCAACCGTTGACCGTTAACCGATGACGTCAGCGTTAGCTTTGCTGACATCAACGTTGACCAAAACTTTGACCTACGCGTGGGCACAAATTTTGAGGTTAAATCGATCTTGTTCAATAGGTTTCTATGTTCTGAATCCATTGGTGGTGGTTTCATGTCGATAAGAGACCGTTTGGTTGGTAAATTTAGAAGTTTTTAGCCTAAGGATGCATGTCGAGGATGCGTTTCCAGTATCGGGCTTTGTGAGGGTTTAGCATATGAACTTGTATAGCATATTAGTGACCCTTAGACATGATTTGGACATGCCCGGAGACTTTGGACTAGCTTGGTGATAGATATAACGCTGAGGTTTAGCATACAGCGTGGACCAAGTGTGGGTGGACAGTTTGTTTTAGAACTGAAATCCATGCATAACTATTTTGAATGCCTTATTAAATGATTTAAGTTGAAATTTTTTGATATTTTTATTGAATGATGATGTGGATTGTAATCATCGGTCTAAGAAATGTTTTACAAATTTTTGTGAAAACGAGGTTTTGGGCTTGAGACCCGATGGAATGATGATTTGACTTAGATTTAGAGTCAACGAAAAATTGAAAGGAAAGAATGAATTTCAACTGTATTTAATTAATGATAAATCGAGATTTATAAACAAGTTTTGGACATGATTTTCGGGTGGCTTTTATGGAACAGATTTGTGAGCATTTTGTCTCGTGCATAGGCCCAATTGAACAGTGTTTAATCTGATTTGAGACATAATTGATTTTAATATGATTTTTACTTGATTTGGTTACGGTTCCACATATTCCATCCTAGGTGAGTTCGTTAGTCTCCTCCAGACGTCGACGATCCTAGAGTAGTCACGGTGCACTACCTGAGAAGAGTAACTACGATGAGAGGCTCAGGATTAGGAGTGTGAGTTTATGATATCGTTTCTCGGATGCAGTAGATCCGAGGTAGGCAACCGATGTTGATATCACCTCAGATGACATTGAGTTGGGTCCTGGGGAAGTACTCGGAGATGAAACCCTGAGTTGTACGCATAGCATTGGAAATTGTGACTGGTTTTGATATAGACATCGCAGATGTTGAGGCATCATGGATGCCTGAGGATTGGTTATATTGTGTTTTTTACCGATGTATGTGTGTCCAGATATGTATGTATATATGTATGTGTATGATTTGACCTTTTTCATACGATTTATTTGAAATGCATGCATGTTTACAAACGGAGGGTTAAAATGTATATGTTTTCAAAATGAGCTTATAACTTATTGATTTTTGGTCCACTCACATTTTTACTGTTTTATAGACCCTCCGGACCGTGATACAGAGACAGGGGCGGATATTGAGGCTGAGACATAGATAATATTGCTGCATACATGACACCCTACGGGGTCAATTTTTAGTACTTGTATTGTACTGACATATATATATGCTCGATCATGTGTAATAGATACGTATCCCTTGTCTGACAATGTGGTAGTGTAATCTGTATGTTTATGTTTGAACCCTTAAAGGGTATCTTCGGTCTTATGAGTATGATTGTCAGACGGGAGCAGGGCACGTTCCCCTATTATTCCCGGGGGATCGGGACGGGTCCTGTCATATGGCACTATAAGCAGCTATTTGGAGTTTTCATAGGGGTGCTTATTTCATTGTTTATTTGTGTGATTTTCATAAATAATTTGGATTTAGCCCAATAATCGGTTATTTGGTGTTTTCTTGCTTGGGTCATCTGCAAAATATATATCAATGGTACCATACTATTTAATTTCTTCATTTATAACTGTATATTTCATTATGGATGAAAATTTGAAACTTTATGATACATGGATATCAAAGGTACCAGACTGTTTAGAAAAAGGCGGGAAAAAGGTTGGCTTCCTGTACTAAGGAATTATTATTTTTACTCTATACTCCCATCACATATATATATATATGTACAGTACAACCATGCCATTTTTCTTGGTCATAATATATCTTCTACACTTCAAAAAACTGAAGATATATGCTCGGCTATTAAAAAATTTCCTCTTCTCAGTCTTATATTCTCTACGCTCATATCAAATCTTTGAAGCTTTAGTTTTCCCTCTCTCTTTAGTTTGTTTATTCATATTCACTTATTTCGTATGGGGCTTTCAATGTGTAATATACTAATGGTTCATGTGAGGGAAATATTACTGTGTGATTCCACCGTGTTCTCGTCACTACTTAGGTTCAAATCCTACTTACTGAACCCTACCACAGACACGGTTTTAGTGTATTTAATCAATTGAAGCCCACGGCCTTCACGGCTTGACTTCTCTGTTTTCTGGTTTTCTTACCTCGCACAGTCCCCCCCTTTACTCATTCTTTCACAATTTACACCTACAAGAGATCACACACGCCTCTAAACTTTCACTTACTACTTATGAGTTCACCCCCACACTCTCTCGAATGAGGAAACTGTCTCTGTTTCTCAGAACCCGAGCAACCACAATTCTCACTTGTCGATTTTGAAACCAAGTAAGACGTTGACAATATTTTCCACATACCTCTAGACCCAGGACACGTGTTCCAATCTGATGAAGCAACCATCCCAAGGCAGCCACATGGCCAATTGTAGCTGGGCACAAATCCCAAGGCATCTCAATGACCAAAATACCCCTGCCTTCCAAAATTACCATTTTGCCCTTCGTATTCCCTGACTCGTAACTTTGTTGTCCGACGTCCGATGACGCCGTGCAGCCTGTCGTTATACTCAGGACATCGAGACCTATCTAACGGTCCTCGAAGTGCGTAAAAATTCCATGTCATTTGAAAAGTCAAAAACATGCTCCTTTTAACCAAATTATCGAATTGCCCTTGAACTTCCGAATGTCGTAACATCCTCCTCGAACGTCGGAATCGGACGTGCCACCTGTCTATGAACT
Organism: Prinsepia uniflora; assembly: GCA_032719365.1. NCBI lineage: Eukaryota > Viridiplantae > Streptophyta > Magnoliopsida > Rosales > Rosaceae > Prinsepia > Prinsepia uniflora. Next base: position 61,120,747 of record CM064876.1, read on the forward strand.
CGTGACGTCCCAAACTACGTCACGTTCATCGGTCAAAGTCCATTACATTGAGGTTTGTTTCCTCTAAGTTCCAACCTGCAGATTTGTTCACAAAAGCCTTGTGTTCTCCTCAGCATAACTTTTTATGCAGTAGCTTGATGTTGTGTTCTCCCCCATCAAGCTGAGGGCGGGTGTTAGGACAGTTAGGTTAGTTATGCAGTTTGTTATGGAGGTTAACTTCCAGCTGTTAATGAGCTGTGAAGAAAAGCCAGGTGTCACAAGCTCATTTGCTATGATTGTTTTCTGTTTTTCAGTCTCTATAACATGTATATACTGCGACCTTTTGTAAGAACGATGGACGATTCATTTTATCATCAATACAACAGTGTCTTTCTTCCTTCTTCTTCATATCTTCTTCTGGTTTTCACTGTTCTCTCCTAGGTTTTGATATGAGGCTAGTTTAATTAAAAACATTTTTTATATTATTTATATATGATTAATTAATTAAATAAATTATTAAAACTATGTTTTTTTAAGTACTGAACTTTTACCCTACCAACAAGCTCATTCGTCATGTAAATCCAAAGTTGGACGTTTGTTGCTTAGCGTTTTTATCAATTTAGTCAGCGAAATGTCTTCATCGGGCAAAAGTTATTGACTTTTTGCTAATATTACTCGATGAACTTTAGGCAACAGAGTCGTGCATTGAGAAACTTTATGTTACCCATCGAATGCCCTATTTTCTGTAGGAAATCATCTGTGAGGTTTTAGGGGAGTGTTATGAAGAAGACGAGTTAGAGTGAAGAAGAACGAACGGGAAGAGAAATCACAAAGAAAGTGTCTATATTCAGTTGATCAAGAATATTACACAATGGAACAGTGCTCAGCTCTATATACACCAGTAGCAGCTAACTAACTAACTCATTAACAAAATCTATCTAACCTGCTATTGTGCTTACATGTCATATAAGGTGTAACAAACTATAGGTGATAACTCCTAACACCCCCCTTCAATTTGAAGGTTCTAGGGTCAAATTGAAGGAGTGAACCTGAAAGATATCCTCTGGTAAGCCTTTGGTGAATATGTCGGCAACCTGATCAGCTGAAGCAACATGTTGAATGTCCAAGTCTCCTCGAATGACTCTCTCTCTAACAAAGTGGTAATCGATTTCGATGTGTTTGGCTCTTGAGTGGAAAGTAGGATTTGCAGATAGGCTAGCAGCAGATGTGCTATCACAGTGGATAAGGGGAGCCTTGAGTAGAGGAATATGTAGAGAGCAGAGCAGTTGTCTAATCCAGGAAATTTCAGTAGAAGTGATGGCCAAGGCACGATATTCAGCTTCTGTGCTTGACCTGGAGACGGTTGTCTGCTTCTTGGATGACCAGGAAATTGGATTTGAACCAAGGTAGACAACTAGGCCAGTTGTAGATCTTCTGTCATTGGGATCACCGGCCCAGTCAGCATCAGTATAAGCTTCAAGACTAAGGGAACCAGACTGGTAAACCAGACCATGTGTAGGTGTGCTTTTAAGGAACCTGAGGATCCTCTTTACAGCCATGAAATGAGTCTCACAGGGAGATTGCATGTACTGGCAAACCTGGTTGACAGAGAAGGCTATGTCTGGCCGAGTAAATGTGAGATATTGAAGGGCCCCAACAATACTCCTGTAAGTCTGAGGATTAGTGCAAAGGGAACCATCATTTTTCCTGAGCCTGGATCCTGGAGCAAAAGGTGTGTCAACTGGACTGCTGAGAGCCATTTCAGACTTGGATAGCAAATCTGAGACATACTGAGACTGAGAGAGAACCAAACTTGTTTTGGTGCGACTAATCTGGATGCCAAGGAAGTAGTGCAAATCCCCTAAGTCTTTCATGTCAAACTCACTGGTGAGGGCAGTGATAACTTCCTGGATGGCAGAATCTGATGACCCCGTGAGTATTATATCATCTACATAGAGGAGCAGGATGACAATTGCAGCTGAATTTTGTTTTACAAACAGGGAAGAATCTGACCAGGTGGACACAAAACCCAAACCAGGTAGGAAACCAATGAACTTTTCATTCCAGGCCCGTGGGGCTTGCTTCAAACCATATAAGGACTTCTTGAGGGAGCAGACAGGATCAGAAGGACCAGCAATCTCAAAGCCAGGGGGTTGCATCATATATACTTCTTCCTTGAGTTCCCCATGCAGAAATGCATTTTTGACATCAAGTTGTTTGAGGCTCCAATTGAACTGAGCAGCTAGAGCTAGGACCAACCTAACTGTGGTTGGTTTCACAACAGGACTAAAAGTCTCACCATAATCCAAACCAGCATCTTGACTAAATCCCTTAGCAACCAACCTTGCCTTATACCTGGCTATAGTCCCATCAGCATTCCTCTTGATCTTGTACACCCACTTGCAGCCAACCAGATTCCTATTAGGAGGTAAAGGAACAACAGTCCATGTATTTTGAGCAAAGAGAGCACTAATTTCTTCCTGCATTGCCTGTTGCCAGACAGGGACAGATGCTGCTTCCTTGTAAGAGGTAGGCTCAGTAGTGGACAGGTCAACTTCAGTCCTAGGGTGAAGACAGTGAAAAGCCTTCTTCTTACAAATCCCATTTTTGGATCGTGTCTGCATAGGGTGCATGTTGACCCCACTAATAGGCAAAATTACTTGAAGTAACTGAGGCTCAAAATTGGACATGGCTGACTGGGAATCAGTTGGTTCAGCAAAATCAGGAAGGTCTGTACCACTGGTTGTACCAGAGAACTCAGTTGGATGCTCACCCAAAGGAGAAGGTTGGTGGCCTGTAGAAGCTGGTGGAGGAGCAGCAGGTGGAGGGACAGGGATCACAGGGTCTGGACCTGAGGGAGCAATGAAGGACTGAGGAAAGTGGGGCATGAAACAGGTGGGGGAATTGGAACTTTTTGTAGACTGGGATGAGTGTGATAGACTGGAATTAGAGGCAAGGGTCTGGTAGGGGAAGTCAAGCTCATTGAATAGAACATGTCTGGACACTAGGATCTTAGAAGATATAGGATCAAGACAAATGTACCCTTTCTGTTTCTGACCATAACCGAGGAATACACATTTAGTTGTTTTAGGCTGTAGTTTGTTGATGTTATAGGGTTTGAGAGAAGGAAAACAGGCACACCCAAAAATCCTGAGATGATTCAGGTCTGGTAAAGTTCCATATAGTTTCTCAAAGGGAGATTGGAGGTTTAAATTGGAGCATGGCATCCTGTTAATAAGATAAACAGATGTAGTGCAGGCATAGAACCAAAACTTAGGAGGTAGGGAAGCATTCTGTAGTAAGGTCATAGTGGTTTCAACTATGTGCCTATGTTTTCTTTCTGCAAGTCCATTCTGTTCAGGAGTATAGGGACATGAAGTTTGGTGTGTGATTCCTCTGGATAGCATGAATTGTTTTAGTGTAGTGTTAAGGTATTCTCCTCCATTATCAGACTGGAAAATTTTGATGGAAGTATCAAAGGTGTTCACAATGTAGGCATGAAAATGTACAAAGATAGAACAAAAGTCTGATTTATTTTTCATAGGAAAGATCCATGTAAACCTAGTACATTCATCAATAAGACTGACATAGTACCTAAACCCTTCTACTGATCTAACTGGTGCTGGACCCCAGACATCTGAGTGTACTACTTCAAAAGGGGAAACAGACTTAAAAGCAGGAAAACTGAAAGGAAGTTTGGTAAATTTTCCTTGAAGACAGAATTCACAAATAGTAGGACTAGGGTCTGGTGAAACAGAAACATGTGATTTATTTAAAGACACAGAGACAATTTCATTTGAAGGGTGACCAAGTCTTTGGTGCCAAACCTGTGAAGTAACTGTCTTGCACAGCAAAGCTAAGCTAGGTGAGGGATTTGTTCTTTCTGGGATTTGAAAGGGAAGTCTAGTAGGAATTAGGTAAAGCCCTTCATTACTCAGTCCTTTGTATAACACTGTCCCTGTGATCCTGTCCTGTATCACAACACACAATTCATCAAAGATAAACCTACAGTTATTGTCCTTACAAAAACAGTGAACTGAAAGTACGTTCTGTGAAATCTGAGGCACATGGAGAACTTGTTCCAGTTTGAAACATTGTGTGCTGGGACTATGAGTGATAAGTGATGAATTTCCTGTGTGTGATATTTGCAAACCTGTGCCACCTGCTGTGAGAATGGAATCACTTGTTGTGGATGGTGCCATCATGGACAGTTGTGAGACATCTGCTGTCATATGGGCAGAAGCACCAATATCTGCAATCCAGTAATCCTGTGCCTGTGAAATTTGTTGATTAGGAGAGAATGGAGAGGCTGACATTGCTGTTAAGGTTGGAGGAGGAGGTGCTCCCTGATATGAATAATTGCCCCTTTGATAGCAGTTCACTGCAGTATGGCCATATCTCCAGCAAATTTGGCAAGCCTCAGGCTCCTGAGGGCTGGAGGACTGATCTGGGTGCCTATAGTAACAGTCAACTGCCCAGTGTCCTTTCTTGGCACAAATCTGGCACTTAGGGACATGAGTGACTTGAAATTGCTGATTCTGATTCATGTGTGGAGGTTGTCCAAGAAGACCTGGCCCTGCAGTACTGTATGAGTTACTATAACCAGGTCCTCTATTCTGATAGCCCCTACCTCCACCATTATGTCCTCTACCTTTCTTGCCACGACCACCACCAGAACCTCGATGATAGTAGGGAGCATTGTGTTCAGGATTGCCTCCATATCCAAAATGCTGAAAGTTCTCACTAAAGTGCTGGGGAGGTTGTCCACTGACTTGTTGGTTCATGCTTGGGCAGGGAACTTGCACAGATTGGTTGAACGGACCCTGATTGTTACTGGAGTTCAGACCAGGCCCCTGTCTCATGGTAGAGTTTTGTGAGGGGTTGGACGATTGAGAATTCTGTTGTGTAGCCACCATAGCAGACAGGAAGGAAGCTTGCTCATCAGAATGAGACAGAACACTCTCTTCAGCAAGCAGCTGAGTTCTAAATTCTTTAAGAGGAATGGTGTTCTCTCGACCTCTAATTACACACCTGAAGGTGTTGTACTCACTAGGGAGACCTCGTAGGGCTAGGATCACAACATCATCATCTCCAAAGTGAACCCCGCAAGATTCTAACATGTCCCTAGCATTCTTTATTCTTTGCATATACTGTGTCATGTTTTCATCACCTTTCTTTATGTTTTGCAGATCGGTTTTCAATTGAAAGATTGAGGCTTTAGTGACCGAAGCAAACCTTTCCTTGAGGCTGGACCACATCTCCTGAGCTGTACAGCAGCCTATGACACAGGACATGGCTGTGGAGGAGAGGGTTGTTGTAATCAGCTGCATGAGAGCCTGATTGTGCATTCCCCAAATCTGCATTGCTTCAAGTCGTGCCATACTATCTCCTTCAGCAGCAGAGGTTAACATATGAGGACATGGATTGGTACCATTCACAAACCCCATTAGACCATGAACATTCAGGAGCAACTCCATCTGGAAATTCCACGTGAGATAGTTGTGATCGTCAAGTTTCACACTCACTGAATTTGCAACCGTGGAGATGAGGCTAGTGATAGGGGATTGCAAGATTTGCAGTTGAGATGCAGTAACCATTATGTAATAGAAAAGAAGTTCAAGAAAGCAGAGAAATAGAAGGAGTTTTCTTGGAAGGGGAGTTTTAACAAACACCTGGTGTGCAGGCTGTCACACAATCTTTGATATGTTTGATTTGGATTTTCTGGAGACCAACTTTGCAAGAACACGATGATCGTGAATTCTCCAGTTTACAGAATTAACAGGAGTCGAGATTGACTCGATCAAGAACCATGAAGAGAGAAGGAAAGGAATCGTGCAGCGGAAGAGGGAAGAAGATCAGGCCGTGTAGCACGGCTCTGATACCATGTAGGAAATCATCTGTGAGGTTTTAGGGGAGTGTTATGAAGAAGACGAGTTAGAGTGAAGAAGAACGAACGGGAAGAGAAATCACAAAGAAAGTGTCTATATTCAGTTGATCAAGAATATTACACAATGGAACAGTGCTCAGCTCTATATACACCAGTAGCAGCTAACTAACTAACTCATTAACAGAATCTATCTAACCTGCTATTGTGCTTACACGTCATATAAGGTGTAACAGACTATAGGTGATAACTCCTAACATTTTCATCGTGCAACCTCAAAGCATATAATATTGAATTGCATACTCAAAACAATATTCTACAAACTAAGGGAAGAAGAAAATATTAATTGCAGATTGCATATGCCAGTTGCAACCATCTTATTCTTCAATTAATATTAATAGATAATAACAAATTTTTAGAATCGTAACTAATTAATGAAAAGCAGCTTAGTTACATGGTCGATCATCAATCTGCTTTCAAAAAATACATGTATAATAGATAGGCTGTTTAATTGTTATCGTACCAGAACTGTTTCTGAAGATTGTCAACCTGCTTTTCATCAATCTGGAATGCCTTGGCTAGAACATCGGGGTTGATGGGAGGGTTGGACCCGAAGACGGCATTGGCGATGGTGATGACTCCAGGGTTCTGGCTGCTAAGAGCAGCAAGGGCTAGGGCGTTGGAGTGTCCCACATTGAGTTGGAAGTGAATGAGACCCTCTGGGAACACAAACACGTCTCCCTTATACAACACTTTGGTGAATAGCTTGTTCTTTTGGCCATTAATGTTGGAGGTCACGAAGCCAACATAGAGTGAGCCTTCGAGAACGACGAGGATTTCCGTGGCACGAGGGTGGGTGTGAGGAGGGTTGAGGCCGTTGGGTGCAAAGTCTACACGAGCCGCTGATATCCCGAGAGTGTTGAGTCCTCCTATTTGCTCCACATTCGCCGGTGTCACTATTGAACCCAGTGGATTTGAAGTGTTTCCCGCGTTTCGGAGTCCATCGAAGAAGAAATCATTTGCTGAGACCAGCATCGGGTCTTTGCAGAATTTTCCATTCACAAACACTGCTTAATCACAAAGAAATCAATCATATATCCAACATTTACTACATAATTAAATTATATAACACGTGCATGGAATGGATAATTAATAATGCATGATCAGCAATGCGCGCAATATGAAACACATAATAATTAAGCTATGCATGCATGTACGTACGAGCATTTTGGGTGTTCTTAACTGCGACGCAGAAGTCCTGAAGGGGACTGGGGTCTGAGGCAGAGACAAGGAGGAGGGTGGCCAGTGCTAACATGGCAACACCAGTTGCAGGGAAATGAGCACCTTTCATGATCATCATAATATCCGGAATTTCGAAACCTAATTAATAAAAATTAGATTATGATTCTTGGTTGAGCTAGAGAATAAGAGATGATTGAAATTGTTGCTGGAACTTGTGTATTTATAGACATATATAGAGAGACTGATGAACTGGTCTTGGATTTCCATGTCAATTGCGGCAGGTAAAGACTAAGGATTAATACTGGAAGCAGGTAACGACTAATTATTTATCTTATATATAGGTAGGATTGATATTTAGATCGAATAGCAGGTAATAAAGACTCGGTTGCACTTGAATTTCATTAGAAGCTAATAATTACTTATATATTGTGACAGAATATATTATTTTGCAAGAGCCTAATTTGTTTGACTCAGTCTTGATTTTATATATGGTGTTTACTTTTTCAATATCGTGCTTGAAAATAAGTTTTAGTGTTGGATTATAATATCTGCTTAATTAAAAGGTTCATTTTGCCGAAGGTCTATAAAGTGTGTATATATATAATAAGAGTTATGAAGAAGGTGGAACTGTGTTGGACTTGGACCGATACAAAGAGCGAGATCCAGAAAATGAAGGCAATATTAGTATATTATGTATAGTTGAAGTATTCCAATGTGTTATGGATTCAATTATTCAAAATTAGCGAAGGAGGATCACATATATAATGTGTATCATTCTCTTCATCAAATTAATTAATATATATGCTGACAATGTACCGGGTCCAATCCACATTATGCAAAAACAGTCATTAGTCGACTGTAAAAAAGTTATCGTCTGAAATTAATAAGCAATATTTATGTAAGTGACGTCTATTTGAAACGTATCAGACGATAGTTTTTTTTTTGTCGTCTAAAATCTAATCAGACGACGGTTGTTCGAAAAACTATAGTAAAAATTTAAAATTTGTCATCTAAAATGTAATCAGACGACAATTTTTAATAGAAATTGTCACCTGATTATATCATATACGAGAGTGTTTTTACGGTTGCCTAAAATTTAAAAATTGTTGTCTAAAATGTAATCAGGCGACGGTTTTTAATAAAAACTATCGTCTGATTCAGTCAAAGATGACTGTTTTTACTTGTTGCCTATAATGTAAAATCTATCGTCTAGAATATAATCATATGACGTTTTTAAATAAAATCGTTTTCTATGATAATTGTAAGCGACAGATTTTCAACATCGTCAAAGAAAAGACTTGTTGTGTACCTATTATCATATATCATAATTTGATTTATATCTATACATATAAAGCCAATTGCTTAAAATGGTTAAATTTTCAATAATCCCTAAAATATCCTCACTTTATTAATTTTTCTAACGAAGGGGTGATTTAATAATTGAGGGTTAAATGATAATAGTCTAAAAGTAATTTACTTACAATGTCAAAAAAGTCCTTACTTAATTAACTTTTTAAAGCAAGACATGATTTATTAATTGGGGGCAAATTAGTAGCATTCCAATTCCTTAAATTTCTTATAATTCCAAGAACAACCTTTCTTATAATTCCACACAAATGGAAACTCCCATCTCTTCTGAAAACGTAAAGCGAGCCACGAATAAACATGGCTCCATCTCTATCCCAAGAATAGCAACCGCTACATCTCCATCCAAAAAACTGCTAGATATTTGTGCCGTCGACCATATCCAAAGGAGAACGAAGAGTTCTTGAAAGCAAATGAGGATTGGGCACCAATACGGAGTAGAACAAAGAGTTGTTGAAGAATTCCTTCGTGTCTCTCAGATCAACGAAGAAGTCCATTCCCTTGGTGATATTGATTTTTTTTTCAGGATTTAATTCAATTGAGTTGAGGTACACTACTAAAAAACTGGGCTAAAAACATGAATATTATTCATGCTTTAAACCAGCAAAAGGCACAAATATTAGTTAATATATATTTGTGGGCTATAAAAATACCCACAATGCAACAACATTGAAAGGTTCATTGGATGTTACAGTAGTTTCAACTGGTTATACGACACATTTTGTTGGAATATTGAGTATAAGTTGATAGCTTTTGAGGCAAGTAACGAGACTTAAAACTAATAGAGTCCATTATGAATTAAGAATCTATTTAAGAATCCTTATTGAATAAGGTTTAAGCTATTTATGGAACTTAAATCTAATTGGTACCTTATTGGAAGTCATCTAAGATTCCTATTTGTTATGTGATAGGTATAATATAGGAATTTAGGTGCATTTAGATATTGGTTTCTGCTCTCACAGATTAAATACCTAAATACCAGAGCTTAAACCTATCCTAAGCATAGGTCTTCTGATCTGAAAGAGAGGAGAAGATTAATATTGTTAATCTTTGAACGTCATGACGTCAATAACAGGTTCTATCCCCAATCTCTAATTGACTATTGTTTTGTCTATTATCTTCTGATTATATGTTGTGATCTTAGAAGCATGTTTGACTTTAGTATGTATGAATAAGTTTACATGTGGTATCAGAGCTTTAAACATGCTCTTCGGTCCACCTTAATTATATGATCATATTGATAATATTGTTTGATTATTTTGTAACTTGGAAAGTTTCAAAAAAAAAAAATCAGCTGTTTTTATGTTTTCTCCGTAGCAGAATACGACATGTCGTTTTTGGGTCATTGTTAAGAACGACATGTCGTTTTCGTCTTAATGTTAAAGAGCCAAGCATCTCACCTGGGTTTTAATCTTCTTCGCGTTTTCTCCCAAAAGAACAGAAAACCAGCTTGATCAAAACTCTCTCTTCTCCTCAACGATTCACCTTGTTGTTGTTCAAATCAAAATTTTACGAACTTCGTTTCCTTGCACAAAACCCTAAAATCAAAAGAAACCCAAAGACTACCGAAACCCAGATTTCGATTTGGTGGATTTCCCATATGGGTTTTTCTTCGACAAAACATAAACAAACGAGGTTAGAAATGGTTTTATCTTAAAATTTTTACTTGATTTCCATGGTTTTTGTTGGTTCATGAATTCCTTACTCATATGCATACTTGTATCTATTGTGATCATTTTGTGATTCACCTATTCGAGATGTTTCGATGCATAATTATGATTTTGTGAACTCACACTATTGATTGCTGGTTAATGTCATAAACAACACTTTTGGTTCTGTGTTTCACATCCTGTATTCTAACTGCTTTTGTTCACAGTTTGGAATCGTATGGACTCATCCTTAAAGATAGTTGATGAGTCATGTCAATTTCTTGGAAATTGACAGACTTCATATGTTAGGACCGATTGGTTGCCACCACAGTGGTATCCAATGGTGTTTTAACCAATGATTAAATACTGAATGGCTGAATCATATTATGTTTCTTGTTCTCCACAGAGAATAAGGAAAAGATTTGCCTTGTGATTGATTGAGGGATTAGGAGTCGTTTAGTGTAACCACACACATGTGGTTGTCTCTCAATGGTTCCTAATCCCAAGGTCAGTCACTGTGAGATGACAATGGCACCCACATGAGTCATCGGTTGTCTCACATTAAAAAAAAAAAACTTGAACGTACAACAGTAACTATATAAACTAAAAGTTAGTGTCAAATTCTGTCTATTGCTAAATCAGGATGTTTGACAACTATGAGAATTGAAACATTTACTACAAACGACCACAAGAGATTTACTCTGTTTTTGTTTACATTGTTTATATATTACTACTGTAAACTTCCATGTAGCCTTCTTACTGCAGACTATTATGGTATTGTTTTGAATTTTCATGATTACTATGGTTATTGATCTTGGAGATTAAATGGTTATTTAACATCTATGGGTTCTGTTAATTTTGTACTCGATTGCTATGACTGATGTTGCCAAATTATATTGAACCATTATGATTGATGAGCAATTCATAATTATATGTGAGGTGCATTTTGAAAAAAAAAACTTGTAGTTATTGTATGCTGATTGCTATTTTGGTTAACAAAGGTTCATAATTAAATTCTGAATATTGGATCAGAAGTTAGGAGCTTAAATTGTGAGTTTTACATGGTCTTTGGTATGTGATTGATTCCATGTAAAAATGTCTAGTTTTCACAGACTTTGTTTGATGAGAGATTTTGAAAACTAATAAAACTGGGTTTTGTTGGTGTAGGTTTTTTGTATTCTTCCACTTATAGTTGTGTGAACTGATTCTCCCTCTTCAGGTTATGATCTTAATTCATGAGAAATTGTTATGGATTTTTTGATCCTATTTGGAAATTATTGATCCTTAAATAAATAATGGTTGATTACTGAATTATGGAATTAGTGGATCTTCTAGTTGAATCCATTAATTTTATCATGGATTGGTTTGTGTATCGCTGCAAATTCTTTACAGCTAAAAACTTGTGAATTTAGTCTGGAGTGTGACTTGGATTTTGTTAGAATTTGCCACATAAATACCAATAATTCATTGCGAGAATGACTTAATGTGTTTGTGCACTGATCTATTGTCTATGAATAGATTAATTCATTAAAGCTATTCTATTATGTACTCCATTAACAAACTATTGTACAATTTTCCTGTTTTTGTTAATTGGGAATTTCCTTGGAAAGATAAAGCTACAAATGAATCTTCTTAATGGCCCTTTTCTTCATCAATCTATTTACAAAGGTTTTGTCAACTTTGAAATTTATGGCTTTTTGCCTTAAAATCAATTCAAAAAAAAAACAAAAAAAAATAGTTATTAACTCTTTAAGTATTATGTTTTGATAATATTTGAGTTGATTTGATTCATAAACTCATTTGAGGGATTCCAGTTTTTATTACTCATCATGACTCCAACCTACATGTCTTATTTTGCCCAAAGCACTGTATAATGGTTGTATGACTTTATTGATTTTCTTATTGTGGGATTGATGGCTTTACGCACATGAATTGATTTGATTACAACCTATAATTTTTCTGATTCAACCATGTTTACATGAACTGTTTGTAGCTCAATTCAATTGTGAAATTGAAATTGTATTGTTGACAACTCTTGTTAATTAAGTACTATTGATCCATTTTGCCTTCGCTAAAAGTCTTATCTTTTTCCAGTTATCTGCAATTGATTCGTTGATGCTTGCTTTTTTATTTGGGTAAATCTGAGTAATATATTGGAAATATTACTAAACTCAAGCATGAAGCTTAAAGCTTGTAACTGTCTATTTGCAATTTTCAAGAGATATTGTTTTAATAAGTATCGATACTATCTTTTGCACAAATAAGAAAAAGCATCCCAATTCTATTGGTTAAATTAGGAACTCTTGGAAACATCACTGATTACTGGAGTTTTTAATTAGTGATTATGACTCATCCTTTTGTGCTTAATGAGTGTACCAATTTCATTGAAATTGATTGAGATTGATAAACTACCTTCATGCTTGTAGTCCAATTTTATTCTTCATGTTATGATAAATTACTAATATTTATATAAAGTTTATTAATTTGATAAATGTTAGTAAACATTGGACTCCTTTTGGTGAAATTTTGAAATCATCTAGTCCTTTTCACTAATTTCAAAATTTTAGTAGATAATTTTTGTGAATCTGGTGTGTTTCAGAGATCTTGTATAAATTCAAGTTCATTTCTTTGTAAAGTAAAATAATTCTCGTTGTAATTATTTTCATTGGCGGGGTAGTTCTATATTGACATAAAGAACAACGTTATGAATCTTGTGTTCAATTTAGGCGTACCAATCTGTTTTCAATTTGGGCTCATGCATCTTTTTGGTTAATTTGGGTGCTTTAATCATAATCCATATTTGATTAAGTGGAATGCAGAAACTTTAATTTTTGATTGAATTCAAATGTTGCAAGTTTTTGATATTACAGTTGTCCTTTTGAAGCCCTTTCGATTTTGAGCTTTTGACTAATATTTTTGTACAAATTTATTGGAAAATCGCTGTAAAATAAAGTTGAAATTGGGGGAAGATCAAATGTTTTCACTTAAAACCGTTTTAATTTCACCTTTATATATAACCCATTTCTGCATTTCAAACTCACAATTAGTTAGTCTATCTTATGTGAATATATCCATATGTGAAGGTTGATCACCTTGTGTACTTGTGATCCCTTCAAAAACTTGTGATGTTAATCACCTTATGTGCTTAGTCATTTGTTTCTAGTTGTGAATTCTCATTTATTTTTAGCTATCAGAACTTTAATATTTCTCTTGAATTAAACTGCAATGTTGAGTTTGTGAGTTTCAGTTGAATGCATTAAAATTCAAAAACTATGCATCTTGCTCAAAACCTTCTGTGATGTAGTTATTATACGGTTTGAGACTTTTGTTGTTATGATTTATGATGTGGTTTGTTCTCACTGTGGAATTCTACATTTTGTCTAAGTAGAACTGTTGTTGAAGTTCATATCTTTCATGTTGATGTGACCAAAATGTGGGAGTGTTTTAACCGTAACACTCACTGGTTTTCTATTTGAAAACCAGAAGCTACAAACTTGTACTGTTGTTCTCATGTCATAGTGATTATAAGGCAATGATACAGAAGTTGCATCAGCGTTCTTATAGTCCTATGATTTAAGAACCGCAGTGACTGTTGTGTTGGATTCAATTCTTAATACATTTGAAGACTCAGTGATCACTTTTAGTTTCTAAGTCATGTTTGAACTTGCTGATTTCTCTCTTATACTCATGTGAGAGAATGTTGGAATATTGAGTATAAGTTGATAGATTTTGAGGCAAGTAATGAGACTTAAAACTAATAGAGTCCATTATGAATTAAGAATCTATTTGGGAATCCTTATTGAATAAGGTTTAAGCTATTTATGGAATTTAAATCTAATTGGTACCTTATTGGAAGTCATCTAAGATTCCTACTTGTTATGTGATAGGTATAATATAGGAATTTAGGTGCATTTAGATATTGGTTTCTGCTCTCACAGATTAAATACCTAAATACCAGAGCTTAAACCTATCCTAATCATAGGTCTTCTGATCTGAAAAAGAGGAGAAGATTAATATTGTTAATCTTTAAAAGTCATGACGTCAATAACAGGTTCTATCCCCAATCTCTAATTGTCTATTGTTTTATGTATTATCTTCTGATTATATGTTGTGATCTTAGAAGCATGTTTGACTTTAGTATGTATGAATAAGTTTACATGTTTGTGTGGTAGTTGTAGACTTATAGGGCACATTTTGAAGACTTTTCATCCCCATTATGTCTGACATGACTGCCCATGTGTCAGTATACAAAGAGCACATTTTTTCTGTTTGTGGTATACTTATAGGGCACATATTTTATTATTCAAGGATTTGGAATATTATTTGAATATTTTAATAAAATTTAAGTTATAGTACAAAAGTAAATTTTGTGCTCAATATTCATTTTTTAAAAATATTTAAATAAAAAAATTTAAATATTTGAATTAGATCAATTATAAAAACTCAATTAATCCTTATACATGAAATTAAAATCTCTGCTCATATTTATACTAACATACTACACTTTATACACAAATAAAACGCATGTTTACGATGCACTATTATAAATTTAGTCTACAACAGTAGAACTGATGCCCATCCGATTCTAACATTACACACTTTTAATATCATCTATGGAAACAAAGAAGGGGCAACTATATGGATTTAAATCAAAATATAAAATCAATAAGCTAGTAATAATAATACATAAGTAACAATAAATAATAATAACTAAATTACCAACATCACAAAACCTAGTGTACAATTAATTTTACATGGCAGCCAACATTGCGATACAACCTATTTTAAGCATATTTTCACATCACAACCAACAATATCATAAAATTATTATCATAATAACTGAGTTATCATCTCATAACCAAATAGCAATAATGTCAAGTAAACTTAAAAATTCTACTAACATCCAAAGGCATAGTTTATTTCATATAGCAGTCTTTTATTCCATAGATACAAAAGTAACAACATCTAACAATTACATCTATCTGTAAACTTAGGACCTGCGCATCCTACAAAATACACTTCCTCCATCTTCTAACTATAGTTGGTTACTAGAAGTGGTGAGATTCACCCCATTCTCTTGTCAAAAGATCAATTTGATCAATCTGCAAACTCAGGACCTGCACATCCTACAAAATACATTGCCATCTTCTAACTACAGTTAGCAACAAGAAGTTGTGAGATTTACCCCAGTTTCTGGTCAATAGATAAATCTAACTTCTTATGTAGACTTTCCAAAATACCAACTTTCGAAAATAGCAAACTACTTTGCTAATGAAACTTTGAGGCTGCACCAAATATGATCCAATCAAAAACACAAAAGGATGTCATTGGAAAGGTTACTTGTAACGACCCGTCCCGGAAATTAGGTTTAAGACCGTGTTTAAGATGGGATTAGTGAGCTTAGTTGGTGGTTAGTCAGTTACGATAGGTTTGTTAGCGTAGAATGACGATTTTGCCCCTGGTTTGGGCAAATAGTTGACTTTTAGTTCGGGTGATCAATTGGGTGTTGACCGATGACTGTGACGTAGTTCGGGACGTCACGAATCCGTAGACAAGTGGCACGCCCGATTCCGACACCCGAGGAGGAAGTTATGATGTTCGGAAGGTTGGGGGCATTACCGTAATTTGGGTAAAATAGGGGGAAGAGTTGACTTTTTGTACGATCGAGTTTTGACATGTTGACCCAGGACCGTTAGGTATATCTCGTCGTCCTGAATTCAACGACAGGCGGCATGTGTTCATCGAAGTTGGGATGTGTGCGTTACGGGTCTAGAAAGGTAGTGGCACAATCGTAATTTTTGTTCAAAAGAAGGGCATTTTGGTCTTTTGCACATTGGGAATTGTACAATTGGATTGGGACAGGTGGACAGCTGAGATTGGGACATTTGTGAGAGGGGCTTTGGGATGGTGACACGTGATAAGAGTCCAGTGGCTTCTAGGATTTCTCAAGGGTCCAAATAATTGGGGGCTGTTAACCGTGCCTTTGAGAGAAAAAGAAACAGAGTGAGGCTGAGAAGGAATCGAGCAGGTGAAGGCGGTGTGGGGTGTTTGAGTGACTTGTTGAGTGTGTGAAAGTTTAAGTGAGAGCTGCTGAGTGGAGGTGAGTGAGAAGTTGTGAGGGAATCGGTGTGTGTGAAGTGTGAGTTACATAAAACAGAGAGAATAGAGAAGAGTTGGGTGGTGGTGTGGCCGTGTGTTGGTTCAATTGGACTCGAGAGGAGGCTGGGACAGCCCTGAGGACTTCAGGGAGTACGGTGGCGAGCACGGCGGCGATCGACAGCAAGTAATTTCTCACCCTCGTTAGATTACTCTATTTTCTGTGACTTTCAAACGGGAAGTCGTGGGTTTTGAGTGTGAGTCGAGAGATTTAGTGAGTTGGGTGAGCTTCAGTAGGTTCCTAGGAGTTGTTTAGTGTGGTTGCTGTGAAGGGGGAGTGGCTGGTTGGCCTGGAGGAAGAACAGGGGACTGATCGGGTTTTAGTTCGAGTTTGGGACGATGATCCAGGTGTCGTGTCGAGGTGTTAGAGTAAGGGGAATGAGTTATTTAGGACTAGACGGTGAGGATGGTGAAGAAAGGAGTCGAATTGGTGGACGGACGGCGGAGAACCGGGAACGCCGGTACATGCCGGTTCACGCAAGGAAGACGACGATGAACAGTGATCGTGTGCAGGAGCGTGAGGCCCACGCGCAGCCACTTTGGGCGGCACGTGGAGGCGCGTGCGGTGGTTTCTGAGGAAGGTGTCAACTAGGTTTTTGGTCTAGGAGTTGTAATGAGTCTAATGGAATTATTTTCGGGTTATTCGGACGTCGATTCAAAGTAGTTTCGCGAGGTTGAAGGTTTAGGGTTCCGGTTCGTTATGTTTAGGACTCGGGGAATGTTAGGGAATGTTAGGAGAGTCTTGGTAGACGTGTTAGTGATGTACTTTGGTGACTTGTGACAGAATCGGGAATTCCCGAGGAAGCTGCGGAACATATAGGACGTTCGGGACGCGGTTGAGGGCTCGGTACTGTGAGTGGGCCCTTTCTCTTAACTTGAGCATGCATAACTGCTTTTAATTACTTGTTTTATGATTTTATATGCGATTTCATGATTATTGAATATGCTATGTTGGTTTTACATAATTGCACGTTTTTCGAGAAAGTATGTATTTGGCCCGTTTTACGAGGAAAGGTTGAATTTTTGATTTCGATGTCATGGTTTTGGGATTTCAAATGATAAGTGATTTTCAATGATTATAAAGGGATTTTGGAGACATGATTTGATAATCAAGATTTTTCGGTTTTAGAATCGGATTTCGAGAATCGGAATTTTGTTTTAAGATTGAAAAGTGGAATTCCGGATTTGGGTTCGAAATGACGATTTTGGATGCCGGAAGGGCATCAGACCGGTGATTTCGAATTCGGGTTTGGATGTGGAATGAGAAATGGTTTCAAGTGGTTTTGATTGGATTTGCTGGATCTGGTTATTGGGTTTAAAGACCTGGATTATATATGACGGGGGACGAGCCCGGATTGGGTTTTAAGACCCAGATTGAGTTTAAAGACTTGGGTGTTTAAAGACTCGGATATATTGATATTTCCCCCGTAGGCCTATTGAGTTTAAAGACTCGGGAGTTTAAAGACTCGGATATTATTGAGGCCCGGATTGAGTTTAAAGACTCGGATAGATCCAGCAGGTTTGATCGTATAATGATTGGTTGAAATTGATGTTTTTGATACGGTTTTATGTTGCTTATGCCATGATTTCTATAATTGTTTTTATGATGATTCTACAAATGTTTTATGACGATATTCATGTGATTTATAATTGTTTTCAGCAACTGGTTATGCATGTGATTTCAAAACGGAGGGCCAAACCCGGTTTTCTTATAAAATGGTTTTTGGAAAATTTTCTTTAGTTATGGTCCACTCACACCTTCTGTTTTAAATTGCCCTCCAGGTCGTGGAGCTAGCGCGGGGTTTTGGCGTCGAGGTAGCGTCGGAGGCATAGAATTTTCGAGAGTGACCTCGGAGTGCTTAAATTTTTCCGTTGTGCATGTATCTTGTTTATCGGTTTTCTTTCCTTTGTATTTGGTTGACTTCGGGATGTGTACAGTTTCTCCTGCGTCTGACTGTGTATTTTGGTGGTTTTCGTGAGTTTACTTCGGTTTAGTGTTGGGGTGTCAGACGGGAGCAGGATTTACCTCGGTTTTGGGGGTGAAACCGGGGTGGGTCATGACAATTGGTATTAGAGCATAATTTTGTCGAGTTTGTTGGGTTTGTGTCAGTTTGTGACGTTGTGTTTAGGTTGTTTAACTGATTCTATGCCTCTTTCAGTGTGCGGTTGACGATGCCTCCGAGACGTAGACCCTCTTCACGACCTGAAGATGAAGCAGCAAGAGGGACAGAGAGTGCTACGATTGAGCGAGCCCAACGGCTTGGGGCTACGACTTTTAGTGGTGGGCCAGATCCTGAGGAAGCCCAGAGGTGAATCACGAGACTTGAGCTGATCTTTGCAGTGATGCATTGCCCACCGGAGGATCGAGTGTTACTGGCTACGTTCTTATTGGACGGTGAGGCGTACGAGTGGTGGTATACCCTCGAGTTATCTGGTTGGGATGCCCATACAGTGACCTGGGAGACGTTTCGGGAGAGGTTCCTATACCAGTATTACCCTCGTTCTTTCCGAGATGCCAAGGAGGCTGAGTTTCTGCACCTCCAACAGGGGAATCTGAGTGTGGCTGAGTACGAACAGAAGTTCCAGATGTTGTCTCGGTTTGCTCCTGCGTTTGTGGCTACTGAAGCCGAGAAGTGTCGTAGGTTGGAGTTGGGTCTGCGAGGTGAGATTCGAGCCATAGTGACCGCCGGATCGTTTACTACCCTCCGAGAGTTGTCAGACGCTGCGGTGAGGGTTGAGGCTAGCTTGCCGGTTCGACGCTGGGAGCCATCTTTTTCGGGAGCTTTGAGTCTGAGGACACCGAAGAGAGGTAACTTCAGTGGAGCATCGTCGTCGGGCGATGATCATTTTGGTAGACCTGGTAGTTTCAGAGTTCAGGATTTCGTGGTTACCGAGCACAACCGACTCCGCAAGCTAGTTCGACGTCTGTTGCGTCAACAGGGAGACCGAGTCCTTCTGGTCGGGATGTTTGTTTCTAATGCGGAGAGCGAGGTCACTTTCGACGTGAGTGTCCACTGTTACCACATGAGGGTGGTGTAGGTCGAGGATCAGCGGAGCCCGGACGGAGTACAGCTTCAGCGTCAGGGACAACCGGCACTAGAGGAGGTGGTGGTGCCACTAGTGGTGTAGGAGGACGTGGTAGATCTTCAGGATCTCAGGCCCGAGTGTTTTCGATGACTCAGCAGGAGGTTTAGTCGGCACCAAGTGCGAGGACAGGTACTTTTATTATCCTCAGTTAGTGTTGTTTGGTTTCGGAGTAGAGTCTAGGACTTACCCTAGGTGACCTGAGTGATGAGGTTACAACTTACGGTGAGTTCCGTTGAAGGATGACGGAAGAAACGGGAAAGGAGTGACTATAACTGATCGATATGAGGTTATTGAAGGAGAGAACCCACAATCTAGAGTTTGCCTTTAGGACTTTGTAGATTTATTCCGACAAGTGGTCGAAGTAGCAGCCGAGGGACGTGTTAGCGAAGGAGTGAGCCAGTAGGTAGGATTCCCTTTTGGACTAGATTATTTTCGGGTTAGGATTCGAGTTTCTGGAAGGTGAGGTGGTAGTACGTGAGGATGTACTCTATGAATACTCTTGGGTATTTTATATGAGGTGTTTTAAAATACCTTTGTTTTCTTTCCATAGAGTTTCCCTTGCGTACACCATAAAGTTTTAGTGGTACTGAGAAAGGGTTAGAAGTGTTGAACTGGTAGTTAGGGTTGGAGTGAAATACCCAAGGTGGAGATGATAGACAGGAAACCCAGGAGAAGTCGTTGTTGACCCAGTGTTGATTACCGGGTAGGAGACCTTAAGTGTCGGGAACTAGTTGTGGAATTTCGGGGACGAAATTCTTTTTATGAGGGTAGGTTGTAACGACCCGTCCCGGAAATTAGGTTTAAGACCGTGTTTAAGATGGGATTAGTGAGCTTAGTTGGTGGTTAGTAAGTTACGATAGGTTTGTTAGCGTAGAATGACGATTTCGCCACTGGTTTGGGCAAATAGTTGACTTTTAGTTCGGGCGGTCAATTGGGTGTTGACCGATGACTGTGACGTAGTTCGGGACGCCACAAATCCGTAGACAGGTGGCACGCCCGATTCTGAAATCCGAGGAGGAAGTTATGATGTTCGGAAGGTTGGGGGCATTATCGTAATTTGGCTAAAATAGGGGGAAGAGTTGACTTTTTGTACGATCGGGTTTTGACATGTTGACCCAGGACCGTTAGGTATATCTCGTCGTCCTGAATTCAACGACAGGCGGCATGTGTTCATCGAAGTTGGGATGTGTGCGTTACGGGTCTAGAAAGGTAGTGGCACAATCGTAATTTTTGTTCAAAAGAAGGACATTTTGGTCTTTTGCACATTGGGAATTGCGCAATTGGATTGGGACAGGTGGACAGCTGAGATTGGGACATTTGTGAGAGGGGCTTTGGGATGGTGACACGTGCTAAGGGTCCAGTGGCTTCTAGGATCTCTCACGGGTCCAAATAATTGGGGGCTGTTAACCGTGCCTTTGAGAGAAACAGAGACAGAGTGAGGCTGAGAAGGAATCGAGCAGGTGAAGGCGGTGTGGGATGTTTGAGTGACTTGTTGAGTGTGTGAGAGTTTAAGTGAGAGCTGCTGAGTGGAGGTGAGTGAGAAGTTGTGTGGGAATCGGTGTGTGTGAAGTGTGAGTTACAGAAAACAGAGAGAATAAAGAAGATTTGGGTGGTGGTGTGGCCGTGTGTTGGTTCAATTGGACTCGAGAGGAGGCTGGGACGGCCCTGAGGACTTCAGGGAGTACGGTGGCGAGCACGGCGGCGATCGACAGCAGGTAATTTCTCACCCCCGTTTGATTACTCTATTTTTCCGTGAATTTCAAACGGGAAGTCGTGGGTTTCGAGTGTGAGTCGAGAGATTTAGTGAGTTGGGTGAGCTTCAGTAGGTTCCTAGGAGTTGTTTAGTGTGGTTACCGTGAAGGGGGAGTGGCTGGTTGGCTGGGAGGAAGAACAGGGGACTGATCGGGTTTTAGTTCGAGTTTGGGACGATGATCCAGGGGTCGTGTCGAGGTGTTAGAGTAAGGGGCATGGGTTGTTTAGGACTAGACGGTGAGGATGGTAAAGAGTGGAGTCGAATTGGTGGACGGACGGAGAAGAACCAGGAACGCCAGTTCAGGCTGGTTCACTCGAGGAAGACGACGATGAACAGTGATCGTGTGCAGGCGCGTGAGGCCCACTCGCAGCCACTTTGGGCGGCGCGTGGAGGCGCGTGCGATGGTTTCTGAGGAAGGTGTCAACTAGGCTTTTGGTCTAGGTGTTGTAATGAGTCTAATGGAATTAGTTTCGGGTTATTCGGACGTCGATTCGAAGTAGTTTCGCAAGGTTGAAGGTTTAGGGTTCTGGTTCGTTATGTTTAGGACTCGGGGAATGTTATGGCAAGTTAGGAGAGTCTTGATAGACGTGTTAGTGATGTACTTTGGTGACTTGTGACAGAATCGGGACTTCCCGAGGAAGCTGCGGAAGGTACAGGACGCTCGGGACGCGGTTGAGGGCTCGGTACTGTGAGTGGACCCTTTCTCTTAACTTGAGCATGCATAACTGCTTTTAATTACTTGTGTTATGGTTTTATATGTGATTTCATGATTATTGAATATGCTATGTTGGTTTTACATAATTGCACGTTTTTCGAGAAAGTATGTATTTGGCACGTTTTGTATTTGGTTGACTTCGGGATGTGTACAGTTTCTCCTGCGTCTGACTGTGTATTTTGGGGGTTTTCGTGAGTTTACTTCGGTTTAGTGTTGGGGTGTTAGACGTGAGCAGGATTTACCTCGGTTTTCGGGGTGAAACCGGGATGGGTCCTGACATTACTAACCAGAATTTGCACTATGGCAATCAGTATTACTTGCGGTTGGGCCATTTACTGGAGTCTGGCTTCCAATATTTCCGTCACACATGCGAGTTGTTGTTTGTGCTTCATAACTTCTGCATTGGTGCGACGTCATGGAAATTGAAGGAGTCATTGCATTCATATCGACTGGTATTCCCACACTAGCTAATATTCCTTTCAATTGCTCAGTCATTTGGAGTTTTGCTTGCCTCAGATTTTCAGCTTACTTTTCCCTAAGTTTTTCCATATTCATTTCTTGGTCTTGTTTTTTTTTTAGCTGCCTTTTCCTTAATGTGCTACATCTCTTGCTGTGCTTCAAAAATAGCTTTTTTTTGCGCTTCATACGCCTCTTTTAGTCCATCAATTAACTTGCTTCAAAATTCCTCTTCGCATCGTCAAAGCTCCAGGTACATCTTTCCAGGGAGCACCTATTCCATAACCACGAACAGCATTCCGCGACTCTGGACCCATTGTAGCAGCGAAAATCTCATTTCGTACCTCAAGAACTGACCAATCTAGGGTAGCCTACAATCACAATTTCTTATTTTTTATATAAGAGGATTTGATAATATTATAAAAATGTTAAGAGCAATTTGAACTCAATTGTAAGTTGTTATGCATTACCTTAACCGTTACCCATGCTTTATCCATATGATCAATGTCATCCAAGTGACGCCAGTCTTTAGTGTCCATCAAAAAATATGAACTGTCATGTGCTAACATTCCTAAGTACAGAGCTGGTTCTATGGCCTGACCATCTTCGTTGAAGTGCAATATTTCTTTTTTGTCCATTTCCCAACGTGGTGTATTGAATCCTCTTCCCTTATTTTTCTCTCTCTATGTAGATGTTGAACCAATTGCCTCTCCAACTGCTACTTCTTGCTGACTTTCACAGCCTTGTGAAAAATTACCATTCATTATAGTTGCATCAGTTTCTACACCCATCTAGTCACCTACTGTTCAAATGCTTTGCGGATTAGTTCCTTTGTCAGTACTAGTTGGATTTCCATTAGTTTGAAACCCATACAATGGTGTTTGATGTAGTGTATCTAACCAATCCCCATATATGTCATTATCCATCTACAATAGATTATTACCGCAATCATACTAATATCATTAATATTACCTAAAATCACAATTATTAACATAGTAATCCCATCAAGACAAACATTTCCAAGCAACCAAAGCTTATAAACTAGCTACAAATTCCAATCAGTAATTTCAACAAGCTAAAATCCAAAGTAATTACACTACCTAATCAAGCAGATCTCAAACACAATCGACAAAACAAAAAAATAACAAAAGTAAATAAATAGGACAGTGACTAAAAGAGGCTTAAAGTAGTTGCCAAAAGTTTTCTTCGGGGAATTTTATCATACAAATTATGTGCATCGAATTACAGAGTTGCTCATAAGAATCATTGAATAAGTCATCATCGACATTCAATCAATTACAAAACTGAATATATATATATATGAAGAAACATAATAACAAAAAAAAATACATGATTTCAAATTTTTCGAAGAGATCTTAGAGATATAGTTTCCTTTATGTGAGGAAAAAATATGAGGGGAAGAAGGAGAGAGACGTTCGAAAGGGAAGGAGTGAGACGTGTCAGAGTGCCGATGAAGAGAGAAGGATGGCAGCAGTGCTTGCTGAGAATGTAAGAAGCTTCACCATCCATGATATTTTTTTTTGAGATGAAGTGTACTATTTTGTCCACTTGCTGAGAAAAAAAAAGAATTAAATAATTTTTTTTAAACTATTATATACTTGTGGCCTAAACTAAACTACCACAACCAATATCTATCAATTACTAGACTAGGTCAACTTTTTGGAGGGAATTGAAACAAAATCCCGCTCACTATTTTGTCTTATTCTTTTATTGATGATTATAAAAGGACTTCATTGATGTTGTATTTTAAAATAATTATTTCTATTTGAAAATTCAATATATAAATTAAGTAAAGACATAATCACAAGAAGACATAAAATGGGAGATAGATATTATTAAAAATAAAACAATTTCAACTATTTTGGAAATTTAATAAATACAAAAATAATTATAAGGTTTTTTACACTCATTATTGTTTGTTTATTACTTCCTTTATCTTGTATTTTTAAAATAATTATATCTTTATAAAATTTAATAAATAAAATTATGGGAGACAAGCACAAGAAGACCAAAAATTATAGATATTCACTATTACAATTCAAAAGAGATTAAGTAAAACTCATTCACATACATAAATTTTGAGGCTCTTCAAAGATAATCAACTTGCTATATTTGCCTCCTCTTTGATCAATGTCCCTGCTTGAATCTTGCAAATCTTGAGGCTCGCATTTGGTTCTAAGGATCCCAATAACGTGTAATGTGCCAATCAATCTCTCTACTGTGTTTTTCTCAATATGCATGACATCAAGATTGTGTCATATTAATAAATCCTTCCAATGTGGTAGATAAAAGAAGACACTTTTCTTCTTCCAAGGGCCATCATACTCTTCTCTGCTTCTTCTTTTACGGCTACCATGAATAGTCTTGGCTTTTCCAAACTTGAAAGTCAAACCCACTAGTGCTATTAGAGAAAGGAATTGGAGGTCTATCAAAGTTTTGATGTGTAACGACCCGTCCCAAATTCCATGATTAGATTAGTGACTGATCACGATTAGTGAGGCTAATTCATGATTAGTAGAGCGAAATCGGACGAACGATGCAAAATGACCGTTTTGCCCCTAAGCGTGGCAAAACGTTGACTTTTTAATCGGGCTTTCAAATAGACTTTGACCAAGGACCGTAATGTAGTTTAGGACGTCACAAGTTCATAGACAGGTGACACGTTCAATTTCGACGTTCGAGGAGGAAGTTATGACGTTCGGAAGCTTAGGGGCATTTTGGTAATTTTGGTTAAAAAGGGGTAAATGTTGACTTTTTGACCAAGAGGTCCGATGGCCGAGGGCTGAAGACCGTTACGTAGATAAGGACGATACGAATCCATAGACAGGCGGCACGTCGAATTCGGACGTTTGACGGCGAAGTTACGGTTCACCGAAGTTCAAGTGCACTATTGCACGAATTACAAAATAACTTAACTTTTGGACTTTAGTGGGGCCCAGATATTTAATGGAGGCCCAATGGATGAGTGACAAGTGTCACCCATCCAATGGACACCATATTTCCTGTAACGACCCGTCCCGAATTCCGGGATTAGATTAGTCACTAATCTTGATTAGTGAGGTTGAACGGTGGTTAGTAGGGCGAAATCGGACAAATTGTGCAAAATGACCGTTTTGCCCCTGGTCGTGGGCAAAATGTTGACTTTTTGATCGGGCGGTCAAACGGACTTTGATCGATGATCGTGACGTAGTTCGGGACGTCACGAGTTCATAGACAGGTGGCACGTTCGATTCCGACATTCGTAGAGAAAGTTATGATGTTCGGAAGTTGAGGGGTATTTTGGTAATTAGGCATGTTTAGGGCCAAATGTTGACTTTTTGACCGGGAGGTCCGATGGGCGAGGGCCAAGGACCGTTACGTAGGTATTGTCGATACGAATCCAATGACAGGCGGCATGCTGAAATCGGAGATTCGACGACAACGTTATGGTCAAGGAAACAAACTAACGAACCGAGGCTCGAATTAAAATAATAATATAATAATGAATAGTGACCATTGACTGTGCACATCTGGATGAGTGACAAGTGTCACCTATCCCCTGAATTCTGATCCATGTTTCCCTCCCAACACTATCATTACAACATCATCATTCCTCATCCATCATTCCCCTTCATTTTCTTTGATTTTTCTTCAAACCGTGCACAAATTGGGGGAGGATTGAACTGGGAGAATTGGCTCCCTTCCTCTGCCGTTTCTGAGAGAAAACTGTGAGACTAAGATGATTGAATTAACGGGGAAACACGAGGGATTGAGTGTGGGTTGAATTTTGGATTTTGGATTTCGGGAAAATGAGAGGGAAAATTCGAATTGAAGGAATTGAGCCGTGAGGATCAAATTGGAGATTACCTTCAGCTTCCTGGGATCACAACGATCAGAATTGTCGAAGAAACGAGATGAATTGGTGCTGTTTTGGCTCTGATCACACTTGGTGACAGAGAAGGAAATTCGACCTTGAGTCGTGAAGTTGGAGGCTTCGTTGGATGAAATTGAGGTGGGGAAACTACTTCTCATGATCCCACGATGCTTCTGGGTTCATCAATTGAAGGAAAACGGCTGTGGTTGACAGAACTCCATTGTTGAACAGTGACGGTGCTCGAGCTTGAGTCGTGACGATTGAGCACAGGTTTGATGCAATTGATGTGGGGGAATTGTTCCTCATGGTCCATTGATGCTTCTGGATGCATCAATTGGATGAAACCTGCAGCAATTGACGGGATTCCATGAATGAACAGTGTCCGGAGTGTTCTTGGTGTTCATCATCGAATCGTGGAATTGTAGGTAATGTTTTGTGTAATCAACGTTACAGAACCTCAATTTAACTTAAAACGAAGCTAATGGAATGATCAATTGAAGGAATTAGGATCGAATTGACAGGATTGGAACCGGGTCGTCTCGCGGGTAAACTGGACCCGTTTACCAGACATACGGGTTAGGACGATGCACTGTAGCAGGCGCGTGGGTTTAACGCGTAGCCACTCACGGCGGCGCGTGGGCACGAATCTCGAGGTGAGGTCAACATGACTTCTGTCCTATTTATTGTAACGGACATTTTGGAATTGGTTTCGTGTCGATCGGACACCGTCTCGATGTTGTTCGGGATATCCGAAGGTTTTAAATTAAGTTTAAAAAATAAGTAAAAATTCGGGAAAATTACGGGACTTTGATAGGATGTTAATGTTGAGGTTAGTGACCCTCTAATGTGATTTGGACAGGATTGGGAGTCCCGGTGATAGTGGTGAGGCCCGGGATGGCCAGTGGCACGCGTATCGAGGCATACCCTTAAAACGGTCTGTGAGTGGACTTTGGTTTTATAAATTCTATGCATGCTTAAATGTTTTATATGGATTATGGTTGTGATTGTGTGATGTTGATTTTGGTTGTTGGTAAATTGTACGGTTTCACGTATTTCGAGGCGATTTACGTGCTTGCACGTAAATCGAGGTTTCCGGCTTTACATGGATTTTCCATATTTATGCATTGGATATAATATGATGAAATGGTTTTGAAATTGGAAATATAAACTCGGGCTTGAGGCCCACTTGTCTTGGAAATTTCGGACTTGGAGTCCATTTGAGAATCGGGCCGGGGGCCCAGTTGGTTAATGAAATCGGGCCAGGGGCCCAGTTGGTATGAAATCGGGCTAAGACCCATTTGAGTTATGTTCTCGGGCCAGGGGCCCAGTTGATTTGTGAATTCGGGCCGTGGGCCCAGTGGGTTTATAAAGTCTGGCTGCGGGCCCAGTTGGTTTACAAATCGGGCTGTGGGCCCAGTGGTTCATAAAATCGGGCATGAGGCCCAATTGGATTATAATGGTGATTTCGGGTCAGGGACCCTATATTTAATAATTGTGATTTTGGGTCAGGGACCCTAAATGGAATTAGGTGGTTTTACGGAAATTTCGGGCAGGGCCCATTGTAATGATGTGGTAAAAAGATTTAATAAAACTGTTTTCCATATACCATCTGGATACAAGGATATATGATGGTCTCCTCCAGATGTCTGGGACACTGGGGAAGTCACGTTGCATTGCCTGCGAGGGGTCATTATACGGAGCAGCCGGACCGTATGATGACTCAGGAGCAGGATTGCTATGATTGACGTCAGGGACGTCAGACATCAGGGATGTCAGATATATGGACCCGGAGAGACCCCGGGCAGCACGCGTAGCTTATGAAACCGTGAGATATGACGTCAGGGACGTCTAGCGTCTGGGACGCTAAGCATCTGGGATGCTGGTGATGGTAATGGTAAAATATGGATTAATGAATAAAATGGCTTATTGGTTGGATATGTGTTATGTGGTAAAAATGGATTATTGGTTATGAAATGGTATGTAGGGTCGAGGACCCTAAATGGTTTTGGATTTTTGAATTGATGTTCATTTATGGTCATGGGTGGTGACCCACATGGTTTTAATATGTATGGTGGTGGTATTCCACAGTTTTGGGCTGAGTTCCCACACTTGGTTTTTGGTTAACGGTTTTTGGGCTAAGGCCCTAATGGCTCGGTTGAGCAAACGTTTTGGTTACTGGTTTTTGGTGGCATGCATACGTTTTTATTGGAGGGCATAAATGTCTTATAAATGTATTTGGTAAACTTATTGGTTTTTGTCCACTCACAGCTTTTGGTTTTAATGCCCTTCAGGTTGATTACGGATGCGATTGCAGCAGAGACTGGGACATTACACACCTCCTCCATCGATCCTTGCGCACTCTGGATGCCCCGTTGGGCAGTGGCTCTTGGTTATCCCTTGTCTGACACCCCTTGTTGGACGGGAGCAGGGCACATTCCACGGTAATCCCGGGAGGATTGGGATGGGTCCTGTCAACTTGGTATCAGAGCACGGTTGCTCTTTTTGTGCTCGCAGGTCGAGGGTGTGATGTCTCTTTGGGCTGCAATTCGTTATCAACCTGATAGATAGTTTTTGGGTTTGGATAGTGGATGGAGTGTGATTGGCCCGATACGCCGTGCGTTAATGTGATTCGACCCAAGTGGGGTTGATTGTGGTGAACTGGTATTGTGGGACCGTCAGTTCGGTCATGTGATATTGGATTGTTGTGCTGCTAGGTGCAGCCAGGTTCGGGGAACCTCATGTGAGTAATGGTTTAAAATGTGAACCCTTGTGGTGGTTTCTAGTGTGAGGGATGTTGGTTCATCGGAGTTGGCCGATGACCTAGTGGTGGAACCCACGTTAATGGGATGGTAGGATTGGATTTGACGTCTATTCGATGTCAGGACCGCGGGGTCGGTCAGGTTGTGGATTTTATATTACGGAAAGCTGTTTGGTTCGGTTGAACCATAGGGTGTGATTGTGGAACCCTAGTATTAAAAAGGTAAACCTTAATTGTGGCTAGTGGATGAGAACTTGTGCTGCGACGAGCAGCTGAGGTCATGGATGACCATGGGGATGGCTCTGGTGAGTCTAGTCAGAACTATGGGATTCGATCTACGGATACGGTTCTGAGATAAATTATGGAATCCCGTGTTGGATCGGGTATTGGTGTGATGTGTGGATGCGGATCTCGATATCAATGACAGTTAGTCGGTAGTCATATGGAGATGACTGGCTATCGAGGGTAATTAGTGTGGTTATAATACTTGGGGATCAGGGGACGTTCGGGGAACGTTCATTTTACTGATGTGGATTGTCAGAGTAGTGGTACCCATAGTCGTGATGTACGGGATCGTCCTTCGGTATGAACGGAGATCCAAGGTTGTTGTATTTGCACACGGTGTGCAAGTATGAATGTTTGCGGGTTGGTACTTTGGTGCTGATGCTAGTATGGATGCCTGTGTGCTGATACTAGTGTTGTTGATAGTATGTTAGTGCTGGTACTAGCGCTGGTGCTAGTGTCGGTAATGGTGTTGACGATGAGCCACCAGTTGGGGTGTGACTCCGTCATGATGAACATATGTTCGATCTTTGAGATTCGGTAGTGGTTGAGTGATGGACTGGATGGGATCCAGTTAAGACTGTGCTGTGTTGGGATAAGTCCCAATGGTGGTGAGATAACCAGTAAGAAGTGGATTAAAAAGGTATAATTGAGAACTTGGAAAACCGAGTGTTGAACCTGTAAAGGTTTGGATGTGCGAACGGAACAATAACGGATTGATTGTGGACACGGGGTTGTCCAAGTGAGTTGGGGAGGTAGGAAGTCTAGCGGTTGGACTTGACGTCTTGTTGGGAGCATGTCTGTTTCCAACATGGTTGGAACCTTAGTGTCGAGGAGAGTTGTGATTGGGGAACGAGAGTGGTGCTCGTTTTTGGTGATTGGTATTCCGAAGTCATTGGGGTTGACTTCTTGCTTTCTGCCCTGGCAGACATTGACTATAGTTACCAGTACGTTGAGCGTGTATCGGTTGGTGGGCCCATGTGTGTTGTGAGGTCATTAGGAGGAGCTACGTATTCGAAATTAGGTAAACGAGATTTTTCATTTTCTGCTTGGTGGCAGACAATGTTGGGGTACATGGCGTGGTGAGTGCAGTGAGTTTTGTTGCATCCACGTAGGATGAGTATTGGTGTCATTATGTTGGATCATCCTTGGTTTTCCTAGGTGGAATGACAAGGATCGATACGAACTTGGGTGTGTGAGTCGTAAATGACGGGATTGAACTTCTTTTCGAAGTGGGGCCCGTATGGTATTCTACTCGGGTGAGTAGGTTTTCAAAGTAGTTGAATTTTGTCAACCTTAGACGTGTGGAGGTTGGATTGGCTTCCCTATGAAGTCAATCAAGGGTATTGAGCGGGTAACCGATAGGTTCCGTTTTGGTGTGTCTTGGTAAATGTGAACGAGATTTCGGGATTTGGAATCGAATTTCTGGGTGACGATTCAGGATTCGATTTTGAAACTTGAAAGTATATTTCCGGATTTGGGTACGGAATGATTATTCCAAATGCTAGCTTACGGAATAATGATTTCGGATTCGGATTTGGATATGAATTAAAATGTGATATCTGGGTTTGGATCCAGGATTTCTTACGAAATTGCGGATTCAGATTCGGAAGTGGAACTAGATGTTGGGTGGAGTTTCGATTTGTCTCATGCTGGATTGGGCAAACGTACTCCATTATTGGAACGCGTTCGGCTATGACCTAGGTGGTTGTAGTCTGGTTATTAGGTAGATGTGTGTACATCGTACATGGTTCGAGGTACAATACCTTGTAGACTTGTGATGTCTAGTTACGGTATACGAGATATACCCGAGGTGTGTTGGTGAACGTGTTGGTAGTCGGATTGGTTCCGATACCATGGGATTGGTTGTGGACCGGACATTACTATGCAATGGGTCATGGTATTTCTAATGTGTTTAATTACACACGAGTCGTGTGAAAGGTCGGTAAATGTTTACTAAGTCAAGTACGTTGGTGGCATATGTAGCCACGAGTGAGTCTAGTGTCAGTTTTCGACTGACAACAACTGTGTGGTGACAGATTGTCAGGATGTGTCAACATAGATTGTTGAGTGGGGTCAGCTGACTCCTAGTGGGAGTGGGAAAGGAACCGTCGAGTTGTTGCGTCAACGAGAGGGTTGATTTGACAAGTGGTGTCAAATTCGAAACAAGTAGTTTCAGTCATTCGACGGGGTCGAATGTAGTCGTTGCGTTTTGAGTACTAGTGGTACGTTTGGGTGTAGACAGGTTTTGTCTAAGTAGTTGGTGTACGGGTGTACACGTGTTGCGTGGTCGATTCCACTTTCCACGGGGTGTTTGTGGAATCAGGGTAATCGAGTTTCGAGAGCGAAACTTATTAAGGAGGGAAGTACGTTGAGATGAGTTCGGTTGGAATTTCGAGGACGAAATTTATTAAGGAGGGAAGATTGTAACGACCCGTCCCGAATTCCGGGATTAGATTAGTCACTAATCTTGATTAGTGAGGTTGAACGGTGGTTAGTAGGGCGGAATCGGACAAATTGTGCAAAATGACCGTTTTGCCCCTGGTCGTGGGCAAAATGTTGACTTTTTGATCGGGCGATCAAACGAACTTTGACCGATGACCGTGACGTAGTTCGGGACGTCACGAGTTCATAGACAGGTGGCACGTTCGATTCCGACATTCGTAGAGAAAGTTATGATGCTCGGAAGTTGAGGGGTATTTTGGTAATTTGGCATGTTTGGGGCCAAATGTTGACTTTTTGACTGGGAGGTCCGATGGGCGAGGGCCAAGGACCGTTACGTAGGTATTGTCGATACGAATCCAATGACAGGCGGCATGCTGAAATCGGAGATTCGACGACAACGTTATGGTCAAGGAAACGAACTAACGAACCAAGGCTCGAATTAAAATAATAATATAATAATGAATAGTGACTGTTGAATGTGCACATCTGGATGAGTGACAAGTGTCACCCATCCCCTGAATTCTGATCCATGTTTCCCTCCCAGCACTATCATTACAACATCATCATTCCTCATCCATCATTCCCTTTCCTTTTCTTTGATTTTTCTTCAAACCGTGCACAAATTGGGGGAGGATTGAACTGGGAGAATTGGCTCCCTTCCTCTGCCGTTCCTGAGAGAAAACTGTGAGAATAAGATGATTGAATTAACGGGGAAACACGAGGGATTGAGTGTGGGTTGAATTTTGGATTTTGGATTTCGGGAAAATGAGAAGGAAAATTCGAATTGAAGGAATTGAGCCGTGAGGATCAAATTGGAGATTACCTTCAGCTTCCTGGGATCACAACGATCAGAATTGTCGAAGAAACGAGATGAATTGGTGCTGTTTTGGCTCTGATCACACTTGGTGACAGAGAAGGAAATTCGACCTTGAGTCGTGAAGTTGGAGGCTTCGTTGGATGAAATTGAGGTGGGGAAACTACTTCTCATGATCCCACGATGCTTCTGGGTTCATCAATTAAAGGAAAACGGCTGTGGTTGACAGAACTCCATTGTTGAACAGTGACGGTGCTTGAGCTTGAGTCGTGACGATTGAGCACAAGTTTGATGCAATTGATGTGGGGGAATTGTTCCTCATGGTCCATTGATGCTTCTGGATGCATCAATTGGATGAAACCTGCAGCAATTGACGGGATTCCATGAATGAACAGTGTTCAGAGTGTTCTTGGTGTTCATCATCGAATCGTGGAATTGTAGGTAATGTTTTGTGTAATCAATGTTATAGAACCTCAATTTAACTTAAAACGAAACTAATGGAATGATCAATTGAAGGAATTAGGATCGAATTTACAGGATTGGAACCGGGTCGTCTCGCGGGTAAACTGGACCCGTTTACCAGACATACGGGTTAGGACGATGCACTGTAGCAGGCGCGTGGGTTTCACGCGCAGCCACTCACGGCGGCACGTGGGCACGAATCTCGAGGTGAGGTCAACATGACTTCTGTCCTATTTATTGTAACGGACATTTTGGAATTGGTTTCGTGTCGATCGGACACCGTCTCGATGTTGTTCGGGATATCCGAAGGTTTTAAATTAAGTTTAAAAAATAAGTAAAAATTCGGGAAAATTACGGGACTTTGATAGGATGTTAATGTTGAGGTTAGTGACCCTCTAATGTGATTTGGACAGGATTGGGAGTCCCGGTGATAGTGGTGAGGCCCGGGATGGCCGGTGGCACGCGTATCGAGGCATACCGTTAAAACGGTCTGTGAGTGGACTTTGGTTTTATAAATTCTATGCATGCTTAAATGTTTTATATGGATTATGGTTGTGATTGTGTGATGTTGATTTGGTTGTTGGTAAATTGTACGGTTTCACGTATTTCGAGGCGATTTACGTGCTTGCACGTAAATCTAGGTTTCCTGCTTTACATGGATTTTCCATATTTATGACTTGGATATAATATGATGAAATGGTTTTGAAATTGGAAATATAAACTCGGGCTTGAGGCCCACTTGTTTTGGAAATTTCGGACTTGGAGTCCATTTGAGAATCGGGCCGGGGGCCCAGTTGGTTAATGAAATCGGGTCAGGGGCCCAGTTGGTATGAAATCGGGCTGAGACCCATTTGAGTTATGTTCTCGGGCCAGGGGCCCAGTTGATTTGTGAATTTGGGCCGTGGGCCCCGTGGGTTTATAAAGTCGGGCTGCGGGCCCAGTTGGTTTACAAATTGGGCCGTGGGCCCAGTGGTTCATAAAATCGGGCTTGAGGCCCAATTTGATTATAATGATGATTTCGGGTCAGGGACCCTATATTTAATAATTGTGATTTTGGGTCAGGGACCCTAAATGGAATTAGGTGGTTTTATGGAAATTTCGGGCAGGGCCCATTGTAATGATGTGATAAAAGGATTTAATAAAACTGTTTTCCATATACCATCTGGATAGAAGGATATATGATGGTCTCCTCCAGATGTCTGGGACACTGGGGAAGTCACGGTGCATTGCCTGCGAGGGGTCATTATACGGAGCAGCCCGACCGTATGATGACTCAGGAGCAGGATTGCTATGATTGACGTCAGGGACGTCAGACATCAGGGATGTCAGATATATGGACCCGGAGAGACCCCGGGCAGCACGCGTAGCTTATGAAACCGTGAGATATGACGTCAGGGACGTCTAGCGTCTGGGACGCTAAGCATCTGGGATGCTGGTGATGGTAATGGTAAAATATGGATTAATGAATAAAATGGCTTATTGGTTGGATATGTGTTATGTGGTAAAAATGGATTATTGGTTATGAAATGGTATGTAGGGTCGGGGACCCTAAATGGTTTTGGATTTTTGAATTGATGTTCATTTATGGTCATGGGTGGTGACCCACATTGTTTTAATATGTATGGTGGTGGTATTCCACAGTTTTGGGCTGAGTTCCCACACTTGGTTTTTGGTTAACGGTTTTTGGGCTAAGGCCCTAATGGCTCGGTTGAGCAAACGTTTTGGTTACTGGTTTTTGGTGGTATGCATACGTTTTTATTGGAGGGCATAAATGTCTTATAAATGTATTTGGTAAACTTATTGGTTTTTGTCCACTCACAGCTTTTGGTTTTAATGCCCTTCAGGTTGATTACGGATGCGATTGCAGCAGAGACTGGGACATTGCACACCTCCTCCATCGATCCTTGCGCACTCTGGATGCCCCGTTGGGCAGTGGCTCTTGGTTATCCCTTGTCTGACACCCCTTGTTGGACGGGAGCAGGGCACATTCCACGGTAATCCCGGGGGGATTGGGATGGGTCCTGTCATTTCCTTCATGTACCGTGCAAACCATTTCATTTTCTCATTTCAAACACACACACACCCCTTTTACCCGATCTCACTTTCTCACCCAAACCATTCACCCAAAACCCATCCAACCTTCGACCTATGATCAGCTGGGAGGAACAGGGAGTGAGGGAAGACAGGAGGACGTGGTGGCTGGCCCAAGAAGCCGCCGCCGTGGGCGGTGGAGCCACGAACCCATGCGGGTGCACGGTAAGGCCCAAATTCCCTTTTTAATTGATTTTGATGTTATGGTTGCTTTTGGACTATTAAGATGAGTTGGTTAGGTTGCTAGGATAGTTTTAGGAAGGTTTTGGTGGTGGTTGACGGCTTAGAAGCCGTGGGGAAGGAAATGGGAAAATAGGACCGTGAGGTCCATTTCGAACCATGGGTTTCAAGTGGCCTTTTTCTTAGTTTTAGGGATTGGGTTAGATAGGAAATGAAGAAATAGGAATTTAGGGATTAAAATGGGACCAAACGGACCAAAAACGAAGAAGGAGGAGCTCTGAACCGGTCACGCCGGTTCAGCACATTGACCGGTCCAAGAAAACCAGGAAAAGCCGGTTTTCCAAGGTTGATGATTATGAATAGTAACCTGGCCCTTCTAGGAGCGCGTGCGGGCGCGTGGGCCATAATTTGTGGAAATGTTCAACATATGAAATCTTCTATTCGATGTAACAAAAATTTTGGGACTAGTTTCGTATCAAGCGGACATCATTTCGATAGTTTTCAGGGTGTCGGCAGGTTTAGGGTGGGTTTAAAAATAGTTAAAAGTTCGGGAAAATTACGGGGTTTTAATGGGAGGTTAACTAAGTAGTTATTAACCTTCTATTAAAATTTGGACAGGTTCGGGAGTCCCGGTGACTGTGACTGGCTCGGGGAGCCGTATGGCACGCAAATCGAGGAGGCAGCTCGGACGGTCTGTGAGTGGACCTTGTTTTCTAAATTGGTGCATGCATAAATGTTTATTATATGTTTTATTACATGTTTGATGATGCCATGGGTGCATTTGTATGTGGTTACGTATAGGCACGTATTTCGAGGTTTCGGCCCTATACGGTGCCTATACGGGTCAGTATGTCTTTATTGGTCTAAATGAAAAAGGTTTTGGATTTCTAAAAGGATAAACTTGGGTATGAGACCCATTTGGTTTTGTCTCGGGCATATGACGCTATTTATGACCTTCAGGTCTAAATCGTGGTCGCGACGGGTGCTATGTGCACGGCGATCGACGATACGACGCTCGCCTCCGGATTGGGATGTGTTCCTTCCGGAGAGGTCACAATGCACAATTCGTGGTCGGGCAGCCTGGGGAGGGTCGACTTCGGAGTGCTGACAGTTCAGGATATCGATCGGTGATGAGTGCACAATGATCTTGTGATGGTCGCGTCGGTTGATACGTTCACGGCGACATACCAGGATTGAGGGCCGTCCTGGATAGATGGTTGCACGCATCACTATGATCGGAGTCGTGACTGACCCTTAGATATCGGGCACGGTGCCCAGTTGAGTCATATGTTCGGGCACGAGACCCAGTTGTTTTACACTGATGATTTCGGGTCAGGGACCCAAGATGGATTTCCAAGTTCACGACGATTTATGGGAACCGGCATGAACTCTGGAAAGATTATTGTGGTTCATGACGGTTTATGGGAACCATCATGAACCTTTTCAAGTCATTGTGGTACATGACAGTTTATGGGAACCGGTCATGGGGGATGTTGTGTATATGTATATGAATATAATGGATGTTATGGATCATGAAGGTTCAAGGGAACCGGGTATGAATGTTTATGTTATGTATATATATGTTTATATACCTTTCTTTACATGTTCTATTATCTCCTCCAGGGAGGATCGTTGGCCTAGGTGGACCCTGGAGTAGTCACGGAGCACTGACTGAGTGAGAGTTGCCCCCGTTGGGTTCCTTACTCTCAAGAAGGCTTGTACTATAACCTCAGGGCGGGTCATTGGTCTTCAGACATTGACTTGGTACCTGAAAGACTTGGGTTTGAGACCCCGGGTAGCACGCGCGTAGCTTTGGAAACCGTGACAAGATTGGTTGTGTGAATTATATGTATATGTGATGTATGCTATATATGATATATGATGTGTGTTTACACAGGTGTTGGGCAGTGGCCCGTATGGTTGGTTTCTTATGATTTGGGCTGAGCCCCTTATAGATTTGGGCAGTGGCCCGTATGGTCGTTTTCATTATGGTTCTTTCAATCTTGGTTTTGGGCTTAGTTCCCACATATGGTTTCTTTGGTTAAAAGGTTTTCGAATGCATTCATGCTTTTTAGTGAAGGGTACAAATGTCTTTCTTATGAAATGTTTTTATAAACTCTTGTTTTGTCCACTCACAGCTTTTAATGTTTTGACTGCCCTTCAGGTTGACATCGGATGTGGACTGTAGTAGAGACCGGGATATTACATACCTCCTCCGGATCCTTGCATACTCTGATAGCCCGGGAGGGCAAAGGTCGGAAATATCCCTTGTTTGACACTTCGTGTCAGACGGGAGCAAGGTCATCCCGCACTAATCCCGGGGGGATTAACGCAGGATGACCCTGCTCCCGTCTGACACGAAGTGTCAGACAAGGGATATTTCTGACCTTTGCCCTCCCGGGCTATCAGAGTACGCCAGGATCCGGAGGAGGCATGTGATATCTCGGTCTTTGCTACAGTCCACATCCGATGTCAACCTGAAGGGTATTAAAAACAGAAAGACTGTGAGTGGACAAAAATAAAGAGTTTATAAAAACATTTCATCAAAGACCTTTATACCCTCCACTAAAAAGCAAGCATGCATAGTAAAACCATTTATCCAATCATATATGTTAAAACATCCATAATTAGGGTCTCAGCCCCAAATTTTGTAAATACAAGTTATACGGGCTCCTGCCCAAAACCATTTACAGAAAACCATTACATCATAAACATATGTGGGATCTCAGCCCAAATCCATTTATCACCTTAAAACATAATTTCCCAAACCACTTGAAATCATGTTTATCCATTATATTTCATATCCAAGAACCTGTCACGGTAAAATAAAGCTACACGTGTGCTAACCGGGTTCTCAAACCCAAGTCTCTCCAGGGTCCACCCAGGTCAAAGTCCGTAGATCTATGACCCTCCCTGGAGGTAACGAACCATGCCCATCCTGAGAGTAAAGAACCCAACTGGGGGGCGACTCCACTCAGTCAGTGCTCAGTGACTACTCCGGGGTCCACCCAGGCCAACGACCCTCCCCGGAGGAGACAATCATATATAAAGGATGGAATATGAAAACCTTTTGAAATCATTCTTTAAACCTTTCCAGGATTCATGCCCAGCCCCCATAAGCCGTCACGAACCATAAAATCCTTTTATGGCTTCATGCCGGTTCCCATAAACCTAATGACCCGTAAATCTATTTTTAACACATAGTTGGGCCCTAGGCCCGAATCCACATAGAAACTGGACCTCCGGTTCGAATCGTAAACCAACTGGGCCTCCGGCCCAATTCCGTAAAACAAATGGGTCTCGAACTCGAGTTTACCTTTTCAAATCCAAAACCATTTCATTAAACTATTTCCAAAACCATAAGAATGGAAAATCGGAGTAAAACCGGAAAACCTCGATTTCCGTGCAAGCACGTAAATCATCTCGAAATACGTGAAACCATATGAATCACAAGCATCCAAATCAACATCATAAAATCATATTCATAGTCCATTTGGAAATCCAAAACCATTTCATCTAGACCAATAAAGACATACATCCCCGTATAGGCACCGTATAGTGCTGAAACCTCGAAATACGTGCTTATACGTAACCACACATCCAAATGCACTCATGGCATCACAAACAACTATTTAAAATATATAATAAACATTTATACATGCACCAATATAGAAAACAAGGTCCACTCACAGACCGTCCGAGCTGACGCTTGGATTTGCGTGCCATAGGCTCTCCTGAGTCGATCATTGTCACCGGGACTCCCAAACCTGTCCAAATTTTAATAAAAGGTTACTAACTACTTAATTAACCTCCCATCAAAGCTCCATAATTTTTCCGAACTTTTAGCTATTTTTAAACCGATCCTAAACCTTCCGACACCCCGAAACCTATCGAAACGATGTCCGATTGACGCGAGACCAATCCCAAAATCTTCACTACATCGAATAGAAGATTTCATATGTTGAACACTTCCCCAAATTATGGCCCACGCGCCCTCAAACGGCCCAAGAAGGCCGGAAACACTGTTCAACGTCTCCCAGCTCCAGCTGGTTCAGATGGCCGGTTCACCTGGTTTGGCCGGTCCAACTGGACCGGCGGGACCGGTTCACAGCCCTAGACACCCCATTTTTCATCCTACTTCTTCCTTTTTGATTCCTTTCTTCCTATTTTCATGTTTTCTATCCATTCCAATCCATAAACGCAACCGAAAACGTCTAAATCCGATGGTTCGATTTTGAACCAAACGGTTCAAGTTTTCCAAAACTGCACCCATGGCTTCACAGCCATCCTAGGGTTCCTAAAACCTTCCTAACACAATCCTAATAACCCATTTAATTCATTGGAAGCAACCAAAATGACCCATAGCAATAAAAATGGAAATTGGATTGAAAATGGGCTTACCGTGAACCCCTCGGGTTTCTTAGCCCCGCCGTCCATGGCTGCACCGTCCTGGGCGGGCCACCACATCTTCCCGTCGTCCCTCACTATCTGGTCCTCCCAGCTGATCATGGGTTGAAGGTGGGATGGGGTTGGGTTGCACAAAGATGGAGAGAAAGGGTGAGATCGGGTAAGTGTTTTGTGTTTTGAATGGAGAAAATGGAATGGTCGATGCATGAAGGAAAAGAGATGGCCTGTGGATGGGTGACACTTGTCACTCATCCATTGGGCCTCCATTAAATATCTGGGCCCCACTAAAGTCCAAAAGTTAACTCGTTTCGTAATTCGTGCAATAGTACCCTTGAACTTCCGTGAACTGTAACTTCGCCGTCGAACGTCCGAATTCGACATGCCGCCTGTCTATGGATTCGTATCGTCCTTATCTACGTAACAATCCTTGGTCCTCGGCCATCGGACCTCTTGGTCAAAAAGTCAACATTTGCCCCTTTTTAACCATAATTACCAAAATGCCCCTAAACTTCCGCACGTCATAACTTCTTCCTCGAACGTTGGAATTGAACGTGTCACCTGTCTACGAACTCGTGACGTCACGAAGTACGTCACGGTCATCGGTCAAAGTCGATTTGACCGCCCGAACGAAAAGTCAACATTTTGCCCACGCCTAGGGGCAAAACAGTCATTTTGCATCGTTCATCCGATTTTGCCCAACTAATCACAGATTAGCGTCACTAATCATGATTAGTCACTAATCTAATCCTAGAATTAGGGACGGGTTGTAATTGATGTCCATTATTTAAGTACATCCAATCTTTGTTTTTCTACAAATATTGTAAAAAGTCCATAAAATAAAGCACTGATATGAAAAAACATTGCATAGCCATTCAAATTGAAAAGAAAACATTATATGTAATTTTGCAGTTAAAATGATTCTAATGAGAAAATGTAGAGAGATCAGTTAAATTTTCCAGGACATCATTACTATAAGAATCACCTAAACGGATTTAGTTCCAATGTATTACCACAATTGCACATTTGGTAGCATCGTTGCTCCACCCATTATCTTCTGTTAGCAACGCCGTCACGGGTGCTTACGTGTCAGTCCCTAATTGGTTGGTTAATTATTTACCAAAAAATATTAAAATTAACACACAAAAAAGGAAGGAGATGATGAATAGCGAATTTGGGTTCATCATCTAATAAAATACAAACCTAATTCCTAATTCCAATCTAGGCTTAATGGCAATCTGACTTTCTCAAATTCTCAATCTGCAAACCAATTCCAAATCCTAAATCTACAAAAAAAAAATGAAGCGCCAACCGAGAGACCAACCTCGAAAACAATGGGCAGTACCACCAGACCTAGATCAATCCTCTTTCTCCATATTTTCCCAAAAAAACTCCAGGTTTCCGGATGGAGAAAGAAACCCAAAAATGGAAAATCAATTAACAATCCCAAACAAATAACGAATTACACACAAAAAATTGGATCTTGGGTACTGAGTTTTAGATAACACAACATAAAAAACGCAAATTAACACATACAAATTGGATGATGGATACTAAGTTATAGATTGCAAAGCATAAAAACTAGATGTTCACACAAAGGGAAAAACCTGAAATTGACAACAAACTTGGAAATGATGAAAAGTTAAGCATACAATTTCCAGCTCTCAATGATCTTTTGGCAGCCAAGGCACTTTACTAATAGCACAACGAATCACCTTATGAGCGTGGGGCTTGTTGCTATCCTTCGCTCTAAACTTTCTGTTTCTCCCAGGAATTGAGGGGAATGCAGAAGGAGAGTTCGTCCATGCCCTTCTTCTTCATGCCGACATCATAGATTGGGATCTTCGGGTCGGGCACACCATGGAAAAAACGTGATTTTGGGTAGGTTTTGTTTTTATCTGGCGGTAGCACCGTGCTGGCCTTCGTCCCATGATGACGGATTTCGACTGCTCAACCCCTAAATCGAAGAAAAATAGAGATTGAAGAGAACATGCGCGACGATCAGATGGTTCCATGGTATGCAAATGTTGAGAACTCAATGTTAAGCAAGGAGTTTGCAGGACTCAATCCACCGAAGCCCCGATTTTCCATTTCTAGGTTTACCCATTTATGGGTTTTTTTCTCCATACCCAGATTTTCTACCGAAGCTCCCATACACTCCATACCCAGATTTGTATTCAGAAGGTGAAGGCTAGGGTTTGCAGGACTCAATCTATCACTCACACTCTCTCACAAACTCAGATTGTCAATTTTGGTTAGGTGAAAAAGAAAAGATGGAACCAAGATTCACCCAGATTCACTATTGATTGTT
The DNA here is from genome assembly GCA_032719365.1 of Prinsepia uniflora. Lineage (NCBI taxonomy): Eukaryota > Viridiplantae > Streptophyta > Magnoliopsida > Rosales > Rosaceae > Prinsepia > Prinsepia uniflora. Next base: position 61,162,654 of record CM064876.1, read on the forward strand.
CATATTCCTTTCTAATTTTTTTTAGAAATTTTAATCTTAATTTTTTTATAAATAATTAAATATCCAATCACGTATTGACACGTAAACATTCTTATCACAGTTACAAACTGGGCTAACAGAATAGAGCAACGGTGCTACCAAATATGCGGTTGTGGAAGTACATTGGAACTAAATTCATTTCGGGTAGCAAAGTGATATTTAATGTCATATTAGGGAAACAAAGTGAATAATAAGCTTTCTTGCCTAGGGTTTCAGAATTTGGGAAATCAAAGCACAAAAAGAAAATAAAAGAACTATCCCACTTTGATTTCTTGGTATTTTTTCTTAGGGCTTATAGGTAGGGTTTCTGTGTGTTATGTTGTTTTTTTATTATTATTTAGTTTTGGTCTTTCTCTGAAATGGGGTTTTACCAAAGATATTTGATTATATGGTTATTTACTTGGGTATTATAATCTAATTTGGATTGGGTATGGTAGTATAAGCAGGTATTTGGAGTTTTCTTAGGGGTGCTTATTTCATTGTTTATTTGTGTGATTTGATAAATAATTTGGATTCGGCCCAATAATCGGGTATTTGGTGTTTTCTTGCTTGAGTCATATGCAAAATGTATATAGATGGTACCATACTGTTTAATTTCATTTTTAACTGTATATTTTCATTATGGATGAAAATTTGAAATCTATGATACATGGATACACTACGCCATATATGAGAATAGATGTCACTATAAAGACATCAGATAACTAATGATCTGATGCTATTACTACTATAATCATCAGTTTGAAAATTACTCAAGTTTAAAGTGTAAAACAACTTCATTGCAAATTTAGACCGATGTCTTTATGTCAATTTAGTATCAGCTGATTATATAAACCGAAGTCTATATTGATTTTTTCCTTCTTTTAGTTTAGCATCGGTAGTTAAAAATTCAATCGACCAAAGTCGTTACTAAAAAGTCAATCTATTTTTTTTCCTTCCTTTAAATTTAGCTTTCCCTCTCCTTGGTTATAATTCATTCCTACTAATTCAATTCTAGATTTTATTTTCCCCCTTCTCATTGTAAATGATAAATAAAAACAGAAATTAGAAATTAATTAAATGAAATTTATTTGAAAAAAATTTAAATGAAAACCTAAAAAATCAAGTATTTCCTCACTCCACAGCTAATTCTAAATTCCCTCCCCTTCACTGTTCCAAAAAATCTCCCCCCCCCCCCCCCCCCCCCCCCCAATTATTCGCTCTCATTCATTTCCCTCTAACTCTCACGTTCCCGCTTGTGTTTTTCATTCCCTTTGCTTAAGTCTCAATTTCTAGGGAGACCCGAGGCAAAAGAGGAGTGAGGGAGGCTGGGTGATGGACGGAGGAGGCTTCGCTGAGGAGTTTGATGGACAAGGCTTCACGAAGGAGATCGACAGACAAGGATTTACAGAGGAGATCAATGGGCGAGACTTCACACGAGATCAACGGAGGAGACTTCACAGGCTTGCGAAGGACGCTTGGCAGGCTCCCGATGGAGTCGTCGCCGACTCGCAAGGGAGGAAAAACTTACTCGAAATCACTATGGAGATGGACGGAGGCATGGCGATGGAAGTGTAAGTTGGCATCAGTTGTACCCATAAATCTTATATTTGGACAGGAGCGCATCAAGGTCGGTGGCAAGGCAGAGGTCTCGGTGATTTTGTCACCGTCTCTCGTGAGAAGAACAAGATCACCGTCACTTCTGACTCCAACTTCTTTAAAAGGTATTCTCAAAATTTCAAGTACTTTTTATTTTTGAAGCACCCTAATACTTATCCTTTTTCTTAGATATAAATAAATTTTAGAACCCAGTGATTTTAAATCTCATTTTTGGATTTTAAGTGCCAGAGCTGAGTACTTGTTTCGTTATTCTTGTGTTGTAGCAGGTTTGCCCTTTCTGCTGATTGTGTGTTGATTCGTCTGTAATATTTGAAGCTTTAATTTACGTTGCGCGAATTATAGCTCAGACTAAAATAGTTGGAAATTTTTAATGATAGGTAGAAAGTTTGATACGTAGATGATGTCTTATTGAAGTAAGCTCTTCATGTTCATCTTACATGGTGACAGGATCATCCCCTAAGGAACATTGATAATGTTACCCCGGTCCTGCTCCCGTCTGACAAGTCAACTGAAGTTCCCAAATTACCCTCAGCATTTGCCAAACAAGGGATAGCCGCACACGTGCCCACTCATGCCTTCACCTCCCGAATAGCCTCGATCATCGCGCTACGACCTGGAGGGTCAATAAAAACACAAAAGGTGTGAATGGACAAAAATAAATCAGTTATAAAACATGTTACAGAAAAGACATTTCTACCTTCCACCTAAAACCAATGCATGCATTCGAAAACCATTTCATAATCCATTTCATTTCCAATATTAGAAAACCACATATGAAAATCAAAATCATTTTCTTTTTCTCAAACCGCAGGCCTTAGCCCGAAACCATAAACACAGGGCCTCAGCCCAAAATCACGAATCAAAATCTAAGTGCAGAACATAACCCAAAAATCCATCAAGCCATATAAACCGGGCCATTGCCCAACACATCCGAAAACATCAGAAATCAACAGTAAATCACAAGTCAATCAACCTGCTGAATCTCAAGTGCGCCCAAGTCTTTAAACTCAAAACCACGCGCATAATCAGGCCTTCTCGGGATGTCAACGAGTCTTTAAACTCAAAACACAATCAATAGGTCTCGGGGGATATCACAATAACCGAGTCTTTAAACTCAAAACATATCAATCAAGGGCTCTCCCCCGTCACATCAATCAACCGGGTCTTTAAACCCAAAACCAGATCCAGCAACAGTACCGAGTCTTTAAACCCAAAACCATGTGTAAATCATAACAAATCCAGAATCCATCGTAATCCAAATTCCAAACCATATCCATCATCCATTTCCAAATCCGAATCTGGAACCATCATTCCGTAAGCTGGCATCCGGAATAACCGTTCCGAACCCAAATCCGGAAATCCACTTTCAAGTTCCCGAAACCCGAAATCTCGTTCATCAAAGTCACTTTTATGAACTGGGCATCAAGCCCGAAATCACCTTTTCCAATATCCATTTTAAATATTTGAAATCAAATCATATTTCAAATCCCAAATTCAAATCATTAAAACCATGGTCAAATCACAACATACTCAAAATCTCGTTAAACGTGCAAATCCGTAATAATCTCAAAATACGTGCCAAAACTGTAAATCATACTCGCAATCGTAATCAAACATCATCAAAACATGATACGTACAAATCATATAAAATCATCCATTAAACCATCATCAAAGCATAGGAGAAACCATAGTCTCGAAATACGTGCAATTACGTATTGTATATTGAAATACGTATAAATATGGAAATCGTAATTATCATAAACCATAATCATAATCATAGAAATCATCAATAGAAAGCATAGAAAACAATTATGCATGCATTGAATTTTAAAAAGCAAAGTCCACTCACACACCGTCCAAACGGCTAGCTTCCGAACTGCACGTTTTTCCGTAAATTCTGGAAATCACAATTCCTATCCAAAATCATTATCTAGGTTCACTAACACTTCAATATATCTCATATAATTTTCCCCAATTTTTTCGGGATTTAAATACGTATTTTAAACGTATACGAAAACTTCGGATACACTGAACACTATCGAAACGAAATCCGATTTCCTCGAAACTAGTGCCAAAACGTTCGTTACATTAAAAGAAGTAAGTTTCATGTTGAACTTACTTTGAAATTCGATCACACTCGCCGCAGTGAGTGGCTGCGTGCGAAGCTCACGCGCCAGCTACAGTATTCATCCATGTCACCTGTTTCCTGCAAATTCAACCCGTTAGCCTGCGACACAACCCGGTTGGAATTCCTTCAATTCGACCTCAATTCCACTAATTAAAGCATCCATTTGCATCGTCATAATCTTAATTAGAGTTCTGTGATTTAAATTACACCACTACTTACCTCAATCCTTCAAATCGGGTTCGATTTTTCGAAGAACACCCGAACACTGTTCATTTGTCAAAGTTCATCGATTCCCATCATTTTTCTTCAATTGATCTAACCAACAGTTTCGTAGGATTATCATAAACTTGTTTTCAACCTCAATTGCATCGTCCAAATCCTCTAATTACACGACCCAATCTTTGAATTTTTGAGGAGTCGAGGTACTCCGTTCACGGCCAAAACAATCTCATTTTCCTTCGTTTTTGCAGTCATTCGAGTCGTCTGGGTTCCAGCGAGCTAAAACTAAGCTCAATTGCAGTCATTAACACCCATAATTGCAAATTCGACTATTGATCACATTCAATTTCGATAGTGGGATTTCGGTTTTACAACAGCTCTTTCTCTCTGGTTTTTCCCGTTCCTTTTCCCTTTGTAGCACTGTTCTCTTCCCAGTTAATCCAATTACTTAGTGATTCAAACGGTTGGGCGGTGGGCTGTTGATCAATCATACACTCTGTTTTTTTCTTCTTAAAACCATGCTCACATATACACGGGTTACTCACCGCTACATAATTGCTTTTGCCACTAATCTCACTTAAAGAGTGACAGATGTCACTTAGTGGCATCATCATGGCTGAATCAGCCCAATCACCGTCCATTTCTTATTTAATCGACTAATTACGATTTTTCCCTTTTTCTTACAAATTACCAAAATGCCCTTCACACTTCTAAGTCCGTAACTTGGTCGTCCGAACTCCGATTGACGCATGTCACCTGTCTATGGACTCAGTGTCTCGAGACCTTTCCAATGGTCTTCGAGTTACGTGAAAATTCTATGTCGTTTGAAAGTCAAAAAATTGCCCCTTTAACCCAATTACCGAATTACCCTTGAACTTCCGAACATCATAACTTTCTCCTCGAATGTCGGAATCAGACGTGCAACCTGTCTATAAACTCGTGACATCCAGAACTACGTCACAGTCATCGCTCAAAGTTCGCTTGACCACTCGAACCAAAAGTCAATCGTTCGTCTAATTCTAGGGGCAAAATCGTCATTTTCTTCAACTTTTCGAAATTTTCGTTTTTCGAATTTCTGGGTCGTCACACATGGTGTTTTGATATTGATTACAGACCTTTTTTCCCTTTAATTCAGGTTTTACAAAATTAGAAGTTGGTTTTGTAATGAAGCTTAGTGGTTCCTAGAAGTATCCAACGATGAAATGCATTGGTCTCTTCAGCTCAGTTTTGTGTGCAGCCTTTGCACCTCTCAGTTTGGGGCTATTTGGGCTTCTACATCGCCTCTACGTTTTTGTGTCTTTATCCGTCTATACCTTATGTTTTCTTTATAAATCTGTTCTCTAACCGAATTTGCTCTGACGATGTAATTATAGAGTGATAATGGGGGGTTCATTACATGATTGATTTGTATAACCTTATGGGGTACATCTTACCCACAACTTAATTGTAATCTTATGGTAGTGAAGAGATGAAGGATGATGCCTAAAAAATTTAGGATTAAGATGAAGTTTTATTTGTGACGACCCAGAAATTCGAAAAAGGAAAAGTTGGAAAATTGGAAGGAAATGACGATTTTTCCCTTAGTTATGGGAGGCAAAAGTTGTCTTTTTGACCGGGACCTTATTTGGACTTTCCGTAAGGACCGTTGGATAGGTCTCGGGACACTGAGTCCGTAGACAGGCAACATGCGTCTATTGGAGTTCGGATGTGAAAGTTATGGACCTTGAATAGTGAGGGGTAATTTGGTAATTTTTCAAAGAAGGGAAAAATGGTAATTTGGGGCAGGATTATGCTGAGTCAGTGGAATGGTGACTCATCTATCCTATTTGGGACATCTGTCACATGTAGAGAAGGCTTAGTGGCCCTGTCGTAATAGTTGGATATATATTGTTGATTTACAACAAACCGCCCCTTCATCCAAATCTCCCATCAAAATAGAATTATGGGTGAGGCCAAGTATAAAACCTGAGACGGTGGGACGAATCCACAGAGAAAAACAAGCGAGAACTAGAGGAGAATTGAGGAAAATTAGCCCCTAAACCCGAAGACCAAAACCCGTGAAGTTCATGCCTTTCAAAAATTCGAACTTGAATTTGTGGACTGTGTTGAGTGAAATTGACCCTCAATTGAGTCTTCTGGGATCATTTCGACTGGAAACAAATCAAATTTGACGAAAATTGATGTCATTTTGACGTCGAACAGAAGCGGTGAGGACTTTGGATTTTCGAATTCCAATCGAGTAATAGGAAAGATTGAAGGCTGAAATTGGCATTGGAAACTTATTTATAACAATCCCACGAAGCACTTTGATGAATTAATTGAAAGAAAACGGGTCGAATTGGTGGATTACGATGGATGAACAGTGCTCGATTGTTCTTCGAGAAATTGATATCGAACTGAGGAATGGAGGTAAGTTATCAAGTAATTGACATTACAGAACCTTAATTGGACTCATAACGATGCTATTAGCTTGATCAATTATGGAAATCGACTGAGAATTGAATAGGATTGGACCGGGTTACACCGCAGGACCCATTTGTAGGGGAAACAGGCAGAGGTGACGATGAACAGTAACCAGGGGTATTGTAGCAGGCACGTGGACTTCACGCGCAGCAGCTTGCGGCAGCACGTGAGGGCACATCGAGCTTCATTCTCAGGACTTGGGATTCATGGAAAATGTCAAAAATTACAGAAAGGCGTGCAGCTCGGAAAGCGAGCCATATGGACGGTGTGTGAGTGGACGTTTGTTTTATAAACTGTTATGCATGCATAGTTAAATGTTTTACATGATTGATTGCATGATTGTGTGATTGATTGTGTACTTGTGAGTAGTGTTGTTTGATGTTGATTGTGATTTCTTTGCGTACTGGTAATGAGTACCGGTTTTGGTCTTTGTGGCCAGGTTAGTGTTTTCATATGTTTGGCTTGAGAGCCGGGATTTGATAATTTTCATGTGATTTGGCTAGAAAGCTGGTGATTGTTATTCATATGTTGACTCTATGCATGCATGGTTTGATAAACTGGAGAGGAAAATGGTCTATTTGAAATGTATTTTCAAAGGATATTATTTTTTTTCCACTCACACCTTTTCTGTTTTGATGGCCCTCCAGGCCGTGGCACGACGTTCGGGGCTGATTGAGAGGCAGAGGCATGAGCGAAAATCAGTGCAGTTATCCCTTGTCTGACAGGTACTGAGAGGTAGTTTCGGGACTTCAGATGACTTGTCAGATGTGAGCAGCACCGAGCATGGTTATCAAAGTCCAGTTGGGACGGGTCCTATCATTATTTATATGCTTTGATTCTCCAAATCCATATTAGAGAAGTTGCATCTTTGTTGCAATAAGTTCCCCTTCTTATATCTTACACATCTTTGACTGAACCGATCTTGTAGGCTTCTTGTTTATCCTAGAAAATTGTGCGAAATAAAATTTAGTTTCTAGAGGCTGGAAGTTAAACTTATCTTGCCAAATGATTTAGGAGAAGATCAGATTCTGGTTTGGTCCTTTGTTCAATTAATGAAAGAGCTTGATAGTGTCTTTTAAATTAGCTCTTGATAGAATGGAGTAACAGGTTCATAGTTAAACAGACGAATAAATTGAGAAAACCAGTAAGTCATAATTTTAAGATATTTTAAGGGATAGGTGCTCAAGCACCAGAACATCTAGTGCAGTTGAAGAATAAATTTCCCTTTTGTGATATAAAACAAAGGCTGGATAGTCTATGAGTTATAACAATACTATTCATGTGTGAACAAGAAGTCCTAAATAATATGGTATTCCTAATACCTTTTATCTGTGGTTAGGTAGGAATTGAGAATTTGTTACTGTTATTGGAAGCTTTGCATTGCAGGCATGAAGTTTGGACAGTTTTTTCTTCCTTTTTTCTTCTGATTGTGCTAATTTGGGTATAGTATCTGTTATATGTATGTCTATTATCAGGCCATTAACTTTTCTAAACCTTAGGTGAAAGGTTCTCAGAAATTGTTGGAAGTCTACACTACATGTGTAACAACACGTCCCGAAAATCAGGATTAGATTAGTGGTTAATGACGGATTAGTGAAGTTAATTGGTGATTAGTTGGGGGTGTTCGGACGGACGGTGCGAAATGACGATTTTGCCCTTGGAATTGGGCAAAATGTTGACTTTTTGTTCGGGCAGTCGAATGGACTTTGACCAATAACCGTGACGTAGTTTGGGACGTCACGAGTACATAGACAGGTGGCACGCCCGATTCCGACATCCGAGGAAGAAGTTATGATGTTCGGAATGTTGAGGGCATTTTCATAAATTAGTTAAAAAGAGGGAAATTGTTGACTTTTTGCACGACAAGGTTTCTTCACGTAAACCAAGGACCGTTAGGTAGATCTCGACGTCCTGAGTACAACGACAGGCGGCACGCCTTTATCGGACTTCAGATAGTTTAGTTATGAGTCTAAACGTATATGGGGCAAAACGGTAATTTAGGCAGCAAAGGGCATTCTGGACATTTTCTGCCTTGGGATCTGTGCCCAATGGAAGTGGGACACTTGCCTTGCTTTGAATGGTGTGTCCACAGGTTTTGGACACCTGGCAGAGACTGGATGGGTGTAGAAGTCTCGACGGGTTTTAAATTTGTGCACGGGTACGTTTGTGGCTGTACAAACAGAGGAAAACAGAGAAGAATTCCCCCATTGATTTCCCTCTATCTTCATCCATTTTACTTACCTTGTGAACGAAAAAGAGAGAGTGGCAGGGGAGGAGTATGGTGGTGCAGTCGTAAATGTCTGCCCTGCATGGTGGCGATTGGAGGAGGAGAAAACCCGTGAACGTCCCTGTTCAGGTCCAAGTGACTCATGACGATTTTATTTTTCTGGTTTAATTTGGAGTATTGAACGAGGTCTCAGAGGTTGAAAGGAGTTGAGAGAGCTTTGTATCAAAGCCTTCCATGGCTGGAAATCGTGCAACCCGTGACTAGTAAGTCAAGAACCCGAACATGGCAATTTACATTTTGATGCTTAAAACTCGAATTAGTGGTTACAGTGAGATTTTGGACTTTGATAGGAAAATTTTGGACGTAGAAGGCACGATTGAGGTGACTGGAACAGTGAGAACAGAGCAAACAAAAATGGAGGATTGAAGGTTGATTGAGGAAGGTACATTCCAATTCTCATTTTTCAATTTTGGAATTAGAGATTAGGTAGAAATGAAGGGACGAAATTATTAGGTTCGAAAGAGTTAGAAATGGACTGAAAACGGGGAAGAACCGCCCTGGCCGGTTCAGACCGGTCGACGGCTGGGGAAGACGATGAACAGGAATTACTATAGCGGCGCTTGGCTCCCACGCGCAGCCCCTTTGGGCGGCGCGTGAGGGCGCGTAGGGACTGTTCTGGGGAGGGTTCCAACATGACTTTTAAATTATTCGATGTAACGAACATTTTGGCACTGGTTTCGAGTCAATCAGACATTGTCTCGATTTGTTTCGGGAAGTCCGAAGGTTTTAGGGCTCGGTTAAAAATAGTTGAAAATTCGAGAAAATTACGGGGCTTAAGTATGAACATTGTGAAGTAGTTAGTGACTTTATATTGGGATTTGGACAGGTTCGGGAAAGCCGAGGATAGCGGAATGGCCGGGAACGGCGTAAGTGCGCGCTTATCGAGGCGACGTCGGAATGGTCTGTGAGTGGACTTTGTTTTCTAACTCTTGATGGATGCATATATGTTTTTATATGTTTTCTATACGTAATTCTATGATTTGATTTATGATCTTGATGCTTTACGATTTTGCACGTTTTTCGAGAAAATTACGGAATTTCACGTTTTACGAGGTTTGGATGAATAGTGGATTTGACTTTGTTTTCGGAATTTGAAATAGGATTGGATTTCAATGAAAGTAAAAGGATTTCGGAAAAGTGTCTTCGGGCTTGAAACCCAGATCAGAAAGTGGTTTTAAGAAACATGACTTCGAGTTTTTAAATCGGATTTCCGGATGATGATTCGGGATTCGATTTGGGACTTGAAAGTGGATTCCGAGTTTGGCTTCGAAATGGTTATTCCGGATGCCGGCTTATGGGATGATAGTTTTGGACTCGGATTTGGAAATGGATGATGGATATGAGTTCTGGGTTTGGATTCGGGATCTTGATGAGATTGCAGATTCGGATTCGGAAATGGATGATGGATATAAGTTCTGGGTTTGGATTCGGGATCCTGATGAGATTGCAGATTCAGATTCGGAAATGGAAAAAGGGTTTTCAAACGGTTTTGGATTGGATTTTCTGGATCTGGTTACTGGGTTTAAAGACCTGGATTATGATTATGACGGGGGCGGGCCCGGATTGGGTTTAAAGGCCTGGATTGAGTTTAAAGACTCAGGAGTTTAAAGACTCGGATAGATCCAGCACGTTCGATGAATGGAAATGTGGAATGGTTTTCAATAATGGTTTTCGATGGTTTTGGGCTGAGGCCCGGGATTTGGAAAAAGGAACCTGTGTTCGGTTTTTCTTACATGGTTTGCTTAACCGGAATATTGAATGGTTTTTATGACATGAATTTGATATGCATGCATTGGTTTGAAATTGAGGGTATAAATTTCCTTGTTTTATTGAACTGTATTAAACTTATTCTTTATTTTTTGTCCACTCACAGTCTTTCCACGTTTTCGATACCCTCCAGGTTGTTGCGGCACGGGCGGTTGGTCGAGAGAGACAGAGACATCACACCTGCAATCCACAGTAGTTCGGTATACTCTGGGAAGACCGGTACCTTTTCGGATGGTTGGATCAAGAATCCCTTGTCCGACTTACGTGTCGCATGAAGGTTGGACATCGGTTTAGCCTTCGTGTCATGCGTAAGTTAGACGGGATCAGGATCTAGCCCTTAATCCCAAGGGGTTAGGGGTGGGTCTTGACAACATGGCTCCCGAGGTGCTCAAGCAGAATTATGGGCCAAAAAAAGATATATGGAGTGTAGGAGTTATACTCTATATATTGTTGTGTGGGATTCCACCTTTTTGGGCTGGTAATTATATCCTATACGTTCTCTCTCAAAAAGCTTGTTCTGTAAAGAGCTTTCCATTTTACCTTGTGTTCTTCTATGCAGAGTCTGAATAAGGGGTTGCGCTTTTTGTTTCCTATCTAAACCCTTTCTAAACCCTTTCCCTTAGTTTCATGTCTCAAAAACATAATGCACATTTTGTTCCATACAAGCAGAAAGTCTAGCTGTATGATTCATAGGTTATACCTGATGTGTGGTGATTTCTCGTTTTATAGAGCATCCTTGGCTCCAAAAATGATAAGAAAGCTCTGAACATTCCCCTTGGAGATGTTGTTAATTCAAGGCTTAAGCAATTTTCAATGATGAACATATTCAAAAGAAAAAGCACTAAGGGTTGGTTGACTACTCTTTGAAACTTACTTATGTGTTTGGTGTATTGTAATATGTTATGGGCAAGGACTTATTTAAGTGGAACTTCGAATAGGTTATTGCAGATTTCTTTTCCATTGACGAAGTTGAAGACATTAAAGAGATGTTTAAGAAGATAGACAATGATAACGATGACATTGTTTCAATTGAAGAGTTAAAATCTGGACTTTGAAATTTTGGATCCCAGCTTGCCGAGTCTGAAGTTCAATTACTTATTGAAGTAGTTAGTATTGCTTCATATTATACTTTCGTCAGCTATTTCAGCCTATTATTACACAACAAACACTTGAGTTCTTGATGGTATGTATCTTCTTATTGTGAGATTTTTTCAATGAAAAAAATCTAACCTTAGTTAGGCATTGCTATCGCATGTGTACTATGAACAATTCTCTACGTGCATTCTTAGATTTTTCCATTGTAAACAGTATAAGCACCTTTAAATATGCACTTGTATAAAGTGTCCAGAATTCTAAACTCAATGCTTCATCTTTGGACACCATCATAACATATTGATAGGAAAAACGAAGTAATTGATATATGGAAAGGAACGATGGGTGAAAGTGATTACCAATCATATCTTGTTTCTGCAATGCATGTGGATTTCGGATTTCCTGTTTTCATGTTTAGTTTGTTAGTAATTCTGGTTTTTTGTCATTTTGATGTTCAGTGACCATTGTTCCTCAACACATTTACTTTTCGAAAGTACTGACTGAGAACTATAATTTTCGTTAATAGATCAGTCATTTCCTGTTCTAATTTGGTGAGTTTGTTGGTAACAGGTTGATACTAATGGGAAGGGGACATTGGACTATGGAGAATTCATTGTGGTTTCCCTCCACCTCTAAAGAATGGCCAATGATGAGCATCATAAGGAATTTTCCTACTTTGACAAGAATAGCAACGGGTACATTGAGCCAAACGAGCTCCGTGATGCATTGATGAAAGACGGGGCAGATGATTGTACAGATGTAGCAAATGACATCTTTCAAGAAGTGGACACAGATAAGGTGAGGACCCAAAAGAGGAGTTGACTATGACCCCGCTACATTCCCTATCATGATAATATGGGGATAACAAATTGATGTTTTTTTAATGGATGCAAGACTGGCTTATCAGCTAGGATGAATTTGTGGCTATGATGAAAACTGGGAAGGATTGGAGAAAGGCTTCTCGGCATTACTCAAGAGGAAGATTCAACAGTCTAAGCATAAAGCTGATGAATGAAGATTCTATTCTCATGTCAGTATCCCTTGATCAGTTGAAGGTACATTTTTCATGATACTTTCTTTATTCCATTGGTTCTTTCCTTTCTTTGGCTTTTATCTTGGGTAGGGGGCTAAGTTGTGCCTGAAAGTATAGAAAGCACGCTATCTTATTGAGACATGGAGTTGGGTTGATACATGATCTTGCAACATTTGACTCGATCCTATTGAGACAACTTCCTAATGAGGATGATTCAGTAAGAACCTTGCTGGAATTTTCTTCATTATTTTGAGATTGCTAAAATGCGGTTTCTATAAGTTTTAACATTTTCTGTCTTTTCTAATGCTAGTTTCATCTTTTATGTATTTAGTATAATGATTCAAGTAAACGGAAGGAATGTCATACACAAAAACAGTTGGATGAGGTTCGAAGTAAATGGGCAGATCATGCCATAAGGTGGGTTTGATATCTTAGGTGTTTTTGTTGGTATCATTCATTCTGATTATCTAATATAATTTGAATTTCGACTTAGCAAGGACATGTGATATGAGTATCATATGAAACATTATATGAGCATTGTTCACTTGAAATTTATGTATTAGATTTATAACTATTTCTAGTATTATAAAATTCTAAGCACATTTTTATTTAATTAATGACATGAATCAACATTTGCTTTTGCAAAGCAACAATTCATATTTATGTAACTGTTGATGTCTTTAATTTCAATGATTGAAAGTCGATGATATGGATGCCTAATACTCAAAAAACTTACAAAAAATTATAAAAAACTGATGTTAGTAGTATGAAATTGTATCAATACTTTATAATATCTGAAGTCTTAAAGAAAAATAAACATCAAATTATTATTAAATACTGAAGCTGTAATTCTAATACAATATCGGTATTTAAGTTGAGATTGATGATATTAAATACAAAAGGCATCGGTTGCAAAGAAGAGACTGATGTCATTGCCCACATAAGACATCAGAAGTCAACACTTTTAGTTTAGTTGGAAGGGTCATAGACATCAGATATTAGAAAAAATCGATGTTGTAGGTGGAATACATTTCGGTTAAAAACCGAAGTCTATTCCTATAGAAACAGCATCAGCTCCTGATACCTCGGTTCTAACCTCCAATAGATTTTGGTAAAAAACTAAAGTCTATAACCAAATTTGGCGTAGTGATATCAATGGTACCATACTGTTTAGGAAAAGGAGGGAAGAAGACCATATTGTCTAGGAAAATGAGAGAAGAAGGTTGGCTTCCTGTACTAAGGAATTATTATTTTTCCTCTACACTCCCATCACACATGTACGGTACAACTATGTGTTTTTTCTTGCTCATAATATATCTTCTACACTTCAAAAAACTGAAAATATCTACTCAGCTAATAAAAAAATTCCTCTTTTTCAGTCTTATATACTCTGCGCTAATATCAAACCATTGAGGCTTTATTTTTCCCTCTCTCTCTAGTTTTTTTTATTCTTATTCACTTATTTCGTATGAGACTTTCAATGTGGAATATACTAATGATTCATGTGGGGGAAATATTATTGTATTATACTTCTTGGGGACACGAATCAAAGGAAAAAGCATTAGTAAGTTGTTGTTTTGAGATCGAATATTTGAATTTCGAATAATATAATGTAAATAATTGTTAATTGTTCTTATATTGGCCTCAATTGTTTAAGAGCTAGCCTCATTACTAGTGCCTGCTTTGAAAAAGAAATTGTTGAAAGAATTAAGGAAAAGAAGAATTAGATTTGGAGAGTAATAAATGAAGCAAAAACTTTCGTATTTCACATTATGCAGTAAAGATACATTCAAGGATTATATAGTTCGTAGCTTGTAGACTTTTTAGAGCCTAAGTAATGGATTTTAGCTATCGGGTTGATTTCACCAATTCAGTTGGAGGTTGGTTAAATCTGTTACGATGATCACATCACTCAAACCTACTGTAACTGGTTTCCTAGAATCATGGTGTCACAATCACACCTTCAACTTATCAGAGGTAAGACTGAGATGGGGACTAGAGTACCTGCACTTTCTTGAGGACTACCTGCAATGCTTGAGGACGAGTCACCTAAAACACATTACTTGACAGAGCGCACATGTACTATTAACATCCCCCCTCAAGCTGATGTTCCATCAGGTTGAACATATGAATGTTGAACATCTTCTCTTCGAGGGACTTGGTAAACACATTAGCAACTTGATCACAAGAAGAAACATGCTTAACATCAAGGTCACCACGAATAACACGTTCACGAATGAAGTGGTAGTCAATCTCAATGTGCTTGGCTCTTGAGTGAAACATGGGATTGGCAGATAAGGAAGTGGCAGAAGTGCTATCACAGTAAATGAGAAGAGGCCTGAGTATGGGAATGTGGATGGCACATAGGAGCTGACGAATCCAAGCTAATTCAGTAGCTGTAATAGCCAGAGCACGATATTCTGCTTCAGTGCTATATTTGGAGACCATTTGTTGTTTCTTGGAGGACCATGAGATTGGATTTGGACCAAGAAAGGCAACCAAGCCTTAGTCGATCTTCGATCATTTGGATCGACTGCCCAATCAGCATCTGCATAGGAAGTGAGTTCAAGTCGACCAGGAGTATACTTGATAATACGATGCAAAGTTCCTTTGAGATATCTGAGAATTCTCTTAAATGCCATGAAGTGAGACTCACACGGTTCCTGCATAAATTGACATACTTGGTTGACTGAGAAGGCTATATGAGGGCTACTAAAGGTGAGGTACTGTAATGCCTCGACAATACTCCTATAGTTGGATGGATTGTGGTAAACAGGTCCATCATACCTGCGAGGACGTGTTCTTGGTGCACTTGGTGTATCAACACAGTTGATGTGAAACATAGAGGTCTTAGCAAGAAAGTCATGTATGTACTTTTCTTGAGACAAGAAGAGACCAGAAGGGGATCGAGTAATTTGAATTCCAAGGAAGTACTGAAGGGCCCCAAGATCCTTTATATCAAATTCCTTAGTAAGAGGGCCAATGCCAGCTTGAATATAAGAGTTAGAGCTGCATGTGAGGATGATATCATCCACATAGAGTAATAAAACAACTAGATCAGTAGAGGTTTGTTTCATAAACAAAGAGGCATCTGACCAAGTAGATGGAAACCCCAAACCAGGGAGGAAGCTTGTGAAGCATTCATTCCATGCACGAGGAGCCTGCTTCAATCCATACAAGGACTTATGCAAGAAGCAAACATAATCCTTCCGATGAAGACTCACAAAAGCAAGCGATTGAGACATGAAAACTTATTACTTAAGAATGCCATGAAGAAATGCATTATTCACATCAAGTTGTCTCAATGGCTAAGAAAATTAAGCAGCCAAGGCTAGAACCAATCTGACAGTTGTAGGCTTCAAAACAGGACTAAAAGTTTCACCATAATCAATATCTTCCTCTTGACTAAACCCTTAGGCCACTAATCTGGCCTTATAATGTGCAATATAACCATTTGAGTTTTTTTTTATCCTGTAAACCCACTTGCAGGCAAGTATGTTCTTATCTGCTGTGAGAGGGACAATTGTCTAAGTATGTTTGAGCATGAAGGGCATCGATTTCCTCTTGCATAGCAGATTTCCAAACAGGAGACAAAACAGCAGATTTGAAGGAGGTCGGTTCTATAGTGGACAAGTCAGCCTCAGCAAATGTAGAAGTAAGGACTGAACTGAAGGCTTTTTCTTGACAATACCACTCTTGGATTGAGTCTGCATATAGTGCATGCTAACACCCGATATGGGAATGACAATCTGAAGAAATTCAGGTTGAAAATTTGAACTAGAACTCAAACCAATCATTGAATCTGGGGGCTTAGAAGATTGTATTTGAGGAGAGTCCTGATCAGCTAAAGAAGTTGAGATGTCTGATACTGGATGAGAAATAGAAGACTGAGGAATTGATGACATCCCTGAGGATTCCTCAAGTGAAGAGGACCATGCTGGAACAGGAACTACAGGAACACTAGGAGAGCTAAATGAAGGGGTTACAGAATAAGGAAAAACAGGTAGAAGCCATGGTGGATTAACGGCAACATATGATGCACCAGAAGATTGTAAGGAAGACTTAAGAGTGAGAGACATAAGAAGGAATTTTGACTCATTGAATAAGACATGTCTGGAAATAAAGATTTTGGTAGAAACTGGATCAAAACAAATATAGCCTTTATAAAAGGTTGCATATCCCAGAAAAACACACTTGACAGTTTTGGGTTGCAATTTAGTTGTGTTATATGGTTTTCGTACGAGAAATCAAGAGCAGCCAAAAATTTTCAAAAGACTAATATCAGGAGAATAACCAAAAATTCTTTCATATGGAGACACCATTTGCATATTATAGCATGACATTCTATTGATTAGGTAAACTGATGTGAGACAAGCATAAACCCAAAATTGTACAGCAAGTTTAGCAGCTTGTAATAGTGTCACAGTAGTTTCAATTATGTGCTTGTGTTTTCTATCTGCTAATCCGTTTTGTTCAGGTGTATAAGGGAAAGATTTTTGGTGCTTAACTCCTTTTAATGCAAGAAAATCTTTTAGTTTAGAACTGGTGTATTCACCTTCACCATCAGATTGGAGGATTTTGATTAAAACAGCAAAAACATTCTGAATGGAAACATAGAAGGAAACAAAAATTGAGTAGAAATCTAACTTATTTTTCATTGGAAACAGATAAGTAAATCTTGTACATTCATCAATAAATGTAACATAGTACCTATAACCTTCAGAATAAGGTTTGGGTGATGGCCCCCATATGTGAACTACTTCAAAAGGATTTGAGGATTTTGAAGCAAAAAAGGAAAATGACAATTTTGTAAATTTTTTTTGTAAACAAGATTCACATGGATATTGATGACTATCAAAAGAGAAATCTACACTGGATTTATGAAGGATTGAGGAAACCACGTCATTGGCAGGATGCCCTAATCAATGATGCCATAGACTAAATGGTACCTTCTTACACAGAAAGGCAGCCAGAGGAAATTTCTAGAGATCATGGAAGGCAGAAAATGAGGGCAGTCAACTTGGAATTTAGTACAACCCTTCATTACTCAACCCTTTGTAAAGAATCTGTCATGTGATCCTATCTTGAATTACAAAGCAGACATTATTATGAATAAAACAACACTAAGTATCCTTGCAGAACTGGTTAACCGAAAGTAGGTTTTGAGTGATGTTGGGCACAAGTAAGACTTGGTTTAGCGTAAAGCATTGTGAGGAAGGAAATTTTGTAACAAAAGAAGTTTTTCCAACATTAGAAATTTGCAAACCTATCCCGCTAGCAGTGGTAACTGTCTCAGAAGAAGTGTGAGGTGACACCATATTGAGCTGAGAAAAATCAGCAGTCATGTGAGCTGTGGCACCTGTGTCAGCAATCCAGAATTTTTAATTCTGTGAGATCCCTTGTGAATTCTGCTGAGAGTATGTGACATTTGGAGTTGAGGCTATGATGACTTGAATATTGTTGTTCAAAGTTGTGGAAGGAGGAGTGCCTTGATAGGAGAAGTTGACTCTATGGTAGAAATTCAATGCACTATGTCTATATTTATAGCAGATATGTCAGGGTTCAGACATCTGAGGAGCCTGGGAAGATTTTCTATGATAACAGTCTTGAGCAGAATGTTCTCGTTTTCCACAAATCTGAAAAGTTGGTATCTGATGTGATCCTTGAAGGTATGGTTGAGGGCACGGTCCCCTTCCCTAACCATTAAATCTTCCACCATTGCAGTTGTTGTAAACCTTATTCTTTTTGCCTCTATAACCATTGTTTTGTCCTCTCCATTGATTGTTGTAGGGAGATTGATTGTTGTATGGAGGTGCATTGTACTACCCATATTGTTGAAAATTGCTACTGAATTGTTGAAAGTTATTCAGCTGATGATCACTATCTTGGTTATGAACAGAAACAGTGGTAGGATGAGAGATGTTAGAAGAGGAAGCAGAAGATAATCCTCCTGATGAGCTAGACCCTCCAGTCTCAAAGTTAGCGCCTTGAAAGAGAGGAGCAGGATTTTGAGTTGCAGTCAAAGCAGACAGAAAGGGAACTTGGTCACTTGCTTGTTCTATGATTACTTCCTCAGCAAGAAGCTGTGCTCTGAATTCTTTAAGAGGGATTGTACTCTCACGTCCTCTGATCACACACTTGAATGTATTATATTCGGCAGGAAAACCCCTTAAAGCAAGAATTACAACATCATCGTTTTCGAAGTGTTCTCCACACGACTCAAGCATGTCTCTAGCATCTTTGATTCTTTGCAGATATTGGATCATATTCTCAGACACCGTTTTGATGCTTTGAAGATAAGTTTTCATCTGAAAGATTGAATCTTTGGTGATTGAAGAAAATCTATCCTTGAGATTTGACCACATTTCTTGTGAGGTCTTACAACCAAGAACATAGGACATTGCAAAAGAAGACAATGTTGCTGTGATCAATTGCATGAGGGCTCTATCATGTAGCTTCCAAACTTGAGCACTCTGAGTAGTTGTGTCATCAACAGCTTCTGGACATGGACTCGAACCGTTCACGAATCCTGTCAAATTGTGCACACTAAGTAACAATTCCATCTGAAAATTCGAAGTCATTTAGTTGTGATCGTCAAGCTTGACTTGGACAGAATTTCCCACACTGTTTGTGAGACCTGCAATAGGAGACTGCAGGATTTGAAGTTGTGAAACATTCACCATTGCTAAACTTTAATCTTCCTCAATTCACTGAGGTCTTTTAACAAACACCTGAAGAGCTTCTCTGGCTTCATGGCTTTTCTTTGAATTGAACTTTTTTGAGCTTCTTGATTTTCTCTTTCAGATCTTTCTGTAGACTTTTATGAACTTTCTAAATCTTTCTTACACACAGCCTCTTTGAGCTTTAGACAGAAACATGAATCTTGAACAAAAATGAAATTAAAGAAAAAGATGGAAAAGAAAAGTAGAAGAGGGAAGAGGTCACCAGGCCTTTCACGGCTCTGATACCATGTTGAGGGAATTGAGAAGGGAAGAATTGGATTTGGAGAGTATGGTATGAAGCAAAAAAATTTCGTATTTCACATTATGCAGTAAAGGTATATTCAAGGATTATATAGTTCATATCTTGCAGACTTTCTTAGAGCCAAAGCAACTAATTTTAGCTATCGGGTTGATATCACCAATTCAGTTGGAGGTTAAATATGTTACAATGATCACAGCACTCATACCTAGTCTAAGCGGTTTCCTAGAATCATGGTCACAATCACACCTTCAACTGATCAAAGGTAGGATTGAGATAGGGACTGGAGGACCTGCACTTTCTTGAGGACTACCTACAATGCTTGAGGATGAGTCACCTAAAACACATTACTTGACAGAGGGCACTTGTACTGTTAACAGAAATCACTTTTATTGTTCTTATTTTTACATTTTCTAATTCATGATTGGAAATTACAGTTTGATCATCGCTGCACTTGATGTGGGATTCATGCAGTTGTATTCATTCCACATTTTTAGTAGCCACATAATTTTTATTCCTCAATTCAGTTGCTGATGTTTGATCAATTCTTTGTTTTCATGCGATTGATCGGGTTTGAATTTTAAGCGGTTTTGATTCGTGCAATGCTTTCAGTTCCAACATGAAGTGGAAACGGAGGAGGCTAATCGAAGAGGTCAAAATATTATTCACCAATGAAACCGATTTGATTGTTTTGGACATACCATGCATGCACATGTTATATATGTCTAATACATGGGCATGGATAAGTAACTTTCTCTCTATATTGTCTAAATTTTAGAAGTTGAAGATTTATTCAATTTTTTCTTTGTTTTTCGAGTTAAGGATGTTCCCTTAGTGACTAGTGTTTTTTTTTTTCAATTGCTTAGTTGGTTCGGTTGGGGGTGCTCATCAATTTGATATTTTCTTTTTGCATTTTAAACAGGGATAGAAAATAAATTCCGAGATAGAAAATATTATTTGTACTCTTATTTCAAATTGTTTACATCATATGAAGTGGAAAAATTTAAAGGAAAAATTCTTTTGTATTCTTATTATCAAATTGTTTACATCATATGAAGTGGAGGAATGTAAAGGCATTCAACATGTGAGATTTCATTTATTAAATTCTGTCAAATTTACGCGAACACGAGTGGGCCAACACAAACACGATCATGGTGAAATTTACAGGCCAAATTTTCTTCACGTGCGTTCTTAGAATTGTTATTGAGATGGTTTTTCTACAAGAAGTCATATATCAAATTAACAATATGTCTTTTATTAGATTTGGTCCACAAGTCATAGAAGTTTCTGATTTGCACACTAAGTAGTTGACATAATGTCCCAACTAGCCTCACTAGAGGCGGCTCCGTGCCTGCGTGAGGCTTGTCAACGTGCTCCGCACGTCCTCTTGCGTTATATGAGATTACGTTATTTTCTATTTATAATTCTCAAGTATAAAAATGACCAAATTATATAATAAAACTGAATAATGTACAAACTAAATGTTACATAACAAATATGCCTAGTTAGGGAGATTTTGAATTTTCCTTTACATTAAAAAAAAAGCCTACATAAAAAATGAAAATTCAAAATCTCTCTAGCTATGCATATTTGTTATGCAAAATTTAGTTTGTATATTATTAAGTTTTATTATATGATTTGATCATTTTTATACTTGAGAGTTGTAAATAGGAAATAACGTAATCTCGGATAACGCAAAAGGGCACGCGGAGTGACAGGACCCGCCCCAATCCCACAGGGACTACAAGGGGACGTGCCCTGCTCCCGTCTGACACCCAATAATTCATACCAATTTTAACCTCAAAACATCAAATGCATAAATAACCAAATTAAAGTCATACATCAAATCCGAATTAAACAGATGTCAGACAAGGGATGAAATCCAAAATTACAAGATGCGAGCACGACTCTAACATAAACCTGCGGGTAAACCACCCAGCAGGGGTTCAGGTACGTAGAAGTAGATCTATGCCTCAGCCTCAGGTTCCTCCTCTACCTCAGTATCATGACCTGGAGGGGTTACCAAAACATTAAGGGTGAGTGGACCAAAACTCAAGTTTATAAAATCATTTAATAAGTAAAACATATAATTTACCCCTCCGTTTTCCAAACATGCATGCATCATCATTTAAAACCATAAATCATATAACATGAATCATAAGGCATGTAATAAAACCATAAGTATAATTTTAGCCACTGCACTATACACTCCAATCCCGACATCCCTGATGTCTGACGTCCCTGACGTCCAATAAGGTCACAATCACAAGGCTACGCGTGCCACTCGGGTCTCAATTCCGAGTCCAATTCCCGAACCTTGTTCGGTTACAGCACCCCCGATGCTTGGCGTCATAGACGCTGGACGTCCTAGACGTCCGTGACCTCTCCGGGGTACCTCATCCGGAGGAGACAATATAATATGGAAGGATCTATACAGTGCAGTACCAAATACATTTTATTGATATCCACATGCAAAACATATGAGTATACATAGGTAAAATCTGAACCGATCGTTACGTTTCATCAGACGGGTCTCCTGTCCAAATACCGTGAAACGTGCCATAACCGAAATTTCAATATCATCAAAACCATTTATCGATTCCAGCATGTGAACATATAAGTAAATCAGAAAACATTAAAGCATGCAAGGGTTTTATGAAAACGGGCCCACTCAATGTACGATCCCGCTGCGAATCTGCGCGTACGGACCTGTACCGGGATTATCGTACAATTCCTGTCAGTTCAATTCACACGTAAGGGTCACTACAAGTCCTTATTATTTATTCAAAAGTAAGTTCGAAACAGAAACCGGTTCGGGGAAACCGTCGACACGTTTCCCGAGGCAACCGACCCTAAACTGACCCTTCAAACTATCTCAGATCAACATGGTTAATTCACCAAAAATGTTCAGAATGAGGAGAGGAATAAAAGTCATGTTGATCATGATCGGAGATAAGCCCCAACGCGCCCTCACGCGCCGCCCAAAGTGGCTGCGCGTGAAAGTCACCCGCCTGACACTGTAGCTACAGTGTCAGCACCTTCACCCGTTTGCCTGTAATTCGGGCCTGCCACCCGCGGCTTGACCCGGTTAATTACCTATCAATTCCTACTTGATTTCAATCCAATTTGATCCTAACATGTTATTTAAACATCTAATTTAAGTTCTGAGTTATTAATTAGCCAAATCGAATCCTTAAATGGCCTTTCGACCCGTGATCATCCAAACGGGTGGATCACCCCAACTCACTGGTTTCTAAACCAAAATCAAATTAACCTTACATGAAGCATCATAGTATCAAAACGAACTGGAAAACACACTCAATTGAACCAACACTCACCTGGAAGTAGTCGTCCAAACCTCTGAAATTCTTCTGAACACGGCAGTCACCGTCCCAGCTCACCCGTGGCTGGTTGCCTTCGATTTTGATATGGTTGTGTTCCAAACACTCCCAGAAAGCTTACTCTGCGATTAGATTGGTCCAACACACCGTAGAAATTATACTCTGATTTTCCCTCCAATTTTTCCAGAAATGGCTTCACTGGTTTCCCTCACCCGTTCTCAGTTATCTCAGCATCAGAGTGATGCTCTCACACGTTCTAATTAGTTTTAAATAACCTCAGCCGTCCCAGAGGCTCGTGGAAGTCCAATTGTCCACTGAATTTTGTTCCCCGAAAAAGAGCTTCGACTTGAATTAACAATGAGCGTCGTGCAAGGTGGATGCTTCAGACCACGTTCTAAGCATCAGACACTCCTTACTTTCCAGCACATACTTGCACAACCAATTTCACGATTGAACCACTGCACATGGTGGTGCCGCCCATGTCCCCCGCGGTCTGCTACAGTAACCAGGGCAAAAAGACCAAAATGCCCCTGGTTCAAATAATTACCAAACTGCCCCTCACTTCCTAGACCTGTAACTCAGCCATACGAAGTCCGATTTCGGCGTGCCGCCTGTCTACGGACTCAGGATATCGAGACCTACCTAACGGTCCTTGGGTCATGTGAAAATTAGTTGTCAAACGAAAAGTCAATATTTTCGCCCGTGAAGTCCAACCTACGGTAATGCCCCTGAACTTCCGATAGTCATAACTTTTCCCCTGATCGTCCGAAATAGACGTGCCACCTGTCTATGAACTCGTGACGTCCCGAACTACGTCACGGTCATAGGTCAAAGTCCATTCAATCCACCAATCAAAAAGTCAACAATTTGGCCATGCCAATCACAAGGGTAAAAGCGTCAATTCACACATTAAATTACAATATTAAAATCCTCGAATTTCCGGGGTGTTACAACCTTCCCCCCTTAAGAAATTTCGTCCCGAAATTTCAAAGAAACAAATGAGGAAATTGTTCTCGCATCTGAGCCTCAGGCTCCCATGTGGCTTCTTCCACATTCTGGTTTCTCCAGAGAATCTTCACGAGAGGAATCGTCTTCCGACGTAGTACCTTGTCCTTCCGATCCAAGATCTGTACTGGTTGTTCTTCGAAGCTCAAATCCCCCCGTAGTTCGGCAGGTTGTTCCCCCAGTACATGCGAAGCATCATGTACGTACTTCCGTAGCATCGATATATGGAAAACATCGTGAACTCTAGATAGTTCTGGAGGTAGTGCCAATCTGTATGCA
The DNA here is from genome assembly GCA_032719365.1 of Prinsepia uniflora. Taxonomy (NCBI): domain Eukaryota; kingdom Viridiplantae; phylum Streptophyta; class Magnoliopsida; order Rosales; family Rosaceae; genus Prinsepia; species Prinsepia uniflora. The sequence goes on from CM064876.1 coordinate 61,186,887, forward strand.
ACTCTGCCAATCCTTTCCACGATCTCATATGGTCCGATAAAACGCGGACTCAGTTTCCCCCGTCGACCAAAACGGATAATCCCCTTCCACGGAGAAAGCTTCAGAAAGACAAAATCTCCCACTTCAAATTCCAAGTCTCGGATCCGTCGATTGGCATAACTCTTTTGGCGATCCTGCGCCGTCTTTAATCTCCCCTTGATCACTCGAACAGTCTCCAGGTTTAAGTCCATCAATTCCGGCCCTACCGCCGTTCGCTCCCCTATCTCCGTCCAGCAGATAGGTGTCCTGCACTGTCGACCATATAGTGCCTCATAAGGTGCCATCCCGATGCTTGTCTGATAGCTGTTGTTGTAAGCGAATTCCATCAATGGCAAATGAGTATCCCAAGAATCCTGAAACTGTAGCACACAGGACCGCATCATGTCCTCTAGGGTCTGAATGGTTCTTTCAGACTGTCCATCGGTCTGAGGATGGAAAGCAGTACTGAAACGTAGGGTTGTTCCCAAAGTAGCTTGCAAACTCCGCCAGAACCTGGAAGTGAAACGCGGATCACGATCGGACACGATCAATTCCGGCGTACCATGCAATCGTATGATTTCCTTCACAAATAACTGAGCCAGTCGGTTAGGTTTATAGGTCTCCTGAACAGGCAGGAAATTCACGATCACCCATACTCCGTCAACTCCACTCTGAGTCCTTGGTAACTTAAAGACGAAGTCCATGGTGATGTGATCCCACTTCCACTCGGGAATCGGAAGTGGCTGCATAGCCCCATACGGTCTCTGCCGTTCCGCCTTAACCTGCTGACAGGTTAAGCATTTGCTCACGAATTCAGCGATATCCTTCTTCATTCCTGGCCACCAATAATGGTTCCGGAGGGTACGGTACATCTTTGTACCTCCCGGATGCATAGCATAAGCCGAACTATGGGCCTCCTCAAGAATCTCGGCCCGTAACTCTGCCACTGCAGGTACACACAAGCGTCCCAATTTCACAAGTGCTCCATCGTCCCGGATGGTAAAATCCTGTCTCCCATCCGCATCGACCTCAATTCTGTAAATACAGAGTATTGGATCCTGAAGTTGTGCTTCGATAATCCGATCAATTAGTACTGGTCGTACATGGAAGCTGGCCAACAAAGCTCCATGCCCATCCGTATCTAAAATAACTCTCGCCTTTCGGAGTTCCACCAGCAAAGGAAGATACACCATCCCTAGGTGTGCAACTGATCCCGCTGATTTCCTGCTGAGTGCATCAGCCACCACATTGGCCTTACCCGGATGGTACTTAATCGTACAGTCATAATCTTTCAGCAGCTCCAACCATCTCCGTTGTCTCATGTTAAGCTCCTTCTGAGTGAATAGGTATTTAAGACTCTGGTGGTCGGTGTATATCCGACACGTTGCGCCGAACAGATAATGTCTCCAGATTTTTAGAGCATGAACCACCGCCGCCAACTCCAAATCATGGGTAGGGTAGCTCAACTCATGAGTCTTCAGCTGCCGGGATGCATAGGCGATAACCTTGCCAGTCTGCATCAACACGCAGCCCAAACCTTGCAGCGATGCATCACTGAAGACCACAAACTCTCCACTGTCATCCGGCAATGCAAGGACAGGTGCAGTGGTCAATTGATCTTTCAACTCTTGAAAACTCTGATCGCACTGCTCGTCCCAGATAAACTTCACTCCCTTCCGAGTCAAACGAGTCAATGGTGCAGCAATTTTGGAGAAACCCTCCACGAATCTCCGGTAGTAACCCGCTAATCCGACAAAACTCCGCACCTCGGTCACTGTTGTCGGTCTAGCCCAGTTGGTCACCGCTTCTATTTTCTGGGGATCCACGCAAATCCCATCCATCGATATCACGTGTCCCAGAAAACCAATACTGCTCAGCCAAAACTGACACTTGCTCAGCTTGGCGTACAACTGTTCTTGTCTCAGCCTCTCCAAGACCAACCGTAGATGTTCCTCATGTGTACGGGCACTCCTCGAGTATACCAAGATATCATCGATGAACACAATCACGAACTTATCCAGATAGAGTCGGAAGACCCGGTTCATCAGATCCATGAATGCTGCTGGAGCATTTGTCAAACCAAATGGCATAACCAGGAACTCGTAGTGTCCGTAACGGGTTCGAAAAGCAGTTTTCGGAATATCCTCCTCCGAAATCCTCAGTTGGTGGTACCCAGACCGCAAATCAATTTTCGAGAAGCACTGAGCTCCCCGCAACTGGTCAAAAAGGTCATCGATCCTGGGTAGAGGATACTGGTTCCTCAGTGTCACCTTGTTGAGTTGTCGATAGTCAATACACAAACGGAGACTTCCCTCCTTCTTCTTTACGAACAACACCGGTGCTCCCCACGGTGAAGTACTCGGTTGGACATATCCCAAATCCACCAACTCCTGCAATTGAGTATTGAGTTCTCATAACTCGGCCGGCGCCATCCGGTATGGTGCCTGGGATATAGGTCGGGTACCAGGGAGTAGTTCAATAGTAAACTCGATCTCCCGCGATGGCGGTAATCCAGGTAAGTCTTCCGGGAATACATCCGGAAACTCGCATACCACCGGTATCTCGTCGATATGAAGTGGAGGAATGTAAAGGCATTCAACATGTGAGATTTCATTTATTAAATTCTGTCAAATTTATGTGAACACGAGTGGGCCAACACAAACACGATCATGGTGAAATTTACAGGCCAAATTTTCTTCACGTGCGTTCTTAGAATTGTTATTGAGATGGTTTTTCTACAAGAAGTCATATATCAAATTAACAATATGTCTTTTATTAGATTTGGTCCACAAGTCATAGAAGTTTCTGATTTGCACACTAAGTAGTTGACATAATGTCCCAACTAGCCTCACTAGAGGCGGCTCCGTGCCTGCGTGAGGCTTGTCAACGTGCTCCGCACGTCCTCTTGCGTTATCTGATATTACGTTATTTTCTATTTATAATTCTCAAGTATAAAAATGACCAAATTATATAATAAAACTGAATAATGTACAAACTAAATGTTACATAACAAATATGCCTAGTTAGGGAGATTTTGAATTTTCCTTTACATTAAAAAAAAAAGCCTACATAAAAAATGGAAATTCAAAATCTCTCTAGCTATGCATATTTGTTATGCAAAATTTAGTTTGTATATTATTAAGTTTTATTATATGATTTGGTCATTTTTATACTTGAGAGTTGTAAATAGGAAATAACGTAATCTCGGATAACGCAAAAGGGCACGCGGAGCCACCTGCAGTGAGGCTAGTTTAATTAAAATATTTTTATATTATTTATATTTAATTAATTACTTAAATTATTTAAACTATTTTTTTAGTAGTGAACTTTTACCCATCCAACAAACTCATTTGTCATGTAAATCCAAAGTAGGACGTTTATTGCTGAGAGTTTTTTCAATTTAGTCAGCGAAATGTCATCATCGGGCAAAAGTTATTGACTTTTTGCTATTACTCGATGAACCTTAGGCAACAGAGTCGTGCATTGAGCAACTTTATGTTACCCATCGAATGCCCTATTTTCATTGTGCAACATCAAAGCATATAATATTGAATCTCATACTCAAAACAATATTCCACAAACTAACACTATAAGAAAATATACCCTGCCCGTCTAACTTTTGCCCGGCGCACCTTGATTATCCGGCAAATAGGGCTTAGCACGGCAGATGATGAGAGACTCGTCGGGCAAACATTGAGCGGGAACACAGGTTCTCCTGGCGTGTAAATGGAAGACATTTTCCCGGCGGGTCGTCAAACTCCGCTGGGTCAGCTATTAGTAGGGCCAAGTGTTTACAGTGTCCCGCGGGGGGGAGAGTTTGGCGCGAAGACGGGTTGGCGCCTATTGTTTGCCCGGTGGGTCATTAAAGAGGGCCCGACGAACCATGCGCCGGGCAAAAGTCTCATATTGATTTAGTGCAGATCGGATTCCTTTCTTCATCTTCTTCATCATTCCTCATTAACTCTCTCATTATTCTCTCTCATTTACTCTCACAACCTCTACATAATATCATCATCACTTCATCATCATTTCATCATTATTTCATCATCACTACTTCACCTAAGGTAAAATTAATGATTTTATTGATTTTGTTTTTTGTTTTTTGTGATTTTAATATTTATTATAAGCTAAAATAATTTTTTGTTTCAGGTAATTTGTGGTTAATTTGAAGGATTACTTATAAAAGGTATGTGTAGCTTTACTTCTCAATTTAATTTTTGTTCAAAAACTTGTATTTAATTATGTTTGCAAATTGTGATATATTGTGGAAAATTCTTAGAAATCTGAATATTATTGTGTTAGGGAATTGTGGTTTATCCATTAATGCAAAGATAATCAACTTGATTAACTTTGTATATTGAAATTCGATAGAAAACCTTAGACCCGTTTGAGAGTCAGTGAATCAGATTGATTGACTGACTCTTGAATTGTCCATTTATCGGGGCAGTTTGGGAGTGCACAACTATGTGTTGTATAGTTTGGTGGCTATGTGGTTAGGTTTGGACCGTGTCGTAAATGTAACAACTATTGTTGGATGTCGCTGAGTGGTGTTCATTTGCATCTAGGACGGAACAGGATCATACATAACTACACTAATTGGATTTATCACGGGGATCCGAATGTTTATATCGACATCTTCAGTTCACGGGAACCCTCGAGATGATAATGGGTGTGATAATGATCAATTTGTTGAGATATTAACCAATATTTTTTCCCCTGCATCTGATGATATGTATGCGGATGCCCCTAGGTCTCAACCCGAAGAGTCAGATCTTCATTACGAAAGGTTATTGAAAGACGCTCAGCGCAAATTATACCCTGGTTGTAAATCCTTTTCGGTTCTAGGGGCAGTTGTGGAGTTGATGCACATAAAAGTTGAGTATAATCAAACGAACAAGCATTTTGATCACATGATGGACATCATCACCCGAAAGCTCCCTGAAGATAACAGTCTCCCTAAAGATCATTATAACTAGAAAAAGCTTTTGAAGGATCTTGGTTTAGGGTATGTGAAGATTCACGCATGTACGAAGAACTGTGTATTGTTTTACGGTGAATTCGAGCAACTCGACAAATGTCCTGTGTGCAATGAGCCTAGCTTTCGAACGAATAAGATTCTGAATAAGGTGTTGCGCTATTTTCCACGGAAACCAAGATTACAAAGATTCTTTATGTCTGCTCACACATCTCGTGATATGAGGTGCCATAAAGATGAACGCACTGATGATGATTCACTAAGGCATCCGGCCGATAGAGATGCGTGGAAGGAATTTGATAAGATGTATCCTGATTTTGCATCGGAGTCAAGAAATGTCATATTAGGACTTGCTACTAACGGTTTTAATCCTTTTGGTAGTTTTGCAAGACCCTATAGCACTTGGCCAGTAGTTTTAGTTCCGTATAACTTGCCACCTTGGAGATGCATGAAAAAAGAATTCACAATTCTTAGTACGTTAATATTGGGGCCCAAATCACCGAGTAATTCAATCGTTGTTTATTTTCGGCCTTTGATTGATGAGCTTGTGGATTTATGGGAAAATGGTGCCCGAACCTATGACAAGTTTAGTGGAGAAATGTTCACGCTACGCACAGCTGTAATGTGGACATTTAATGATTTTCCTCCTTATAGGATGCTCGCGGGTTGGAGCACCAAGGGTTATCTTGCTTGTCCGACATACAGACCAGACACAACATCATTTTGGCACGCATCTAAGGTATGTTATTTAGGCGCAACACAATTTTTACCTTGGGATCATCGATGACATATGCAGTCTTACTCATTCGATGGTAAAACTAAGTTACGGACACGACCAAGAGAGAGGTCCGGCGAAGAGATACTGGACATCTTAAACAGTATTCCCACCTTCATTACAAAAGGTCCAAAACCTTCCGAACAATAAAACTGGACGAAGAAAAATATATTTTTTCGATTGTCGTATTGGTCAAAATTGAAAATTAGGCACATCGCGGATCCCATGCATATTGAGAAGAATGTTGCTGAGAGTATTGTCGGAATAATTTTACCTATTGAGGGGAAGTCAAAAGGCACCAAAAAAACTCGTCTGGTTATGCAAGAGATGGGCATTCGGCCACATTTGTGGCCAAAAGTTGTGAACTGTAAATACAACATGGCTCATCCAGGTTATACATTTACGCTAGAAAATAAGAAAAATTTTCTTAAGTGGTTGCAAAGTGTGAAATTTCCCGATGGTTATGCAGGAAATATCTCCCGAAATATTAGCACTGATGGTAGCACCCTATCTGGCATGAAAAGTCTCGACTACCACGTTTTATTACAACGACTCATTCATATTGGGATTCGGCCTTATTTGCAGCCTAAAGTTGTTGAGACGGTAGTTTACTTGTCTCAATTTTTCCAAATACTCTGTGCCAAGTCACTAGCGAAGGTGGACCTCGAAAAAATTAAAGAGGACATCATCTATATTATGTGTCGACTTAAGAAAATATTCCCACCGGCTTTCTTTGATGTAATGGTTCACCTACTAATACATCTTTTAGACGAGGCAATCTTAGCCAGCCCAGTTCAATTTCGTTGGATGTACCCAATCAAAAGGTATAAACTATTCCTAATATTGTGACTATGTCCTTAATAAACTGTTTATATTTGAATCACTTTGTTTATGTCGTTGCAGAATATTAGGTACTTACAAGAGGTACGTCCGCAATAAGACACGTCCAGAAGGCTCTATAGCGGTGGCATACATTGCAAAAGAGTCACTTACATTTTGCGCAATGTACCTTAGAAATGTTGAAACTTCTTTCAACAGGGCCCCGCGAAATGACGATGGTGGTCAACATGAAGAGTCACTATCAGTATTTTCCCAACCAGCAAAACCGTTCGAGACTGGTCCAATCTCAAAGCCTTTTATTGATAACGACATGGAAGTGGCGCATTGGTTCATATTGAACAATTGTGACAAAGTCTGGCCTTTCCACGAAGAGCATGAGGCATTGATGAAGGCCCAATATCCTTCTAATTGGTTCATATTGAAAAATTGTGGCCCAATATACTTTGGAAATGTTGAAACCTCTTTCAACAGGGCCCCGCAAAATGACGATGGTGGTCAACATGAAGAGTTCCTATCAGTATTTTCCCAACCCGCAAAACTGTTCGAGACTGGTCCAATCTCAGAGCCTTTTACTGATAGCGACATGGAAGTGGCGCATTGGTTCATATTGAACAATTGTGACGAAGTCTGGCCTTTCCAAGAAGACCACGAAGCATTGATGAAGGCCCAATATCCTTCTAATGGGGAGGAAACGGAAAAACAATTGTTTCCACTTTGGTTTTCCAAACATGTAAGTCAAATATTGTATCAAATTACTTTTTAAGTGAAACAGTGTAACCGTGTGTGTTTTCCTTTCAGATGTCACACTTGAAAGATGACAACTCGCCCATGTTCTGCAAAGAATTGATGCAGCTTGCAATTGGCCCATTTCGAGGAGAAACATACGCTGGTTGTTACGTCAACGAAGTTAAGTTCGTATGCGCAGAGCGTGATAACAGGTTGTCTATTCAAAATAGTGGGGTATTCGTGCCAGGAGATGGATTAAATGCTGATTCGGGGTTTTACGGTAAATTATTAAGTGTGGTGAAGGTATTTTATGCGGGCTGGTAGATTGTTATCTTGTTCAAGTGTCATTGGTTTGATGCGGACCCAAGTATCCCGAGAAGGATCATCAAAGATCATTTATCTACCTCTGTCAACACAAACATCTGGTGGTTTGAGAGTGATCCATACATCATCGCTAGTACAGCGAAACAAGTCTTCTACGTTGATGATCCAAAAGCTAGTGTTGGTTGGAAAGTAGTTGAGACAGTGAAACATAGAAATATTTGGGACTTGGAGGGCCGGTAGTGTGAAGATGGTGGAGAAATGGAAAATGACGATTTTGTTTATCAGGAGGATTCCTCAGCACACACACCATAAACGTGGAAGGAGTTCGAACCGACGACCTCTCCCCGTCAATTGCGATTGATGGTATTTTTATTGATCTCGGTACCTTAGAACTAATTGAAAGTGATGCAGAGGATACGAGTAGTCTCCATAGCTCAGATAATGAGGGTGATTGGGAGGGGGATAGTGAAACCGACATTGATTAAATGTTGTCTACCCACCATAAGTATGGAATGTATATAAATTACATTGATTAATGATATTTTTATATGTTATTCCTAATCTTTAGTGTGGGCCTCGGCTATATTGTTGCTTAGTAAATTACAATGTGTATTTTTTGAGGATATTATCTCCTAAAACGTACAAAATCATAAGTATGGAATGTATATAAATTAAAACAAGATATATGTAATATATAAAAAATATTACAAGGGGCTCTTGCCCGGTGCACATCCGCCGGGCCCTGGTTACTTTGCCCGGCGCATATGGTGGATTCGCCGTGCAAGATCCCTGTATAAAATTTTTCCTTTAGTTTTTTTTTTAATTTTACTTATTAATTAATTACATAGGTTCATAGTTGGGCTAGTATATATTCATATGTGATATACGTTAATACTCATATGTAATTACAAGATAGGTTATATACTATAATTATTAAAATCAAGTATATTCGTCGTGCAAGACTCTTTGTAATATGTTCAAATTTCACGTCTGGTTTTAGTATTTTCTTTATTTTTCCTCCAAGGTTCGAGTGATCCAACCGTCCAACTTAATGATAAACACTCATAGACCGTGTCCAGAAAATTTCACAGAATTTCTACGCCCCCATAATAGGTTACAATGTTGGGAACTTTTAAATTTTATTTATATACAGGGGCTTGCCCTGCGCACATCCGACAGGCGATGTGGGTTGGCCCGGCGCATCAACTGGATTCGCTATGCAAGACCCCATGTGTAATTTTTTCCCTTTGTTTTTTTTCTTGGGTTTTGGTTTTTGAAATTTTACTTATTAATTTCTTATATATGTTTACATTCCACCTAGTATATATATCTTCATATGTAACATATATTAATTATACTATAATTATTCACCTCAAGTATAGTTGTTGGGAACTTTTAAATATTATTTTATATACAAGGGCTTGCCCAGCCCACATCCGTCGGGCGACGATGGTTTTAATATTTTCTCTATGTTCTGTTCATGGTTCAAGTGATCCAACCGTCCACATTAATTAGAATGACTCAGCGATCATGTCCGTAAAATTTAGTTTGTATATTATTCAGTTTTATTATATGATTTGGTCATTTTTATACTTGAGAGTTGTAAATAGTAAATAACGTAATCTCGGATAACGTAAAAGGGCACGCGGAGCCGCCTGCAGTGAGACTAGTTTAATTTAAAACATTTTTATATTATTTATATATGATTAATTAATTAAATAAATTATTAAAACTATGTTTTTTTAAGTACTGAACTTTTACCCTACCAACAAGCTCATTCGTCATGTAAATCCGAAGTAGGACGTTTATTGCTGAGAGTTTTTATCAATTTAGTCAGCGAAATGTCTTCTTCGGGCAAAAGTTATTGACTTTTTGCTATTACTCGATGAACCTTAGGCAACGGAGTCGTGCATTGAGCAACTTTATGTTACCCATCGAATGCCCTATTTTCAACGTGCAACATCAAAGCATATAATATTGAATTTCATACTCAAAACAATATTCCACAAACTAAGGGAAGAAGAGAATATTAATTACAGATTGCATATGCCAGTTAATATTAATAGATAATAGTAAATTTTTAGAATCGTAACTAATTAATGAAAAGCAGCTTAGTTACATGGTCGATCATCAATCTGTTTTCAAAAAATACATGTATAATAGATAGGCTGTTTAATTGTTATCGTACCAGAACTGTTTCTGAAGATTGTCAACCTGCTTTTCATCAATCTGGAATGCCTTGGCTAGAACATCGGGGTTGATGGGAGGGTTGGACCCGAAGACAGCATTGGCGATGGTGATGACTCCAGGGTTCTGGCTGCTAAGAGCAGCAAGGGCTAGGGCGTTGGAGTGTCCCACATTGAGTTGGAAGTGAATGAGACCCTCTGGGAACACAAACACGTCTCCCTTATACAACACTTTGGTGAATAACTTGTTCTTTTGGCCATTAATGTTGGAGGTCACGAAGCCAACATAGAGTGAGCCTTCGAGGACGACGAGGATTTCCGTGGCACGAGGGTGGGTGTGAGGAGGGTTGAGGCCGTTGGGTGCAAAGTCTACACGAGCCGCTGATATCCCGAGAGTGTTGAGTCCTCCTATTTGCTCCACATTCGCCGGTGTCACTATTGAACCCAGTGGATTTGAAGTGTTTCCCGCGTTTCGGAGTCCATCGAAGAAGAAATCATTTGCTGACACCAGCATCGGGTCTTTGCAGAATTTTCCATTCACAAACACTGCTTAATCACAAAGAAATCAATCATATATCCAACATTTACTACATAATTAAATTATATAACACGTGCATGGAATGGATAATTAATAATGCATGATCAGCAATGCGCGCAATATGAAACACATAATAATTAAGCTATGCATGCATGTACGTACGAGCATTTTGGGTGTTCTTAACTGCGACGCAGAAGTCCTGAAGGGGACTGGGGTCTGAGGCAGAGACAAGGAGGAGGGTGGCCAGTGCTAACATGGCAACACCAGTTGCAGGGAAATGAGCACCTTTCATGATCATCATAATATCCGGAATTTCGAAACCTAATTAATAAAAATTAGATTATGATTCTTGGTTGAGCTAGAGAATAAGAGATGATTGAAATTGTTGCTGGAACTTGTGTATTTATAGACATATATAGAGAGACTGATGAACTGGTCTTGGATTTCCATGTCAATTGCGGCAGGTAAAGACTAAGGATTAATACTGGAAGCAGGTAACGACTAATTATTTATCTTATATATAGGTAGGATTGATATTTAGACCGAATAGCAGGTAAAGACTCGGTTGCTAAGGTCTATAAAGTGTATATATTACAATTGAAGTATTCCAATGTGTTATGGATTCAATTATTCAAAATTAGAGAATGAGGATCACATTCTATTTTTTGAATCCACAAAAAATTAGAGAATGAGGATCAAATTAATTAATTAATTAATATATATGCTGCCAATGTACCGGGCACAATCCACACTTTGCCAAAACAGTCATTAGACGACCATAAAAAATTGTCTTATGAAAAGAACAAGCAATATTTATGTGTAAGTAACATTTATTTGAAACATATCAGACGATAGTTTTTTTTTTCGTATAAAATCAAATCAGGTGATGGTTGTTCAAAAAATTGTCGTAAAAATTTAAAAACTGTCATCTAAAATATAATCAGACGACCCTTTTTAATAGATATTATCACCTGATTATATCATAGAAGAGAGTTTTTTATTCTTGCCTAATTTTTAAAAACTGTTGTCTAAATTGTAATCAGACGGAGGTTTTTAATAAAAACCATCATCATATTATGTCAAACGGAGGGTTAAACTGTATGTATATATGTATGTGTATGATTTGACCTTTTTCATACGATTTATCTGAAATGCATGCATGTTTACAAACGGAGGGTTAAACTATAAATGTTTTCAAAATGAGTTTATAACTTATTGATTTTTGGTCCACTCACATTTATTGCTTTATTGACCTTGCAGGCCTTGATACAGAGATAGGGGCGGATACTGAGGCTGAGACATAGATAGTACTGCTGCGTACCTGACACCCTACGGGGTCGGTTTTTAGTACTTGTATTGTACTGACATATATATATGCTCGATCATGTATAATAGATACATATCCCTTGTCTGACAATGTGGTAGTGTAATTTGTATGTTTATATTTGAACCCTTAAAGGGTATTTTCGGTCTTATGAGTATGATTGTCAGACGGGAGCATGACACATTCCCCTATGATTCCTGGGGGATCGGGACGGGTCCTGTCATATGGCACTATAAGCAGGTATTTGGAGTTTTCATAGGGGTGCTTATTTCATTGTTTATTTGTGTGATTTTCATAAATAATTTGGATTTAGCCCAATAATCGGTTATTTGGTGTTTTCTTGCTTGGGTCATCTGAAAAATATATATCAATGGTACCATACTATTTAATTTCTTCATTTTTAACTGTAAATTTCATTATGGATGAAAATTTGAAACTTTATGATACATGGATATCAAAGGTACCAGACTATTTAGAAAAAGGCGGGAAGAAGGTTGGCTTCCTGTACTAAGGAATTATTATTTTTACTCTATACTCCCATCACATATATATATATATGTACAGTACAACCATGCCATTTTTCTTGGTCATAATATATCTTCTACACTTCAAAAAACTGAAGGTATATGCTCGGCTATTAAAAAATTTCCTCTTCTCAGTCTTATATTCTCTACGCTCATATCAAATCTTTGAAGCTTTAGTTTTCCCTCTCTTTTTAGTTTGTTTATTCATATTCACTTATTTCGTATGGGGCTTTCAATGTGTAATATACTAATGGTTCATGTGAGGGAAATATTACTGTGTGATTCCACCGTGTTCTCGTCACTACTTAGGTTCAAATTCTACTTACTGAACCCTACCACAGACACGGTTTTAGTGTATTTAATCAATTGAAGCCCACGGCCTTCACGTCTTGACTTCTCTGTTTTCTGGTTTTCTTACCTCGCACAGTCCCCCCCTTTACTCATTCTTTCACAATTTACACCTACAAGAGATCACACACGCCTCTAAATTTTCACTCACTACTTCTGAGTTCACCCTCACACTCTCTCGAATGAGGAAACTGTCTCTGTTTCTCAGAACCCGAGCAACCACAATTCTCACTTGTCGATTTTGAAACCAAGTAAGACGATGACAATATTTTCCACATACCTCTAGACCCAGGACACGTGTTCCAATCTGATGAAGCAACCATCCCAAGGCAGCCACATGGCCAATTGTAGCTGGGCACAAATCCCAAGGCATCTCAATGACCAAAATACCCCTGCCTTCCAAAATTACCATTTTGCCCTTCGTATTCCCTGACTCGTAACTTTGTTGTCCGACGTCCGATGACGGCGTGCAGCTTGTCGTTATACTCAGGACATCGAGACCTATCTAACGGTCCTCGAAGTGCGTAAAAATTCTATGTCATTTGAAAAGTCAAAAACTTGCTCCTTTTAACCAAATTATCGAATTGCCCTTGAACTTCCGAATGTCGTAACTTCCTCCTCGAACGTCGGAATCGGACGTGCCACCTGTCTATGAACTCGTGACGTCCCAAACTACGTCACGTTCATCGGTCAAAGTCCATTACATTGAGGTTTGTTTCCTCTAAGTTCCAACCTGCAGATTTGTTCACAAAAGCCTTGTGTTCTCCTCAACATAACTTTTTATGCAGTAGCTTGATGCTGTGTTCTCCCCCATCAAGCTGAGGGCGGGTGTTAGGACAGTTAGGTTAGTTATACAGTTTGTTATGGAGGTTAACTTCCAGCTGTTAATGAGCTGTGAAGAAAAGCCAGGTGTCACAAGCTCATTTGCTATGATTGTTTTCTGTTTTTCAGTCTCTATAACATGTATATACTGCGACCTTTTGTAAGAACGAAGGACGATTCATTTTATCATCAATACAACAGTGTCTTTTGACAGGACCCATCCCAATCCCCCTGGGATTAGTGCAGGATGACCCTGCTCCCGTCTGACACGAAGTGTCAGACAAGGGATATTTCCGACCTTTACCCTCTCGGGCTATCAGAGTACGCCAGGATCCGGAGGAGGCATGTGATATCTTGGTCTCTGCTACAGTCCACATCCGATGTCAACCTGAAGGGCAGTCAAAACATTAAAAACTGTGAGTGGACAAAACAAAAGTTTATAAAAACATTTAATAAGGAAGACATTTGTACCCTCCACTAAAAAGCATGCATGCATTCGAAAACCATTTATCCAAAACAAACCATATGTGGGACTAAGCCCAAAGCAGATATAAACTAAGGTCGAAAGGACCACAATAAAAACGACCATACGGGCCACTGCCCAAATCCTGTGCACACCTGTACACACCACATATCATATATCATATATCCATCACATACATATATATAAGTCACACAACCAATCCTGTTACGGTATCCAAAGCCACGCGCGCGCTACCCGGGTCTCAATCCGAGTCATCTCAAAGTCAAGGTCAATGTCCGCAGACCACTGACCCTACCCGAGGTAATAGTAACCATAGCCTTCCTGAGAGTAAGGAACCCAACTGGGGGGTGACTCCACTCAGTCGGTGCTCCGTGACTACTCCGGGGTCCACCTAGGCCAACGACCCTCCCCGGAGGAGATAGTAGAACATGTAAAGTAAGGTAGATGAACATATATATACATAACATAAACATTCATGACCGGTTCCCCTGAACCGTCATGATCCATAATATCCATAGCCAAGGTAACATGCCGGTTCCCATAAACCGTCATATACCGTAATAACTTAACCAGGTAACATGCCGGTTCCCATAAACCGTCATGTACCGTAGTGACCAACAAGGCTTCATGCCGGTTCCCATAAACCGTCATGAACCATAATACCATAACAAGGGTTCATGCCGGTTCCCATAAACCGTCATGAACCTGGGAATCCATTTAAGGTTCCCTGACCTGAAATCAAAACCGTAAAGTGACTGGGCCTCGTACCCGAACATAGGACATCAGTTGGACACCGTGCCCGATATCTGAGGTCATATGCCCGAGACAAAACCAAATGGGTCTCATACCCGAGTTTATCCTTTTGAAATCCAAATCCAATTCATTTAAATCAATAAAGAAATACAGACCCGTATAAGCACCGTATAAGGCCGAAACCTCGAAATACGTGCTTATACGTAACCACATACAAATGCACCCATGGAATCATCAAACAAGTAAATAAACATATAATAAACATTTATGCATGCACCAATTTAGAAAACAAGGTCCACTCACAGACCGTCCGAGTTGCCGCCTCGATTTGCGTGCCATACGGCTCCCCGAGCCGATCACCGTCACCGGGACTCCCAAACCTGTCCAAATCGTAATAGAAGGTTACTAACTACTTAATTAACCTCCTACCAAAGCCCCGTAATTTTCCCGTATTTTTAACTATTTTTAATCCCGAACCTAAACCTTCCGATGCCCCGAAACATATCGAGACGGTGTCCGATCGACACGAAACCAGTCTCAAAATATTCGTTACATCGAATAGAAGATTTCGTATGTTGGAACCTTCCCCAGATTCCCTGCCACGCGCCCTCACGCGCCGCCTGAAGTGGCTACGCGTGGGCTTCACGCGCCGATACAGTACCTGCTGACGTCATCGCTGACGTCAGCATGACGTCATCTGACAGCTGTCAGGTCTGACATGTCAGACTCTGACAGGTGCAACGTGTCAGGCTCCCATTGGTCCACGTCGATGTGCTGGCAGTGCCACGTGGCAGTCTGACATGTGCCACATGTCATCACGGCACTAGTCCACGTCAGTGCCACGTGTCAGCCCCTGATTGGCCCACATCACTGACATGTCAGTGCTGACTGTGCACTGACATGTGACACGTGTCGCACTCCTATTAGCCCATTTTCTGACATGTCAGCTGACATTGTCAGATCTGACAATGCTGACGTCATCCCTGACATGATGACGTCAGCAGGATGACGTCACCCGTCATCCCTGCCCTCCCGCGGGTCGACCCGAATGTCTGCAACCGGGTCGCCGTGACCCGCGGCTTGACCCGGCCGGTTCTCCCTGCTCCGGCCACCATTTTTCCTCCCGTTTTTCCCATTCTACTCCTCTCAACCTAACCTAGAGTTCTAAGGGTTTAAAAACTAGAAAACGGGTCGAGGTAATTACCTGTGATGCCGAGAACAGTCGCCCAGCTTTCGGCCGTCCGTCTGGGCTGCACCGCTGTCCTCAGCCGTTCCTTTTGATCCCATTAGCCTCCTCGAGTCCCCAAAAACCCAACCAAATCATTAGTTTCGATCCAAGACCCATGAAACCCAAGTTTTGAATTTCAAACCCCTAACCTACCTTTTCGGGTTTCCTCCCGCCGTGAGCCGCCGTGGCTCTGGCCGCCTCCGTCCTGTCCTTCCTCGTCTCACTCACACTATCACTCTGGTCTCAGTCACAGGTGGTGAGGGGATGTGTGTTGTGTGTGTTGATGAAAATGGAGAATATGGGTTAATGGTGTTTTTCGGGTTTGTGAGGAAAAGGAAGAAAATGAATGAAAATTGTGGTGGTGCCGTGGAAGAGAAGAGAGAAGGAGATGTGATCATATGAGAGAAGAGAGGATTGATGGTGAGGATTTAAGATAGAATTGAATTGGATGGCTAGGATTGAATTAGGTGTGGGTTTGGTTTATAAAAATAATTAAATAATATTAATTAATTATATAGATCCACATTTTGGGGGATCAAATCAATGGGATGAGTGACACTTGTCACTCATCCATGAGGCCCACCAAAATATCCACCCAATCAGATTTCACCAAAACGTCCCCATCTCGAAGTTCGTGCATAGTGAAATCGAACTTCCGTGACCCATAACTCTCCTGTTCGAAGTTCGATTTCAGTGTGCCGCCTGTCTATGGATTCGTATCGTCCTTATCTACGTAACTGTCTTCGGCCCTCGGCCATCGGACCTCCCGGTCAAAAAGTCAGCATTTGACCTCCTATTCACCCAAATTACCGAAATGCCCCTAAACTTCCGAACGTCATAACTTCCTCCTCGAACGTCGGGATTGAACATGCCACCTGTCTATGAACTCGTGACGTCACGAACTACGTCACGGTCATCGGTCAAAGTCCATTTGACCGCCCGATTGAAAAGTCAACGTTTTGCCACCATCAGGGGCAAAACGGTCATTTCGCATCGTTCGTCCGATTTCGCTCTACTAATCACAGATTAGCCTCACTAATCGTGATTAGTCACTAATCTAATCATGGAATTTGGGACGGGTCGTTACAACCTTCCCTCCTTAATTAATTTCGTCCCCGAAATTCCAACCGACCTAAACCCAACCGTTCTTCCCTCCTTAATTTAGTTCCGTTCTCGAAACGCCAACTATTCTGATTCCACATCCACCTCGTGGAAGGTAGAATCGACCTCGAAATACGTGTACCCTCGTACACCAACCAACTAGAACAATACTTACTCGTCTGCAACCAGTCGTACCACTAACGCTCATGTCGCCTCGTCTACATTCGACCACGTCGAATAGCAGAAGTCGTACGCTCCGAACTGACACCACCTGTCAGTATCAGAGTAGCCCAAGTATCCTATGATCGACCCACTTGTCAAATCTACCCTTTCGCTGACATAAACAACTCTACGGTTCCTTACTCAATCACTAAGATATCCTGACGTCTGCTCCCACTGGGAGTCATCAGACCTCACTCAACGATCCACGCTGACACCTCCGACAGACCGTCACCACTTGACAGTCGTCAGTCGAAAACTAACACTATACTCCCTTGTGGTTATACTAACCACCAACTCACTCAACCGGAGTATATGCATACTAACAAAACACTCGACCTGTGTGTAACCAAGCCCATCAGAACTACTATGACCCAATGCACAGTATCCAATGTCCAGTCCACGACCTCAACTAATCCGATGGTATCAAAACCAATCCGACTACCAATACGCTCTCTAACGCACCACCGGTATCTCCTATATACCGTCACCAGGCACGACAAGTCTGCCTAGTATCGTACCTTGAACAACGTACAAAGTACGTACATCTACCCAGCGACATACCACAACAATAACCAGACCACCTAGGTCGTAGTCAAACACGTTTCAATTATGGAGTTCATTTGTCCAATCCAGTATTAGACAAATCAAAACTCCAACCCATCATCTATTTCCAAATCCGAATCTGAATCCGCAAGTTCGTAAGAAATCCCGAATCCAAACCCAGAAGTCATATCCATATCATGTCCAAATTCGAATCCGAAATCATCATTCCGTAAGCTAGCATTTGGAATAACCATTCCGAACCCAAATCCATAAAGGAAAATCTACAGTCAAGCTCTAGACTCAAATCCTGAATCGTCACCCAGAATCCGATTCCAAAACCCAAATCTAGAAATCCTTTTTCAAGTTCCAAAATCAAATCCTGAATCGTCATTCAGAAATCTGATTCCAAAACTCGAAATATCGTTCTCGTCTACCGAGACGTATCAATCATGAACCTATCGGTTGTCTGCTTAACCGATTACTCCAACACCATCGATTGACTTCATAGGGAAGCCAATCACAATATCCGCACATCCCTAAGGCTAACCATATCCGACCACGTTGGAAAACTACTCATCGGACAACTACTCAGGTGAGTAATAAGCCATATGGGATTTACCTCGAAAAGAAGTTCAGTCCCAACATGCTCCACTCAACATCCAAGTAAGAGTAATAACTCTCCACCTATCTGGATCATCAAGATCACGATCCAGATCCACCACTACGTCAAACGACTATAAACGTCACGATCGAGACTGTGGGTCCTCCCCAATCACCTCGTATCGATCCTTGGCATTCCACCGTGGAAAACCAAGAATGATCGAATAATCCATCCTACGTGAATGCAAACAACACTCGCTGCACTCACCACGTCATGTAACCTAACATCGTCTGCCACCAAGTAGAAAATGAGGAATCTCAGTCACCTAACTTCGATATACTCATCTCCTCCTGATGGTCCAGAACAAATCCCGGGTCCACCAACCAATACACGATCAGTGTACTAGAGGCAACCAACAACATCAATAACATCTACATCATCTACCACCATCAATTATGGTAGAACCTGAGTAGTCACCCAAACGACTTCGACATACTCAATACCAATGCGAAAAACCCACATTCCACTCGTCACTCCAATCGCAACCTCTCGCGATTCCGAAGTTCCAACAAGATTGGAAACAATATACCCGAACATCAACCACGTGTCCAACACCAATTTACATATACCGAACATATACCCATCATGACGGATTCACACCCCGATCCGTAACTCATCGTCATCACGATCACCGGCACCACGCACTATCACCAAAACTAGTGTCAGTATCAACACGCCGTGTGCAAAACTGACACCCTGGATCTCCGCTCATACCGAGCGACGATCCCGTACCTCTGCTCGAATAGGAGAAACTCTGTCTCCCTCGTACCCAACAACTCTGGGTACAGTCACCCTGACAACTCATACGAGAAAAGGAAAACGTTCCCCGAACGTCCCCGATCCCCAACAATCGTAACTATAACCACTCTCGGTAGTAGCGCCTGCCCCACACTCGTGCAGACCTAACTACCAGACATCGCTATATCCAGACTCCGTATCCAACGGAATCAATCGCCCATACCAACTACTCTGTATCCCACTCAGGGATTCCATCGACAAGTACCAACCCTGGTAACCTGTCTAACCACACTCTAACCAGTCGCAACTCGACTATCCCAATGTCGTCTACCAGGTCACCCGCGACCTTAGTTGCACCAACCCACAACTGAAGTAGCACGACAACCAACTCGGTCTAACCGATAAGTACAACCCCGACTGCGAAGTGCAGTCCCAACACAAGCTGCCATGACTAGACCGACTAACGAATCCAAATCGGAATAGTCGTCCAAGTCAAACCACTCGTCAACTCGCCTTTCCGAACATACCCACTAAGGTAGGGTTCCACAATCACACCTAGCGTTCCTCGGAACCCAACTGCGAAAAGCAG
The DNA here is from genome assembly GCA_032719365.1 of Prinsepia uniflora. NCBI lineage: Eukaryota > Viridiplantae > Streptophyta > Magnoliopsida > Rosales > Rosaceae > Prinsepia > Prinsepia uniflora. The sequence continues at coordinate 61,206,606 of CM064876.1, forward strand.
TAACATCAACAACCTGACCGACCCCGCGGTCTGACATCGTAAAGACATCAAATCAATCCTACCGACAATCCAACTAGGATTCCCCGAAACCGACAACTAACTGCCGACTGCAGTAACTCCATCTAACTCAACTAAATCCGATCATCGGATAGTCACAACTCCCAACCAGTCGTCGGAACCGATCCTACGACATCGTGAAGACGATCCCAACTAACCATCTCACGATCAAAATCTATAAGAATACGTTTATCCCTTTGTAGGGTCCCACACTGTCATCCACGACAGAATTATGGCAACCCCGGCCTCAAATGTCGAACCAAGGCATGCCAATCCTACTAACTATCGCACCGGCACCCCAACAATCAGGTTGACCACGAACTGCAGCCCCTTGACATATCACATCCTCGACCTGCGTACATACTCCAAGAGCTACACGGTTGCTCGAATAGAGACAACCCCGCTCTGATACCACGTTGACAGGACCCATCTCAATCCCCCCGGGATTAGTGCGGGATGACCCTGCTCCCGTCTGACACGAAGTGTCAGACAAGGGATATTTCCGACCTTTACCCTCTCGGGCTATCAGAGTACGCCAGGATCCGGAGGAGGCATGTGATATCTCGGTCTCTGCTACAGTCCACATCCGATGTCAACCTGAAGGGCAGTCAAAACATTAAAAACTGTGAGTGGACAAAACAAAAGTTTATAAAAACATTTAATAAGGAAGACATTTGTACCCTCCACTAAAAAGCATGCATGCATTCGAAAACCATTTATCCAAAACAAACCATATGTGGGACTAAGCCCAAAGCAGATATAAACTAAGGTCGAAAGGACCACAATAAAAACGACCATACGGGCCACTGCCCAAATCCTGTGCACACCTGTACACACCACATATCATATATCATATATCCATCACATACATATATATAAGTCACACAACCAATCCTGTCACGGTATCAAAAGCCACGCGCGCGCTACCCGGGTCTCAATCCGAGTCATCTCAAAGTCAAGGTCAATGTCCGCAGACCACTGACCCTACCCGAGGTAATAGTAACCATAGCCTTCCTGAGAGTAAGGAACCCAACTGGGGGGTGACTCCACTCAGTCGGTGCTCCGTGACTACTCCGGGGTCCACCCAGGCCAACGACCCTCCCCGGAGGAGATAGTAGAACATGTAAAGGAAGGTAGATGAACATATATATACATAACATAAACATTCATGACCGGTTCCCCTGAACCGTCATGATCCATAATATCCATAGCCAAGGTAACATGCCGGTTCCCATAAACCGTCATATACCGTAATAACATAACCAGGTAACATGCCGGTTCCCATAAACCGTCATGTACCGCAGTGACCAACAAGGGTTCATGCCGGTTCCCATAAACCGTCATGAACCTGGGAATCCATTTAAGGTTCCTTGACCTGAAATCAAAACCGTAAAGTGACTGGGCCTCGTACCCGAACATAGGACATCAGTTGGACACCGTGCCCGATATCTGAGGTCATATGCCCGAGACAAAACCAAATGGGTCTCATACCCGAGTTTATCCTTTTGAAATCCAAATCCAATTCATTTAAATCAATAAAGAAATACAGACCCGTATAAGCACCATATAAGGCCGAAACCTCGAAATACGTGCTTATACGTAACCACATACAAATGCACCCATGGCATCATCAAACAAGTAAATAAACATATAATAAACATTTATGCATGCACCAATTTAGAAAACAAGGTCCACTCACAGACCGTCCGAGTTACCGCCTCGATTTGCGTGCCATACGGCTCCCCGAGCCGATCACCGTCACCGGGACTCCCAAACCTGTCCAAATCGTAATAGAAGGTTACTAACTACTTAATTAACCTCCTACCAAAGCCCCGTAATTTTCCCGTATTTTTAACTATTTTTAATCCCGAACCTAAACCTTCCGATGCCCCGAAACATATCGAGACGGTGTCCGATCGACACGAAACCAGTCTCAAAATATTCATTACATCGAATAGAAGATTTCGTATGTTGGAACCTTCCCCAGATTCCCTACCACGCGCCCTCACGCGCCGCCTGAAGTGGCTGCGCGTGGGCTTCACGCCCCGATTCAGTACCTGCTGACGTCATCGCTGACGTCAGCATGACGTCATCTGACAGCTGTCAGGTCTGACATGTCAGACTCTGACAGGTGCCACGTGTCAGGCTCCCATTGGTCCACGTCACTGTGTTGGCAGTGCCACGTGGCAGTCTGACATGTGCCACATGTCATCACGGCACTAGTCCACGTCAGTGCCACGTGTCAGCCCCTGATTGGCCCACGTCACTGACATGTCAGTGCTGACTGTGCACTGACATGTGACACGTGTCGCACTCCTATTGGCCCATTTTCTGACATGTCAGCTGACATTGTCAGATCTGACAATGCTGACGTCATCCCTGACATGATGACGTCAGCAGGATGACGTCACCTGTCATCCCTGCCCTCCCGCGGGTCGACCCGAATGTCTGCAACCGGGTCGCCGTGACCCGCGGCTTGACCCGGCCGGTTCTCCCTGCTCCGGCCACCATTTTTCCTCCCGTTTTTCCCATTCTACTCCTCTCAACCTAACCTAGAGTTCTATGGGTTTAAAAACTAGAAAACGGGTCGAGGTAATTACCTGTGATGCCGAGAACAGTCGCCCAGCTTTCGGCCGTCCGTCTGGGCTGTACCGCCGTCCTCAGCCGTTCCTTTTGATCCCATTAGCCTCCTCGAGTCCCCAAAAACCCAACCAAATCATTAGTTTCGATCCAAGACCCATGAAACCCAAGTTTTGAATTTCAAACCCCTAACCTACCTTTTCGGGTTTCCTCCCGCCGTGAGCCGCCGTGGCTCTGGCCGCCTCCGTCCTGTCCTTCCTCGTCTCACTCACACTATCACTCTGGTCTCAGTCACAGGTGGTGAGGGGATGTGTGTTGTGTGTGTTGAAGAAAATGGAGAATATGGGTTAATGGTGTTTTTCGGGTTTGTGAGGAAAAGGAAGAAAATGAATGAAAATGGTGGTGGTGCCGTGGAAGAGAAGAGAGAAGGAGATGTGATCATATGAGAGAAGAGAGGATTGATGGTGAGGATTTAAGATAGAATTGAATTGGATGGCTAGGATTGAATTAGGTGTGGGTTTGGTTTATAAAAATAATTAAATAATATTAATTAATTATATAGATCCACATTTTGGGGGATCAAATCAATGGGATGAGTGACACTTGTCACTCATCCATGAGGCCCACCAAAATATCCACCCAATCAGATTTCACCAAAACGTCCCCGTCTCGAAGTTCGTGCATAGTGAAATCGAACTTCCGTGACCCATAACTCTCCCGTTCGAAGTTCGATTTCAGTGTGCCGCCTGTCTATGGATTCGTATCGTCCTTATCTACGTAACTATCTTCGGCCCTCGGCCATCGGACCTCCCGGTCAAAATGTCAACATTTGACCTCCTATTCACCCAAATTACCAAAATGCCCCTAAACTTCCGAACGTCATAACTTCCTCCTCGAACGTCGGGATTGAACATGCCACCTGTCTATGAACTCGTGACGTCACGAACTACGTCACGGTCATCGGTCAAAGTCCATTTGACCGCCCGATTGAAAAGTCAACGTTTTGCCACCACTAGGGGCAAAACGGTCATTTCGCATCGTTCGTCCGATTTCGCTCTACTAATCACGGATTAGCCTCACTAATCGTGACTAGTCACTAATCTAATCATGGAATTTGGGACGGGTCGTTACATCTTTCTTCCTTCTTCTTCATATCTTCTTCTGGTTTTCACTGTTCTCTCCTAGGTTTTGATATGAGGCTAGTTTAATTAAAAACATTTTTTATATTATTTATATATGATTAATTAATTAAATAAATTATTAAAACTATGTTTTTTTAAGTACTGAACTTTTACCCTACCAACAAGCTCATTCGTCATGTAAATCCAAAGTTGGACGTTTATTGCTTAGTGTTTTTATCAATTTAGTCAGGAAATGTCTTCATCGGGCAAAAGTTATTGACTTTTTGCTAATATTACTCGATTAACTTTAGGCAACAGAGTCGTGCATTGAGAAACTTTATGTTACTCATCGCATGCCCTATTTTCATCGTGCAACCTCAAAGCATATAATATTGAATTGCATACTCAAAACAATATTCCACAAACTAAGGGAAGAAGAAAATATTAATTGCAGATTGCATATGCCAGTTGCAACCATCTTATTCTTCAATTAATATTAATAGATAATAACAAATTTTTAGAATCGTAACTAATTAATGAAAAGCAGCTTAGTTACATGGTCGATCATCAATCTGCTTTCAAAAAATACATGTATAATAGATAGGCTGTTTAATTGTTATCGTACCAGAACTGTTTCTGAAGATTGTCAACCTGCTTTTCATCAATCTGGAATGCCTTGGCTAGAACATCGGGGTTGATGGGAGGGTGGCCAGTGCTAACATGGCAACACCAGTTGCAGGGAAATGAGCACCTTTCATGATCATCATAATATCCGGAATTTCGAAACCTAATTAATAAAAATTAGATTATGATTCTTGGTTGAGCTAGAGAATAAGAGATGATTGAAATTGTTGCTGGAACTTGTGTATTTATAGACATATATAGAGAGACTGATGAACTGGTCTTGGATTTCCATGTCAATTGCGGCAGGTAAAGACTAAGGATTAATACTGGAAGCAGGTAACGACTAATTATTTATCTTATATATAGGTAGGATTGATATTTAGATCGAATAGCAGGTAATAAAGACTCGGTTGCACTTGAATTTCATTAGAAGCTAATAATTACTTATATATTGTGACAGAATATATTATTTTGCAAGAGCCTAATTTGTTTGACTCAGTCTTGATTTTATATATGGTGTTTACTTTTTCAATATCGTGCTTGAAAATAAGTTTTAGTGTTGGATTATAATATCTACTTAATTAAAAGGTTCATTTTGCCGAAGGTCTATAAAGTGTGTATATATATAATAAGAGTTATGAAGAAGGTGGAACTGTGTTGGACTTGGACCGATACAAAGAGAGAGATCCAGAAAATGAAGGCAATATTAGTATATTATGTATAGTTGAAGTATTCCAATGTTCTTGGAAACAAAAAAAAAAAGTATTCCAATGTGTTATGGATTCAATTATTCAAAATTAGCGAAGGAGGATCACATATATAATGTGTATCATTCTCTTCATCAAATTAATTAATATATATGCTGACAATGTACCGGGTCCAATCCACATTATGCAAAAACAGTCATTAGTCGACTGTAAAAAAGTTATCGTCTGAAATTAATAAGCAATATTTATGTAAGTGACGTCTATTTGAAACGTATCAGACGACAGTTTTTTTTTGTCGTTTAAAATCTAATCAGACGACGGTTGTTCGAAAAACTATCGTAAAAATTTAAAATCTATCATCTAAAATGTAATCAGATGAATAGAAATTGTCACCTGATTATATCATATACAAGAGTATTTTTTACTGTTGCCTAAAATTTAAAATTGTTGTCTAAAATGTAATTAGACGACGGTTTTTAATAAAAACTATCGTCTGATTAAGTCAAAGACGACGGTTTTTAGTTGTTTCCTATAATGTAAAAACTATCGTCTAGAATATAATCATATGACGTTTTTAAATTGTTGAATCAAAGATTGAACTCGTCGCGAAAAGCTAGTCCTCACAATTCCTGCAAACAGCAAACAATTAGCTATCGTTGCTTCGATCGATTTACCCGGGGGGTTGTTCGACCAAGAACACTCCGATGCTTAAGTTATCTTTGAGAGAGGAAAAGGATATACTTCGAAACGAAGAATCAACGTACCTTGGAAATGAAATGTGCGTTGCTATTTATAGGAAAATCTTGGGAGCCTTTGAGCGTTCTGATTGGTCGGTTGAATATTTAATTAATAAAAAATATATTATTAATTAAATATACTATTTAATAATTGTAATGATGGTTCATCATGATAGTAATGACAATTATTGTATTTTAATATCAATATTAATTATCCATTATTAAGAATAACGACAATTAATTCTCGGGAGAATATTGATATTACGGAGATTTTAACCCCATCAAATAACGTATTTAACTGGTAAATAGATTATTTAATATACGGGTGTTTTCAAATGATCGGCGTTATTGCCAAGGGCAATTTAGTCATTTTTGGGAATTACGGGCCATATGGCAGCTCCATAATTTTCGGATGATTTTGGGTTCCACAAATGCCCCCACATCGATTCGGAATTTAGGGAATCCGAAGGGATGTACATTGTTTGGAATCTTGTTTTATCGGATTTACCGGTTACTGCTGAGTAGATCCCGAGACGCTGAATCCGCAGACAGGCGACATGCGTCAAACGGAGGTCGGATGCGAAAGTTATGGGTCGGCGAAGGCGGGGTGTAACGACCTGTCCCGAGTATCGGGATGAAATATTAATTAATTATGATTTAGAATGACTAATCTGGGATTAGTGGAGTGAATCGGATGAAATGTGCAAAATGACCGTTTTGCCCCTAGGAGTGGGAAAAATATTGACTTTTAGTTCGGACGGTCAAATGGACTTTGACTGATGACTATGACATAGTTTGGGACGTCATGAGTTCATAGGCAGGTGGAACGTTCGATTCCGACATTCGAGGAAGAAGTTACGACGTTCGGAAGTCGAGGGGTATTTTGCTAAATTTGAAAGGTAAGGGTGAAATGTTGACTTTTAACCCGGGAGGTTCAAAGGACGAGGGCCAAGGACTGTTACGTAAGTCGAGTTGATACGAATCCATAGACAGACGGCATGCCGAAATCGGAGTTTCGTCGACGAAGTTGTGGTCACGGGGACGAAAACGAGTAACCGAACAAACCGGGATTTCGATTAAAAAAATATTAAATTGTGAATAGTGACCATTGATTGTGAACACTTGGATAAGTGACAAGTGTCACCCATCCCTTGATTTAAGGACCCTTAAAATGTGCTCCAAGGTTAATGGAAAACATCATCATCATGTTTTAATCATGTTTTAATCCATGTTTCATGGAAAACATCATCATCATGTTTTAATCATTTTTTAATCCATCTCTAATCCTATTTAAACACCATTAATCTTCATCTTCCTTCACTTTCAATCCGTGAAAAACAAAGGGTGAAATTGTTCATGAGAGTGAGTAATTGAGTGTTTGAAGAGTCTGATGTTAGGTGAGGGAAAACACGGGGACAGAGGGTGAGAAGTGAGAACCAGAATAGAAAATTTTGGAATTTTGGGGGGAAATTTAAAATCGAATTTGCGAGCTGTGGGGATCCAAATTGAGACTTGATTAAGTCTCCTGGGATCATTTCGAACTGATCCACATCAAAGACAAAAAGGATTGAGGTTGTACTGAGCAAGAACAGAAGCTTCATTCCCTTCCCAAAATCGAGCTTGGGTTCGTGTAGTTGGAGGTAAGTAACTACGAAATTGATTATGTAAAAACGTTTATTTTACTCTCACGATGCTTTCTGTGTGAATTAATTTGGAAAACAGGGACGAATTGGGTGAACCCGATCACGAAACCCGTTTGAAAGTTCATCGTGGGATTGTTGGATTTTGGTTGTAATTTAAGTAATTAAATGTACAGAACCTAAATTAAGATGGTTTAGATGAAAACAGTTTAAAGAACGGAAGAAATCAAGGTCGAATTGATGGAGATTTTTCCGGGTCTGATTGCGGGTACACGACCCGTTTAACAGAGAAACGGGTTGTAGGGATGACATTGTTCACCGCGCACTGTAGCAAATCATTGTTCATCGAAGGTTTAGGTTATGTTTTAAATTAATATTTAATTCCTGAAAAAAGTGTGGGAATTTGATATGATACTCATAGAGTCATTATTGACCTTTCATGATGTTTTTGGACAGGATTTGAGATTCTTGGAAAGCGTCGGAAATTACGGAAACGCTTGCAGCTTAGAAAGCAAGCGGTTTGGACGGTGTGTCCGAGCATTGGTAGGCTGGCTCACATTCAATGTGACTCTTGCTAGTACCACAAATGCTTGCTACACGTCAAGAGTCCGTCAACGGTGTTTAGAAGCTTTGTTGGAGCGGGTGTACAACCAGTGCCACGTGGTGGGCGGAGTTTGGCTGAACAGTCGATTGGGACTTGGCGGTGACTGAGTGCACTTGCGGACGTGACTAGTGAGCATCGGTAGGCTGGATCACATTCACTGTGACTCTTTCTAGTACCACAAATATGCTCGCTATGCGTCAAGGTGTCGAGAGGCCCAGCAAACTTGCCTTGTGTGAGTGTAGCAGTTTTCGTGGCCTAAGTCCATTCCGAGGGAAAGATATGGAGTTTGAGAAGCCTCAAGACTTCATGGAGTGGAAGGCTCGCAATCAAATTGTCTTTCCAAGCGAAGTTCTCGGGGAGCTTGGCGATAGTCATGCCTCTCCAGACTTAAGGATGACCTCGCACTTCCGCATGTTTGATGAGTTGTACAACGGGTTTGGAGGTCAGCCTGATCTTAAAAAGATTGACATGGCCCTTAAAATTCCTCCAGAGTCCCGGGACATGAGCTGGCTACTTTCTCCATTTAGAGATATGAATGGCGGGAGGCCTTCAGACATCCTAATCAAGGAGTGGTTGAGCGCTCCACTGCGCTTGAAAGAAACCGTTGTTCAGAAGAAGAACAATAAACAAGGACCTATTGGTTCTTTGGAGAAAAAAGCATGCCGAGCAACTTCTTTCCTAACCCGACTGTTCTGGTCCCGCGAATGTGCCATCTTGACGCGAAGGGCTGCAGAAACGGAAAGTTATGTTGTCGATGTTCTTAGGAGAAAAAATCATGCCGAGAAATTTCTTTCCTAACCTGGCCGTTCTGGTCCCGCGAATGTGCCATCTTGACGCGAAGGGCTGCAGAAACGGAAAGTTATGTTGTCGATGTGAGATTACGATAACTTAAAAAAACTTAAGGTCCTAATTTCACATCGGAAACCAAAGTGGGCTAGTTGGAGATGAGCCGTGCAGAGAGGATGCTGATAGAAAATGAGCGAAATACCGCTCGAGATGAGTTCTCCTTGTTGCGCAGAAATTTGCAAGACTCAGAAGGCTTAGATGCTTCGATGACGAAGGCTTGAATGCTTCGCAGGGCGAAGGCTCGGATGTTTCGTATGGCGAAGGCTCTGATGATTCGCAGGGCGAAGGCTTAGGTGCTTCGCATGGCGAAGGCTCTGATGCTTCGCAGGGCGAAGGCTTAGGTGCTTCGCATGGTGAAGGCTTAGATGCTTCGCAGGGCGAAGGCTCGGATGCTTCGATGATGAAGGCTCGGATGCTTCGATGACGAAGGCTTGGATGCTTCGGTGACGAAGGCTTAGGTGCTTTGCATGACGAAGGCTTAGATGCTTCGCAGGGCGAAGGCTCGAATGTTTCGCAGGGCGAAGGCTTGGATGCTTCGATGACGAAGGCTTTTTACACTAGAGAGAATAAGCTTTGAAAATTGTACATGGTGAACAAATCAATTTGTCAATCTCATTCCATTGATACTTGAATTTAGAAGACAACTTGAAAAGCAAAATTGGAAAGCTCCATAGAATTTTATGTCTCTCTAATGTTGACTTGCGTCTAATTGATGCAGATCACCTTTGACGCTGGCTCATTTGGCTCTTTGTTCTCCATGTGATTTACAGTCTTCTTCTTGATGTAGTCTGTACAATACCCCTCCTTCAGGAGATTTCAGAGATATCTTTCGAAAGATATACATGTGCTGATATTGTGCCCATAACATTCATGATAGGCGCACCATTTGATTTTATCAGCATTCTCTTGATTGCCCTTGACTAGCTCCGGTTTCTTAAACCATGGCTTGTCCTTAATTTCATTGTGGATCTGATAGACTGGTAGAGATAGCTGCAAGTTAGGCTTCCCCATAACTGGTGTTTGGGAGTGTTGCCCCGCCTTGCGCTTGTTGAGCTTTCTAGTCGCAAACTTTCCATGGGGCTCATCCTCATTGGAGGCCTTTTCACTAGCCCCGACATGGTCCTGAGTATGAGCGGCGTTCTTCTCGTCCTCCCAACTTGCTTGTCGCTCTGCTAGCGAAAGTATTTTGGTGAGACTTCACGCATTGCTCATGACGATGTCCCCGTAAAGCTGGCTGTCTTGAGGGAGTCCTTGCTTAAATGTCATTGCCGCAACAAGGTCATTACAGCCGATAATGCGAGACTTCTCTTCACAAAATCTCTGTATGTATTGTCGCAGAGTGTCTTTTGCCCTCTTTCGGACAGAGAAAAGATGGTCATCTTTCACCTAGATTTTCCGAAGTTGTGCGTATTCCTTCACAAATGCCAGGGACAACTCTTCGAAGGACTCAATCGACCTCGGGGGGAGATGATTGAACCAAGTCATGGCTTGCCTTGGAGAGAAGCTTGAAAAACTTTGCACATGAGCGCATCGTTAGACCTGTGGGCGATCATGACTCCTCTGTAATAATCTATGTATTTTATCGGGTCGGAGGCTCCTTTGAATGGAGTGAAGTTTGGCATTGCGAACCTCTGGGGGAATGGCTCCTCCTCAATATCCCTTATAAAGGGCGTAGAGAGTTGTATCTGGCGACGTAGATCGTCATTTAGATCGCCAGCTTGTTGAGCACGAAGGTGCATGTCCAGCATTTTTTGAACATCATTAGCCCGCAATGCCCCTCGCAGAGGTGATGGGTCCATTTGTATTAATTGTCGAGAACCTCTTTGAGCTTCTTCCCTTGATCTCTGGGATCGTGCAGGGGAGTAGGCTTCATCTTCCCATTTACTTTCGTGGACAGATCGTTTTGGGTCTTTGTATAGAGCTCGAAGTTGCCCCCTGCTCCCATGTGAGTGCTGTGAGCGCTCTGCCTATGAAGTTGCCCCAATCTTATTTCCTAGCCGTTCACGCACTGATGGCTTTAGGCGTTGAGGGCTTTTTTCTCGGTGAGCATGACTTTCTTCACTGGAATCGCTTAGCGACGTGTCTCGTGACATTGTTCGGAAGTGGACTGGTTCTTTCCCAGGACGTCTTTGAGCATGCTCTTGTTTTCCACGTGACGTGGAATGTCTGTCCTGCTCTTGGACTGGTCTCTCTGCTAGGAGTTGCTGTAAGAGCTCTGACTGAAGTTGAACTTGTTTGCTTAACCCTTCAACTTGCTGCGCCAAGTTGTCCTGGGGAGGTTGGTGACGACTTCTCCCTGAGATGTCTTGACACCCGTCCAGAAAGTCCCTTAGGACCATGTTTGTTGTGGGCAGATCATGTCGTGATGCATTTCCCATCAACCTCTCGTTTTCTTGTTGTAAAGCCGAAGTTCCTTCCCTTAGCGCGGGTACTTGGTTAGCTGGAGAGGGGAATGCTCCAAAACTGAAGGTTGGCCTCCCTTCAAGTGTCTCCATGGGTGATTCTATAGACACACGCCTGGGTTGAGTTGGCCGCTTCTCTGGAGTTTCAATGCGAGCTTCATTCCTTGTCTGAGCCGTTGAGGCAGAAACACCTTCTCCAACCGATCGAACGGATCGACGAACCTTAGCCATGCCAAATCGAAGAATTTCGAATTTGGAAAGCTGTTGATGGATAATTTAAACAACGTTCAGAATCTTCGAACAATGTCGATGAACGACGAACGAAGGAAGAAGAACAATGAACAACGTTCAAAATCTTCGAATAATGTCGATGAACGACGAACGAAGAAATATGAACGATGAACGAATTCTTGATGAGCGTTGAACAACGTTCAAAATCTTTGAACAATGTCGATGAACGACGAACGACAAATGAAGAAAGATGAACGATGCACAAATGAGAGAGCTTCTTCTGAGTATTCCTCAATAGCTCTCAATGAAAGCACCAATTGTTGAATCAAAGATTGAACTCGTCGTGAAAAGTCCTCAAAATTCCTGCAAACAGCAAACAATTAGCTATCGTTGCATCGATCAATTTACCCGGGGGGTTGTTCGACCAAGAACACTCTGATGCTTAAGTTAGCTTTGAGAGAGGAAAAGGATATACTTCGAAACGAAAAATCAACGTACCTTGGAAATGAAATGTGCCTTGCTATTTATAGGAAAATCTTGGGAGCCTTGGAGCGTTCTAATTGGTCGGTTGAATATTTAATTAATAAAAAATATATTATTAATTAAATATACTATTTAATAATTGTAATGATGGTTCATCATGATAGTAATGACAATTATTGTATTTTAATATCAATATTAATTATCCATTATTAAGAATAACGACAATTAATTGTTGGGGAGAATATTGATATTACGGAGATTTTAACCCCATCAAATAACGTATTTAACTGGTAAATAGATTATTTAATATACGGGTGTTTTCAAATGATCAACGTTATTGACAGAGGCGATTTAGTCATTTTTGGGAATTACGGGCCACATGGCAGCTCCATAATTTTCGGATGATTTTGGGTTCCACATAAATAAAATCGTTTTCCACGATAATTGTAGGCGACAGATTTTCAACATCATCAAGGAAAAGACTCGATGTGTACCTATTATCATATATCATAATTTGATTTATATCTATACATATAAAGCCAATTGCTTAAAATGGTTAAATTTTCAATAATCCCTAAAATATACTCACTTTATTAATTTTTCTAAAGAAGGGGTGATTTAATAATTGAGGGTTAAATGATAATAGTCTAAAAGTAATTAACTTACAATGTCAAAAAATTCCTTACTTAATTAATTTTTTAAAGCAAGACATGATTTATTAATTGGGGGAAAATTAGTAACATTCCAATTCCTTAAATTTCTTATAATTCCAAGAACAACCTTTCTTATAATTGCACACAAATTGAAACTCCCATCTCTTCTGAAAACGTAAAGCGAGCCACGAATAAACACGGCTCCATCTCTATCCCAAGAATAGTAACCGCTACATCTCCATCCAAAAAACTGCTAGATATTTGTGCCGTCGACCGTATCCAGAGGAGAACTAGGAGTTCTTGAAAGTAAATGAGGATTGGGCACCAATCCGGAGTAGAACAAAGAGCTGTTGAAGAATTCCTTCGTGTCTCTCATATCAACGAAGAAGTCCATTCCCTCGGTGATATTGATTTTTTTTCAAGATTTAATTCAATTGAGTTGAGGTACACTACTAAAAAAACTGGACTAAAAACATGAATATTATTCATGCTTTAAACCAGCAAAAGGCACAAATATTAGTTAATATATATCTGTGGGCTATAAAAATACCCACAATGCAACAACATTGAAAGGTTCATTTGGATGTTACAGTAGTTTCAACTGCTTATACGACACATTTTTCATGTTTGTGTCTTAGTTATAGGGCACATTTTGAAGACTTTTCGTCCCCATTCTGTCTGACATGACTATCCATGTGTAAGTTTACAAAGAGCACATTTTTTCTGTTTGTGGTATACTTATAGGGCACATATTTTGTTTTTTGTGCCTTGTGTGTCTGCAACATGTGTTAAACAACAAAGCGCATAATTTTAATATTCAAGGGTTTGGAATAGTATTTGAATATTTTAATAAAATTTAAGTTAGAGCACAAAAGAAAATTTTGTGCTCAATATTCATTTATTAAAAAAATTTAAATAAAAAATTTTAAAATTTGAATTAGGTCAATTATAAAAACTCAATTAATCCTTATACATGAAATTAAAATCCCTACTCATATTTATACTAACATACTACACTTTATACACAAATAAAACGCATGTTTACGATGCACTATTATAAATTTAGTCTACAACAATAGAACTGATGCTCATCCGATTCCAACATTACACACTTTTAATACCATCTTAGTATGTAAACAAAGAAGGGGCAACTATATGGATTTAAATCAAAATATAAAATCAATAATCTAGTAAAATACATAAGTAATAATAAATAATAATAACTAAATTACCAACATCACAAAACTTAGTGTAAGATTAATTTTGCATGGCAGCCAACATTTTCATACAACCTATTTTAAGCATATTTTCACATCACAACCAACAAAATCATAAAACATTATCATAATAACTAAGTTATCATCTCATAACCAAATAGCAATAATGTCAAGTAAACTTAAAAATTCTACTAACATCCAAATACATAATTTACTTCATATAGCAGTCTTTCATTCCATAGATGCCAAAGTAACAGCATCTAACAATTACATGAATCTGCAAACTTAAGACCTGCGCATCCTACAAAATACACTTCCTCCATCTTCTAACTGTAGTTGGCTACTAGAAGTGGTGAGATTCGCCCAATTTTCTTGTCAAAAGATCAATCTGATCAGTCTGCAAACTCAAGACCTGCACATCCTACAAAATACATTGCCATCTTCTAACTACAGTTAGCAACTAGAAGTTGTGAGATTCACCCCACTTTCTTGTCAAAAGATAAATCTGACTTCTTATGCAGACTTTCCAAAATACCAACTTTTCAAAATTCCAAACTACTCTGCTAATGAACCTTTGAGGCTGCACCATATATGATCAAATAAAAAACACAAAAAGATGTCAATGGAAAGGTTACTAACTATAATTTTCACTATGGCAATCAGTAGTACTTGCGGCTGGGCCATTTGCCAGAGTCTGGCTTCCAATATTTTCGCCAGACATGCGGGTTGTTCTTTGAGTATCATAACTTCCGGACTGCTACTATGTCATGGAAATTGAAGGGGTCAGTGCATTCATATTTACTGGTATTCCCATACTAGCCAATAATCCTTTCAATTGCTCAGCCATTTGGTGTTTTGCTTGCCTCAGATTTTCAGCTTGTTCTTCTCTAAGCTTTTCTATATTCATTTATTGGTCTCATTTTTTTGGGCTGCCTCTTCCTTAATGCGCTCCATCTCTTGTTGTGCTTCCAATCTAGCTTTATTTTGCTTTTCATACACCTCTTTTAGTGCATGAACTTTCTTCAAAATTCCTCTTCGCTCCGTCAAAACTTCAGGTACATCTTTCCATCGAACACCTATTCCATAACCACGAACAACATTTCGCTTCTATGGACCCATTGCAGCAGATAAAATATCATTTCGTACCTCATCTGTTATCGATTCGCCTCATTCCCTAACCTCATTCCCTCTTCTATCGAACTCCATCTGCATTTTAGAATATCAAAAAAAAAAAAGACAAAGGCCAAGTAAGAATACCTAACTATGCAACGACACCATGATTAATTTAGATGAAAGTGATACATGGTTAATGATGTGGGCTTCAACTTCAGATACAGCTTTTTATTATGACTTTAGTCCACTTTAAACCTACCTAAAAAAAATTCTACCTTACCATCATCTCCTTTGAAGCTTCGTCTATAGGTTGTCAATTATTTCCCTTTCCACTAATATGTGTGATCTTAAAGAACTCCACGCAATATGGTTCATGTCCATGCTCTTTAACTTGCCAAACCATATTACACCTTATTCAAAATATGAAAATTTTAAGATCTAACATGACAGGACTCGTCCCTAACTACGACGAAAAATGGACTAGTCCTACTACCATCCGAAAATCTTTTGTCGGACAAGGGATTTTATAGTTTTCTTCTCAACTCAAAACCGTTTAAAAATAAACCAAATTGATTCCACTGTGCGGGGTTTACCGCCCACATCCAACCCACTAAACCCCGTCAAATAGTGGAAGATACTTATTTAACCCTAATCGGCGTTTCTTTGTTCAACCATGTTTACCATATGTACAAGTATAGCTATCAGGTCAGCTAAATAATCCCAATCCTTCTAATCATCCATTTCTCCTACCATAATTACTCAATATTTATTTATGTGACAACAATCATTGCTTGACTATGTTCCTTATTTCTTTCGCTAAATTACCATTTATAGTATCATTTCGTCATTAATGAACCAAATAACACATAAATAACAAATAAATAACTTAAAACTTGATTAACCAACATAAATTCCTTGAAACATAACTCCATCATAAGTTCTAATTTCATATTATGATTCCATATTCAATTATAACACCAAATCAATCATAAGGATTATATAAATAAATCACCATATAGTCAACATTTGATATGTAAATATTCACAAGTATTGACTAATTATCAACATAATCAGCATATAAGCACTTAATAAAATGCTATTATTCCAGCATTATATTTTTCTAATCCCTAATTCATGCTTACTCAAATTCATCATATTATAGGATCAATTAAAGACATTTAACATAAAGAACTAATACTTCAAATGATCATAACTAACTCATAAAGCGTCCATTTAAATCCATTCATGAAGCATTGAACTCAGAGCACAAAGAGGGACAAGTTTTGTGTTGGCCGCATTCCTAGAAAACAACCCCCTCCATTCATGCAGCCACACAGATTACTACAATAATTTACACAGGATCCTCACAACAATCATCATGAGAAACACTTAGGATACCCACATACTATTAATCCCATATAGCAATCATCAACACACTGCATATACTCATACAATCAATTCATTACCAATGCACAAATACCATGATATCACCTTACAAGTTCGCTTGCTAATAGGTATGCCATATACTTACTCATGAATCGGAACCCCAAGCTCAACATCCAAGTCATCATAGATCACACAACTATCTTAAAGTTTTTTCCTTGGGGGTCACATTCATTCTACTGATAGATACATCACTCAGAAATTACGGAGCTTTACCTCGATGTCCGAGTGTGGACAGGCTCAAAAACTATGGAGCTTTACCTCGATGTCTGAGCCACGTCCCCAGTCTTAAGAACTACAGAGCATTACCTTGACGTCTGAGACTGCCCACAAGTCTCGGGAACTACAGAGTATTACCTCGACGTCCAAGACTGTCCACTACAATACCGGTCTCGGGAACTACGGAGCATTACCTCGACGTCCGAGACCATCCACAACCTGTCCAAAACACAAGAATACCATGCCAAGTAGCATATACCAATTCACAATCACAATATCATTCATCACATGAACCATACATCCACTGAGAACATAATTTTATAACACACATATATTTCCTCAACTCACGAACATCCACATCCTCTTTACTCATATCAACTTCAAAAATCCAATTTACCAATCAAAACCTGGGCCTAAGCCTGAAACACATTTACACCATTCCAATATAACAATTTACCATATTCTCAAAATTCTTTTAAATTTTTAAATCATAAAACAATTTAAAATTCCCGAAAACCTTCAATAGTTAAACGAAAATTAAATTCAATTTATTGTCAAAAACCTACTTTCAAGTCATATAAAGTATACCATATCTTTTTGTTTCCAAATCCAAATCGTCAACCAAACATTTATTCCAAAATGCATCATTAATCATTGAATTCTCATAATGCGTCAATAATCATTCCAACTTTCAAATTTTAACATCAACACCCATTTCATAAAATCTCATAAAACATGCAAGCCTAATATATATTCGAGATTCATTTAAAATTTTCAAAAATCATAGACATTCATCATTAGAAACTACATTTAAATTATATTTATAACCCTTTAATACTATTGACTCTCATTTCCAATCAAAAATTTAAAAACAAATTTTGAACAAACATCGTTTGTAAAATCTCATAAAACGTACATTGCAGTGATTATGTCAAAGTTCATGAAAATAATCAAATCGTTAATCACATATCACATAAATTACGTAAAAATACTTAAATTACCAATATCATATTTCAAGAATAAAATATTCAATATCCAGGCTCTAATATCAAATTGACAGAACATGTCCCTAACTACCACGAAAATTGGACCAGTCCTGCTCCCGCTCGACAATCTTTTGTCGGACAAGGGACTTTATAGTTTTCTTCTCAACTCGAAACCGTTTAAAAATAAACTAAATTGATTCCACCATGCAGGGTTTACCGCCCACATCCAACTCACTAAACCCTGTCAAATAGTGGAAGATACTTATTTAACCCTAATCGGAGTTTCCTTGTTCAACCATAATTACCATATGTACATGTATAGCTATTAAGTCAGCTAAATAATCCAAATCCTTCTAATCTTCCATTTCTCTTACCATAATTACTCATTATTTATTTATGTGACAAGAATCATTGCTTGACTATGTTCCTTATTTCTTTTGTTAAATTACCATTTATAGTATCATATTGTCATTAATGAATCAAATAACACATCAATAACAAATAAATAACTTAAAACTTGATTAACCAACATAAATTCCTTGAAACATAAATCCATCATAAGTTCTAATTTCATACTGTCATTCCATATTCAATTATAACACCAAATCAATCATAAGGATTATATAAATAAATCACCATATATCCAACATTTAATATGTAAATATACACAAGTATTGACTAATTATCGACATAATCATCATATAAGCACTTAATAAAATGTTATTATTTACATTTAACATAACGTATTAATACTTCAAAAGATCTTAACTAACTCATAAAACGTCCATTTAACTCCATTCTTGAAGCATTGAACTCAGAACACAAAGAGGGACAAGTTTTGTGTTGGCTGCTTTCCCAGAAAATAGCCCATACACCCCCACGCATTCCCTAAGTGGCTTCACGTGAAAGCCACGTGCTGCTATAGTGTTTCACTAAAAACACTGTTCATCAACCCCTCTGCCCGATTTTCACTGTGTTCGGGCTGCCATACCCGACGACTTGACCCGAGTTTTTCTCTCTCATTACACGCCCAATTTCAACATTCTAAACATCCAAATTCATCTAATCAAGCTAAGGAGATGATATATTTGGTCAGAAAAGAGACATACTTACTAAAAACTCTCTCTGTGACCTCCAGCCCTTCTGTCATGGCTTCCAGCCGTGTCCTCGATGGTTCCAACGGTTTCCTTCTTTTCTTTCCATCTCGAAATGTTTGCAGGACCTCTAGGAGATGACTAGTGCATCCCTATTCGAGTTCCTTGGTCTTTAATTGGAACCCCGAAAGAAGGTTTCACGGGTTCTACTTCTTCCTTTCTTTTCCCTTAGTTTCCTCCATCATTCCTCCTGATTTTCTTATCTACTCACTCTCATATCTCTTCCTGTGTTCTCACTTCTTCCTTTCCTTCATGACAGATGCCCTCCTCGCAGTTTCCACTATTTCTCTTTTTTTTTTCTTTCTTTTTCGGTTGCTAAGCACTGAACTACTATCTCCAATACACACCCACATATATAGAGTTGAATATGGCGGTGGATGAATTTTGAAGAAAATGGGAAAAGTTTCTAGGTAGAAACATATGAATCACATGCTTAAAATTTCAAATTACCATTTTACTTTTCATCACATAATTACCATTTTACCCTACATCACTTAATTACCAAAATAACCTTGCACATTTTAGACCTTTATCGGACTTATTTAAAATCTGATTTTTGCTTGTCGCCTTTCTACATATTCAGACGCTTGAGACCTTCATAACAGTACCCTCGGTATAGTCATAAGATGTCCTGATCAAAAAATCAACATCTTGACTTCTTAAGGGCAAACTGGTCATTTCTTATCTTTATACGTTCGGGGCGTTACATAGCATATTAAAATTTAATACTTACATATTCATGTGGTTTCTGTGCAAATGTGACAGTTCCAGTTATGTGGCTCATGTTCAATTCCTTCCAATTTTTTTTTTTTTAACTCTGTTTCTAGTTCAGTATATAATCACAAAGGTTATTATTTCATTAGAATTTTATATATTGCAGATATTATCCTAACAACTCCAATCACAAGTAGACGAAACTGTTTGTTGCAGCTTAACATGACACTAAACTAGAAGCGGACGCATCATGCAAGCAAATATGATTTAACTTATGAAAACAACTAAATAAATTAGTCCTATTTGGTAGTACATTGTATGACAGAAAAAAAAAACCCACATATCAAATATGCTTAACTTATGGAAATAAGTAAATAAAATACTCCTACATGGATTGGACATTATTCTATTGTTATTAATTGTAATTAATACATTTAACTGCAATGACACATTCAATTTGATTTGTCACTTTTTCATAATAAGAAAATGTGTCATTTTGCATACCTGAAATTTATTATCACCATCCTAACGCTTGACTAAATTCGCCCATTGGTCAGATGAGACACACGCATCAGGACAATGAAACCTCTCATCCTTGACAATAAAAGGAGTGTAAAAATCTCTAATTACACTTGCCCTAAACGATATATATTGATCAATTAGCTTGCTTGTGACTACATCCTTTATTATTGCCCCTTTCTTCACCATCTCAGGATCTTGCCAATCTCAGGTAGCCTATAATCACAATTTCTTATTATTTATATAAGAGGACTTGATAATATTATACAAATATTAAGAGAAATTTGAACTCAATTGTAAATTGTTATGCCATACCTTAATCGCTTCCCATCCTTTGTCCATATGATCAACGTCCTCTAAGTGACACCAGTTTTTAGTGTTCAGCGGAAAATATGAACTGTCATGTGCTAACATTCCTAAGTACTGAGATCATTTGGGAACTTGCTCAGCTGATTCTAAGGCCTGACCAACTTCGTTGAAGTGCGACATTTATTTTTTGTCCCTTCCCCAACGTGATCTACTGAATCCTCTCCCTTCTTTTTTCTTTCTCTTGGCAGATGTCGATCCAATTGCATCTTCGACTGCTACATCTTGTTGACTTTCACAGCCCTGTGAAACATTACGATTCATTGTAGGTGCATCAGTTTTTACACCCCTTTGGTCACCTAATGCTCCAATACCTTGCGGATTAGTTCCTTGGTCAGTACTAGTTGGATTTCCATTATCTTGAAATCCATCTAATGGTGTCTGATGTAGTGTATCTAACCAATCCCCATATCTGTCATTATCCAAATGCAATAGATTATTACCGCAAGCATATTAATATGCTTAATATTGCCTAAAATCACAATTATTAACATAGTAATCCCATCAAGACAAAAATTTCCAAGCAACCAAAGCTTATAAACTAGTTACAAATTCCAATTAGTGATTTCAACAAGCTAAAATCTAAAGAAGTAATTATGCTACCTAATCAAGCAGATCACAAATACAATTGAAAAAACAAAAATATATATACAACGTAAGTAAATAAATAAGATAGAGACTAACAGTGGCTTAAAGTAGTTGCCAAAAGTTTTTTTTGGAGAATTTTATCATACAAATTGCATGCATCAAAATACAAAGTTTCTCATAAGAATCATTGAATAAGGCATCATCCACATTCATCTATGTGTGGAAAAAATATGAGGGGAAGAAGGAGAGAGACAGCGGAAACGGAAGGAGCCAGACGAGTGAGAGGGGCGGTGAAGAGAGACGGATGGAAGCAGTGCTTGCTGAGAATGTAGAAGTTTCACCTTCAATGATATTTTGTATTGAGATGAAGTGCACTGTTTTGTCCACCTGCTGAGAGTGAAAAAAATAATTAAATAATTTTTTTAAACTATTATATACTTATGGCCTACACTAAACTACAACAACCAATATCTATCAATTCCAAGACTAGGTCAACTTTTTGGAGAGAATTGAAACAAAATCCCGATCAATATTTTGTCTCGTTCTTCTAATGATGATTAGAAAAGGACTTCATTGATGTTGTATTTTAAAATAATTATATCTATATGAAATTTCAACATATAAATGAACTAAAGACATAATCACAAGAAGACATAAAATTGGAGATAAACATTATTAAAAATAACCAAAATTCAACTATTTTGGAAATTTAATAAATAAAAAATAATTATAAGGTTTTATAAACTTATTATTATTTGTTTATTACTTCATTTATCATGTATTTTTAAAATAATTATATCTATATAAAAATTCAATAAATAAACTATGGGAGACAAGCACAAGAAGACCAAAAATTAGAGATATTCACTATTAAAATTCAAAAGATATCAAGTAAAACTCAATCACAGAATCACATACATATATTTTGAGGCTCTTCAAACATAATCAATTTGCTATGTTTGTCTCCCTTGAATTTTTGCACGCACCTTTAATCATTTTTCTATCCATCTGCTTCGACTATAATTGGTTCAACGTCTTCTCTAGTTTCAACTTGATCATTGCCCTTGTTTGAATCTTCAAAATCTTGACGCGCTTTTGGTTCTAAGGATTCCAATATACTCATGTCAAAAAGATCACGTGGTCTGGTCTTAAGAGCAACATGCCAATTATAGTTAATAGGATCTTCAACATAAAAGCATTGCATGGCTTGTGATCCAAATACAAACAGATCGGTTGGGGGTGACAACCTATCAAAATTCAATAAAATGAAACCATAGTGATCATTTCTTACCCCACGAATAGAAGATCTTTCATTTACTCTATCACATTCAAATAAAATTAATGTCCTACCAAGATGGTAGTCAAACTCTATTATTTCATTCAATACCCCATAATAGTCCATTGTTCCAACAGACGGATTTCTATCACTTCTACTAGAGTAATGCACACCCTCCGCAACCACATATACACTACTATTTTGATTTTCCCACGGTTATCAATGTATTTTACCCCAAATCGAAGGTGAAGGCTAGGGTTTGCAGGACTCAATCCACCACTCACTCTCTATCACAAACTACGATTGGCATTTAAATTAGCTCAAAAAGAAAGAAGATGAAACAAAGATTCACCCCGATTCACTACTAATTGTTCATATTTATTTTTAATATTTTGTTTTTAGAATTTTTAATCTTAAATTTTTTTTATAAATAGTTAAATAACCAATCACGTATTGACACGTAAGCATTCTTAATGCAGTTACTAACTGTGCTAACGGAATGGAGCAACGGTTCTACCAAATATGTGGTTGTGGCAGTACATTGGAACTTAATCCGTTTCGAGTAACAAAGTGATATTTAATGTCTGGTTAGGGAGAAAACTGAATAATAAGCCTTCTTATCTAGGGTTTCAGAATTTGGGAACTCAAAGCACAAAAAGATAATAAAAGAACTATCCCGCTTTGATTTCTTGGTATTTTTTCTTAGGGCTTATAGGTAGGGTTTCTGTGTGTTAGTTTTTATTTTATTTAGTTTTGCTCTTTCTCTGAAATGGGTTTTCACCAAAGAGATTTGATTATATGGTTATTAACTTGGGTATTATAATCTAATATGGATTGGGTATGGTGTAATACCCCGAACTTTTCATTAATTGTAAAATCGGAAAAATTCATATGAAATGACCATTTTGCCCCTATTTAGGAAAAAATATTGACTTTTGACCCGAGATACTATTTGGACTTTGATCGAGGCCCGTTACGTAGATTGAGATGTCATGAGTCCGTAAACAGACGGTACGTCTACTATTCAAGCATATCGAGGACATGTACAGTTAGTAGGATTTAATCGGTTCAAATATCTGAATTGGACCAATTGATGAGTGACAAGTGTCACTCATCTAATTGGCCCATGCCGCTAAATTATGGGTTCATTGTATCATCTTCATTCATCCTTTTGGTTTCATTCCACCCGAAAGCCAAAACCCACACAAACCTAACCGAACCATCAATCCAACATTTTCTGTGTTTGCTTCAGAGAGTGAGAGTGAAAGCAAGGCTGAGAGATGACGGAGACAAGACTGAGCACAGCGGACGAATGAAAGCCCAGGTAAAAACCCAAAACCCGATTTTGGTTCAAAATTAGAATTCAATTTCTAGGTTTTGTTAGGCTGTTTTGATGATCAAAGAATATTCCTAGGGACTAGACGAATTCATAGGGACCAATTTTGTGGATTGTGGTGGCTGGAACTGCCCAGAAAACAAGGTTGAAGCTTGCCCGAATTGCATCAAGCTTGGAAGGTACTTTATAGACCTCATTAGCTCATTTTGAGTCCATGGATCTCTTCCTGGGATCATTACAATCATTTAGGAACCAAAATGGTGAAAAATGGTTGAGAGATGAGTGAGATAGGTCCGGGTCGGGTCGCGGGTCAAGTCAACTCGTTATAGAGAAACGGCTCTACCCGACTCAAGGTTGACGATGATGACATAGCAGTCCACATCATCATCTATTTGAAACTATTAGTCCACATGGCCAATTAGGTGGTGCCACATGGCAAGCTGTCAGACACAGTCAGTAGCTAACGTGTCACCACGTGGACCAATCGGGTGGTGCCACGTGCCAGGATGTCAGAGGTGTCAGGGGACACGTGATAGGACACATAGACCAATCAGGGAGTGACACGTTTCATGTGTCAAACCTATCAGGTTGACGTCATGCATCAGGTTGACATCTGCATGACGTCAACCGTTGACCGTTAACCGATGACGTTAGCGTTAGCTTTGCTGACGTCAACGTTGACCAAATCTTTGAACTACGCGTGGGCACAAATTTTGAGGTTAAATCGATCTTGTTCAATAGGTTTCTATGTTTTGAATCCAATGGTGGTGGTTTCAGGTCGATAAGAGACCATTTGGTTGGTAAATTTAGAAGTTTTTAGCCTAAGGATGCGTGTTGAGGATGCGTTTCCAGTATCGGCCTTTGTGAGGGTTTAGCATATGAACTTGTATAGCATATTAGTGACCCTTAGACATAATTTGGATATGCCCGGAGACTTTGGACTAGCTTGGTGATAGATATAACGCTGAGGTTTAGCATACATCGTGGACCGAGTGTGGGTGGACAGTTTGTTTTAGAACTGAAATGCATGCATAACTGTTTTGAATGCCTTATTAAATGATTTAAGTTGAAATGTTTTGATATTTTTATTGAATGATGATGTGGATTGTAATCATCGGTCTATGAAATGTTTTACAATTTTTTGTGAAAACGAGGTTTTGGGCTTGAGACCCGATGGAATGATGATTTGACTTAGATTTAGAGTCAACGAAAAATTGAAAGGAAAGAATGAATTTCAACTGTATTTAATTAATGATAAATCAAGATTTATAAACAAGTTTTGGACATGATTTTCGGGTGGCTTTTATGGAACAGATTTTTGAGCATTTTGTCTCGTGCATAGGCCCAATTGAACAGTGTTTAATCTGATTTGAGACATAATTGATTTTAATATGCTTTTTCACTTGATTTGGTTACGGTTCCACATATTCCATCCTAGGTGAGTTCGTTAGTCTCCTCCGGACGTCGAGGATCCTAGAGTAGTCACGGTGCACTACCTGAGATGAGTGACTACGATGAGAGGCTCAGGATTAGGAGTGTGAGTTTATGATATCGTTTCTCGGATGCAGTAGATCCGAGGTAGGCACCCGATATTGATATCACCTCAGAAGACATTGAGTTGGGTCCTGGGGAAGTACTCGGAGATGAAACCCTAAGTTGTACGCATAGCAATGGAAATTGTGACTGGTTTTGATATAGACATCGCAGATGTCGAGGCATCATGGATGCCCGAGGATTGGTTATATTGTGTGTTTTACCGATGTATGTGTGTCCAGATATGTATGTATATATGTATGTGTATGATTTGACCTTTTTCATACGATTTATCTTAAATGCATGCATGTTTACAAACGGAGGGTTAAAATGTATATGTTTTCAAAATAAGTTTATAACTTATTGATTTTTGGTCCACTCACATTTTTATTGTTTTATAGACCCTCCGGACCGTGATACAGAGACAGGGGCGGATATTAAGGCTGAGACATAGATAATATTGCTGCATACATGACACCCTACGGGGTCAATTTTTAGTACTTGTATTGTACTGACATATATATATGCTCGATCATGTATAATAGATACGTATCCCTTGTCTGACAATGTGGTAGTGTAATCTGTATGTTTATATTTGAACCCTTAAAGGGTATTTTCGGTCTTATGAGTATGATTGTCAGACGGGAGCAGGGCACGTTCCCCTATGATTCCCGGGGGATCGAGACGGGTCCTGTCATATGGCACTATAAGCAGGTATTTGGAGTTTTCATAGGGGTGCTTATTTCATTGTTTATTTGTGTGATTTTCATAAATAATTTGTAATTAGCCCAATAATCGGTTATTTGGTGTTTTCTTGCTTGGGTTATCTGCAAAATGTATATCAATGGTACCATACTATTTAATTTCTTCATTTTTAACTGTATATTTCATTATGGATGAAAATTTGAAACTTTATGATACATGGATATCAAAGGTACCAGACTGTTTAGAAAAAGGCGGGAAGAAGGTTGGCTTCCTGTACTAAGGAATTATTATTTTCACTCTATACTCCTATCACATATATATATATGTACGGTACAACCATGCCATTTTGCTTGGTCATAATATATCTTCTACACTTCAAAAAACTGAAGATATCTGCTCGGCTATTAAAAAATTTCCTCTTCTCAGTCATATATTCTCTACGCTCATATCAAATCTTTGAGGCTTTAGTTTTCCCTCTCTCTTTAGTTTGTTTATTCATATTCACTTATTTCGTATGGGGCTTTCAATGTGTAATATACTAATGGTTCATGTGAGGGAAATATTACTGTGTGATTCCACCGTGTTCTCGTCACTACTTAGGTTCAAATCCTACTTACTGAACCCTACCACAGACACGATTTTAGTGTGTTTAATCAATTGAAGCCCACGACCTTCACGCCTTGACTTCTCTATTTTCTGGTTTTCTTACCTCGCGTAGTCCCCCCCTTTACTCAATCTTTCACAAGTTACACCTACAAGAGATCACACACGCCTCTAAACTTTCACTCACTACTTCTGAGTTCACCCCCACACTCTCTCAAATGAGGAAACTGTCTCTGTTTCTCAGAACCCGAGCAACCACAATTCTCACTTGTCGATTTTGAAACCAAGTAAGACGATGACAATACTTTCCACAAACCTCTAGACGCAGGACACGTGTTCCAATCTGATGAAGCAACCATCCCAAGGCAGCCACATGGCCAATTGTAGCTGGGCACAAATCCCAAGGCATCTCAATGACCAAAATACCCCTGCCTTCCAAAATTACCATTTTGCCCTTCGTATTCCCTGACTCGTAACTTTGATGTCCGACGTCCGATGACGGCGTGCTGCCTGTCGTTATACTCAGGATATCGAGACCTATTTAATGGTCCTCGAAGTGCGAAAAAATTCCATGTCATTTGAAAAGTCAACAACTTGCCCCTTTTAACCAAATTATCGAATTGCCCCTGAACTTCCGAATGTCGTAACTTCCTCCTCGAAAGTCGGAATCGGACGTTCCACCTGTCTATGAACTCGTGACGTCCCAAACTACGTCACGTTCATCGGTCAAAGTCCATTACATTGAGGTTTGTTTCCTCTAAGTTCCAACCTGCAGATTTGTTCACAAAAGCCTTGTGTTCTCCTCAGCATAACTTTTTATGCAGTAGCTTGATGCTGTGTTCTCCCCCATCAAGCTGGGGGCGGGTGTTAGGACAATTAGGTTAGTTATACAATTTGTTATGGAGGTTAACTTCCAGCTGTTAATGAGCTGTGAAGAAAAGCCAGGTGTCACAAGCTCATTTGCTATGATTGTTTTCTGTTTTTCAATCTCTATAACATGTATATACTGCGACCTTTTGTAAGAACGATGGACGATCCAGTTTATCATCAATACAACAATGTCTTTCTTCCTTCTTCTTCATATCTTCTTCTGGTTTTCACTGTTCTCTCCTAGGTTTTGATATGAGGCTAGTTTAATTAAAAACATTTTTTATATTATTTATATATGATTAATTAATTAAATAAATTATTAAAACTATGTTTTTTAAGTACTGAACTTTTACCCTACCAACAAGCTCATTCGTCATGTAAATCCAAAGTAGGACGTTTATTGCTGAGCGTTTTTATCAATTTAGTCAGCGAAATGTCTTCATCGGGCAAAAGTTATTGACTTTTTGCTAATATTACTCGATGAACTTTAGGCAACAGAGTCGTGCATTGAGAAACTTTATGTTACCCGTCGAATGCCCTATTTTCATTGTGCAACCTCAAAGCATATAATATTGAATTGCATACTCAAAACAATATTCCACAAACTAAGGGAAGAAGAAAATATTAATTGCAGATTGCATATGCCAGTTGCAACCATCTTATTCTTCAATTAATATTAATAGATAATATCAAATTTTTAGAATCGTAACTAATTAATGAAAAGCAGCTTAGTTACATGGTCGATCATCAATCTGCTTCCAAAAAATACATGTATAATAGATAGGCTGTTTAATTGTTATCGTACCAGAACTGTTTCTGATGATTGTCAACCTGCTTTTCATCAATCTGGAATGCCTTGGCTAGAACATCGGGGTTGATGGGAGGGTTGGACCCGAAGACGGCATTGGCGATGGTGATGACTCCAGGGTTCTGGCTGCTAAGAGCAGCAAGGGCTAGGGCGTTGGAGTGTCCCACATTGAGTTGGAAGTGAATGAGACCCTCTGGGAACACAAACACGTCTCCCTTATACAACACTTTTGTGAATAACTTGTTCTTTTGGCCATTAATGTTGGAGGTCACGAAGCCAACATAGAGTGAGCCTTCGAGGACGACGAGGATTTCCGTGGCACGAGGGTGGGTGTGAGGAGGGTTGAGGCCGTTGGGTGCAAAGTCTACACGAGCCGCTGATATCCCGAGAGTGTTGAGTCCTCCTATTTGCTCCACATTCGCCGGTGTCACTATTGAACCCAGTGGATTTGAAGCGTTTCCCGCGTTTCGGAGTCCATCGAAGAAGAAATCATTTGCTGACACCAGCATCGGGTCTTTGCAGAATTTTCCATTCACAAACACTGCTTAATCACAAAGAAATCAATCATATATCCAACATTTACTACATAATTAAATTATATAACACGTGCATGGAATGGATAATTAATAATGCATGATCAGCAATGCGCGCAATATGAAACACATAATAATTAAGCTATGCATGCATGTACGTACGAGCATTTTGGGTGTTCTTAACTGCGACGCAGAAGTCCTGAAGGGGACTGGGGTCTGAGGCAGAGACAAGGAGGAGGGTGGCCAGTGCTAACATGGCAACACCAGTTGCAGGGAAATGAGCACCCTTCATGATCATCATAATATCCGGAATTTCGAAACCTAATTAATAAAAATTAGATTATGATTCTTGGTTGCGCTAGAGAATAAGAGATGATTGAAATTGTTGCTGGAACTTGTGTATTTATAGACATATATAGAGAGACTGATGAACTGGTCTTGGATTCCCATGTCAATTGCGGCAGGTAAATGTTGACAGTAAGTATGAAGAGTGAGGGACAGTGGCTGCTAGCCGTGAAGCATGAAGCATCATGATCAAGCCGTGCAATCTGAATGCCAAGTGTCATAGTGACCTTGATTGTAGGGATTAGTTAGAAGGAACCAATTCTGTTAGTATCAGTTAGCTTAGGCTCTAAGAAAACAGTGTTAGCTACTGATCTACCTATATAAATGTGATAGTGTAATAGGGCTGGAGGTAATGACTGATGATCAAATAGAACTCTCCCTCTTTTTTCTCTCTCGAAATCTCCCTTTTCCTTCCTCTTTCAAACCCGATCATCATCTTCAACATGGTATCAGAGCCGAAAAAGGCCCGAACCTGTAATCTCACCACAATTCTTCCGCTATTCTTCTTTTTCCGTTTACTTTGTTATGCTGTTTGTTGTATGATCAAAGCTCAGAAGAAGCTCAAAGATAGTCTCAGAGATTCGAGAAGTTTACAAGATGTCAAGAAGAAACCAGAAACAAGAAGCAGAAAGAGAATAAACGTGTTGAGAAGCCTGCTTAGTGTTTGATAAAAGACCTCAGTGAGAAAAGAAGAGGCAAAGAAGAGCAAGAAGATCAAAAGTTTGAGTTAAAGAAATCTGTTTGCTTAGTGTTTGTTAAAAGACCTCAGTGAGAAAAGAAAAGCAAAAAGATCAAAAGGTTCAAGAAATCTGTATGAGTGGATCTCAGAGAAGAACAAGTTCAGAATACAGAAATGGTGAATGTCTCACAACTGCAAATTGTGCAATCTCCTATTGCTAATCTCACCACCACGGTGGGGAATTCAGTTCAAGTAAAACTTGATGACCATAACTACATGACATGGAATTTCCAGATGGAGTTGCTGCTCAGTGTACATAGCCTAACAGGATTCATTGATGGGTCAAATTCTTGTCCTGAGTCATTAGATGAAGTCACTACTCAGAATGCTCAAGTGTGGAGGTTACATGACAGAGCTCTTATGCAACTGATCACTGCTACATTGTCTACTTCAGCCATGTCTTGTGTGCTTGGCTGCAAGAGCTCTCGAGAAATGTGGACAAACCTCAAAGACAGGTTTGCATCAATCACTAAAGCCTCAAATTTTCAAATGAAAACTGATCTTCAAAGTATAAAGAAGGGTTTAGAATCTATGCTACAATACCTACAAAGAATTAAAGACTCTAGGAACATGCAAGAATCCTGTGGAGTACACTTTGAAAACGATGATATTGTTATCCTGGCTTTAAGGGGTCTTCCTTCAGAATATAATACCTTTAGGTGTGTGATTCGGGGAAGGGAAAGCACAATCCCCCTCAAGGAGTTTAGAGCACAACTTCTTGCAGAAGAGGCCATCATAGAGCAAGCAAATGAACATACCCATTTTCTATCTGCCTTAGCTGCAACCAACACCTCAATTCCTTCCTTTCAGAATTCCATTTATGAGGCAGGTTCAAGTCCATTAGGAGGCTCATCTTCTGCTGCTCTCTCTGGTTTCTCTCAATCAAGTGCAGTCTCTCAGACAAATTCCAATACTGATCAGAGTATGGGAAGCTACAGTGATCAACAGAATGGGAATTTTCAGCAGTTCAACCCCAACTTTCAGCAATATGGCTATAATGGAGGTTACAATGGACCCTCCTACAACAATACATGGAGAGGAAATAATAATGGCTTTCGAGGCAGGAAAAATAGGTCCTATAATAGCTATGGTGGTGGAAGGTACAATGGTCAAGGAAGAGGTTCTCAACAACAATATTTTCAGGGGTCACAACAAGTACCAACTTGTCAGATTTGTGGGAAAAGAGGACACTCTACAGCAGATTGTTTTCACAGGCATCCTTCACAACCCTATAACCCAGCTGAACCATGTCAAATATGTTGGAAGTATGGCCACAATGCTATGAATTGTTACCATAGGGAAAATTACTCATACCAAGGAGCCTCTCCTTCACCTGTTTTGAATCCAAATCTGCAGGCCATGATTTCTTCTGCACCACCTATTCAGTACTACTCCCATCCTAGTTTACAGACTATGACAAACTCAACATCATCTGGCCAATTTCCTCCACAAAACTCTCAAGCTGGCTCAACCAATCAAGACTTCTGGGTTGCAGACACAGGAGCCACATCCCACATAACTGCTGATCCCTCTCAACTGACCATGGTCATTCCACATAAGTCCTCAGACACTGTAACCACAGCTAGTGGATCAGGTTTGCAAATTGCTAATGTGGGGCAATCCTCACTTGTTACTATTTTTCCCTCCTCTCACTGCTTTAAACTAAAACAGGTCCTACATGTGCCTCATATATCACAGAACCTACTGTCTGTCAACAAGTTTTGTAAAGATAACAAGGTCTGTTTTATTCTTGATGATACTGGTTTTGTGATTCAGGACAGGAACACAGGAAGGATACTGTATAAGGGGCTGAGCTGTGATGGGCTGTACACCATTCCCTGTCAAGTTTCTGCCTTTACTGCCTTTCATGCACATCATAGAAGTGTCCAACCTGCTTTTCTCTGCAAGAAAGTAAATTCTAACCTGTGGCATCATCAGTTAGGACATCCTGCAAATAACATTGTGTCTTCTATGCTAAATAAGTCTAGTATATCTGTCTCACCAGATTCTCATCAATTTCCCTGTGAATTCTGTCTACAAGGAAAACTCACTAAACTGTCTTTCTCTTTTCCTGCATCAAAGTCTGTTGTTCCCTTTGAAGTAGTTCATACAGATGTTTGGGGACCCTCTCCAACACCTTCATTAGATGGATATAGATACTATGTTACCCTAATTGATGAATGTACAAGATTCACATGGCTATTCCCAATGAAAAATAAATATGAATTTTGCTCTATTTTCATCTCATTTTATGCCTTTATTCTTAATCAATTTACTGTCTCAATTAAGATCCTTCAATCAGATGGTGGGGGTGAATAAACCAGTCTGAGTCTTAGAACCTTCTTACTTTCTAAAGGCATAAAACATCAGAAATCATGTCCTTATACACCTGAGCAAAATGGATTCGCTGAGAGAAAGCATAGACACATCATTGATACCACTGTAACACTCCTACAAACAGCCAAACTTCCTGTTTCATTCTGGACTCATGCTTGTCTTACTTCTGTTCATTTGATCAATAGGATGCCATGTTCAAACTTACAAATGCAGTCTCCTTATGAAAAATTGTTTGGTTCCTTACCTGATATTAGTCATCTTAAGGTGTTTGGTTGTTCTTGCTATCCTCTACTAAAACCATACAATACAACTAAGTTCCAACCCAAGATAGTCAAGTGTGTCTTTCTAGGCTACAAAGATCAGTACAAAGGTTTTGTTTGCTTCAATCCTCTCACCTCCAAGACAGTTATTTCCAGACATGTCTTATTCAATGAGTCTGAGTTTCCCTATGAGTCAATTCAGTCTAGCTCCTACGTATCCAAGAACCCAGAACGTGTCTCTTGCCTTCCTGTTTCAGTATCCAATCCTGCAGTGCCTTGTCCTCTCAGCTCCCCTTGTGATCCTGTGGTTCCTGCTCCAGTTGGCACTACTCAGACCAGTGCCCCCTCTCCTGTAATTCCTGCTCCAGTTGGCACTACTCAGATCAGTGCCCCATCTCCTATGATTTCTCCTCATAGTGACACTCCTCAGCTCAGTATTTCCACTTCATCTAGTACGCACAACACCAGTATTCTGGCTACTTCAGATGTCTCCTCCATTCACTGTGCTGCTTCTCCCCCTACATCATCATCTGAGCCGCCCAACTCCCTGGCCACCTTGAATTCCACTGCTGATTTTGAGCCACAGTTTCTACAGGTGGTTCTTCCAATTTCAGGTGTCAACATGCACCCAATGTAGACAAGGTCAAAGAGTGGAATCATCAAGCCTAAGGCTTTTAGTTCTCTGGTTACTTCTGCCTCACCTACTATGGAGCCAGACCTATCTCAAGTTGAGCCTAGCTCTTTCCAATCTGCAACTGCTTCACCAGTTTGGCAACATGCCATGCGAAGAAATTACTGCCCTTCTTGATCAGGGTACATGGACATTGGCCCCCCCTTCCTGCTGGGAGAAATCTAGTTGGTTGTAAATGGGTATATAGGATCAAGAAGAATTCTGATGGCTCTATTTCCCGATATAAGGCTAGATTGGTTGCTAAGGGATTCAGTCAGGAACCAGGTCTTGACTATGGGGATACTTTTAGTCCAGTTGTCAAGCCAACCACTGTTAGACTTGTCCTAGCCTTAGCTGCACAATTCAATTGGCCCTTGAAGCAGTTAGATGTTAAGAATGCTTTTCTGCATGGCCTTCTTAAAGAGGAAGTGTTCATGACTCAACCTCCTAGTTTTGAGAGTGTGTCTCACAAAGATCATGTATGTCTGCTTCACAAGTCTCTCTATGGCCTCAAGCAGGCTCCCCATGCCTGGAATGACAGGTTTACTAGTTTTCTGCCTGGTTTGGGATTTCAGTCAACATGGTCTGATGCCTCCCTGTTTGTGAAACAAACCTCTACTGATCTTGTGGTTCTTCTATTATATGTTGATGATATTATTCTAATAGGCAGTTCCATGCCCGCAATTCAGGCTGTCATTGATTCTCTGACTACTGAATTCGACATGAAGGATCTTGGCGACCTTCATTACTTTCTTGGCATCCAAATTACAAGGTCCTCCTCAGGTTTATTCTTATCTCAGTCCAAGTATATTACTGATCTGCTCAGTAAGACATCCATGTATCATAGCAATGGTTTTGACACCCCAAGTGCTCCTGGTACACAGCTTCGAATGCATGATGGTCCAGCTTATTCCAACCCTTCACTCGTCCAGACATTTCTTTCTCTGTCAATCAGGTGTGTCAGTTCAAGCAGGAGCCTTGTGACACTCACTTCCTTGCAGTCAAACGCATCCTTCGATACCTGCAGGCTACTCCTACCCGTGGCCTCAAATATACATCTGGTAACCTTGACTTAGTGGCTTACACAGACGCTGATTGGGCAGGTGATCCCAATGACAGACGATCAACCACTGGTATGGCTGTGTTTCTTGGTTCAAACCCCATTTTCTGGACTTCCAAAAAGCAGCCAACTATTTCCAAATCCAGCACAGAAGCTGAATACCGTGCTTTGGCCATCACTACTGTTGAACTTGCTTGGATTCGACAGCTTCTATGTGCTCTTTACATCCCTCTCTTAAAGCCTCCTCTCATTTATTACGACAATACATCAGCTACTAGCTTTTCTGCCAATCCTGTTTTCCACTCCCGTGCTAAACACATCGAGATAGACTATCACTTCATTCGGGAGCGTGTGGTTCGTGGTGATTTGGATGTGCAGCATGTTTCCTCTGGTGGTCAGCTTGCGGATGTGTTTACTAAGGGTCTTGATGAGGGTCTATTCAACGTTCATATTTCCAATCTGATGGAACATCAGATTGAGGGGGGATGTTGACAGTAAGTATGAAGAGTGAGAGACAGTGGCTGCTAGCCGTGAAGCATGAAGCATCATGATCAAGCCGTGCAATCTGAATGCCAAGTGTCATAGTGACCTTGATTGTAGGGATTAGTTAGAAGGAACCAATTCTGTTAGTATCAGTTAGCTTAGGCTCTAAGAAAACAGTGTTAGCTACTGATCTACCTATATAAATGTGATAGTGTAATAAGGCTGGAGGTAATGACTGATGATCACATAGAACTCTCCCTTTTTTTTCTCTCTCGAAATCTCCCTTTTCCTTCCTCTTTCAAACCCGATCATCATCTTCAACATGTAAAAAATTGACCCTTAGTAAGGCACAAATTGTAGTTGTGCTTTTCCGATGTGAGACGTTTTCCTCACATCTCAACACGCCCCCTCACGTGTGGCGGATTTTCCTGCCTATCACGTGATGATTTGATTGGGTTACGTGTGACACGTGTGACGGTTAAATCAATCACGTGAGATAACCCCGGTCTGATACCATGTTGAAGATGATGATCGGGTTTGAAAGAGAAAGGAAAAGGGAGATTTCGAGAGAGAAAAAAGAGGGAGAGTTCTATTTGATCATCAGTCATAACCTCCAGCCTTATTACACTATCACATTTATATAGGTAGATCAGTAGCTAACACTGTTTTCTTAGAGCCTAAGCTAACTGATACTAACAGAATTGGTTCCTTCTAACTAATCCCTACAATCAAGGTCACTATGACACTTGGCATTCAGATTGCACGGCTTGATCATGATGCTTAATGCTTCACGGCTAGCAACCACTGTCCCTCACTCTTCATACTTACTGTCAACATCCCCCCTCAATCTGATGTTCCATCAGATTGGAAATGTGAACGTTGAATAGACCCTCATCAAGACCCTTAGTAAACACATCCGCAAGCTGACCACCAGAGGAAACATGCTGCACATCCAAATCACCACGAACCACACGCTCATGTATTTATAGACATATATAGAGAGACTGATGAACTGGTCTTGGATTTCCATGTTAATTGCGGCAGGTAAAGACTAAGGATTAATACTGGAAGCAGGTAACGACTAATTATTTATCTTATATATAGGTAGGATTGATATTTAGATCGAATAGCAGGTAATAAAGACTCGGTTGCACTTGAATTTCATTAGAAGCTAATAATTACTTATATATTGTGACCGAATATATTATTTTGCAAGAGCCTAATTTGTTTGACTCAGTCTTGATTTTATATATGGTGTTTACTTTTTCAATATCGTGCTTGAAAATAAGTTTTAGTGTTGGATTATAATATCTGCTTAATTAAAAGGTACATTTTGCCGAAGGTCTATAAAGTGTGTATATATATAATAAGAGTTATGAAGAAGGTGGAACTGTGTTGGACTTGGACCGATACAAAGAGAGAGATCCAGAAAATGAAGGCAATATTAGTATATTATGTATAGTTGAAGTATTCCAATGTGTTATGGATTCAATTATTCAAAATTAGCGAAGGAGGATCACATATAAAATGTGTATCATTCTCTTCATCAAATTAATTAATATATATGCTGACAATGTACCGAGTGCAATCCACATTATGCAAAAACAGTCATTAGTCGATACTAAAAAAGCTATCGTTTGAAATTAATAAGCAATATTTATGTAAGTGACGTCTATTTGAAACGTATCAGACGACAGTTTTTTTTTATCGTTTAAAATCTAATCAGACGACGGTTGTTCGAAAAACTATCGTAAAAATTTAAAATCTGTCATCTAAAATGTAATCAGATGACAACTTTTAATAGAAATTGTCACCTGATTATAAAATATACGAGAGTGTTTTTTACTGTTGCCTAAAATTTAAAAATTGTTGTCTAAAATGTAATCAAACGACGGTTTTTAATAAAAACTATCGTCTGATTCAGTCAAAGATGACTGTTTTTAGTTGTTGCCTATAATGTAAAATCTATCATCTAGAATATAATCATATGACGTTTTTAAATAAAATCGTTTTCTATGATAATTGTAGGCGACAGATTTTCAACATCGTCAAAGAAAAGACTTGTTGTGTACCTATTATCATATATCATAATTTGATTTATATCTATACATATAAAGCCAATTGCTTAAAATTGATAAATTTTCAATAATCCCTAAAATATCCTCACTTTATTAATTTTCCTAACGAAGGGGTGATTTAATAATTGAGGGTTAAATGATAATAGTCTAAAAGTAATTTACTTACAATGTCAAAAAAGTCCTTACTTAATAAATTTTTTAAAGCAAGACATGATTTATTAATTGTGGGCAAATTAGTAGCATTCCAATTCCTTAAATTTCTTATAATTCCAAGAACAACCTTTCTTTAATTCCACACAAATGGAAACTCCCATCTCTTCTTAATACGTAAAGCGAGCCACGAATAAACATGGCTCCATCCCTATCCCAAGAATAGCAACCGCTACATCTCCATCCAAAAAAAATGCTAGATATTTGTGCCGTCAACCATATCCAAAGGAGAACGAAGAGTTCTTGAAAGCAAATGAGGATTGGGCACCAATACGGAGTAGAACAAAGAGTTGTTGAAGAATTCCTTTGTGTCTCTCAGATCAACGAAGAAGTCCATTCCCTCGGTGATATTGAATTTTTTTTCCAGGATTTAATTCAATTGAGTTGAGGTACACTACTAAAAAATTGGGCTAAAAACATGAATATTATTCATGCTTTAAACCAGCAAAAGGCACAAATATTAGTTAATATATATTTGTGGTCTATAAAAATACCCACAATGCAACAACATTGAAAGGTTCATTGGATGTTACAGTAGTTTCAACTGGTTATACGACACATTTTGTTGGAATATTGAGTATAAGTTGATAGCTTTTGAGGCAAGTAACGAGATTTAAAACTAATAGTGTAATGATCCGTCCCGAGTGTGGGGATTGAATATTGATTAATTATAGTATAGAATGACTAATCTGGGATTAGTAGAGTGAAATCGGATGAAACGTGCAAAATGACCGTTTTGCCCGTGGGCGTGGGCAAAATGTTGACTTTTAGTTCGGGCGGTCAAACGGACTTTCACCGATGACTGTGACGTAGTTCGGGACATCACGAGTTCATAGACAGGTGGCACGTTCGATTCCGACGTTCGAGGAAAAAGTTATGACGTTCGGAAGTTGAGGGGTATTTTGGTAATTTGGCATATTAGGGGCCAAATGTTGACTTTTTGATCGGGAGATCCGATGGACGAGGGCCAAGGACCGTTACGTAGGTCTCGTCGATACGAATCCAACGACAGGCTGCCCATCGAAAATGGAGTTCGGGTGACCAAGTTACGGGTCACGGAAGTTTAGGGGTAAAACGGAAATTTGTCGAACGAAGGGCAAAATGGTCTTTTACCATTGAATCTTGCTGCCAGACAGTGAAATCTGTCACTTTGTCATCTTTCTTGCCCCAGATAACATGGAATCAGGTATTAGGGGGAAACACAATCATAGGACTTTAGACATTAACCCCTAAATTAGGGATTGTCCTCATCATTGCCAATTAACAAGTAATTACCACTGTCTCTGCTGCAATTGTGTAATTGAACGATTAGGAGAGCCGAATTGAGAGAGAGGAACTCGAGGGACTGAGTATCTGGGACAATTGAGAATCGAAAAATCGTGAAAATTGGGGGAAATGCGAATTCGAAAATATGAGCGGTGAGGATCACAATTGAGGATTTAATTCGACTTCTGGGATCAAAACGAACATCTCTGCAACGAAAACGACGAGAAATGGTGTCGAATTGAGGAAGAACAGAAGCTTCCATGGCAGCTTAAATTCGAGCATGAGTTCAACTAGTTAGAGGTAAGATTATATGAAATTGATCTTGTAGAAATGTTCCTTACACTCTCACGATGCTTACTCTATGAGTTAATTTGAAAATCAGGGACAGAATCAGTGAACCCAAATGTATTACCCGTCGAGGAGTGCTCGTGAGTCGTGAAGATTTAGACCCTAATTTGAGTAATTCAATTCACAGAACTGGAATTAAGTTGGAGTATAAGGGATTAGTTGAAAGAATGGATTGATTTGAGATCGAATTGGGCGAGTTTGAATCGGGTTCTATCGCGGGTTTTTCAACCCGTTTATCAGACATACGGGTGAAGAAGGAGCACTGAAACGTTATTGTGATACGCGAGTGGGGGCGCGTGGGTGAGAATCCCGAGGTGAGTTCAACATGACTTTTGTTCCATTTATTGTAACGAACATTTTGACACTGGTTTCGAGGAAATCGGGTATCGTCTCGTTGATGTTCCGCGTATCCGAAGTTTTGTTTTACGTTTAAAATACGTATTTAAATTCCGAAAAAATTGGGGAAATTATATGAAGTATTTTGAGATGTTAGTAACCCTCTATAATGATTTTGGACAGGTGTTGTGATTTTCAGAATTTACGGAAAAACGTGCAGCTCGGAAACGGACCGTTTTGGACGGTGTGTGTGAGTGGACCTTTGTTTTCTAACCGTGATGCATGCATATATGATTTAAATGCTTTATTATATGATTTTATATGCTTTGGCATGATTGATGTTTCAATCCGGTGATTTCTCGATTTTATGGATTATTATATTATATTTTGGAACAATTTTCGAGAAATGATGAAATTGATGTTTTGGGCGTAGGCCCGGGATTGAAAATGATGTTTTGACTCGGGTTATGAGTCAGAGAATTAAAAGTGATATTTGGACTCGGATTATGAGTCAAGGATCGATTTCATGAATTTACGTGATCGTGGCAACTCGGGTTTACGGTTGCACGGATTTGCGTGAAAATGATATTTTGGGCTTGAGACCCAATGAAATTGTGATTTTGGTTGGATTTGTATTTCCATGTGATTACATGATGATATTGATGATTTTCGGATTTATACAGTAAATCAGGACATGGGGCTGAGACCCTGTATTGAAAATGATTTTGATTTAAATGCAACTGTTTTTCACTGGTTTTTGTGATGATGATATGTTGCGAATAATTAGGGCTTTCGGGTGGAAATATGTTTTTCCCCGGAGTGCACCCTGGAGATAACGCTCACCTTCGGGATGGAAGTGTTTACCCCGAAGAGGTCACGTAGCACGGTCTTTGTCGTGCAGCCCAGGGGAGGCTCGATTCAGATCAAATATGCTGGATATATATATGGATCGGTAAGTGATGTGTTCACGAGATCCGGATTTCCGGCTGGAGATGTGTTCACGAGATCCGGATTTCCAGCTGGAGATGTGTTCACAGCGGCGGATGCTCGGATTTTGAGCGGTCCTTGAGCCTATTGATATGCACGCGTTGCAGTGATAAACGTGACTCTAAGCAACAGGATATGGAAATAAGTCCCGTGGTTTTATGGAAAATGATTTTGAGGAAACCGTGGTTTTAAATATAAATTGATTTAATGAAAATGAGTTTTAAGGAAAGTGTGGACATTGAATTTAGAAACATGTTGTTTGTGATTACGTACCGGTTTTGAGTACAGGTTTTTGGTCTTTGTGGCCAGGTGATGG
Source organism: Prinsepia uniflora (assembly GCA_032719365.1). Taxonomy (NCBI): domain Eukaryota; kingdom Viridiplantae; phylum Streptophyta; class Magnoliopsida; order Rosales; family Rosaceae; genus Prinsepia; species Prinsepia uniflora. The sequence continues at coordinate 61,246,709 of CM064876.1, forward strand.
TGTTAATATGTTTTGGCCTGAGAGCCGGGATTTGCTATTTTATAAAATGAATTGAGTTGGTGAACATGAGTTTTACGGACCATGGGAAAATATGTTTTGATTTTATCGGTCCACTGTTCATACTTGAATGATTTCATACTATTACTCATGTTTTATGATATGCATGCACGTTTGTGAAAACTGGAGGGTAAGATTGTCTTTTGGCAAACGTATTTATCGAGCTTTATTTTTTTCCACTCACACATTTTCTGTTTTATTGACCCTTCAGGTCGTGGCGTGATGATCGAGGCTATTCGAGAGGTGGAGGTATGAATGGGCACAGGCGCAAATATCCCTTGTCTGGCAGGTGCTGAAGGGTAGTTTCGGATTTTCAGTTGACTTGTCAGACGGGAGCAGGACCGGGCACGGTTATCTATGTCCTTCGGGGACGGGTCCTTTCAAATTGGTATCAGAGCACTAGGTTGTTGATGATGTTTCCACGCCATACCTCCGAAATGTGAGCCTCGTGCGCGACCTGGTAGTGAGATGGGTATATTAGGGTATTTGAGACCTTGTGATAGATCTCGGAATGTAATTGACCTTGGTTTGTGGGTCAGATGTAATTAGTGTAATTGCGACTTACTAATTGTCGAATCAGTATTTTTATGGGTCCCAGGATTGAACGAAACCAGAGGCTCGAAGGGTAGCACAATTGGGTAGGTTGGACCCATGATGAGATGATTCTCAGTAAATTCCTTGTGCGGAATGTGAGTTCCAGCGTCTAGAGTGTGATGGGGCATTCCTTAAGCTTGGTAAGTGGTATAAGATGTGGTTCACCGGCGGTAATTTGCTAGGTGACCGAGTATGCCAGGGATGGCAACATTTCGGTTAAGACTCGAGAGGAGTCATGGTAATATCTTAGGACTCAGGAGCAGTCGGGTTTTGAGGAACCCTAGGTAGTGATCGTGGAACCCTAAGGTAGGGTGTTTGGTTCGGAAAGGTGAGATGGCGAGTGGTTTGACTTTAATGACTTTTCGAAGTCAAGACCGACTGACGGTTGTGTCAGGTCTAGTCATGTCAACTTTAGTGGTGGAACTGCAATCCACAGTCGGGGTTGTACTTATCGGTTATGCCTAGTTAGTTGTTGTGCTACTTAGTTGTGATAGATTGTTGGTGCAACTATGGTCATGGGCGACCTAGTAGACGACATTGGTTGAGTAGAGTTACGATTGGTTGGCGATGTGTTGGACAGGTTACCCGAGGTCGGTACTTATTGATGGAATCCCAGAGTGGGGATACAGAGTAGTTGTACGGGTACTTGATTCCATTGGATGTGGAGTCTCGATAGTGGTGTCTGGTGGTTAGGTCTGCACAAGTCTGTGGCAGGCACTACTACCAAGAGTAGTTGTGGAGAATCGGGGGACGTTCAGGGGACGTTTCCTTTTCTCATATGAGTTGTCATGGTGACGGTACCCAGAGTTGTTGGGATCGACGGAGGCAGAGTTTCTCCTATTCGAGCAGAGGTACGGGGTCGTCGCTTGTTATGAGCGGAGATCCAGGGTTGTCAGTTTTGCACACGGTGTGCTCATACTGATACTGTTGTTTGTGTGCGGGTGTTGGTGCCGGTGTTTGTGCTGACGAGGAGTCACGAGTCGAGTTGTGACTTCGTCGAGTTGGGTATGTGTTAGTAACCAGTCCAAAAGGGACATGTGGTTGGTGTCCGAGTCCATTGGTTCCAACATGGTTGGACCTACGGAATCTTGAGAGGTTGTGTTTGAGGTAATAAGAGGTTTGCGGATTTTCCGCATTGGGCTTAGGTATTCTGGAGTCATTGGGGTTGACTTCTTATTTTCTGCCCTGGCAGACGTTGATCGTAGTTACTAGTACGTCGAGCGTGTATTGGTTGGTGGGCCCATGTGTGTTTCCCATTTTCTGCTGGGTGGCAGACGATGTTGGGTTACATCGTGTGGGGCGTGCAGCGAGTTTTGTTTGCATCCACGTAGGATGAGTATTGGTGTTATTGTTTTGGATCATCCTTGGTTTTCCCTAGGTGGGATGGCAAGGATAGATACGAGGTAATCAGGGAGAACCCATAGTCGCGACGTGTCTCGTCGTTGACTGAACTATGTAATTGTGGGAGTTGGTTGTCAAACGTTGTGACAGTACGCAAATTAGATGAGGGTGTAAGACCCTATGGTTTCTAGTAGTTAACTGTGTGGATCCTAGGTGGAGCAGGATCATGACGTTTTCAGTCTGGGACGCAATGTCGAATCTGGGCCGCGATTTAGATGATCCAGATAGGGAGAGAGTTTATCACTCTTACTTTGGTATGCGAGTCGTAAATGACGGGACTGAGCTTTTTTCGAAGTGGAGCCTCTTATGGTATATTACTCGAGTGAGTAGGTTTCCGACATGGTTGGATTTTGTTAACCTTAGACGTGTGGTTGTGGGATTGGCTTCCCTATGAAGTCAACCGAATATAGTGAACTGGTAACCAATAGGTTCGGTTTTGGTGTGTCCGAGTGGACGTGAACGAGATTTCGGGTTTTGGAATCGACTTTCTGGGTGACGATTCAGGATTCGATTTTGGAACTTGAAAGTGGAATACTGGATTTGGGTGCGGAATGATTATTCCAAATGCTAGCTTACGGAATAATGATTTCGGATTCGGATTTGGACAAGGATTAAAAATGTGATGTCTGGGTTTGGATTCGGGATTTCTTACGAAATTGCGGATTCGGATTTGGAATTGGAACTAGATGATGGGTGGAGTTTCGATTTGTCTACTGCTGGTTTGGGCAAATGGACTCCATTATTGGAACGTGTTTGGCTATGACCTAGGTGGTTGTAGTCTGGTCAATGGATAGATGTATGTACCTTGTACATGGTTTGAGGTACGATACTTTGCAGACTGGTGGTGCCTGGTGATGGTATACTAGGTATACCAGTAATACGTTGGTAAGCGTGTGGGTAGTCGGCTTCGTTCCAATAACCTTGGTTTTAATTGTGAACGTGAACTGGACATTGAACACGATGCACTGGGCAGGGTGATTCTGTTGCATTCAGGGATTGCTTGAGCAGGTGCTCTTAGCCATGGTTGGCTAATGTAACTCTAGTGTTGAGTTGTGTGATCGCTGCTAGGCTTGTGTTCAACGTGTTCCAGTTACACCGTCTGATTGAGTGTGATGACTGTATGCGTATACTCAGGATGAGTGAGTTGGTGGTTAGTGTGACCGCAAGTTGCTTTGAGGCAAGATGTTACCTTGTTGTGACCTTACCAGCATCTTGGATTGCTGAGGGGGTGACAGTTGTGGGTACTGAGGTTGGTATTTTTTGCAGGGTTGAGCTTGCCTTGTGAGGTGAGATCATGTGGTTGATCTTACGCTACATTGACGGAGTTGTAGTTCGAGGTGGTGTCACTGTTTCGTTGCTGATTGGAGCTTTACTAGGGTGATAAAGCTTGGTAGTGACAGTTCGGCTTGTAGTGTCAGCTTGGACTGACAAGTGAGATTTGGTGACTCTCGATGAGAGCGGAGGTCAGGGCACATTAGTGATTGTGAGGAAACGTCAAGCTGAAGGAGTCGGCTTATTGATGACATTGTCAATTTCTGGTGATCAATTTCACTCGAGGCGGTCGAGTGTAGTCATTTCGGCGTGAATCTGCGATGAGACGTCTGGGTGCAGATGAGTTCTGCGTTGGTTAGTGGGTGTACAGGTGTACACATATTGTGAAACCATTTGTTTTCCACGAGGTGGATGCGGAATAACGATAGTTGAAATTTCGGGGACGAAATTCTTTAAGGGGGGAAGGTTGTAATGACCCGTCCCGAGTGTCGGGATTGAATATTGATTAATTATAGTATAGAATGACTAATTTGGGATTAGTGGAGTGAAATCGGACGAAACGTGCAAAATGACCATTTTACCCCTAGGCGTGGGCAAAATGTTGACTTTTAGTTTGGGCGGTCAAACGGACTTTGACCAATGACTGTGACGTAGTTCTAGACGTCACGAGTTCATAGACATGTGGCACGTTCGATTCCGACGTTCGAGGAAAAAGTTATGACGTTCGAAAGTTGAGGGGTATTTTGGTAATTTGGCATATTAGGGGACAAATTTTGACTTTTGACCGGGAGGTCCGATGGACGAGGGCCAAGGACCGTTACGTAGGTCTCATCGATACGAATCCAACGACAGGCGGCCCGTCGAAAACGGAGTTCGGGTGACCAAATTACGGGTCACGGAAGTCTAGGGGCAAAATTGTAATTTGTCGAACGAAGGGTAAAATGTTCTTTTACCATTGAATCTTGCTGCTAGACAGTGACATCTGTCACTTTGTCATCTTTCTTGCCCCAGATAACATGGAATCGGGTATTAGGGGGAAACACAATCATAGGACTTTGAAAATTAACCCCTAAATTAGGGATTGTCCTCATCATTGCCAATTAACAAGTAATAACCACTGTCTCTGCTGCAATTGTGTAATAGAACGATTAGGAGAGCCGAATTGAGAGAGAGGAACTCGAGGGACTGAGTATCTGGGACAATTGAGAATCGAAAAATCGTGAAAATTGGGGGAAATGCGAATTCGAAAATATGAGCGGTGAGGATCACAATTGAGGATTTAATTCGACTTCTAGGATCAAAACGAACATCTCTGCAACGAAAACGACGAGAAATGGTGTCGAATTGAGGAAGAACAGAAGCTTCCATGGCAGCTTAAATTCGAGCTTGAGTTCAACTAGTTAGAGGTAAGATTATATGAAATTGATCTTGTAGAAATGTTCCTTACACTCTCACGATGCTTACTCTATGAGTTAATTTGAAAATCAGGGACAGAATCAGTGAACCCGAATGTATTACCCGTCGAGGAGTGCTCGTGAGTCATGAAGATTTAGACCCTAATTTGAGTAATTCAATTCATAGAACTGGAATTAAGTTGGAGCATAAGGGATCAGTTGAAAGAATGTATTGATTTGAAGTCGAATTGGGTGAGTTTGAATCGGGTTCTATCGCGGGTTTTTCAACCCGTTTATCAGACATACGGGTGAAGAAGGAGCACTGTAGCGTTATTGTGATACGCGCGTGGGGGTGCGTGGGTGAGAATCACGAGGTGAGTTCAACATGACTTTTGTTCCATTTAGTGTAACGGACATTTTGACACTGGTTTCGAGGAAATCGGGTATCGTCTTGTTGATGTTCCGCGTATCCGAAGTTTTGTTTTATGTTTGAAATACGTATTTAAATTCCGGAAAAATTGGGGAAATTATATGAAATATTTTGTGATGTTAGTAACCATCTACAATGATTTTGGACAGGAGTTGTGATTTCCAGAATTTACGGAAAAACGTGCAGCTCGGAAACGGACCGTTTTGGACGGTGTGTGTGAGTGGACCTTTGTTTTCTAACCGTGATGCATGCATATATGATTTAAATGCTTTATTATATGATTTTATATGCTTTGGCATGATTGATGTTTCAATCCGGTGATTTCTCGATTTTATGGATTATTATATTATATTTTGGCATGATTTTCGAGAAATTATGAAATTGATGTTTTGGGCGTAGGTCCGGGATTAAAAATGATGTTTTGACTCGGGTTATGAGTCAGGGAATTAAAAGTGATATTTGGACTCAGATTATGAGTCAGGGATTGATTTCATGGATTTACGTGATCGTGGCAACTCGGGTTTACGGTTGCACGGATTTGCGTGAAAATGATATTTTGGGCTTGAGACCCAATGAAATTGTGATTTTGGTTGGATTTGTATTTCCATGTGATTACATGATGATATTGATGATTTTCGGATTTATAAAGTAAATCGGGACTTGGGGCTGAGACCCTGTTTTGAAAATGATTTTGATTTAAATGCAATTGTTTTTCACTGGTTTTTGTGATGATGATATGTTGCGAATAATTAGGGCTTTCGGGTGGAAATATGTTTTTCCCCGGAGTGCACCCTGGAGATAACGCTCGCCTTCGGGATGGAAGTGTTTACCCCGAAGAGGTCACGTAGCATGGTCTTTGTCGTGCAGCCCAGGGGAGGCTCGACTGAGATCAGATGTGCTGGATATATATATATGGATCGGTAAGTGATGTGTTCACGAGATCCGGATTGCCGGCTGGTGATGTGTTCACAGCGGCGGATGCTCGGATTTTGAGCGGTCCTTGAGCCTATTGATATGCACGCGTTGTAGGGATAAACGTGACTCTAAGCAACAGGATATGGAAATAAGTCCCGTGGTTTTATGGAAAATGATTTTGAGGAAACCGTGGTCTTAAATATAAATTGATTTAATGAAATTGAGTTTTAAGGAAAGTGTGGACATGGAATTTAGAAACATGTTGTTTGTGATTACGTACCGGTTTTGAGTACGGGTTTTTGGTCTTTGTGGCCAGGTGATGGTGTTCACATGTCTTGGCCTGAGAGCCGGGATTTGCTGTTTTATAAAATGAACTGAGTTGGTGAACATGAGGTTTACGGACCATGGGAAAATATGTTTTGATTTTATCGGTCCACTGTTCATACTTGAATGATTTCATACTATTATTCATGTTTTACGATATGCATGCACATTTGTGAAAACTGGAGGGAAAGATTATCTTTTGGCAAACGTATTTATCGAACTTTATTTTTGTCCACTCACCCCTTTTCTGTTTTATTGACCCTTCAGGTCGTGGCGCGATGATCGAGACTATTCGAGAGGTGGAGGTATGAGTGGGCACAGGCGTAAATATCCCTTGTCTGGCAGGTGCTGAAGGGTAGTTTCAGATTTTCAGTTGACTTGTCAGAAGGGAGCAGGACCGGGCACGGTTATCTATGTCTTTCGGGGACGGGTCCTGTCAAATTGGTATCAGAGCACTAGGTTTAGGTTGCTGTTGCTGTTGCCATGCCATACCTCCGAAATGTGAGCCTCGTGCGTGACCTGGTAGTGAGATGGGTATATTAGGGTATTTGAGACCTTGTGATAGATGTCGGAATGTAATTGACCTTGGTTTGTGGGTCAGATGTAATTAGTGTAATTGCGACTTACTAATTGTCGAATCAGTATTTTTATGGGTCCCAGGATTGAACGAAACCAGAGGATCGAAGGGTAGCACAATTGGGTAGGTTGGCTTTACGCACATGAATTGATTTGATTACAACCTATAATTTTTCTGATTCAGCCATGTTTACATGAACTGTTCGTAGCTAAATTCAATTGTGAAATTGAAATTGTATTGTTGACAACTCTTGTTAATTGAGTACTATTGATCCATTTTGCCTTCGCTAAAAGTCTTATCTTTTTCCAGTTATCTGCAATTGATTCGTTGATGCTTGCTTTTTTATTTGGGTAAATCTGAGTAATATATTGGAAATATTACTAAACTCAAGCATGAAGCTTAAAGCTTGTAACTGTCTATTTGCAATTTTCAAGAGATATTGTTTTAATAAGTATCGATACTATCTTTTGCACAAATAAGAAAAATCATCCCAATTCTATTGGTTAAATTAGGAACTCTTGGAAACATCACTGATTACTGGAGTTTTTAATTAGTGATTATGACTCATCCTTTTGTGCTTAATGAGTGTACCAATTTCATTGAAATTGACTGAGATTGATAAACTACCTTCATGCTTGTAGTCCAATTTTATTCTTCATGTTATGATAAATTACTAATATTTATATAAAGTTTATTAATTTGATAAATGTTAGTAAACATTGGACTCCTTTTGGTGAAATTTTGAAATCATCTAGTCCTTTTCACTAATTTCAAAAGTTTAGTAGATAATTTTTGTGAATCTGGTGTGTTTCAGAGATCTTGTATAAATTCAAGTTCATTTCTTTGTAAAGTAAAATAATTCTCGTTGTAATTATTTTCATTCGCGGGGTAGTTCTATATTGACATATAGAACAACGTTATCAATCTTGTGTTCAATTTAGGCGTACCAATCTGTTTTCAATTTGGGCTCATGCATCTTTTTGGTTAATTTGGGTGCTTTAATCATAATCCATATTTCATTAAGTGGAATGCAGAAACTTTAATTTTTGATTGAATTCAAATGTTGCCAGTTTTTTATATTACAGTTGTCCTTTTGAAGCCCTTTCGATTTTGAGCTTTTGACTAATATTTTTGTACAAATTTATTGGAAAATCGCTGTAAAATAAAGTTGAAATTGGGGGAAGATCAAATGTTATCACTTAAAACAGTTTTAATTTCGCCTTTATATATAACCCATTTCTGCATTTCAAACTCACAATTATTAAGTCTATCTTATGTGAAAATATCCATATGCAAAGGATGAGACAACTGGAATATTTTAATTAATTCATAAGTGGAATTATAGGTAATCTGTTCTTTACTATGTTTAATTTTGTTTGTTTTTACCTTGCTTAATAGCCCTACTTGTTGATTTGACTAATTAATAGTAATTATTGTTTATGACTATTTACCTCGATTCAAATAATGGGAATTGCCAATAGAATAAAAAAAAAAGGTCACCTTTGATTGAAGACAAATTAAATTGCTTGTTTTTGCAGTTAATGTAGTTGTTGATTTCTATTGTGTCCAAATTCCTTCATGTTTGATTTGAATGGTCAAAAATTCGGTTGAATAAACAGTTAGGTTTTAATTCTACTGTTTCTTATGAATCAACTAAAGTTTTGCCCTATGGATGAGATCAAGTGTTGATCATGCTGATGTTTTGATGATGAAACTTGCTTATGTTCTTATTGTTCATATTAAATTTTTTGAATATATGTACGGTTGACCGAATTCTGGTTATGTTGTTTTCTATTATTCAAGTTCAAGATCATGCTTTATTGTTTTACATGATGGACTTGCTATTATTACGTTTTAACAAGCTTATTGTCTTGATATTTCTTTTAGCAATTCAAATTTTGTTATCCATTATCTGTTGTGATATGATGAGTAACTTATCATAATTATTGAAGTTTGGTCTAGCACCAAATTTTGATTTGTGGGAGTAATTCATTTTGTTTTGCTTTCAGATTTGTTAACCAAAACTATTTCTTAAATTTTGTTGTGATGAACAATTTGTTTGGTTCGTTAAAAGTTTAATTGAACCATTATATTGTTTGGCTTGATTCCCTGTGGTCTGGAATTTCTATTTTCTATGCAAACCTTGTTGAGATATGCCGCTTTCGTGCAACACGTATGTTGAAAATCACCTATTGTGCTAGTGAACTGTTTGGCTTGATAACTGAGGTTTATTTTGAACCTTAGTCTGTTTATGCTTTGCCCTTGTTATCTCAGTATTGTTTTCCATCTTTTCGTATCCTATTATGGTTGATACTTTTGAACAAACTATAGTCCATCGATTGAGTTTAAATGTTTTGGCAGCTATTGTTTCTGCCAATTCATTTTGTTTGTAGTGATGGTTGATTGTTGTTCAAATTCTTGATGGAGTACCTTTATGTTAGACGGTACATTTTGTGAAGTTTGATCACCTTGTGTATATGTGATTTTTTTTAAAAAAAAAAACTTGTGAAGGTTGATCACCTTGTGTGCTTGTGATCCCTTCAAAAACTTGTGAAGTTAATCACCTTATGTGCTTAGTCATTTGTTTCTAGTTGTGAATTCTTATTTATTTTTAGCTATCAGAACTTTAATATTTCTCTTGAATTAAACTGCAATGTTGAGTTTGTGAGTTTCAGTTGAATGCATTAAAATTCAGAAACTATGCATCTTGTTCAAAACCTTCTGTGATGTAGTTATTGTACGGTTTGAGACTTTTGTTGTTATGATTTATGATATGGTTTGTTCTCACTGTGGAATTCTACATTTTGTCTAAGTAGAACTGTTGTTAAAGTTCATATCTTTCATGTTGATGTGACCAAAATGTGGGAGTGTTTTAACCGTAACACTCACTGGTTTTCTATTTGAAAACCAGAAGCTACAAACTTGTACTGTTGTTCTCATGTCACAGTGATTATAAGGCAATGATACAGAAGTTGCATCAGCGTTCTTATAGTCCTATGATTTAAGAACCGCAGTGACTGCTGTGTTGGATTCAATTCTTAATACATTTGAAGACTCAGTGATCACTTTTAGTTTCTAAGTCATGTTTGAACTTGCTGATTTCTCTCTTATACTCATGTGAGAGAATGTTGGAATATTGAGTATAAGTTGATAGATTTTGAGGCAAGTAACGAGACTTAAAACTAATAGAGTCCATTATGAATTAAGAATCTATTTGGGAATCCTTATTGAATAAGGTTTAAGCTATTTATGGAACTTAAATCTAATTGGTACCTTATTGGAAGTCATCTAAGATTCCTACTTGTTATGTGATAGGTATAATATAGAAATTTAGGTGCATTTAGATATTGGTCTCTGCTCTCACAGATTAAATACCTAAATACCAGAGCTTAAACCTATCCTAAGCATAGGTCTTTTGATCTGAAAGAGAGGAGAAGATTAATATTGTTAATCTTTGAACGTCATGACGTCAATAACAGGTTCTATCCCCAATCTCTAATTGACTATTGTTTTATGTATTATCTTCTGATTATATGTTGTGATCTTAGAAGCATGTTTGACTTTAGTATGTATGAATAAGTTTACATGTTTGTGTCTTAGTTATAGACTTATAGGGCACATTTTGAAGACTTTTCGACCCCATTATGTCTGACATGACTGCACATCGCAGCGGGCTTGTTCTAGTGGAAATCTCTTTCTCTCTGGGAAAAAGAAGTAGACCATTATCTCAGCAATAATGAACCAAGCTAGTATTTGCAGTGAATCCCCCTGTTAAGTAATCATGCATTACGATAGGAACTCCCAATTCTCTGGCAAATACAGCTCTTTTGATCATCTCTTCACGTGTGTCAGTATACAAAGAGCACATTTTTTCTATTTGTGGTATACTTATAGGGCACATATTTTATTATTCAAGGGTTTGGAATAGTATTTGAATATTTTAATAAAATTTAAGTTATAGCACAAAAGTAAATTTTGTGCTCAATATTCATTTTTTAAAAATATTTAAATAAAAAAATTTAAATATTTGAATTAGATCAATTATAAAAACTCAATTAATCCCTATACATGAAATTAAAATCTCTGCTCATATTTATACTAACATACTACACTTTATACACAAATAAAACGCATGTTTATGATGCACTATTGTAAATTTAGTCTACAACAATAGAACTGATGCCCATCCGATTCTAACATTACACACTTTTAATATCATCTATGGAAACAAAGAAGGGGCAACTATATGGATTTAAATCAAAATATAAAATCAATAAGCTAGTAATAATAATACATAAGTAATAATAAATAATAATAACTAAATTACCAACATCACAAAACCTAGTGTACGATTAATTTTACATGGCAGCCAACATTGCGATACAACCTATTTTAAGCATATTTTCACATCAAAACCAACAACATCATAAAATTATTATCATAATAACTGAGTTATCATCTCATAACCAAATAGCAATAATGTCAAGTAAACATAAAAATTCTACTAACATCCAAAGGCGTAGTTTATTTCATATAGCAGTCCTTTATTCCATAGATACAAATGTAACAGCATCTAACAATTACATCTATCTGCAAACTTAGGACCTGCGCATCCTACAAAATACACTTCCTCCATCTTCTAACTGTAGTTGGTTACTAGAAGTGGTGAGATTCACCCCATTTTCTTTTCAAAAGATCAATCTGATCAATCTGCAAACTCAGGACCTGCACATCCTACAAAACATTGCCATCTTCTAACTACAGTTAGCAACTAGAAGTTGTGAGATTTACCCCAGTTTCTGGTCAATAGATAAATCTAACTTCTTATGTAGACTTTCCAAAATACCAACTTTCGAAAATAGCAAACTACTTTGCTAATGAAACTTTGAGGCTGCACCAAATATGATCCAATCAAAAACACAAAAGGATGTCATTGGAAAGGTTACTTTTAACGACCCATCCCAGAAATTAGGTTTAAGACCGTGTTTAAGATGGGATTAGTGAGCTTAGTTGGTGGTTAGTCAATTACGATAGGTTTGTTAGCATAGAATGACGATTGTGCCCCTAGTTTGGGCAAATAGTTGACTTTTAGTTCGGGCGGTCAATTGGGTGTTGACCGATGACTGTGACGTAGTTAGGGACGTCACGAATCTGTAGACAGGTGGCACGCCCGATTCCGACATCCGAGGAAGAAGTTATGATGTTCGGAAGGTTGGGGGCATTACCGTAATTTGGCTAAAATAGAGGGAAGAGTTAACTTTTTGTACGATCGGGTTTTAACATGTTGACCTAGGACCGTTAGGTAGATCTCGTTGTCCTGAATTCAACGACATGCGGCATGTGTTCATCGGCGTTGGGATGTGTGCGTTACGGGTCTAGAAAGGTAATGGCACAATCGTAATTTTGGTTCAAAAGAAGGGCATTTTGGTCTTTTTCACATTGGGAATTGTGCAATTGGATTGGGACAGGTGGACAGCTGAGATTGGGACATTTGTGATAGGGGCTTTGGGATGGTGACACGTGCTAAGGGTCCAGTGGCTTCTAGGATCTCTCACGGGTCCAAATAATTGGGGGCTGTTAACCGTGCCTTTGAGAGAAACAGAGACAGAGTGAGGATGAGAGGGAATCGAGCAGGTGAAGCCGGTGTGGGGTGTTTGAGTGACTTGTTGAGTGTGTGAGAGTTTAAGTGAGAGCTGCTGAGTGGAGGTGAGTGAGAAGTTGTGAGGGAATCGGTGTGTGTGAAGTGTGAGTTACAGAAAACAGAGAGAATAGAGAAGAGTTGGGTGGTGGTGTGGCCGTTTGTTGGTTCAATTGGACTCGAGAGGAGGCTAGGACGGCCCTGAGGACTTCAGGGAGTACGGTGGCGAGCACGGCGGCGATCGACGGCAGGTAATTTCTCACCCCCGTTAGATTACTCTATTTTTCTGTGACTTTCAAACGGGAAGTCGTGGGTTTTGAGTTTGATTCGAGAGATTTAGTGAGTTGGGTGAGCTTCAGTAGGTTCCTAGGAGTTGTTTAGTGTGGTTGCCGTGAAGGGGGAGTGGCTAGTTGGCCGGGAGGAAGAACATGAGACTGATCGGGTTTTAGTTCGAGTTTGGGACGATGATCCAGGGGTCGTGTCGAGGTGTTATAGTAAGGGGAATCGGTTGTTTAGGACTAGACGGTGAGGATGGTGAAGAGAGGAGTCAAATTGGTGGACGGACGGCGGAGAAATGGGAACGCCGGTATAGGCTGGTTCACGCGAGGCCCACGCACAGCCACTTTGGGCGGTGCATGGAGGCGCGTGCGGTGGTTTCTGAGGAAGGTGTCAACTAGGCTTTTGGTCTGGGAGTTGTAACGAGTCTAATGGAATTAGTTTCGGGTTATTCGGACGTCGATTCGAAGTAGTTTGGCGAGGTTGAAGGTTTAGGGTTCCGGTTCGTTATGTTTAGGACTCGGGGAATGTTAGGGCAAGTTAGGAGAGTCTTGGTAGACGTGTTAGTGACGTACTTTGGTGACTTGTGATAGGATCGGGACTTCCCGAGGAAGCTGCGGAACGTACAGGACGTTCGGGACTGTGAGTGGACCCTTTCTCTTAACTTGAGCATGCATAACTGCTTTTAATTACTTGTTTTATGGTTTTATATGTGATTTCATGATTATTGAATATGCTATGTTGGTTTTACATAATTGAACGTTTTTTCGAGAAAGTACGTATTTGGCACATTTTGTATTTGGTTGACTTCAGGATGTGTACAGTTTCTCCTGCGTCTGACTGTGTATTTTGGTGGTTTTTGTGAGTTTACTTCAGTTTAGTGTCGTGGTGTCAGACGGGAGCAGGATTTACCTCGGTTTTCAGGGTGAAACCGGGGTGGGTCCTGACATTACTAACCAGAATTTGCGCTATGGCAATCAATAGTACTTGTCGATGGGCCATTTACTGGAGTCTGGCTTCCAATATTTCCGCCACACATGAGAGTTGTTGTTTGTGCTTCATAACTTCTGCATTGGTGCGACGTCATGGAAATTGAAGGAGTCATTGCATTCATATCGACTGGTATTCCCACACTAGCTAGTATTCCTTTCAATTGCTCAGCCATTTGGAGTTTTGTTTGCCTCAGATTTTCAGCTTACTTTTCCCTAAGTTTTTCCATATTCATTTCCTGGTCTCGTTTTTTTTTTTTTTTTGCTGTCTTTTCCTTAATGCACCACATCTCTTGTTGTGCTCCAAAAATAGCTTTTTTTTTTTGCTCTTCATACGCCTCTTTTAGTGCATCAATTAACTTGCTTCAAAATTCCTCTTCGCATCGTCAAACCTCCAGGTACATCTTTCCAGGGAGCACCTATTCCATAACCACGAACAGCATTCCGAGTCTCTGGACCCACTGTAGCATCGAAAATCTCATTTCGTACCTCAAGATCTGACCAATCTAGGGTAACCAATAATCACAATTTCTTATTTTTTATGTAAGAGGATTCGATAATATTATAAAAATGTTAAGAGCAATTTGAACTCAATTGTAAGTTGTTATGCAATACCTTAACCGTTACCCGTGCTTTATCCATATGATCAATGTCATCTAAGTGACGCCAGTCTTTAGTGTCCATCAGAAAATATGAACTGTCATGTGCTAACTTTCCTAAGTACTGAGACCATTTGGCAACTTGCTCAGCTGGTTCTATGGCCTGACCATCTTCGTTGAAGTGAAATATTTCTTTTTTGTCCATTTCCCAACGTGGTCTATTGAATCCTCTTCCCTTATTTTTCTCTCTCTATGTAGATGTTGAACCAATTGCCTCTCAAACTGCTACTTCTTGCTGACTTTCACAGCCTTGTGAAAAATTACCATTCATTGTAGTTGCATCAGTTTCTACACCCATCTAGTCACCTACTGTTCAAATTCCTTGCGGATTAGTTCCTTGGTCAGTACTAGTTGGATTTCCATTAGCTTGAAACCCATACAATGGTGTTTGATGTAGTGTATCTAACCAATCCCCATATATGTCATTATCCATCTACAATAGATTATTACCGCAATCATACTAATATCATTAATATTACCTAAAATCACAATTATTAACATAGTAATCCCATCAAGACAAAAATTTCCAAGCAACCAAAGCTTATAAACTAGCTACAAATTCCAATCAGTAATTTCAACAAGCTAAAATCCAAAGTAATTACACTACCTAATCAAGCAGATCTCAAACACAATCGACAAAACAAAAAAAAATAACAAAAGTAAATAAATAGGACAGAGACTAAAAAAGGCTTAAAGTAGTTGCCAAAAGTTTTCTTTGGGGAATTTTATCATACAAATTATGTGCATCAAATTACAGAGTTGCTCATAAGAATCATTGAATAAGTCATCATCGACATTCAATCAATTACAAAACTGAATATATATATATATATATATGTATATGAAGAAACATAATAACAAAAAAAAATACATGATTTCAGATTTTCCGAAGAGATCTTAGAGATATAGTTTCCTTTATGTGAGGAAAAAATATGAGGGGAAAAAGGAGAGAGACTTTCGAAAGTGAAGGAGTGAGACGTGCCAGAGTGCCGATGCAGAGAGAAGGATGGCAGCAGTGCTTACTGAGAATGTAAGAAGCTTCACCATCCATGATATTTTGTATTGAGATGAAGTGTACTGTTTTGTCCACTTGCTGAGAGAGAAAAAAAGAATTAAATAATTTTTTTTAAAACTATTATATACTTATGGCCTACACTAAACTCCACAACCAATATCTATCCAAGACTAGGCCAACTTTTTGGAGAGAATTGAAACAAAATCCCGATCAATATTTTGTCTCGTTCTTCTAATGATGATTAGAAAAGGACTTCATTGATGTTGTATTTTAAAATAATTATATCTATATGAAATTTCAACATATAAATGAACTAAAGACATAATCACAAGAAGACATAAAATTGGAGATAGACATTATTAAAAATAACAAAAATTCAACTATTTTGGAAATTTAATAAATAAAAAATAATTATAAGGTTTTTTAAACTTATTATTATTTTTTTATTACTTCATTTATCATGTATTTTAAAAATAATTATATCTATATAAAAATTCAATAAATAAACTATGGGTGACAAGCACAAGAAGACCAAAATTTAGAGATATTCACTATTACAATTCAAAAGAGATTAAGTAAAACTCATTCACATACATAAATTTTGAGGCTCTTCAAAGATAATCAGCTTGCTATATTTGCCTCCTCTTTGAACAATGTCCCTGCTTGAATCTTGCAAATCTTGAGGCTCGCATTTGGTTATAAGGATCCCAATAATGTGTAATGTGCCAATCAATCTCTCTGCTATGTTTTTCTCAATATGCATGACATCAAGATTGTGTCATATTCATAAATCCTTCCAATGTGGTAAATAAAAAAAGACACTTTTCTTCTTCCAAGTGCCATCATACTCTTCCCTGCTTCTTCTTTTACGGCTACCATGAATAGTCTTGGCCTTTCCAAACTTGAAAGTCAAACCCACTAGTGCTATTAGACATTCCATGGCCGTCAAAGGAATTGGAGGTCTATCAAAGTTTTGATGTGTAACAACCCGTCCCAAATTCCATGATTAGATTAGTGACTAATCACGATTAGTGAGGCTAATCCGTGATTAGTAGAGCGAAATCGGACGAACGATGCAAAATGACCGTATTGCCCCTAGGTGTGGCAAAACGTTGACTTTTCAATCGGGCGGTCAAATGGACTTTGACTGAGGACCGTGACGTAGTTTAGGACGTCACGAGTTCATAGACAGGTGACACGTTCAATTCCGACGTTCGAGGAGGAAGTTATGACGTTCGGAAGTTTAGGGGCATTTTGGTAATTTTGATTAAAAAGGGGTAAATGTTGACTTTTTGACCAAGAGGTCCGATGGCCGAAGGCCAAAAACCGTTACGTAGATAAGGACGATACGAATCCATAGACAGGCGGCACGTCGAATTCGGACGTTCGACGACGAAGTTACGGTTCACGGAAGTTCAAGGGTACTATTGCACGAATTACGAAACGGGTGCACGGTAAGGCCTAAATTCCCTTTTTAATTGATTTTGATGTTATGGTTGCTTTTGGACGATTAGGATGAGTTGGTTAGGTTGCTAGGATAGTTTTAGGAAGGTTTTGGTGGTGGTTGACGGCTTAGAAGCCGTGGGGAAGGAAATGGGAAAATAGGACCGTGAGGTCCATTTCGAACCATGGGTTTCAGGTGGCTTTTTTCTTAGTTTTAGGGATTGGGTTAAATAGGAAATGAAGAAATAGGAATTTAGGGATTAAAATGGGACCAAACGGACCGAAAACGAAGAAGGAGGAGCGCTGGACCGGTCACGCCGGTTCAGCACAGTGACCGGTCCAAGAAAACCAGGAAAAACTGGTTTTCCAAGGTTGATGTGATGAATAGTAACCTGGCCCTTCTAGGAGCGCGTGCGGGCGCGTGGGCGATAATTTGAGGAAGTGTTCAACATATGAAATCTTCTATTCGATGTAACGAACATTTTGGGACTAGTTTCGTATCAATCGGACATCGTTTCGATAGTTTTCGGGGTGTCGGAAGGTTTAGGGTCAGTTTAAAAATAGTTAAAAGTTCGGGAAAGTTACGGGGCTTTAATGGGAGGTTAATTAAGTAGTTATTAACCATCTATTAAAATTTGGACAGGTTCGGGAGTCCCGGTGACGGTGACTGGCTCGGGGAGCCGTATGGCACGCAAATTGAGGCGACAACTTGGACGGTCTGTGAGTGGACCTTATTTTCTAAATTGGTGCATGCATAAATGTTTATTATATGTTTTATTACATGTTTGATGATGCCATGGGTGCATTTGTATGTGGTTACGTATAGGCACGTATTTCGAGGTTTCGGCCCTATACGGTGCCTATACGGGTCAGTATGTCTTTATTGGTCTAAATGAAAAGATTTTGGATTTCTAAAAGGATAAACTCGGGTATGAGACCCATTTGGTTTTATCTTGGGCATATGACGCTATTTACGACCTTCAGGTCTAAATCGTGGTCGCGACGGGTGCTATGTGCACTGCGATCGACGATACTACGCTCGACTCCAGATTGGGATGTGTTCCTTCCGGTGAGGTCACGATGCACGATTCGTGGTCGGGCAGCCTGGGGAGGCTCGACATCGGAGTACTGACGGTTCAAGATATCGATCCATGATGAGTGCACCATGTTCTTGTGATGGCCGCGTCAGTTGATACGTTCACGGCGACATACTAGGATTGAGGGCGGTCCTGGATGGATGGTTGCATGCATCACTATGATTGGAGTCGTGACTGAACCTTAGATATCGAGCACGGTGCCCAGTTGAGTCATATGTTCGGGCACGAGACCCAGTTGTTTTACACTGATGATTTCGGGTCAGGGACCCAATATGGATTTCCAAGTTCACGACGGTTTATGGGAATCGGTATGAACTCTGGAAAGATCATTGTGGTTCATGACGGTTTATGGGAACCGGCATGAACCTGTGTCGGGTCATTGTGGTACATGACGGTTTATGGGAACCGGTCATTGGGGATGTTGTCTATATGTATATGAATATAATGGATGTTATGGATCATGACGGTTCAAGGGAACCGGGCATGAATGTTTATGTTATGTATATATATGTTCATATACCTTCCTTTACATGTTCTATTATCTCCTCTGGGGAGGGTCGTTGGCCTGGGTGGACCCCGGAGTAGTCACGGACCACTGACTGAATGAGAGTTGCCCCCGTTGGGTTCCTTACTCTCAGGAAGGCTTGTACTATAACCTCAGGGCGAGTCACTGGTATTCGGACATTCACTTGGTACCTGAAAGACTTGGGTTTGAGACCCCGGGTAGCACGCGTGTAGCTTTGGAAACCGTGACAGGATTGGTTGTGTGAATTATATGTATTTGTGATGTATGCTATATATGATATATGATGTGTGTTTACATAGGTGTTGGGCAGTGGCCCGTATGGTTGGTTTCTTATGATTTGGGCTGAGTCCCTTATAGATTTGGGCAGTGGCCCGTATGGTCGTTTTCATTATGGTTCTTTCAATCTTGGTTTTGGGCTTAGTTCCCACATATGGTTTCTTTGGTTAAATGGTTTTCGAATGCATGCATGCTTTTTAGTGAAGGGTACAACTGTCTTTGATGAAATGTTTTTATAAACTCTTTATTTTTGTCCACTCACAGTCTTTCTGTTTTTAATACCCTTCAGGTTGACATCGGATGTGGACTGTAGCAAAGACCGAGATATCACATGCCTCCTCCGGATCCTGGCGTACTCTGATAGCCCGGGAGGGCAAAGGTCGGAAATATCCCTTGTCTGACACTTCGTGTCAGACGGGAGCAAGGTCATCCCGCACTAATCCCGGGGGGATTGGTATGGGTCCTGTCAACGTGATACCACGCTAACAGGACCCATCCCAATCCCCCCGGGATTAACGCGGGATGACCCTTCTCCCGTCTGACATGAAGTGTCAGACAAGGGATATTTCCGACGTTTGCCCTCCCGGGCTATCAGAGTACGCCAGGATCCGGAGGAGGCATGTGATATCTCGGTCTTTGCTACAGTCCACATCCGATGTCAACCTGAAGGGTATTAAAAACAGAAAGACTGTGAGTGGACAAAAATAAAGAGTTTATAAAAACATTTCATCAAAGACCTTTATACCCTCCACTAAAAAGCAGGCATGCATAGTAAAACCATTTATCCAATCATATATGTTAAAACATCCATAATTAGGGTCTCAGCCCCAAATTTTTAAATACAAGTTATACAGGCTCCTGCCCAAAACCATTTACAGAAAACCATAACATCATAAACATATGTCGGATCTCAGCCCAAATCCATTTATCACCATAAAACGTAATTTCCCAAACCACTTGAAATCATGTTTATCCATTTTATTTCATATCCAAGAACCTGTCACGGTAAAATAAAGCTACATGTGTGCTAACCGGGGTCTCAAATCCAAGTCTCTCCAAGGTCCACCCAGGTCAAAGTCCGTAGATCTATGACCCTCCCTGGAGGTAACGAACCATGCCCATCCTGAGAGTAAAGAACCCAACTGGGGGGAAACTCCACTCAGTCAGTGCTCCGTGACTACTCCGGGGTCCACCCAGGCCAACGACCCTCCCCGGAGGAGACAATCATATATAAAGGATGAAATATGAAAAACCTTTTGAAATCATTCTTTAAACCTTTCCAGGATTCATGTCCGGCCCCCATAAGCCGTCATGAACCATAAAATCCTTTTATGGGTTTATGCCGGTTCCCATAAACCGTCATGACCCGTAAATCCATTTTTAACACATAGCTGGGCGCTAGGCCCAAATCCACATAGAAACTGGACCTCTGGTCCGAATCGTAAACCAACTGGGCCTCCGGCGCGATTCCGTAAATCAAATGGGTCTCGAACCCGATTTTACCTTTTCAAATCCAAAACCATTTCATTAAACTATTTCCAAAACCATAAGAATGGAAAATCAGAGTAAAACCGGAAAACCTCGATTCACGTGCAAGCACGTAAATCGTCTCGAAATACGTGAAACCATATAAATCACAAGCATCCAAATCAACATCATAAAATCATATTAATAATCCATTTGGAAATCCAAAACCATTTCATCTTGACCAATAAAGACATACAGCCCCGTATAGGCACCGTATAGGGCCGAAACCTCGAAATACGTGCCTATACGTAACAACACATCCAAATGCACTCATGGCATCACAAACAAGTATTTAAAACATATAATAAACATTTATGCATGCACCAATTTAGAAAACAAGGTCCACTCACAGACCGTCCGAGTTGCCGCCTCGATTTGCGTGTCATAGGCTCTCCCGAGCCGATCACTGTCACCGGGACTCCCAAACGTGTCCAAATTTTAAAAAGAGATTACTAACTACCTAATTAACTTCCCATCAAAGCTCCGTAATTTTTCCAAACTTTTACCTATTTTTAAACCGATCCTAAACCTTCCGACACCCCGAAACCTATCGAAACGATGTCCGATTGACGCGAGACCAGTCCTAAAATCTTCGTTACATCGAATAGAAGATTTCATATGTTGAACACTTCCCCAAATTATGGCCCACGCACCCTCAAACGTCCCAAGAAGGCCATTTCGTTATTCTTGTGTTGTAGCATTCGAAAACCATTTCATTTCCAATATTAGAAAACCACATATGAAAATCAAAATTATTTTCTTTTTCTCAAACCGCAGGCCTTAGCCCGAAACCATAAACACAGGGCCTCAGCCCAAAATCACGAATCAAAATCTAAGTACAGAACATAACCCAAAAATCCATCAAGCCATATAAACCGGGCCATTGCGCAACACATCCGAAAACATCAGAAATCAACAGTAAATCACAAGTTAATCAACCTGCTGGATCTCAAGTGCGCCCAAGTCTTTAAACTCAAAACCACGCGCATAATCAGGCCTTCTCGGGATGTCAACGAGTATTTAAACTCAAAACACAATCAATAGGTCTCGGGGGATATCACAATAACCGAGTCTTTAAACTCAAAACATATCAATCAAGGGCTCTCCCCCGTCACATCAATCAACCGGGTCATTAAACCCAAAACCAGATCCAGCAACAGTACCGGGTCTTTAAACCCAAAACCATGTGTAAATCATAACAAATCCAGAATCCATCGTAATCCAAATTCCAAATCATATCCATCATCCATTTCCAAATCCAAATCTGGAACCATCATTCCGTAAGTTGGCATCCGGAATAACCGTTCCGAACCCAAATCCGGAAATCCACTTTCAAGTTCCCGAAACCCGAAATCTCATTCATCAAAGTCACTTTTATGAACTGGGCATCAAGCCCAAAATTACCCTTTCCAATACCCATTTTAAATATTTGAAATCAAATCATATTTCCAATCCCAAATTCAAATCATTAAAACCATGGTCAAATCACAACATACTCGAAATCTCGTAAAACGTGCAAATCCGTAATAATCTCAAAATACGTGCCAAAACTGTAAATCATACTCACAATCATCATCAAACATCATCAAAACATGATACGCACAAATCATATAAAATCATCCATTAAACCATCATCAAAGCATAGGAGAAACTATAGTCTCGAAATACATGCAATTACATATTGCATATTGAAATACGTATAAATATGGAAATCGTAATTACCATAAACCATAATCATAATCATAGAAATCATCAATAGAAACCATATAAAACAATTATGCATGCATTGAATTTTAAAAAGCAAAGTCCACTCGCACACCGTCCAAACGGCTAGCTTCCGAACTGCACGTTTTTCCGTAAATTCTGGAAATCACAATTCCTGTCCAAAATCATTATCTAGGGTCACTAACAATTCAATATATCTCATATAATTTTCCCCAATTTTTTCGGGATTTAAATACGTATTTTAAACGTATACGAAAACTTCGGATACACTAAACACTATCGTCATGAAATCCGATTTCCTCGAAACTAGTGCCAAAATGTTCGTTACATTAAAAGAAGCAAGTTTCATGTTGAACATACCTTGAAATTCGATCACACGCGCCGCAGTGAGTGGCTGCGCGTGAAGCTCACGCGCTAGCTACAGTATTCATCCATGTCACCTGTTTCCTTCAAATTCAACCCGTTAGCCCGTGACACAACCCGGTTGGAATTCCTTCAATTTGACCTCAATTCCACTGATTAAAGCATCCATTTGCATCTTTATAATCTTAATTAGAGTTCTGTGGTTTAAATTACACCACTACTTACCTCAATCCTTCAAATCGGGTTCGATTTTTCGATGAACACCCGAACACTGTTCATTTGTCAAAGTTCATCGATTTCCATCATTTTTCTTCAATTGGTCCAACCAACAGTTTCGTAGGATTATCATAAACTTGTTTTCAATCTCAATTGCATCGTCCAACTCCTCCAATTACACGACCCAATCTTTGAATTTTTGAGGAGTCGAGGTACTCCGTTCACGGCCAAAACAATCTCATTTTCCTTCGTTTTTGCAGTCATTCGAGTCGTCTGGGTTTCAGAGAGCTAAAACTAAGCTCAAATGCAGTCATTAACACCCATAATTACAAATTCGACTATTGATCACATTCAATTTCGATAGTGGGATTTTTGTTTTACAATAACTCTTTCTCTCTGGTTTTTCCCGTTCCTTTTCCCTTTGTAGCTCTAATCTCTTCCCAGTTAATCCAATTACTTAGTGATTCAAACGGTTGGGTGGTGGGCTCTTGATCAATCATACACTCTGTTTTTTTCTTCTTAAAACCATGCTCACACATACACGGGTTACTCACCGCTACATAATTGCTTTTTCCACTAATCTCACTTAAAGAGTGACATATGTCACTTAGTGGCATCATCATGGCTGAATCAGTCCAATCACCGTCCATTTCTTATTTAATCGACTAATTACCATTTTGCCCTTTTTCTTACAAATTACCAAAATGCCCTTCACACTCCTAAGTCCGTAACTTGGTCGTCCGAACTCCGATTGACGCATGCTGCCTGTCTATGGATTCAGCGTCTCGAGACCTTACCAACGGTCTTCGAATTACGTGAAAATTCTATGTCGTTTGAAAAGTCAAAAAATTGCCCCTTTAACCCAATCACCGCTACATAATTGCTTTTGTCACAGTCATCGGTCAAAGTTCGCTTGACCACTCGAACCAAAAGTCAACCGTTCGTCTAATTCTAGGGGCAAAATCGTCATTTTCTTCAACTTTTCCAAATTTTCCTTTTTCGAATTTCTGGGTCGTCACACATGGTGCTTTGATATTGATTACAGACTTTTTTTCCCTTTAATTCAGATTTTACAAAATTAGAAGTTGGTTTTGTAGTGAAGCTTAGTGCTTCCTAGAAGTATCCAACGATGAAATGCATTAGTCTCTTCAGCTCAGTTTTGTGTGCAGCCTTTGCACCTCTCAGTTTGGGGCTATTTGGGCTTCTACATCGCCTCTACGTTTTTGTGTCTTTATCTGTCTATACCTTATGTTTTCTTTATAAATCTGTTCTCTAACCGAATTTGCGCTGGCGATGTAATTATAGAGTGATAATGGGGGGTTCATTACATGATTGATTTGTATAAAGTTATGGGGTACATCTTACCCACAACTTAAATGTAATCTTATGGTAATGAAGAGATGAAGGATGATGACTAAAAAATTTAGGATTAAGATGAAGTTTTATTTGTGACGACCCATAAATTCGAAAAAAAGAAAAGTTGGAAAAATGGAAGGAAATGACGATTTTGCCCTTAGTTATGGGAGGCAAAAGTTGTCTTTTTGACCGGGACCTTGTTTGGACTTACCGTAAGGACCGTGGGATAGGGCTCGGGACACTCAGTCCGTAGACAGGCAACATGCGTCTATTGGAGTTCGGATGTGAAAGTTATGGACCTTGAATAGTGAGGGGTAATTTGGTAATTTTTCAAAGAAGGGCAAAATGGTAATTTGGGGCAGGATTATGCTGAGTCAGTGGAATGGTGACTCATCTATCCTGTTTGTGACATCTGTCACATGTAGAGAAGGCTTAGTGGCCCTGTCGTAATAGCTGGATATATATTGTTGATTTACAACAAACCGCCCTTTCATCCAAATCTCCCATCAAAATAGAGGGTGGGGCCAAGTATAAAACCTGAGACGGTGGGACGAATCCACAGAGAAAAACAAGTGAGAACTAGAGGAGAATTGAGGAAAATTAGCCCCTAAACCCGAAGACCCAAACCCGTGAAGTTCATGCCTTTCAAAAATTCGAACTTGAATTTGTGGACTGTGTTGAGTGAAATTGACCCTCAATTGAGTCTTCTAGGATCATTTCGACTGGAAACAAATCAAATTTGACGAAAATTGATGTCATTTTGACGTCGAACAGAAGCAGTGAGGACTTTGGATTTTCGAATTCCAGTCGAGTAATAGGAAAGATTGAAGGCTGAAATTGGCATTGGAAACTTGTTTATAACAATCCCATTAAGCTCTTTGATGAATTAATTGAAAGAAAACGGGTCGAATTGGTGGATTACGATGGATGAACAGTGCTCGATTGGTCTTCGAGAAATTGATATCGAACTGAGGAATGGAGGTAAGTTATCAAGTAATTGACATTACAGAACCTTAATTGGACTCATGACGATGCTATTAGCTTGATCAATTATGGAAATCGGCTGAGAATTGAATAGGATTGGACCGGGTTACACCGCAGGACCCATTTGTAGGGGAAACAGGCAGAGGTGACGATGAACAGTAACCAGGGGTATTGTAGCAGGCGCATGGACTTCACGCGCAGCAGCTTGTGGCGGCGCGTGAGGGCGCATGGAGCTTCATTCTCAGGACATGGGATTCATGGAAAGTGTCGAAAATTACAGAAAGGTGTACAGCTAGGAAAGCGAGCGATATGGACGGTGTGTGAGTGGACGTTTGTTTTATAAACTGTTATGCATGCATAGTTAAATATTTTACATGATTGATTGCATGATTGTGTGATTGATTGTGCACTTGTGAGTAGTGTTGTTTGATGTTGATTGTGATTTCTTTGCGTACTGGTAATGAGTACCGGTTTTGGTCTTTGTGGCCAAGTTAGTGTTTTCATATGTTTGGCTTGAGAGCCGGGATTTGATAATTTTCATGTGATTTGGCTGGAAAGCCGGTGATTGTTATTCATATGTTGACTCTATGCATGCATGGTTTGATAAACTAGAGAGGAAAATGGTCTATTTGAAATGTATTTTCAAAGGATATTATTTTTTTTCCACTCACACCTTTTCTATTTTGATGGCCCTCCAGGTCGTGGCACGACGTTCGGGGCTGATTGAGAGGCAGAGGCATGAGCAAAAATCAGTGCAGTTATCCCTTGTCTGACAGGTACTGAGGGGTAGTTTCGGGACTTCAGTTGACTTGTCAAATGGGAGCAGGACCGAGCACGGTTATCAAAGTCCTGTTGGGACGGGTCCTATCATTATTTATATGCTTTGATTCTCCAAATCCATATTAGAGAAGTTGCATCTTTGTTGCAATAAGTTCCCCTTCTTATATCTTACACATCTTTGACTGCACCGATCTTGTAGGCTTCCTGTTTATCCTAGCAAATTGTGCGAAATAAAATTTAGTTTCTAGAGGCTGGAAGTTAAACTTATCTTGCCAAATGATTTAGGAGAAGATCAGATTCTGGTTTGGTCCTTTGTTCAATTAATGAAAGAGCTTGACAGTGTCTTTTAAATTAGCTCTTGATAGAATGGAGTAACAGGTTCACAGTTAAACTGACGAATAAATTGAGAAAACCAGTAAGTCATAATTTTAAGATATTTTAAGAGATAGGTGCTCAAGCACCAGAACATCTAGTGCAGTTGAAGAAATAAATTTCCCTTTTGTGATATAAAACAAAGGCTGGATAGTCTATGAGTTATAACAATACTATCCATGTGTGAACAAGAAGTCCTAAATAATATGGTATTCCTAATACCTTTTATCTGTGGTTAGGTAGGAATTGAGAATTTGTTACTGTTATTAGAAGCTTTGCATTGCAGGCATGAAGTTTGGACAGTTTTTTCTTCCTTTTTTCTTCTGATTGTGCTAATTTGGGTATATTATATGTTATATGTATGTATATTATCAGGCCATTAACTTTTCTAAACCTTAGGTGAAAGGTTCTCCGAAATTGTTGGAAGTCTACACTACATGTGTAACGACCCGTCCCAAAAATTGGGATTAGATTAGTGGTTAATGACGGATTAGTTAAGTTAATTGGTGATTAGTTGGGGGTGTTCGGACGGACGGTGCGAAATGACGATTTTGCCCTTGGAATTGGGCAAAATGTTGACTTTTTGTTCAGGCAGTCGAATGGACTTTGACCGATAACCGTGACGTAGTTTGAGACGTCACGAGTACATAGACAGGTGGCACGCCCGATTCCGACATCCGAGGAAGAAGTTATGATGTTCGGAATGTTGAGAGCATTTTCGTAAATTACTTAAAAAGGGAGAAATTGTTGACTTTTGCACGACAAGGTTTCTTCATGCAAATAAAGGACCGTTAGGTAGATCTCGACGTCCTGAGTACAACGACAGGTGGCACGCCTTTATCGGACTTCGGATATTTAGTTATGGGTCTAAACGTACATGGGGCAAAAAGGTAATTTGGGCAGCAAATGGCATTCTGGACATTTTCTGCCTTGGGATCTGTGCCCAATGGAAGTGGGACACTTGGCTTGCTTTGAATGGTGTGTCCACAGGTTTTGGACACCCGGCAGAGACTGGATAGGTGTAGAAGTCTCGACTGGTTTTAAATTTATGCACGGGTACGTTTGTGGCTGTACAAACAGAGGAAAACAAAGAAGAATTCCCCCATTGATTTCCCTCGATCTTCATCCAGTTTGCTTACCTTGTGAACGAAAAAGAGAGAGTGCCAGGGGAGGAGTATGGTGGTGCAGTCCTAAATGTCTGCCGTGCACGGTGGCGGTTGGAGGAGGAGAAAACCGTGAACGTCCCTGTTCAGGTCCAAGTGACTCGGGACAATTTCGTTGTTCTGGTTTAATTTGGAGTATTGAACGAGGTCTCAGAGGTTGAAAGGAGTTGAGAGAGCTTCGTATCAAAGCCTGCCATGGCTAGAAATCGTGCAACCCGTGACTGCTAAGTCAATAACCCAAACATGGCAATTTACATTTTGATGCTTAAAACTCGAATTAGTGGTTACAGTGAGGTTTTGGACTTTGATAGGAAAATTTTGGACGTAGAAGGGACGATTGAGGTGACTGGAACAGTGAGAACAGAGCAAACAAAAATGGAGGATTGAAGGTTGATTGAGGAAGGTACATTCCAATTCTCATTTTTCAATTTTGGAATTAGAGATTAGGTAGAAAGGAAGGGACGAAATTATTAGGTTCGAAAGAGTTAGAAATTGACTGAAAACGCGGAAGAACCGCCCTCGCCGGTTCAGACCGGTCGACGGCTGGGGAAGACGATGAATAGGAATTACTGTAGCGGCGCTTGGCTCCCACGCATAGCCCCTTTGGGCGGCGCGTGAGGGCGTGTAGGGACTGTTCTGGGGAAGGTTCCAACATGACTTTTAAAGTATTTGATGTAACAAACATTTTGGCGCTGGTTTCAAGTCAATCAGGCATTGTCTCGATATATTTCGGGAAGTCCGAAGGTTTTAGGGCTCGGTTAAAAATAGTTAAAAATTCGAGAAAATTACGGGGCTTAAGTATGAACATTGTGAAGTAGTTAGTGACCTTATATTGGGATTTGGACAGGTTCGGGAAAGCTGAGGATAGCGGAATGGCCGGGAACGGCGTAAGTGCGCGCTTATCGAGGCGACGTCGGAATGGTCTGTGAGTGGACTTTGTTTTCTAACTCTTGATGCATGCATATATGTTTTTATATGTTTTCTATACGTAATTCTATGATTTGATTTATGATCTTGATGCTTTACGATTTTGCACGTTTTTCGAGGAAATTACGGAATTTCACGTTTTACGAGGTTTGGATGAATAGGATTTGACTTTGTTTTCGGGATTTGAAATACGATTGGATTTCAATGAAAGTAAAAGGATTTCGGAAAAGTGTTTTCGGGCTTGAAGCCCAGATCAGAAAGTGGTTTTAAGAAACGTGACTTCGGGTTTTTGAATCGGATTTCCGGATGACGATTCGGGATTCGATTTGGGACTTGAAAGTGGATTCCGAGTTTGGCTTCGAAATGGTTATTCCGGATGCCGGCTTACGGGATGATGGTTTCGGACTCGGATTTGGAAATGGATGATGGATATGAGTTCTGGGTTTGGATTCGGGATCCTGATGAGATTGCGGATTCGGATTCGGAAATGGAAAAAGGGTTTTCAAACGGTTTTGGATTGGATTTGCTGGATCTGGTTATTGGGTTTAAAGACCCGGATTATGATTATGACGGGGGCGGGCCTAGATTGGGTTTAAAGGCCTGGATTGAGTTTAAAGACTCAGGAGTTTAAAGACTCGGATAGATCCAGCAGGTTCGATGAATGGAAATGTGGAATGGTTTTCAATAATGGTTTTCGATGGTTTTGGGCTGAGGCCCGGGATTTGGAAAAATGAACCTGTGTTCGGTTTTTCTTACATGGTTTTCTTAACCGGAATATTGAACGGTTTTTATGACATGAATTTGATATGCATGCATTGGTTTGAAATTGAGGGTATAAATGTCCTTGTTTTATTGAACTGTTTTAAACTTATTCTTTATTTTTTCCTACTCACAGTCTTTCCATGTTTTCGATACCCTCCAGGTTGTTGCGGCACGGGCTGTTGGTCGAGAGAGACGGAGAGATCACACCTGCGATCCACAGTAGTTCGGTATACTCTGGGAAGACCGGTACCTTTTCGGATGGTTGGATCGAGAATCCCTTGTCCGACTTACGTGTCGCATGAAGGTTGAACGTCGGTTTAGCCTTCGTGTCATGCGTAAGTTAGACGGGATCAGGATCTAGCCCTTAATCCCAAGGGGTTAGGGGTGGGTCCTGACAACATGGCTCCCGAGGTGCTCAAGCAGAATTATGGGCCAGAAATAGATATATGGAGTGTAGGAGTTATACTCTATATATTGTTGTGTGGGATTCCCCCTTTTTGGGCTGGTAATTATATCCTATACGTTCTCTCTCAAAAAGCTTGTTTTGTAAAGAGCTTTCCATTTTACCTTGTGTTCTTCTATGCAGAGTCTGAATAAGGGGTTGCGCATTTTGTTTCCTGTCTAAACCCTTTCTAAACCCTTTCCCTTAGTTTCATGTCTCAAAAACATAATGCACATTTTGTTCCATACAAGCAGAAAGTGTAGCTGTATGATCCATAGGTTATACCTGATGTGTGGTGATTTCTCCTTTTATAGAGCATCCTTGGCTCCAAAAATGATAAGAAAGCTCTGAACATTCCCCTTGGAGATGTTGTTAATTCAAGGCTTAAGCAATTTTCAATGATGAACATATTCAAAAGAAAAGGCACTAAGGGTTGGTTGACTACTCTTTGAAACTTTCTTATGTGTTTGGTGTATTGTAATATGTTATGGGCAAGGACTTATTTAAGTGGAACTTCGAATAGGTTATTGCAGATTTCTTTTCCATTGACGAAGTTGAAGACATTAAAGAGATGTTTAAGAAGATAGGCAATGATAACGATGACATTGTTTCAATTGAAGAGTTAAAATCTGGACTTTGAAATTTTGGATCCCAGCTTGCCGAGTCTGAAGTTCAATTGCTTATTGAAGTAGTTAGTTTTGCTTAATATTATACTTTCGTCAGCTATTTCAGCCTATTATTACACAACAAACACTTGAGTTCTTGATGGTATTAATCTTCTTATTGTGAGATGTTTTCAATGAAAAAAATCTAACCTTAGTTAGGCATTGCTTTCGCATGTGTACTTTAATTTAATGTGGACGTAAGAGGGTGCTATAGGGAATAAATATTCCTATGACAGTTTGGCAAGAGTATCAAATGAGTCTTGTCCTCACCCAATGGCTTAAGTTTTTGGGTGAGTTATTTCTTATTTTATAATACATTCAACCTATACACTTGTAATACTAAGAACAGTTTTAGTTCCAGGAAAAAAACTTTGCCTTGTCCTTTGGTTAAAAACTAGGAACAATTCTCTACGTGCATTCTTAGATTTTTCCATTGTAAACAGTATAAGCACCTCTAAATATGCACTTGTATAAAGTGTCCAGAATTCTAAACTCAATGCTTCATCTTTGGACACCATCATAACATATTGATAGGAAAAACGAAGTAGTTGATATATGGAAAGGAACGATGGGTGAAAGTGATTACCAATCATATCTTGTTTCTACAATGCATGTGGATTTCGGATTTCCTGTTTTCATGTTTAGTTTGTTAGTACTTCTGGTTTTTTGTCATTTTGATGTTCAGTGACCATTGTTCCTCAAGACATTTACTTTTCCAAAGTACTGACTGAGAACTATAATTTTCGTTAATAGATCAGTCCTTTCCTGTTCTAATTTGGTGAGCTTGTTGGTAACAGGTTGATACTAATGGGAAGGGGACATTGGACTATGGAGAATTCATTGTGGTTTCCCTCCACCTCTAAAGAATGGCCAATGACGAGCATCTTCACAAGGAATTTTCCTACATTGACAAGAATAGCAACGGGTACATTGACCCAAACGAGCTCCGTGATGCATTGATGATAGACGGGGCAGATGATTGTACAGATGTAGCAAATGACATCTTTCAAGAAGTGGACACAGATAAGGTGAGGACCCAAAAGAGGAGTTGACTATGAGCCCGCTACAATCCCTATCATGATAATATGGGGATAACAAATTGATGTTTTTTTTAATGGATGCAAGACTGGCTTATCAGCTAGGATGAATTTGTGGCTATGATGAAAACTGGGAAGGATTGGAGAAAGGCTTCTCGGCATTACTCAAGAGGAAGATTCAACCGTCTAAGCATAAAGCTGATGAATGAAGATTCTATTCTCATGTCAGTATCCCTTGATCAGTTGAAGGTACATTTTTCATGATACTTTCTTTATTCCATTGGTTCTTTCCTTTCTTTGGCTTTTATCTTGGGTAGGGGGCTAAGTTGTGCCTGAAAGTATAGAAAGCACACTATCTTATTGAGACATGGAGTTGAGTTGATACATGATCTTGCAACATTTGACTCGATCCTATTGAGACAACTTCCTAATGAGGATGATTCAGTAAGAACCTTACTGGAATTTTCTTCATTATTTTGAGATTGCTAAAATGCGGTTTCTATAAGTTTTAACATTTTCTGTCTTTTCTAATGCTAGTTTCATCTTTTATGTATTTAGTATAATGATTCAAGTAAACGGAAGGAATGTCATACATAAAAACAGTTGGATGAGGTTCGAAGTGAATGGGCAGATCATGCCATAAGGAGAGTCCTGATCAGCTGAAGAAGTTGAGATGTCTAATACTGGATGAGAAATAGAAGACTGAGGAATTGATGACATCCCTGAGGATTCCTCAAGTGGAGAGGACCATGCTGGAACAGGAACAACAAGAACACTAGGAGAGCTAAATGAAGGGGTTATAGAATAAGGAAAAATAGTTAGAAGCCATGGTGGATTAACAGCAACAGATGATGCACCAGAAGATTGTAAGGAAGACTTAAGAGTGAGAGACATAAGAGGGAATTTTGACTCATTGAATAAGACATGTCTGGAAATGAAGATTTTGGTGGAAACTGGATCAAAACAAATATATAAAAGGTTGCATATCCCAGAAAAACACACTTGACAGTTTTGGGTTGCAATTTAGTTGTGTTATATGGTTTTCGTACAAGAAATCAAGAGCAGCCAAAAATTTTCAAAAGACTAATATCAGGAGAAGAACCAAAAAGTCTTTCATATGGAGACACCATTTGCATATTATAGCATGACATTCTATTGATTAGGTAAACAGATGTGAGACAAGCATAAACCCAAAATTGTACAGCAAGTTTAGCAGCTTGTAACAGTGTCACAGTAGTTTCAATTATGTGCTTGTGTTTTCTATCTGCTAATCCGTTTTGTTCAGGTGTATAAGGGAAAGATTTTTGGTGCTTAACTCCTTTTAATGCAAGAAAATCTTTTAGTTTAGAACTGGTGTATTCACCTTCACCATCAGATTGGAGGATTTTGATTAAAACAGCAAAAACATTCTGAATGGAAACATAGAAGGAAACAAAAATTGAGTAGAAATCTAACTTATTTTTCATTGGAAACAGATAAGTAAATCTTGTACATTCATCAATAAATGTAACATAGTACCTATAACCTTCAGAATAAGGTTTGGGTGATGGCCCCCATATGTGAACTACTTCAAAAGGATTTGAGGATTTTGAAGCAAAAAAGGAAAATGACAATTTTGTAAATTTTTTTTGTAAACAAGATTCACATGGATATTGATGACTATCAAAAGAGAAATCTACACTGGATTTATGAAGGATTGAGGAAACCACGTCATTGGCAGGATGCCCTAATCAATGATGCCATAGACTAAATGGTACCTTCTTACACAGAAAGGCAGCCAGAGGAAATTTCTAGAGATCATGGAAGGCAGAAAATGAGGGCAGTCAACTTGGAATTTAGTACAACCCTTCATTACTCAACCCTTTGTAAAGAATCTGTCATGTGATCCTATCTTGAATTACAAAGCAGACATTATTATGAATAAAACAACACTAAGTATCCTTGCAGAACTGGTTAACCGAAAGTAGGTTTTGAGTGATGTTGGGCACAAGTAAGACTTGGTTTAGCGTAAAGCATTGTGAGGAAGGAAATTTTGTAACAAAAGAAGTTTTTCCAACATTAGAAATTTGCAAACCTATCCCGCTAGCAGTGGTAACTGTCTCAGAAGAAGTGTGAGGTGACACCATATTGAGCTGAGAAAAATCAGCAGTCATGTGAGCTGTGGCACCTGTGTCAGCAATCCAGAATTTTTAATTCTGTGAGATCCCTTGTGAATTCTGCTGAGAGTATGTGACATTTGGAGTTGAGGCTATGATGACTTGAATATTGTTGTTCAAAGTTGTGGAAGGAGGAGTGCCTTGATAGGAGAAGTTGACTCTATGGTAGAAATTCAATGCACTATGTCTATATTTATAGCAGATATGTCAGGGTTCAGACATCTGAGGAGCCTGGGAAGATTTTCTATGATAACAGTCTTGAGCAGAATGTTCTCGTTTTCCACAAATCTGAAAAGTTGGTATCTGATGTGATCCTTGAAGGTATGGTTGAGGGCACGGTCCCCTTCCCTAACCATTAAATCTTCCACCATTGCAGTTGTTGTAAACCTTATTCTTTTTGCCTCTATAACCATTGTTTTGTCCTCTCCATTGATTGTTGTAGGGAGATTGATTGTTGTATGGAGGTGCATTGTACTACCCATATTGTTGAAAATTGCTACTGAATTGTTGAAAGTTATTCAGCTGATGATCACTATCTTGGTTATGAACAGAAACAGTGGTAGGATGAGAGATGTTAGAAGAGGAAGCAGAAGATAATCCTCCTGATGAGCTAGACCCTCCAGTCTCAAAGTTAGCGCCTTGAAAGAGAGGAGCAGGATTTTGAGTTGCAGTCAAAGCAGACAGAAAGGGAACTTGGTCACTTGCTTGTTCTATGATTACTTCCTCAGCAAGAAGCTGTGCTCTGAATTCTTTAAGAGGGATTGTACTCTCACGTCCTCTGATCACACACTTGAATGTATTATATTCGGCAGGAAAACCCCTTAAAGCAAGAATTACAACATCATCGTTTTCGAAGTGTTCTCCACACGACTCAAGCATGTCTCTAGCATCTTTGATTCTTTGCAGATATTGGATCATATTCTCAGACACCGTTTTGATGCTTTGAAGATAAGTTTTCATCTGAAAGATTGAATCTTTGGTGATTGAAGAAAATCTATCCTTGAGATTTGACCACATTTCTTGTGAGGTCTTACAACCAAGAACATAGGACATTGCAAAAGAAGACAATGTTGCTGTGATCAATTGCATGAGGGCTCTATCATGTAGCTTCCAAACTTGAGCACTCTGAGTAGTTGTGTCATCAACAGCTTCTGGACATGGACTCGAACCGTTCACGAATCCTGTCAAATTGTGCACACTAAGTAACAATTCCATCTGAAAATTCGAAGTCATTTAGTTGTGATCGTCAAGCTTGACTTGGACAGAATTTCCCACACTGTTTGTGAGACCTGCAATAGGAGACTGCAGGATTTGAAGTTGTGAAACATTCACCATTGCTAAACTTTAATCTTCCTCAATTCACTGAGGTCTTTTAACAAACACCTGAAGAGCTTCTCTGGCTTCATGGCTTTTCTTTGAATTGAACTTTTTTGAGCTTCTTGATTTTCTCTTTCAGATCTTTCTGTAGACTTTTATGAACTTTCTAAATCTTTCTTACACACAGCCTCTTTGAGCTTTAGACAGAAACATGAATCTTGAACAAAAATGAAATTAAAGAAAAAGATGGAAAAGAAAAGTAGAAGAGGGAAGAGGTCACCAGGCCTTTCACGGCTCTGATACCATGTTGAGGGAATTGAGAAGGGAAGAATTGGATTTGGAGAGTATGGTATGAAGCAAAAAAATTTCGTATTTCACATTATGCAGTAAAGGTATATTCAAGGATTATATAGTTCATATCTTGCAGACTTTCTTAGAGCCAAAGCAACTAATTTTAGCTATCGGGTTGATATCACCAATTCAGTTGGAGGTTAAATATGTTACAATGATCACAGCACTCATACCTAGTCTAAGCGGTTTCCTAGAATCATGGTCACAATCACACCTTCAACTGATCAAAGGTAGGATTGAGATAGGGACTGGAGGACCTGCACTTTCTTGAGGACTACCTACAATGCTTGAGGATGAGTCACCTAAAACACATTACTTGACAGAGGGCACTTGTACTGTTAACAGAAATCACTTTTATTGTTCTTATTTTTACATTTTCTAATTCATGATTGGAAATTACAGTTTGATCATCGCTGCACTTGATGTGGGATTCATGCAGTTGTATTCATTCCACATTTTTAGTAGCCACATAATTTTTATTCCTCAATTCAGTTGCTGATGTTTGATCAATTCTTTGTTTTCATGCGATTGATCGGGTTTGAATTTTAAGCGGTTTTGATTCGTGCAATGCTTTCAGTTCCAACATGAAGTGGAAACGGAGGAGGCTAATCGAAGAGGTCAAAATATTATTCACCAATGAAACCGATTTGATTGTTTTGGACATACCATGCATGCACATGTTATATATGTCTAATACATGGGCATGGATAAGTAACTTTCTCTCTATATTGTCTAAATTTTAGAAGTTGAAGATTTATTCAATTTTTTCTTTGTTTTTCGAGTTAAGGATGTTCCCTTAGTGACTAGTGTTTTTTTTTTCAATTGCTTAGTTGGTTCGGTTGGGGGTGCTCATCAATTTGATATTTTCTTTTTGCATTTTAAACAGGGATAGAAAATAAATTCCGAGATAGAAAATATTATTTGTACTCTTATTTAAATTGTTTACATCATATGAAGTGGAAAAATTTAAAGGAAAAATTCTTTTGTATTCTTATTATCAAATTGTTTACATCATATGAAGTGGAGGAATGTAAAGGCATTCAACATGTGAGATTTCATTTATTAAATTCTGTCAAATTTACGCGAACACGAGTGGGCCAACACAAACACGATCATGGTGAAATTTACAGGCCAAATTTTCTTCACGTGCGTTCTTAGAATTGTTATTGAGATGGTTTTTCTACAAGAAGTCATATATCAAATTAACAATATGTCTTTTATTAGATTTGGTCCACAAGTCATAGAAGTTTCTGATTTGCACACTAAGTAGTTGACATAATGTCCCAACTAGCCTCACTAGAGGCGGCTCCGTGTCTGCGTGAGGCTTGTCAACGTGCTCCGCACGTCCTCTTGCGTTATATGAGATTACGTTATTTTCTATTTATAATTCTCAAGTATAAAAATGACCAAATTATATAATAAAACTGAATAATGTACAAACTAAATGTTACATAACAAATATGCCTAGTTAGGGAGATTTTGAATTTTCCTTTACATTAAAAAAAAAGCCTACATAAAAAATGAAAATTCAAAATCTCTCTAGCTATGCTTATTTGTTATGCAAAATTTAGTTTGTATATTATTAAGTTTTATTATATGATTTGGTCATTTTTATACTTGAGAGTTGTAAATAGGAAATAACGTAATCTCGGATAACGCAAAAGGGCACGCGGAGTGACAGGACCCGCCCCAATCCCACAGGGACTACAAGGGGACGTGCCCTGCTCCCGTCTGACACCCAATAATTCATACCAATTTTAACCTCAAAACATCAAATGCATAAATAACCAAATTAAAGTCATACATCAAATCCGAATTAAACAGATGTCAGACAAGGGATGAAATCCAAAATTACAAGATGCGAGCACGACTCTAACATAAACCTGCGGGTAAACCACCCAGCAGGGGTTCAGGTACGCAGAAGTAGATCTATGCCTCAGCCTCAGGTTCCTCCTCTACCTCAGTATCATGACCTGGAGGGGTTACCAAAACATTAAGGGTGAGTGGACCAAAACTCAAGTTTATAAAATCATTTAATAAGTAAAACATATAATTTACCCCTCCGTTTTCCAAACATGCATGCATCATCATTTAAAACCATAAATCATATAACATGAATCATAAGGCATGTAATAAAACCATAAGTATAATTTTAGCCACTGCACTATACACTCCAATCCCGACATCCCTGATGTCTGACGTCCCTGACGTCCAATAAGGTCACAATCACAAGGCTACGCGTGCCACTCGGGTCTCAATTCCGAGTCCAATTCCCGAACCTTGTTCGGTTACAGCACCCCCGATGCTTGGCGTCATAGACGCTGGACGTCCTAGACGTCCGTGACCTCTCCGGGGTACCTCATCCGGAGGAGACAATATAATATGGAAGGATCTATACAGTGCAGTACCAAATACATTTTATTGATATCCACATGCAAAACATATGAGTATACATAGGTAAAATCTGAACCGATCGTTACGTTTCATCAGACGGGTCTCCTGTCCAAATACCGTGAAACGTGCCATAACCGAAATTTCAATATCATCAAAACCATTTATCGATTCCAGCATGTGAACATATAAGTAAATCAGAAAACATTAAAGCATGCAAGGGTTTTATGAAAACGGGCCCACTCACTGTACGATCCCGCTGCGAATCTGCGCGTACGGACCTGTACCGGGATTATCGTACAATTCCTGTCAGTTCAATTCACACGTAAGGGTCACTACAAGTCCTTATTATTTATTCAAAAGTAAGTTCGAAACAGAAACCGGTTCGGGGAAACCGTCGACACGTTTCCCGAGGCAACCGACCCTAAACTGACCCTTCAAACTATCTCAGATCAACATGGTTAATTCACCAAAAATGTTCAGAATGAGGAGAGGAATAAAAGTCATGTTGATCATGATCGGAGATAAGCCCCAACGCGCCCTCACGCGCCGCCCAAAGTGGCTGCGCGTGAAAGTCACCCGCCTGACACTGTAGCTACAGTGTCAGCACCTTCACCCGTTTGCCTGTAATTCGGGCCTGCCACCCGCGGCTTGACCCGGTTAATTACCTATCAATTCCTACTTGATTTCAATCCAATTTGATCCTAACATGTTATTTAAACATCTAATTTAAGTTCTGAGTTATTAATTAGCCAAATCGAATCCTTAAATGGCCTTTCGACCCGTGATCATCCAAACGGGTGGATCACCCCAACTCACTGGTTTCTAAACCAAAATCAAATTAACCTTACATGAAGCATCATAGTATCAAAACGAACTGGAAAACACACTCAATTGAACCAACACTCACCTGGAAGTAGTCGTCCAAACCTCTGAAATTCTTCTGAACACGGCAGTCACCGTCCCAGCTCACCCGTGGCTGGTTGCCTTCGATTTTGATATGGTTGTGTTCCAAACACTCCCAGAAAGCTTACTCTGCGATTAGATTGGTCCAACACACCGTAGAAATTATACTCTGATTTTCCCTCCAATTTTTCCAGAAATGGCTTCACTGGTTTCCCTCACCCGTTCTCAGTTATCTCAGCATCAGAGTGATGCTCTCACACGTTGTAATTAGTTTTAAATAACCTCAGCTGTCCCAGAGGCTCGTGGAAGTCCAATTGTCCACTGAATTTTTTTCCCCGAAAAAGAGCTTCGACTTGAATTAACAATGAGCGTCGTGCAAGGTGGATGCTTCAGACCACGTTCTAAGCATCAGACACTCCTTACTTTCCAGCACACACTTGCACAACCAATTTCACGATTGAACCACTGCACATGATGGTGCCGCCCATGTCCCCCGCGGTCTGCTATAGTAACCAGGGCAAAAAGACCAAAATGCCCCTGGTTCAAATAATTACCAAACTGCCCCTCACTTCCTAGACCTGTAACTCAGCCATACGAAGTCCGATTTCGGCGTGCCGCCTGTCTACGGACTCAGGATATCGAGACCTACCTAACGGTCCTTCGGTCATGTGAAAATTAGTTGTCAAACGAAAAGTCAATATTTTCGCCCGTGAAGTCCAACCTACGGTAATGCCCCTGAACTTCCGATAGTCATAACTTTTCCCCTGATCATCCGAAATAGACGTGCCACCTGTCTATGAACTCGTGACGTCCCGAACTACGTCACGGTCATAGGTCAAAGTCCATTCAATCCACCAATCAAAAAGTCAACAATTTGGCCATGCCAATCACAAGGGTAAAAGCGTCAATTCACACATTAAATTACAATATTAAAATCCTCGAATTTCCGGGGTGTTACAACCTTCCCCCCTTAAGAAATTTCGTCCCGAAATTTCAAAGAAACAAATGAGGAAATTGTTCTCGCATCTGAGCCTCAGGCTCCCATGTGGCTTCTTCGAAGCTCAAATCCCCCCGTAGTTCGGCAGGTTGTTCCCCCAGTACATGCGAAGCATCATGTACGTACTTCCGTAGCATCGATATATGGAAAACATCGTGAACTCTAGATAGTTCTGGAGGTAGTGCCAATCTGTATGCAACTCTGCCAATCCTTTCCACGATCTCATATGGTCCGATAAAACGCGGACTCAGTTTCCCCCGTCGACCAAAACGGATAATCCCCTTCCACGGAGAAAGCTTCAGAAAGACAAAATCTCCCACTTCAAATTCCAAGTCTCGGATCCGTCGATTGGCATAACTCTTTTGGCGATCCTGCGCCGCCTTTAATCTCCCCTTGATCACTCGAACAGTCTCCAGGTTTAAGTCCA
This sequence comes from Prinsepia uniflora, assembly GCA_032719365.1. Taxonomy (NCBI): domain Eukaryota; kingdom Viridiplantae; phylum Streptophyta; class Magnoliopsida; order Rosales; family Rosaceae; genus Prinsepia; species Prinsepia uniflora. Next base: position 61,286,456 of record CM064876.1, read on the forward strand.
TCAATTCCGGCCCTACCGCCGTTCGCTCCCCTATCTCCGTCCAGCAGATAGGTGTCCTGCACTGTCGACCATATAGTGCCTCATAAGGTGCCATCCCGATGCTTGTCTGATAGCTGTTGTTGTAAGCGAATTCCATCAATGGCAAATGAGTATCCCAAGAATCCTGAAACTGTAGCACACAGGACCGCATCATGTCCTCTAGGGTCTGAATGGTTCTTTCAGACTGTCCATCGGTCTGAGGATGGAAAGCAGTACTGAAACGTAGGGTTGTTCCCAAAGTAGCTTGCAAACTCCGCCAGAACCTGGAAGTGAAACGCGGATCACGATCGGACACGATCAATTCCGGCGTACCATGCAATCGTATGATTTCCTTCACAAATAACTGAGCCAGTCGGTTAGGTTTATAGGTCTCCTGAACAGGCAGGAAATTCACGATCACCCATACTCCGTCAACTCCACTCTGAGTCCTTGGTAACTTAAAGACGAAGTCCATGGTGATGTGATCCCACTTCCACTCGGGAATCGGAAGTGGCTGCATAGCCCCATACGGTCTCTACCGTTCCGCCTTAACCTGCTGACAGGTTAAGCATTTGCTCACGAATTCAGCGATATCCTTCTTCATTCCTGGCCACCAATAATGGTTCCGGAGGGTACGGTACATCTTTGTACCTCCCGGATGCATAGCATAAGCCGAACTATGGGCCTCCTCAAGAATCTCGGCCCGTAACTCTGCCACTGCAGGTACACACAAGCGGCCCAATTTCACAAGTGCTCCATCGTCCCGGATGGTAAAATCCTGTCTCCCATCCGCATCGACCTCAATTCTGTAAATACAGAGTATTGGATCCTGAAGTTGTGCTTCGATAATCCGATCAATTAGTACTGGTCGTACATGGAAGCTGGCCAACAAAGCTCCATGCCCATCCGTATCTAAAATAACTCTCGCCTTTCGGAGTTCCACCAGCAAAGGAAGATACACCATCCCTAGGTGTGCAACTGATCCCGCTGATTTCCTGCTGAGTGCATCAGCCACCACATTGGCCTTACCCGGATGGTACTTAATCGTACAGTCATAATCTTTCAGCAGCTCCAACCATCTCCGTTGTCTCATGTTAAGCTCCTTCTGAGTGAATAGGTATTTAAGACTCTGGTGGTCGGTGTATATCCGACACGTTGCGCCGAACAGATAATGTCTCCAGATTTTTAGAGCATGAACCACCGCCGCCAACTCCAAATCATGGGTAGGGTAGCTCAACTCATGAGTCTTCAGCTGCCGGGATGCATAGGCGATAACCTTGCCAGTCTGCATCAACACGCAGCCCAAACCTTGCAGCGATGCATCACTGAAGACCACAAACTCTCCACTGTCATCCGGCAATGCAAGGACAGGTGCAGTGGTCAATTGATCTTTCAACTCTTGAAAACTCCGATCGCACTGCTCGTCCCAGATAAACTTCACTCCCTTCCGAGTCAAACGAGTCAATGGTGCAGCAATTTTGGAGAAACCCTCCACGAATCTCCGGTAGTAACCCGCTAATCTGACAAAACTCCGCACCTCGGTCACTGTTGTCGGTCTAGCCCAGTTGGTCACCGCTTCTATTTTCTGGGGATCCACGCAAATCCCATCCGTCGATATCACGTGTCCCAGAAAACCAATACTGCTCAGCCAAAACTGACACTTGCTCAGCTTGGCGTACAACTGTTCTTGTCTCAGCCTCTCCAAGACCAACCGTAGATGTTCCTCATGTGTACGGGCACTCCTCGAGTATACCAAGATATCATCGATGAACACAATCACGAACTTATCCAGATAGAGTCGGAAGACCCGGTTCATCAGATCCATGAATGCTGCTGGAGCATTTGTCAAACCAAATGGCATAACCAGGAACTCGTAGTGTCCGTAACGGGTTCGAAAAGCAGTTTTCGGAATATCCTCCTCCGAAATCCTCAGTTGGTGGTACCCAGACCGCAAATCAATTTTCGAGAAGCACTGAGCTCCCCGCAACTGGTCAAAAAGGTCATCGATCCTGGGTAGAGGATACTGGTTCCTCAGTGTCACCTTGTTGAGTTGTCGATAGTCAATACACAAACGGAGACTTCCCTCCTTCTTCTTTACGAACAACACCGGTGCTCCCCACGGTGAAGTACTCGGTTGGACATATCCCAAATCCACCAACTCCTGCAATTGAGTATTGAGTTCTCATAACTCGGCCGGCGCCATCCGGTATGGTGCCTGGGATATAGGTCGGGTACCAGGGAGTAGTTCAATAGTAAACTCGATCTCCCGCGATGGCGGTAATCTAGGTAAGTCTTCCGGGAATACATCCGGAAACTCGCATACCACCGGTATCTCGTCGATATGAAGTGGAGGAATGTAAAGGCATTCAACATGTGAGATTTCATTTATTAAATTCTGTCAAATTTATGTGAACACGAGTGGGCCAACACAAACACGATCATGGTGAAATTTACAGGCCAAATTTTCTTCACGTGCGTTCTTAGAATTGTTATTGAGATGGTTTTTCTACAAGAAGTCATATATCAAATTAACAATATGTCTTTAATTAGATTTGGTCCACAAGTCATAGAAGTTTCTGATTTGCACACTAAGTAGTTGACATAATGTCCCAACTAGCCTCACTAGAGGCGGCTCCGTGCCTGCGTGAGGCTTGTCAACGTGCTCCGCACGTCCTCTTGCGTTATCTGATATTACGTTATTTTCTATTTATAATTCTCAAGTATAAAAATGACCAAATTATATAATAAAACTGAATAATGTACAAACTAAATGTTACATAACAAATATGCCTAGTTAGGGAGATTTTGAATTTTCCTTTACATTAAAAAAAAAAAGCCTACATAAAAAATGGAAATTCAAAATCTCTCTAGCTATGCATATTTGTTATGCAAAATTTAGTTTGTATATTATTAAGTTTTATTATATGATTTGGTCATTTTTATACTTGAGAGTTGTAAATAGGAAATAACGTAATCTCGGATAACGCAAAAGGGCACGCGGAGCCACCTGCAGTGAGGCTAGTTTAATTAAAATATTTTTATATTATTTATATTTAATTAATTACTTAAATTATTTAAACTATTTTTTTAGTAGTGAACTTTTACCCATCCAACAAACTCATTTGTCATGTAAATCCAAAGTAGGACGTTTATTGCTGAGAGTTTTTTCAATTTAGTCAGCGAAATGTCATCATCGGGCAAAAGTTATTGACTTTTTGCTATTACTCGATGAACCTTAGGCAACAGAGTCGTGCATTGAGCAACTTTATGTTACCCATCGAATGCCCTATTTTCATTGTGCAACATCAAAGCATATAATATTGAATCTCATACTCAAAACAATATTCCACAAACTAACACTATAAGAAAATATACCCTGCCCGTCTAACTTTTGCCCGGCGCACCTTGATTATCCGGCAAATAGGGCTTAGCACGGCAGATGATGAGAGACTCGTCGGGCAAACATTGAGCGGGAACACAGGTTCTCCTGGCGTGTAAATGGAAGACATTTTCCCGGCGGGTCGTCAAACTCCGCTGGGTCAGCTATTAGTAGGGCCAAGTGTTTACAGTGTCCCGCGGGGGGGAAAGTTTGGCGCGAAGACGGGTTGGCGCCTATTGTTTGCCCGGTGGGTCATTAAAGAGGGCCCGACGAACCATGCGCCGGGCAAAAGTCTCATATTGATTTAGTGCAGATCGGATTCCTTTCTTCATCTTCTTCATCATTCCTCATTAACTCTCTCATTATTCTCTCTCATTTACTCTCACAACCTCTACATAATATCATCATCACTTCATCATCATTTCATCATTATTTCATCATCACTACTTCACCTAAGGTAAAATTAATGATTTTATTGATTTTGTTTTTTGTTTTTTGTGATTTTAATATTTATTATAAGCTAAAATAATTTTTTGTTTCAGGTAATTTGTGGTTAATTTGAAGGATTACTTATAAAAGGTATGTGTAGCTTTACTTCTCAATTTAATTTTTGTTCAAAAACTTGTATTTAATTATGTTTGCAAATTGTGATATATTGTGGAAAATTCTTAGAAATCTGAATATTATTGTGTTAGGGAATTGTGGTTTATCCATATATTGATTGACTGACTCTTGAATTGTCCATTTATCGGGGCAGTTTGGGAGTGCACAACTATGTGTTGTATAGTTTGGTGGCTATGTGGTTAGGTTTGGACCGTGTCGTAAATGTAACAACTATTGTTGGATGTCGCTGAGTGGTGTTCATTTGCATCTAGGACGGAACAGGATCATACATAACTACACTAATTGGATTTATCACGGGGATCCGAATGTTTATATCTACATCTTCAGTTCACGGGAACCCTCGAGATGATAATGGGTGTGATAATGATCAATTTGTTGAGATATTAACCAATATTTTTCCCCCTGCATCTGATGATATGTATGCGGATGCCCCTAGGTCTCAACCCGAAGAGTCAGATCTTCATTACGAAAGGTTATTGAAAGACGCTCAGCGCAAATTATACCCTGGTTGTAAATCCTTTTCGGTTCTAGGGGCAGTTGTGGAGTTGATGCACATAAAAGTTGAGTATAATCAAACGAACAAGCATTTTGATCACATGATGGACATCATCACCCGAAAGCTCCCTGAAGATAACAGTCTCCCTAAAGATCATTATAACTAGAAAAAGCTTTTGAAGGATCTTGGTTTAGGGTATGTGAAGATTCACGCATGTACGAAGAACTGTGTATTGTTTTACGGTGAATTCGAGCAACTCGACAAATGTCCTGTGTGCAATGAGCCTAGCTTTCGAACGAATAAGATTCTGAATAAGGTGTTGCGCTATTTTCCACGGAAACCAAGATTACAAAGATTCTTCATGTCTGCTCACACATCTCGTGATATGAGGTGCCATAAAGATGAACACACTGATGATGATTCACTAAGGCATCCGGCCGATAGAGATGCGTGGAAGGAATTTGATAAGATGTATCCTGATTTTGCATCGGAGTCAAGAAATGTCATATTAGGACTTGCTACTAACGGTTTTAATCCTTTTGGTAGTTTTGCAAGACCCTATAGCACTTGGCCAGTAGTTTTAGTTCCGTATAACTTGCCACCTTGGAGATGCATGAAAAAAGAATTCACAATTCTTAGTACGTTAATATTGGGGCCCAAATCACCGAGTAATTCAATCGTTGTTTATTTTCGGCCTTTGATTGATGAGCTTGTGAATTTATGGGAAAATGGTGCCCGAACCTATGACAAGTTTAGTGGAGAAATGTTCACGCTACGCACAGCTGTAATGTGGACATTTAATGATTTTCCTCCTTATAGGATGCTCGCGGGTTGGAGCACCAAGGGTTATCTTGCTTGTCCGACATACAGACCAGACACAACATCATTTTGGCACGCATCTAAGGTATGTTATTTAGGCGCAACACAATTTTTACCTTGGGATCATCGATGACATATGCAGTCTTACTCATTCGATGGTAAAACTAAGTTACGGACACGACCAAGAGAGAGGTCCGGCGAAGAGATACTGGACATCTTAAACAGTATTCCCACCTTCATTACAAAAGGTCCAAAACCTGCCGAACAATAAAACTGGACGAAGAAAAATATATTTTTTCGATTGTCGTATTGGTCAAAATTGAAAATTAGGCACATCGCGGATCCCATGCATATTGAGAAGAATGTTGCTGAGAGTATTGTCGGAATAATTTTACCTATTGAGGGGAAGTCAAAAGGCACCAAAAAAAACTCGTCTGGTTATGCAAGAGATGGGCATTCGGCCACATTTGTGGCCAAAAGTTGTGAACTGTAAATACAACATGGCTCATCCAGGTTATACATTTACGCTAGAAAATAAGAAAAATTTTCTTAAGTGGTTGCAAAGTGTGAAATTTCCCGATGGTTATGCAGGAAATATCTCCCGAAATATTAGCACTGATGGTAGCACCCTATCTGGCATGAAAAGTCTCGACTACCACGTTTTATTACAACGACTCATTCATATTGGGATTCGGCCTTATTTGCAGCCTAAAGTTGTTGAGACGGTAGTTTACTTGTCTCAATTTTTCCAAATACTCTGTGCCAAGTCACTAGCGAAGGTGGACCTCGAAGAAATTAAAGAGGACATCGTCTATATTATGTGTCGACTTAAGAAAATATTCCCACCGACTTTCTTTGATGTAATGGTTCACCTACTAATACATCTTCTAGACGAGGCAATCTTAGCCAGCCCAGTTCAATTTCGTTGGATGTACCCAATCAAAAGGTATAAACTATTCCTAATATTGTGACTATGTCCTTAATAAACTGTTTATATTTGAATCACTTTGTTTATGTCGTTGCAGAATATTAGGTACTTACAAGAGGTACGTTCGCAATAAGACACGTCCTGAAGGCTCTATAGCGGACGCATACATTGCAAAAGAGTCACTTACATTTTGCGCAATGTACCTTCGAAATGTTGAAACTTCTTTCAACAGGGCCCCGCGAAATGACGATGGTGGTCAACATGAAGAGTCACTATCAGTATTTTCCCAACCAGCAAAACCGTTCGAGACTGGTCCAATCTCAAAGCCTTTTATTGATAACGACATGGAAGTGGCGCATTGGTTCAGATTGAACAATTGTGACAAAGTCTGGCCTTTCCACGAAGAGCATGAGGCATTGATGAAGGCCCAATATCCTTCTAATTGGTTCATATTGAAAAATTGTGGCCCAATATACTTTGAAAATGTTGAAACCTCTTTCAACAGGGCCCCGCAAAATGACGATGGTGGTCAACATGAAGAGTTCCTATCAGTATTTTCCCAACCCGCAAAACTGTTCGAGACTGGTCCAATCTCAGAGCCTTTTACTGATAGCGACATGGAAGTGGCGCATTGGTTCATATTGAACAATTGTGACGAAGTCTGGCCTTTCCAAGAAGACCACGAAGCATTGATGAAGGCCCAATATCCTTCTAATGGGGAGGAAACGGAAAAACAATTGTTTCCACTTTGGTTTTCCAAACATGTAAGTCAAATATTGTATCAAATTACTTTTTAAGTGAAACAGTGTAACCGTGTGTGTTTTCCTTTCAGATGTCACACTTGAAAGATGACAACTCGCCCAAGTTCTGCAAAGAATTGATGCAGCTTGCAATTGGCCCATTTCGAGGAGAAACATACGCTGGTTGTTACGTCAACGAAGTTAAGTTCGTATGCGCAGAGCGTGATAACAGGTTGTCTATTCAAAATAGTGGGGTATTCGTGCCGGGAGATGGATTAAATGCTGTTACGGGGTTTTACGGTAAATTATTAAGTGTGGTGAAGGTATTTTATGCGGGCTGGTAGATTGTTATCTTGTTCAAGTGTCATTGGTTTGATGCGAACCCAAGTATCCCGAGAAGGATCATCAAAGATCATTTATCTACCTCTGTCAACACAAACATCCGGTGGTTTGAGAGTGTAACGACCCGTCCCGGAATTCGGAATTAGGTTACTAACTAATCATGATTAGCGGGGTTAATCGGTGATTAGTTGGGCAAATTCGGACGAACGGTGCAAAAGGACCGTTTTGCCCTAGTCGTGGGCAAAGCGTTGACTTTTATTCGGACCGTCAAATGGACTTTGACCAGTGACCGTGACGTAGTCTGGGACGTCACGAGTTCATAGACAGGTGGCACGTTCGATTCCGACATTCGTGGTGAAAGTTATGACATTCCGGCATTATCGTAATTTGGACGGATTAGGGGAAATGTTGACTTTTTGATCGGGGGGTCCGATGGCCGAGGGCCAAGGACCGTTAGGAAGGTCTCGATGCCCCGAGTACAACGACAGCCGGCACGTCGAAATCGGACTTCGGACGGGAGAGTTACGGGTCACGGAAGCTCGATTTCACTATGCACGCATTTCGAGGCAAGGACACGTGGCTTCTTCCGATTGGGTTAGATGTTCTAGGTGGGGCCCAGGGACCAATAACATTAAATATGGACTTGTACTTTGATCTGGTGAATGTGTATTAAATTATTGGGTTTGATTATTTTAAAACTTGCCACTTAATCCCAAGAGTAAATCTAGACCCTTCATCTAATCTGATCCTTCAACTGGGACAAATCTGGGCCGTCCATTTCCTTATTCTCCATCAGTTCGAATTCCCACCTTCTCTGTGCAAGCACGATCAGTGCTGAAGTTGGAATTGGAGCACTGTAATTGTTAATTGGGTGTGCTTGGGGTCAGTTGAGGTCGTGGGGGACACCTTGCCGTGGTTGGGACAGTTGCAGAGCACGGGGGGCTTGAACTGAGGCTGAAACCAGGCGTGCCATTGGAACTGGGGAGCAGAACAATTGTTAAGCCGCGTTTGAAATTGAGAGGTTAGGAGAGCACGGGCGACATTGTGTGAGGGAGAGAAGCAGTCTAACGGGTTTTGGAGAGGCGGAGGAGAACTGAGGGACTCTGGGGAGTTGAGAGTGGGGGAGGCAGTAATCTGGAAAATTTGGAAATGGTGGGAAAATCATAATTTAAATCTGTGAGTTGAGAGGGCTGAAACTGAGATCAATTGTAGCTTTCTGGGCTGGTGTCGACTGCAACCACGCAAAAATCGGATGGAGGTGGTCGTGTTTTGACCCCAGACTAGAGTCCAGTTTCTGGGAACGGGCCGTGGTGGAGTCCAGATGGTTGGAGGCCTGAGACCTCGAAATTGAGCTCAGAAACATGTTCTTATGGATCCTGCGATGCTACTAAGTGAAGCAATTGAAGAAAGCGATGAGTATTGCTACACTTCCAGTGTTGAACAGTGGACAGTTGTTCGTCGGAAAAGCGAGCTTGGAGTCGTGGTTGTGGAGGTAAGCTCTTGTGAAATTGAGTTCACGATCATCGTGAGGGTGAGTCTACGGTGCTTCCTAACTGATCAATTGAAGGAAACAGTGATTGTGTGATGAATGGGAACTACGAACCCGATTAGGACCCGTATTCGATTGAGCTGGTTTTAGGCCATGTCGACGCGAATGAGTAAAACAGAACTTAAATTAGGTCCATTTCGATGCTATCTAAGAGTTTAATTGAAGGAATTTAGTGGATATTTGCAGGGATTGAAACGGGTCCAGTCGCGGGTCGCACACCCGTTTTACAGTGGAATCGGGTGAGGAAGGTGACCGTTGGAGTTACTGTAGCTGGCGCGTGGGTGTCACGCGCAGCCGCTTGCGGCGGCGCGTGACGGCGCGTAGGAGGTTTTCTCAAGGTGAGTTCAAAACGACTTTTGTCCTACTCAATGTAACGAACTTTTTAGCGTTGGTTTCGGAATTTTCGGACACTGTCTCGATGTTATTCCGAGGGTTCGAAGGTTTAGGTTACATTTTTAATTAACGATTGATTTCCGAAAAATTATGGGGAATTAGTATGATGTTATTTGAGACCTTAATGACCCGGGAATGTGTTTTCGGACAGGATTTGGAATTTCTGGAAATATCGGAAATTACGGGCATGCGTGCGGCGCAAACCGAGCCTATTGGACGGTATGTGAGTGGACGTTGCTTTCAAAATTTAATGCATGCATAAATTATTTCTATGATTTTATGATTATGATTATAAGTGTGATTGAGTTTGATTTCCATATTTATACGTATCTGATTTCCGTATTTATACGCATTTTTACTATACATGTGTAATTACACGTATTTCGAGACTATGGTCACTCGTGTGCTTAATGATGGTTTAATGAAAGAAGTTATACGAAATGGGTATAAAATGATTTAAGAAGGTTGTTTATGATTTGCGAGTGTGACCTACGATTTTGACACGTTTTTCGAGAACGTTCCGGATTTGCACGTTTTACGAGATTTCGAGTTATTGTGTTTTGATCACTGTTGATGTTTGAATTTGGGGATTGAATTGAGACTTGTGATTTTGAGGATTTTAAATGAGGGATTTGAGTATGTTTTGCTTGGATCGAGATTTTGGTAATTATGATTGTGGTTCGGATGTTTTGTTGATGAGATTTGAGAAATGAAGTGATTTCAAGGAATTAAAATGGATTTTGGAAAATACGATTTCGGGCTTGATGCTCGGGGCATAAAAGTAGTTTTAACGAACGAGATTACGGTTTTCGGAAATTTTAAGTGGATTCTTGGTTTGGGTTCGGGATGATGCTTCCGGATGCCGGCTTACGGAATCATTATTGCGAATTCGAATTCGGGAATGAAAAAGGATTTAATTAAGTCATTTGGTCTGTTTTTGCATGCCCCGTGTTTCATGATAATTTGATTATGTTTGTGAAGTATGATTTGGAGAATTGAATGTGGAAATTCGGACCATGCGTCCTATTGTGAAAAATGTGATTTTGGGTTGGATCCCACGTTGTCGTGATTAATAAACTGTTTTGGGTTTAAAGACCCGATGTTGTGTTTGAAAACTGTTTTGGGTTTAAAAACCCGGTGCTATTGCTGGAGCACGTTTTGAGTTTAAAGACTCGGTTAGTTGATGACGGGGGAGGGCCCTTAATGAGTTTAAAGACTCGTGAGTTTAAAGACTCGATTATTGTGATACCCCCGAGGCCTACTAATCATGTTTTGAGTTTAAAGACTCGTTGATATCCCGGGAAGGCCTGTTTACGCGCATGGTTTTGAGTTTAAAGACTCGGGCGCACTTGATATCCAGCAAATGATTGACTTGTGATTTATTGATGATTTCTGATGTTTCAGTTGAGTTGGGCAGTGGCCCGGTATATGGTTGTTGGTTTTGGATCAGGTTGTGCATTTGGTTTGATTCGTGGTTTTGGGTTGCGGCCCGGTGATTACGATTGCGGGCTAAGACCCGATGGTTGAGGAAGGAAAAATGATTTTGAGATTCAAACGAGTTTTCCCTTATGTTGAAATTTGATACACAGTTTTTCTTATATGGAAAATCTTAACCGATTGCGAAATGAGTTTTGTATGCATGCATTCGTTTTTACGCGGAGGGTAAAAACGCTTGTTGTAACTGTTTTGCTGAACTGATTTATTTTTGTCCACTCACACCTTTTGGTTTTTATTGACCCTCCAGGTCGTGGCGCATTGTTCGAGGCTGTACGAGGGGCGGAGGCATGAGTAAGCACATGTGGCTATCCCTGGTCTGGCACGTACTGCGGGTAACTTGGGTATTTCAGTCGACTTGCCAGACGGGAGCAGGACCGGGCACGGTTATCGATGCCCCTTCCGGGGGCGGTCCTGTCAGAGAGTGATCCATACATCATCGCTAATACAGCGAAACAAGTCTTCTACGTTGATGATCCAAAAACTAGTGTTGGTTGGAAAGTAGTTGAGACAGTGAAACATAGAAATATTTGGGACTTTGAGGACCGGTAGGGTGAAGATGGTGGAGAAATGGAAAATGACGATTTGGTTTATCAGGAGGATTCCTCGGCGCACACACTATAAACGTGGAAGGAGTTTGAACCGACGACCTCACCCCGTCAGTTGCGATTGATGGTATTTTTATTGATCTCGGTACCTTAGAACCAATTGAAAGTGATGTGGAGGATACGAGTAGTCTGCATAGCTCAGATGATGAGGGTGATTGGGAGGGGGATAGTGAAACCGACATTGATTAAATGTTGTCTACCCACCATAAGTATGGAATGTATATAAATTACATTGATTAATGATATTTTTATATGTTATTCCTAATCTTTAGTGTGGGCCTCGGCTATATTGTTGCTTAGTAAATTACAAGGTGTATTTTTTGAGGATATTATCTCCTAAAACGTACAAAATCATAAGTATGGAATGTATATAAATTAAAACAAGATATATGTAATATATAAAAAATATTACAAGGGGCTCTTGCCCGGTGCACATCCTCCGGGCTCTGGTTACTTTGCCCGACGCATATGGTGGATTCGCCGTTCAAGATCCCTGTATAAAATTTTTCCTTTAGTTTTTTTTTTTTTGAAATTTTACTTATTAATTAATTACATAGGTTCATAGTTGGGCTAGTATATATTCATATGTGATATACGTTAATACTCATATGTAATTACAAGATAGGTTATATACTATAATTATTAAAATCAAGTATATTCACCGTGCAAGACTCTTTGTAATATGTTCAAATTTCACGCCTGGTTTTAGTATTTTCTTTATTTTTCCTCCATGGTTCGAGTGATCCAACCGTCCAAATTAATGATAAACACTCATAGACCGTGTCCAGAAAATTTCACAGAATTTCTACGCCCCCATAATAGGTTACAATGTTGGGAACTTTTAAATTTTATTTATATACAGGGGCTTGCCCTGCTCACATCCGACGGGCGATGTGGGTTGGCCCGACGCATCAACTGGATTCGCTGTGCAAGACCCCATGTGTAATTTTTTCCCTTTGTTTTTTTCTTGGGTTTTTGTTTTTGAAATTTTACTTATTAATTTCTTATATAAGTTTACATTCCACCTAGTATATATATCTTCATATGTAACATATATTAATTATACTATAATTATTCACCACAAGTATAGTTGTTGGGAACTTTTAAATATTATTTTATATACAAGGGCTTGCCCAGCCCACATCCGCCGGGCGAGGATGGTTGGCCCGACGCATCAACTGGATTCGCCGTGCAAGACCCCATGTGTAATTTTTTTTCCCCTTTGTTTTTTTCTTGGGTTTTTGTTTTTGAAATTTTACTTATTAATTTCTTATATAGGTTTACTTATTAATTAGGATGACTCAGAGATCATGTCTGTAAAATTCACTTTCAATCGAACGAAAAATGAAGATTAGTATTGAAAATTCCTATAAAAGTTCTAAGTGTTAATGAATTTGATAGTTTTAGTATTTTCTCTATGTTCTGTTCATGGTTCAAGTGATCCAACCGTCCACATTAATTAGAATGACTCAGAGATCATGTCCGTAAAATTTAGTTTGTATATTATTCAGTTTTATTATATAATTTGGTCATTTTTATACTTGAGAGTTGTAAATAGTAAATAACGTAATCTCGGATAACATAAAAGGGCACGCGGAGCCGCCTGCAGTGAGGCTAGTTTAATTAAAAACATTTTTTTATATTATTTATATATGATTAATTAATTAAATAAATTATTAAAACTATGTTTTTTTAAGTACTGAACTTTTACCCTACCAACAAGCTCATTCGTCATGTAAATCCAAAGTAGGACGTTTATTGCTGAGCGTTTTTATCAATTTAGTCAATGAAATGTCTTCATCGGGCAAAAGTTATTGACTTTTTGCTAATATTACTCGATGAACTTTAGGCAACAGAGTCGTGCATTGAGAAACTTTATGTTACCCATCGAATGCCCTATTTTCATCGTGCAACCTCAAAGCATATAATATTGAATTTCATACTCAAAACAATATTCCACAAACTAAGGGAAGAAGAAAATATTAATTGCAGATTGCATATGCCAGTTGCAACCATCTTATTCTTCAATTAATATTAATAGATAAAAATAAATTTTTAGAATCGTAACTAATTAATGAAAAGCAGCTTAGTTACATGGTCGATCATCAATCTGCTTTCAAAAAATACATGTATAATAGATACGCTGTTTAATTGTTATCGTACCAGAACTGTTTCTGAAGATTGTCAACCTGCTTTTCATCAATCTGGAATGCCTTGGCTAGAACATCGGGGTTGATGGGAGGGTTGGACCCGAAGACGGCATTGGCGATGGTGATGACTCCAGGGTTCTGGCTGCTAAGAGCAGCAAGGGCTAGGGCGTTGGAGTGTCCCACATTGAGTTGGAAGTGAATGAGACCCTCTGGGAACACAAACACGTCTCCCTTATACAACACTTTGGTGAATAGCTTGTTCTTTTGGCCATTAATGTTGGAGGTCACAAAGCCAACGTAGAGTGAGCCTTCGAGGACGACGAGGATTTCCGTGGCACGAGGGTGGATGTGAGGAGGGTTGAGGCCGTTGGGTGCAAAGTCTACACGAGCCGCGGATATCCCAAGAGTGTTGAGTCCTCCTATTTGCTCCACATTCGCCGGTGTCACTATTGAACCCAGTGGATTTGAAGTGTTTCCCGCGTTTCGGAGCCCATCGAAGAAGAAATCATTTGCTGACACCAGCATCGGGTCTTTGCAGAATTTTCCATTCACAAACACTGCTTAATCACAAAGAAATCAATCATATATCCATCATTTACTACATAATTAAATTATATAACACGTGCATGGAATGGATAATTAATAATGCATGATCAGCAATGCGCGCAATATGAAACACATAATAATTAAGCTATGCATGCATGTACGTACGAGCATTTTGGGTGTTCTTAACTGCGACGCAGAAGTCCTGAAGGGGACTGGGGTCTGAGGCAGAGACAAGGAGGAGGGTGGCCAGTGCTAACATGGCAACACCAGTTGCAGGGAAATGAGCACCTTTCATGATCATCATAATATCCGGAATTTCGAAACCTAATTAATAAAAATTAGATTATGATTCTTGGTTGAGCTAGAGAATAAGAGATGATTGAAATTGTTGCTGGAACTTGTGTATTTATAGACATATATAGAGAGACTGATGAACTGGTCTTGGATTTCCATGTCAATTGCGGCAGGTAAAGACTAAGGATTAATACTGGAAGCAGGTAACGACTAATTATTTATCTTATATATAGGTAGGATTGATATTTAGATCGAATAGCAGGTAATAAAGACTCGGTTGCACTTGAATTTCATTAGAAGCTAATAATTACTTATATATTGTGACAGAATATATTATTTTGCAAGAGCCTAATTTGTTTGACTCAGTCTTGATTTTATATATGGTGTTTACTTTTTCAATATCGTGCTTGAAAATAAGTTTTAGTGTTGGATTATAATATCTGCTTAATTAAAAGGTACATTTTGCCGAAGGTCTATAAAGTGTGTATATATATAATAAGAGTTATGAAGAAGGTGGAACTGTGTTGGACTTGGACCGATACAAAGAGAGAGATCCAGAAAATGAAGGCAATATTAGTATATTATGTATAGTTGAAGTATTCCAATGTGTTATGGATTCAATTATTCAAAATTAGCGAAGGAGGATCACATATATAATGTGTATCATTCTCTTCATCAAATTAATTAATATATATGCTGACAATGTACCCGGTCCAATCCACATTATGCAAAAACAGTCATTAGTCGACTGTAAAAAAGTTATCGTCTGAAATTAATAAGCAATATTTATGTAAGTAACGTTTATTTGAAACGTATCAGACGACAGTTTTTTTTTTCGTCTAAAATCTAATCAGACGACGGTTGTTCGAAAAACTATAGTAAAAATTTAAAATCTGTCATCTAAAATGTAATCAGACGAAAATTTTTAATAGAAATTGTCACCTGATTATATCATATACGAGAGTGTTTTTACTGTTGCCTAAAATTTAAAAATTGTTGTCTAAATTGTTGTCTACATCTCCATCCAAAAAACTGCTAGATATTTGTGCCGTCGACCATATCCAAAGGAGAACCAAGAGTTCTTGAAAGCAAATGAGGACTGGGCACCAATACGGAGTAGAACAAAGAGTTGTTGAAGAATTCCTTCGTGTCTCTCAGATCAACGAAGAAGTCCATTCCCTTGGTGATATTGAATTTTTTTCAGGATTTAATTCAATTGAGTTGTGGTACACTACTAAAAAACTGAACTAAAAACAAGAATATTATTCATGCTTTAAACCAGCAAAAGGCACAAATATTAGTTAATATATATTTGTGGGCTATAAAAATACCCACAATGCAACAACATTGAAAGGTTCATAGGATGTTACAGTAGTTTCAACTGGTTATACGACACATTTTTCATGTTTGTGTCTTAGTTATAGGGAACATTTTGATGACTTTTCGTCCTCATTCTGTTTGACATAACTGCCCATATGTCAGTTTACAAAGAGCACATTTTTTCTGTTTCTGGTATACTTATAGGGCACATATTTTGTTTTTTGTGCCGTGTGTGTCTTCCACATGTGCTAAACAACAAAGCGCGCAATTTTATTATTCAAGGGTTTGGAATGGTATTTGAATATTTTAATAAAATTTAAGTTAGAGCACAAAATCTACAATTTTGTGCTCAATATTCATTTTTTAAAAATATTTTTAAAAAATTTTAATATTTGAATTAGGTCAATTATAAAAACTCAATTAATTCGTATACATGAAATTAAAACCCCTGCTCATATTTATACCAACATAATACACTTTATACACAAATAAAACTCAAGCATATGATGCACTATTATAAATTTAGTCTACAACAATAGAACTGACGCTCATGCGATTCTAACATTACACACTTTTAATACCATCTTAGTATGGAAACAAAAAAGGGGCACCTATATGGATTTAAATCAAAATATAAAATCTATAAGCTAGTAATAATAATACATACGCAATAATATATAATAATAACTAAATTATCAACATCACAAAATGCAGTGTACGATTAATTTTACATGGCAGCCAATATTGCCATACAACCTTTTTTAAGCATATTTTCACATCACAACCAACAACATCATAAAATTATTATCATACTAACTGAGTTATCATCTCATAACCAAATCACAATAATGTCAAGTAAACTTAAAATTCTACTAACATCCAAAGGCATAATTTACTTCATATAGCGGTCTTTCATTCCATAGATACCAAAGTAACAACACCTAACAATTACATGAATCTGCAAACTTAATACCTGCGCATCCTACAAAATACACATCCTCCATCTTCTAACTGTAGTTGGCTACTAGAAGTGGTGAGATTCGCCCCATTTTCTTGTCAAGAGATCAATCTGATCAGACTGCAAGCTCAGGACCTGCACATCCTACAAAATACATTTCCATCTTCTAACTACAGTTAGCAACTAGAAGTTGTGAGATTCACCCCACTTTCTTGTCAAAAGATAAATCTGACTTATTATGCAGACTTTCCAAAATACCAACTTTTCAAAATACCAAACTACTCTGCTAATGAACCTTTGAGGCTGCACCAAATATGATCAAATAAAAAACACAAAAAGATGTCAATGAAAAGGTTACTAACTAGAATTTTCACTATGGCAATCAGTAGTACTTGCGGCTCGGCCATTTACTGGAGTCTGGCTTCCGATATTTCTGCCACACATGCAGGTTGTTGTTTGAGCTTCATAACTTCCGCATTGTTGCCGCGTCATGGAAATTGAAGGAGTCATTGCATTCATATCTATTGGTATTCCCACACTAGCCAATATACCTCTCAATTGCTCAGCCATTTGGAGTTTTGCTTGGCTCAGATTTTCAGCTTACTTTTCCCTACGTTTTTCCATATTCATTACTTGGTCTCGTTTTTTTTTGGGCTGCTTTTTTCTTAATGCGCTTCATCTCTTGTTGGGCTTCCAACATAGCTTTCTATTGCTCTTCATACGCCTCTTTTAGTGCATCAACTTGCTTCAAAATTCCTCTTCGCTCCATCAAAACTCCAGGTACATCTTTCCAGGGAACACCTATTCCATAACCACGAACAGCATTCCGCTTCTCTGGACCCATTGTAGCTGTAAAAATATCATTTCGTACCTCAAGATCCAACCAATCTAGGGTAGCCTATAATCACAATTTCTTATTTTTTTTATATAAGAGGATTTTATAATATTATACAAATGTTAAGAGCAATTTGAACTCAATTGTAAGTTGTTATGCAGTATCTTAACTGTTACCCATGCTTTATCCATCTGATCAATGCCATCTAAGTGACACCAGTCTTTAGTGTCCAGCAGAAAATATGAACTGTCATGTGCTAACATTCCTAAGTAACATGACCATTTGGCAACTTGCTCAGCTGGTTCTATGGCCTGACCATCTTCGTTGAAATGCAATATTACTTTTTTTTCCCTTCCCCAACGTGGTCTATTGAATCCTTTTCCCTTATTTTTCTATCTCTCTAAGTAGATGTTGAACCAATTGCCTCTCTAACTGCTACTTCTTGCTGACTTTCACAGACTTGTGAAAAATTACCATTCATTGTAGTTGCATTAGTTTCTACACCCCTCTGGTCACCTAATGTTCAAATTCCTTGCGGATTAGTTCCTTCGTCAGTACTAGTTGGATTTCCATTTGCTTGAAATCCATCTAATGGTGTTTGATGTAGTGTATCTAACCAATCCCCATATCTGTTATTTTCCATCTACAATAGATTATTACCGCAATCATACTAATATCATTAATATTACCTAAAATCACAATTATTAACATAATAATCCCATCAAGACAAACATTTCCAAGCAACCAAAGCTTATAAACTAGCTACAAATTCCAATCAATAATTTCAACAAGCTAAAATCCAAAGTAATTACACTCCCTAATCAAGCAGATCTCAAACACAATCGACAAAACAAAAAAAATAACAAAAGTAAATAAATAGGATAGAGACTAAAAGAGGCTTAAAGTAGTTGCCAAAAGTTTTCTTTGGGGAATTTTATCATACAAATTGTGTGCATCAAAATACAGAGTTGCTCATAAGAATCATTGAATAAGTCATCATCCACATTCAATCAATTACAAAACTGAATATATGTATATATATGAAGAAACATAATAACAAAAAAAATACATGATTTCAGATTTTTCGAAGAGATCTTAGACATATAGTTTCCTTTATGTGAGGAAAAAATATGGGAGGAAGAAGGAGAGAGACGGACGAAAGAGAAGGAGCGAGACAGGTCAGAGTGTCGTCGAAGAGAGAATGATGGCAACAGTGCTTGCTGAGAATGTAAGAAGCATCACCATCCTTGATATTTTGTAATGAGATAAAGTGCACTGTTTTGACCACTTGATGAGAGAGAAAAAAAGAATTAAATAATTTTTTTAAAACTATTATATACTTGTGGCCTAAACTAAACTACCACAACCAATATCTATCAATTCCTAGACTAGGTTAACTTTTTGGAGGGAATTGAAACAAAATCCCGCTCAATATTTTGTCTCATTCTTTTACTGATGATTATAAAAGGACTTCATTGATGTTGTATTTTAAAATAATTATATCTACTTGAAAATTCAATATATAAATTAACTAAAGACATAAGCACAAGAAGACATAAAATTGGAGATGGATATTATTAAAAATAAAAAAATTTCAACTATTTTGGAAATTTAATAAATACAAAAATAATTATAAGGCTTTTTACACTCATTATTATTTGTTTATTACTTCCTTTATCTTGTATTTTTAAAATAATTATATCTTTATAAAAACTCAATAAATAAAATTATGGGAGACAAGCACAAGAAGACCAAAAATTAGAGATATTCACTATTAAAATTCAAAAGAGATCAAGTAAAACTCATTCACAGACATAAATTTTGAGGCTCTTCAAAGATAATCAACTTGCTATATTTGCCTTCTCTTTGATCATTGTCCCTGCTTGAATCTTGCAAATCTTGAGGCGCGCAGTTGGTTCTAAGGATCCCAATAATGTGTAATGCGCCAATCAATATCTCTTCTATGTTTTTCTCAATATGCATCACATCAAGATTGTGTCGTATTAATAAATCCTTCCAATATGGTAAATAAAAGAAGACATTTTTCTTCTTCCAAGGGCCATCATACTCTTCCCTACTTCTTCTTTTACGGCTACCATGAATAGTCATGGCCTTTCCAAACTTGAAAGTCAAACCCGCTAGTGCTATTAGACATTCCATGGTCGTCAAAGGAATTGGAGGTCTATCATAGTCTTGATGTCCATTATTTAAGTACATCCAATCTTTGTTCATCTACAAATATTGTAAAAAGTCCATAAAATAAAGCACTGATAAGAAAAAACATTGCATAGCCATTCAAATTGAAAAGAAAACATTATATGTAATTTTGCAGTTAAAATGATTCTAATGAGCAAACGTGGAGAAATCAGTTAAATTTTCCAGGACAACTTGACTATAAGAATCACCTAAACGGATTTAGTTCCAATGTATTGCCACAACTGCACATTTGGTAGCATCGTTGCTCCACCCATTACCTTCTGTTAGCAACGCCATCACTAGTGCTTACGTGGTAGTCCCTAATTGGTTGGTTAATTATTTACCAAAAAATCTTAAAATTAACACACAAAAAAAGGAAGGAGATGATGAATAGGGAATTTGGGTTCATCATCTTCTTCCTTCTTCATCTAATAAAATCCATTCCTAATTCCAATCTTGGTTTAATGGCAATCTGAATTTCTCAAATTCTCAATCTGCAAACCAATCCCAAATCCTAAATCTACAAAAAAAAAAATGAAGCGTCGACCGAGAGACCAACCTCGAAAACAATGGGCAGTACCACCAGACCTAGATCAATCCTCGTTCTCCATCTTTTCCCAAAAAAACTTCAAGCTTCTGGATGGAGAAAGAAGCCTAGAAATGCAAAATCAATTAACAATCCCAAACCAATAACGAATTACACACAAAATATTGGATCTTGGGTACTGCGTTTTAGATAACACACATAAAAAACGCAAATTAACACATACAAATTGGATAATGGATACCATTTCCAGCTCTCAATGATCTTTTGGCAGGAATTGAGGGGCTTGTTGATATCCTTCGCTCTAAATGTTCTCTTTCTCCAAGGAATTTAGGTGAATGCAGAAGGAGAATTCGTCCACGCCCTTCTTCTTCATGCCGACATCGTAGATTGGGATCTTCGAGTCAGTCACACCACGACAAAAACGTGATTTTGGGTAGGTTTTGTTTTTATCTGGCGGTAGCACCGTGCTGGCCTTCGTCCCATGATGGCGGATTTCAACTGCTCAACCCCTAAATCGAAGAAAAATAGAGATTGAAGAGAACATGCGCGAGGATCAGATGTTTCCATGGTATGAAAATGTTGAGAACTCATTGTTAAGCAAGGAGTTTGCAGGACTCAATCCACCGAATGTCAGGACCCGACCCTCCTCGGTCAGAACCCGACTCATCTAGCACCATATTGTCTGCTTTGGACCTCGCCCTAACGGTTTTGTTTTCGGGAGCTCATGGTACAACTTCCCAGGGGGTCACCCATCATGGAATTGCACCAGCCTTAACTCGCTTAACTTTGGCGTTCCAATCTCCCCTAAAGCCATTTGAGCTCCCAAAAGGCCTAGTGTAGATCAGAGTTGCGCAGCGGCATCCTCTATCTAGCACTATATTGTCCTCTTTGGGCCACAACAATACTCAACGGCAAGCCTGCGCCCTCAAGGTTTTGACCCCGGGACCTCGTGGTGAGCAATACACGCCAGGCAAGCCTCAACCAACGCGACCACGGGAGGCCTAGTGCTAGATAGGTGTGTGCCTACACCTTTAAGGCACACCACCATCCTCTCCCAGACCATTCCCCCTCGCAGGAATGTGGGATTGTTCACCGTTCCTTCCAGGACACGGGTTTTACAATAATTATCAAGACTCAACCCTCCTCGATCAGGACCCGACTCATCTAGCACCATATTGTCCGCTTTGGGCCTCGCCCTCACGGTTTTGTTTTCGGGAGCTCATGGTGCAACTTCCCAGGGGGTTACCCATCATGGAATTGCACCAGCCTCAACTCGCTTAACTTTGGGGTTCCAATCCCCCCCAAAGCCACTTGAGCTCCCAAAAAGCCTAGTGCTAGATAGGTGTGTGCCTACTCCTTTAAGGCACACCACCATCCTCTCCCAGACCATTCCCCCCTCGCAGGAATATGGGATCGTTCACCGTTCCCTCCAGGACACGGGTCTTACACTGAAGCCCCGATTTTCCATTTCTAGGTTTACCCATTTTTGGGTTTCTTTCTCCATACCCAGATTTGTATACGGAAGGTGAAGGCTAGGGTTTGCAGGACTCAATCTACCACTCACACTCTGTCACTAACTTAGATTGTCAATTTTAGTTAGGTGAAAAATAAAAAAGATGGAACCAAGATTCACCCAGATTCACTATTGATTGTTCATATTCCTTTCTAATTTTTTTAGAAATTTTAATCTTAATTTTTTTATAAATAATTAAATAACCAATCACGTATTGACACGTAAACATTCTTATCGCAGTTACAAACTGGGCTAACTGAATAGAGCAATGGTGCTACCAAATATACGGATGTGGAAGTACATTGGAACTAAAACCGTTTCGGGTAGCAAAGTGATATTTAATGTCTTGTTAGGGAAACAAAGTGAATAATAAGCTTTCTTGTCTAGGGTTTCAGAATTTGGGAACTCAAAGCACAAAAAGAAAATAAAAGAACTATCCCGCTTTGATTTCTTGGTATTTTTTCTTAGGGCTTATAGGTAGGGTTTTTTTGTGTTATTTTTTATTTTATTTAGTTTTGCTCTTTCTCTTAAATGAGTTTTTACCAAAGAGATTTAATTATATGGTTATTAACTTGGGTATTATAATCTAATCTGGATTGGGTATGGCAGTATAAGCAGATAATTGGAGTTTTCTTAGGGGTGCTTATTTCATTGTTTACTTGTGTGATTTGATAAATAATTTGGATTCGGCCCAATAATCGGGTATTTGGTGTTTTCTTGCTTGGGTCTTCTGCAAAATGTATATCAATGGTACCATACTATTTAATTTCATTTTTAACTGTATATTTTCATTATGGATGAAAATTTGAAATCTTATGATACATGGATACACTACGCCATATATGAAAATAGACGTCACTATAAAGACATCGGATAACTAATGATCTGATGTTATTACTACTATATGCATCAGTTTGAAATTTACTGAAGTTTAAAGTGTAAAACAACTTCAGTACAATTTAGACCGATGTCTTTATGTCAATTTAGTATCAGCTGATTACATAAACCGAAGTCTATATTGATTTTTTTCCTTCTTTTAGTTTAGCATCGGTAGTTAAAAATTCAATCGACCAAAGTATTTACTAAAAAGTCAATCTATTTAAATTTTTTTCCTTCCTTTAAATTTAGCTTTTCCTCTCCTTGGTTATAATTCATTCCCACTAATTCAATTCTAGATTTTATTTTCCCCCCTCCCATTCTAAATGCTAAATAAAAATAGAAATTGGATATTAATTAAATGAAATTTATTTGAAAAAAATTTAAATGAAAACCTAACAAGTCAAGTATTACCTCACGCCACAACTAATTCTAAATTCCCTCCCCTTTACTGTTCCAAAAAATCTTCCCCCCAATTATTCGCTTTCATTCATTTCCCTCTAACTCTCACGTTCCCGCTTGTGTTTTTCATTCCCTTTGCTTAACTCTCAATTCCTAGAGAGACCCAAGGCAGAGGAGGAGTGAGGGAGGCTTGGTGATGGACGGAGGAGGCTTCGGTGAGAAGTTCGACAAAAAAGGATTCACGGAGGAGATCGATAGACAAGGATTTGCAGAGGAGATCAATAGATGAGACTTCACATGAGATCGACGAAGGACACTTCACAGACTTGCGAAGGACGCTTGGCAGGATCCCGATGGAGACGTCGCCGACTCACAGGGGAGGCAAATCTTACTCGAAACCACTATGGAAATGGGCGGAAGCGTGGCGATGAAGGTGTCAGTTGGCGTCAGTTGTAGCCATAAATCTTATATTCGGACAAGAGCATTAAGGATTTTACTAAACCCAACTTGTTAGGATTTTACAACTTATGAGTCATAATAAGCATGAAACCTTTTTCTACAACTTTTCAAGGATTTTACTAAACCCAATTTCCTCGCAAAATGAGTTATTAAAACATTACTAAGAACAAGTTTTAACCAAACAAACATCACTAAAACACATAGAAGGCTAATAACATACTTTGGTATGCATGCATAAGTTTTAAAAGAAGTTTACTTATAAACTCAATCACCATAGTTATTCCCAACCACTTATATCGATAAGAGAATACTTATGTGCAAACCTCTAATTTTCATTGTCATACAATAGTTAGAGTTTCAATTTATTTAAATGATCCAATTTTCCTTTTCCGACCTCAAGTCATCATGACTTTCTCATGTAACTAATATCCCAATTAATATTAAGAAGTTGTTTCTTAGATCAATATTTCTATGGGTGGTAATTTTAGATAGGTACCGTCTCTTATAATCATCTCACCGATCACCAGCGCAATATCACTAGTTTATCCAATTTTTATATCCCATTTTATCCAAACCCATGGCCGATACTGACATAGCATCACATGTAAGACCCGTGTCCTAGAGGAAACGGTGAACGATCCCACATTCCTGTGAGGGCGGAATGGTCTGGGAGGGGAATGGTGGTGTGCCTTCAAGGTGTAGGCACACACCTATCTAGCACGAGGCCTTTTGGGAGCTCAGTGGCTTTGTTCGGTTGGAACTCCAAAGTTAAGCGAGTTGAGGCTGGTGCAATTCCATGATGGGTGACCCCCTGACAAGTTGCAGCGTGAGCTCCCGAAAACAAAACTGTGAGGGAAAGGATGCCCAAAGCAGACAATATCGTGCTAGAGTCGGGTCCTGACCGAGGAGGGTCGGGTCCTGACAGAATGGAATCAGATCCAGACCCCGACCGGAAAGTGTGCCAGCGAGGACGCTGTGCTCTAAGTGGGGTGGATTATAAGACGTGTGTCCTGGAGGAAACGGTGAACGATCCCACATTCCTGCGAGGGTGGAATGGTCTAGGAGGGGAACGGTGGTGTGTCTTAAAGGTGTAAGCATGCACCTATCTAGCATGAGGCCTTTTGGGAGCTCAGTGGCTTTGGGTTCGATGGGAACTCCAAAGTTAAGCGAGTTGAGGTTTGTGTAATTCCATGATTGGTGACCTCCTGGGAAGTTGCACCGTGATCTCCTGAAAACAAAACCGTGAGGGCGATGAGGCCCAAAGCGGACAATATAGTGCTAGAGTTGGGTCCTGACCGAGGAGGGTTAGGTCTTGACATCACACATATCACAATCACCAATTATCGATGTAGGATAATCAAGCACAACAACCAATATCCCATAGGCACACATTTTCACATTACAACTCAATGTCACATTTCATCACAACATATTATAGCTTATGTCACAATTCAGATTCACAATCAAATCGTACAATCAAATGGTAAATTAATTCTCCAATCAATTCGTCTCCAATTTCACAAGCCAACATGCATTGGAATTCAAGTCTACCAACACACAGATTACTACAATAATTTACACAGGATCCTCACATCAACCATCATGAGAAACACTTAGGATACCCACATACTATCAATCACATATAGCAATCATCAACACACCACATATGCTCATACAATCAATTCATTACCAATGCACAAATACCATGATATCACCTTACAAGTTCGCTTGCTAATAGGCATACCATATACTTACTCATGAATCGGGGCCCCAAGCTCAATATCCAAGTCATCATAGATCACACACTATCTTAAAGTTTTTTCCTTAGGGGTCACATTTATTCTACCGGTAGATACATCACTCAGAAACTACGAAGTTTTACCTCGATGTCCGGGTGTGAACCGGCTCAGGAACTACAGAGCTTTACCTTGATGTCTGAGTCACGGCTCCAGTCTTAAGAACTACAGAGTATTACCTCGATGTCTAAGATTGCCCTTAGGTCTCGGGAACTACAGAGTATTGCCTCGACGTCTGAGACTGTCCACCACAATACCGGTCTCGGGAACTACGAAGCATTACCTCGACGTCCGAGACCGTCCACAATTTGTCCGAAACACAAGAATACCATGCCAAGTAGCATATACCAATTCACAATCACAATAGTATTCATCACTGGAACCATACATCCACTGAGAACATAATTTTATAATACACATAAATTTCCTCAACTCACGAACATCCACATCCTCCTTACTCATATCAACTTCAAAAATCCAATTTACCATTCAAAACCTAGGCCTAAGCCCGAAACACATTTACACCATTCCAATATAACAATTTACCATATTCTCAAAATTCTTTTAAATTTCTAAATCATAAAAAAAAAATTAAAATTCCTGAAAACCTTCAATAGTTAAACGAAAATTAAATTCAATTTATTGTCAAAAACCTACTTTCAAGTCATATAAAGTATACCATATCTTTTTGTTTCCAAATTCAAATCGTCAACCAAACATTTATTCCAAAATGCATCATTAATCATTGAATTCTCATAATGCGTCAATAATCATTCCAATTTTGAAATTTTAACATCAACACCCATTTCATAAAATCTCATAAAACATGAAGGCCTAATATATATATATAGATATATATATATATATATATATATTCGAGATTAATTTAAAATTTTCAAAAATCATAGACATTCATCATTAGAAACCACATTAAAATTATATATATAACCCTTTAATACTATTGACTATCATTTCCAATCAAATTTTAAAAACGAATTTTTGTCCAAACATCGTTTGTAAAATCTCATAAAACATACATTGCAGTGATTCTGTCAAAGTTCATTAAACATAATCAAATCGTTAATCACATATCACATAAATTACGTTAAAATACTTAAATTACCAAGATCATATTTCAAGAATAAAATATCCAATATCCAGGCTCTGATATCAAATTGACAGAACCTGGCCTTAACTACCACGAAAATTGGACTAGTCCTGCTCCTGTCCGACAATCTTTTGTCGGACAAAGGATTTTATAGTTTTCTTCTCAACTCGAAACCGTTTAAAATAAACTAAATAGATTCCACCGTACGGGGTTTACCGCCCACATCCAACTCACTAAACCCTGTCAAATAGTGGAACATACTTATTTAACCCTAATCGGAGTTTCCTTATTCAACCATAATTACCATATGTACAAGTATAGCTATCAGGTCAGCTAAATAATCCAAATCCTTCTAATCGTCCATTTCTCTTACCATAATTACTCATTATTTATTTATGTGACAACAATCATTGCTTGACTATGTTCCTTATTTCTTTTGTTAAATTACCATTTATAGTATCATTTTGTCATTAATGAATCAAATAACACATCAATAACAAATAAATAACTTAAAACTTGATTAACCAACATAAATTCCTTGAAACATAACTCCATCATAAGTTCTAATTTCATACTATCATTCCGATTTTCACTATGTTCGGGCCGCCAGACTCGACGACTTGACCCGGGTTTTTCTCTCCCATTACACGCCCAATTTCAACATTCTAAACATCCAAATTCATCTAATCAAGCTAAGGAGATTATCTATATGGTCAGAAGAGAGAAATACTTACTAAAAACTCTCTATGTGACCTCCAGCCCTTCTGCCATGGCTTCTAGCCGTGTCCTCGAGGGTTCCAACGGTTTCCTTATTTTCTTTCCATCTCATAATGTTTGCAGAACCTCCAGAATATGACCAGTGCATCCCTATTCGAGTTCCTTGGTCTTTAATTGGAAACCCGAAAGAAGGTTTCACGGGTTCTACTTTTTCCTTGCTTTTCCCTGGGTTTCCTCCATCATTCCTCCTGATTCTCTTATCTACTCACTCTCATATCTCTTCCTGTGTTCTCACTTCCTCCTTTCCTTCATGGCAGATGCCCTCCTCGCAGTTTCCACTATTTCTCTTTTTTTCTTTTCTTTCTTTTTCAGTTGCTAAGCACCGAACTACTATATCCAATACACACCCACATATATAGAGTTGAATATGGCAGTGGATGAATTTTGAAGAAAATGGGAGAAGTTTCTAGGTAGAAACATATGAATCACATACTCAAAATTTCAAATTACCATTTTACTTTTCATCACATAATTACCATTTTCCCTACATCAGTTAATTACCAAAATACCCTTGCACATTTTAGACCTTTATCGGACTTATTTAAAATCTGTTTTTGCGTGTCGCCTTTCTACATATTCAGAAGCTCGAGACCTTCATAACAGTACCTTCGGTATAGTCATAAGATGTCCTGATCGAAAAATCAACATTTTGCCTTCTTAAGGGAAAATTGATCATTTCTTATCTTCGCACGTTCGGGGCTTTGCATAGCATATTAAAACTTGATACTTACATATTCATGTGGTTTTTGTGCAAGTGTGACAGTTCCAGTTATGTGGCTCATGTCCAATTCCTTCCTCTCTTTTTTTTGTTTCACTCCGTTTCTAGTTCAGTAAATTATCACAAAGGTCATTATTTCAATAGAATTTTATATATTGCGGATATTATCCTAACAACTCTAATCACAAGAAGACGAAACTGCTTGTTGCAGCTTAACATGACACTAAACTAGAAGCAGACACATCATGCAAACAAATATGATTTAACTTATGAAAACAACTAAATAAATTATTCCTATTTGGTAGTACATTGTACGACCAAAAAAAACCACAGATCAAATATGCTAAAGTTATGGAAATAAGTAAATAAATTACTACTCTATGAATTGGACATTAATCTATTGTTATTAATTGTAATTAATAAATTTAACTGCAATGACACATTCAATTTGATTTGTCACTTTTTCATAATAAGAAAATGTGTCATTTTGCATACCTGGAATTTATTATCACCATCCCAAAGCTTGACTAAATTCACCCATTGATCAGATGAGACAAGAGCATCAGGAAAATGAAACCTCTCAT
Organism: Prinsepia uniflora; assembly: GCA_032719365.1. Taxonomy (NCBI): domain Eukaryota; kingdom Viridiplantae; phylum Streptophyta; class Magnoliopsida; order Rosales; family Rosaceae; genus Prinsepia; species Prinsepia uniflora. Next base: position 61,314,925 of record CM064876.1, read on the forward strand.
CCTTGACAATCAAAGGAGTGTAAAAATCTCTAATTACACTTGCCCTAAACGATATACATCGATCAATTAGCTTGCTTGTGACTACATCCTTTATTATTGCCTCTTTCTTCACCATCTCAGGATCTGGCCAATCTAGGGTAGCCTATAATCACAATTTCTTATTATTTATATAAGAGGACTTGATAATATTATACAAATGTTAACAGAAATTTGAACTCAATTGTAAATTTTTATGTCATACCTTAATCGTTTCCCCTGCTTTATCCATATGATCAGCATCATCTAAGTGACATCAGTCTTTAGTGTCCAACGGAAAATATGAACTGTCATGTGCTAACATTCCTAAGTACTGAGACCATTTGGGAACTTGCTCAACGGGTTCTAAGGCCTTACCAACTTCATTGAAGTGCGACATTTCTTTTTTGTCCCTTCCCCAACGTGGTCTACTAAATCCTCTTCCCTTCTTTTTTCTCTCTCTTGGCATATGTTGAACCAATTGAATCTTCAACTACTACTTCTTGTTGACTTTCACAGCCCTGTGAAACATTACCATTCATTGTAGGTGCATCAGTTTCTACACCCCTCTGGTCACCAAATGCTCCAATACCTTGCAGATTAGTTCCTCGTTCAATACTAGTTGGATTTCTATTATCTTAAAATCTATCTAATGTCGGGTATCTAACCAATCCCCATATCTATCATTATCCAAACGCAATAGATTATTACTGCAAGCATACTAATATGCTTAATATTGCCTAAAATCACAGTTATTAACATAGTAATCCCATCAAGACAAAAATTTCCAAGTAACCAAAGCTTATAAACTAGTTACAAATTCCAATTAGTAATTTCAACAAGCTAAAATCCAAAGAAGTAATTACGCTACCTAATCAAGCAGATCTCAAACACAATCGAAAAAACAAAAAAATATATATATATAACATAAGTAAATAAATAAGATAGAGACTAACAGTGGCTTAAAGTAGTTGCCAAAAGTTTTTTTTGGGGAATTTTATCATACAAATTGCATGCATCAGAATACAGAGTGTATCATAAGAATCATTGAATAAGGCATCATCCACATTCAATCAATTACAAAATTGAATATATATATATATATATGGAGAAAATAGTAACAAAAAAAAAATACCTGATTTCAAATTTATCGAAAAGATCTTAGAAATATAGTTTCATCTATGTGAGGAAAAAATATGAGGGGAAGAAGGAGAGAGAAAGTGGAAAGGGAAGGAGCCAGACAAGTGAAAGGGGCGGTGAAGAGAGACGGATGGAAGAAGTGCTTGCTGAGAGTGTAAGAAGTTTCATCATCCATGATATTTTGTATTGAGATGAAGTGCACTATTTCGTCCACCTGCTGAGAGTGAAAAAAATAATTAAATAATTTATTTTTTGTTTAAACTATTATATACTTGTGGCCTACACTAAACTACCACAACCAATATCTATCAATTCCAAGACTAGTTCAACTTTTTGGAGAGAATTGAAACAAAATCCCGCTCAATATTTTGTCTCGTTCTTTTAATGATGATTATAAAAGGACTTCATTGATGTTGGAGATAGATATTATTAAAAATAAAAAAAATTCAACTATTTTGGAAATTTAATAAATAAAAAATAATTATAAGGTTTTTTAAAACTTATTATTATTTGTTTATTACTTCATTTATCTTGTATTTTTAAAATAATTATATCTATATAAAAATTCAATAAATAAACTATGGGAGACAAGCACAAGAAGACCAAAAATTAGAGATATTCACTATTAAAATTCAAAAGAGATCAAGTAAAACTCATTCACAAAATCACAGACATATATTTTGAGGCTCTTCAAACATAATCAAATTGGTGTGTTTTCCCCCTTGAATTTTTGCACGCACCTTTATTTATTTTTCTATCCATCTGCTTCGACAATAATTGGTTCAACGTCTTCTCTAGTTTCAACTTGATCAATGTCCCTGCTTGAATCTTGCAAATCTTGAGGCGCTTTTGGTTCTAAGGATTCCAATATACTCATGTCAAAAAGATAACGTGGTCTAGTCTTAAGAGCAACATGCCAGTCAGAGTCGATAGGGTCTTCAACATAAAAGCATTGTATGGCTTGTGATCCAAATACAAACGGATCGGTTGGGAGAGACAACCTATGAAAAATCAATAAAATGAAACCATAATAATCATTTCTTACCCCCACGAGTAGAAGATCTTTCATCTACTCAATCACATTCAAATAAAATTAATGTCCTGCCAAGATGGTAGTCCAACTCTATTATGTCATTCAATACCCCATAATAGTCCATTGTTCCAACAGACAGATTTTTATCACTTCTACTAGAGTAATGCACACCCTCCGCAGCCACATATACACTACTAGTTTGATTTTTCCCACGGTCATCAATGGATTTTACCCTAAATCGAAAACCATTCGTTATGTACTTGCTATAACGGCTTGCCCAACGGCTGGGACCAGCAGCCAATGCACGAAGATCATCCTGCTAGATTGTTCAGCATCCAGCCCAATCAACTTTATATCGCAAAGACTTACACTTTTCCTACACCAATCTCCAAAAGATGCAAAGGTTTCTCGTTGTGCTTGATACAACGTTTGTCTTCTAGGATAATTTCCGATCACATCTTCCTCGTGAATACCGTCAACCATATCAAGTGAGAAACAATTACTATATTATCTATTAAGGTTACATAGAATGAAGTGGGTGTAATAAAACCATATTTGGCCAGGGCACATACCAAAAATATGGTTGCATTTCATCACAATTGATAAGAACGTAACGATGTGCACACTCCCAAAGAGCATGATCCATGTGAAATACATTAGCAGTGCTTAATGGCTTCCCATGTCTGCTAATATTGGTATTCCTCCTCGTTCATTACCTTGTGCACATTCAAAATTACGACCAGGTATATTTCGGCGTGTCTTCTGACAGGACCCACCCCTAATCCCCCGGGATTAAGGGCTAAATCCCGATCCCGTCTAACTTATGCATGACACGTAGGCTAAACTGACGTCCAACCTTCATGTAACACGTAAGTCGGACAAGGGATTCTCGATCCAACCATCCAAAGGTAACCGGACTTCCCAGAGTGTACCGAACTACTGTGGATCGTATGTGTGATGTCTCCGTCTCTCTCGATCAACAGCCCGTGCCACAACAACCTGGAGGGTATCGAAAACACGAAAGGACTGTGAGTGGACAAAAATAAGGTATAAGTTCAAAAACAGTTAACAAAATACACAAGTACATTTATACCCTCCGTTTCAAAAACCAATGCATACATATCAAATTCATGTCATAAGACCATGTACGAAAACCAAACACATTTTCCTTTTTCTCAAATCCCGGGCCTCAGCCCAAAACCATCGAAAACCATTATAACCAACGAGAACCATCCTTGAAAACCGTCATCATCAGTCACAGAGAAAACCAAAACATATTGAACCACATTTTCATCCATCGAACCTGCTGGATCTATCTGAGTCTTTAAACTCAATCCAGGCCTCAATATAATCCGAGTCTTTAAACTCAACAGGCCTACAGGGGAAATATCAATATATCCGAGTCTTTAAACTCCCGAGCCTTTAAACTCAATCTGGGTCTTTAAATCCAATTCGGGCCCGTCCCCCGTAAATCATAATCAAGGTCTTTAAACCCAATAACCAGATCCAGAAAATCCAATCCAAAACCACTTAAAAACCATTTTCCATTTCCGAATCTGAATCCGCAATCTCATCAGGATCCCGAATCCAAACTCATAACTCATATCCATCTCCTTTCCAGATCCGAGTCTACAACCATCATTCCGTAAGCCGGCATCCGGAATAACCATTCCGAACCCAAACCCGGAATCCACTTTCAAGTCCCAAATCGAGTCCCGAATCGTCATCCAGAATTCCGATTCAACAACCCGAAAATCACGTTTCTCAAAACCACTTTTTGAACTAGGCTTCAAGCCCGAAAACCCTTTTCCGAAAACACTTTTCCGAAATCCTTTTACTTTCTTTAGAAATCAAATTGTATTTCAAATCCCGAAATCAAATCATTAAAATCAGGTTCAAATCACAATATCCATCAAATCTTGTAAAACGTGAAATACCGTCATTTCCTCGAAAAACGTGCACAAACAGTAAACCAACACAATCATAAATCAAATCATAGAATCTAGTATAGAAAACATATAAAAACATATATGCATGCATCAAGAGTTAGAAAGCAAAGTCCACTCACAGACCATTCCGACATCGCCTCGATACGCGTGCACGTACGCCGTTCCCGGCCATTCCGCTATCCTCGGCTTTCCCGAACCTGTCCAAATCCCATAAAGAGGTCACTAACTACTTCACAAAGGTCATACTAAAGTCCCATAATTTTCCCGTATTTTTAACTATTTTTAATCGAGCCCTAAAACTTTTGGACAGTCTGAAACATATCGAGCCGATATCCGATTGACTCGAAACCAGCGCCAAAATGTTCGTTACATCGAGTACTTTAAAATTCATGTTGGAAACTTCCTTGGAAACCATGCCACGCGCCCACACGCGCCGCCCAAAGGGGAAGCGCGTGGGCCTCACGCGCGACTACTGTTCTTCTTCTACCTTAGGACAAACTGGTCCAGTTGGACCGGACCGACGTGAGCAGTTCGACTGGATTTCTTGCTTCTTTTAGTCCCGTTTTGAATCCTAGGTAGCCTATTAATTTCGTCCGTCCCTTTCCTATGTCTTCACATGATCAAATCAAGAACATGAGATGAATTTGTTACCTCCCAAATCGAAAAATACAAGTCCACATCGTCCTTCTCTGTTCCTGCGATTGTAACCACCATTGTCCCTCCTTTCAAGCTTATTCGAATCCTTAAGTTCTCTAGACCTTTATCCAATCAATAAATATGAGTAAGAACCTATAAAACTGAAAGTGCCATGTTTGGGTTCTTACAAAATCCACGGCAAGTTACCTAAAAAAATCCATCTTAGGCGTCGACTTTCGAGCCCCTTGCATCTGTCACGATCTCCTTTCCCCTTTTTGTTCATAGGACTTAGTCGATTACTAAGAATTCGACGAGATAGGTTCACTGTCCCCTGTTCCGCGTGAGTCGAAGACCGCCGTCCACGACAATCCCTGGGCCGTGCCCCCTTCACACTCATCTCTCTGTCTCTGTTTCTCACCCTCATCATATAAATTGGACTCTGTTTTCATCACTCCCCTGGACAGCACAGCCATCACACTCCCCTGTTTTCTCTCTATCGTCACCCGTGCACACACACAAGCTGTTTAAACGAGTTCAACGCGGTGGACGATGCTTCTAAGCCCATCCAGAGAGGGCCACGCGTCCAAAATCATGTGGCCACCTTCTCTAACAGCTGCCAAGTGTCCACTACCCATTGCACACAATTTCCTAGGCTGGAAATGACCAATTTACCCTTAATTGTACAAATTACCAATTTACCCTTCGTATTTCTAGGCTCATAACTCCGTTATCCGAACTCCAATTGACACGTGCCACCTGTCGTTATACTCAGGACATCGAGACCTGTTTAACGGTCATTGGTTTGCATGAAGAAAACCTGTTATGCAGAAAGTCAACAAATGCCCCTCTTTTAACCTAACTACGAAAGTGCCCTCAACCTTCCGAACATCATAACTTCCTCCTCGGATGTCGGAATTGGGCGTGCCACCTGTCTACGGACTCGTGACGTCCTGAACTACGTCACGGTCATCGGTCAATGCCCAATTGACCGTCCGAACTAAAAGTCAACATTTTGCCCATCTAGGGGCAAAATCGTCATTCTTCGCCAAAGTCCAAACGTAACCAACTAAACACCGATTACCTTAGCTAATCCGTTACTAATCACTTCACTAATCCCGACTCCTGGGACGGGTCGTTACATCTTCACTGAGTCCCTGAGATGCATTGAGCCAAACGACAAACAATCTTCTCAGTTACATCCTTCTGCAATGCATCCTTGGACAATTCTTATTTCGTACGAACCCCTTCAACGTCTGAAAGTACCTGCACATACAAAAGGTATTTTGAGTAACCCTCCGAAATCAAAATATATCATAGATTTAGTAACATCATTGACTTAACATATGCATAACTACCTCTCAATAGGATACGTCCACCTGAGTGAACTGGACCAGCTACCACAGCTTCCTCAGTAAGATGAATTGCCAAGTGTACCGAAATTCCAAAGAATGTCGAGAGCATTATCTTTTCAAGCTTGCATAACGTAAGAGAAATTTGAATTGACAACCCCTTAAAAGACTCAACCGTTCCATTTTTTGAACACAATTGCCTAAAGAAGGAACTTAGCTCTAAAAGGACTTAAACATTTTTTTTCGGTAGACTTCGACGTATAGCCAATGGAAGCAAAGTTTCCATAAGCACATGATAGTCATGGATTTTCAAATCATTTAGCTTTCTTGTTTCCACATTAACACAATTAGCCACGCTACAAGAATAGTTGTTTAGTAATCTAACATATTTCAAAATTGTACAAAAATTTTGCTTCTCAGCAACTGTCATACGAAGGCAGTCTCATCTTCTATCTACCATTTTCAACATAAGTAGGACATGCCAATTTCCCCTTCATACTCCATCCTGAGAGCATAGCATACGCTGGAAAATCATTAATGGTATATAAAAGAGCAGCTCGCATGGTAAATCTTTGTTGTTTAAACCAGTCGCATGCTATATAAAATCCCCGATTTTCTATTTCTGGGTTTCTTTCTCCATACCCAGATTTTCTACCGAAGCTCCCATTCACTCCATACCTAGATTTGTACATGGAAGGTGAAGGCTAGGGTTTGCAGGACTCAATCTACTACTCACTCTCTCTCACAAACTACGATTGTCATTTCAATTAGGTGAAAAAGAAAGAAGATGAAACCAAGATTCACCCCGATTCACTACTGATTGTTCATATTCCTTTTTAATATTTTGTTTTTAGAACTTTTAATCTTAAATTTTATATAAATAATTAAATAACCAATCACGTATTGGCACGTAAGCATTTTTAACGCAGTTACTAATTGGGCTAATGGAATGGAGCAACGGTTCTACCAAATATGTAGTCGTGGCAGTACATTGGAACTTAATCCGTTTCGAGTAACAAAGTGATATTTAATGTCTGGTGAGGGAGTAAAGTGAATAATAAGCCTTCTTATCTAGGGTTTCATAATTTGGGAACTCAAAGCACAAAAAGAAAATAAAAGAACTATCCCGCATTGATTTCTTGGTATTTTTTCTTAGGGCTTATAGGTAGGGCTTTTTTGTTTTATTTTTTATTTTATTTAGTTTTGCTCTTTCTCTTAAATGATTTTTTACCAAAGAGATTTAATTATATGGTTATTAACTTGGGTATTATAATCTAATATGGATTGGGTATGGTGTAACGCCCCGAACTTTTCATTAATTGTAAAATCGGAAAAATTCATGTGAAATGACCATTTTGCCCCTATTTAGGAAAAAATGTTGACTTTTGACTCGAGACACTATTTGGACTTTGATCGAGGCCCATTATGTAGATCGAGATGTCATGAGTCTGTAAACAGACGACACGTTGAAAATTAGTACTATTCATGCATACCGAGGACGTGTACAGTTGGTAGGATTTAATTAGTTCAAACATCTAAATTGGACCAATTGATGAGTGACAAGTGTCACTCATCTAATTGGCCCAAGCCCCTAAATTATGGGTTCATTGTATCATCTTCATTCATCCTCTTTGTTTCATTCCACCCGAAAACCAAAACCCACACAAACCTAACCCAACCATCAATCCAACATTTTCTATGTTTGCTTGAGAGAGAGAGAGAGAGAGAGAGAGAGAGAGAAAGGGAGGCTGAGAGATAACATAGACAAGACTGAGCACGACGGACGAACCAAAGCCCAGGTAAAAACCCAAAACCCAGTTTGGATCAAATTTTGAATTCAATTTCTAGGGTTTGTTAGGCTGTTTTGATGATCAAAGAATGTTCCTAAGGACTAGACAAACTCATAGGGATCATTTTCGTGGATTGTGGTGGCTGGAACTACCCAAAAAGCAAGGTTAACACTTGCCCAAATTGCATCAAGCATGGAAGGTACTTTCTAGACCTCTTTAGCTCATTTTGAGTCCATGGATCCCTTCTTGGGATCATTACGATCATTTAGGAACAAAAATGGTGAAAAATGGTTGAGAGATGAGTGAGATAGGTCAGGGTCGGGTCGCAGGTCAAGTCAACCTGTTATAGAGAAACGAGTCTACCCGGCTCAAGGCTGACGATGATGACATGGCAGTCCATGTCATCATCTATCAGAAACTGTTATTTCATGTGGCCAATTAGGTGGTGCCACATGGCAAACTGTCAGACACAATCAGTAGCTAACGTGTCACCACGTGGACCAATCGGGTGGTGCCACATGGCAAGATGTCAGAGGTGTCAAGGGACACATGACAGGACACATAGACTAATCAGAAAGTAACACGTGTCAGGTGTCAAACCTGTCAGGTTGACGTTATCATGATGTTAACCATTAACCAATAATCGATGACGTCAATGTTAACTTTGCTGATGCCAGCATTGACCGGAACTTTGACCTACACGTGGGCACAAATTTTGAGGTTAAATCGATCTTGTTTAATAGGTTTCGATGTTCTGAATCCAATAGTGGTGGTTTCAGGTCGATCAGAGACCGTTTTCTTGGTCATTTAGAAGTTTTTAGCCTTGAGATGCGTGTCGAGGACGCATTTCCAGTATCGAGCTTTGTGAGGGTTTAGCATATGAACTTGTATAGCATATTAGTGACCATTAGACATGATTTGAACAGGCCCAGAGACTTTGGAATAGCTCGGTGATAGATATAACGATGAGGTTTAGCATGTAGCGTGGACCGAGTATGAGTTGACTGTTTATTTTAGAACTGAAATGCATGCATAACTATTTTGAATGCTTTATTAAATGATTTAAATTGAAATGTTTTGATATTCTTATTGAATGATGATGTGTATTGTAATCATCGGTTTATGAAATGTTTTACGAATTTTCGTGAAAACGAGGTTTTGGGTTTGAGACCCGATGGAATGATGATTTGACTTAGATTTAGAGTCAACGGAAATTTAAAATTAAAGAATGCATTTCAACTGTATTTAATTAACGATAAATCAAGATTTATAAACAAGTTTTGGACACGATTTTTGGGTGGCTTTGTGGAACAGATTTGTGAGCATTATGTCTCGGGCATAGGCCCAATTGAACAGTGTTTAATCTGATTTGAGACATAAATGATTTTAATATGATTTTCACTGGATTTGGTTACGGTTCCACATATACCATCCTAGGTGAGTTGGTTAGTCTCCTCTAGACGTCGAGGATCCTGGAGTAATCGCGGTGCACTACTTGAGATGAGTGACTCCGATAAGAGGCTCAGGATCAGGAGTGTGAGTTTATCATATCATTTCTCAGACGCGGTAGATCCGAGGCAGGCACCCGATGTTGATATCACCTCGGACGACATTGAGTTGGGTCTTGGGGAAGTACTCAGAGATGAGACCCCGAGTTGTACGCGTAGCATTGGAAATCGTGACTGGTTTTGAGATAGATATGGCGGATGTCGAGGCATCATGGATGCCTGAGGATTGGTTATATTGTGTGTGTTTTACCGATGTGTGTGTGTTCAAATCTGTATGTATATAAGTATGTGTATGATTTGACCTTTTTTCATACGATTTATCTTAAATGCATACATGTTTACAAACGGAGGGTAAACTATATATGTTTTCAAAATGAATTTATAACTTATTGATTTTTGGTCCACTCACACTTTTACTGTTTTATTGACCCTCCAAGCCGTGATACAGAGACAAGGGCGGATATTGAGGCTGAGACATAGATAATACTGCTGTGTACCTGACACCCTACGGGGTCGGTTTTTAGTACTTGTATTATACTGACATATATATATGCTCGATCATGTATAATAGATACGTATCCCTTGTCTGACAATGTGGTAGTGTAATTTGTATGTTTATATTTGAACCCTTAAAGGGTATTTTCGGTCTTATGAGTATGATTGTCAGACGGGAGCATGACACATTCCCCTATGATTCCTGGGGGATCGGGACGGGTCCTGTCATATGGCACTATAAGCAGGCATTTGGAGTTTTCTTAGGGGTGCTTATTTCATTGTTTATTTGTGTGATTTTCATAAATAATTTGGATTCAGCCCAATAACCGAGTATTTGGTGTTTTCTTGCTCAGGTCATCTGCAAAATGTATATCAATGGTACCATACTGTTTAATTTCTTCATTTTTAACCATATATTTTCATTATGGATGAAAATTTGAAACTTTATGATACATGGATATCAAAGGTAACAGACTGTTTAGGAAAAGGAGGGAAGAAGGTTGGCTTCCTGTACTAAGGAATTATTATTTTTACTCTACACTCCCATCACATATGTACGGTACAACTATGCCTTTTTGCTTGGTCATAACATATCTTCTACACTTCAAAAAACTGAAGATATCTTCTCAGCTATTAAAAAATTTCCTCTTCTTGGTCTTATATACTCTGCGCTCATATCAAATCTTTGAGGCTTTAGTTTTCCCTCTCTCTTTAGTTTGATTATTCATATTCACTTATTTTGTATGGGGCTTTCAATGTGTAATGTACTAATGGTTCATGTGAGGGAAATATTACTGTATTATACTTCTTGGGGCAAGAATAAAAGGAAGAAGCATGAGTAAGTTGTAGGAAATGACGTATGTATATTATTATGTGAGGGAAATTTCCTTTACATTAAAAAAAATGACTACCTAAAAAATGAAAATTCAAAATCTCTCTAGTTAGGCATATTTGTTATGTAAAATTTAGTTTGTATATTATACAGTTTTATTATATGATTTGGTCATTTTTATACTTGATAATTGTAAATATGAAATAACGAAATCTTGGATAACGCAACAAGACACGTGGAGCGCGCCGAAAAGCCTCACACATGCGCGGAGCCGCCTGCAGTGAGGCTAATTTAATTTAAAACAGTTTTATATTATTTATAAATGATTAATTAATTAAATAAATTATTAAAACTATGTTTTTTTAAGTACTGAACTTTTACCCGACCAACAAGCTCATTCGTCATGTAAATCCGAAGTAGGACGTTTATTGCTGAGAGTTTTTATCAATTTAGTCAGTGAAATGTCTTCATCGAGCAAAAGTTATTGACTTTTTGCTATTACTCGATGAACCTTAGGCAACGGAGTCGTGCATTGAGCAACTTTATGTTACCCATCGAATGCCCTATTTTCATCGTGCAACATCAAAGCATATAATATTGAATTTCATACTCAAAACAATATTCCACAAACTAAGGGAAGAAGAGAATATTAATTGCATATTGCATATGCCAGTTGCAACCATCTTATTCTTCAATTAATATTAATAGATAACAGTAAATTTTTAGAATCGTAACTAATTAATGAAAAGCAGCTTAGTTACATGGTCGATCATCAATCTGCTTTCAAAAAATACATGTATAATAGATAAGCTGTTTAATTGTTATCGTACCAGAACTGTTTCTGAAGATTGTCAACCTGCTTTTCATCAATCTGGAATGCCTTGGCTAGAACATCGGGGTTGATGGGAGGGTTGGACCCGAAGACGGCATTGGCGATGGTGATGACTCCAGGGTTCTGGCTGCTAAGAGCAGCAAGGGCTAGGGCGTTGGAGTGTCCCACATTGAGTTGGAAGTGAATGAGACCCTCTGGGAACACAAACACGTCTCCCTTATACAACACTTTGGTGAATAGCTTGTTCTTTTGGCCATTAATGTTGGAGGTCACAAAGCCAACGTAGAGTGAGCCTTCGAGGACGACGAGGATTTCCGTGGCACGAGGGTGGATGTGAGGAGGGTTGAGGCCGTTGGGTGCAAAGTCTACACGAGCCGCGGATATCCCAAGAGTGTTGAGTCCTCCTATTTGCTCCACATTCGCCGGTGTCACTATTGAACCCAGTGGATTTGAAGTGTTTCCCGCGTTTCGGAGCCCATCGAAGAAGAAATCATTTGCTGACACTAGCATCGGGTCTTTGCAGAATTTTCCATTCACAAACACTGCTTAATCACAAAGAAATCAATCATATATCCAACATTTACTACATAATTAAATTATATAACACGTGCATGGAATGGATAATTAATAATGCATGATCAGCAATGCGCGCAATATGAAACACATAATAATTAAGCTATGCATGCAAGTACGTACGAGCATTTTGGGTGTTCTTAACTGCGACGCAGAAGTCCTGAAGGGGACTGGGGTCTGAGGCAGAGACAAGGAGGAGGGTGGCCAGTGCTAACATGGCAACACCAGTTGCAGGGAAATGAGCACCTTTCATGATCATCATAATATCCGGAATTTCGAAACCTAATTAATAAAAATTAGATTATGATTCTTGGTTGAGCTAGAGAATAAGAGATGATTGAAATTGTTGCTGGAACTTGTGTATTTATAGACATATATAGAGAGACTGATGAACTGGTCTTGGATTTCCATGTCAATTGCGGCAGGTAAAGACTAAGGATTAATACTGGAAGCAGGTAACGACTAATTATTTATCTTATATATAGGTAGGATTGATATTTAGACCGAATAGCAGGTAAAGACTCGGTTGCGAAGGTCTATAAAGTGTGTATATATATAGTAATAGTTATGAAGAAGGTGGAACTGTGTTGGACTTGGACCGATACAAAGAGAGAGAGAGAGATATATAGAAAATGAAGCCAATATTAATATATTATAGTTGAAGTATTCCAATGTGTTACGGATTCAATTATTCAAAATTAGAGAATGAGGATCACATTCTGTTTTTTGAATCATTCTCATCATCAAATTAATTAATATATATGCTGCCAATGTACCGGGCACAATCCACACTATGACAAAACAGTCATTAGACGACCATAAAAAATTATCGTATGAAAATAATAAGCAATATTTATGTGTAAGTGACATTTATTTGAAACGTATTAGATGACAGTTTTTTTTTTCGTATAAAATCTAATCAGGCGATGGTTGTTCAAAAAACTGTCGTAAAAATTTAAAAACTGTCATCTAAAATATAATCAGACGACCCTTTTTAATAGATATTATCACCTGATTATATCATAGAAGAGAGTTTTTTACTCTTGCCTAATTTTTAAAAACTGTTGTCTAAAATGTAATCAGACGGCCGTTTTTAATAAAAACCATCGTCAGATTATGTCAAAGATGACGGTTTTAGTTGTTGCCTATAATGTAAAAATTGTCGTCCAGAATATAATTATATAACGTTTTTTTAATAAAATTGTTATTTATGATAATTGTAGACAACGGATTTTCAACATCGTCTAAGACAAGGCTCATTTTGTACCTATTAATTATCATATTTCATAATTTGATTTATATGATAAATTACTTTCAATCACATATATAAATTCTTTCGAAAAAAATCATATATAAATTTTGAAATAACATCCAAACATTATTTTAATAAATAAATCATCTAATCTCCAAAAATACAATGAAAAATATTCGAAAGTAGTACATGCAATTCAATTGTAACTAAGCATTGCACGCTATCTAAACCGGCCTTCGCTACATAGTTCCCTAAAAATTCTGCCCAATTTCATGGATCAATCCATTTTTCAAATTTTGGGTCTACGCCCAAAAGCATCGGTTATGTCAAAATCTTGCAAAACGTACCATTAAAATCATTCATAAAACCATATAAATCTCAATCAATCAAATATCCTCAAAGCATATGAACATGTTATTTCAAATTTAGAACCAACTTCCAAAATTCTATTTTGAAGCCAAAACTTATAACTATTTCCTCGTTACTTCTTTTATATATATACAACATCATCATATCATCAAGTTATCAATTATCTCTCATCATATATATCATCATCATTATCATCATGTCATCTTATCATTATATCATCTAATATCATGCCATCATGCCATCATACTATTATACCATTATCAAGGCATTATTTCATCATCATCCATCATATATATAGAAACATTTGTACATTTCCGTAACTCCACAAAATCATCAAAAATTCACTCTATCATAATCCATTTATTATCTCATATGGCATCACGTTCACATAATATTCATATCTTAGGAACAACCATCCATTATCCTAGCTCTGGTACCAAGTTGATAGGACGTGTAAGACCCGTGTCCTAGAGGGAACAGTGAATGATCCCACATTCTTGAGAGGGGAATGGTGATGTGTCTTATATGTGTAGGCACACACCTATCTAGAACTAGGCCTCTTGGGAGCTCACTGGCTTTGGATTCTGAGACAACTCCAAAGTTAAGCGAGTGGAGGTTGGTGCAATCCCATGATGAGTGACCCACTGGGAAGTTGCACCGTGAGCTCCCGAAAACAAAACCATGAGGGCGAGATCCAAAGCGGACAATATGGTACTAGATGGGACGGGTCCTGGCAAGATGCGTCCCTAAAATCCGTGAAAATCGAACCGGTTCTGCTCCCGTTCGACAATTCGAATCAGACTAGGGATTTCCTAACACACTTACTTGCATTAGATATTGGGAACAAAATCCACCGATTGTCGAATACCGCTCACATCCAACCCACTCCCCCAATAAATAATAGAAATTGCTAATCGAATCATATCCAAGCCTCGTTTCATTATTGTACTTTACTATTATGAACCATTTGGTCAATTTTCTATAAGGTATTTATATAATCTTTTAAATTAATTCACATAATAACTCAAGCTAAGAATCTTCTTTGCTAGCATTAAACCACGAATTAAAACAATTATGGTTAAATTAACCAATTTTCTCTTTAACCAAGTATAAACATAAGAATAAACATAGTATAAACAACTAAGGTTAAACTAAGAATCTCATTTTAACCAAGTATAAACATAACCAAACACAATCGTCTTCAACATTTATTGATTGTCACACTACAAGAAATATAAGTCAAGACCACTATTAATTAATAGTGTCTTTTGATGCTAAAGGCACAAATTATTGTGCCCAATGACCAATGGCCACAGTGCAGCCACTAATGGATGGTCGGTGCACTAGGTGGCCGTCGTTATTGCTAAAGGGCACAAAAGCACTTACTGTGCCATTAAATATAGGCACAAATAAAAATTTATTTGGTGTCCATAGATCCAATATAATATAATTTATTTTTGAGTACAAATGTGCTTTTTGAAACATTTATAGATTTGTGTCTTTTGATAATGTATACAAATCTGTATACAAACAATTATGTACAATCTTATACAAAATTGATTGTATACAAATTTGCTACATAAAATTGTTATTTAAAACTTAAAGGACCATCTCCAATAAAAATAAATTGATCACATTTTATGGGAAACATCATTCATCAGTACAAAATAAGAAACTAGGTGAAAATAAAAAAAAACATCCATTAAATACCAAAATAAGAGAAACATCATCCATCGGTATGAAACCTCCCTAGAATATACATCATCCACTAGACATACAAAATGAGCTAGTTCAGATTATGACATCAGCCGCTTTAGATGCAGAAACCAACTCAAAATGAAACCTGTACATAGACTTGAAATTCAACTATACATCTACATTTACATATCCAATTCAAAGTGAACTTCCCTAGATATAAAAAGCCACAAGGGATTGATCAATTCCAAAAAGTCGTGGCTGTGATTCCATGGCAGTACTTAGATGTTCCATAAATGCGTCATTATCCCTTGTCAAATAGTTCTCCATCTATGTGATAAACATTTATGAAACAGTAAACACCATCATAGAATGAGCCTAGCATAATTAACATTTATGAAACAGTTAACACCATCATATAAAGAGCCTAGCAGCCATGTGCTAGTTCTAAGTGATAGGGTGTGTACGAAAATTCATCAATCAATAACAAAGATAATCAAACGACATCAAGCAATTAAAGAACACAAAGAAACCGGAAAGAAACTTCAAAGATGATCGAAGTCAATGGCTCAACCAGAGAAAATAAGCTTATATAATTATTGTAAGATTTTACTTACATTTTCCTGGAGCTTTAGACCAGCTTGCTTGGCTAGTACCTATATACATGAGATTAAGAAAACTTAACTATCATTAAAATAGAGACGACTTTAGTGAAAAACTAGCAAGAAAGGCGCGCGATGCCGCAGATTATAAAATAGTTTTGAAAATATATTTTAAAATATATAACATAATTTCTGACAATGAATAGATTGAAAGTAATTATTTATAATTTTTGTCAATCCCAGATTAATAGTGTAATCCCAATCCTAGATTCCTAGAATATTACTTACCATTCAAATATTTTCTATCTAATAATTTACCCAGACACAAATTGACAAAAAGTATTGAACATCCCAACCATTGAAACCAAATTTTAGAGGGAAACCATGAAGAATGAGCAGAAATCAAATTTCAAATATATCAAACATAAAACTTCAAGCATAAAATCAATTTTAACATGGAAAAAAAAAGGATAAAATCAATTTAATAAAAATTTCATTAGATTTCTAGAAAACTGAAAAACCAAAAGTTCACTCTAAACCCTAAACTTTACATAGATTATGACTTCACAAAGGAGAAACAATGTATTAAAATGAAGAAAACGGAAAAATGAACTCTCTTATACCCACCATTTTTTCGAATACGATGAAGGTAGTTTTCCATCAAACTGAGAACCTTCAGGTGGAGCACCTGCCATCAAACTGGGACAATGTGGCTACTGTGTAATAGAAATAATAGAAAATAATAAATGTTTAAAAAGCATGAAAATTCATTGTCCTCGCAATATCACATATATATTTATAAGATATTACCTCTTTTGGAAACTGTTTTGTTATGCTAGTATTCTTTCTTATTATAAAATCTAAATCGGATGGAAATTGACTAATCAACACCTGAATAAAGATAGTGAATTAATTAGGGAACCATTCAAATAACATCACAAATTGGGGATTCTATTGAGGGGCATAATTCAATTTAACATCACATATTGGGGATTCTATCGAATTAGGGCACAATATAAATACTAAACTGAAGAAGATAGAAGAGCATACCAAAGAGCAACGGTACCGAGGCGGTAACAATGAGGTTTCTTGACTCCGTCGGTCATGGGTGCGGATTTTCTAGCAGCCTATAAGAAATTCAGAAGGAACGAAGATAATTTAGATCAGCACAATTAGTAAGCATAATGCTATATGATGTTAAACCGAAGTATTAAAAAAAGGCAGAAGTAAATTAACAAAGAAACATGCACGACAATGAAGCCAAAAAATAAATTCCCTATGATGATATTTAAACATGCAAGAAACATGCAGGTCCCATATTCAGTTGGGTTACAGAAGTAAATTTTTTGGCTTCGTTGTCTTTTGACTTGACATCCTCTTTTATGATGTTTTTTGCTTGCTAAACATAAATTCCCTAAAACCCAAAATCCAAACCCGAAATCCAAAAAGTTGAGAAAGGAAAAAGGCCAGAAGAGATGGATAACACAGAGGAAGACAAAATCGAACGATGAAGAATAGTGATGTAAAATCCGTATCTATTCGAATACAAACTATTTAATCACCAATCTAGAAAACGGAAATGTTATGGAGAATATGAAATAGAAATGGAAAATAAAAATAAACTGTTAATAAGGCCATCAACAGACAACTGCGAATGAAAACTAAAGTGTGTTCCTCAGGACTTTACTTGCACAAAACTGAATATTTCAATGGGAACATGAAACATAGAGGTAGTGATTGGTTTTACCCTAAACCCTTAACAATGAAAAACAGAAAATTGGTAAGGAATTATGATTATTCCAAAAAACCAAACACTACCTCATAAGCCTATTAAGTTACATGTGCAATATAAGGAAGCAAAAACAATTTACAAAAAAATAGAAGACGTAACGGCTTTAACCCCAAATCACGAAATCTTAGGTCATGCAAATCATAAATTTTATGCATATTTAGAAGGAAGGCACAACCAATTACAATACTGAAGGAGAACAACACAAAGCAACAAACACATGATTGTAACTTTATGATAAGTATAAAAATATGTATAGTAAATACCTATCATTAGAGAATATGCATATTTGAGTAATCTATTTTGAATTAAGGACACTTATGTTGAAAGGAAACCTATCATTAGAGAATATGTAAATACCTATTACACTTTCCAATAAAGAACAATAATTTAAATTTGAATTTTTAAGGAAACTTATGTTGAAAGGAAAAAAAGCTCGAACTCACATTCTTGAGAATGGTAATGAACTCTTTCCGAGACTACTGTTCTCTGTTACATGATCATAATTAAACAAAATAAATGGTAACAAAATATAAAATTATTCGAAAAATAGAGGTAGGCAATAATGCTTTGAGAAGTCCAGGCTTGAGGGACGTTAGATTGAGAGAAGCATTGTATAAGCATTGTCAAAGCAAATCAAGCAGTCGCAGCCTCATAAGTACCTATTGCAAATTAAGTTGCAATTTCATTATAGTTTATATGGTACTAAAAGAAAGCAAGAGTGGAGAACAAAAGAAATAGATATTAGTTTCATTACAGGGTAAGATATTTCTGTGTAAAGACCGCAATAGGCCACTACTTCATCATTACCATTGCGTGTGTAAAAGACAATAACCAAATCAGAGTAAGAAAAGAAACCAATGGAACATAACATTAACATTTACGCAAAAACTAACAGTATAGAACATAAATTCAGGTGTACATGAAGCTTTAAGAAAAGGCATCAAGACCATACAAAAATGGAGAAAACCAGTCAATTTATACAACTCCAGTTTCATGGAATAACAGTGATAGCATACAATAGATTGAAAAGAATATTAATACTATACCACTGCTAAGTTATTGTACAATTGCCCAGCTGAGCCCTGTCACAAAAGTTGAAATACCACACTATTGAAAACTATTGCATAATATCCAACAAACAATTTAAGAGGCAAAGAAACTAACAGCAAATTGAAAACTATTGCATAATATCCAATTTTAAAGTTGCTTATAAAACTAAACGAAGCAAAAGTGTTAAGGAAAAATTAACAAAAAACAATTTAAGAGGCAAAGAAGTTGACAGCAAATTGACGACAAATGAAATAAAAATCTCAAATATAAAGAATGCGTACTTCCTTATCATATTGACATCAACATACTTATTGTCGTTCATCAGTGGCTAGAATTGAGTACAATAGGAAATTCAATGAACTCATCAAAATCCTAATTTAGGAATTAATAGCCAGCACAACTGCATAAACAAAAAATGCATTAAATTTTTACCTAAAACAAAGATGTTGAGGAGGACGAACGAATTGCTGATGTTGCTACGGAGTTTGGAACGACCGAACGAAAATGTTGAGGAGGATGAACGAATTGCAACGAAAATACCCACACCCAAATGATCAAGTCAGAGAGAAGGGCGAGGAAGAGAGGCGAGGGAGAGAGGCGAGGGAGAGGCGATGGTGAGGGAGGGAGAGGCGGAACGGGAAAATACCTCCAAATTCCAGATTTATTTTTTTATTTTTATTGTTATATTTAATTGTTAATTATTTAATTAATAAATAAATTTATATCACAAATGGACAATTGTGATTAAACTATTTAGACGGCTCAGATGGGCTATTAAAAATAGGGAAATTTTTGGGGGTAAAGTTTGATTTTGTATGCTAAAATAGTGCGGGAATTAAAAGCAAAATGCGGGAAATTAAAACAATAAAGACACAAATATACATTTGTGTCCTTTGGTGCACTCTATACGCACGATCAATTGTGTCATCTCATAATGAGAGTCGTGATAAAAGGTTTGGTGCCTATTGTATCAGTCGTTGGCCACAAATAATTGTGTTTTTTTTCATAAACATAACATACCGAAAACATTAGTGCTTAATACCATAAAATAGGTCACTACAATATTATTTGTGTCCTAAACATACCGAAAACAATAGAGGACACTAACACCATTTTGGTGCCATCAACAATTGTGGCCTAAACTTATATTTCTTGTAGTGTCAAGGACTCTATAGACATAGTTTTAACCACCAATACTTTTCTAAATGAAGATTGGAAAATAATAATAATAATAATAATAATAATAATAATAATAACAACAAATGGAAATTTATAATAAATGTGCAACAAATCCTTACAAATTTCCTTCATGAATAACTTTATTATTAGGGCTTTAATAATCAGATTAACCCAAATTAGGATTCTCAAATTCCCTACACACAATGGCTAATTGGGTTGTAACCATATTATAGACATAATTTAGTAAATATGGTAATTAACTTAAAATTTGACATATTCATGCGATGTCCAACTGATTCGGAAATTTCATCAATAAATTCATAATTTTGAAACAAAACTTTATCATGTTGACCAGACCGCCGAACTTCACCGTACGCGCTCCCATGCACCGGGGTAAGGTCCATGCACGTGGTGGCCATACGTCGGCAAGGTTATCCCCTACTTCGGATTTTTCTCCGCCATTCCACGACCATTTTTTACGTTTCAAATACCTAACATTATCGAAATCAACTAAAGAGGAGATCTATAAGATTAAAACGAAGGAAAACTTACATATACTCATTGTTCAATCTTGTCACCCATTGGCCATGGATTCCAAGAATAGCTCCTCTGCTTCTCCACGTCCAAGCTCATTTTTTCTAGCCTCAAGAGAGTCACACAACCTTCAGGATCACACAAGCATGTCTGTTAGTTCATTTCTTGATTTTGAGCTAAGGACTTTCCATGGAGACCTACGGGTTCATTAATTTCCTTCTCGTTTTCTCGAGTCTCAAGTTCCCCTTCATCCATACTTTCCCCTTCTTCTTTCCTCTCAGTCTTTTTCTAGCCTCCCTTTTCCCTATTTTCCTTTGTTTCCCCTCATGTTCACCAACTTTGCCATTTTGTGGGAGGGGAATTGAAGACGGATGAAGAAAATTCTAGAAAACACTAGGCCTTTCACTCAAAATTACCAAAATGTCCTAGAAGGAAAAATGACCAAAATGCCCCTAAGCTTTTCCTGACCCATAACGAATTCATCTGACCTCCAACTTTGGAGTGTCACCTTTCTATGAAATTAGGATCCTGATACCTTCATAACAGTCTTCTCGAAATTCTCAAATGATGTTCATAGCAAAAAGTCAACTATTTGACTTTTCATGGGCAAAATCATCTTTTTACCCTTCTATTTTCGAATTTTACGTTTTCTCAATATCTGGGCCTTTACATTGATGCTCGTTCGTCCTTTATTGAACATATTGATGCCTTTGTTAAGGGGTTGGGAGACCAGGAATTTCATTTCACAAGTTTTTATGGCCATCCCGAGGTTAAGGAGCGGTATTCCTCTTGGGAGTTACTTCGGAAGCTGAATTATGTGTTGAGATGTCCTTGGTTTATGGGCAGGGAATTTATTGAGGTGGAGAGTTTCTCAGAGCATAAAGGGTGGCAGTTGAGGCCCCAAACTCATATTAGTGAATTTTTTTTCAGTCATTGAGGATTGTACCCTCCAATCCTTGCCTTTCCGGGATCATGCATTTACATGGACTAACCGGTGGGCTAGAGATTGTAATGTTCAGGTCTGTCTGGATCGCGGTTTGGTCAATATGTACACTTTATTTACAAGCATGAACATTTCACATATAAACATTTGTATACCTACTAACACATTAAGAATGATTTTTAATTTCCCCGACAACGGCGCCAAAAAATTGATATGCTTGGAATACGCAAA
Source organism: Prinsepia uniflora (assembly GCA_032719365.1). Taxonomy (NCBI): domain Eukaryota; kingdom Viridiplantae; phylum Streptophyta; class Magnoliopsida; order Rosales; family Rosaceae; genus Prinsepia; species Prinsepia uniflora. The sequence continues at coordinate 61,336,724 of CM064876.1, forward strand.
TAAATCCGTAATTCAAGTATATACATATTTTAAACCCTTTTTGTGTCATTTTAGTATTAGTAAATATGGATTGTTTTTATCCGGGGAAATTAGGGAATATTAATAATATGTTAGTGAGAAAGAATAATGAATAATCAAAGAATAAAATAATGAATGAATAAAGGAATAAAAGAATAAATAATGAATAAATTAAAGAATAAATGATTAAAATAATACATTAATAAAAGAATAAAGAATTAAATAATAAAAGAATAAAGAATTGAATGGGGGGTTTTGAGAGATTGTAATCATAATATAGACAATAAAACAAGTAAAACAAATATGAAATTAATTCTACTCCTACTTTAACATTTGTACAAGTGGACTTTTTTCAAACACAAATTCTATCAACACTCTAACATTTGCATAATTTGAACATATTACAAAATTTTACTTTCACCATCTTACACATGCATACATTTTTCAATATTATAAATGCACCGAACATCGGTCATAAACACTTATAAAATGATTAACCTAATGTTTATGATTTGAATGTGTGTCAAACATTTAAATTTCTTCAATTTTCTATTAAGTGCACCGAACAACGGTCATAAACACTTAGCATAGAATTGAAGGTTAAGCACTCAAATGTATGAAGTAAATGAAGTTTGGAAAGTAAAACACATGATAATTATATTCATGTCTACAAAAGTTAGAAAGAAAATACCAACATAAATATTGAATTAAAAAAAAAATAAAACCGAAACAATAATGAGAGTTTAAGTAAGGGAGAAACAATTTACATTTTCGGAACCCAATAACAGCTTGTGATTCCGAAAATGGATGAAAACAATGAAATATTATTCACAAGATTTTCTGACAGCAGAAGAAACCTTATGAAGATGGAGAAATAAACACGAGAATGCAAACTTAAACTCTAGAATTGCAACGAAAATACTAAGCATTGGTATTTCTAAAGGAAACATACAACTTGTGTTTAGGAGCTCTCTAGGGAGAAAGTCCCCTAGCAAGGAAAATGAACCCTTATTTATAGTGAAGAAAGGGTCTTTACACTTTAAATAAAACCAAGAAAATAAATTTACAAAAGAAAAATTAAAATAAAAAATGATGACACAGTGCTGATTTTTTGGGCCATCATTCCTACAAAATCAGCATTTATGCAGTTGTGTGACTCGGCAGGTGGGAGCTGCTGGGGCTGGTGAGATTTGGTAGCCAGCTGTTGCAAATGGGTGGCTAAATCGGCGAGTAACGGCTGATAGAGGCAGGTAGGCGTCGGTGGATGTGCGCTGATAGGAACAATGACGTTTGGTAACTTGCCACTGACAGGGCAGGTAAACTCGATGCACGGGATCTAATTGAAGCAAGAGGAATTCAGTAGGCGCGCTTCGACATGGACTGGTAACATTGGCCAGTGCTTGTCGACATATCCTAGGGCTTGTCAGGCGCTGCAAACGGGTCTGGGCGTGGGTTTTGGGCCAATGATTTGGGCCTGAAGGAATTTGCAGCAGGCTGGGGTCGCTGGGCTGTTGGATTTGGGCTCCCACCAAAATTCTATGAGATTTTTGGTGGCCTCCCTAATTTCAATCATATCTTCTTCGTTAAAATTCTGATTGGGATGATTCTTTCGCCAAAATGTTCAGAATTTCATGTTTTATTTATTTCTGTAAAAATCCCACAAAATATATTTTTTCTCTAATTATTTATTATTTTAATATTAAAAGTTAAGTATAAATGGTATAAAATAATATAAAATAATGTTTAATTAACGACCTATCAGCAATAATGTGGTGGATTGTTGTCTATCTGTGCTCAATGAGGGGGTTTAATCTTACTTTGATTTCACTTAACCCTGAGGTGGACCACCCGACCCGTGTGACATAATTTAGGCCCATAGCTCCATGTTGGGTAATCTATAAGATTATTTCTAAGGACATTGTTAATCGTATGAAACAAGTGATGCCTTTGGTGATTTCTGATTTTCAAAGTGCTTTTGTTCGTCAAGGTTGATTACGGATAATATTATTGCTGTTTTGAGAGTATGCATGCTATTAGGTGGAAGGGTTCTAGTTCCCTTAGGAAGATGATTTTGAGACTTGACATGTCTAAGGGCTACGATCAAATTGAATGGTGTTTCCTAGAACAGATGATGCACAAGCTTGGGTTCTGTCTGTTAGGACAGTTAGGTTAGTTATGCAGTTTGTTATGGAAGTTAACTTCCAGCTGGTAATGAGCTGTGAAGAAAAGTCAGGTGTCACAAGCTCATTTGCTATGATTGTTTTCTGTTTTCAGTCTCTATAAAATGTATATATTGCTACCTTTTGTAAAGAACCATTGACGATTCAATTTCCCCAATACAACAGTATCTTTCTTCCTCCTTCTTCATATCTTCTTCTGGGTTTTCACTGTTCTCTCCTAGGTTTTGACGCTCTCTTCTTTGTTCGGCTCACAATGGATTATGTCTCCATGGTGACTTACTCCATCCAGATTTGGGGAAAGGTCGTAGGGAATCTTTCACTGACTCGCAGTCCAAGGCAAAGTGACTCTTTGTCCCCTATTTATTTTTCATTTGTTCGGAGGGATATTCTGCTTTACTTTCATACGCCCAATGCAGTAAGTCTTTTCCTGGGGTTCCGGTTTCTCTAGGGGCTCCCACCATCACGCATCTATTTTTTTTAAAGTGACAACCTATTATTCTGTAATGCTCAGTTTCCAGAGTGTTCTCGATAATTATCTCTTTTGAAGCAGTATGAGCAAGCTTCTGGTCAAATTATTAACTTCGATAAATCAGCTGCATGTTTTAGCCCTTTTACTAATCTTATCTTGCAGCATCTTATTTCCAATGGACTGTCATGAGAGTTATTTGAGGTTGCCAAAAGTTGTGGGGCGTAGTAAAAGGTTGATGTTTCGCAAGGTGGGGGATACCTTCTAAAACTGTTTGCAAACGTGGAACTCAAAACTTCTCTCAGCTTTTGGTAAGGAAGTATTCGTGAAGGCAGTTGCACAGGCTTTACCTTCTTATGTTATGAGCGTCTTTCAGCACCACAAGTCATTATGTCATCATATATCAGCTCTAATTGCCCAGCATTGATGGGGGGAGGCTGGTAAGAGAAGCATCCCTTGGTTGAAATGGTAGATACTCTGTAGTCCTAAGCACAAGGGTGGTCTGGGTTTCTAAAACTTTAAGTCGTTCAATCAAGCTATGATTGCTAAAAAATTATGGCGGTTGTTGGAGTTTTCGGAATCTATGGTGGGTCAAATGCTTAAGGCTCAACATTACCCTACGGGGGACTTTATGGGTTCTAGGATGAGGTCTGGTCCATCTTGTATTTGGAGGGCCATCCTCTAGGGACGAGAGGTGATTGAGAAAGGCCTGGTTTGTCGAATTTGTACTGGGAAACAAGTTCGAGTTTTTGGGGACAAGTGCGCTTATCCACCCCAGTTTATTCCGACCCTTCATCAACTGGGGCTTGTTGTTGAGGCACGGGTGGAGTCCCTCCCAATTCCTGGGGGTGGCTGAAATGTGGGCTGGTTACAAAATTTCTTTTATCCAGAGGATGTGGAGGCAAGTCTGGCTATACATATCAGCACTATTATTTGGTTTGCAGATAGGAAGTATTGGTTTTGCACAAAGGGACTAACAATGTTCTTGGAGATTATCGTAGCATTGAAGATCACTAGAACAAGTGATTTATTTTTGGAAGATATGAAAAAGGAAAAATCCCGTGGAATACTATTGTAAGGAAAAAGCCTTTCCCACAAAAAATATATGTTAATAATTAGGGATTTCAGTAAGGAATCTATAACAACTGATCGACTTGTCATACTCAAATAAACAAGTATCAAGAAGCAATATTATAAAAGTTTTAAAAGCTATGAAGAAGCAGCAAAGGCTTTCAACAACCACTTGAATGCCAAACAAATAGCTGGAGAATCCAGTTCAGAAATAAAAGACCTTTTCAATTCTAAATCAGAAGAAAGTTTATATGAATAAATTAATGGAATATAGAAAGCTCATATCCAAGGAGAAAATAAAGTGTTCAAAAAATACATGACACAAGTGTCATACAAATTAGTTAACTTTTTAACTAATTTTGAAAATATCATAAAAGCAAGAGAGATTTTGCTTTGGAGAACAAGAAAATGCTTTGCTTAAAAATCTTGGTGTTCAAATCACTAAACAAATGGATTGGAATGGAGATTTTATGTGACGCCCCGGAAATTCGAAAAAGGAAAATTTGGAAATTTTGAAGGAAAATGACGATTTTGCCCCTGAAATTGGGCAAAAAGTTGACTTTTAATTTGAGCTGTCAAACGGACTTTGACCAATGATCGTGACGTAGCTCGGGACGTCACGAGTTCATAGACAGGTGGCACGCCCAATTCCGACATTCAAGGAGAAAGTTATGATGTTCGGAAGTTTAAGGGCAGTTTGGTAAATTGGTCAAAAGGGGGCCGAAAGTTGACTTTTTGATTGGGACATTGTTTGGACTTTCCGGGAAGACCGTTGGATAGGTCTCGGGACGCTGAATCCGTAGACAGGTGGCATGCGTCAATCAGAGTCCGAATGAAGAAGTTATGGGTCTGGAAGGTTCAAGGGCAATATGGTAATTTGTTTTAACAAGGGTAAAATGGTAAGTTTAAGTAGGTTTTGATCAAACGGTGAAGATGATGATTATCATGTGAATCAAATGCTGATTCAGCTAAATTGGCTAAGGATGTATGTTTAGGTGACATCTGTCACCATTAGATGAAGATTAGTGGCATGTGATTGCCATTAGGCTTAATTAATTCATTTAATCCTTTAACATATAATTAGCTTAGGTACTGTTCATTGAACAGGAAAAACAGAGAACAACCAAACCGCCCCTTGTGTATTCGAATTCGTCCAAGTTGAGTGATTTTGATGAATGGAGAGTGAACAGAGAGAAAGAGTGTGAATTGTGTGAGAAAACAATGAAAGAAAACAAAGAAAACCCTTGTTGAATTGTACTGAAAATACCCAAAAAATCACCTACAAGCATCAATCTCGAATTTGATGTTCTAGACGGTTTCGATTGAATTGGACGTGATCTTTAGCTTCCTGGGAACTGGACGACTCGAACCAGGTCGATTGGAAGGTCAATTGAGGGTGGAATGATGGTGAACGGACTCTGTGACCATTCTGGAAACTGGAGCTTGAGTTGGATTACCTAGAGGTATGAAACGTCGAAATTGATTCCATAATTATGCTTAGAATGAACATACGATGCTTCCTGTGTGTTTAATTGAACGATACGGGTTGATTTTGGGTAGAACCCGATTAGAGACCCGTCGGGTTTTGAGGTTGAGTCGTGAGTTTCATGACCTAATTCCATTAAATTGAGGTTACAGATTCACAGTAGACATAAAATTGATGTTAGTGAATGAAATAACTAGAGAAATTGAGTTGAATTGATGAAGTTTGGAATGGGTTGCACCGCGGGTCAAATGACCCGTTTACCAAGCAACCGGGTCAAGAAGACGACTGTGCAGGTACTGTAGCAAGGCGCGTGAACTCACGCGCAGCCGCTTGCGGCGGTGCATGAGGGCGCGTGGTGGCTTTTCTGAGAAAGTGTCCAACAGGTGTTTTACTCTATACAGTGTAACGAACATTTTGGCTTTGGTTTCGAACCAATCGGACACCGTCTCGATAATGTCTCGAGGGTCCGAAGGTTTAAGTTATGTATTTAATTAATATGAAATCCCCGGAAAATTATGGGAAAATTATATGATGTAAATTGACTTGTTAGTAACCCTACATAATGATTGTGGACAGGATTCGAGATTCCTGACAAGTGTCGGAAATTACGGAAACGCGTGCAGCGCGGGAAACGAGCAATCGGACGGTGTGTGAGTGGACGTTTGTTTTATAAATTGATATGCATGCATAGTTAAATGTTTTACATTATTGATTGCATGATTTGGTTTGCAATGATGTCATGATTTGTTTGGATGATTATTTATGATTTAATGATTATTTTAATTGGTATTTTGGGCACGTTTTTCGAGGAAATGTGCAAATGATATTTTGGGCTAGGCCCGGAGTCAAAACGATTTCAAAATGGATATTTTGATGAATTGATGAGTCAAGAATGATTTCTGGATTATTATAACATTTTCTATGTAATATTACGGATTTACGTATAAAGGATATTGGGCTTGAGTCCCGGTTGGTAATGATTTGACTTGGATTGAGTCATGGATTTTGATTGATATGTTTTGGGATATGATCCCGGATGGTTTGCATTGTGATTGTGACTATGGATGCCCAGACGGTCGGAGCTAGGGGATTACCTAGTCGACCGGAGCTTGGGGATATGATGGTATGATTGTGAGTAGTATGGTAAGCCAACTTCTCGGATGCGACTGAGCCTGAATGTACCACTCGGATGTATCTGAGCCTGGGGATGTGTTCGCCCAGATGTGACTGAGCCCGAGGGTTGAGCCCAGAGGTGTCTGATCCCGAGAGTGTGGCTGGATGTTGGCCTACGCGTAGTGCAGATGTGACAGTGTGATGGTTTGTGCACTTGTGAATAGTGCGGCTTGATTGATTGATTGATTGAGTACTTGATTGTGCACTTGTGAGTAATGCTGTTTGATGTTGATTGTGATTACGTACTGGTATTGAGTACGAGTTCTGGTCTGTGTGGTCAGGTGATTATGTTTTCATGTGTTGGCTTGAGAGTCGGGATTCGACTTGTTATGTGGTTTGGCTGGAAAGCCGGTGATTGTCATTCATATTTTTTTCCCTATGCATGCAGGTTTGATAAACTGGAGGGTAAATGATGTCTTTTAAAATGTGTTTTAACGAATATATTTTTGTCCACTCACACCTTTGTTTTTTATGACCCTCCAGGTCGTGGCACGATACTCGGGGCGGATTACGAGGCGGAGGCATGAGCAGAAATCAGTGCAGTTATCCCTGGTCTGACAGGTGCTGAAGGGTACTTTCGGGATTTCAGTCAACTTGTCAAACGAGAGTAGGACCGGACACAGTTATCGAGGTCCAGTTGGGACAGGTCCTGTCATTTTAATTTCAAAGAGATAATTTTTTTCTTCAAATGACAATTACACGAATTTGTCTTTTTAAAAAAGGCACATCAAATGTTGCCATTGATGTTTATAATAACATAAAAAGAAAAAAAAAATAGACCATCAGGAAAAGATTATTGATTTATAATTTTGAAACTACGAGAATAAAATTTAGCATATAATTTTCCAAGATTTTCTTTTGTTCTAACAAGTAAAAATTGGGATGTTGAGACTCTTGATTGGGAAGTTACAAACACAGTAGTTTTCTAGAACTTTAATTTTCATCATCTCAAAGACTTCCCGTCATTTATTAAAACAATGGATATGAAATTGTGAGAAAATTTAATGGAACAAATATCTAACTTTCTCTAACTAGTACATTGGGGAGGGGGGGGGGGAGAGAGAGAGAGAGAGAGAGAGAGAGAGAGAGAGTTCCGGCCCTATCAAATTTGGTTGTTAATCGAAATAATCGATAGTGATATTCTAAAAGAATCTTTCAGAGACTAAACAAATTGCATTGAGCATCAATCCAATAACACAATGGGTTGATAGTTTGATCTACACATCTAATGTTGTTAGCCTATTTGTGCATTCTTACAAACTCGTTAAAGCAACCAATGGTAGGAGAATATTCGTCACACATCTACCTTCCAGTAGAAATTTTTCTAAGACGTGGAAAAATGAAGCAATGGGCTTGGTTGAAAAATTAGGCAACAATAGAAGCTCATTAGACTTCTCAATGGATCTAGAAATGATAGATGTAGGAAGGGAAGTACACACGGGACCTCAAATGATATTTCCATCTTAAAAACCAGACGAAGAATCAACAATTGTGTTGATTAAGAAAAGAAAAGTTGTGGTAAACAACCAAATACAAAAAGAAGAAAATGAAAGGTGATAAAAAAAAAAAAAAAAAAAAAGAAGAAGAAGAAACAAAATCAAGAAGTTTTACGTTTATAGGCTTAACAAAAAAAAAAAACGGACATTATCTGTTAATTGATACAAAGTGGTTAACAATCCTAAGTAATTCAACGTTTTAAGGAATTTGAGGGATTGAGATGTTGAGACTGATGATTGGGAAATCATAAACACAGTAGTTTTCTAAAACTTTAAATTTCATTGTCTCAAAGATTTCCCGTCATTTATTAAATTAATGATTTATGATATTGTGAAAAAATTTAAATGGAACAAATATCTAACTTTCTCTATTTAGTATGCCGGAGAGAGAATTTTTAGCCCTATCAAATTTGGTTGTTAACTGAAACAATCAATAGCGATATTCCGAAAGAATTATACAATGGATGGATAGTTTGATCCACACATCTAATGTTATCAGATGATTTGTACTCCTACAACCTGGTTAAAGTAACCGATGGTAGACGAATATTCGTGATACATTTATCTTCCGACAGTTTTTTGAGACACAGAAAAATGAAGCAATGGACTTGGTAAAAACAAAATCGCCAACAATAGAAACTCATTAGACTTCTCAATGGATCTAGAATTGATAGTTGTAGTTGTAGGAAGGGAAGTAAAATCACAACTTTATGACAATAAGTTCAGACAATGAAGATGAAAATGAATATGCTGATCTAAATAATGTTACATTTAAGTAATAAGTCATTGCAAAAATGAAAAATATGCACAATTTAAAGGTTGGTAAATGACATGAAATCTTGTATGTATAAAAGTTCCCTTGATACAAGCAGTAAACAAATCCAATCGCTGAATGAAATCAAGTTACAACAATCCAGTACTTCACAAGCATGCCACAGGGTTTGGGAATCCATGCAGTGGCTGTAAAAAAAATGGTAGGCAATTGTAGTAAAAAATTGCGTACTGTAAAAGAAAATGTCGACCCTAAATCTAAAAACAACTCCAAGTCCTCGCCAGAGGCCTGGTAGAGATTATAAAAGATACATGAAGCAGAAGAACAATTACCCAACTAATAATGACCACATGCGATGCAGATTTCATATTACGATTTCGCTTATATCACGAAAACGAATATCCTATGCATTCAGCTTTTGAACACCATGTTGCAAAATATTTTGTTGAGCAGCACCATTTGATCCAAAATCTGCAGTCCTGCTTGAAATCAGTAACCAGACGAAGATACAAGAATGTTATGTTCCTTTAAACGCTTCTGGAAATGAGCTAGACGGGTTTGTAATTGCAGGATGCCTGCAGCCTTCTGAGAAAGAATGGTGTTCAATCGAGAAACATAGTCATCCAGCTGATTCCCGGGCTGATCCGCTTCTACCAACAGATTCATCTCCTGCAAATGCATTACACAAATCAAAAAGCCTTACATGCCTATATCAGATCTTCAAAAGACGAGAACTCGCCAAGCAAAAGGACCCCACCAAGTTGCAGGCTCTTCCATGCTAATATTTGAAGAGGAAAATACAGATGAGAATTCAAGCCTCCACTATGAAATGCAATTGCATACCTCTCTAACAGTATTCATAGTGTCCTCCACTTGTTTTCGGTGAGCACTTACAAGATCTTCCTCCTCCTATAATCATGCAACATAGGCTTTATAAGTTAACATACTCTCGTTTCGTATAATGGTTAATCCTATCTGAAGAAATTATAGAAAGAATTACACAGGTTCTCCAGATAATTTGTTACACCGTGTTTTCATTTTCTAATGTATCTCACAAATTTATCAGCCACACAATTTTTCTAGAAGAATTGTATTAAACCTTGGTAGGAAGCATCTTCTAGTTATTACCTGTAACAGGGCATTCAAATCGTCATCTGAATTTGAGTTCCTTGAATGAAACTTTGGCAGTTCCAATTTTGTCTGACCACTGGGTTTACGTACTTTGTCCTCTAGAGCCGATACATTGTGTTGCTCTAGCTTCCCATTTCTCTTCCACGATGTTTTCGCCTCATAATAAGACTCTTCTGATGCATCAAATTCATCGTTTTCAGCTTGTACAGGCCAAGTATCATTTGTGTCAACCTCAAAGGCAGAAGCAGTGGGCAATACTGAAGATAAGGGTAAATTTGTTGATTCCTTGAGGTTTAAGGTAGAAGGTAACACATCCTTCTTAGGGTTGTTCCCTTTAGAAAGGCTCTTCACCCTGATGTAATTTTGATAACAAGAAAGCATTAGAAGGGGAATGAACAACATATACACCAGAACAGTTAGTGCTATGAAATGTATTTCACCTGTCAGCGTATCTTAAAGTGTTGAGAGTATGCTCACAGGATCCTGAGCTTGGTGATATGCACGATATCATCACAGTACGAGAATCACCAACAAATGAATCCCTAAGAACTTCAGTTAACTTACTTCCTCGGAAAGGAATATGACCCTGGTCATTGTCAAGAGCTCTAATGCATTCTTTCAATGCAAGTAAGCTCTTATTGATCTCAGCACCTTCCATTCTGCACCATAATTTTTTGTACCAAATAAGCAAGCAATCCACCAAATATCAAGAGATGAACATCTAAAGATTATGTGACTTGATTTGACATTAAGCAAGCTATGGTGTTTTGTTTACCAAACTCCAACTCTAACATCAAAGGCAATATTTTCCTTTGTTAATAACCAAAATTTTCATCCACAGATGTGACATGTATCAAAAAATAATAAATTTACAATAACCCAACATCAAAGAAAAATGGGAGAAGACAGATATCTTAAGTATAATATATTAAATGGTGATTTACAAGAACATACAAAAGTAATAATGGCTTCCCTGTGGGATAAAGACAGCTTCAATATTCAATAACTTATACCTCGTCTGTTTGTCATTATCTGTAGTATCTGCTCCACGTTCACTTCCAGCGAGATCAATAAATGAGAGCTTGCCAACAAGACGAGGAGCCTTCGATTCACTGCCATCAACTGATCTCTTAATAGCAAGCTGAAGTATGGCATGTGAACGGGAGGATTCTTCATTTGCACCAGTTGTACCAGTACTTCTTGTGGCACTTCCTCTCTCAATGAGCTCCTTAATGGTGTCCACATCGGACACTCTGTATTCTTGCAAACCAACAATACAAACTTGTTGTTTACCATCTTCTCTCATGCAAAGTTTTCTGTGGAATATGAATTGTAAATTTCCGGCTTCAGGTTTCAAGATATCTTAAAGCTCCAAATACTAACAAGAGGAAAGCTACAATCGCTTACTTTCGATCATTGAGAAGATCAAAAAGTTTTCCACCATATATTTCAAAGAAGCTCACAAACAACTGAAATCCCTGACTACGGTAAGTATGGTGCATCATCCTCAAGATGTCTCGTGATGCTTTAAGAGGTAATGGTTTCATGGTATAAGTTTTTCCACTCCCTGAATGAGAAACCGAAAGGTAAGCACAGTTTCTGATAAACATACATGAGTAAAAGATAGCAGGTAGCTTATACCTCAAACAGACATGAGTTCAAGGCATCAAAGTCCCAAAGGTGAAAACTGATTAAATGTTCTTAGTTTACCTTTCCTCAACTCTACATATTTGGGGCCTTGGGCCATTCACTCTGGCAGTTTGGCATACACATATCAACACTCTATATACTAGGAAACAAACGATGTATATGGTTTGAGCATGTGAGTTTGTATGGGTGTGTAATGATGAAGGAAGACACATGTTATTCTTTACATGAATGAGCTCTGTTAAGAAATTTATCCCATTCCACATTCAATGTAGAAAAAGATACTGAGTAGGCCTATCAGGAGGTGTCCTGCTGGATAATATTCAGAATAATTTAATTCTAAGAAAAAAAAAAACTACAGAATTTACAAGAATAATATAATTTTACATGTAAAAATATAAAAAATTTGTTCATCAGGTCTGTAACATAACTGTAGATATGAGACGAGCACTAACCAGTTTGTCCATATGCAAAACATGTTGCCTTTGTGCGTTGGAAAATTATGGGAACTATGGGCTCCACAGTCTCATGATACACCTAAAAGTACAGGATGAAAACATCTAATCAGCAGCCTAAAATATATTGAGAGCCATGTTTGTACATACTCTTATTGATAATAATCCAATAATTCTAGTTTTAGACATGTTTTGTAATTTTGTTTGCTGCTATTCATTTAAAAGCAATATACGCACTTCATCGTTTGAGACTTCCTCATTCAACACTGCATCAAAAACAAACTCATGCTTTTCCATGTATTCTGTAAGGTCAACCTGCAGAACATTGAGAATCAACTCAGAAATATAAAAGTATGGGTACCGGTAAACAATGAGATAAATATCAGATTAAGGACATAGTAAAAATATGAAAAATCATAAATACATTACTGCAAATCATAACAATGAAATACAGATGTCAAATATTTCCAAACCACGATCATAACTAGTAACAAGTACGGCAACTTACAATATTTTTCTAATCCATCATTGTCTACTAAAGCTTCTTCATTCTGGCTCTAAAATCCATTTATAAAGTGTCCTTTTTCTGGTGGATCTTTGGACAGACATAAGCCAAAAGGCCTGATGCATCACTAAATTTTCTGGCCTCAATTTTTATCATTATGCTTATATAATTACTTATATCATGCCCTCGGCCAAAATAAGAAAAAGATCTTTGTTTATTTGTTCTTTTTGGTAGGAAGACAGGTCTTTCTCTGGTAAGCTATAATCATGCCAAAACTGACCACCAGGTGACATTTACCTTGAGCTTAGTCTCATGCACTGTTACAGAGTTGGAAAGCGTATCTATGATATCCTCCTCATTCTTTGCCAACTCCTTTTTATTGAGTGGTCTCTTTCGCACCTGCATGCATACCATCACAAACCAATATTAAAAAAAAAAAAATTGTAACAGGTCTGATGCAGTATAGAATTTAAACAACTTTCTTCCTTAACCTAATCGGGCCACTTAATAATGTCGGGGCATTATAAACTTTGGATCGAAAAGTGGCTGCTGGTACTTGGGCATTGCAATTTATTTCAAGTAAAACGTGGAAATCACAAACACGAATTATGATGCTAGGATAAAAACATACCACTACTTTGATCTTTGCTACAGAACTAGCTTTCTCTTTGTCAGCAGCAAAACTTTTTAGGACATTGTTTTCTGCTAAACGTGCCCTTTCTGTTTGTTTGTTGTTTGAAATGTAGGGTTCAGAATCATCAAAGCTTCTGCCCCGAGCAGGGTAATGTTGAGAAGCACCATCATACAACCCAGAGACTGGCATCTATACAGAAGATAAAGATTGACTTAGGATCCATCAAAAGTCATTTTATCAAATACAAAATAAAACTATAATGAGGAACACAATATCTATTGTCAACAAAACAACAATGACACCAAATCTCAGCAACTAAACATTAGTGGTAGAAAAAGCAGAGAATTCATCAAAGAAAATAAATTACTAACAAAGATAAACATGGTGTTCTCCCAAATTCATGGTGATAATAATCTGAATGCAAGTTCTAAGACCACAGATGAATAAAACAAATAATCAAAAAGTTTGAAATATGAAGTATTTCATGAAAAAAAAATTATTAAATCAATATGCACTGATAACAATTACATACATGGATCATAAAACTCAGAACCCAAAAATTCTCAAAACCCAAAAATGCAATCTTTATTGAAAAGGAAAGAGACCCACGTCAGGAATGAGCTCGGTATCAAAGGAATGTAAATCCAAGAGTCCAGGACTGAATTCATTGGGCGACTCATCGCCGCTCTTCCTCCGCGAATTGTAGGGAGGTGTTGATGGCGCCTCCATGTAAAACTCACTGTAACCTCTCTGCGCATTTCGGTACACTCTAGAAGCCGGTCCTCCTCCACCTCCACCATAGAAACCATAGTCCTGCTTCAAATTCAACCACAAAGGGCACAAATGATAAAGGGTTAAATACAAAAATGTACCCTCAGATCTACAAGGATCAAAGAAAGAAATTTTTATTCCAATATCATCAGGGTCTGATCAGAATGGTACCAAATAAATAAAAAGTTAAACAGCTCAAAATTTCAAAGAAAATAAATCAAATGAACAATAAATGTGATTGCATTGTACAAAATTCAAATTTAGGGAAACTTTTGATTGAGCTTTGATGGGCTTTCAGAGGAGGCTGGAACATACCTGAGGTGGAGGACCAGAAGAATTGGAAGACTGAAGGTGTTGAAGACCAGCTGACTGAAGCCACCTTCCATTGGACGAAGTCTCCAAGAAGTTATCAGAGTATTGCCGCTGGTGATGCACACCTGCCGCACCAGATCTATGCCCTTGTCTCCCGACCCCGTTCATTTTCACTGCTCTCTGAACCCGATCCAAATCTCAATCGGAGCCTCCGATCACAAGCTCAGATCGGAAACTCTCTCTCTCTCTTCAAATACACGGAAAAATCTGGATCATTAATTACTGCAACAAAAGCTCTTTTTTACAGCTCGAAGCTTCTCTTCGAATCTATTTGTTTATTTTTTTCTTTTTTCTTTTTATCTGGTGTACTATATAAGCTCAACTTTAATGGAGACTCGAGTAAACCCAAAAATATAGCGGAAGGGCGGAAATGCTTTGAATTTTGGAGAAACAGAGCGGCACGTGCGAATGTGAGATAGCGATTCTGACACGTGACCAGGATTCTGGCTCATGTGGGTCCCGCCTTCAGTATTTGAATGTCCAGGACATGTTGTCACGTGGTGAGGCCTACTCTTTTTTTTGTTGCGCGCTTGACTATCCTCATTCAAATTCTGTGAGTTCTGATAAAAAAAAATTCAAATTCTGTGACTAGTGGCGCCACGTGGCGAAACTTGGGAGGCTTTTCGGTTGGTGGTGGATCGACGGCAGAGTTTGAATAGGACGGAATTAAACCACCGGTAAATGACTTAATGGAATTTTGGGACCCGCCTGGCTTGTTCGGCGCACTTATGCGCTTCGAACTTTTTCTTTTTGTTTTGGGGTTTGGACCTTCACAGCTTGTCTTGTTTTGGATCAAGCCCAACCCAACACTAAAATCATTTAAATTCAGTGTCCAGTAACTCGTGTTTTTTTTTTACACAATAATATACAGGGATATAATTATAATATATGTATCCGATATCCACCTCGTTTTTTTTTAAGAGTTAAATTTGAGTGCACCAACTTGAGATTTCTTACACTTTAGGGTGTATTTAATTTTGGATTTTAATGGATTTTAATATATTTTAATGGGTCTATAGATTTTAAATTTTTTTTTGTTGATTTCAAAGTGTTTCTATGAATTTTGTTTTATTTTATTGTTATGATTTAAAAAAAAATTATTTTGATTTTAAAAGATTTGTTTTGATTTCAAAAAGTTTTCATCTGGGTAATTAACAAACATTATTATTATACCTCTATCACCCACTATATATTAAAAAAGAATAATATTGGCCAAAATACGAATGACATAAACTAGGGTATTTTTAATATGGAAAGCGACCGAATTCTGAATAAATTATGATCCAACCTCTTTTTCGTAAATATAACGTTAGAATGAAAACTCAATTGTGCATAAGCCTCAAAATTCAAACTTGGATATATTTACTCCCAACCCAAGAAAGAAAATCGAAAATAATCCCATTTCCAATGTGGAGTTTCCAACTCCACATTGAAATGAAAAGAAAGTTGAGTAAAATACTTCAAATTCATTCATATTTTTATTGTATCATATTCATAACATAACTTACAAAAGCTCCCTCATCCTATAAAGATACATTCAGCTTTAGCATGGAAATAGGGGGCCTCACATTCGTATTTTACAAATTGATGAGGCCAAGCCATTGTCCATGTAGAAGGCCATATTTGAAGCTATAATCCGCTCACTATCCGGCTTTGGACTTCGCCTCACCATTATTTTAATTGATATCTAAACACAGCATTTTATCTACTCCAACAAGCAGCACATACAAGTTAAAACGCCACCAACGAGCGTTGTTCTTCCGAGCTAGTTCCCATGCCATCTCCCCCATTTCCTCCGGTGAGTGAGGTCTCGATACCTCTGGTGGATATACTACATAAAAATGCTGCAAATCAAAAACTAAAGAGCTACGACTGTGCTCATTGATCAAATCTATAAAAGCAAACCCCTTTATGCCATGTACGAAGACTGACTTCCATACCAGTGGATCACATTAAAAACCACTGTGCTTAACTCTGCAAATATGGTAAGCACATTGCTTAAACGTACAGACACGGTATATCCATTTGTAATGATTTTAATGAATTAGGTAGGAAAGGATAAGAAAACAGATAACACAAGCCCACAAAAGTCATAATACAAGCCCACAAAAGTCATAATACATCCACCTTTCCAGACACTGATTCTTAGAGCTTCAGCTGAGAGTCCATGGACATATTCCCCCAAATATCTTCGAAGCAAATGCAGAACCTACCAACAAAGCATCAAAAGTTATTATTTCATCTAGAGAGACTAGATAGGATCAAACTTACATATTGCTAGCGGTTAAACATACTCTGGTAAATATGACTCATTATAAAGAAAGAAAAAGTGCATGAATGAATAATACTCTCTAAATCTAAACTGCAGGCAAAAACTAACAAGCAGGTATATCCAGATACAGACTCTCTGAAACGAAAGCAGTGGTAAATGACTTTATTGTGTGGGATAGGGCCAGAGTTTGGACTTCATGTACATTATAGTTTCCAACGATTCAGATATAACCTTTTTGTCTGCTGAAAATGAACTGGAAGACTTGTTTCTTGGGCCGTTCGTGAATATCTCCCTTGGTCTAGTTGAATCTGTTTTATTTAATTGTATATCTGATAGCTTTAATAATTGAATGTTATAGGGATTATGCATGTTATCTCATGGATTGCAGGTCCATAGCTTTTTTTTTCTGAAATTTCTCTTTCTTATTAAACAAAAATCTCGATTGTCCAAGAAGAAGACTTCAGTTAGACATTCCACTCATACCCATGTAGGTATGAGTTTGGCACAAGGAAATTTCTTTGGCAGGTAGAGAAATACATAGTGAAATGAGGATACTTGATGGTGCGTGTGTTAGAATTGTATATATGGATAGTGACGAGGTTCAACATAAGCTGAATACCTTGGTTACCGCATCACTCACATTATCAATAATGAAAAACATTCATGATATATAATTTTTCAGTCTAAATTATAATAAACAATGATTGTTTAGTTCAAAACTATATCCAGTTTTGAATTGTGGTCTTTCTTTTCTTACTAATTACTATGTTCTCAATCTAGCCACTTACAAATTATATATATAAACTCAACTCTCGCTTTTATGATTGTCTTTTTCTTAGTCTTGATTGACCTTTTAGTTATACAGCTTTGCTTTGGAATATATATATATATATATATATATCAAAGAGGGAGATGCTCTTTTATCAAACCATAAGAAAATAACAAGAAGAGATCAAGTTAAGAGTCTGAGACCCTTGGAACTTCAGATTCTTAACATGCACACTGGTTTATCTTTACTAGGAGAAGAATCGCTTCCCATTACACTTCTCAGGGTTTAAACATTCTATGGAAACCAGTTCTTCACTCTCACCTCATATCAAGAAAACTTAATAATACTGAGTTCTTCGCATGATCTAGATAAACCTAAGATATACCATAACTCCAGGAGAACATCAAAATCATAGATACAATAATACCAACCAAGAAGTTATAGAACATAACACTACAGATGTTCATGAAGAATTCAATGAAGAAGCAATAGAACATAATTTTCATCATACGAAAAGTAGCTTGAATAGTGTGTACAAACCTTTCATTTTTCACAGAAAGCTAGATCTGAAAACCAGGATTCATCAATTATCACATCAGGAGCAAGGTCAATTAGCCCAGACTGACAAACGAAAAACATTACAACCAGCATCCCATAGGTTCTTATCTTTAAATATGCAGTTAAGATGTAATCGAATGCAGAAATATCTGTATGAAGCAAAAAGAAGTTAGCTAGAATCCACTGAGCACACTTTAGCATCAATAAATAAACTTTAGTAGTGATAAATTTAGCAAATCCAGCAAGAGTGCATCAGAACTGGTAACTTTTTGAAGTCATATGTACGTAGAGATTTCATGATTAATGAATAAGCAATAGAGCAATCAAATAGACACAGGACGTACTTACGGATCAGTGACATTGAAATAAACTGGGGATGGTGTATGAAAAACACACCTTCACTGCCCTCAACTAGGGAATTGAAAGGTCCCTCTTCCAGTAGGTCTGCTTTGAACTATAAAAAAAGTAATTGGACATGGTGAGGTCAATCGAATCCATCACAACAATGATTGACCTTAACCCAACTCTTAAATAGCTGACCTTATCATGAATTAAGCTTAAAATTCCACAATTAACAAGAAAATCAGACACCCCCGATCACCAATCATTAACAAATCCCTAAATTGATTTCATCCCCATTTAGAACCATAACCGAAGCTATAAAAAATTGATGATCAGAATACACAATCATATTCCATCAAAATTTATAAAAATGAAATGAAAAGAAGAGGAAATACCTAGTTGGAAGAACAACAGTGGACTGTTGCCCAAAAACGAGAGTACGAAGATGAAGTGCAGATTTACAAGGAGAAAAGAAGGCCAGATTTAAGATGAACACTCCAATATTTTTAGGGGGGAAAAACTTGAAATAATTTGTTCGGATTTTCATCTTCAATAATCTTCATGATCATAATAAAGCTGTAAACTTTACTTAGAAACAATAATCATGTATGGTTGTTTACCTGGTCGCCGTTGTTGCGAGGAAGGTCCTGTACTCGGAGGAAAGAAGGGAAAGGAGGTCGTGAGTGACACCGTCTTCATGGCCGTTAGGCATGCTTATTGAGTGTCTGTGGTGATGTGCATACTGAGAAGCTTGTCTGCTTGTATATTTATAATCCAGATGGAGGAAGAAAGAGAAGACGTCAAAATTTTGGGGGGACAGATCCGATTTGTGTTTGTCCTGTGTTATTTATACCATCCATTATAAAATCTTTTCAAATTCTACATCTGTAACAATAATTTAAAATAAGTGAGTTTTTTAATATTGATAAATTTCAGAGGATTTTTAAATAATTTAATTTGAATATATTTTAATTTCGAAATATTTTAAATTAATTTATTAAAATACAAATTAAATACGCTCTGATTTTGAATAAATCATTTAAAAATATAATTGAATACTATTGAATTTTAAAATCTATTAAAACGCATTACTCATTAAAATTCAAATTGAATACACCTCCTTATATTTCATCTCTCCTCGCTGTCAATCTCTCTTTCTCAATCTCTGAAACCTAACATTTTCGTTTTTATTTTTTTTTATGACTAATAAGGTTTATTTTATTGTATTAATGTAATGAAATGGAAAATAAATTTGAAGCTTGAAAATGTGAAATACAAACAGGCGGATTGTGGAGAGCTTTGTATTTCTGAATCTTCTTCTCAAGCTCATCCTTTCATTTGTATGGAATCTTTTTTTAGACGAAGAAAAATTATTTAATAAGAAAGATTATACAATGAAGTGGACAAACAATCCACTAGGAGCGTTGAAGTATAAAAAGGATTAACTTAGGAGTAGGGCCGGTCCAAAAGATTCGGGACCGAGGACGAAATATATAGATGTTACTTTATATTTTTTTAATTTATCTTTCTAGTAAATTCATATAAAATTTCTAAGAATTTGAATATATTAGTCATACATACATCGACAAAGTCGTTTTATAATACTTTTATAAAGAAAAAATGAAATTTTATCAAATATTAATGTGTATATAGTCGATAGTTTTCTAATTTAATTTAAATAATTTTTCTATCAATTCTGGTGGTAACTCAATATTCATTCTAGAGTCAAAAATGAAAAAATATATAAAAGATGCTTCTATGTGAGTTAGGCCTCGTTTGGTATGTCGTGCTGTACTTACTATTTCAATCGGATAGACTAATCTGTCTACCGGATAGACTGATTATTTAGTCGGGCGTTTGGTACTTTTCCGGATTAGAATGCCGACTATATTATACTGACCGGATTATATTATAGTAATTGACGAAATACTTATATCTTAAATATTAATTATGTATGTCATTATTTTTATTATTATTTATTTTAATAATTATTATTATTACTATTTATTACATTTTTATTAATTAATTATTTTTAATTTTATCATTATTATTTATTAAAATATCATTAATTATTAATTATTAATTTATTATTATTAGTATTTATTACTTTATTACTTTTTATTATTAATATTTACTAAATTAATATTTTATTTTTATTATATTACTATTTATTATTATTATTATTATTATTATATTTTACAAGATTACTAGTTATCCGACTATTTAATACGGATAATTTCGAGCGTATTATTTTAGCATGTCTGGACCGTATAAAAATATTCAACCGTATTAACTTATACGGTGACTAATTAATACGACTGATACCAAACACAGGTTTCGGATTATTTAGCCTATACGGACCGTAATACGGCGTACCAAACACACCCTTAGAGTTTTATTTACTTTACAAGATATGTCCAAATAATACTCAACACAAATTAACTATGCATCAACTAAAATAATCCTTATCAATACATTTTAAGAATATGAGCCCAATTTATTAATAACATACTAAATTTAAAATATTTTAATTCAATTTAAATGTTTAAAAAAGTTAGAGATTTTTAAAAACAATTAAATAAAAAACAATAATTTTAAAAAAAAATTAGGCCCTCCTAGTTTTTGGGCCTGGGACAATTGTCCTAGTTGCCCTAGGCCAGAGCCGGCTTTGCTTAGGAGTGGGGCCTTAATGATACTTTTCACGCAACATTCCTTGTGTATGACTTATTTAAGGAAGAGGGAACATTTGGTGATTAGGGTTTGATATCAGTGTGATGTTAGCCTAAGGGTCTCTGATGCCCAAGTAAGTGGTTGGTAAGAGAAGTAAGTAGTACTTAGATATAATAAATGTATAGTTTAATAGTTACTTCATTGAGGAAAGTGCCCCTATTTTATTTTTTTAATGAATAGTTTCAAAATAGATTAAATGCCCCCTTATTGTAGAACCGACACATGGCACGTGGTGGATTTCCTCTTAGGTGGGGCTTGGTTTTTGTTGGGTTTGTTTGTGGGCTTGGGTCTGGTTGTTTGTGGGCCACGTGAGTTAGTGGCTCATTGAGCCTAGTTATACATGAAATTCTAATAGAAACTCTACCTAGTGCAAGCTCTTTTAGTCAAATTATAGTCTAAGTCAGATAAGAGAGTTAGTGTTCCATCTAGGATCGACCAAACACCAAGTGTCGCCTAATTTTTAATCTTTCTTATGTTAAAATAAATATAAAAGGTTAATGTCGAGCCTCATAACTCAAGGTGTGCCCATCTTTAAATTGGAGCGTCCTTCCATTTATGACCCATTATTAAATATTAACTCTTCTTACCCAACAAGTAATAAGAAAATCAATAATCTACCATATGTACCCTGCAAATCTCCAAACTAACCCACCAAAAATCTTAAGTTTTAAAAAAATAATTAAATACAAATTAAGGAAACCTAGCCACAACACAAACCTTTACCAGCCACCCCATCATCTTCATCATCTTCTTCTCCTCGTTCTCCATCATCCAAAAACTTTAGCCCCCATAAAATAAGAAAATGAAGCAAAATTATACAAAGTATTCTTAATTTCAAATCAACTAAATAAATTGAAACCAAATCAATATGTATAATATATGACTTTTAGATGAAATGAACTAGTTTGCAGGCACAATCATTTTCAGAATTTGTGTCACTAGCCTTTGTTGTTGAAGTGAATAACTCTTCATCTTCGAGAACTGCGACACAATTTTCGTTGAGAAAGATTATCATAGCCAAGAAAATACTTGATAGGCCTTTAATTGAGTTTTATTTTATATTATATTATACTCTTAATACTTATCTTGTAATGTTAAAATACCAAACAATTGGAGAAAATAATATATTTTGTGGGAAATTTTCATAAATAAATAAAACTTGGAATTTTGAGCATTTTGACGAAAAAATCATCTCAATCGGAGTTATAACGAAGAAAATATTAGTAAAATAAGGGAGGTCACTAAAAACCTCAAGGGAATCCAGTGGACTGCTACCGAATCAGCCCAAAGCTACAACCCAAATCAAAAATCCAATTATGACCCCAGCAACCCGCAAGGCCAAGTCCAGATTGCGGGAAGCTAAGCCCAGAACCCACGGACCACGGCCCAATCTGACGCGTCCAGCCCAAAAGACTATTTCGGCGTGCTCCTGTCGATCTTGGCTAACTAGTTTGGCATGCGTGTACTGATCCGCTCCAACTTCCCTTTGTGCTTTTGACTGGCACTGACCATCGAATGCCACCAGCTTTTTCAGCGAGCGTGCGCCGAAAGTCCATCCATCCCTCTTCGGCCTATTGCGTTAAGAGCCCAAGTCCATATGCCACCAAACCTGTGCAGCCCACTTACCCAACCCACGTCCTGTCAGTCTGAAGCCCTGCACCAGCCCATTTTTTGCACCAAATGACAGGTCCCAACCCCCAAGACACCTTGTAAAGTGTTCACGTTGAATGTCCGGGTCCTTACACCAAACCCACCCTAACCTACTCCATTTGACTAGTTTTTTCAGCCAATAACCCTGAATTTTCAAACAAAAATCAGCAAAAACTCATCATTTCATCATGTAATTATTTTATTGTTTTAGTTTTTAAATTGTATTTTATTTTCTAATTTTTTTTTTAGCATTCCCTCTATAAATAGGGAGGTCATTTCATTGTTTAAGAGTCCGTTCTCCCCTAAGTCCCATTTTCTCTCATTTTTAGACACATTTTAGGAGTTTCTTTACACCTTTCTTTTAGATTTTTCTTAGCTTTCTTTTAGATTTTTTTTAGACATGTTTTTAGTTTTTGTTCTTAGATTTTCTTTGACTTCTCTTTGTACACATTTTTATGTTTTTCTTAAGAAAAACCTAGTCTGAGTAATTCTAAGGCAATTCGGGAGTTGTAAGTCCGAATTCCTCGTATTTCTTCCTCCATATTCACAAAGTTTTGTCTGCTGTCAGGGATCCTTATGAAAAACCATATTTCTCTACTTAAATTCTTGTTATCTGTTTCGGTTTTACTTATAATTCAATATATGTAGGGTATTTTATTTCTAACATTTGTAAGTATTGAATACAATCTCCACATGTTTTACTTTCTGAATTTTAGTTATTTCATACGTTTTAGTGCTTAAACTTCAATTCAACGTTAAGTGTCGGCCGTTGTCGGTGCACTTAAAAGAGGATTGAAGAGATTTAATGTTGACTAATGTCGGCGCATTAAATCAACAACTCAAGGTGGATCATATTGTAAGTAATAATCTATTGTTCGGTGCATTTTATAATATGAAAAATGTATGCTTGTAATTGAGATAATGAATGTAAGATTTCGTGATTGGTTCAATATGTGCAAAATGTTAGTGTGTTGATAAATTTGTGTTTAAAGAAAATCCATTGTACAAAGGTTAAAGTAAGAGTAAGGATTGAAATATTGATATCGACGGATATATCGCTCGCCGAATTTACGGATATCTCGCCCCAAATATCGATATCGATATCGTTTACGGTCAACAAAAATTACGAAAAGTGGGTCCAAATGACGGAAATTTGGAATGAAACTTTGGGAAAAAGTTAAGTACCCAATAATGGTTGTATATGTAACGCCCCGGACGTTCTGGTAATGTAATATTATTAAATATTGAATAAAGTGACGTTTATACCCCTGTGTTTGTGTGGTCAATTTGTTGACTTTTAGTTTTGGAGGTCGAACGGACGTTGGGTGATGACCGTGACGTAGTTCGGGATGTCACGAGTTCATAGACAGGTGGCACGTCCGATTCGGACGCTCGGAGTGAAAGTTATGATGTTCGGAGGTTCGGGGGCATTACCGTAATTTGGGCGTTATAAGGGGAAAAAGTTGACTTTTTGTTTGACTTTGATATCCATTTGACTCGAAGACCGTTATGTTCATCTCGACGCCCCGAGTACAACGACAGGCGGCACGCTTGAAACGGACGTCGGACGACCGAGTTACGGGTCACGGAAGTTGGAGGGCATTTTGGTAATTATTGCACAGAGGGGCATTTTGGTCATTTCACGGTGGTTACTGTAGCACCACCGTGAGAAACAGAGTGCGGCCGTGGTGGTTTTGAGCGTGCATTTGTTTAAGGCTAAGTGGACTGGTGAGTGGGTTAGTTTATGGATTTTGAGGATTGTGGGAAGCAGCCAGACGTGTCTGGGCAGAGACTGAGTGCACGGGAGGAACGGGAATGGCTGTGGTCTCTGTGTTTGCGGGAAACCAGTTTCAGAGGCCTCAGTTGGTCTCCCACGGGCTGTTGGCCATACAGATCGAATAACTGAGTATGGGACTGGAGTGAGGTTGGAGTTAGGATCATTTTGGTTCAATTTGGAAGCTGAGCGTGAGAGGAATTGTGAGAGAAACCGTGAGCAACTGTTTCGGGTTTTTGGGGGGAAATCGCAGAGTTCAATTTCTAAGGGTCGAGGGATCATTCTAAACATACAGTGAGTCTTCTGGGAGTGATAGAGTCTCAGCCGTGCAAGAATTGAAGGGATTCGAGCACAGATTGCCCAAGAACCCAAGGTCCAGTTCGAAGGAAAAACCAGTTGGAGGGAAAAATCTCATTCAACTTCTGGAGCCTGTTGATCGAAACCAAAGGCTGTGTAAGACTTCTGGGGTCATTTCGTGCACAACCGTGCAAGAATTGAAGGAGGAGGAGGACGGTTTGGCCGGGAACCTGAGTCTCAGTTTCAGGGGAAAACCAGTGCGGTGGACGACTACTTCCAGGTAACGGCGAGCTAAATTGTTAGTGTCATTGTGTGCGTATGGGTCCCTTATTGCTACTGGTGAAGTTAATTTGGAAATGGAACCGTGTAGGGTGAGTTCCAGGAGTCGACTTGTTCGACTGTTCGAGCTTGGATTGGGTCGATTTGGTGTAAGTCGAGGTTAACCAGTGTTGCAGACCTAAAATAAATGAGTTAGGGAAGATAATAGGATTGAAAACGGGTAGTTTTGACTGAGAATTGAGGGCTAACTGATCGGGTTGAGTCGCGGGTATCAGACCCGTTTAGCAGGCTGTTCGGGTAAGGGAGATGACACTGTAGCTTGGCGCGTGGCCTTCACGCGCAGCCGCTTTGGGCGGCGCGTGACGGCGCGTGTGGCGTCAACTCCGATCACGGTCAACATGAGAATTGATCCTTACAGTCTAAATAACATTTTATCTTTAGAGTTCGAATCGATCGGGAGTCATTCGGGATAACTTCGGGAGTCCGGAAGATTAAGTCTTTAAGTTTATTTTCGCCGAAAAATCCGGAAAAATTAGGAAAAACCCTACGAGTTATTTTGGGATGTTTGTAACCCTTCTTGTACGTTTTCACAGGCCCGGACACTTCCGAAGCTACGGAGGAGCACGCGGGACGCGATTGACGTGTCCTAAGACTGTGAGTGGACTCTTTGATTTTTAAATTGGGCATGCATGACTATTTTGCTTATTTATCTCATGGTTTTACATATGATTTTACGATGGTGAGATGATATATCGGTTTTACTTGTTTTCACGTTTTTCGAGGTAATTATCGTATTTCACGCATTTCGAGATTTCGGTTTTTGCCTATGCATGCGTGATAATTTTTGATGAAGTATCTGGTTATGAATATGCATGTTTCGGATTTATGATGTTTGATCATATTGTGAAGTAATCTTCTGTTAATTGCATGTGTTGGAATTTACATGTGAATTCGGGCATGAGTCCTGTTACGATGAGAAATGTTTTGGAATAATGTTGGAAAAAGAATTGTGATTAATCCTGATTTATTATGTTTAAAAACGGTTTTGGGTTTAAAGACCCGGTTGATGGTTGGATCTGGTTTTGGGTTTAAAGACCCGGTATGTTGATTCTGGGGGCGGGCCCGAAAATTGAGTTTAAAGACTCGTGAGTTTAAAGACTCGATTATATGATACCCCCGAGGCCTACTAATCGTGTTTTGAGTTTAAAGACTCGTTGATATCCCGGGAAGGCCTAATGTTGAGTTTAAAGACTCGGATGGATCCAACGGCATAATCATGATTATTGTTTTATGTTTCACTTGATTTGTGCAAATAATGTGTCAAAATGACGATTTCTGGAATCTGGTGTTATTACATGGTTTTACATGAGTGATGACGATCCCTGTAACGTTTTTCTTGTGTTTCGGAAAAAGAGTTTTCAAAAGTTTAACACACAAATTTTGAATACTTGGTTATGCATGCGGATTACAAAACTGGAGGGCGAACCCAATTTCGGAAAAACTGTTTTTCCTGTTAAACTTATGTTTCGGTCCACTCACACCTTGTTGTTTTAAATTCCCTCCAGGTCGTGGTACAAGCGTGGGGGCAAGCGCCGAGGCAGAGGCGGAGGCATAACGTTTTCCGTTGCGGAGTAGCTAGTTCACAGAGTAGGACTTGTTCTTTAATTTGTTTTGTAATATTGCTCTGTGAAACTGTGGACTTGACGTCCAGTCGGATGTATTTGTTTAATCTCCCTGGTCTGACAATGGGTGTGTTGTAATTTTAACTAGTTTCGGTCTTTTTGATTCGATTGTCAGACGGGAGCAGGATGCTTCCCGATTATCGAGGCGATAATCGGGGTGGGTCCTGTCATTTGGTATCAGAGCCTAGGTTTACGATTCGTGTCCGGCATTCGGGTGTGCCTTGATTATTGTACTAACTTATGCCTCTTTCAGAAGAAGGACGACCGGCCATGCCTCCGCGACGCGAACCCCCTCCACGACCTAATGGCGATGCCGAGAGTGCTTCGATCGAACGAGCCCAGCGTCTTGGGGCTACGGTATTCGGTGGTGGAGCGGACCCCGAGGATGCCCACCGTTGGATTTCTCGGATTGAGCGGATTTTTACTGTGATGCACTGTCCTCTTGAGGAGCGGGTGGTGTTGGCTACCTTTCTACTTGATGGATCTGCTTATGAGTGGTGGTACACTCTGGAGTTGTCGGGTTGGGATGCCCGTACAGTGACTTGGGAGACCTTTCGTGAACGGTTTCTGGATCAGTATTATCCCCGTTCATTCCGTGATGCTAGGGAGACCGAGTTTCTGCAGCTCCAACAGGGGAGCATGTCCGTAGCTGAGTATGAACAGAAATTTCAGATGCTAGCTCGTTTTGCTCCTACCTTTGTATCTACTGAGGCTGAGAAATGCCGTAGGTTCGAGCTTGGTCTACGGGGTGAGATACGGGCCATTGTGACGGCCGGAGCTTTTTCTACTCTCAGGGAGTTGTCTGATGCCGCGGTGCGGGTTGAGGCTAGTCTCCCGACGCGTCCACAGTATTCTGGTGGTGGACAACGTCGCGGGCGTTCGTATTCTGGATCGTATGGTCAGGGAGCCTCGAAGAAAGGACGTTATGGTGGAGCCTCATCTGCAGGCAATGATCGTTATGGCAGGCCTGGTAACTATCAGGGTTCCGGATTCCGAGCGCCTAGGGCGCAGACTGCTCCGCAGGCGAGCGCGACTTCTGTTGCTTCCACGGGACGGCAGGGTGGTGGTTTTGTTCGAGATGCTTCCAGTGTCATCTGTTTCTTCTGTGGCGAGCGGGGCCACTACCGGAGGGATTGTCCATCTTTGCCACAGGGTGGTGGCGCAGGTCGGGGTGGAGCAGAGCAGGGACGGAGCACAGCTGCAGTTTCTGGGACTGGGAGCACTTGAGGAGGTGGTACCGGAGCGGCTAGTGGACAGAGGGGCCGGGGCCGTGGGCGAGCAGCTGGACCACAGGCCCGAGTTTTCGCTGTTACGCAGCAGGAGGCCAGGGCAGCGCCTGGTGTTGTGACAGGTACACTCACGATCTTTGGACATGATGTTTGTGCTTTAATTGATCCCGGAGCTACTCATTCATTTATTTCACGGGACTGTGAGTTGTTGGCGGGTAGAGAGGTGTCCGCATTGGACTGTGACATGGGAGTGAGTACGCCCACCGGAGATGTGTTTGTGGTGAACCAAGTGTTGCGGGAGTGCCCCGTAATGGTAGGTGATGTTGGTCTGGTGGCAGATTTGATACTCTTGGACTTGCACGACTTTGATGTCATCTTGGGTATGGATTGGTTGACGCTCCATCACGCCTCTATCGAATGCGTCGATAAGCGGGTTACTTTTCGGAGCCCGGGGCTACCGGAAACCACTTTTCAGGGAATTCAGCGAGCAACTCCTGTCGGAGTGATTTCTGCCCTGAAGGCAAGTAAGATGTTGAGGAAGGGGTGCCAGGGATACTTAGCCCGAGTGATGGATTCACGAGCTGCACCATTGAGGGTGGAGGATATACCGATTGTACGGGAGTTCCCGGATGTCTTTCCGGAGGATCTACCGGGATTGCCACCGCATCGAGATGTTGAGTTCACTATTGATCTGGTTCCAGGTACGCAACCTATTTCTCAGACTCCGTATCGTATGGCGCCAGCTGAGTTGAAAGAACTGAAGGCGCAGTTACAAGAATTACTTGAGATGGGATTTATTCGACCAAGTGTATCCCCCTGGGGAGCTCCGGTGTTGTTTGTGAGGAAAAAGGATGGGAGTTTGAGACTTTGCATCGATTACAGGCAACTGAATAAAGTAACAGTCAGGAACAAATACCCGTTGCCTCGGATCGATGATTTGTTCGATCAGCTGCGAGGAGCGCAGTACTTCTCCAAAATTGATCTACGTTCGGGGTATCATCAATTGCGGGTTAAGGATGAGGATGTACCCAAGACAGCATTTAGGACCCGTTATGGTCATTATGAGTTCCTGGTGATGCCGTTTGGCTTGACCAACGCACCCGCAGCGTTTATGGATTTGATGAACCGAGTGTTGCAGCCTTACTTGGACCACTTTGTCATCGTGTTCATTGACGATATCCTGGTCTACTCGAGGAGTGCGGAAGCGCACGAGGAGCACTTAAGGATGGTGCTGGGTACCTTGAGGGAAAACCAGTTGTATGCGAAGCTCAGCAAATGTCAGTTTTGGTTGACGAGCGTGAGTTTCTTGGGGCATGTGATCTCAACTGACGGGATCAGTGTAGATTCTCAGAAAATTGAGGCAGTGGCGAAGTGGGAACAACCGAGGACCGTCACGGAAGTCAGGAGTTTCTTGGGATTGGCTGGTTACTACAGGAGGTTTGTAGAGGGTTTCTCTACCATTGCTGCCCCGTTGACGCGACTGACGCGGAAGGGAGTCAAGTTTGAGTGGGATGACGATTGTGAGCGTAGTTTTCGGGAGCTAAAGGAAAGGTTGACGTCTGCTCCTATACTGACCCTTCCAGACGACAGTGGGGAATTTGAGGTGTACAGTGATGCATCCTTACAGGGTTTGGGATGTGTACTAATGCAGCATGGGAAAGTGATCGCCTATGCTTCGCGCCAGTTGAAACCGCATGAGCGCAATTATCCGACGCACGATTTGGAGTTAGCTGCTGTTGTGCATGCATTGAAGATTTGGAGACATCACCTGTACGGAGCGACTTGCAGAATGTTTACGGACCACAAGAGCCTGAAGTACTTGTTCACTCAGAAGGAGTTGAATGTGAGGCAGCGACGGTGGCTAGAGCTAATTAAGGACTATGATTGCACGATTGAGTACCACCCGGGAAAAGCCAATGTGGTGGCTGATGCTCTAAGCCGGAAGTCAACGCATTCTGTAGCACATCTACGGACGGTTCATTTGCCACTTTTGGTTGAACTCCGTAAGAATAGCATTGATTTGGGTTTGGATGGCCAAGGTGTCTTGCTGGCTAATTTTCATGTGAGACCACTCCTGGTCGATCGGATCGTTGAGGCTCAATCTCAAGATCCTGTCTCATGTGTACTTCGGATTGAAGTGGAAGCCGGTGAACGGCTAGACTTTACAGTCAGGGAGGATGGAGCTTTGCTAAAAGAAGGACGGTTGTGTGTGCCCGGCGTGGAGGCACTGAAGAAGGAGATCTTGGACGAAGCTCATAGTTCGGCCTACGCGATGCATCCTGGTGGGACCAAGATGTATCGTACCTTGCGAGAGCACTACTGGTGGCCGGGAATGAAACGGGAGGTTGCCGAGTTTGTCAGCAGGTGTCTGATTTGCCAGCAAGTGAAGGCTGAGAGACAACGACCTTATGGAGCCTTGCAACCACTACCTATTCCGGAATGGAAATGGGATCACTTGACGATGGATTTTGTGTTTGGACTTCCTAGGACACCCAGGGGTCACGATGGAGTTTGGGTGATTGTGGACAGGCTTACGAAATCAGCTCACTTCTTGCCAGTGCGAGAGAACTTCAGGATGACGCAGTTGGCCCAGTTGTTTATTGACGAGATCATCCGTTTGCACGGTACTCCGGAATCAATAGTTTCTGACCGAGACCCAAGATTTACTTCTCGATTTTGGCAGAGTCTGCAGGAAGCATTTGGGACGAAACTTCGTTTCAGTACTGCATTTCATCCTCAGACTGACGGCCAGTCTGAGCGGACCATCCAGACATTGGAGGATATGATGCGAGCTTGCGTCTTGCAATTTCATGACACTTGGGAGTCACACCTAGCCTTGATGGAATTTGCCTACAACAACAGCTATCAAGCGAGCATTGGGATGGCTCCGTACGAAGCCTTGTACGGACGGCAGTGCAGAACTCCGTTGTGTTGGACGGACGTGGGTGAAAGGAAGCTGACTAAATCCGAATTGGTGGAACTGACGACCGAGAAGGTCAAACTCATCAGGGATCGGCTCAAGGCAGCCCAGGACAGACAAAAGAGCTATGTGGACCATCGGATTCGAGATCTGGAGTTTGCGGTCGGAGATCGGGTATTTCTGAAATTGTCCCCTTGGAAGGGTGTAGTGCGATTCGGCAGGCGAGGGAAGTTGAGCCCTCGTTATATTGGACCTTACGAGATTACCGAGAGGATTGGCCCGGTGGCCTACCGGCTGGCACTACCGCCAGAGCTTTCGAAGGTCCACGATGTTTTCCATGTGTCGATGTTGCGGAAATATGTGTTTGACGCATCTCATGTACTGGAGGATCAGCCCATTGAACTTCGAGATGATTTGAGCTTCGAGGAACAACCGGTACAGATTTTGGATCGAAAGGAGAAAGTGCTACGTCGGAAGACCGTTCCTCTGGTGAAGGTCCTCTGGAGGAACCAGAATGTGGAGGAAGCCACATGGGAACCCGAGGCGCAGATGCGAGAACAGTTCCCTTACTTGTTTCCTTGAAATTTCGGGACGAAATTTCTTAAGGGGGGGAGATTGTAACGCCCCGGACGTTCTGGTAATGTAATATTATTAAATATTGAATAAAGTGACGTTTATACCCCTGTGTTTGTGTGGTCAATTTGTTGACTTTTAGTTTTGGAGGTCGAACGGACGTTGGGTGATGACCGTGACGTAGTTCGGGATGTCACGAGTTCATAGA
Organism: Prinsepia uniflora; assembly: GCA_032719365.1. NCBI lineage: Eukaryota > Viridiplantae > Streptophyta > Magnoliopsida > Rosales > Rosaceae > Prinsepia > Prinsepia uniflora. The sequence goes on from CM064876.1 coordinate 61,368,184, forward strand.
CAAGTGGCACGTCCGATTCGGACGCTCGGAGTGAAAGTTATGATGTTCGGAGGTTCGGGGGCATTACCGTAATTTGGGCGTTATAAGGGGAAAAAGTTGACTTTTTGTTTGACTTTGATATCCATTTGACTCGAAGACCGTTATGTTCATCTCGACGCCCCGAGTACAACGACAGGCGGCACGCTTGAAACGGACGTCGGACGACCGAGTTACGGGTCACGGAAGTTGGAGGGCATTTTGGTAATTATTGCACAGAGGGGCATTTTGGTCATTTCACGGTGGTTACTGTAGCACCACCGTGAGAAACAGAGTGCGGCCGTGGTGGTTTTGAGCGTGCATTTGTTTAAGGCTAAGTGGACTGGTGAGTGGGTTAGTTTATGGATTTTGAGGATTGTGGGAAGCAGCCAGACGTGTCTGGGCAGAGACTGAGTGCACGGGAGGAACGGGAATGGCTGTGGTCTCTGTGTTTGCGGGAAACCAGTTTCAGAGGCCTCAGTTGGTCTCCCACGGGCTGTTGGCCATACAGATCGAATAACTGAGTATGGGACTGGAGTGAGGTTGGAGTTAGGATCATTTTGGTTCAATTTGGAAGCTGAGCGTGAGAGGAATTGTGAGAGAAACCGTGAGCAACTGTTTCGGGTTTTTGGGGGGAAATCGCAGAGTTCAATTTCTAAGGGTCGAGGGATCATTCTAAACATACAGTGAGTCTTCTGGGAGTGATAGAGTCTCAGCCGTGCAAGAATTGAAGGGATTCGAGCACGGATTGCCCAAGAACCCAAGGTCCAGTTCGAAGGAAAAACCAGTTGGAGGGAAAAATCTCATTCAACTTCTGGAGCCTGTTGATCGAAACCAAAGGCTGTGTAAGACTTCTGGGGTCATTTCGTGCACAACCGTGCAAGAATTGAAGGAGGAGGAGGACGGTTTGGCCGGGAACCTGAGTCTCAGTTTCAGGGGAAAACCAGTGCGGTGGACGACTACTTCCAGGTAACGGCGAGCTAAATTGTTAGTGTCATTGTGTGCGTATGGGTCCCTTATTGCTACTGGTGAAGTTAATTTGGAAATGGAACCGTGTAGGGTGAGTTCCAGGAGTCGACTTGTTCGACTGTTCGAGCTTGGATTGGGTCGATTTGGTGTAAGTCGAGGTTAACCAGTGTTGCAGACCTAAAATAAATGAGTTAGGGAAGATAATAGGATTGAAAACGGGTAGTTTTGACTGAGAATTGAGGGCTAACTGATCGGGTTGAGTCGCGGGTATCAGACCCGTTTAGCAGGCTGTTCGGGTAAGGGAGATGACACTGTAGCTTGGCGCGTGGCCTTCACGCGCAGCCGCTTTGGGCGGCGCGTGACGGCGCGTGTGGCGTCAACTCCGATCACGGTCAACATGAGAATTGATCCTTACAGTCTAAATAACATTTTATCTTTAGAGTTCGAATCGATCGGGAGTCATTCGGGATAACTTCGGGAGTCCGGAAGATTAAGTCTTTAAGTTTATTTTCGCCGAAAAATCCGGAAAAATTAGGAAAAACCCTACGAGTTATTTTGGGATGTTTGTAACCCTTCTTGTACGTTTTCACAGGCCCGGACACTTCCGAAGCTACGGAGGAGCACGCGGGACGCGATTGACGTGTCCTAAGACTGTGAGTGGACTCTTTGATTTTTAAATTGGGCATGCATGACTATTTTGCTTATTTATCTCATGGTTTTACATATGATTTTACGATGGTGAGATGATATATCGGTTTTACTTGTTTTCACGTTTTTCGAGGTAATTATCGTATTTCACGCATTTCGAGATTTCGGTTTTTGCCTATGCATGCGTGATAATTTTTGATGAAGTATCTGGTTATGAATATGCATGTTTCGGATTTATGATGTTTGATCATATTGTGAAGTAATCTTCTGTTAATTGCATGTGTTGGAATTTACATGTGAATTCGGGCATGAGTCCTGTTACGATGAGAAATGTTTTGGAATAATGTTGGAAAAAGAATTGTGATTAATCCTGATTTATTATGTTTAAAAACGGTTTTGGGTTTAAAGACCCGGTTGATGGTTGGATCTGGTTTTGGGTTTAAAGACCCAGTATGTTGATTCTGGGGGCGGGCCCGAAAATTGAGTTTAAAGACTCGTGAGTTTAAAGACTCGATTATATGATACCCCCGAGGCCTACTAATCGTGTTTTGAGTTTAAAGACTCGTTGATATCCCGGGAAGGCCTAATGTTGAGTTTAAAGACTCGGATGGATCCAACGGCATAATCATGATTATTGTTTTATGTTTCACTTGATTTGTGCAAATAATGTGTCAAAATGACGATTTCTGGAATCTGGTGTTATTACATGGTTTTACATGAGTGATGACGATCCCTGTAACGTTTTTCTTGTGTTTCGGAAAAAGAGTTTTCAAAAGTTTAACACACAAATTTTGAATACTTGGTTATGCATGCGGATTACAAAACTGGAGGGCGAACCCAATTTCGGAAAAACTGTTTTTCCTGTTAAACTTATGTTTCGGTCCACTCACACCTTGTTGTTTTAAATTCCCTCCAGGTCGTGGTACAAGCGTGGGGGCAAGCGCCGAGGCAGAGGCGGAGGCATAACGTTTTCCGTTGCGGAGTAGCTAGTTCACAGAGTAGGACTTGTTCTTTAATTTGTTTTGTAATATTGCTCTGTGAAACTGTGGACTTGACGTCCAGTCGGATGTATTTGTTTAATCTCCCTGGTCTGACAATGGGTGTGTTGTAATTTTAACTAGTTTCGGTCTTTTTGATTCGATTGTCAGACGGGAGCAGGATGCTTCCCGATTATCGAGGCGATAATCGGGGTGGGTCCTGTCATTTGGTATCAGAGCCTAGGTTTACGATTCGTGTCCGGCATTCGGGTGTGCCTTGATTATTGTACTAACTTATGCCTCTTTCAGAAGAAGGACGACCGGCCATGCCTCCGCGACGCGAACCCCCTCCACGACCTAATGGCGATGCCGAGAGTGCTTCGATCGAACGAGCCCAGCGTCTTGGGGCTACGGTATTCGGTGGTGGAGCGGACCCCGAGGATGCCCACCGTTGGATTTCTCGGATTGAGCGGATTTTTACTGTGATGCACTGTCCTCTTGAGGAGCGGGTGGTGTTGGCTACCTTTCTACTTGATGGATCTGCTTATGAGTGGTGGTACACTCTGGAGTTGTCGGGTTGGGATGCCCGTACAGTGACTTGGGAGACCTTTCGTGAACGGTTTCTGGATCAGTATTATCCCCGTTCATTCCGTGATGCTAGGGAGACCGAGTTTCTGCAGCTCCAACAGGGGAGCATGTCCGTAGCTGAGTATGAACAGAAATTTCAGATGCTAGCTCGTTTTGCTCCTACCTTTGTATCTACTGAGGCTGAGAAATGCCGTAGGTTCGAGCTTGGTCTACGGGGTGAGATACGGGCCATTGTGACGGCCGGAGCTTTTGCTACTCTCAGGGAGTTGTCTGATGCCGCGGTGCGGGTTGAGGCTAGTCTCCCGACGCGTCCACAGTATTCTGGTGGTGGACAACGTCGCGGGCGTTCGTATTCTGGATCGTATGGTCAGGGAGCCTCGAAGAAAGGACGTTATGGTGGAGCCTCATCTGCAGGCAATGATCGTTATGGCAGGCCTGGTAACTATCAGGGTTCCGGATTCCGAGCGCCTAGGGCGCAGACTGCTCCGCAGGCGAGCGCGACTTCTGTTGCTTCCACGGGACGGCAGGGTGGTGGTTTTGTTCGAGATGCTTCCAGTGTCATCTGTTTCTTCTGTGGCGAGCGGGGCCACTACCGGAGGGATTGTCCATCTTTGCCACAGGGTGGTGGCGCAGGTCGGGGTGGAGCAGAGCAGGGACGGAGCACAGCTGCAGTTTCTGGGACTGGGAGCACTTGAGGAGGTGGTACCGGAGCGGCTAGTGGACAGAGGGGCCGGGGCCGTGGGCGAGCAGCTGGACCACAGGCCCGAGTTTTCGCTGTTACGCAGCAGGAGGCCAGGGCAGCGCCTGGTGTTGTGACAGGTACACTCACGATCTTTGGACATGATGTTTGTGCTTTAATTGATCCCGGAGCTACTCATTCATTTATTTCACGGGACTGTGAGTTGTTGGCGGGTAGAGAGGTGTCCGCATTGGACTGTGACATGGGAGTGAGTACGCCCACCGGAGATGTGTTTGTGGTGAACCAAGTGTTGCGGGAGTGCCCCGTAATGGTAGGTGATGTTGGTCTGGTGGCAGATTTGATACTCTTGGACTTGCACGACTTTGATGTCATCTTGGGTATGGATTGGTTGACGCTCCATCACGCCTCTATCGAATGCGTCGATAAGCGGGTTACTTTTCGGAGCCCGGGGCTACCGGAAACCACTTTTCAGGGAATTCAGCGAGCAACTCCTGTCGGAGTGATTTCTGCCCTGAAGGCAAGTAAGATGTTGAGGAAGGGGTGCCAGGGATACTTAGCCCGAGTGATGGATTCACGAGCTGCACCATTGAGGGTGGAGGATATACCGATTGTACGGGAGTTCCCGGATGTCTTTCCGGAGGATCTACCGGGATTGCCACCGCATCGAGATGTTGAGTTCACTATTGATCTGGTTCCAGGTACGCAACCTATTTCTCAGACTCCGTATCGTATGGCGCCAGCTGAGTTGAAAGAACTGAAGGCGCAGTTACAAGAATTACTTGAGATGGGATTTATTCGACCAAGTGTATCCCCCTGGGGAGCTCCGGTGTTGTTTGTGAGGAAAAAGGATGGGAGTTTGAGACTTTGCATCGATTACAGGCAACTGAATAAAGTAACAGTCAGGAACAAATACCCGTTGCCTCGGATCGATGATTTGTTCGATCAGCTGCGAGGAGCGCAGTACTTCTCCAAAATTGATCTACGTTCGGGGTATCATCAATTGCGGGTTAAGGATGAGGATGTACCCAAGACAGCATTTAGGACCCGTTATGGTCATTATGAGTTCCTGGTGATGCCGTTTGGCTTGACCAACGCACCCGCAGCGTTTATGGATTTGATGAACCGAGTGTTGCAGCCTTACTTGGACCACTTTGTCATCGTGTTCATTGACGATATCCTGGTCTACTCGAGGAGTGCGGAAGCGCACGAGGAGCACTTAAGGATGGTGCTGGGTACCTTGAGGGAAAACCAGTTGTATGCGAAGCTCAGCAAATGTCAGTTTTGGTTGACGAGCGTGAGTTTCTTGGGGCATGTGATCTCAACTGACGGGATCAGTGTAGATTCTCAGAAAATTGAGGCAGTGGCGAAGTGGGAACAACCGAGGACCGTCACGGAAGTCAGGAGTTTCTTGGGATTGGCTGGTTACTACAGGAGGTTTGTAGAGGGTTTCTCTACCATTGCTGCCCCGTTGACGCGACTGACGCGGAAGGGAGTCAAGTTTGAGTGGGATGACGATTGTGAGCGTAGTTTTCGGGAGCTAAAGGAAAGGTTGACGTCTGCTCCTATACTGACCCTTCCAGACGACAGTGGGGAATTTGAGGTGTACAGTGATGCATCCTTACAGGGTTTGGGATGTGTACTAATGCAGCATGGGAAAGTGATCGCCTATGCTTCGCGCCAGTTGAAACCGCATGAGCGCAATTATCCGACGCACGATTTGGAGTTAGCTGCTGTTGTGCATGCATTGAAGATTTGGAGACATCACCTGTACGGAGCGACTTGCAGAATGTTTACGGACCACAAGAGCCTGAAGTACTTGTTCACTCAGAAGGAGTTGAATGTGAGGCAGCGACGGTGGCTAGAGCTAATTAAGGACTATGATTGCACGATTGAGTACCACCCGGGAAAAGCCAATGTGGTGGCTGATGCTCTAAGCCGGAAGTCAACGCATTCTGTAGCACATCTACGGACGGTTCATTTGCCACTTTTGGTTGAACTCCGTAAGAATAGCATTGATTTGGGTTTGGATGGCCAAGGTGTCTTGCTGGCTAATTTTCATGTGAGACCACTCCTGGTCGATCGGATCGTTGAGGCTCAATCTCAAGATCCTGTCTCATGTGTACTTCGGATTGAAGTGGAAGCCGGTGAACGGCTAGACTTTACAGTCAGGGAGGATGGAGCTTTGCTAAAAGAAGGACGGTTGTGTGTGCCCGGCGTGGAGGCACTGAAGAAGGAGATCTTGGACGAAGCTCATAGTTCGGCCTACGCGATGCATCCTGGTGGGACCAAGATGTATCGTACCTTGCGAGAGCACTACTGGTGGCCGGGAATGAAACGGGAGGTTGCCGAGTTTGTCAGCAGGTGTCTGATTTGCCAGCAAGTGAAGGCTGAGAGACAACGACCTTATGGAGCCTTGCAACCACTACCTATTCCGGAATGGAAATGGGATCACTTGACGATGGATTTTGTGTTTGGACTTCCTAGGACACCCAGGGGTCACGATGGAGTTTGGGTGATTGTGGACAGGCTTACGAAATCAGCTCACTTCTTGCCAGTGCGAGAGAACTTCAGGATGACGCAGTTGGCCCAGTTGTTTATTGACGAGATCATCCGTTTGCACGGTACTCCGGAATCAATAGTTTCTGACTGAGACCCAAGATTTACTTCTCGATTTTGGCAGAGTCTGCAGGAAGCATTTGGGACGAAACTTCGTTTCAGTACTGCATTTCATCCTCAGACTGACGGCCAGTCTGAGCGGACCATCCAGACATTGGAGGATATGATGCGAGCTTGCGTCTTGCAATTTCATGACACTTGGGAGTCACACCTAGCCTTGATGGAATTTGCCTACAACAACAGCTATCAAGCGAGCATTGGGATGGCTCCGTACGAAGCCTTGTACGGACGGCAGTGCAGAACTCCGTTGTGTTGGACGGACGTGGGTGAAAGGAAGCTGACTAAATCCGAATTGGTGGAACTGACGACCGAGAAGGTCAAACTCATCAGGGATCGGCTCAAGGCAGCCCAGGACAGACAAAAGAGCTATGTGGACCATCGGATTCGAGATCTGGAGTTTGCGGTCGGAGATCGGGTATTTCTGAAATTGTCCCCTTGGAAGGGTGTAGTGCGATTCGGCAGGCGAGGGAAGTTGAGCCCTCGTTATATTGGACCTTACGAGATTACCGAGAGGATTGGCCCGGTGGCCTACTGGCTGGCACTACCGCCAGAGCTTTCGAAGGTCCACGATGTTTTCCATGTGTCGATGTTGCGGAAATATGTGTTTGACGCATCTCATGTACTGGAGGATCAGCCCATTGAACTTCGAGATGATTTGAGCTTCGAGGAACAACCGGTACAGATTTTGGATCGAAAGGAGAAAGTGCTACGTCGGAAGACCGTTCCTCTGGTGAAGGTCCTCTGGAGGAACCAGAATGTGGAGGAAGCCACATGGGAACCCGAGGCGCAGATGCGAGAACAGTTCCCTTACTTGTTTCCTTGAAATTTCGGGACGAAATTTCTTAAGGGGGGGAGATTGTAACGCCCCGGACGTTCTGGTAATGTAATATTATTAAATATTGAATAAAGTGACGTTTATACCCCTGTGTTTGTGTGGTCAATTTGTTGACTTTTAGTTTTGGAGGTCGAACGGACGTTGGGTGATGACCGTGACGTAGTTCGGGATGTCACGAGTTCATAGACAAGTGGCACGTCCGATTCGGACGCTCGGAGTGAAAGTTATGATGTTCGGAGGTTCGGGGGCATTACCGTAATTTGGGCGTTATAAGGGGAAAAAGTTGACTTTTTGTTTGACTTTGATATCCATTTGACTCGAAGACCGTTATGTTCATCTCGACGCCCCGAGTACAACGACAGGCGGCACGCTTGAAACGGACGTCGGACGACCGAGTTACGGGTCACGGAAGTTGGAGGGCATTTTGGTAATTATTGCACAGAGGGGCATTTTGGTCATTTCACGGTGGTTACTGTAGCACCACCGTGAGAAACAGAGTGCGGCCGTGGTGGTTTTGAGCGTGCATTTGTTTAAGGCTAAGTGGACTGGTGAGTGGGTTAGTTTATGGATTTTGAGGATTGTGGGAAGCAGCCAGACGTGTCTGGGCAGAGACTGAGTGCACGGGAGGAACGGGAATGGCTGTGGTCTCTGTGTTTGCGGGAAACCAGTTTCAGAGGCCTCAGTTGGTCTCCCACGGGCTGTTGGCCATACAGATCGAATAACTGAGTATGGGACTGGAGTGAGGTTGGAGTTAGGATCATTTTGGTTCAATTTGGAAGCTGAGCGTGAGAGGAATTGTGAGAGAAACCGTGAGCAACTGTTTCGGGTTTTTGGGGGGAAATCGCAGAGTTCAATTTCTAAGGGTCGAGGGATCATTCTAAACATACAGTGAGTCTTCTGGGAGTGATAGAGTCTCAGCCGTGCAAGAATTGAAGGGATTCGAGCACGGATTGCCCAAGAACCCAAGGTCCAGTTCGAAGGAAAAACCAGTTGGAGGGAAAAATCTCATTCAACTTCTGGAGCCTGTTGATCGAAACCAAAGGCTGTGTAAGACTTCTGGGGTCATTTCGTGCACAACCGTGCAAGAATTGAAGGAGGAGGAGGACGGTTTGGCCGGGAACCTGAGTCTCAGTTTCAGGGGAAAACCAGTGCGGTGGACGACTACTTCCAGGTAACGGCGAGCTAAATTGTTAGTGTCATTGTGTGCGTATGGGTCCCTTATTGCTACTGGTGAAGTTAATTTGGAAATGGAACCGTGTAGGGTGAGTTCCAGGAGTCGACTTGTTCGACTGTTCGAGCTTGGATTGGGTCGATTTGGTGTAAGTCGAGGTTAACCAGTGTTGCAGACCTAAAATAAATGAGTTAGGGAAGATAATAGGATTGAAAACGGGTAGTTTTGACTGAGAATTGAGGGCTAACTGATCGGGTTGAGTCGCGGGTATCAGACCCGTTTAGCAGGCTGTTCGGGTAAGGGAGATGACACTGTAGCTTGGCGCGTGGCCTTCACGCGCAGCCGCTTTGGGCGGCGCGTGACGGCGCGTGTGGCGTCAACTCCGATCACGGTCAACATGAGAATTGATCCTTACAGTCTAAATAACATTTTATCTTTAGAGTTCGAATCGATCGGGAGTCATTCGGGATAACTTCGGGAGTCCGGAAGATTAAGTCTTTAAGTTTATTTTCGCCGAAAAATCCGGAAAAATTAGGAAAAACCCTACGAGTTATTTTGGGATGTTTGTAACCCTTCTTGTACGTTTTCACAGGCCCGGACACTTCCGAAGCTACGGAGGAGCACGCGGGACGCGATTGACGTGTCCTAAGACTGTGAGTGGACTCTTTGATTTTTAAATTGGGCATGCATGACTATTTTGCTTATTTATCTCATGGTTTTACATATGATTTTACGATGGTGAGATGATATATCGGTTTTACTTGTTTTCACGTTTTTCGAGGTAATTATCGTATTTCACGCATTTCGAGATTTCGGTTTTTGCCTATGCATGCGTGATAATTTTTGATGAAGTATCTGGTTATGAATATGCATGTTTCGGATTTATGATGTTTGATCATATTGTGAAGTAATCTTCTGTTAATTGCATGTGTTGGAATTTACATGTGAATTCGGGCATGAGTCCTGTTACGATGAGAAATGTTTTGGAATAATGTTGGAAAAAGAATTGTGATTAATCCTGATTTATTATGTTTAAAAACGGTTTTGGGTTTAAAGACCCGGTTGATGGTTGGATCTGGTTTTGGGTTTAAAGACCCGGTATGTTGATTCTGGGGGCGGGCCCGAAAATTGAGTTTAAAGACTCGTGAGTTTAAAGACTCGATTATATGATACCCCCGAGGCCTACTAATCGTGTTTTGAGTTTAAAGACTCGTTGATATCCCGGGAAGGCCTAATGTTGAGTTTAAAGACTCGGATGGATCCAACGGCATAATCATGATTATTGTTTTATGTTTCACTTGATTTGTGCAAATAATGTGTCAAAATGACGATTTCTGGAATCTGGTGTTATTACATGGTTTTACATGAGTGATGACGATCCCTGTAACGTTTTTCTTGTGTTTCGGAAAAAGAGTTTTCAAAAGTTTAACACACAAATTTTGAATACTTGGTTATGCATGCGGATTACAAAACTGGAGGGCGAACCCAATTTCGGAAAAACTGTTTTTCCTGTTAAACTTATGTTTCGGTCCACTCACACCTTGTTGTTTTAAATTCCCTCCAGGTCGTGGTACAAGCGTGGGGGCAAGCGCCGAGGCAGAGGCGGAGGCATAACGTTTTCCGTTGCGGAGTAGCTAGTTCACAGAGTAGGACTTGTTCTTTAATTTGTTTTGTAATATTGCTCTGTGAAACTGTGGACTTGACGTCCAGTCGGATGTATTTGTTTAATCTCCCTGGTCTGACAATGGGTGTGTTGTAATTTTAACTAGTTTCGGTCTTTTTGATTCGATTGTCAGACGGGAGCAGGATGCTTCCCGATTATCGAGGCGATAATCGGGGTGGGTCCTGTCATTTGGTATCAGAGCCTAGGTTTACGATTCGTGTCCGGCATTCGGGTGTGCCTTGATTATTGTACTAACTTATGCCTCTTTCAGAAGAAGGACGACCGGCCATGCCTCCGCGACGCGAACCCCCTCCACGACCTAATGGCGATGCCGAGAGTGCTTCGATCGAACGAGCCCAGCATCTTGGGGCTACGGTATTCGGTGGTGGAGCGGACCCCGAGGATGCCCACCGTTGGATTTCTCGGATTGAGCGGATTTTTACTGTGATGCACTGTCCTCTTGAGGAGCGGGTGGTGTTGGCTACCTTTCTACTTGATGGATCTGCTTATGAGTGGTGGTACACTCTGGAGTTGTCGGGTTGGGATGCCCGTACAGTGACTTGGGAGACCTTTCGTGAACGGTTTCTGGATCAGTATTATCCCCGTTCATTCCGTGATGCTAGGGAGACCGAGTTTCTGCAGCTCCAACAGGGGAGCATGTCCGTAGCTGAGTATGAACAGAAATTTCAGATGCTAGCTCGTTTTGCTCCTACCTTTGTATCTACTGAGGCTGAGAAATGCCGTAGGTTCGAGCTTGGTCTACGGGGTGAGATACGGGCCATTGTGACGGCCGGAGCTTTTGCTACTCTCAGGGAGTTGTCTGATGCCGCGGTGCGGGTTGAGGCTAGTCTCCCGACGCGTCCACAGTATTCTGGTGGTGGACAACGTCGCGGGCGTTCGTATTCTGGATCGTATGGTCAGGGAGCCTCGAAGAAAGGACGTTATGGTGGAGCCTCATCTGCAGGCAATGATCGTTATGGCAGGCCTGGTAACTATCAGGGTTCCGGATTCCGAGCGCCTAGGGCGCAGACTGCTCCGCAGGCGAGCGCGACTTCTGTTGCTTCCACGGGACGGCAGGGTGGTGGTTTTGTTCGAGATGCTTCCAGTGTCATCTGTTTCTTCTGTGGCGAGCGGGGCCACTACCGGAGGGATTGTCCATCTTTGCCACAGGGTGGTGGCGCAGGTCGGGGTGGAGCAGAGCAGGGACGGAGCACAGCTGCAGTTTCTGGGACTGGGAGCACTCGAGGAGGTGGTACCGGAGCGGCTAGTGGACAGAGGGGCCGGGGCCGTGGGCGAGCAGCTGGACCACAGGCCCGAGTTTTCGCTGTTACGCAGCAGGAGGCCAGGGCAGCGCCTGGTGTTGTGACAGGTACACTCACGATCTTTGGACATGATGTTTGTGCTTTAATTGATCCCGGAGCTACTCATTCATTTATTTCACGGGACTGTGAGTTGTTGGCGGGTAGAGAGGTGTCCGCATTGGACTGTGACATGGGAGTGAGTACGCCCACCGGAGATGTGTTTGTGGTGAACCAAGTGTTGCGGGAGTGCCCCGTAATGGTAGGTGATGTTGGTCTGGTGGCAGATTTGATACTCTTGGACTTGCACGACTTTGATGTCATCTTGGGTATGGATTGGTTGACGCTCCATCACGCCTCTATCGAATGCGTCGATAAGCGGGTTACTTTTCGGAGCCCGGGGCTACCGGAAACCACTTTTCAGGGAATTCAGCGAGCAACTCCTGTCGGAGTGATTTCTGCCCTGAAGGCAAGTAAGATGTTGAGGAAGGGGTGCCAGGGATACTTAGCCCGAGTGATGGATTCACGAGCTGCACCATTGAGGGTGGAGGATATACCGATTGTACGGGAGTTCCCGGATGTCTTTCCGGAGGATCTACCGGGATTGCCACCGCATCGAGATGTTGAGTTCACTATTGATCTGGTTCCAGGTACGCAACCTATTTCTCAGACTCCGTATCGTATGGCGCCAGCTGAGTTGAAAGAACTGAAGGCGCAGTTACAAGAATTACTTGAGATGGGATTTATTCGACCAAGTGTATCCCCCTGGGGAGCTCCGGTGTTGTTTGTGAGGAAAAAGGATGGGAGTTTGAGACTTTGCATCGATTACAGGCAACTGAATAAAGTAACAGTCAGGAACAAATACCCGTTGCCTCGGATCGATGATTTGTTCGATCAGCTGCGAGGAGCGCAGTACTTCTCCAAAATTGATCTACGTTCGGGGTATCATCAATTGCGGGTTAAGGATGAGGATGTACCCAAGACAGCATTTAGGACCCGTTATGGTCATTATGAGTTCCTGGTGATGCCGTTTGGCTTGACCAACGCACCTGCAGCGTTTATGGATTTGATGAACCGAGTGTTGCAGCCTTACTTGGACCACTTTGTCATCGTGTTCATTGACGATATCCTGGTCTACTCGAGGAGTGCGGAAGCGCACGAGGAGCACTTAAGGATGGTGCTGGGTACCTTGAGGGAAAACCAGTTGTATGCGAAGCTCAGCAAATGTCAGTTTTGGTTGACGAGCGTGAGTTTCTTGGGGCATGTGATCTCAACTGACGGGATCAGTGTAGATTCTCAGAAAATTGAGGCAGTGGCGAAGTGGGAACAACCGAGGACCGTCACGGAAGTCAGGAGTTTCTTGGGATTGGCTGGTTACTACAGGAGGTTTGTAGAGGGTTTCTCTACCATTGCTGCCCCGTTGACGCGACTGACGCGGAAGGGAGTCAAGTTTGAGTGGGATGACGATTGTGAGCGTAGTTTTCGGGAGCTAAAGGAAAGGTTGACGTCTGCTCCTATACTGACCCTTCCAGACGACAGTGGGGAATTTGAGGTGTACAGTGATGCATCCTTACAGGGTTTGGGATGTGTACTAATGCAGCATGGGAAAGTGATCGCCTATGCTTCGCGCCAGTTGAAACCGCATGAGCGCAATTATCCGACGCACGATTTGGAGTTAGCTGCTGTTGTGCATGCATTGAAGATTTGGAGACATCACCTGTACGGAGCGACTTGCAGAATGTTTACGGACCACAAGAGCCTGAAGTACTTGTTCACTCAGAAGGAGTTGAATGTGAGGCAGCGACGGTGGCTAGAGCTAATTAAGGACTATGATTGCACGATTGAGTACCACCCGGGAAAAGCCAATGTGGTGGCTGATGCTCTAAGCCGGAAGTCAACGCATTCTGTAGCACATCTACGGACGGTTCATTTGCCACTTTTGGTTGAACTCCGTAAGAATAGCATTGATTTGGGTTTGGATGGCCAAGGTGTCTTGCTGGCTAATTTTCATGTGAGACCACTCCTGGTCGATCGGATCGTTGAGGCTCAATCTCAAGATCCTGTCTCATGTGTACTTCGGATTGAAGTGGAAGCCGGTGAACGGCTAGAATTTACAGTCAGGGAGGATGGAGCTTTGCTAAAAGAAGGACGGTTGTGTGTGCCCGGCGTGGAGGCACTGAAGAAGGAGATCTTGGACGAAGCTCATAGTTCGGCCTACGCGATGCATCCTGGTGGGACCAAGATGTATCGTACCTTGCGAGAGCACTACTGGTGGCCGGGAATGAAACGGGAGGTTGCCGAGTTTGTCAGCAGGTGTCTGATTTGCCAGCAAGTGAAGGCTGAGAGACAACGACCTTATGGAGCCTTGCAACCACTACCTATTCCGGAATGGAAATGGGATCACTTGACGATGGATTTTGTGTTTGGACTTCCTAGGACACCCAGGGGTCACGATGGAGTTTGGGTGATTGTGGACAGGCTTACGAAATCAGCTCACTTCTTGCCAGTGCGAGAGAACTTCAGGATGACGCAGTTGGCCCAGTTGTTTATTGACGAGATCATCCGTTTGCACGGTACTCCGGAATCAATAGTTTCTAACCGAGACCCAAGATTTACTTCTCGATTTTGGCAGAGTCTGCAGGAAGCATTTGGGACGAAACTTCGTTTCAGTACTGCATTTCATCCTCAGACTGACGGCCAGTCTGAGCGGACCATCCAGACATTGGAGGATATGATGCGAGCTTGCGTCTTGCAATTTCATGACACTTGGGAGTCACACCTAGCCTTGATGGAATTTGCCTACAACAACAGCTATCAAGCGAGCATTGGGATGGCTCCGTACGAAGCCTTGTACGGACGGCAGTGCAGAACTCCGTTGTGTTGGACGGACGTGGGTGAAAGGAAGCTGACTAAATCCGAATTGGTGGAACTGACGACCGAGAAGGTCAAACTCATCAGGGATCGGCTCAAGGCAGCCCAGGACAGACAAAAGAGCTATGTGGACCATCGGATTCGAGATCTGGAGTTTGCGGTCGGAGATCGGGTATTTCTGAAATTGTCCCCTTGGAAGGGTGTAGTGCGATTCGGCAGGCGAGGGAAGTTGAGCCCTCGTTATATTGGACCTTACGAGATTACCGAGAGGATTGGCCCGGTGGCCTACCGGCTGGCACTACCGCCAGAGCTTTCGAAGGTCCACGATGTTTTCCATGTGTCGATGTTGCGGAAATATGTGTTTGACGCATCTCATGTACTGGAGGATCAGCCCATTGAACTTCGAGATGATTTGAGCTTCGAGGAACAACCGGTACAGATTTTGGATCGAAAGGAGAAAGTGCTACGTCGGAAGACCGTTCCTCTGGTGAAGGTCCTCTGGAGGAACCAGAATGTGGAGGAAGCCACATGGGAACCCGAGGCGCAGATGCGAGAACAGTTCCCTTACTTGTTTCCTTGAAATTTCGGGACGAAATTTCTTAAGGGGGGGAGATTGTAACGCCCCGGACGTTCTGGTAATGTAATATTATTAAATATTGAATAAAGTGACGTTTATACCCCTGTGTTTGTGTGGTCAATTTGTTGACTTTTAGTTTTGGAGGTCGAACGGACGTTGGGTGATGACCGTGACGTAGTTCGGGATGTCACGAGTTCATAGACAGGTGGCACGTCCGATTCGGACGCTCGGAGTGAAAGTTATGATGTTCGGAGGTTCGGGGGCATTACCGTAATTTGGGCGTTATAAGGGGAAAAAGTTGACTTTTTGTTTGACTTTGATATCCATTTGACTCGAAGACCGTTATGTTCATCTCGACGCCCCGAGTACAACGACAGGCGGCACGCTTGAAACGGACGTCGGACGACCGAGTTACGGGTCACGGAAGTTGGAGGGCATTTTGGTAATTATTGCACAGAGGGGCATTTTGGTCATTTCACGGTGGTTACTGTAGCACCACCG
The DNA here is from genome assembly GCA_032719365.1 of Prinsepia uniflora. Lineage (NCBI taxonomy): Eukaryota > Viridiplantae > Streptophyta > Magnoliopsida > Rosales > Rosaceae > Prinsepia > Prinsepia uniflora. Next base: position 61,383,673 of record CM064876.1, read on the forward strand.
TGAGAAACAGAGTGCGGCCGTGGTGGTTTTGAGCGTGCATTTGTTTAAGGCTAAGTGGACTGGTGAGTGGGTTAGTTTATGGATTTTGAGGATTGTGGGAAGCAGCCAGACGTGTCTGGGCAGAGACTGAGTGCACGGGAGGAACGGGAATGGCTGTGGTCTCTGTGTTTGCGGGAAACCAGTTTCAGAGGCCTCAGTTGGTCTCCCACGGGCTGTTGGCCATACAGATCGAATAACTGAGTATGGGACTGGAGTGAGGTTGGAGTTAGGATCATTTTGGTTCAATTTGGAAGCTGAGCGTGAGAGGAATTGTGAGAGAAACCGTGAGCAACTGTTTCGGGTTTTTGGGGGGAAATCGCAGAGTTCAATTTCTAAGGGTCGAGGGATCATTCTAAACATACAGTGAGTCTTCTGGGAGTGATAGAGTCTCAGCCGTGCAAGAATTGAAGGGATTCGAGCACGGATTGCCCAAGAACCCAAGGTCCAGTTCGAAGGAAAAACCAGTTGGAGGGAAAAATCTCATTCAACTTCTGGAGCCTGTTGATCGAAACCAAAGGCTGTGTAAGACTTCTGGGGTCATTTCGTGCACAACCGTGCAAGAATTGAAGGAGGAGGAGGACGGTTTGGCCGGGAACCTGAGTCTCAGTTTCAGGGGAAAACCAGTGCGGTGGACGACTACTTCCAGGTAACGGCGAGCTAAATTGTTAGTGTCATTGTGTGCGTATGGGTCCCTTATTGCTACTGGTGAAGTTAATTTGGAAATGGAACCGTGTAGGGTGAGTTCCAGGAGTCGACTTGTTCGACTGTTCGAGCTTGGATTGGGTCGATTTGGTGTAAGTCGAGGTTAACCAGTGTTGCAGACCTAAAATAAATGAGTTAGGGAAGATAATAGGATTGAAAACGGGTAGTTTTGACTGAGAATTGAGGGCTAACTGATCGGGTTGAGTCGCGGGTATCAGACCCGTTTAGCAGGCTGTTCGGGTAAGGGAGATGACACTGTAGCTTGGCGCGTGGCCTTCACGCGCAGCCGCTTTGGGCGGCGCGTGACGGCGCGTGTGGCGTCAACTCCGATCACGGTCAACATGAGAATTGATCCTTACAGTCTAAATAACATTTTATCTTTAGAGTTCGAATCGATCGGGAGTCATTCGGGATAACTTCGGGAGTCCGGAAGATTAAGTCTTTAAGTTTATTTTCGCCGAAAAATCCGGAAAAATTAGGAAAAACCCTACGAGTTATTTTGGGATGTTTGTAACCCTTCTTGTACGTTTTCACAGGCCCGGACACTTCCGAAGCTACGGAGGAGCACGCGGGACGCGATTGACGTGTCCTAAGACTGTGAGTGGACTCTTTGATTTTTAAATTGGGCATGCATGACTATTTTGCTTATTTATCTCATGGTTTTACATATGATTTTACGATGGTGAGATGATATATCGGTTTTACTTGTTTTCACGTTTTTCGAGGTAATTATCGTATTTCACGCATTTCGAGATTTCGGTTTTTGCCTATGCATGCGTGATAATTTTTGATGAAGTATCTGGTTATGAATATGCATGTTTCGGATTTATGATGTTTGATCATATTGTGAAGTAATCTTCTGTTAATTGCATGTGCTGGAATTTACATGTGAATTCGGGCATGAGTCCTGTTACGATGAGAAATGTTTTGGAATAATGTTGGAAAAAGAATTGTGATTAATCCTGATTTATTATGTTTAAAAACGGTTTTGGGTTTAAAGACCCGGTTGATGGTTGGATCTGGTTTTGGGTTTAAAGACCCGGTATGTTGATTCTGGGGGCGGGCCCGAAAATTGAGTTTAAAGACTCGTGAGTTTAAAGACTCGATTATATGATACCCCCGAGGCCTACTAATCGTGTTTTGAGTTTAAAGACTCGTTGATATCCCGGGAAGGCCTAATGTTGAGTTTAAAGACTCGGATGGATCCAACGGCATAATCATGATTATTGTTTTATGTTTCACTTGATTTGTGCAAATAATGTGTCAAAATGACGATTTCTGGAATCTGGTGTTATTACATGGTTTTACATGAGTGATGACGATCCCTGTAACGTTTTTCTTGTGTTTCGGAAAAAGAGTTTTCAAAAGTTTAACACACAAATTTTGAATACTTGGTTATGCATGCGGATTACAAAACTGGAGGGCGAACCCAATTTCGGAAAAACTGTTTTTCCTGTTAAACTTATGTTTCGGTCCACTCACACCTTGTTGTTTTAAATTCCCTCCAGGTCGTGGTACAAGCGTGGGGGCAAGCGCCGAGGCAGAGGCGGAGGCATAACGTTTTCCGTTGCGGAGTAGCTAGTTCACAGAGTAGGACTTGTTCTTTAATTTGTTTTGTAATATTGCTCTGTGAAACTGTGGACTTGACGTCCAGTCGGATGTATTTGTTTAATCTCCCTGGTCTGACAATGGGTGTGTTGTAATTTTAACTAGTTTCGGTCTTTTTGATTCGATTGTCAGACGGGAGCAGGATGCTTCCCGATTATCGAGGCGATAATCGGGGTGGGTCCTGTCAGTATATGACTAATAAAAACTATAAAATGACTTTGATATAATAAATATATGATGAATCATATGATAGAATATAGATCTGCCGACCACTAACAGTATAAAATCTTAAAGATAAACTTAAATTAAAACATAATTCTATTGATAATATTGCATTAAAAATATTGTACGCATTGAACTTGATAAAAAAACAAGTAGAGTGTCGACCAGCTTGAAAATTAGATTGGTCTTGATCTACCAAGACACAAAAGTTTTGCCAACTGATGCTATTTGACCAAAAGGAAATGTATTGTTGGACATAGTGTTCGTATATCTCCTTTGAATGGCCTACTTTTCCTCCATAGATAGGGTAGTTCGGATTTACCCAACTAACTTCTCCATAATCTTCATTGAGATGAGGAACTTCATAGCCTTCATAACCATGTGACATTTGAGGGAGATGGCTGTCTAACAGGGGGTGACGATATGGACCATAAGCATATGGATCATTTGAGTTGTTACTAGGATCGGTGCCTAAACTCATTGACTCAAAACTAATTGCCATGGAATCCTCAGAAGATGGGTTTCCATAACCTTCATATATGTTGCATGTCCGAGTGTAATCTTTTCCAACACCATCGATTCCTACTCCTCCTACCCTACACCCATGATCATAATCATGGGTGACATGAGTGAAATCCGCCTTTCCAGTAATGGGCTCAAGGGTGCATATGTTTTGGTTACATGTTCATTTCCCCCGTCATCCTTGTCTTCATCGTTTTTCTCAACATTATCTCCTCCATCATCATCATCATCATCATCATTATCTGGAGATTTATTTTGATGAAGTCCCTTACTAGTAGCATCAGCTCGTAAGTCACGTCTACCAGTAGAACCAAGCATTGATCTCTCCCATGAAGACATCTCCCGCTCACTTCCTACGTCCACACTCCCCACTTCTTCAGATAGCACTCTATTGACATTAACACCGTGTTCACTAGCAAGATGTGCTACTCGAGGGTCAGACCTTCCACTATCATCATCCAAGTGAGCTGGCATAATCCATGCTTGAAGTGGATCTGCCTCATTACCTTCCACATGTTGACCTGTAATTTCCAACAGGTCAACGTAGTCTTCTTCCACAACTTTACCGGCTTCAGCTTCTTCATCTCTTAACTTGAGTTTCATGTTGTAATAACATAAAACAAGTTGTTCTAATTTAGAATATGCGAGACGATTTCTTTGCTTTGTATGAATTAAAGCAAATGTACTCCAATTTCTCTCACATGCCGAAGATGATGCCGTTTGTGATAATATACGAACTGCAATTTGTGCAAGCTGGGAGAAGCTTGGCCATATAGTTCCCACCACTCAGCTGTCAATATCAAGTTTAATGTAAGAGGCATTATAAAGTGCTAAGTCATACAATATCAAGTTAAATGCAAGTAATATACCTAGGGGCATTTTCGTTCGTGATTGTACAACCATAAGTGAACGAAATGTTTTCCGACCATCTCTAAAGTTGATCAGATACATTAAGGCTGATGTTAATATAATGCCATAGATGTACAGATTCAAAAATATCAAGGTTCATATATGGTAGTGAACTTACGTCTACTCCAAAATTTTGTAAACCCACTTGCTCATTTGCATTCAGTTTGAGGAATACTTGTTGAACTGATTGGACGAGGAGTCATGCCCAACACCTGCTTGATATTGATATCGGGGATTCAAGTAATAAGCTGCAAATCATGAATGAGCTTTTCTTAGTAAACAACAATAAAATAAAATATTAACAAGTAACATAAGATATAAATATACCAGCGGCATGTAAGGGATGCACTAATGTTTTTTCCCATCGCTCTTGTATGATTTTAAGGACCCACTTCTTACCTTTAAGATGGGTTATCTTTTCTTTCATTAGATTGAACATATCATACAGGATTGGCATGGTTGGGACTACCTCTGTATCAACAATTTGAAGGATGCAATATAATGGTTCATATATTGATTGCATCATCTCCAAGGACTCCCAGAATCTTTGGTCGAGGATATGAGTCTCAACCCTCTTGCCTTCCACTTTCCTACTCAATGGGCTACCATGCCATTGATCACTGGTAAACAATCTTCTAAGGCCAACTTTATGCTTAACTATACTGTTTATACATATATAGTTGGTTGCGAACCGAGTTGCACCAGGACGAACCAAGTCTCCTTGACATAATTCATGCATATTATAAATGTAGTTAGTTACCTGCCTAGCATTTTTTATGATGAGCGTCATTGTCTCATTCTTCCCAATATCTTCAATATTAGGTCGATACAATGGGCTGCACAAGGAGTCCAATAGATCGGATACGTCTTCATCAGTTCTTTTCCAGCCTTTTTGAAGTTCGACCCATTATCAGTAATGATCTGTACAACATTTTGTACTCCAACCTCCTGAACAACTTCCTTCAACAAATTTCCTATGTACACATAGTCTTTATGGAATTTGGAAGAATCAACTAACGTGAGAAATACAGTTGAACCCTTACTATATACCATGAAGTTAATTATGGATAACTTCGTTGGATCGGTCCAAGCTTCACACATTATGGTACATCCATAAGTTTCCTAGTGTCGCTTTTGTTGCTCTACATACGCCTTCATTTCTTCATACTCCATAGGAAGATATTTATTTTTCACTTCATATGGAGAAGGAGTGGACACGCCTTCACCTGCAAACCAAAACATAAGTTAGCATTTAATGTTATTTCATAAGCTAAAAAAAATGTATCATAAATATATTTATTAAATACCTCCTCGTTGGGCTTCAATAATCATATTCTTAAAATGATGAGAGTTGGCTTTATTTGGAGCCACGCCTTCATATATAAAAAATTTGCTTATGTATCGACCCAACTTCTCTTTCGTCCCTTTCCACATCGATTTTACAGTCTTCTGTTGACTTCGTGCGGTTTTGCAGAGTTTTGGTTTTGGAGGAATTGAAAAATGGATCACGCAAACTTTGTGATTGACGCATCTGTTGCGGTGGTTGACTGTAACCCCCCGGAAATTCGAGGATTTTAATATTGTAAATTAATGTTTGAATTGATGCTTTTACCCTTGCGTTGGGTATGGCCAATTGTTGACTTTTTGATTTATAAATTAAATGGACTTTGACCTATGACCGTGACATAGTTCGGGACGTCACGAGTTCATAGACAGGTGGCACGTCCATTTCGGACGATCAGGGAAAAAGTTATGACTATCGGAAGTTCAGGGGCATTACCGTAATTTGGACGGTTATGGTGAAAATGTTGACTTTTCTCTTGGAAACTAATTTTCACTTGACTCAAGGACCGTTGGGTAGGTCTCGACGTCCTGAGTCCGTAGACAGGCGGCACGCCGAAATCGGACTTCGTACGAGGAAGTTATGGTCACGGAAGTTTTTCGCATTTAACCGAACCAACCGAGAACCGGATTAAAATAATATTTTATTAATGGAATCTGATTACTTTAATCAAATCAATCTGGACCCTTGGATGAGTGACAAGTGTCACTCATCCCCACACTCCCTAAAACAAGGATCTATGTTGGCCATTGGATTAAATAACTGATTTCCTCTCCTCAAATCCTCACCATTGATCCTATGCTGAGATTGAATCTCAGCCCTTCATTCCATCCAGCCAATCTGTTTATTAATTCTCAGATTTTTCACTCTCACATTTCATTCTCTCAAAACCGTGAGCACGGCTACCCTTCGAACAAACACTCCAGCACATCACCTCTCAACCTCACCCTCACGGCAACACCAGGCAGCCAACTGCCACCCTCAGGCGCCGGACACCACCCCACAGCCACCTGCATGGCCGGAAATCCTCCCAGACCCGAGAAGGAAACCCGAACAGCCCAAGTCACCAAACCATCCAAACCTTCACTCTGAGGCTCGAACCAACGTACGGTTGGGTTCACTGTGACGGCAGGACGACCCTGAGCTGGACTGGACGACGTACGGCGGTGACACGGCGGCGGTAGGTTGAAAAACCCGAGAGACCCGATTTTCTTCCCTTCTTCGAAACGACCGTTTTTTACGTTGATTTTGTTTGTTTGCTTCTAAGACACACTTAAGGGACCCAGACGACCATTTTTAACCAAGGTTCGCGGCTGGAAACTTGACGACTCGCCGGAGAAGACGAACCAGAGCCAGCAGCCGGGTTCCTGTCGATTTCCAGGTAGATTTTTGAACCTAGAAACTAGTTTTGAGTCCATAGAACCATAGAACACTTTGTGACGAGTTCATAGGAACAAATCCCATCAGAAATGGTGGTCGGGTTTATGAGAACTGATCGGGTCGAACCGTGGGTCTGCGGTGACCCGGTTCTCAGACCCGGTTACTGTAGCTGATGACGTCATCATACTGACGTCAGCAGTGACGTCATGATGACGTCATCATGTCAGAATTCAGTCAGACCAGGGACCAATGGACTGCTGACACGTGTCCTCTGACACTGTCAGTGATGACGTCATGCTGACGTCAGTAGTGACGTCATGCTGACGTCAGCAGTACTGTAGCACCGTTGACCAGAGGGTTTACCAGGCGCGTGGGGGCGCGTGTGAACAGTAATTTTGGTGGGACCACCACCATTCTTTAAGTTTCGACGATCCGGATCCAATGACGGTGGTTTCGGGTCGATCGGAGATCATTAAGTTGGTCAAAATGAGAGTTTTTGCCTTGGAAAGCGCGTTCGGGCGGCTTTTCCGGACCGGTTTCGGTCTAGGGTTTCATGGTTGAATGTTAGGGGTTTGTATTTACCCTTACGTATACTTTGGATGTGACAGGAATTTTGTAATTGTACCAGATCGAGGGTAAACGCTCGGTTTTCAGCAGGACTGTACTGTGAGTGGGCCATTTTCTTAAACCCTTGCGTGCATAAATGTTTTCTGGTTTATTATACTTATTCACATGCTAAAAACAATGATGGTTTTGATGATATGGAAAAATATGGTTATGGCACGTTTCACGGTATTTGGGCTTGAGACCCGTTTGATGAAACTTAATGATTGATTCAGATTTTATCTAGGTATATATATGCCTTGCATGTGGATATCAATAAAATGTATTTGGTACTGCACTGTATAGATCCTTCCATATTATATTGTCTCCTCCGGATGAGGTACCCCGGAGAGGTCACGGACGTCTAGTACGTCCAGCGTCTATGACGCTAAGCATCGGGGATGCTGTACCCGAACGGGGTTCGGGGATTGAACTCGGAAATTGAGACCCGAGTGGCACGCGTAGCCTTGTGATTGTGACCTTATTGACGTCAGGGACGTCAGACATCAGGGATGTCGGGATTGGAGTGTATAGTGCAGCAACTAAAATTATACTTATGGTTTTATTACATGCCTTATGGTTCATATTATATGGTATATGATTTTAAATAATGATGCATGCATGTTTGGAAAACAGGGGGGTAAATTATATGTTTTACTTATCAAATGATTTTATAAACTTGAGTTTCGGTCCACTCACCCTTAATGTTTTTGGTAACCCCTCCAGGTCGTGATACTGAGGTAGAGGAGGAACCTGAGGCTGAGGCATAGATCTACTTTCTGCGTACCTGAACCCCTGTTGGGTGGTGTACCCGCAGGTTTTTAATAGAGTCGTGCTCGCAACTTGTATTTCGGATTTTCATCCCTTGTCTGACATTCGTTTAATTCGGATTTGATGTATAACGTTTATTTGGTTATTTATGCATTTGATGATTTGAGGTTAAATTTGGTATGAATTATTGGGTGTCAGACGGGAGCAGGGCACGTCCCCTTGTGGTCCCTGAGGGATCGGGGCGGGTCCTGTCAGCTTGGTATCAGAGAACTAGGTTGTGGTCAGTACTAGGTTTTGGTCAGCATGCTAGACTAGCGATTAGTACTAGTTACTTTTCGACTTTTCAGAATATTGTTATCTGATCTATGCCTCTTGACAGTTGGTTATGCCTCCTAGGAGAATTCCTCATACGCGAACGGACGAGGATCTAGAAAGAGAGATGGAATGCGCGAGCATTGAAAGGGCTCAACGTTTGGGAGCCACTCCTTTCTGCGGGGGAGCAAACCCCGAGGATGCTCACGACTGGATCACCAAGTGGGAGAGGATCTTCTCGGTGATGCACTGCCCTCCGGGCGAACGAGTGACTCTGGCGACCTTCTTGCTGGAAGGAGGAGCCTACCAGTGGTGGCACGGACTCGAAATGTCTGGGTGGTCTGTCCATACCACTACTTGGGAAGTTTTCCGTTCCAGGTTTCTGGACCAGTACTACCCGCGATCCTTTCGCGCGGCGCGGGAGGCGGAATTCCTGCGGCTGGAGTAGGGTGACATGTCTGTTGCAGACTACGAGCAAACTTTCGGGAAACTTTCCCGGTTCGCTGCTTCATTCGTAAGCACGGAGGAGGACAAATGCCAGCGGTTTGAGCTTGGACTCCGAGGGGAGATCCGGGCCAGTGTGACTGCTACCACACATGCTTCTCTGAGAGATATGGTCGACGTTGCGGTGCGTGTCGAGGCCAGTCTGGCGGCACACCAGACACGACAGTCTTCAGGCGAGGGGCGATGTCAGGATCGCCCACATCATGGGCCATCGGGCCGTAAGAACAACAAGGGAGGGAGCTACAGGGGAGCACCCTCATCCTTCAAGGGTCGTGGCTGGTCGGGTCGACGTGGAGGCTCTCAGGGCAGAGGATCTGGATATAACTCTGGGCAGCGTTCATCTGGGAGCGGTGCTTCTAGTGGGCATTCAAACTGGCCGAGGTTTGTAACCTGTTTTGCTTGCGGAGAGGAGGGCCACTATGCCAGTGATTGCCCGCAGTTGTCCAAGAACAACGACGCTGGGGGCTCTAGTGTGGTGCAGAGCACGGCTTCCCACACTATTGGAGGTCGCGGTCAGGGCGGTGACCGTGGTGCTGGGCGTGGCGCGCGTGGGCGCGGACGGAACGGAGGGCCGAGGGCCCAAGTGTTTGCAATGACCCAGCAGCAGGCGAGGACTGCCCCAGGCGTGGTCACAGGTACACTACATATCTTTAACCTTCTTGTACGTGTATTGATGGATGCGGGGGCTACACATTCTTTTATTTCGAAAAGTTGTGCTGGTATGCTTGATTGTGTGGTATCAGCTTTAGATTGCGAAATGGGTGTTGGCACCCCGATGGGTATCGTGTACCTTGTGAATCAGGTGATTCGGAGGTGCCCGGTAAGAATTGAGGATGTGGATTTACCAGCAGACTTAATTATTCTGGATATCCACGACTTCGATATAATCCTAGGGATGGATTGGCTATCGGAGCATGGATCGCTCATCGATTGCTATAGCAAGTAAGTGATTCTGCGGAGCCCGGGTTTGCCGGAGGTTATCTTTCAGGGGGAACGTGATGGTTCGCCTCCTGAAGTGATTTCTTCACTTACTGCTACCAAACTTCTACGGAAGGGATGCCAGGGTTATCTGGCGCATGTCATGTCGGAGCAGGTTGGTACTCCGGGTATCGACGAGATACCGGTGGTATGTGAGTTTCCGGATGTGTTCCCGGAAGACTTACCTGGATTGCCACCATCGCGGGAGATCGAATTTACAATTGAACTACTCCCTGGTACCCGACCTATATCCCAGGCACCATACCGGATGGCGCCGGCTGAGTTACGAGAACTCAAGGCTCAATTGCAGGAGCTGGTGGATTTGGGATATGTACGACCGAGTACTTCACCGTGGGGAGCACCGGTGTTGTTCGTGAAGAAGAAGGAAGGAAGTCTCCGTTTGTGCATTGACTATCGACAACTCAACAAGGTGACACTGAGGAACCAGTATCCTCTACCCAGGATCGATGACCTTTTTGACCAGTTGCGGGGAGCTCAGTGCTTCTCGAAAATTGATTTGCGGTCTGGGTATCACCAACTGAGGATTTCGGAGGAGGATATTCCGAAAACTGCTTTTCGAACCCGTTACGGACACTACGAGTTCCTTGTTATGCCATTTGGTTTGACGAATGCTCCAGCAGCATTCATGGATCTGATGAACCGGGTCTTCCGACCCTACTTGGATAAGTTCGTGATTGTGTTCATCGATGATATTTTGGTGTACTCGAGGAGTGCCCGTGCACATGAGGAACATCTACGGTTGGTCTTGGAGAGGCTGAGACAAGAACAATTGTACGCCAAACTGAGCAAGTGTCAGTTTTGGCTGAGCAGTATTGGTTTTCTGGGACACGTGATATCGATGGATGGGATTTGCGTGGATCCCCAGAAAACAGAAGCGGTGACCAACTGGGCTAGACCAACAACGGTGACCGAGGTGCGGAGTTTTTTCGGTTTAGCAGGTTACTACCGGAGATTCGTGGAGGGTTTCTCCAAAATTGTTGCACCATTGACTCGTTTGACTCGGAAGGGAGTAAAGTTTATCTGGGACGAGCAGTGCGATCGGAGCTTTCAAGAGTTGAAAGATCGATTGACCACTGCACCTGTCCTTGCATTGCCGGATGACAGTGGAGAGTTTGTGGTCTTCAGTGTTGCATCGCTGCAGGGTCTGGGCTGCTTGTTGATGAAAACTGGCAAGGTTATCGCCTATGCATCCCGGCAGCTGAAGACTCATGAGTTGAACTACCCTACCCATGATTTGGAGTTGGCAGCGGTGGTTCATGCTCTAAAGATCTGGAGACATTATCTGTTCGGCGCAACGTGTCGGATATACACCGACCACCAGAGTCTTAAGTACTTATTCACTCAGAAGGAGCTCAACATTAGACAACGGAGATGGTTGGAGCTGCTGAAGGACTATGACTGTACGATCGAGTACCATCCGGGTAAGGCCAATGTGGTGGCGGATGCACTCAGCAGAAAATCAGCGGGATCAGCTGCACACCTGGGGATGGTGTATCTTCCCTTGCTGGTGGAACTCCGGAAGGCGGGAGTTATTTTGGGTACGGATGAGCATGGAGCTTTGTTGGCCAGCTTCCATGTGCGACCAGTACTGATTGATCGGATCATTGAGGCACAACTTCAGGATCCGATACTCTGTATTTACAGAATTGAGGTCGATGCGGATGGGAGACAGGATTTTACCATCCGGGACGATGGAGCACTTGTGAAGTTGGGCCGTTTGTGTGTACCTGCAGTGGCAGAGTTACGGGCCGAGATTCTTGAGGAGGCCCATAGTTCGGCTTATGCTATGCATCCGGGAGGTACAAAGATGTACCGTACCCTCCTGAACCATTACTGGTGGCCAGGAATGAAGAAGGATATTGCTAAATTCGTGAGTAAATGCTTAACCTGTCAGCAGGTTAAGGCGGAACGGCAGAGACCTTATGGGGCTATGCAGCCACTTCCGATTCCCGAGTGGAAGTGGGATCACATCACCATGGACTTCGTCTTTAAGTTACCAAGGACTCAGAGTGGAGTTGACGGAGTATGGGTGATCGTGGACCGGTTAACCAAGTCAGCCCATTTTCTGCCCGTTCAGGAGACTTATAAACCTAACCGACTGGCTCAGTTGTTTGTGAAGGAAATCATACGATTGCATGGTACGCCGGAATCGATCGTGTCCGATCGTGATCCGCGTTTCACTTCCAGGTTCTGGCGGAGTTTGCAAGCCACTCTGGGAACAACCCTACGTTTCAGTACTGCGTTCCATCCACAGACCGATGGACAGTCTGAAAGAACTATTCAGACCCTGGAGGACATGATGAGGTCATGTGTACTACAGTTTCAGGACGCTTGGGATACTCATTTGCCATTAATGGAATTCGCCTACAACAACAGCTATCAGGCAAGCATCGGAATGGCACCCTATGAGGCACTGTATGGTCGACAGTGCAGGACACCTATCTGCTGGACGGAGGTAGGAGAGCGAGCGGCTGTAGGGCCGGAGATGATGGACTTAACCATGGAAACTGTTCGCGTGATCAAGGAGAGGTTGAAGGCGGCACAGGATCGCCAAAAGAGTTATGCTGATCGACGGATTCGAGACTTGGAATTTGAGGTAGGAGATTTTGTCTTCCTGAAGTTATCTCCGTGGAAAGGGATTATCCGTTTTGGCCGACGGGGGAAACTGAGTCCGCGTTTTATCGAACCGTATGAGATCGTGGAGAGGATTGGCAAGGTTGCTTACAAATTGGCGCTACCTCCAGAACTTTCTAGAGTTCACGATGTTTTCCACATATCGATGCTGCGGAAGTACGTACATGATGCTTCGCATGTACTTGGGGAACAACCTGTCGAACTACAGGAGGATTTGAGCTTCGAAGAACAACCAGTACAGATCTTGGATCGGAAGGACAAGGTACTACGACGGAAGACGATTCCTCTCGTGAAGATTCTCTGGAGAAACCAGAATGTGGAAGAAGCCACATGGGAGCCTGAGGCTCAGATGCGAGAACAATTTCCTTACTTGTTTCTTTGAAATTTCGGGACGAAATTTCTTAAGGGGGGAAGGTTGTAACACCCCGGAAATTCGAGGATTTTAATATTGTAAATTAATGTTTGAATTGAAGCTTTTACCCTTGCGTTGGGTATGGCCAATTGTTGACTTTTTGATTTATAAATTAAATGGACTTTAACCTATGACCGTGACGTAGTTCGGGACGTCACGAGTTCATAGACAGGTGGCACGTCCATTTCGGACGATCAGGGAAAAAGTTATGACTATCGGAAGTTCAGGGGCATTACCGTAATTTGGACGGTTAGGGTGAAAATGTTGACTTTTCTCTTGGAAACTAATTTTCACTTGACTCAAGGACCGTTGGGTAGGTCTCGACGTCCTGAGTCCGTAGACAGGCGGCACGCGGAAATCGGACTTCGTACGAGGAAGTTATGGTCACGGAAGTTTTTCGCATTTAACCGAACCAACCGAGAACCGGATTAAAATAATATTTTATTAATGGAATCTGATTACTTTAATCAAATCAATCTGGACCCTTGGATGAGTGACAAGTGTCACTCATCCCCACACTCCCTAAAACAAGGATCTATGTTGGCCATTGGATTAAATAACTGATTTCCTCTCCTCAAATCCTCACCATTGATCCTATGCTGAGATTGAATCTCAGCCCTTCATTCCATCCAGCCAATCTGTTTATTAATTCTCAGATTTTTCACACTCACATTTCATTCTCTCAAAACCGTGAGCACGGCTACCCTTCGAACAAACACTCCAGCACATCACCTCTCAACCTCACCCTCACGACAACACCAGGCAGCCAACTGCCACCCTCAGGCGCCGACCACCACCCCACAGCCACCTGCACGGCCGGAAATCCTCCCAGACCCGAGAAGGAAACCCGAACAGCCCAAGTCACCAAACCATCCAAACCTTCACTCTGAGGCTCGAACCAACGTATGGTTGGGTTCACTGTGACGGCAGGACGACCCTGAGCTGGACTGGACGACGTACGGCGGTGACACGGCGGCGGTAGGTTGAAAAACCCGAGAGACCCGATTTTCTTCCCTTCTTCGAAACGACCGTTTTTGACGTTGATTTTGTTTGTTTGCTTCTAAGACACACTTAAGGGACCCAGACGACCATTTTTAACCAAGGTTCGCGGCTGGAAACTTGACGACTCGCCGGAGAAGACGAACCAGAGCCAGCAGCCGGGTTCCTGTCGATTTCCAGGTAGATTTTTGAACCTAGAAACTAGTTTTGAGTCCATAGAACCATAGAACACTTTGTGACGAGTTCATAGGAACAAATCCCATCAGAAATGGTGGTCGGGTTTATGAGAACTGATCGGGTCGAACCGTGGGTCTGCGGTGACCCGGTTCTCAGACCCGGTTACTGTAGCTGATGACGTCATCATACTGACGTCAGCAGTGACGTCATGATGACGTCATCATGTCAGAATTCAGTCAGACCAGGGACCAATGGACTGCTGACACGTGTCCTCTGACACTGTCAGTGATGACGTCATGCTGACGTCAGTAGTGACGTCATGCTGACGTCAGCAGTACTGTAGCACCGTTGACCAGAGGGTTGACCAGGCGCGTGGGGGCGCGTGTGAACAGTAATTTTGGTGGGACCACCACCATTCTTTAGGTTTCGACGATCCGGATCCAATGGCGGTGGTTTCGGGTCGATCGGAGATCATTAAGTTGGTCAAAATGAGAGTTTTTGCCTTGGAAAGCGCGTTCGGGCGGCTTTTCCGGACCGGTTTCGGTCTAGGGTTTCATGGTTGAATGTTAGGGGTTTGTATTTACCCTTACGTATACTTTGGATGTGACAGGAATTTTGTAATTGTACCAGATCGAGGGTAAACGCTCGGTTTTCAGCAGGACTGTACTGTGAGTGGGCCATTTTCTTAAACCCTTGCGTGCATAAATGTTTTCTGGTTTATTATACTTATTCACATGCTAAAAACAATGATGGTTTTGATGATATGGAAAAATATGGTTATGGCACGTTTCACGGTATTTGGGCTTGAGACCCGTTTGATGAAACTTAATGATTGATTCAGATTTTATCTAGGTATATATATGCCTTGCATGTGGATATCAATAAAATGTATTTGGTACTGCACTGTATAGATCCTTCCATATTATATTGTCTCCTCCGGATGAGGTACCCCGGAGAGGTCACGGACGTCTAGTACGTCCAGCGTCTATGACGCTAAGCATCGGGGATGCTGTACCCGAACGGGGTTCGGGGATTGAACTCGGAAATTGAGACCCGAGTGGCACGCGTAGCCTTGTGATTGTGACCTTATTGACGTCAGGGACGTCAGACATCAGGGATGTCGGGATTGGAGTGTATAGTGCAACAACTAAAATTATACTTATGGTTTTATTACATGCCTTCTGGTTCATATTATATGGTTTATGATTTTAAATAATGATGCATGCATGTTTGGAAAACAGGGGGGTAAATTATATGTTTTACTTATCAAATGATTTTATAAACTTGAGTTTCGGTCCACTCACCCTTAATGTTTTTGGTAACCCCTCCAGGTCGTGATACTGAGGTAGAGGAGGAACCTGAGGCTGAGGCATAGATCTACTTTCTGCGTACCTGAACCCCTGTTGGGTGGTGTACCCGCAGGTTTTTAATAGAGTCGTGCTCGCAACTTGTATTTCGGATTTTCATCCCTTGTCTGACATTCGTTTAATTCGGATTTGATGTATAACGTTTATTTGGTTATTTATGCATTTGATGATTTGAGGTTAAATTTGGTATGAATTATTGGGTGTCAGACGGGAGCAGGGCATGTCCCCTTGTGGTCCCTGAGGGATCGGGGCGGGTCCTGCCATTGACGACTACTACTGCCTCCTTGAGCACCACGCATGGTACCAACTCCATAATTGTCGACACTTCGCCGTGCCTCATCTCTCGATGCATTTATAGCAAATCGATATGCTGCTCTCTCAGATCTATGCACATCTGGTGGATAAGCGAATCCATCATCATCCTCTTCATCATCGCTATCATTAATATGAATGCTATGTTGAGTGTCCAGTAGATCTCCTCTCAAGCCAGCTCGTATAGTCTCCCCAATCATATTCTTAGTCGGTTTAGCAGTATCTTTACTTTTGATCTATGCTCTAACCTAATCCCTAATAGCTTTAGGTACATCTTTGCATTTTTTAACATTTTTTTCGGATCAAAACCTGCTAGATAAAACTTTAATCGCGTTATGCCTCCACTCTGGAACTGATGTTGACAAAACGAACATATGACACTGTTTTTATTTCCAGGAATTGCAATGACATATTTCCATGCTTGGTCAACTCGTCCAGGTCTTGGGCGGCTTTCACTTGCACTTCCATTAGCCATTTTATGAAATCTAAGTTACATGAAAAATAATGAGAATTTGATAATGACAAATAATAATAAAATTATTTCAATTAAAACATCTATTCTAAGTTAATAAACTGGTAATGATAAAAAATTAAGGAGTAAATAGACATATATTCATAATTTTAATATATATTCTAAAATAAAACATATATTATAAATTAAAACAAATATTACCAAATATATGAATTACCCCATATTTCATATTAAAACATACATTACTAAAACATATTTTAGTAATAAATGATTACCAAATATATTACCAAATATTACCAAATATGTGAAAAATAATGAGAATTTGATAATGACAAATAATAATAATAAAAATACAAATATAAATAATAATAAAATTATTTCAATTAGAACATATATTCTAAGTTAGAATTTGATGATGATAAAAAATTAAGGAGCAAATACACATATATTCATAATTTTAATATATATTCTAAAATAAAACATATATTATAAATTAAAACAAATATTACCAAATATATGAATTACCCCATATTTCATATTAAAACATACATTACTAAAACATATTTTAGTAATAAATGATTACCAAATATATTACCAAATATGTGAAAAATAATGAGAATTTGATAATGACAAATAATAATAATAAAAATACAAATACAAATAATAATAAAATTATTTCAATTAGAACATATATTCTAAATTAGACTTTGATGATGATAAAAAAATTAAGGAGCAAATACACATACATTCATAATTTTAATATATATTCTAAAATAAAACATATATTATAAATTAAAATAAATATTACCAAATATACGAATTACCCTATATTTCATATTTAAACATACATTCATAATTAAGGAATATATGAATTACCTAATAATACATTTTGAATTTTGAAAAAAAACGTTTAAGGCATCATTTTTTTAATACATATTCATAATTACGGAACAAAAACACGTAAATTCATAATTTTAACACATATTCTAAATTAAAACAAATATTTCAAAATATATGAATTAAGCCATATTTTATATTAAAACATACATTACTAAAACATATTTTACTTTACCTAATAATAAATGTTGAATTTTGAAAAAAAAAAAAATTAAGGCTTAATCTATTTTTTCTATTTGGGGTTAAAAAACAAAATTAATAATAAATGATATATTTTATTATGACAAATAAATAGTTAAATAAAATATGTAAATAATTAAAAAAAGGGGGGGTTATCAAATAAATGAAACGAAACGCACGTTTCGTTCCATTTCATTATTTACTCAAACAACAGAAGTCCTCACACAGTCTTCCTCAGTTCAATCGATAATCAATTTCTTCGCAAATTGGGGAAAAGGAGAGGGGCGACTGGACCGAGGCGGGCGGCGACGACTGGTGACGGTGAAGGCGAGACGACGACTAGTGACGGTAAGGGCGAGACGGAGGAGACGAGAGGGGTGGAGGCGTGGAGCTGTGGCCGTCAGTCGTCCTTCGACGAGTCGTGCGAAGTGGAGAACCGGGGCTGCTGGTTGCAGAGGTGGTTCGATTGGCTTCGGGTCGACATCGGCAGATCAGGGGTGGGTTGTGTAACAACCCGTCCCGAGAGCCGTGATTAGTGGAGTGATTATCGGAAGGTTGAGGGCATAACCATAATTTGGTTAAAAGAAGGGGAAACGTTGACTTTTTGGACGATCGGGTTTTGGTACGTTGACCGAGGATGGTTATGTAGATCTCGTTGTCCTGAGTTCGATGACAGGCGGCACGTGTTCATCGGACTTACGATGTGGGAGTTACGGGTCTAGGAAGTTAGTGGCAAAATTGTAAAAGTGAGTAAAAAGGAGGGGCAGTTTGGTCTTTTGTGTTCTGGAATTTGTGCAGAGAGAGAACAGATGGACGGCTGGGATTGGACCATGTGGGAGTGCATGGATTGGATGGTGACACGTGTTGGGGGACTAGAGGGTTCTGGTTGGATCTTGTGTGAGCACGGTTCCAATTACTTAGGTGAGCCCGTGTGTGATCGTGTGTGTGTTTCAACCAGAGTGAAACAGAGGGTGATTGTGAGGAAGAATTGAGGGTTGATCGAGGGTGCTGGTAGTTGTAAGTGTGTGAGAGTGAGCAGGGAGTGAGAGAGGCTGACGGTGTGGTGGCTGTGTGTGAGGGCGTCGAGAGCTGCGGGAAAATCAGGGGGGAAACAGGAAGGAAATCAGGGAGTTGTGAGAAATCATGGCGGTGGCGGCCGTGTACGGTGCAGGGGACCTCGAGAGGAGGATGAGGCGGCTCTGTGGACTCCAGGGAACGCGGCGGCGAGCACGGCGGTGGATGATTTCAGGTAATCCCTCAGCTCTGCATCTATGCTCTGTTTTCCCGTTGATGTTCAAATCAGAAATTGTGATGGCTGAGGTTGAGTCGAGAGTTTTGGGGATTTGGGTTAAGCTTAGAAACGTCTCAGGAACCGTCTACGGAGGTTGCCGTGACGGGGGAGTGCACGATGGAGGCGAAACGACAGAGGTGTTCTGTGTACTCTGTTTGGCCGTGAGTTTCAAACGGCGAGTCGTGAAGATTGGCGTAGAGTCGACGTTCCAGGTCAGTTGGGTGAGGTTTAGGATGGTCCTAGGAAGAGTTTTAGGTTGCCACCGTGACGGGAGGTGACCTGGGTGGCCGGGAAGGCAAACAGGGGAGTTCGGGCCGTCTGGTTCGAGCTTGAGTCGATGAGCTACGGGTTGAATCGCGGTGATTCAAGGACGGGGATGGATAGAGTAGGGCTGGACGAAGCTAGAGGTGAAGAAAGGAGGTGGAATGGTGGCCGGACAGCAGAGAACAGGTCTCGCCGGTCCGAGTTGCAGCACTGGTGTGAACCGGGTCGACGTGAGGTTGACGGTGGTACTGTAGCTGGCGCGTGAGGGCCACGCGCAGCCACTTTGGGCGGCGCGTGGGGGCGCGTGCGGCGGTTCTGGGGAAAACGGTCAAGTCGAGTCCGTTGGAAGTGGCTTCGAGTTAATCGGACGCCGTTTGAGTTTAGTTCCGCGAGGGTGAAAGTTTAGGGTTCCGGTTCGTTACGCTTAGGACCCTGGGATTTTTGAGGGAATTTAGGTGGATACTCGTGGACGTGTTAGTGACGTAATTTGGTGGTTGTTGACAGGATCGGGATTTCCCGAGGAAGCCGAGGAACGCGCAGGACGTTCGGGACGCGATTGAGGGCTTGGTACTGTGAGTGGACCCTTTCCTTAAACTCGAACATGCATAACTGTTTTCTATACTTGTTTTATATATGTGATTTCATGATTGTTGGATTTATGATGTGATTTTACATAATTGCACGTTTTTCGAGAAAATACGGTATTTGGCACGTTTTACGAGAAAAGTGTGATTTCTGAATATGATGTTAGGGATTTGGGATTTCAATGGATAAATGGTTTAAATGTTCATAAAGGGATTTTGAAATCGGATTTCGGTAACGGGATTTGGTTTTAAAGTCGGAAAAAGTGAATTTCCAGATTTGGGTTCGGAATGACGGTTCTGGATGCCGGAAGAGCTTCGGACCAGTGATTTCGGATTCGGGTTTGGATATGGTTTTCAAATGGTTTTGATTGGATTTGCTGGATCTGGTTATTGGGTTTAAAGACCCGGATATTGATTGACGGGGGACGGGCCCGGATTGAGTTTAAAGACTCGGGAGTTTAAAGACTCGGATATATTGATATTTCCCCCGTAGGCCTATTGAGTTTAAAGACTCGGGAGTTTAAAGACTCGGATATTATTGAGGCCTGTTGAGTTTAAAGACTCGGGAGTTTAAAGACTCGGATAGGTCCAGCAGGTTTGATCGGAAAATGATGATTTTGACGTTCAGGATTTATGATATGGTTTTATGATTCCTATGCTATGACTTCTATAACTGTTTTCTAGTGTTTCTGTTTCTTATGATGTTTTCTGAGTATTGGATCCTACTGTTTTGATAACTGGGTTATGCATGTGGTTCCAAAACGGAGGATTAAACTCGGTTTTTCTGATAAATGGTTTTAGAACTTTTCTTGGTCCACTCACATCTTCTGTTTTAAATTGCCCTCCAGATTGTGGAGATAGCGCGGGGTCTTGACGTCGAGGCAGTGTTTGAGGCATAGAAGTGACGAGCGGGATTCCCGAGTGTTTAAGTTTTTCTTCCACGTGTGTGTAATTGTCATCGGTTTTTATTTCATTGTATTCGTACTATGCTCTGTAAACTTTTAACTTCGGGATTATTGAGTGCTTTCTCCTGCGTCTGACTGTTTTGTTGTCGGGGTGTCAGACGGGAGCAGGATTTACCTCGGGTTTCGGGGTGATACCGGGGTGGGTCCTGACAGGTTGGGTTCGAGTTTTTCTTCGTTTCTTCGCCCCCAATTTATGCTTGAAGAGGTGAGTCCGTCTGTGAATAATTTTTGTTTTTTTTTCAATTATTCTTTTCGTCCGTGAATATAATTGATGGATACAGACATACAGTATGAATCTATGATTGATTGAATTCGTGATTTCCTTATTTTCTGTTCAATCGGTGATTGTATTTGTAAGATTTTTTTTTTTTCGGTACTTCATTGCCGAAATTCAACTGTGGGCTGGGTCCAATATCGGTGGTTTCGGTCAATATCGCCGGAAATCAACGATATCCGTCGATATTTTCCGAAATTGTCAATTGGTGGAAGAAAGAGCTTCACCCCCGCCTTACTTGCCGTCGACCAGAAAAATCGATATATCGAGCGATATATCTGTGATTCCGTCGATATTTACATCAGTGAGTAAGAGTAGTTTAAATAATGTGATTGTTAATTAAGATTTATTTACGTAAAAGTGTCGGTTTTGTCTATAAAACTAATCTATGGTTTGTAAATCCTAATTAGCATGAGCATTCGCATTTCAATTCTTAGTGTTTTAAAATATAACTTTGGCTACAACTCTATTCAAAACCCCCCATTTAATTCTTTTATTATTTAATTATTTAATTATTTAATTCTTTAAATTATTTATTCATTTATTATTTTATCCTTTGATTATTTATTATTCTTTTTATCTAACCATTATTTAATGTTCCCTGGTTAAGAACGATCCCTATTTACCAATATTACATCTACACAAAAAGGGGTTTAAATTGCATATTCTTAAATTACGTGTTTATTTAAACGCGTAGTTTAAGCCGTATCAATGCTCCAAAAAGGTAATAGTTAGAAAAAAAACTATAGTCAATATTACAAAAGATGAAATCAAGAGTCTGAAACGACAAGTTGAAATCCTCGAACTCTATCACTTTTCACCTGAAGATGAAGGTAAAGGAAATGAAACTGAAAGGGAGGTTCAACATCTTATCATAGATTTTGAAAAAGAGAAAACACCAGAACCTGAACAAGTTTAAGAACGTGTTGATCCTGAAAGTAGTATCTCGACCCTGAAGTATGTAAGTAGTATCGATAAGGTAATCTCCCAAAAGTGGTATTCTGTCATTACATTTGTCATTAACAAAACTTTCCGGTTTTCAATCGAGACACTGACCGACTCAGGAGTAGATATGAACTGCATCAATGAATGAGTTGTGCCCACAAAGTATTTCTCCAAAACCTCTCAGGGATTGCGAAAGCTACTAACCAACCAATGAAAATTCAATATAAGGTGTCGGCTACCGCAATGGTGCAAAATGAGAACCATGATTTCAAAATTTGGAGTGCTTTTAAACATTGTGTTCTAAGTTTTCTAACACATATACAAATTTTTGTTTTTTGAAGGGAGCATGGGGGGCAAATTACTTGGGAATTTGGGTCGAGTTATCTGGTAGAAAAGAAGAGAAAGGTGGATGTGATTTCAATTTTTTATTTTCCTTTCTTATGCAAGGGTTCAATTTTTACTATCTTTAATTATTCTTATTATTTAAGTTTTTTGTCATATTATTTTTTTAGTTTTTCAATCCAACCCATTACTCAAAACCTTCCTTCAAAATTTCTTATTTTCCTTACATTTTGGTCTACCTTACTATTGGAGGATTTTATTGCAGTATCTTCTATTAGTTTTGGTCAAAGTAGTTAGATTAATATTTTTGATACTTTATTGGTTTTATGCTTAACAAGATCATTCGAGATCAAGCCTTTCGCATATCCGTCATTGGCTACATATTCTTCAAGGCTATATATGATGAGTTTGAGGATGGTGACTGCTTGTTTTAGTGGAGGTAGTCTGTTTTGTGTTATAGAAGCTATTAGACTTCTGGTGTTTTAGGTTTTGTGGGTTGGATTTGTAATTTTTCATAATTCCATTTATGTGGATTTGTTAGCTATTAATGTTGTTTTGTCTGCATTAGTGTTGTCATATTCAAAGGCGTAAATAGGAGTTCAAGTTAGGAGGGACCTTTTATATAGATAAAAGCTTACAATTTTTTTCGATTCAAAGAAATTTTTTGCTTTGATTTTATTATGAATTAAGAAGTTAATGTAATGCTTATATAAATAAGATATGGCAGAAAGACACAAAACTATTATTATAATGTCAATATCAATGCCAATGGTTGAAAGAATTTTATTGACATATATGTTACTCATTCTCTAACAACAATATAAATATAATAATTAACAGGACACACTCCTAATTACTTTGGTAACTGCGTTTGGTCCTGCTACCACCTAACAAGCAACTCTACATACCGAATTTACCCTAAATAGTCGTTAGACAAGGGATACTCGTATCATCTTCAATTCATGTCTCCGATTCTCGAATAGCCTCGAATTTCGTGTAACGTCCCTAAAGGGCTACCAAAATCACGAAAAAAACGTGTGAGTGGACAAAATAACATTTTAAAAACATAATTCAAAATATAAATAGCTCACCTTCCATTTTATAAAAAATACACGTGACAACAAATAATCAAACTTCATTTTAAAATAATATTTCCTTGAAAACTCCGTTAGAAAGTCGCATAAGCACAATTATTCGTAAATCAACCAATTATCAGGAAATCAAAGCAATATGAAAAGATATCAAAGCACCACAACAACAAACACAAATAACCAACCCATCTTCGATGCTTGAATATCAATCATAATCTATTGCACTACCAGTAGGTAAACTAGTCGAGAAGTAGAGCCCACCTCGACGTGAGTGAAAATTAACACAAGAAATAGAGTACAGGTCGACATTTGAGTCATCATCACAATACCAGTCTCAGGTAACAGTGCCCAGTCCGACATCTGAGACTAACCACATAACTAAGGGTGGCAATTTTTGACACGACCCGATACACGACTCGAAACCCGCACGAAATTTATGCGGGTCAACCCGCACGATTAAAATTTCGGGTCATTTTCGGGTCAACCCGTTATGACCCGTTTATTAAACGGGTGGGTTTCGGGTCAACCTGTTAACCCGTTTAATAACCTGTTAACCCGTTTAATAAATGGGTAGATTTCGGGTTAACAGGTTAACCCGTATATTGGCTTATATATTGACCCATTTAATAAACGTGTCATTACTAACCCATATATCTACCCATTTACTACCTAAATATCTATTAAATTTTATAATTTAAATAGGTTAAACATGTTAAACGGGTTAAACGGGTCAAACGGGTCATAGGTTAATTGGGTTTTGAGTATGACCTGTTTATTAAATGGGTTAAACGGGTTAAACGGGTTACACGGGTCATTAACAGGTCGGGTTCGGGTTGGACATTCTTGACACGATTATTAAACGGGTCGGATTCGGGTTGGGCATAAATGGGTAAAACAGAATTCATGACACGACACGAACCCAACACGACACGATCCATTGCCACCCCTACACATAACCCCGCTCAGGTATACAATATATGAGCGTTAACCAACAATCTGAGGAGGGTTGTCCACAAACACAACAGTGCATAACTATCGAGTAAGTATACGTTTATAACGCATCCATTCCTTAAAACCAAATCCACAATTCAAAATTCGGGCCTATGCTCAAAACACAATTAGACAAAATCTCGTAAAACGTGTGCTTATAATAACCTTGTAAAAATATAAAAAATCATTTAATAATCATAACTGAAAAAAAATTACATAAATCATATAATAAAGCATTTAAAATCATTAAATATGCATGCATAATAATTTAAAGAAAAAGCAAAGTCTACTCACACACCGTCTATGTAGTCGAATTCCGACATGCATGCTCTTCTGTAACTTTTGGGAATGTTACTTCTTGTCATAAACCACTTATAAGTGTTAATAATCATCCCAAATAACCTTATATTTAATTATCCTAATTTTTGGGATTTAAAACGAAAATTCAAAACTGGGACATAACGCTTCGAATACCTAAAACTACCCTATGACGATGTCTGCTCATCTCGAAACCTACGCCATTGGATCCATAACATCGACAATGTGAAGTTTCATGCTAGACGAACGACGGAGGACCACCACACACGCCCTTATGTGCCACCATGGACCTATGTACGTGAGCCTCATGCGCCTGCGTAGGTGATCATCCCCTACCTCCAAATACGTCGGCCCGCGGATCTGCGCACAAGGTCAAACTCGGTCGACCCGATTCGATTCTAAAACCTTCATTTTTCAACCTTTTTCTTTCCTTACACGTTTAAGATCTTCTAAAATAACCCAATAACAGTTCTATGGTTTCAAAACCAAGTAAATAAATCTATGAATTGAGAACCTATACCTTAAACTTTCAGCCTTGGTTCAAAGATCCTTTCTACGGCTTTTCCGCGTTCACCTTTCCTCGTTAAAACTCCATCATTTCTATCCCCATAACGAACCTAGGAACTCAACGAACATCCCGAATTCCCTAGTTAGATGCTATGAAGCCTGAAGATAGCTTGGTGATCCACGATCATTTTTGAATTCTCACGGGTTTCGGGTTTAGAGGGATCCTCCTCTCTTCCTCCATTGTTTTCCCCCATTTCCTCTCCCTTTCTCTCTCTTCATTTCTTCTTCCTTTCTCCTTTCTCCTTCTTCCTGTTTGGTTCTCTTTCTCTCTCTCTCTCTTTATCTCTCCCTCTCGGGTGGTTTCCTTCATGGTTGTTTTCTTTTTCGACTTCTCTCCACTACAGTCACCAACACACATTATACACATATATAAGATTGTAGGTTGGTGGGGAAATGGAGAAAGAAAATATCAGGTTTTTCTAGACATGTGTCAACATCAAACAATATCTCATATTCAAAATTACCAAAATACCTGTCAGAACCCAACCCTCCTCGGTCAGGACCCGACTCATCTAGCACCATATTGTCCGCTTTGGGCCTCGCCCTCACGGTTTTGTTTTCGGGAGCTCATGGTGCAACTTCCCAAGGGGTCACCCATCATGGAATTGCATCAGCCTCAATTCGCTTAACTTTGGGGTTCCAATCCCTCCCAAAGCCACTTGAGCTCCCAAAAGGCCTAGTGTTAGATAGGTGTGTGTCTACACTTTTAAGGCACACCACCAACCTCTCCCAGACCATTCCCCCCTCGTAGGAATGTGGGATCGTTCATCGTTCCCTACCGGACATGGGTTTTACAATCCACCCCCTTAGGGCCCAGCGCCTCGTTGGCACACTTTCTGGTTGGGGTCTGGCTCTGATACCATTCTGTCAGGACCCGACTCTCCTCAGTCAGGACCCGACCCTCCTCGGTCAGGACCCGACTCATCTAGCACCATATTTTCCGCTTTGGACCCACCCTCACAGTTTTGTTTTCGGGAGCTCATGGTGCAACTTCCCAGGGGGTCACCCATCATGGAATTGCACCAGCCTCAACTCGCTTAACTTTGGGATTCCAATCCCCCCCAAAGCCACTTGAGCTCCCAAAAGGCCTAATGCTAGATAGGTGTGTGCCTACACCTTTAAGGCACACCACCAACCTCTCCCAGACTATTCCCCCCTCGCAAGAATGTAGGATCGTTCACCGTTCCCTCTAGGACACGGGTCTTAAAATACCCACGTATGTTAAAATTACCAAAATGCCCCTAGGTAATTTTGATCTGCATCGAATTCATTCGATCTCCGATTTCAGCTTGCCACCAGTCAACGGACTCAAAAGTTCGGACCTTCGTAACAATCCTTGTAGAATGTCGAAAAAGTGTTCATGTTAAAAAGTCAACCTTTGACCTTATAAGGGTAAAGCCATCATTCTTATTTTTACTTTCGAAATTTACTTTTCTCAAACTTCTGGGACGTTACAACCTACCCCCTTTAAAAAAAATTTAGTCCTCAAAATTTGAGCAAGAAGATGTGTATACGGTGCCTGCATTAATGTCTCAGCAATAACGGCCTAGAAATTCAAGTAAAGTAAATTTGGAAAAATAAAATTGAAAATAACGATTTTGCCCTTATAAAGTCAAGAAGTTGATTTTTTAACCTGAACACTTTTTGGACCTTCTATGAAGGGCGTTACGAAGGTCTTGGATTCCTGAATCTATAGACATGCAATATGCCGAAATCGGAGATTGAATAGATTCGGTATGGGTCAAAACTACCCAGGGGTATTAAGGAAGGCATGAAGTGAAGGAAGGAGGTTTGGGTTGAACCCATAACCTAAGCCCGAGAATCTAGATTTTGGCTCGTGAAACATCAAGGCATTTTGAAGCATCCTCATGTCTAGTCAGGGGTTCTGGGATGTTCGATTCCCTAGGATCAGTATGAGTCAGAAATGTGAAGGTTAGGAAATGGAGAAGCTGCGGAGCTGATCAAGAAACCATGATCGAAAGACTAGTGCATCTGGTTAAGCTTTGAGCTAAGTTTTTTTTGAAATTTGAATTCATAAATCTCCTCTTAAGATCAATCACGTAAAATTGGACGTTTAAACCATGAAAAACGGTGAATAAATAACTGGTTTCGAGTCGGGTTTAGGCCGCGAGTCGGACGACCTGGTTTGTAGGAAAATAGGACAAGGACTAAGGTTGAAGATGTACTGTGCATGCGCGTGGTCATCACGCGCAGAGGCCTGTGGTGGCACATGGGGACGCGTACCGTGGCATTCAGCTAGCCGGTCAGCATGAAACTTAATGTTTTCGATATTACAAGTTTAATGATACTGTTTTCGAGACGAAAATATATTGTCTCGGGATAGTTTTGACTATTTGAAGTGTTGAGTCTAGTTTTAAATTCTTATTTTAATTTCAAAACTTAAGGAATATAAAAATAAAAAAAAGGTTAGTTTTAGGTATTAATGATATTTAATGATGGATTATGTTGAATGGTAGTTTATAGGAATTATATTAAAGACGTGTTAGTTACATGTAACACCCCAGACATTCGAGGATTTTAATATTGAAATTTAACATATGAATTGACGTTTTTACCCTTGTGAATGGTATGGCCAAATTGTTGACTTTTTGATTGGTGGGTCAAATGGACTTTGACCAGTGGCCGTGACGTAGTTCGGGACGTCACGAGTTCATAGACAGGTGGCACGTCTGATTCGGACGATCAGGGAAAAAGTTATGACTATCGGAAGTTCAGGGGCATTACCGTAATTTGGACTTTGGGGGGAAAATGTTTACTTTTCGTTTGGCAACTAATTTTCACATGACTCAAGGACCGTTAGGTAGGTCTCGATGTCCTGAGTCCGTAGGCAGGCGGCACGCCGAAATCGGACTTCGTACGAGGAAGTTATGGTCATAAATGTGAAATCGGGAGGTTCGTGTCTCGATTTTTGTGTCGAATATTTTATTCTGACATTCTGATTGGAGGACACCTGGATGAGTGACAAGTGTCACTCACCCATTGGCTAGATTGGATCAGATCCACTATGGGATTAAATAGCATTAAAATCCACTTTTGATCTCAGCCATTGATTTGAAGTACCCCAGATCTAATCTGAACCATTGATCTCATCCTTGAGATCAAATCTGGACCGTCCGTTTCCTTTCCCTCCATTCTTTATATTTCCTACCCGAAATGCGCATTCTGTCAATTTTGAACAAACACCCCAACTCATCACCCATTCTCTGTGTCTGCGTGTGGGGGACTCACTGGTGAGGCTGAGAGACGGCGGTGAACGGTGGCAGACGGCGGCAAGGTAGGTGGTTCCTAACCTGAAATTGCTTAAAAACTCAGAAAATGGAAGCCTGTTTTCCAACGTGTTTTGTCGTGTTCTATTGATCCTATTCGATTCTATGGACTGGTAGGAAACTTTAGGACGTGATTTCGTGGTCTGAGGTGACCTGAACGGTGGTTAAACGGCGACGGGAACCCAGGTCTGTTCATCGAGGTAAGCCTTCGATCCTGTCTGTGTTTGTTGATTTTAATTAGCTAGAACTTTTTCCGGGATTAAGACGAGTAGTTAGGAACAAACCTGAACAAAAATGATTGAGAAATGATGAAATGATGACCGGGTCATGATCGCGGGTTTGATCGACCTAAGTTGCAGAGATACGGGTCAACCGTCTGAGGACAGAGGTGATGACGTGGCACCTTGTCAGACCTGTCAGGTGACGTGGACCACTCGTGAGCCGACATGTGTCACATGTCAGTGCACATTCAGCACTGACATGTCAGTGACGTGGCCCAATCTGGGACTGCCACGTGTCACTAACATGTCAGTGACGTGGACCAGTGCCGTGCTGACACGTGGCACATGTCAGATCTGACACGTGGCCTGACAGATCAGTGAGATGGACCAATCGGGTGTTGACACGTGGCACCTATCAGAGTCTGACATGTCAGACCTGACAGCTGTCAGATGACGTCATGCTGACGTCAGCAGTGACGTCAGCGATGACGTCAGTAGGGACTGTTCCTGCGTTGACCGACGCGTTGACCGGCGCGTGGGGGCACGTGTGAACAGTGTTTTTGGTGGGACCACCACCATTCTTTAGGTTTCGACGATCCGGATCCAATGGCGGTGGTTTCAGGTCGATCGGAGATCATTAAGTTGGTCAAAATGAGGTTTATTGCCTCAGGAAGCGCGTTCGGGTGGCTTTTCCGGGCCGGTTTTGGTCTAGGGTTTCATGGTTAAATGTTAGGGATTTGTATTGACCTTTACGTATACTTTGGATATGACAGGGATTGTACAATTGTACCAGAACGAGGGTATACGTTCGATTTTCAGCAGGATTGTACTGTGAGTGGGCCCGATTTCATTAAACCCTTGCATGCTTAAATGTTTTCTGATTTACTTATATGTTCACATGCTGGAATCAAGAAATGGTTTTGATGATATTGAAATTTTGGTTATGGCACGTTTCACGGTATTTGGGCATGAGACCCGTCTGATGAAACGTAACGATCGGTTCGGATTTTACCTATGTACATATATGTTTTGCATGTGGATATCAATAAAATGTATTTGGTACTGCACTGTATAGATCCTTCCATATGATATTGTCTCCTCCGGATGAGGTACCCCGGAGTGGTCACGGACGTCTAGAACGTCCAGCGTCTATGACGCTAAGCATCAGGGATGCTGTAACCGAACAGGGTTCGGGGATGGAACTCGGAATCGAGACCCGAGTGGCACGCGTAGCCTTGTGATTGTGACCTTATTGGACGTCAGAGACGTCAGACATCAGGGATGTCGGGATTGGAGTGTATAGTGCAGTGGCTAAAATTATGTTTATGGTTTTATTATATGCCTTATGGTTTATATTATATGATTGATGGTTTTAAATTCGGTTGCATGCATGTTTGGAAAACGGAGGGGTAAATTATATGTTTTACTTATCAAATGATTTCATAAACTTGAGTTTCGGTCCACTCACCCTTAATGTTTTGGTAACCCCTCCAGGTCGTGCTAATGAGGTAGAGGAGGAACCTGAGGCTGAGGCATAGATCCACTTCTGCGTACCTGAACCCCTGTTGGGCGGTGTACCCGCAGGTTTATGTTAGAGTCGTGCTCACAACTTGTAGTTTGGATTTCATCCCTTGTCTGACATCTGTTTATTTCGGATTTGATGTAAAACTTTAATTTGGTTTTTATGCATTTGAACGTTTAAGGTTAAAACTGGAACATTATTTTGGGTGTCAGACGGGAGCAGGGCACGTCCCCATGTGGTCCCAGAGAGGATCGGGGCGGGTCCTGTCATTACATGAGAGAGGTATGGAAATAGACTTTACACTATTATGCACGCATATCATTTCAATAGTTTTATTATATAATTTATAACATTAATGTTAATTATAATAGTTCAAATATAAGAATATTTAAATATATTTAGCGAATTGATGCTCGAAAGTAGTCAAATTAGCGGTTTCCACTACTTGAAGGGGTCTGTGGGTTGGATGTGGGTGTTAACTCTGCATATATGGATTCTCTTCGGTTGACCTATCACGATATGGTTATGGATTATGTAAGAAAAATCTCTTGTATGACAACAATTTTAAGGGTAAATCTTGGTAAACTTGAATTGGTTGTCAGACAAAAGTAGGACTGGCACGATTTTCAAAGTAGTTTAGGGGTGGTCCTGTCATTGGCTCCTTTGTGGCCTCTTCCACAACACTTCCATCAAGATAAGAGTTTTTTGGCACACCACCTTACCCTTTCATTCTAAAATATGCATAGGTTGTTCTTCAAGCCTTAAATTTTCTTGAATCTCAATAGAATGTTGTTTCAACACATGTAACCCATCATATAAGTACTTTCTAAGTAACGAATGTCAATCTGTAGGCTACTAGGCCTATCCTTTCAATAAACTCATATGGCCTAATATAGTGGGGAATCAATTTCCCATTTACCAAACCGCATAATACCCTCATCACGTCTACCAAAATTTGATTAGTCCTCTCAGACTAACCTTTCATCTAAGAATAAAAGTCATGCTAAACTGAAACTTGTTCTAAAAGACCTCTACAAACTCTGTTAGAATCTCGATGTAATCCTCGAATCTCGATCAAACACGATTGACTCTGGGATTTCGTGTAGTACTAACCTCATCAATAAATCGTTTCGCATATTATTCCAAACAAAAATTTTCTCTTATTAGCCATACACAATTACGTTTCAAATCATGTAAATCATATACCGTGGGATCACAAAAATTATACCATACTTTTAAACAATCAGTGACCCTCGTTTCTAGAATCCCTGCTCATAAACTCATACAAAATCACATAGAAATAAGTAGCAGTAAGCCAAACCAAAATTAATACCCATTCAATATCAATAAATCAACCAACCATTTAGTACTCATAAATTAAACCATTCATTAGGGACGAAAAAAAGTACGAAATTGCAACTACGTTTAAACTTGAGTGACTTCGGGATCTCGTGTAATCTAATTAAATCACATAAGCAGTCTAAGGAACTGTACTAGGCATCGTTCGGGCCATATCTAGGAACTGCACTTACACACTATCTAGACAAGTATAAAATCTCATCACATTCCTCAAGGCCTTGCCTCTGCTAGCCGAGCATTACTAATCAACAACTTAAGGTCTAGTTACAAAAATACTACACGTAGGCTAGTACCCTGAGCATTAATCGTCTAGGAAAACATATTACTACAATACAGGGCAAAATCCCTAGATTAAATCACACAACAAAAACTCTTAACTTACCTTCCAAATCATGACATTACTAAACCAGGATTGAACCTAAGTACCATTTCCTCAAAGTACCATAAAATAATCGTATCCAAAACCACACAAAATTTATTTAACACTAATACTTGACTTAACACCAAGATAAAACATAACCAAAACTCGGGCCTACAACAATATCTTGAGTTCCTTTCAAACTCTTATTCAATCTTGACTTCTTTCAAATCTCAGTCTAATATCCTGACTCGTGTCCAAGTTCTAAATCATTGTCCAAATCCCTGTCACCACTAACATGTCTAAACATCAGGTAAAATCTTCATTATTCACACCTTATCTAATAGAAGGTTTTTTCATTGCTTCAACTTTTTACTTATGCATCCTAATCAAGGGAGCTGGTTATCTATCTACGGTCTCCCAAACTTTGTCATACTCTAAATTCGTAGAAGTCGAAATACAAAATTCATTATCAAGTGAATCTCACTCCTATTCAAGAATCGGAAGTAACTTCCAAGTTTCATATGGCTTCCATCATTAAATCTTTTTTCTTCTGGCATATCGCGATATCTATCCATAAACTCCGTCATCTATCAATTCATGCCAGTTTATCAACAATGTTTCATGTGAGTACAATACATCTTGGTTTCTTCCAGATGCATTGTATAAGTTGAGACATATAATCCACAGACTTCCTGCTCAAGGTACTAGCCACTACATTGGCTTTCTTTAGACAATACTCGATAGTATATTCACAATTCTTAACCAATTTTCACCCACCTCTGTTGTCTCAGGTTTAGGCTCTATGGCTGAATACATACTTTAAACTCTTATGGTCCATAAAAATCCTGCATTTCTCTCTATAAAGATAGTGGTTTCAGAACTTGAATGAGTGTACAACTGTCGCCAACTCCAAATCATATGCAGAGTTGTTTCACTTATGAAGTTTAATTGTCTGAATGTATAAGCAATAACCTTTCTATGATGTATGAATACACATCTTAGATCTTGTAATGATGCATCACTATAAATCTCAAACTCTCCATTACTATCAAGAAGGTTAATACTGGAGCAAAAATCAACCATATTTTTAGTTTCTGAATACTCCGCTCTTAGTCATAATCCTAAATGAACTTCACACCCTTCCTAATCAGACAAATCAACGGAGCTGTAATTGTAAAGGGCACTTCTATAAACCATCTGTAATATCCTTCTAGTCTCAAAAACTTTTTACCTTTTGTTAACGTCTTTGATTAACCCAATCAGCCACTACTTTTGTTTCCTGAGGGTTTATGCTGGTTCTGTTAGCTGACATCACATGCCCCTAGAAAACCAATACTAATTAGCCAACCTAACATTAGTTGAACATGCATACAACTGATTCCATTTTAATGTGTTTGCCGTTACCACAAATCAATCCAAGAATGATCGAAATACCCTATTCATTAAATCCATAAACGTTACTAGGGCATTGATCAATCTGAATGACATTATTAAGAACTTATAATAACCATATCTCATATGAAAGACTATTTTCAGAATATCATCCTCTTTTATTCTTAACTTATGATATTTGAATCACAATTCAATTTTTGAAAAGTGTCTAGCGCCTCTAAATTGTTCAACATATTATTTCTCCAAGGCAGCGGGTATTTATTTTGTATTATCACCTTATTGACCTGCATGTAATCAATACACAAAACATTAATCCATTATCCTAACTCCTATTAAAGTCCAAATTTGATAGTCATAATCCATGCTACTACCGGTATGCTTAGTCATTAAACAAAACATTACTATACGCGTCGGATCCCATAGAAGGTCTTTCATCATCTTAAACCTCAAACACTCACTCTAACAAAAAAAAATTTATTCAACTTTCACATCTTGATCCAACGTGCTCACAAATACTATATCTTTCGCTTATTTTCTTACTTACTATCCGAACCCACACAAGTTTTCCTATATTAGAGTGTAACATTTGCTATTCAACTAATAATCCAAATCCAATTCCAGACCTATAACTATCTTAGGCTTATATACTTGTCTCATTAACAGGCCGTGCACAGGCCTCGATTCTCGGAGGCATGGCATTAGCAAGCACAACCCAGAAACCTACTCTGATACCTCGTTGACAGGACCCACTCCTTACCTTGGTAACTACGCAAGACCGATGAGTAAGACCCGTGAGCTCAGAACGGTGAGCGAGACTCGTGAGCATGGAAAGGCAAGATTGGTGAACAATCTCACATCGATCGGGGAGAGAAAGGTGAAATCCCTTATATGTGTGGTCATGTATCTATCTAACACAAGGCCTTTTGGGAGTTCACTGTTTTTGGATTCCTTGGGAACTCCAAAGTTAAGCCAGTTGAGGCTGGTGCAATCCCAAGATGGGTGACCTACTGGGAAGTTGCACGTGAGCTCCCGAAAACAAAACCATGAGGGATGGGCCCAAAGCGGACAATATTGTGTTAGATAGACCGGGTTGTGACACGAAAGCCAGACACCCGTCTAACCCCCGTGTAACACGAAGGCCAGACAAGGGATAACCTGAACCAACAGCCCATTCGGGCTTCTAGAGTGCGCCCGGATCAGTGGTGGAGTGTGATGTCTCGGTCACCGCTACAGCCCGTACTGCGATCAACCTGAAGGGCATTAAAAACCATAAAAGCTGTGAGTGGACGAAAATAAATAATTTAATAAAACACATTTCTTAAAAGACATGTATGCCCTTCACGTAAAAACCATGCATGCATTCATAAACGAGTTAAATTAAATATAATAAAAATTGTTTATAAAACCAAAGCCATTTCGTTCCTCAAATCATTAGGGCCTTAGCCCAAAACCATAAAATCAACCAAGTGTGGGAACTCAGCCCAAAACCATAAAACAAAAAAATCTGTATATCCAAATCCATGAGGGCCACTACCCAAATCCAGAAATCCGTAAATCCAAATCCATGTGAGCCACTGCCCAAATCCATTTATTAAACACAAAAAAAAAACCATTTCATAAATCCAATAAATCATATTTACCAAATACCCATCCTCGTCATCCCAGATTCCTAGCGTCCCAGACGCTTGATGTCCTAGACGTCATATCACAATCTAAGGCTACGCGTGCCGCCTGGGGTCTCTCCGAGTCTATCTATGACATTCCAGACGTCTGATGTCTCAGACGTCTAATAATAACAATCCTGCTCTTGATTCACTATACGGTCTGGTCGCTCTGTACAATGATCCCTCACAGGCAATGCGCCGTGACTTCTCTAGTGTCGCAAACATCTGGAGGAGACCATCCACATATCCTCATATAAGGATGGTATATGAAAAACGTCTTTATAAAATCATTTCAAAACATCTCAACGGGGCCATGCCCGGAATTTCCATGAAACCATAATAAATCCAGAAATCCAAGTACTCAAATCCAAATCCGTTTTAGGGTCTCCGAACCCGAAATCACATTTATAATCCACAAATGGAACTCATGCCCGATATCGTAACCAACTGGGCCTCTAGCCTGATCATGTAAACCAAATGGGTCTCCAGCCCGACATCTCATTAAATCAAATGGACTCCAAGTTCGATAGTTTCCAATCAAATGGGTCTCATGCCCGATTCTATATTTCCAAATCCAAAACCATTCCATTAAACCATTATTGAAAACATAAGCATATGTAAATCGAACATAAAACCATACGCCTCGAAATACGTGTAAATATGTAAATACCAAATACCACAAATATATGTATTCAAGGCATTCAAACATAGATATAAAACATATAAAACAGTTATGCATGCATCATATTTCGAAAACAAAAGTCCACTCACAGACCGTCCTAGCTATCGCATCGATAGGCGTGCCATAAGCCTCCCGGAGGCTAATCCACCATCTTCAGAACTTCCAAACTTGTCCAAATCATACTCGATGGTCACTAACTATCTATATAAGTCTATAGGATAAAACCCCAAAACTCCTGAAAAAGTCAACGTGTCCCGGACACGTTTCCTGAGGTGAAAAACCTCGATTGTACCTACCTAACGATCTTCGATCGATCCGAAATCACCACCATTGGATCCGAATCATCGAAACCCTTCGAATGACACTGGTCCCACCTTCAAATTCACGCTCACGTGCCCCACGTGCGTGGTTAACTCTGGAAAAAGTTAACTCAACTAACGTCAGGAAAGTTAACGCTGACGTCAAAGGCCAACGTTGGCGTCAGAGGTCAATGCTGACGTCAGCACTGAAAACTCTGACAGTGTCACGTGTCAGCCTGCCATTAGTCCCTTCCTGACATGTCAGTCTGACATTTCAGACCTGACATAATGACGTCACCCTGATGACGTCATCGCTGAAGTAAGATCATCCTTGTAACTACCCGTCCCGGAATTGTGATTAGTTTAGTGGATAATGATGGATTAGTGTGATTAATCGGTGATATGGGCGATTTTGGACGGATAGTGCAAAATGACAGTTTTGCCCCTAGAATGGGTGAACGATTGACTTTTAGTTCGGGCGGTCAAATAGACTTTGCCCGATGACTATGACGTAGTTCTGGACGTCACGAATCCGTATATAGGTGGCATGTCCGATTCCGAAATTCGAGGAAAACATTATGATGTTTGGAAGTTCAGGGTTATTTTGGTAATTTAGTTGGAAAGGGGCAAACTGTTGACTTTTTATACGACATGGATTAGTCACACGTTTCGAGGACCGTTAGGTAGGTCTTGATCCCCTGAGTACAATGACAGGCGGCACATTGTCATTGGACTTCAGACGGTTCAGTTGCAAGGCTAAGTACGTGAGGGACAAAATGGTACTTTGTCATTTGGGAACATTTTGGTCATTTGGCTATCTTGGGATCTGTGCCCAGAGAAAATAGGACACCTGGTGCATTGGGAAATATGCCCAATGGATGTGGGACACTTGTCCCTTGCTGGAAGGTCGTGGAATCCTCCCACACCGTCTCAATTGAGTTTTAAAACGATCGTGCATAAGTATGTGTTTGATGAGGAACAGAAAAACAGAGGAAAACCATGAAACAATCCCTTAAAATCCTGTGACACTTCACTATCTATTAATAGTGTGTGAAGTAAAATGAGAGAGTGGGAAGAGCCGAGTGTGGTGGTGTCTTGGTGGAGCGCCGTCGTGGACGGTGGCCATGAAATCATAAAAAACAGAGGACCTGTGAATCGTGAGCAACAATTGGTTCAAACACCTTCATGATGCGATCTTTTGTCCGTGAAGTGTGAGTGAAAAATGGAAAGGGAAGAGAGACGAAGCTGGTGGTGGCCACAGGGGTGGACGACGGTGAGGTAAGATTGATTTCCCATGAAAGTCTTCTTTATATTCAAAAATGGTAGATCGTGTTTCAGGGGTTAATAGGTAAATTGGTTAATTGGAACAAGGTTTGGAGGTCAAAAGGGAATGAGTGGACTTGGAAGCACGGCTTGGGGTTGCCAGAAATACAAGAACACAGAGGAGGAAAGTCGAAGGTTCGAAGGTTGATCGGGAAGGTATACTTTCATGCTCAAATTGATGTTTTGACGCCGTAGATTAATAGGAAACACTTAGAGGAAGCTTTAGGGTTGAACAAAATTGAAAACGGATCAAAATTGGACGATTTAGGGGGTTAAACCGTCCAAGCCGGTTCGGCTGGATCGGGCTGGACCAGACCGGTTCGAACCCAGTCTAACAGAGGTTGAAGGAGACTGTTCCTTGGCGCGTGAAGCCCACCAGCAGCCCCTTAGGGAGGCGCATGGGGGCGCTTGACACAGAATCTGGGGAAGCTTTCAACACGAATTTTAAAGTATTCGATGTAACGAACATTTTGGGAGTGGTATCGAGTCGATCGGACACTGTTTCGATTTGTTTCGGATATCCGAAGGATTTAGGGCTCGTTTAAAAATAGTTAAAAATTCGAAAAAATTACGGGGTTTTAGTAGAAGCTTAATGAAGTAGTTAGTGACCTTATTATGAGATTTGGACAGGTTCGGGTAAGCCGGTGAAAACGGATTAGCCGGGAACGGCATAATGCACGCGTATCGAGGCGGCGCGCTAATGGTATGTGAGTGGACTTTGCTTTCTAACTTATGATGCATGCATAAATGTTTTTATATGTTTTCTATACGTGATTTCTATGTTTGTGATATGATATTTATGATTTACAGTTTTGCACGTATTTCGAGATAATTACGTATTTTTACGTTTTACGAGCTTACGATTTATGTTGTGATTTGATCATGGTTTTGATGGTTTGTTTTTGGGATTTGAAATATGATTTGATTTTAAATGATTTATAATGGATTTTGGAAAATGAATTCGGGCTTGAGGCCCAGTTCATAAAAGAGATTTCGATAAACGTGATTTCAGGTTTTGGAACTGGATTTCAGAAATGATGATTCGGGATTTGGTTTTGAAACTTGAAAGTGGATTTCTGGATTTGGGTTCAGAATGATAATTCCGGATGCTAGCTTACGGAATGATGATTTCATATTCGGATTTGGAAATGGATTTGGATTCGGAATGATGATTTCGAATTCAGCTTAGGATTCGAAATGGTGATTTAGAATTCGGATTTGGAAATGGTTTCCAAATGATTTTGGATTGGATTTGCTAGATCTGGTTATTGAGTTTAAAGACCAGGATATGATATGTGATGGGGGCGGGCCCAGATTGGGTTTAAAAACCCGGATTGAGTTTAAAGACTCGGGAGTTTAAAGACTCGGATATTGTGATTTCCCCCGTAGGCCTATTGAGTTTAAAGACTCGGGAGTTTAAAGACTCGGGAGTTTAAAGACTCGGATTATATTGAGGCCTGGATTGAGTTTAAAGACTCGGATAGATCCAGTAGATTCGATTCGTTGAAATGGATTTCAAATGTGTTTTGGATTTCGTTGATGACTTGATGATTTTCAATAATGGTTTTCCGATGATTTGGGCTATGACCCGGATGATATGGCTTTTGATGGTTTTGGGCTGAGGCCCGGGATTTAAGAAAAGGAAATGATTTCGGTTTGCATAAACTATTTTTATTATCTCGCAAATGAACTGGTTTATGAATGCATGCATTGGTTTTTAAATGGAGGGTATACATGTCTTTTCTTATAAACGGTTTTCTATACTTATCCTTGATTATTTTCCACTCACAATCTTTTATGTTTTTCGATACCCTCCAGGTTGTTGCTATGCGGGCTATTGTTAGAGAGACGGAGACATTACACACGCGATCCACAGTAGGTTCTGCGCACTCTGGGAAGTCCGGAAATTTTTGGACTGTCGCTTGGGAATCCCTTGTCCGGCTTACGTGTTACATGGAGGTTGGACGTCGGTTTAACCTTTATGTCGCATGTAAGTTAGACGGGAACATAGCTTATCCCTTAATCCCGAGGGATTGGGGGTAGGTCATGGCATCCTTCTCCTTTAGTCAGGTCAACCCGACAACCTGAACTAGGTCGTGCAGACCCGTGATCGTGACCCGAATGGTTCTCCGACGTCAGACTACCAGAACTGTTCGTTTGTCTTGTATTCTCATCGTCTCGATCCCTAGAACGGTTCTACCAACCTAGAGAACCGAGAAAAGGACTCGAAGTTACCTGTTCGAAGAGGAATAGTGATCGTGACCTGCAACCATGCTTCGCCATCTACTCCGGCCACCTCCATCCTCGATTTTGATCTCAACCAACTCTCACAAACCCCACAAACACATTCCAATCATTAAAACTGATCAACATACACTAAAACCCAAATTCCAATTTTTGAATGTAAACTCACCGTATCGAGCTTTCCCAGCCACCGTCCATGACGGTCCATCCCATTAGCACCTCCATGATCGTCTCCCCTCACTCTCTCTTTTTCATTCACACATTAGGGGCATCAGATGAAGATTGAACGGTGTTTGTGTAGGATTAGATGCACATGGGTTATAGGTTTCACCGGGAGGATGGATAAAATGAAGATGATGGCTGATGAGGATAAGGATAAACCCAAAATATTGGGTTCTGGGCCTATCAGATGGGTGAAACTTGTCACTCATCTGGTGGGTCCTTCCAATTTTTT
This sequence comes from Prinsepia uniflora, assembly GCA_032719365.1. NCBI lineage: Eukaryota > Viridiplantae > Streptophyta > Magnoliopsida > Rosales > Rosaceae > Prinsepia > Prinsepia uniflora. The sequence continues at coordinate 61,423,475 of CM064876.1, forward strand.
TTCCCAAATCAAATCATGCCACGTGTCGAAATCCTCAGTTTGTGTGAATAGTGCTAATTTCCTTTTTAGACCCATAATTTCCCCGTCCAACGTCCGATTTCGATGTGCCATGTCTACAGACTCGTGACGTCCCGATCTACGTCACGGTCATCAGCTCTTGGGCATTTGACCACCTAGGTCAAAAGTCAATATTTTGCCCAATTCTAAGGGTAAACGGTCATTTCACACCGTCCGTCCACGATTTCTCGACTAATCCTTGACTAGTCACGCTAATCCTCAAATTAATCGCGAATCTAATCCCAAAATTCAAGATGGGTTGTTACAAGCTTCCTCTCTTAAATAATTTCGTCCTCGAAATTCCAACTAATTCCATTTCCACCTCCAACTCGTGGAAATTCAACCTACCTCACACCTGGGCCTCTCATTCAGTATACGCCACCTGACAATTCTGTTATTATATGGACACCTCCTAAACTGTCACCACCTGACAATACCACCTTGGTATCAGAGCTCCAACCGTTACCTCCAACCAGCATTCAGTCACTGACACAACCTTGACAATCCCCTACTCGAGTCACGACACCAACCTCGACCCACACTGGAGTCACACTAAGGGTACCTCGTACCAAATCCCTCATTGTAGCGTAGGATTCTGCGGTCATAATGGCACAAATCTCACCTAACTCAGCCAAGCTCAAAATGGCGGTATTTATCGGACCCGACCTGTAGTTACCCAAGCATAGATGCACAGGGTAGTCGCTTTATGTAAAGTAACTTGACATCTCACCCGACCTGTAGTTACGCAATCCACGTCTTATTTTACATGTGTGTAACTGGACCCCATCGAATGCCTGCCCAGTAGTGATAACACATCTCCTTTCTAGGGTTCCACTAGCCATCCATGGCTCTAAGCCACCCGCTCTTACAGTCACTGAACCCTACAAAACCTCTCTGGTCTAGCGCACAGTATCCAAGGTCTAGTCCAAATCCTCGACAACCCAACTACCTCAGAATTAAGCCGATTACCAACACATCCACCAAAACACCATTGTGCATGCCCCAAGCACACACAACATCCTCGTACCTAAACCGTCCATAACATGATTGAAGTCTACTCCAATCGACCACCCACTCTCGTATCAAGGCCGTCCGCTACATGGCTCCATAAAATCTCAGTCTACTCATCCTCCATTGGCCAAAAAGCCAATCATGCTTCAATCTTGGAGCCCCTCTATCCAATCCTGTACCAGACAGATCACACACTCTAGGCCCAAACACATCCTCCAAGGCATGCCACTAGATTGACTCTGAAAGGTATCCAATTCCATCATTGCACTCTCAACACCAACACCACCAGTCTGAGTGAATGAATCCAAGATCCATAATCACTCGCATGTCCAACACATACCCATCCACCTATCCAAAATAGATCATACACTCCACTCGGTGTCCATTCCGAGTCTCCTGGTCACCTGACAGTCACTAGCACTCCAATATGAAAGAATGAATTCAAGATCCGCACTCATCCCCCATATCCAACCTATACTCCTCCACACGACCAAGACATGTCATATACTCCCCTCACATATCCAACACATATCCATCCACCTGTCCAAGACAGAGGTTGGATAATAATTTTGTCTTACAATACGATTCTCCTCTACTCCTAGCTTAGCATAATCAGCAAGGCAATTCACCCAGATAACGACCAGACTTCGGCTCATACGGTCTTACACCGTTTTTGAATCCCTTGATGTCACATCGCTACTCATCATCTTTTCCACACCTAAACAGCTCAGTCAAAGACAGAACACGTCTAGACTGTGGGTTCTCTACAATTACCTCATATCGATCAGTTATAGTCACTCCTCGTCATCCTTACCTGTGTCAGATCGACCCTATCACCGCATATAGGGGAAAATCAAGGATGGTCCAAGACGATGACATCAAAATTCATCCTACAGGAGAGTAAACACAATCCCCGCTATACTCACCACGCTCACCACACTTACCACTTATTCCCAATTCGGAATCACATTCACAACTTCTCTTGATTCCGAAGTTCCAACCATGTTGGAAGCATATGCATATTTTCCAAAAATTGGACTTCCCAGTCCCAACTCACTCAGACAACATCCCCCTATGTCTCCCGTAAACAATCTAATACCCAACTCGCATGTCCAGTTATGACCGTTTATGTACATCCAAAAGGATGTCAATCCAACACTACCTGATGTACCGCTCGACTGAGGAGTTACAGCAGACTCCTGTTGTGATCTGAAGCCAAATCTCTGCATACCACTATATCTACCAAATAGACCACTAAATCCCATGACAGTACTTACATCGTCCTTTATACCGTTTCGTCATATCACCACTTAGTCATCTTCATCACATCTGTCCTTTCAAACACTGCTGGGAGGAGTCCCAACACATCTCAACCATTACTGGGTTCCATCTAGTCCATCTCGATCCAAGATCCCGTTGTGGAATTTCAAGTCTCATAATCCTATTGACAGCCAAGCCCGAAGCTCTAACTAATCAACGGAAAAAAAGAAGTCACCTCTTCCGACTAAGAGTATTCTTTGATAATTGCTGTAATGCTTAATTCCTTTCTCCCAACTAAACACTTCCATTGATTCTCTTCGGTTTCTTCCATCTTCAAATAAATTCTTCGTACTCCCTCAACTCACCAATTTCTCTTGGTTAATGAATCAAAACCAAGCATGGGTCCTCCATGCTTCCGCTGCGCTACTCTGATAAAACCACCCAAACAAAGCATACCAGGAAAAGGAAACGTCCCGATTTTTATCGAATGTCCCGTTCGGTCCACATCCAACACAAGAACATAACCACAGAGTCACATCCTCAGCTCGCGGCTCATCATCTCCTATCTGGAGCTCGCGTCTCACCAAACTTGAATCTCTGCTCATACTGAGCTAAAACCTTTAATCTATACTCGGGTTGGAGGAAATTTCCTCCCTCGTACCCCACAACTCTGGATATAACCCTTTTGACAAACCATACCAAGAAAAGAGAACGGGGAACGTCCCTCAATGTCACCCAATTCTCACTAGCCTTAACTAACTTCACTAGGTTCACTGGACTCACCAGGACCCCTAACACTACTAATCGGTCCTACCTTGGACCCCAAACATCATCTCAATAAAACACGGGAATCGGATCCCACCATTTCACTTAGTGTCAAGCCAACCAATCTCCATAGTCTCAACAAGACTCAACCAAAGTCATCCACGAAGGTCATCTACTAACTCTGTTGTATTCATATTCTCCAAAGCAACAGTCACAACTAGGGCTCCTCTAACCATCAAACTCAACTAGGGTTCCCCGAACTCGGCTGCTAGGTGCAGCACATTCCCAACTTTGCCTAACCAATTCTCATGACTTTAGCTGCTGAGAGCAGACTAACCACCCTAGCATGTCCAATAAATGGCCTCAACTCTGGAATCTCATCATATACGATCATTCTCGGGTCCCACTCTAAACCATGGCACAGATCGACCTATGGCGTCGATACACTCCATAGCTACGCCACGACTCCTTTCTACTGACTCTCGTACTATTACCCTAACGTAAGGTTGATGACGGGCTATCTTACTAGTAGAGACATCACATCCTCGGCACCTGCGCCAATACTCTAGTTCCAAACTGAGCAACCTCGCTCTGATAACACCTTGGTAAGACCCATCCCATTCCCCTTGGGATTAACGCGGGATGTGACATACTTCCGTCTAATCCACGTGCGACACGAAGGCCAGACACCCATCTAACCCCCGTGTAACATGAAGGCTAGCAAAGGGATAACCTGAACCAACAACCCATTCGGGCTTCTAGTGATAGGACCCATCCCAATCCCCCCGGGATTAGTGCGGGGTGACCCTGCTCCCGTCTGACACGAAGTGTCAGACAAGGGATATTTTCGACCTTTGCCCTCCCGGGCTATCAGAGCACGCCAGGATCCGGAGGAGGTATGTGATATCTCAGTCTCTGCTACAGTCCACATCCGATGTCAACCTGAAGGGCAGTCAAAACATTAAAAACTGTGAGTGGACAAAACCAGAGTTTATAAAAACATTTCATAAGAGAAGACATTTGTACCATTCACTAAAAAGCATGCATGCATTCGAAAACCATTTAACCAAAGAAACCATATGTGGGACTAAGCCCAAAACTATAATGAAATAGACCATACGGGCCACTGCCCAAATCATAAATAAACCAATAAGGGACTCAGCCCAAAACCATAACCATACTGAAATCAAGTACACGAGCTCCTGCTCAAATCTTGTATCCACATAACATATATCATATTTATATCACATACACATATAATTCACACAACCAATCCTGTCACGGTTTCCAAAGCTACGCGCGTGCTACCCAGGTCTCAATCCGAGTCTTCTCAAAGTCAAGATCAATGTCCGCATACCACTGACCCTACCTGAGGTAATAGTAATCATAGCCTTCCTGAGAGTAAGGAACCCAATTGGGGGGTGACTCCACTCAGTCGGTGCTCCGTGACTACTCTGGGGTCCACCCAGGCCAACGACCCTCCCGGAGGAGATAATAGAAGTAAAGGAAGGTATATGAATACATATATATACATAACATAAACATTCATGTCTGGTTCCCTTGAACTGTCATGATCCATAACATCCATTAACCAGGGTTCATGCCGGTTCCCATAAACCGTCATGAACCCGGAAATCCATGTAGGGTCCCTGACCCGAAATCATCAGTGTAAAACAACTGGGTCTCGTGCTCGAACATATGACTCAACTGGGCACCGTGCCCGATATCTAAGGGTCAGTCACGACTCCGATCATAGTGATGTGTCCAACCATCCATCCAGGACCGCCCTCAATCCTGGTATGTCGCCGTGAACGTATCAACCGACGCGACCACCACAAGATCATGGTGCACTCATCACCGATCGCTATCCTGAACCATCAGCACTCCGAAGTCGAGCCTCCCCACGCTGCCCTACCACGAATCGTGCATCGTGACCTCTCCGGAAGGAACACATCCCAATCCGGAGGCGAGCGTCGTATCGTCGATCGACGTGCACATAGCACCCGTCGCGACCACGATTTAGACCCGAAGGTCGTAAATAGAGTCATATGCCCGAGACAAAACCAAATGGGTCTCATACCCGAGTTTATCTTTTTAGAAATCCAAAACTAGTTCATTTAGACCAATAAAGAAATACAGACCCGTATAGGCACCGTATAGGGCCGAAACCTCGAAATACATGCCTATACGTAACCACACATCCAAATGCACTCATGGCATCACAAACAAGTATTTAAAACATATAATAAACATTTATGCATGCACCAATTTAGAAAACAAGGTCCACTCACTGACCGTCCGAGCTGCCGCATCGATTTGCGTGCGATAGGCTCTCCCGAGCCGATCACCATCACCGGGACTCCCAACCTGTCCAAATTTTAATAGAAGGTTACTAACTACTTAATTAAGCTCCCACTAAATCCCCGTAATTTTCCCGAACTTTTAACTATTTTTAAACCAACTCTAAACCTTCCGACACCCCGAAAACTATCGAAACAATGTCCGATTGACGCGAGACCAGTCCCAAAATCTTCGTTACATCGAATAGAAGATTTCCCGTGTTGAATACTTTCCCAAATTATGGCCCACGCCCCTAAAAGGTTGAAAACACTGTTCATCGTCTTCAGCCTCCAGCTACTGTTCATGGTACTGTTCATCCGTCGGTTTTCTTGGATTTTTGGACTGATTTTAGGTCCATTTCATCCCATTTTAATCCTAATATGATCCTAATCCTATTTCCTATCATTTAGACATTAAAAATCGAAGGAAAAATCACCCAAAACCTTGCTTCCTATTCGGCCATGGCGGAGGTGTTTTCCTCCGCCGTCCACCGCCTATTCCAGGCTGTCCCAAGCCACGAAAACAATCCTAAACTCGTCCTAAGGTCCCCAGAAACCCATCCTAAACCTTAGAATCGAATAAAACCAACGAAACTGAAATTTAGGAATTTGAATATTCCTTACCTCACAGGTTGGCTTTCCCCGCCGTGGCCGCCGCCGTGGCTGGCCACCGTCGTTCCCCTCACCGTCCTCATCCTCACGGTCACACACGGGCACAGTAGATTTATAGTGGTGAGGTGTGTTGTGTGTTTGAAAAATGAAGAACAAAGAAGAAAATGAAGAAAATGGTGGATAAGGGGTTTCAGGTTTGTGTGTTTGGGGAAGGGGAAAATGTTGAGCTGATGAGGGAGAGTGAGGATTAAGTGAAGGGTGGGGATTTAAAAATTAATTTGTAATGACTGGTTAGGATTTAAGGATAGATGGATTAATTATATAATAATAATTATAATATTATTTAATTTAGTAGATCCACTTTTTAGGGGTTTATCCAATAGGATGATTGACACTTGTCACTCATCCATGTGACCCACTGAAAATATCTTGGCCAATCAGATTTCGCCAAATCATCCCGTCTCGAAGTACGTGCATAGTGAAATCGAACTTCCGTGACCTATAACTTCCCCGTTCGAAGTCCGATTTCAGCATGCCGCCTGCCTATGGATTCGTATCTTCCTGATATACGTAACGGTCCTCGGCCCTTGGCCATTGGACCTCTCGGTCAAAAAGTCAACATTTGCCCCTTTTTAACCATAATTACCAAAATGCCTCTAAACTTCCGAACGTCACAACTTCCTCCTCGAACGTCGGAATTGAACGTGTCACCTGTCTATGGACTCGTGACGTCACGAACTACGTCACAGTCATCGGTCAAAGTCCATTTGACCATCCAAATGAAAAGTCAACATTTTGCCACGCCCAAGGGCAAAACGGTCATTTCGCATCGTTTGTCCGATTTCGCTCTACTAATCACGGATTAGCCTCACTAATCGTGATTACTCACTAATCTAATCACAGAATTTGGGATGGGTCGTTACAACCTTCCCTCCTTAATTAATTTTGTCCTCGAAATTCCAACCGACCTAAGTCCAACCGTTCTTCCCTCCTTAATTTAGTTCCGTTCTCGAAACTCCAACTATCCTGACTCTACATCCACTTCGTGGAAAGTAGAATCGACCTCGAAACTCGTGTACACTCGTACACCCACTAACCAAACAATACTTACTTGTACCCAAGCGTACCACTAACACTCACGTCGCATCGACTACACTCGACCACGTCGAGTGATAGTAATTACACGTTCCGAACTGACGCCACTTGTCAGTATCAGGACAACCCGAGTACCCTACTTGTCAAATCTACCAAGTCACTGACACAAACACTCGAAGGTTCCTTCTTCAATCACCAAACTATCCTGATGTCTACTCCCACCGGGAGTCATCAGACCTCACTCAACGATCCTCGTTGACACCTCCGACAAACCGTCCCCACTTAACAGTCGTCAGTCGAAAACTGTCACTATACTCACTCGTGGTTACACTAACCACCAACTCACTCATCCTGAGTACACGTATACCAACAAAACACTCGACCTGTGTGTACCCAGACCCATCAGAACTACTATGACCCAATGCACAGTATCCAATGTCCAGCCCACGACCTCAACTAATCCAATGGTATCGGAACCAATCCGTCTACCAACACGTTCACCAACCTACTACTGGTATATCCTATATACCGTCACCAAACACTACAGCCTGTCCCGTATCGTACCTCGAACAACGCACAAGGTACATACATCTATCCATCAACCAGATTACAACCACCTAGGTCATAGCCAATCACGTTTTAATAATGGAGTCCATCTGTTCAATCCCATACCAGACAAATCAAAACTCCGACCCATTATCAATTTCCAAATCCAAATCCGAATCCACAATTTCGTAAGAAATCCCGAATCCAAACCCAGAATTCATATCCATAACCATGTCCAAATTCAAATCCGAAATCATTATTCCGTAAGCTAGCATTTGGAATAACCATTCCGAACCCAAATCCATAAAAAGAAAATCCACAGTCAAGCTCTAGAATCAAATCCTGAATCGTCACCCATAATCCGATTCCAAAACTCAAATCCAGAAATCCTCTTTCAAGTTCCAAAATCAAATCTTGAATCGTCATCCAGAAATCTAATTCCAAAACTCGAAACCTCGTTCACGTCTACCTAGACGCACCAAAACCGAACCTATCGGTTACCTAATCAATACATTCGATTGACTTCATAGGGAAGCCAATCCCAATATCAACATATCTAGGCTAACAAAATCCGACCTCATCGGATACTTACTCACCTGAGTAATATACCATACGGGATTTACCTCGAAAAGAAGTTCAGTCCCATCATGTTCCACTCAAACTCTCCACCTATCTGGATCATCAAGATCACGATCCAGATCCAACACTACGTCGCTCGACCATAAACATCACGATCCCCGATCGTCACGATGTCCAAGGTCCTCAACCATTTCTCACATCTAAACAGATTAGTCAATGACGAGACATGCCGAGACTGTGGGTTCTCTCCAATTATCCCGTATCGATCCTTGTCATTCCACCTAGGAAAACCCAAGGACGATCCAACACAAAGACACCAATACTCATCCTACGTGAATGCAAACAAAACTCGCTGCACTCACCACGCCACGTAATCCAACATCGTCTGCCACCAAGCAGAAGATGAGAAATCTCAGTCACCTAACTTCGATATACTCAAATCCACTTGATGACCCAAAACAAATTCCGGGTTCACCAACCAATACACGATCAGCGTACTGGTGACGCAACCATCGTCTACCACATCTACCATCATCTACCGTGGTAGAAACTGAGAAGTCACCCAAAATGACTTCGAAATACCCAATACCAATGCGGAAAACCCGCATTCCACTCGTCACCTCAATCGCAACCTCTTGCGATTTCGAAGTTCCAACCATATCGGAACCAACACACTCCGACATCAACCACGTGTCCCCTAACCAATTTAACTCTATTTGAGATCCACTCTGGAACCACAGATACCGAACATATGCCCATCTCTACGGAGTCACATCCCGATCCGTAACTCATCGTCATCACAATCACTGGCACCAGCACCAGCGCTAGTACCACAATACTATCAGTACACGCAACCAACATCAGTATCGGCACACCATGTGCAAAACTGACAACCCTGGATCTCCGCTCATACCTAGCGACGACCCCGTACCTCTGCTCGAATAGGAGAAACTCTGCCTCCATCGTGCCCAACTCTGGGTACAGTCACCCTGACAACTCATACGGGAAAAGGAAACGTCACCTGAACGTAACCAATCCTCAACAACCGTAACAACAACCATCCTCGGTAGTAGTGCCTGGCACAGACTCGTGCAAACCCAACTACAAGACATCACAATCGAGATTCGCGTCCAACAGAATCAATCGATCGTACCAACTACTCTGTATCCCCGCTCCGGTATTCGATCGACAAGTACCAACCCTGATAACTTGTCCAACTAATCACTAACCAGTTGTAACTCAACTCAAGAAATGTCGTCTACCAGGTCGCCCATGACCTTAGTTGCACCAACTGTCCATCGCAACTGAGTAGCACGACAACCAACTAGGTCTAACCAATAAGTACAACCTCGACTGCAGAGTGCAGTCCCAACAAAATCTGACATGACTAGACCGACTAACGAACCCAAATCCGAATAGTCGTCAAAGTCAAGCCACTCGCCAACTCGCCTTTCTGAACCATACACCTAAGGTAGGGTTCCACAATCACACTCTAGGGTTCCCCTGAACCCAACTGCGAAAACCAATAAAATCAACAATATGACTGACTCCGCGGTCTTGACATCGTAAGGACGTCAATCCAATCTTACCGTCAATCCAACTTGGATTCCCCGAATCCGGCTGCTCACAGCAGTAAATCCATCTAACTCACCAATATCCGATCATCGGATGGTCACAACATCCAACCAGTCGTCGCAACTGATCCTACGACATCGTGAGAGACGATCCCAACTAACCGTCACACGATCGAATCTAACGTACTAATATGTTCATCCTTCCATAGGGTCCCACACTGTTAAGCCCGACAGAATTATGGCAACCCCGACATCAAGTGCCTTTTCCATCCTACTAACTATCGTACCGGCACCCCACTATCAGGTTGACCACGAACTGTAGCCCCTTGAGATATCACATCCTCAACCAGCGTGCATTCCAAGAGCTCCACGGTTGCTCGAATAGAGACAACCCCGCTCTGATAAGCAATCCTATGCTCTGATACCACGTTGACAGGACCCATCCCAATCCGCCTGGGATTAGTGCGGGATGACCTTGCTCCGGTCTGACACGAAGTGTCAGACAAGGGATATTTCCGACCTATGCCCTCCCGGGCTATCAGAGTACGCCAGGATCCGGAGGAGGTATGTGATATCTCAGTCTCTGCTACAGTCCACATCCGATGTCAACCTGAAGGGCAGTCAAAACATTAAAAACTGTGAGTGGACAAAACCAGAGTTTATAAAAACATTTCATAAGAGAAGACATTTGTACCCTTCACTAAAAAGCATGCATGCATTCGAAAACCATTTAACCAAAGAAACCATATGTGGGACTAAGCCCAAAACTATAATGAAATAGACCATACGGGCCACTGCCCAAATCATAAATAAACCAATAAGGGACTCAGCCCAAAACCATAACCATACTGAAATCAAGTACACGAGCTCCTGCTCAAATCTTGTATCCACATAACATATATCATATTTATATCACATACACATATAATTCACACAACCAATCCTGTCATGGTTTCCAAAGCTACGCGCGTGCTACCCAGGTCTCAATCCGAGTCTTCTCAAAATCAAGATCAATGTCCGCAGACCACTGACCCTACTTGAAGTAATAGGAATCATAGCCTTCCTGAGAGTAAGGAACCCAACTGGGGGGTGACTCCACTCAGTCGGTGCTCCGTGACTACTCTGGGGTCCACCCAGGCCAACGACCCTCCGCGGAGGAGATAATAGAAGTAAAGGAATGTATATGAATACATATATATACATAACATAAACATTCATGCCCGGTTCCCTTGAACCGTCATGATCCATAACATCCATTAACCAGGGTTCATGCCGGTTCCCATAAACCGTCATGAACCAGAATGACCTGACAAAGGTTCATGCTGGTTACCATAAACTGTCATGAACCAGAATGACCTGACAAAGGTTCATGCCGGTTCCCATAAACCGTCATGAAAACGGAAATTCATGCAGGGTCCCTGACCCGAAATCATCAGTGTAAAACAACTGGGTCTCGTGCCCGAAAATATGACTCAACTGGGCACCGTGCCCGATATCTAAGGGTCAGTCACGACTCCGATCATAGTGATGTGTGCAACCATCCATCCAGGACCGCCCTCAATCCTGGTATGTCGCCGTGAACGTATCAACCGACGCGACCACCACAAGATCATGGTGCACTCATCACCGATCGCTATCCTGAACCGTCAGCACTCCGAAGTTGAGCCTCCCCACGCTGCCCGACCACGAATCGTGTATCGTCGATCGCCGTGCACATAGCACCCGTCGCGACCACTATTTAGACCCAAAGGTCGTAAATAGCGTCATATGCACGAGACAAAACCAAATGGGTCTCATACCCGAGTTTATCTTTTTATAAATCCAAAACCAGTTCATTTAGACCAATAAAGAAATACAGACCCGTATAGGCACCGTATAGGGCCGAAACCTCGAAATACGTGCCTATACGTAACCACACATCCAAATGCACTCATGGCATCACAAACAAGTATTTAAAACATATAATAAACATTTATGCATGCACTAATTTAGAAAACAAGGTCCACTCACAGACCGTCCGAGCTGCCGCCTCTATTTGCGTGCGATAGGCTCTTCCGAGCCGATCACCATCACCGGGATTCCCAACCTGTCCAAATTTTAATAGAAGATTACTAACTACTTAATTAAGCTCACACTAAATCCCCGTAATTTTCCCGAACTTTTAACTATTTTTAAATCGACCCTAAACCTTCCGAC